>QLOC01000005.1:0-1200000 GCA_003413675.1 Phytopythium vexans
CACACAACTCGTCCCACAAACGCCACAAACAAACAAAACACAACACAACGCCACACTCGTAACATTGACCTCTCTCACAATACTCCGCCGATTTCGACGACGCCGCTCCATCGACGGACGCATGCGACCGTCGGACCGTCCGTATCCCCACGACGCAGTCCCGTCCGTATTGGTCAACACGGAGCCGTCTCGAGTGGCGACAGTCGGTTGCATGGGATCGATGTTATGGAGGGTATGAATGGACCGATCGCGGACGCGGAGGCGGGAAACGGCAAGAGCTGCGTATGGCAGTGTATGTAAGGGTACGTATGGAGTTGGTCGTGGTGCGTATGGTGGTGTATTTGCGCAAAATGGATGCGTGGTATGGTTGTGGCAACAAATAGATATGGCCAATGTGGGATTCGAACCCACGCCCTTTCAGACCAGTGCCTTAAACTGGCGCCTTAGACCGCTCGGCCAATTGACCAGAATGCCAAAACGTGCACACAACTCATACCAAACATGCTTAACCAACACACACACAACAACAACAGCCAACAACAACAACCACCACCATCGACCACGTACGCACTCATCAACACCATACGCCATACACACAACTCGTCCCACAAAACGCCACAAACAAACAAACACAAACACAACGCCACACTCGTAACATTGAACCTCTCTCACAATACTCCGCCGATTTCGACGACGACGCCTGCTCCATCGACGGACGCATGCGACCGTCGGACCGTCCGTATCCCCACGACGCAGTCCCGTCCGTATTGGTCAACACGGAGCCGTCTCGAGTGGCGACAGTCGGTTGCATGGATCGATGTTATGGGAGGGTATGATGGACCGATCGCGGACGCGGAGGCGGGAAACGGCAAGAGCTGCGTATGGCAGTGTATGTAAGGGTACGTATGGAGTTGGTCGTGGTGCGTATGGTGGTGTATTTGCGCAAAATGGATGCGTGGTATGTTTGGCAACAAATAGATATGGCCAATTGGGATTCGAACCCACGCCCTTTCAGACCAGTGCCTTAAACTGGCGCCTTAGACCGCTCGGCCAATTGACCAGAATGCCAAAACTGCACACACAACTCATACCAAACATGCTTAACCAACACACACCACAACAAACAACAGCCAACAACAACAACCACCACCATCGACCACGTACGCACTCATCAACACCATACGCCATACACACAACTCGTCCCACAAAACGCCACAAACAAACAAAACACAACACAACGCCACACTCGTAACATTGAACCTCTCTCACAATACTCCGCCGATTTCGACGACGCCTGCTCCATCGACGGACGCATGCGACCGTCGGACCGTCCGTATCCCCACGACGCAGTCCCGTCCGTATTGGTCAACACGGAGCCGTCTCGAGTGGCGACAGTCGGTTGCATGGATCGATGTTATGGAGGGTATGAATGGACCGATCGCGGACGCGGAGGCGGGAAACGGCAAGAGCTGCGTATGGCAGTGTATGTAAGGGTACGTATGGAGTTGGTCGTGGTGCGTATGGTGGTGTATTTGCGCAAAATGGATGCGTGGTATTTTGTGGCAACAAATAGATATGGCCAATGTGGGATTCGAACCACGCCCTTTCAGACCAGTGCCTTAAACTGGCGCCTTAGACCGCTCGGCCAATTGACCAGAATGCCAAAACGTGCACACACAACTCATACCAAACATGCTAACCAACACACACCACAACAACAACAACAGCCAACAACAACAACCACCACCATCGACCACGTACGCACTCATCAACACCATACGCCATACACACAACTCGTCCCCACAAAACGCCACAAACAAACAAAACACAACACACGCCACACTCGTAACATTGAACCTCTCTCACAATACTCCGCCGATTTCGACGACGCCTGCTCCATCGACGGACGCATGCGACCGTCGGACCGTCCGTATCCCCACGACGCAGTCCCGTCCGTATTGGTCACACGGAGCCGTCTCGAGTGGCGACAGTCGGTTGCATGGATCGATGTTATGGAGGGTATGAATGGACCGATCGCGGACGCGGAGGCGGGAAACGGCAAGAGCTGCGTATGGCAGTGTATGTAAGGGTACGTATGGAGTTGGTCGTGGTGCGTATGGTGGTGTATTTGCGCAAAATGGATGCGTGGTAATGTTGTGGCAACAAATAGATATGGCCAATGTGGGATTCGAACCCACGCCCTTTCAGACCATGCCTTAAACTGGCGCCTTAGACCGCTCGGCCAATTGACCAGAATGCCAAAACGTGCACACACAACTCATACCAAACATGCTTAACCAACACACACCACAACAACAACAACAGCCAACAACAACAACCACCACCATCGACCACGTACGCACTCATCAACACCATACGCCATACACACAACTCGTCCCACAAAACGCCACAAACAAACAAAACACAACAACGCCACACTCGTAACATTGAACCTCTCACAATACTCTCCGATTCGACGACGCCTGCTCCATCGACGGACGCATGCGACCGTCGGACCGTCCGTATCCCCACGACGCAGTCCCGTCCGTATTGGTCAACACGGAGCCGTCTCGAGTGGCGACAGTCGGTTGCATGGATCGATGTTTGGAGGGTATGAATGGACCCGATCGCGGACGCGGAGGCGGAACGGCAAGAGCTGCGTATGGCAGTGTATGTAAGGGTACGTATGGAGTTGGTCGTGGTGCGTATGGTGGTGTATTTGCGCAAAATGGATGCGTGGTATGTTGTGGCAACAAATAGATATGGCCAATGTGGGATTCGAACCCACGCCCTTCACCAGTGCCTTAAACTGGCGCCTTAGACCGCTCGGCCAATTGACCAGAATGCCAAAACGTGCACACACAACTCATACCAAACATGCTTAACCAACACACACCACAACAACAACAACAGCAACAACAACAACCACCACCATCGACCACGTACGCACTCATCAACACCATACGCCATACACACAACTCGTCCCACAAAACGCCACAAACAAACAAAACACAACACACAACGCCACACTCGTAACATTGAACCTCTCTCACAATACTCCGCCGATTTCGACGACGCCTGCTCCATCGACGGACGCATGCGACCGTCGGACCGTCCGTATCCCCACGACGCAGTCCCGTCCGTATTGGTCAACACGGAGCCGTCTCGAGTGGCGACAGTCGGTTGCATGGATCGATGTTATGGAGGGTATGATGGACCGATCGCGGACGCGGAGGCGGGAAACGGCAAGAGCTGCGTATGGGCAGTGTATGTAAGGGTACGTATGGAGTTGGTCGTGGTGCGTATGGTGGTGTATTTGCGCAAAATGGATGCGTGGTATGTTGTGGCAACAAATAGATATGGCCAATGTGGGATTCGAACCCACCTTTCAGACCAGTGCCTTAAACTGGCGCCTTAGACCGCTCGGCCAATTGACCAGAATGCCAAAACGTGCACACACAACTCATACCAAACATGCTTAACCAACACACACCACAACAACAACAACAGCCAACAACAACAACCACCACCATCGACCACGTACGCACTCATCAACACCATACGCCATACACACAACTCGTCCCACAAAACGCCACAAACAAACAAAACACAACACAACGCCACACTCGTAACATTGAACCTCTCTCACAATACTCCGCCGATTTCGACGACGCCTGCTCCATCGACGGACGCATGCGACCGTCGGACCGTCCGTATCCCCACGACGCAGTCCGTCCGTATTGGTCAACACGGAGCCGTCTCGAGTGGCGACAGTCGGTTGCATGGATCGATGTTATGGAGGGTATGAATGGACCGATCGCGGACGCGGAGGCGGGAAACGGCAAGAGCTGCGTATGGCAGTGTATGTAAGGGTACGTATGGAGTTGGTCGTGGTGCGTATGGTGGTGTATTGCGCAAAATGGATGCGTGGTATGTTGTGGCAACAAATAGATATGGCCAATGTGGGATTCGAACCCACGCCCTTTCAGACCAGTGCCTTAAACTGGCGCCTTAGACCGCTCGGCCAATTGACCAGAATGCCAAAACGTGCACACACACTCATACCAAACATGCTTAACCAACACACAACCACAACAACAACAACAGCCAACAACAACAACCACCACCATCGACCACGTACGCACTCATCAACACCATACGCCATACACACAACTCGTCCCACAAAACGCCACAAACAAACAAAACACAACACAACGCCACACTCGTAACATTGAACCTCTCTCACAATACTCCGCCGATTTCGACGACGCCTGCTCATCGACGGACGCATGCGACCGTCGGACCGTCCGTATCCCCACGACGCAGTCCCGTCCGTATTGGTCAACACGGAGCCGTCTCGAGTGGCGACAGTCGGTTGCATGGATCGTTATGGAGGGTATGAATGGACCGATCGCGGACGCGGAGGCGGGAAACGGCAAGAGCTGCGTATGGCAGTGTATGTAAGGGTACGTATGGAGTTGGTCGTGGTGCGTATGGTGGTGTATTTGCGCAAAATGGATGCGTGGTATGTTGTGGCAACAAATAGATATGGCCAATGTGGGATTCGAACCCACGCCCTTTCAGACCAGTGCCTTAAACTGGCGCCTTAGACCGCTCGGCCAATTGACCAGAATGCCAAACGTGCACACAACTCATACCAAACATGCTTAACCAACACACACCACAACAACAACAACAGCCAACAACAACAACCACCACCATCGACCACGTACGCACTCATCAACACCATACGCCATACACACAACTCGTCCCACAAAACGCCACAAACAAAAAAAACACACACAACGCCACACTCGTAACATTGAACCTCTCTCACAATACTCCGCCGATTTCGACGACGCCTGCTCCATCGACGGACGCATGCGACCGTCGGACCGTCCGTATCCCCACGACGCAGTCCCGTCCGTATTGGTCAACACGGAGCCGTCTCGAGTGGCGACAGTCGGTTGCATGGATCGATGTTATGGAGGGTAGAATGGACCGATCGCGGACGCGGAGGCGGGAAACGGCAAGAGCTGCGTATGGCAGTGTATGTAAGGGTACGTATGGAGTGGTCGTGGTGCGTATGGTGGTGTATTTGCGCAAAATGGATGCGTGGTATGTTGTGGCAACAAATAGATATGGCCAATGTGGGATTCGAACCCACGCCCTTTCAGACCAGTGCCTTAAACTGGCGCCTTAGACCGCTCGGCCAATTGACCAGAAGCCAAAACGTGCACACAACTCATACCAAACATGCTTAACCAACACACACCACACAACAACAACAGCCAACAACAACAACCACCACCATCGACCACGTACGCACTCATCAACACCATACGCCATACACACAACTCGTCCACACAAAACGCCACAAACAAACAAAACACAACACAACGCCACACTCGTAACATTGAACCTCTCTCACAATACTCCGCCGATTCGACGACGCCTGCTCCATCGACGGACGCATGCGACCGTCGGACCGTCCGTATCCCCACGACGCAGTCCCGTCCGTATGGTCAACACGGAGCCGTCTCGAGTGGCGACAGTCGGTTGCATGGATCGATGTTATGGAGGGTATGAATGGACCGATCGCGGACGCGGAGGCGGGAAACGGCAAGAGCTGCGTATGGCAGTGTATGTAAGGGTACGTATGGAGTTGGTCGTGGTGCGTATGGTGGTGTATTTGCGCAAAATGGATGCGTGGTATGTTGTGGCAACAAATAGATATGGCCAATGTGGGATTCGAACCCACCCCTTTCAGACCAGCCTTAAACTGGCGCCTTAGACCGCTCGGCCAATTGACCAGAATGCCAAAACGTGCACACACAACTCATACCAAACATGCTTAACCAACACACACCACAACAACAACAACAGCCAACAAACAACCACCACCATCGACCACGTACGCACTCATCAACACCATACGCCTACCACACAACTCGTCCCACAAAACGCCACAAAAAACAAAACACAACACAACGCCACACTCGTAACATTGAACCTCTCTCACAATACTCCGCCGATTTCGACGACGCCTGCTCCATCGACGGACGCATGCGACCGTCGGACCGTCCGTATCCCCACGACGCAGTCCCGTCCGTATTGGTCAACACGGAGCCGTCTCGAGTGGCGACAGTCGGTTGCATGGATCGATGTTATGGAGGGTATGAATGGACCGATCGCGGACGCGGAGGCGGGAAACGGCAAGAGCTGCGTATGGCAGTGTATGTAAGGGTACGTATGGAGTTGGTCGTGGTGCGTATGGTGGTGTATTTGCGCAAAATGGATGCGTGGTATGTTGTGGCAACAAATAGATATGGCCAATGTGGGATTCGAACCCACGCCCTTTCAGACCAGTGCCTTAAACTGGCGCCTTAGACCGCTCGGCCAATTGACCAGAATGCCAAAACGTGCACACACAACTCATACCAAACATGCTTAACCAACACACACCACAACAACAACAACAGCCAACAACAACACCACCACCATCGACCACGTACGCACTCATCAACACCATACGCCATACACACAACTCCCCAAAAACGCCACAAACAAACAAAACACAACACAACGCCACACTCGTAACATTGAACCTCTCTCACAATACTCCGCCGATTTCGACGACGCCTGCTCCATCGACGGACGCATGCGACCGTCGGACCGTCCGTATCCCCACGACGCAGTCCCGTCCGTATTGGTCAACACGGAGCCGTCTCGAGTGGCGACAGTCGGTTGCATGGATCGATGTTATGGAGGGTATGAATGGACCGATCGCGGGACGCGGAGGCGGGAAACGGCAAGAGCTGCGTATGGCAGTGTAGTAAGGGTACGTATGGAGTTGGTCGTGGTGCGTATGGTGGTGTATTTGCGCAAAATGGATGCGTGGTATGTTGTGGCAACAAATAGATATGGCCAATGTGGGATTCGAACCCACGCCCTTTCAGACCAGTGCCTTAAACTGGCGCCTTAGACCGCTCGGCCAATTGACCAGAATGCCAAAACGTGCACACACAACTCATACCAAACATGCTTAACCAACACACCCAACAACAACAACAGCCAACAACAACAACCACCACCATCGACCACGTACGCACTCATCAACACCATACGCCATACACACAACTCGTCCCACAAAACGCCACAAACAAACAAAACACAACACAACGCCACACTCGTAACATTGAACCTCTCTCACAATACTCCGCCGATTTCGACGACGCCTGCTCCATCGACGGACGCATGCGACCGTCGGACCGTCCGTATCCCCACGACGCAGTCCCGTCCGTATTGGTCAACACGGAGCCGTCTCGAGTGGCGACAGTCGGTTGCATGGATCGATGTTATGGAGGGTATGAATGGACCGATCGCGGACGCGGAGGCGGGAAACGGCAAGAGCTGCGTATGGCAGTGTATGTAAGGGTACGTATGGAGTTGGTCGTGGTGCGTATGGTGGTGTATTTGCGCAAAATGGATGCGTGGTATGTTGTGGCAACAAATAGATATGGCCAATGTGGGATTCGAACCCACGCCCTTTCAGACCAGTGCCTTAAACTGGCGCCTTAGACCGCTCGGCCAATTGACCAGAATGCCAAAACGTGCACACACAACTCATACCAAACATGCTTAACCAACACACACCACAACAACAACAACAGCCAACAACAACAACCACCACCATCGACCACGTACGCACTCATCAACACCATACGCCATACACACAACTCGTCCCACAAAACGCCACAAACAAACAAAACACAACACAACGCCACACTCGTAACATTGAACCTCTCACAATACTCCGCCGATTTCGACGACGCCTGCTCCATCGACGGACGCATGCGACCGTCGGACCGTCCGTATCCCCACGACGCAGTCCCGTCCGTATTGGTCAACACGGAGCCGTCTCGAGTGGCGACAGTCGGTTGCATGGATCGATGTTATGGAGGGTATGAATGGACCGATCGCGGACGCGGAGGCGGGAAACGGCAAGAGCTGCGTATGGCAGTGTATGTAAGGTACGTATGGAGTTGGTCGTGGTGCGTATGGTGGTGTATTTGCGCAAAATGGATGCGTGGTATGTTGTGGCAACAAATAGATATGGCCAATGTGGGATTCGAACCCACGCCCTTTCAGACCAGTGCCTTAAACTGGCGCCTTAGACCGCTCGGCCAATTGACCAGAATGCCAAAACGTGCACACACAACTCATACCAAACATGCTTAACCAACACACACCACAACAACAACAACAGCCAACAACAACAACCACCACCATCGACCACGTACGCACTCATCAACACCATACGCCATACACACAACTCGTCCCACAAAACGCCACAAACAAACAAAACACAACACAACGCCACACTCGTAACATTGAACCTCTCTCACAATACTCCGCCGATTTCGACGACGCCTGCTCCATCGACGGACGCATGCGACCGTCGGACCGTCCGTATCCCCACGACGCAGTCCCGTCCGTATTGGTCAACACGGAGCCGTCTCGAGTGGCGACAGTCGGTTGCATGGATCGATGTTATGGAGGGTATGAATGGACCGATCGCGGACGCGGAGGCGGGAAACGGCAAGAGCTGCGTATGGCAGTGTATGTAAGGGTACGTATGGAGTTGGTCGTGGTGCGTATGGTGGTGTATTTGCGCAAAATGGATGCGTGGTATGTTGTGGCAACAAATAGATATGGCCAATGTGGGATTCGAACCCACGCCCTTTCAGACCAGTGCCTTAAACTGGCGCCTTAGACCGCTCGGCCAATTGACCAGAATGCCAAAACGTGCACACACAACTCATACCAAACATGCTTAACCAACACACACCACAACAACAACAACAGCCAACAACAACAACCACCACCATCGACCACGTACGCACTCATCAACACCATACGCCATACACACAACTCGTCCCACAAAACGCCACAAACAAACAAAACACAACACAACGCCACACTCGTAACATTGAACCTCTCTCACAATACTCCGCCGATTTCGACGACGCCTGCTCCATCGACGGACGCATGCGACCGTCGGACCGTCCGTATCCCCACGACGCAGTCCCGTCCGTATTGGTCAACACGGAGCCGTCTCGAGTGGCGACAGTCGGTTGCATGGATCGATGTTATGGAGGGTATGAATGGACCGATCGCGGACGCGGAGGCGGGAAACGGCAAGAGCTGCGTATGGCAGTGTATGTAAGGGTACGTATGGAGTTGGTCGTGGTGCGTATGGTGGTGTATTTGCGCAAAATGGATGCGTGGTATGTTGTGGCAACAAATAGATATGGCCAATGTGGGATTCGAACCCACGCCCTTTCAGACCAGTGCCTTAAACTGGCGCCTTAGACCGCTCGGCCAATTGACCAGAATGCCAAAACGTGCACACACAACTCATACCAAACATGCTTAACCAACACACACCACAACAACAACAACAGCCAACAACAACAACCACCACCATCGACCACGTACGCACTCATCAACACCATACGCCATACACACAACTCGTCCCACAAAACGCCACAAACAAACAAAACACAACACAACGCCACACTCGTAACATTGAACCTCTCTCACAATACTCCGCCGATTTCGACGACGCCTGCTCCATCGACGGACGCATGCGACCGTCGGACCGTCCGTATCCCCACGACGCAGTCCCGTCCGTATTGGTCAACACGGAGCCGTCTCGAGTGGCGACAGTCGGTTGCATGGATCGATGTTATGGAGGGTATGAATGGACCGATCGCGGACGCGGAGGCGGGAAACGGCAAGAGCTGCGTATGGCAGTGTATGTAAGGGTACGTATGGAGTTGGTCGTGGTGCGTATGGTGGTGTATTTGCGCAAAATGGATGCGTGGTATGTTGTGGCAACAAATAGATATGGCCAATGTGGGATTCGAACCCACGCCCTTTCAGACCAGTGCCTTAAACTGGCGCCTTAGACCGCTCGGCCAATTGACCAGAATGCCAAAACGTGCACACACAACTCATACCAAACATGCTTAACCAACACACACCACAACAACAACAACAGCCAACAACAACAACCACCACCATCGACCACGTACGCACTCATCAACACCATACGCCATACACACAACTCGTCCCACAAAACGCCACAAACAAACAAAACACACACAACGCCACACTCGTAACATTGAACCTCTCTCACAATACTCCGCCGATTTCGACGACGCCTGCTCCATCGACGGACGCATGCGACCGTCGGACCGTCCGTATCCCCACGACGCAGTCCCGTCCGTATTGGTCAACACGGAGCCGTCTCGAGTGGCGACAGTCGGTTGCATGGATCGATGTTATGGAGGGTATGAATGGACCGATCGCGGACGCGGAGGCGGGAAACGGCAAGAGCTGCGTATGGCAGTGTATGTAAGGGTACGTATGGAGTTGGTCGTGGTGCGTATGGTGGTGTATTTGCGCAAAATGGATGCGTGGTATGTTGTGGCAACAAATAGATATGGCCAATGTGGGATTCGAACCCACGCCCTTTCAGACCAGTGCCTTAAACTGGCGCCTTAGACCGCTCGGCCAATTGACCAGAATGCCAAAACGTGCACACACAACTCATACCAAACATGCTTAACCAACACACACCACAACAACAACAACAGCCAACAACAACAACCACCACCATCGACCACGTACGCACTCATCAACACCATACGCCATACACACAACTCGTCCCACAAAACGCCACAAACAAACAAAACACAACACAACGCCACACTCGTAACATTGAACCTCTCTCACAATACTCCGCCGATTTCGACGACGCCTGCTCCATCGACGGACGCATGCGACCGTCGGACCGTCCGTATCCCCACGACGCAGTCCCGTCCGTATTGGTCAACACGGAGCCGTCTCGAGTGGCGACAGTCGGTTGCATGGATCGATGTTATGGAGGGTATGAATGGACCGATCGCGGACGCGGAGGCGGGAAACGGCAAGAGCTGCGTATGGCAGTGTATGTAAGGGTACGTATGGAGTTGGTCGTGGTGCGTATGGTGGTGTATTTGCGCAAAATGGATGCGTGGTATGTTGTGGCAACAAATAGATATGGCCAATGTGGGATTCGAACCCACGCCCTTTCAGACCAGTGCCTTAAACTGGCGCCTTAGACCGCTCGGCCAATTGACCAGAATGCCAAAACGTGCACACACAACTCATACCAAACATGCTTAACCAACACACACCACAACAACAACAACAGCCAACAACAACAACCACCACCATCGACCACGTACGCACTCATCAACACCATACGCCATACACACAACTCGTCCCACAAAACGCCACAAACAAACAAAACACAACACAACGCCACACTCGTAACATTGAACCTCTCTCACAATACTCCGCCGATTTCGACGACGCCTGCTCCATCGACGGACGCATGCGACCGTCGGACCGTCCGTATCCCCACGACGCAGTCCCGTCCGTATTGGTCAACACGGAGCCGTCTCGAGTGGCGACAGTCGGTTGCATGGATCGATGTTATGGAGGGTATGAATGGACCGATCGCGGACGCGGAGGCGGGAAACGGCAAGAGCTGCGTATGGCAGTGTATGTAAGGGTACGTATGGAGTTGGTCGTGGTGCGTATGGTGGTGTATTTGCGCAAAATGGATGCGTGGTATGTTGTGGCAACAAATAGATATGGCCAATGTGGGATTCGAACCCACGCCCTTTCAGACCAGTGCCTTAAACTGGCGCCTTAGACCGCTCGGCCAATTGACCAGAATGCCAAAACGTGCACACACAACTCATACCAAACATGCTTAACCAACACACACCACAACAACAACAACAGCCAACAACAACAACCACCACCATCGACCACGTACGCACTCATCAACACCATACGCCATACACACAACTCGTCCCACAAAACGCCACAAACAAACAAAACACAACACAACGCCACACTCGTAACATTGAACCTCTCTCACAATACTCCGCCGATTTCGACGACGCCTGCTCCATCGACGGACGCATGCGACCGTCGGACCGTCCGTATCCCCACGACGCAGTCCCGTCCGTATTGGTCAACACGGAGCCGTCTCGAGTGGCGACAGTCGGTTGCATGGATCGATGTTATGGAGGGTATGAATGGACCGATCGCGGACGCGGAGGCGGGAAACGGCAAGAGCTGCGTATGGCAGTGTATGTAAGGGTACGTATGGAGTTGGTCGTGGTGCGTATGGTGGTGTATTTGCGCAAAATGGATGCGTGGTATGTTGTGGCAACAAATAGATATGGCCAATGTGGGATTCGAACCCACGCCCTTTCAGACCAGTGCCTTAAACTGGCGCCTTAGACCGCTCGGCCAATTGACCAGAATGCCAAAACGTGCACACACAACTCATACCAAACATGCTTAACCAACACACACCACAACAACAACAACAGCCAACAACAACAACCACCACCATCGACCACGTACGCACTCATCAACACCATACGCCATACACACAACTCGTCCCACAAAACGCCACAAACAAACAAAACACAACACAACGCCACACTCGTAACATTGAACCTCTCTCACAATACTCCGCCGATTTCGACGACGCCTGCTCCATCGACGGACGCATGCGACCGTCGGACCGTCCGTATCCCCACGACGCAGTCCCGTCCGTATTGGTCAACACGGAGCCGTCTCGAGTGGCGACAGTCGGTTGCATGGATCGATGTTATGGAGGGTATGAATGGACCGATCGCGGACGCGGAGGCGGGAAACGGCAAGAGCTGCGTATGGCAGTGTATGTAAGGGTACGTATGGAGTTGGTCGTGGTGCGTATGGTGGTGTATTTGCGCAAAATGGATGCGTGGTATGTTGTGGCAACAAATAGATATGGCCAATGTGGGATTCGAACCCACGCCCTTTCAGACCAGTGCCTTAAACTGGCGCCTTAGACCGCTCGGCCAATTGACCAGAATGCCAAAACGTGCACACACAACTCATACCAAACATGCTTAACCAACACACACCACAACAACAACAACAGCCAACAACAACAACCACCACCATCGACCACGTACGCACTCATCAACACCATACGCCATACACACAACTCGTCCCACAAAACGCCACAAACAAACAAAACACAACACAACGCCACACTCGTAACATTGAACCTCTCTCACAATACTCCGCCGATTTCGACGACGCCTGCTCCATCGACGGACGCATGCGACCGTCGGACCGTCCGTATCCCCACGACGCAGTCCCGTCCGTATTGGTCAACACGGAGCCGTCTCGAGTGGCGACAGTCGGTTGCATGGATCGATGTTATGGAGGGTATGAATGGACCGATCGCGGACGCGGAGGCGGGAAACGGCAAGAGCTGCGTATGGCAGTGTATGTAAGGGTACGTATGGAGTTGGTCGTGGTGCGTATGGTGGTGTATTTGCGCAAAATGGATGCGTGGTATGTTGTGGCAACAAATAGATATGGCCAATGTGGGATTCGAACCCACGCCCTTTCAGACCAGTGCCTTAAACTGGCGCCTTAGACCGCTCGGCCAATTGACCAGAATGCCAAAACGTGCACACACAACTCATACCAAACATGCTTAACCAACACACACCACAACAACAACAACAGCCAACAACAACAACCACCACCATCGACCACGTACGCACTCATCAACACCATACGCCATACACACAACTCGTCCCACAAAACGCCACAAACAAACAAAACACAACACAACGCCACACTCGTAACATTGAACCTCTCTCACAATACTCCGCCGATTTCGACGACGCCTGCTCCATCGACGGACGCATGCGACCGTCGGACCGTCCGTATCCCCACGACGCAGTCCCGTCCGTATTGGTCAACACGGAGCCGTCTCGAGTGGCGACAGTCGGTTGCATGGATCGATGTTATGGAGGGTATGAATGGACCGATCGCGGACGCGGAGGCGGGAAACGGCAAGAGCTGCGTATGGCAGTGTATGTAAGGGTACGTATGGAGTTGGTCGTGGTGCGTATGGTGGTGTATTTGCGCAAAATGGATGCGTGGTATGTTGTGGCAACAAATAGATATGGCCAATGTGGGATTCGAACCCACGCCCTTTCAGACCAGTGCCTTAAACTGGCGCCTTAGACCGCTCGGCCAATTGACCAGAATGCCAAAACGTGCACACACAACTCATACCAAACATGCTTAACCAACACACACCACAACAACAACAACAGCCAACAACAACAACCACCACCATCGACCACGTACGCACTCATCAACACCATACGCCATACACACAACTCGTCCCACAAAACGCCACAAACAAACAAAACACAACACAACGCCACACTCGTAACATTGAACCTCTCTCACAATACTCCGCCGATTTCGACGACGCCTGCTCCATCGACGGACGCATGCGACCGTCGGACCGTCCGTATCCCCACGACGCAGTCCCGTCCGTATTGGTCAACACGGAGCCGTCTCGAGTGGCGACAGTCGGTTGCATGGATCGATGTTATGGAGGGTATGAATGGACCGATCGCGGACGCGGAGGCGGGAAACGGCAAGAGCTGCGTATGGCAGTGTATGTAAGGGTACGTATGGAGTTGGTCGTGGTGCGTATGGTGGTGTATTTGCGCAAAATGGATGCGTGGTATGTTGTGGCAACAAATAGATATGGCCAATGTGGGATTCGAACCCACGCCCTTTCAGACCAGTGCCTTAAACTGGCGCCTTAGACCGCTCGGCCAATTGACCAGAATGCCAAAACGTGCACACACAACTCATACCAAACATGCTTAACCAACACACACCACAACAACAACAACAGCCAACAACAACAACCACCACCATCGACCACGTACGCACTCATCAACACCATACGCCATACACACAACTCGTCCCACAAAACGCCACAAACAAACAAAACACAACACAACGCCACACTCGTAACATTGAACCTCTCTCACAATACTCCGCCGATTTCGACGACGCCTGCTCCATCGACGGACGCATGCGACCGTCGGACCGTCCGTATCCCCACGACGCAGTCCCGTCCGTATTGGTCAACACGGAGCCGTCTCGAGTGGCGACAGTCGGTTGCATGGATCGATGTTATGGAGGGTATGAATGGACCGATCGCGGACGCGGAGGCGGGAAACGGCAAGAGCTGCGTATGGCAGTGTATGTAAGGGTACGTATGGAGTTGGTCGTGGTGCGTATGGTGGTGTATTTGCGCAAATGGATGCGTGGTATGTTGTGGCAACAAATAGATATGGCCAATGTGGGATTCGAACCCACGCCCTTTCAGACCAGTGCCTTAAACTGGCGCCTTAGACCGCTCGGCCAATTGACCAGAATGCCAAAACGTGCACACACAACTCATACCAAACATGCTTAACCAACACACACCACAACAACAACAACAGCCAACAACAACAACCACCACCATCGACCACGTACGCACTCATCAACACCATACGCCATACACACAACTCGTCCCACAAAACGCCACAAACAAACAAAACACAACACAACGCCACACTCGTAACATTGAACCTCTCTCACAATACTCCGCCGATTTCGACGACGCCTGCTCCATCGACGGACGCATGCGACCGTCGGACCGTCCGTATCCCCACGACGCAGTCCCGTCCGTATTGGTCAACACGGAGCCGTCTCGAGTGGCGACAGTCGGTTGCATGGATCGATGTTATGGAGGGTATGAATGGACCGATCGCGGACGCGGAGGCGGGAAACGGCAAGAGCTGCGTATGGCAGTGTATGTAAGGGTACGTATGGAGTTGGTCGTGGTGCGTATGGTGGTGTATTTGCGCAAAATGGATGCGTGGTATGTTGTGGCAACAAATAGATATGGCCAATGTGGGATTCGAACCCACGCCCTTTCAGACCAGTGCCTTAAACTGGCGCCTTAGACCGCTCGGCCAATTGACCAGAATGCCAAAACGTGCACACACAACTCATACCAAACATGCTTAACCAACACACACCACAACAACAACAACAGCCAACAACAACAACCACCACCATCGACCACGTACGCACTCATCAACACCATACGCCATACACACAACTCGTCCCACAAAACGCCACAAACAAACAAAACACAACACAACGCCACACTCGTAACATTGAACCTCTCTCACAATACTCCGCCGATTTCGACGACGCCTGCTCCATCGACGGACGCATGCGACCGTCGGACCGTCCGTATCCCCACGACGCAGTCCCGTCCGTATTGGTCAACACGGAGCCGTCTCGAGTGGCGACAGTCGGTTGCATGGATCGATGTTATGGAGGGTATGAATGGACCGATCGCGGACGCGGAGGCGGGAAACGGCAAGAGCTGCGTATGGCAGTGTATGTAAGGGTACGTATGGAGTTGGTCGTGGTGCGTATGGTGGTGTATTTGCGCAAAATGGATGCGTGGTATGTTGTGGCAACAAATAGATATGGCCAATGTGGGATTCGAACCCACGCCCTTTCAGACCAGTGCCTTAAACTGGCGCCTTAGACCGCTCGGCCAATTGACCAGAATGCCAAAACGTGCACACACAACTCATACCAAACATGCTTAACCAACACACACCACAACAACAACAACAGCCAACAACAACAACCACCACCATCGACCACGTACGCACTCATCAACACCATACGCCATACACACAACTCGTCCCACAAAACGCCACAAACAAACAAAACACAACACAACGCCACACTCGTAACATTGAACCTCTCTCACAATACTCCGCCGATTTCGACGACGCCTGCTCCATCGACGGACGCATGCGACCGTCGGACCGTCCGTATCCCCACGACGCAGTCCCGTCCGTATTGGTCAACACGGAGCCGTCTCGAGTGGCGACAGTCGGTTGCATGGATCGATGTTATGGAGGGTATGAATGGACCGATCGCGGACGCGGAGGCGGGAAACGGCAAGAGCTGCGTATGGCAGTGTATGTAAGGGTACGTATGGAGTTGGTCGTGGTGCGTATGGTGGTGTATTTGCGCAAAATGGATGCGTGGTATGTTGTGGCAACAAATAGATATGGCCAATGTGGGATTCGAACCCACGCCCTTTCAGACCAGTGCCTTAAACTGGCGCCTTAGACCGCTCGGCCAATTGACCAGAATGCCAAAACGTGCACACACAACTCATACCAAACATGCTTAACCAACACACACCACAACAACAACAACAGCCAACAACAACAACCACCACCATCGACCACGTACGCACTCATCAACACCATACGCCATACACACAACTCGTCCCACAAAACGCCACAAACAAACAAAACACAACACAACGCCACACTCGTAACATTGAACCTCTCTCACAATACTCCGCCGATTTCGACGACGCCTGCTCCATCGACGGACGCATGCGACCGTCGGACCGTCCGTATCCCCACGACGCAGTCCCGTCCGTATTGGTCAACACGGAGCCGTCTCGAGTGGCGACAGTCGGTTGCATGGATCGATGTTATGGAGGGTATGAATGGACCGATCGCGGACGCGGAGGCGGGAAACGGCAAGAGCTGCGTATGGCAGTGTATGTAAGGGTACGTATGGAGTTGGTCGTGGTGCGTATGGTGGTGTATTTGCGCAAAATGGATGCGTGGTATGTTGTGGCAACAAATAGATATGGCCAATGTGGGATTCGAACCCACGCCCTTTCAGACCAGTGCCTTAAACTGGCGCCTTAGACCGCTCGGCCAATTGACCAGAATGCCAAAACGTGCACACACAACTCATACCAAACATGCTTAACCAACACACACCACAACAACAACAACAGCCAACAACAACAACCACCACCATCGACCACGTACGCACTCATCAACACCATACGCCATACACACAACTCGTCCCACAAAACGCCACAAACAAACAAAACACAACACAACGCCACACTCGTAACATTGAACCTCTCTCACAATACTCCGCCGATTTCGACGACGCCTGCTCCATCGACGGACGCATGCGACCGTCGGACCGTCCGTATCCCCACGACGCAGTCCCGTCCGTATTGGTCAACACGGAGCCGTCTCGAGTGGCGACAGTCGGTTGCATGGATCGATGTTATGGAGGGTATGAATGGACCGATCGCGGACGCGGAGGCGGGAAACGGCAAGAGCTGCGTATGGCAGTGTATGTAAGGGTACGTATGGAGTTGGTCGTGGTGCGTATGGTGGTGTATTTGCGCAAAATGGATGCGTGGTATGTTGTGGCAACAAATAGATATGGCCAATGTGGGATTCGAACCCACGCCCTTTCAGACCAGTGCCTTAAACTGGCGCCTTAGACCGCTCGGCCAATTGACCAGAATGCCAAAACGTGCACACACAACTCATACCAAACATGCTTAACCAACACACACCACAACAACAACAACAGCCAACAACAACAACCACCACCATCGACCACGTACGCACTCATCAACACCATACGCCATACACACAACTCGTCCCACAAAACGCCACAAACAAACAAAACACAACACAACGCCACACTCGTAACATTGAACCTCTCTCACAATACTCCGCCGATTTCGACGACGCCTGCTCCATCGACGGACGCATGCGACCGTCGGACCGTCCGTATCCCCACGACGCAGTCCCGTCCGTATTGGTCAACACAGAGCTGGCCTTTGCCACCCTGCCGGGGACATAGAAGAAGAACGGTTCCCGCCCTTCTTCTGCCAGATTAAGCGACTAGTGACGAGCGGCATATCCAAAACTAACCCTAACATCAACCCACTCATTCGCGAATTTCCTTCGAGCGACCACCAACCATTTGCCAAATGGCATCGCGACAGATAAGTGTACCATTCACGCACCAAGACCGCCAGTGGGATGCGAGATTCAACGTCCCAACAGACGACCACATCGACAAGCTTACTGCCGGAATTAGATCAGATTGGGACGCTGGACGGCTACGATACGTCCTTATCGGAGACTTGAGGTTGGGACCAAACCACAGCAAGACGACTACCAAATCCGACACGTCCACGTCGCGGCCATATTTTGCAATCGAGTTTCCAAGTCATCAATCCTTAAGAATTGGAACGTCAAGGTCGGAAACGGTTATTATCTGGTACCGAGGCAACGAGATCTGCCTTACTCCGGATGGCGCAGTCACCACATCAAGCCATTCTCCAAGTTGGGCGCACAAGAATCAATTCTGTATGAAATGGGCGAGCTCCCGCGGGATGAAGGAACCAAGAAGCGTGTCCAACTTGGTGAAGAGGAAAAGAAGCGCAGCGTCGACCAAATCCTCATCAACATGCGCGAAATGATCGAGTCTGGCGAAGACGGAGACACAATCTTTCGCAAGTACCCACGTAATTATATGATCTACGGCGAACGTCTCCGGTCCATGACAGCTCAGAAGCGCGACTTTTTCAAGAACAATGGTGACCCTCATATCTGGCTGTACGGCTACCCAGGCACTGGCAAGACGGCAGTGCTCAATTTGATCTACCCGAAGTACTACAAGAAGAACCTGCACAACAAGTTCTTCGACCTGTATGATCCTGAGAGTCACACTCATGTGCTCCTTGAGGATCTCGACCACGAGGCCGTCGAACGTCTCAGTATCAATTTCATCAAGACAATCTGTGATGAGGCAGGGTTTGCGGTTGACCAGAAGTACAACTCGCCTCAGTTGTCGCGCACTACGTGCTTGGTTACGTCGAATTTTCAGATCGGTGATCTCTTCCTCGAAGGACCAGGAATTGACCAGAACAAGGCAGCCCTCTACAGACGATTTTGGCACGTGTGGATCTACAACTTTCTCCGAGTGCTTGGCATCAAGCTCATCCCTAAGTTTGACCGAAAAAACTGCAGTCCAAGGGAAACGACGATTCATCAAAGATCTTCATGGCTTGGGACTACGCCGCAAATCTGCCAACCGGACGCCCGCTCAAGACGGCTGAAGAGTACCAACAACTGGTGAAGAACGCCTTCTACAACATCTAGTCACTCTTCAATTCGCCATGGATTGGAATGCGCAGCGCGCGAGAACTGCATATTCCCAGCGTCAAGCCCTGATACAGGAACTTGTTGCCGCAGGGTTCAGTTTAGCCGTTGCATCTAAGCTTGTCTACGACAGCGCAGCACCGAAGGGCCATTCATTATGCAAAAAGCTACGAGGTACGCACTATGGTCAAGGATTACGATAACGACAAGCAGAAAGCCTATCTTGAGACTCTGAATAAAGGTTCGGAGGAGAAGGCCAAGAAGCGCAAGGCGGAAGAGGCTGAACTCACTCCACCACCACCAAGTACATTAGCGCTTGCTGCTGGAGTACCAGGTCAAGCTCCAACCAATGAAACACCTATCCTGCCACACAAGCCAGTTTACAACTTCTTCCCGGCCACATTTACGGCTGCTCAGGAGTATGAGACCTACTTCTCGTACATGGACAACTCAGAGACGGATGTACTGGGCACTCCGTTCGAATTCCGACTCAACTCTATCGTGGACATTATCAAGGGAATGCCACAGGCAGTATTGACGCCAACACAGGGCCAAGCATAAGCGGCTGGTGTTTTCATCACCAAGATTCTGTCTGGTCAACCTGCTCCATTTCAATGGCCCGAAACTTCCCCAACGGCGCTAAAACCGGCGTACTCGTTTCCAAAGACGGTCAGTGCAAGCCTCGTCAACGAAAAGCCGCGGCTAACCGCAGCCCTACAGAAGATGTACGCCAAGTATACCGTCACGCAGTGCGATTGGAAGATCACTATCCAAAACGTTGACACCATCCAGAACAGCTCGTTGATGGTGCTATACGCGATTGACAACTACGGCCCTACTTCGACGAACGTCTGCCCGCAGACAGCTACAACTTTTGACTCACGACAATGGGCAGGTATGAATCATCGAATTATTCCGAACTCCAACGCGTCGGATGCGGACTATGGAATCCGAAGCATACAAAAGGTCGTACAAGATGGGCCAGAAGACACCTGATGTCGCAAACGACGCTGATATCATTCTATGGCAGAATGTGACAGCTAGCCCTGCCTATGTGGAATCGCTCAAAGTGTGGTTCAAGCGCAATCCGTTCAGGGACAGCAACAGTCCATTGTTGCTACGGCTGAACATCCAAATCCAACTGGTATACCACGTTCAGTACAAGGACCAGATCTACCAGCTCCGATACCCAGCGACTGGCCAGAGCGCAGTGTCAGTTGCATTCCCGACGGATATCGCGCAGGTGGATGTGTAGATGGTATGGAGTACGCGGTCTCGAAACTACGGACGAGAACGGGAAGACGCATGGCTCGATAAAATGCGCGACGTGTGGAACCGACATGACGGGGACGATAACGATACAAGCTAAGCGGCAGATGACGCATTCGATCATGAGGATGCTCCTACTGAATTCGAGTATTATGGGCGCTCAGATCGATGCCATCGACATCGGCGAAGGGATGAAGCTGACTACGATCAGGTGGTGACCAGCTATAGGCGTCGACGGCCACGACGCGGTGGTACAAACGCTGCAAAGCACACTTGCATCGGGTTCCAGCATATTTCACACGGATCGCACATCGATAACTGAACATCGTATATTCGCATCATCGTATCTCGTGACTGTTTGAGCCACTTGGAAGACGAAGCATTGAGATAATTGACAGCCACAGTGGCCTCATTTCCACAACTCAAAAAGTGGAATGGAGGACAGCCTTCGCCAGGTTGTTATGTCGTGGGCAAAACAATGCAAGAACGTCACATTAGGCCAGCGAAGGGCCAGAATGCGCCGTTCTCTTCGACACTGACCTTCGACACTGACCGGTGTTGTCATTTACCACATGTAATGGGCCTATCCAATAGTGCCATTACATGGCGATGTCCAATTACGGATTAGTGATTCCCACTAATTGTTTTGGATCGCCAGGTGTCATAGACATGATCCCTGATTCATGTCTACACACCGGCACTCACGGAGTAATCATTGATTACGTCCGCACGGAATGTTCTCGAACATTCTCGAGTGTTCTCTGCCTGCGCACATGTCTTTGCGCACGGTGATGGTTCCTGCTGGGAAACTATCTGTTGACGAAGCCGACGTGTCATTGTGGGTACAATGTTGTTGATATCAGCCAATCACAACTCCCCGTACACAGAAGATTCTTCGGAGAAGAATCTCAAGTTCAAGTTCAAGTTTCTCCTTGAAGTTCAAGTTCAAGTGAGAATATTCTTCACGCTCAGCTTCAAGCTCAACCTGATTCAACCCAAGGTTTATTCTGCATTTGTAGGGTGATTGCATTTAACCCCATAGGACTCTAGGGAGAGGTTTCAGGAACCATAAGCTCATTTCAATTCAGTTGCAAATTTGCCGTCTTCTGCTCAAGTCTCCTACTCACTCTTCTCCTCCCTCTTCGTCCCTCCAAGTCGGGACTCTGCCAAGTCTTCCTCATCAGCGCAAGCGTGTGTGCCGTGTTATCGGGAACTGTCGTTGACAGCGTCCCGTTACACCTGGTAGCACTTCGTGGTCCTTTCAGCGACCAAGCCAAGAGGGACAGCCGAAGAGCGTGAGCACTTCGAGATCCCTGTTCAAGCGAAGGATTGTCAAAGCGGCGTTGCCCTTTGTACATCCTTAGTCAAGACTCTCCCTGTCTGCGGATCAGACATCGGAAGGGATGGAGACTCCGGCGAGTATGTTGCCCGACGAGACCGTGACCCTGACGAATGAGCAGTTTCCTCATCTGTCAGAGCACGAGTGGGCAGCGCTCGAACGGATGCGCATTGTCATCGGAGAGGCAGCTGTGATCACGTTGTTGAGATCAGCTACTCCTGATGAACAGAAGAACGCGGCAGTGAGCTTCATGCACCATGAGGTCATGGACTCTCGTCGACAGCCCGCAACTCCTGTTTCGACCATGAGAGTGACGCCTCTGAAGCTCAACGTGTCTCCGTACCGCGGCGGAGAGAACGAACCTCTCGCAAGATGGTTCGTCGAGCTGGATGCAGCTATCGTTGCACGACAGCTTCGGGACCCAGAGCAGCAAGTGTTGTTCTCGATGTCCAACCTTGCGGGTCGGGCTAAGAGTTGGGCGTTTGGGAAGCGTTTGGCGGATGTCAACTGCTTCTACAACCTCGACGACTTCAAGCGTGAGTTGAAGCGCGCGTTTGAGCCTCCGCAGAGCGAATTCCGCGCTCGTGCCGAGTTCCTCAAGCTTCGACAAGGACGCCAAGACCTCCACACGTATGCACAGCGCGCACGATTCCTCGTGTCAAGCATCGTGGAGCAGCCGATTGACGTTGCAACGCAAGTTGTCACGTTCATGGCGGGACTGGACGATGGACCGATCAGGAACCAACTCTTCCGCGAGTATCCTGATTCGCTGGACCAAGCTATCGAGAGGGCGATGCAAGAAGAATTCAGCATCAAGCAAGCCAAGTTTGGTGGTCCGATTCCACGTCAAGTTCGCGTGTCGTCGCCGACGAATGATGGACCAGAACCGATGGATCTGTCGTACGTCCAACAAGCCAACAATGTGGGACCTCGCAACGATGTGAAGTGTTTCCGTTGCGGGAAGCTGGGTCACTTCGCTCGGAACTGCAAAGTGTCCTTGCCACCTGGGCAAGAGACACAGGGATCGCGATTCAACGCGAGCGGCAGACGATTTGTTGGCCGCCGGTTCGATCGTTCCCGAGGGTCAAAAAACGGGAACAACCAGTAGGGGCGGGGCTCCCTACTGGGCCCGACAAGAGGACTGTGGACGTTGTGGAGACACAGGACTCTGGCCCCGATGTGCATCATGCACATGCAGTTTCCACTAAGAGTGATGGCAGTGTCGATCAGAGGTCCTCTCTGATCATACACCAAGTCCATGTGGATGGTATTGCAACGCCTCTACGTGCTTTGGTTGACACTGGTGCGTCGAACAACTTTGTTCGAGCAAACGTCGTGATCGGGAGTGATGTGGCTCCACCCGATACGACGAACGAGATGGTGATTCGGTTGGCCAACGGGTCGACTGTGAAGATGCCGAAGCGAACTGTTCGCTTGGCAATGACGTTTGAAGATTTCCGAGGCGAGGACGAGTTCATTCTCCTCGATCTCGATGCCAAGTTTGATCTCATCTTGGGAATGCCGTGGCTGAAGCGTTACCAACCCCGCATTGACTGGATGAAGATGAAGATCTCCGTTGACAAGTCGTGCCACGACGCAGACTTGAATTGTGCGACAACGGATGAAGTGATATGGGCATATGCGTCTGTCGAAGATGCATCGTCGAATGAGACTCAGGAGTGCGATGGCCCCTCAATCTCACAAGACCAGCCCGCGACGATGAATGGAGGTGGAGCAGTCAGGCGCCAGAAAAAGACTGTCTCCTTTGCCAAGGACATTGAAGAAATCCGTCCTGGCGTGAAGTTACAAGACCGAAAGAAGACCGACGTCAAGAGTTTTCCGTCATCCGGCATCCCTGATCAAGATGCGAGTCAAGATGATGAAGGTGGTGACCCACAGAGAGGCACTACACACAGTTATGCGGACGTCGTGGTCTACGGTGAAGAGGGTGACAGCATGGAATTGCGTCACATCCAAGTGGAAAATCCTCCAAGTTCCGTCGAAGATTTGGTTTCCTTGCCTATGATGAGCAAGAAGGCGCTTAGGCGTAGCCTGGCGAAAGGCGAAATTTCGCAGCTTTGTGCGATCGTCGAAGCGATTGACAAAGACTCCGTCAACGCAGCATCAACTGTGGATGCGACCGACGCGTTGATCGGAAAGACACGGAAGGAAAGGTTTGAGGAGCAGTCATTGGATGCCCTCAAGACGAACCCCGTGTGGAAGCTTGTTCGGGAGTTTGAAGATATCTTCCCCGACAAGGTGCCGGACGAACTGCCATTTGACAGAGGCATTCGTCACGAGATTGATGTACTTCCTGGCACGAAGTACTGCATCACAAGACAGTGGCCGTTGCCGAAGGAACAAGTCGATGCGATCGATGAGTTCTTCGCACAACGTGCAAAGGCTGGTCACGTGCGAGAGAGCAAGTCTCCGCATTGCAGCCCCACTTTCTGTGTGAAGAAGGCGACTGGCGGGTGGCGCATTGTTCATGCTTTCAACAAGCTGAACGACGCGACCATTCCTGCTCAGACACCGGTTCCACGCAAGGATATGATCCTTGATGGAATGGTTGGCAGTACGGTCTTCAGCGCCATCGATCTGAAGGATGGATTCTATCAGATTCGGATGCGTGAAGATGACGTACCACTAACTGCAGTGAGTACCCCGAGCGGTATGCTGTGGGAATGGTTAGTGATGCCACAAGGACTGAAGAATGCGCCTGCGACTTTCAATCGCATGGTCACGAATGTTCTTCGTCCACTGCGAGCATTCGCACCGAGCTACTTTGACGATATTTTCGTTCATAGTAAGGCGGTTGGTGGAAAGTCCGACGTCGATGTTCATTTGGATCATCTTCGCCGCGTCTTTGAGGTCATGCGAGAGAACAAGCTCTACGCTAACCTGAAGAAGTGTGTCTTCTTCTCACCAGAGATACCCGTACTCGGTTGCTTTGTTGGCAAGAACGGTGTTCGAGTTGACCCCGAGAAGGTCAAAGCTATTGACGATTGGCCCGTGCCTCAGAACGTCAAACAGCTGCGACAGTGGTTGGGTCTGGCCAATTACTTGCACAAGTACACGCGCAATTATGCAGCGCTGGTGCAGCCTCTCACACAACTGCTGAAGAAAGACGTCGAGTGGAAGTGGTCTGATGATCACCAAGCGGCATTCGAAGAAGTCAAGAGGAGTCTTCGTGAAGCTCCTGTGTTGGCTCTTCCGGATCACGACAAGCCGTTCCACGTCGTCTGTGATGCAAGCGACTATGCCATCGGTTGCGCCTTGATGCAACACGATGATGAGGGTCGAGAGCGAGTTGTTTCGTATCAATCACGACAACTCCGACCCGCAGAACGGAACTACCCAGTGCATGACAAGGAACTTCTTGCGATGAAGTATTCCTTAGTCAAGTTCCGTGTCTACTTGCTTGGCGAGGAACGCTTTGCGATCTACACAGATCATGCGTCGCTGCGAACTGCAGTGAAGACTCCTCACTTGTCCCAAAGAATGGCGAGATGGCTCTCCTTCTTTGCGGAGTACAACTTTGTTGTGCACTACAAGCCAGGCAAGATGAACATCTTGGCCGACGCTTTATCAAGACGTCCGGACTACGATCTCAAGACCAAGAATGAGGATCCGGACGAAGCGTGTCGTCTCTGTGAAGATGTTCAAGCAGTTGCTGTTCAAGCTGCGACTACAGTGCGTGAAGACATTGTCGAGGGTTACAAGTCTGACGAGACCTGTCAGGACTTGCTCAAGTATTTCAAGGACCCTTCCGACAAAGCACTGCAAGGTCTGCCAGCACGAACAAGGTCGCGTGTCCACCGCTTCCACGTACGCAATGGGTTGCTGTACTACGCGGTTGAGGACGGGGATTCAGCACGAGTTGTTGTTCCCAGCGATGAAGGTGTGCGTCATCGACTCTTGTACGAGTATCATGACAGCCCTTCTGGTGGCCATCTCGGACGTGAGAAGACGTTTCTCAGTCTTTCTCGAGATTACTACTGGCCACACATGTACAAGTGGGTTCGCAAGTACGTGAGGACGTGCGAGATTTGCCAACGAGTGAAGCCTTCCGGTTCCACTCAGGCCCCACTTCGTTCATTGCCTGTCCCTCAGGACAGCTGGAGGTCCGTGAGTATGGATTTCATATTCGGACTTCCAAGGGACAAACACGGCAGGAATGGCATCCTGGTGTTTGTGGACCGATTCAGCAAGATGGTCCATCTTGCGCCTGTTTCGGACAAGATCTCAGCCGAGAAGACAGCGAAGGTCTTTCTCGATGTGGTATTCCGTTTGCACGGTTTGCCAACTGAGATTGTGTCAGACCGCGACACCCGTTTCACGTCGAAGTTTTGGCGTGCACTGTTCGGACTGTTGGGCACCCAGTTGTCCATGTCAACAGCGGCACATCCAGAAACGGACGGTCAAACAGAGCGTGTGAATCGAGTCCTCGAAGACGTGTTGCGAAGTTACGCTACGTCATTCAAAGAGTGGAGCGAGTTTCTCCCTCTTTGCGAGTTTGCGTTGAACAATTCCACGCATGTCTCGACGGGTCATTCCCCATTCTTCGTGAACTACGGTCTCCATCCGAGAGTACCAGCTTCACTAGTGGGTGAGGTCTCTACCTTAAGTGGGGGAGGGACTACGGCTCCTGGCAATTCGCCGCAGTCGTTTGACCTGAATGCTGCTTCCGAGCTCAAAGCCAACTTTGACTCAATGGAACCTTTGACCGACATGAAGAGTCGTGATAAGCAGCAGCTCGATGAGTTCATCGAGAAGAGACAAGTGATCGTGCGGTATGTTCGAGACGCAATCGCCAAGGCTCAGGATCTGCAAAAGCAACAAGCAGACAAGAGTGGAAGGAAGAACAAGCAATCGTACAGGATCAATGATCTTGTCTTGCTTAGTACGGCAAACCTGCCTGAACATGCAGTGTCCAACTTGGGAAGTTCGAAACTTCTACCCAGGTTCATCGGACCGTTCACGGTGGTGAAATGCAATAGCGATGCCTACACCCTAGACATCCCTACAAGCATGCGTCTACACCCGACGTTTTACGTGGGTAGACTGAAGCCTTACCTTCCGAGTGGGTCAGCCGACCCTAATGAGCCCTGCGCGGATGATCCAAGCGATCCTGAAGTTGCTCCACTTGGTCACGAAGAGTTCGCAACTCATCGTCATGGAGCATCTTCTCGGCATAAAGGCGCTGAAGCACGTCGTAGGATTCATCCTTCACAGCTTCCAGCACACGAAGGCGAGACTGGTACTCCTTCCGAAGTACCTCGAGCAGAGCCCCTGCTTCCGCCACGGAACGCAGAAGACGCTCTTGGAAGGCCTCACGGGTCTTCTCAGCCTTCTGGAGTCGCACGAGTTCACCATGAACTTGATCGATCCGATGATCGATTCGAGACTCCATTGCCGACAACTGGGTTTGACCATCGGTCAGCAAGTCAATCGTTGACTCCTGACCCTTCAGCTGGTCATCGAGGCTTTCGCACCGGTCTTGAAGAACCGCGTGGCGAACTTCCAGTGCCTCGATCCGAACGCGATGAGCACTCTTCCACTTCCAGAGTCGCTCGATCGTTTTCGCGTTCAGCCCCACCTCCTCTGATTGATCATCAGGGAGTGCGTCGATGGATCGTGGAGTCGATTGTTGGTCACGAAGACCGACAGACTCGCGGGAAGAAGCGGTTGACTCGTCAACGCTTCTATCGAGTTCGGTGGCGCGGCTATCCACCGAGTTCGGACACGTGGGAATCGAAGCAGACTCTCGAGTCTGATGTTCCCGACGTGGTTCGCAGCTACGAGGCAAGCTTGTAGCGTCGCGAGAGACGCTGCCGCGACGAAGGCCATGGGCTGCCTTGTCGTGACTCGGAGTCTTGCTGAGCAAGCGCTCCATCTTGCCCTCGTTCTCAAGGCGAGCGAACGATCGCCATGAGTCCGCTTTCGCTGCGAAGGGTTGGTCCGGATCATCACGGTTGTTGATCCGACGCCAACGGAAGAACCGTTCCTTGTAGAACTCAGTGTCTCCCACCCGATGGCGGATGAGAGTCACATCGTAGAGTTCTGGAGCTCGACGCTGGTGCTTGCGCACAGCGAGTTCTTCGTGAGAGGCTTGGTCACTTGAGCGCTTCATCGCGAATCGCAAAGTGAGCCGAAGCCAACCCAAAGAAGAGCGAGTGATCGCTACTTTAAGGGGGGGATGATGTAATGGGCCTATCCAATAGTGCCATTACATGGCGATGTCCAATTACGGATTAGTGATTCCCACTAATTGTTTTGGATCGCCAGGTGTCATAGACATGATCCCTGATTCATGTCTACACACCGGCACTCACGGAGTAATCATTGATTACGTCCGCACGGAATGTTCTCGAACATTCTCGAGTGTTCTCTGCCTGCGCACATGTCTTTGCGCACGGTGATGGTTCCTGCTGGGAAACTATCTGTTGACGAAGCCGACGTGTCATTGTGGGTACAATGTTGTTGATATCAGCCAATCACAACTCCCCGTACACAGAAGATTCTTCGGAGAAGAATCTCAAGTTCAAGTTCAAGTTTCTCCTTGAAGTTCAAGTTCAAGTGAGAATATTCTTCACGCTCAGCTTCAAGCTCAACCTGATTCAACCCAAGGTTTATTCTGCATTTGTAGGGTGATTGCATTTAACCCCATAGGACTCTAGGGAGAGGTTTCAGGAACCATAAGCTCATTTCAATTCAGTTGCAAATTTGCCGTCTTCTGCTCAAGTCTCCTACTCACTCTTCTCCTCCCTCTTCGTCCCTCCAAGTCGGGACTCTGCCAAGTCTTCCTCATCAGCGCAAGCGTGTGTGCCGTGTTATCGGGAACTGTCGTTGACAGCGTCCCGTTACACCACAGCACCGATATACTACTGTTGGTGGTTGCTTGTTTCACAACGTCTTCCATTTGGTGCGCAATTGCAATTCTGTCGTGCAGAGAGCATGGGTCATAGTCCATGCTGCAATATTTCAAACAACGAGAGTTGGCAGCCTGGAGAGTGGGGCTTCGTGAAGCCTTGACAAACAT
Source organism: Phytopythium vexans (assembly GCA_003413675.1). Classification (NCBI taxonomy): domain Eukaryota; phylum Oomycota; class Peronosporomycetes; order Pythiales; family Pythiaceae; genus Phytopythium; species Phytopythium vexans. The sequence continues at coordinate 29,684 of QLOC01000005.1, forward strand.
ATGATCGGAAGATGACACGACCACCTGTCAACACTTGAACTGCTGCAAGTCTCACTTTGTCTTGCTTCTCACATGCTGACGCGGGGTCCAAATATTGACCACCGAGACCTCGACGTGTTGGCAAGTGGTCTTCAACATTTGGGCATAAACGCTCAAGGAGTCGGCTAGTTATTTGTCGATTGACAAACAAATCAGGCAGAAAGTTGTCTGCCTGAAACTCAATGAGCAGCCGCGCAAGTTTGTTCATTGCAGTGCAGTCCCACTTGGGAGCTGCAAACCAACACGCTTGACCACCATGCCGTTCTGGTCATCATCTATAACTGTCTTGCGTTTGTGGGTCGAGGGGCAGAAGATCCCGTTTGACAAACGATATCGTCGAGAACACAGCTTTGATGTATGGCAGAATGTCGCAGAACTATATGTAATGGGTTGCCACCTTTCACTCCTCCCAGCCCCCAACCATTCAACATTTCCCATATATCATGTCATTTGTGGAGCTTGAAATTGATAACGCCTTTTAATCCCCTATTTCATGCATAAAGACATCAATTTAAATGTAAATTGTGAAAAACCTACAAATCAGCAACTGAACCAAACGAGTCACTTTTGCGTGCATGGGTACTCCTGGGCTTCCCCGTCTTCCACCATACTTCTTCATGGGTGTGTGACTGGATTCTAAACAAGTCGATTATGCTAATCTATTAGGACCAGGCTCACAATTTGGAACAGTTCTAGTTTTGCATTTTCCATTTGGACAGGTCTGCCGTCCCAATCTTCAAGTTGGTGCTGTGAAGTTTTCAGCGAATATTTCATATACAATAATGTACAAGAAATATTTCAAAACTTATGTTAGATAACATTTGAGGTTGCGCAACTTGGTTGCTAAAGTTGCACTTCGATGAAAAATACGACGTCCCATATGATTGCTGAACATTGCAGAATAGTGTTCACCACGCCAATCGAGACGTGCGTCGTGTAGGGTGGGTCGGACAAAGGAAGCGTCCAGGAAGGAAGGAGAGATCAACGAGCAAAGCAGCAAGGTCGCCCCTCGTCAGTTCCGATATGCGCCGCGCCGTTAAATCCAGCGCGCTCCTTCGGCTGTCGAGCCACCAGATCCGCCGCTCCGTCGGCGCTGGCACCCCACTTTCCGAGCACCTGTCGGGTCGCACGTCGGGCCGCGCGGTGGCCGTTGCGACGCGAGGGTTGTCATCGGCGGCGCCATCGTCCAAGGCAGCCGACGAGGACTTGATCCCACTGCAGGCGCTGACAGAGGCGGAAGAGGAAGATGAGGACGACATTGGTCGCAAGCTGAAGCCACGAGAGGTTGTGGACCAGCTGAACAAGTACATCGTGGGTCAGGCTGACGCCAAGCGCGCGGTTGCCATCGCGCTGCGCAACCGCTGGCGCCGGCTCAAGATCGCGGACGACCTGCGGCCGGAGGTGAGCCCGAAGAATATCCTGATGATCGGTCCAACGGGGTGCGGCAAGACGGAGATTGCACGCCGCCTGGCCAAGCTGTCGGAGGCGCCGTTTGTCAAGGTGGAGGCCACCAAGTTTACCGAGGTGGGTTTCCACGGCCGGGACGTCGACCAGATCATTCGCGACCTGGTGGAGAACGCCATCAATATGGTGCGCAAGCACCGGAAGGAGCGCGTGCGCAAGGAGGTGCAGCATTTGGTCGAGAGTCGCATTTTGGATGCTCTCACTGGAGCCAACGTGACGGAGCGCTCGCGCGCGTCGTTCGAGCGGCTGCTTCGCCTTGGCGAGATGGAGGACCGGACGATCACGGTGGATGTCCCTGTTTCGCGGAACGCGAGCGGTACGCCGATCTCGTTCGTGGCGGGTGAGAAGGCGCTGCCGATCGGCGAGCTGTTCAACAAGGCTTACGGCGAGAAGCGTACGGAGCGCAAGGTGATGACGGTGGCCGAGTCCCGCAGCGTGTTTGAAGAGATGGAGATGGAGAATGCCATCGACATGACGGACGTGGTGCGCGAGGCTATCCACGAGACCGAGGAGAACGGAATCGTGTTCATCGACGAGATCGACAAGATCTGCTCGAACGGGGACTTCCGCCGCCAAGCTGACCCGAGCAGCGAAGGTGTGCAGCGCGACTTGCTCCCGCTTATCGAAGGCAGCGTCATCTCGACCAAGCACGGCAACGTCAACACTGATCACATTCTGTTCATCGGTTCTGGCGCCTTCCATTCAGCAAAGCCATCGGATCTGCTGGCTGAGTTGCAGGGTCGTTTGCCGATCCGCGTCGAGCTCAAGGGTCTCACGGAAGGCGATCTCTACCGCATTCTCACGGAGCCTGTCACCAACCTGATCAAGCAGCAGGTGGAGCTGATCAAGACGGAGGACGTTCACCTCGACTTCACTGACGAAGCTATCCGCGAGGTCGCGCGTGTTGCTGCCGAGATCAACAAGACTGTGGAGAACATTGGTGCGCGTCGCCTGCACACGGTGCTGGAGAAGGTGGTGGAGGAGATCAGCTTCGACAGCTCGGATATGTCGCCGGGGACGACGGTGACGATCACGAAGGAGTTTGTGGAAGAGCGCGTGGGCAACCTGCTGAAGAAGACGGATCTGTCCAAGTTCATTCTTTAGATCCCTCCTCGTTCGGTGTCGAGGCTAGCACGTGCTGTCTCATTTCGGGAGGCACTCGCTACCCCGCTGTCTGCCTTGCCAAGAACCTCACAGTCTCCCTCGCCGCGTATAGTAAGTACCATGAGGGTCGGCGTGCAGTCAATGGCATCCCGTGATAGATAACTGCGAGAAGTGCAAAGCTCGAAATGGCAGTGCGACACCAAACGAAAAGTGTATTACTGGACCACAGTCTTTTCACGGGATCACCAGATCTCGATCTCGTCTTGGATCCGCTCGAGCTCTTGCTGCGGGATCGCCGTCACTTTCGAGCCATTCCGGGGAAGGTCTTGGCCGACCTTGGACTGCATTTGGACGATGCGTTGTACGTTGCTATCATACTCGTTGTCAAACTCTTCAAGGAGCTGGTCGATCTGGGTGTCAGATGTCTCGTATTCGCTGGCGAGGGCGAAAGCCTTGCACTCGGCCGTCAGGCTGTCTTCTTCCAGAGCGTATTCTTCCAGACCGGAGTCGCCGATCCAGGCAGAGTTGTACGACCAACGGTGGCCAACGGGGCATGAAACCCACCCTGGAAGCGAGCTCCAGCCCATGTTGCTGCCAGCCGATTCGCTGACGGCGGCCTCGATTTTCACCAACCGGTGGGTGTTGATATCATTGGAGGCGCGCAACACAGCGAGCAATTGGTCCAGAATCGTCCCTCTAGGTGTCTTCGGCGCCGACTCATTGCACCGCAACAACCGCAGACGCTCCGCAGCGACAAGCACTTCGGCACCGGAGCAATAAATATCTTCCGTGGCACCAGGCGCAAACTTGAGCTGGTCTCGCCAACCCTTGCTCGTCAAGAACTGGATCCAGGCGAACGCGAGCTTGAGTTCCCGCTCTACCGATTTGGGCTGCTCCGGCAGCTCGCCATTGTCGACGCCTTGTTCCTGATCGTCGCCAGGTTGACGAGCGATCTCAGCAAACAGCTTGTCGGCGATGCACCCGAGCAACCAGGCGCTCAAGTGCTCCGATCGAGCTTGCAGATCCAGCAGAAAGCCCGTAAACTTGTCAATATGCGCTTGAGCACAGGTCTCGTCCAGCTCTCGATCATCTCCAGGCTGATCAGCGAACAAGATACCAGTGGGGGCGACACGCTCGCCGTACTGTTCTCCAAACACCAGCAAAGGCACGACCAGGTTGCGGAGGTTGTCTGCGTCGAGCACCAGGTCGAAGTTGTCCGTGTTCGTCACTTCAGATGCTGAGGCGAACGGCGGGCGGGAGTGCAGCCACGCAGCAGCCTGGTGAACCTGGACACGAATGGCTTCTTCCTGCTTCTGCCAGTAGTTCGCGCGCAGCCACGCGAGCAGGTGCTGCGCCGCGAAGCGCAGTACGGGAAGCGACGGCAGCTGGTTGTGCGTCGACTCGTGGCGCAGGTCGACGATCCAGAGCGGGATGCCGATGCGCTGCGCCAGCGAGCTGACCGCCATGGCGTATGTGCCGTTCTGCGAGCCGTCGACCAGGCCGTTGACGCAGCGCACGACCACCGATGCGTACAGCAGCGTGAGCTCCATGTGCGAGCGCGAACTGACGCCCACGGCGTGGTGGTGGTGCTCGGCGAGCTGCTCGTGCAGCTGCAGCTCGGCCAACTGCGCGGTGGCGTCGATCGCCACGGGCAGCTGCGCGCGGCTGCGCCACGCCGCCACTCGCGAGATCGCGCGCTGCCGCTCGAAGGCGTCGCCGCTGAAGAGCGTCGCGTGCACGCGCTGCCACTCGGGCCAGTCGCGCCACGGCACCGCGCTCTTCCGCCCACTCACCGCCATTCGCGTTCGTGTGCGTTTGATGAAATGCTCGAGCTGAAACGTTCGGCTGATACTGTCCGTTTTGCGGGTTTGAATACAGAAAACACTCAAAACACGACAGCTATTGCGGGACAAAATTCTAGAATCTAATTCCATTATGACGAAAATTTGCTCACCACCGAATCAGAAGTGAGCATTCGATGGACATTTGAATTGACTTGGCGGCGCTGACACTTGGCGCCAATAACAAAACCCAAGGCATCAAAAATGGGGAGGGCTAACACAGCCACAGCAGCGATGCGATGCGATGCGGCGTCCTCCACAGGACGAGTGCGAGACGGCCCGATCGCCTCGCTCACGCCTCCGTGTACACCGACGACGTGGCCGGAGAGAGCTGCTGGCAGCAGTAGCACTTGTCCCACTCGTGCTGGCAGCGGCTGCAGCGACTGCTGTCGCTGGCGTCGCTCACGTTGCTGTCGCGCTGGTTGGTCGCGGCGGCGTGGGACGACCCGGTGCGACGGCGAGGCACGGCGAACTCGGCGTCCAGCTGGCGCGCGGCGATGGCGGCGCTGTAGCCGACCGGGTAAATGCTGTCTTGCTCGCTGTTGCAGTAGCAGTTGACCCACTTCTGCCGGCACAGGTGACACCTGTCGGGTCCGACATCCTGGCCCCCGCCAGCCTGGAGCGGCGCCGAGCCGTCCAGCTGCTCCGCCAGCGCAGAGTACACGAGGCTCTTGGTGCGCTGTCCCGCCGCCTTGATCTGCTGCTGGCGTCGCTCCTCCATGGCCTGGATGATCTCCATCGGACGCTGTTTGGCTGCGACCGCCGGGAACAGCAGGTCCGTCTCCTCCATCTGCAGGAACGACTTGAGCACGCAGTTCTCAATGTTCTCGCTCGCCTGCGAGCACTCCTCGAAGCTTCGGCCAAGGATGCACAGCAAGATGTGGCGCAGGAAGAGCCCCAGACTGTCCATGCGCTCCTTGACGACCGCCGAGCGGCTCGAGCGCAGCAGGCGTCGCCGCGGGAACGGGTACTCGGCGATCTGGCGCAGGTACTGCTCGCAGAGCGCGCAGTGGCCCCACGACACGAGCCCCATGAGCTCCTTGCGGAGGTTGAAGAAGTCCGAGTAGCGCCGCCGCACGACGCACTTGCCGCCCGTGATGCGGTTGCGCACGAAGACCGTGTACATGGTGAACTTCTGGCGCTTCCCGCCCGCGCCGGCCGCCGCGCTCGGCTCGCCGTCCACCACGCTCTCGAGCTCCTTGCTCGCCGTGATCGTCACCGAGATCGTGTCTTCATTGATCATCTCGCCTCGCGTCCGATCGCCCGCACTGGCGCCGGGCCGATCGCCGTCAGATGCCCGCCGAGCGGCTTGTCGCAGGCCGCGCTCGCGACCACACGCGCTCCCACCGAGGCGACGATCGAGCACGCCGAGATGCCGCCACGCCGAGACGCCGACACGCAGGCTGCGGCTTCGTCCTCCTTTCTCTTCGCCCGCTTCCTCCCTCTCCACCCACGGGTTTGGCCGCCGTCTGCAGAGAAGCCCGGGCTCAATTCGCGCTCTTCGCGCACAACGCACGACCGACAACCCCCAAAAATCAGAAAACACCTCGCGTTCGAAACGAGGTTTTTTCGAAATCCGAATGAGAAGCGGACACGGGCTAGGGTCTCAGCGGCCACATAACGCGGCGGTACCGCCGTTGTCCCTCTAAGTGCGAGGAGCACTTCGCGACCTGATAATGGCGCGCATCCGCCTTTCGAACGTGCAATCAACCCTTCGCGAGCCGACGCTACCCTGGTGATCGCAGCTTCAGTGCGACTGGCGTGAAAAATGCGAGCAAGCGACTAAAGCGCATTGCTCCCAAGGCGAGAGGCTCCCGGAATCCTACGTGTGGTGCTTTTTAATTAGGTGTGTGGAGTCTTCCCCCATTAAATACAGAGCTCGCGTCGCGCGTCTCTATCCGCCGCGCTCAGCAATGTCCGTGTCTACTCTTGGCGAGCCAACCCTCCCGACACAGGGCTCGACATCGGCAGCGTGCTAGCCGGAGAGCTTGCCATCGGCGAGCTGCCAAGCGGGGAACGGCCGAGTGGCGAGCTCGCAGCTTGGCCCTGCAGCTGATGTGCCTCTGGCTTCGCGGCCATCTGCTGCAAAGTGTACACCAGCAACGCCTTCTCCTGGTGGAAGTCGCGGTTCGACTCCGTCTTGCCAAACTCGCCGACGAACGCCAGCAGCTTCTCCCGATTCCGCACCAGCAGTTGCTCCACTTCGGGCGATTTGTTCGGGTTCGCTACGAAGATCTTGAAGACGTGGAAGGCGTCCATCTGCAGCGCCTGGCTCGGCTCGCGCAGAAGCAGCATCACCAGCTTGAGGTTGTCGCGAGACGCGATGTACCGCTGCATAACGACGAAGTTGACCGGGTTGAGCAGCAGCTCGGCCAATAGCTGCAGCGCCTGGCGCTTCGTCGCGTAGTTCTCTGATGTCAGCAGACCGTTCATCAACCCGAAAATACGGTCAAATGACTGATCCAGACAGGCAACGGTCACGCCCTTGTGCTCCATCAGTAGCCGAGAGATGTTCATGAAGGCGTCGGCGGAAATGTCAAAGTTGCTGTTGGTCATCGTGACTTGGAACAAGAACGCGAAGTCGGCCTCCATGTCCTTTAAAAAATGCACCGCCAACGCCTGGTGCTCGAAGCAGTCGCGCAGCATCGCGCCGCAGGTCAGCGCCGAGTCGTTGTTCTTGTAGCCTTCCACGAGCCAGTGCATGATCTCGGGCTTGTCGCCAATGTACCCCACAAAGTCGCGCAAGTTGTGTACCGTCATGGCCCGAAACACTTGACCAACGTATCTGCGCGTCTCGAACGTGAGGATCCCCATCACATTGGGATGCAGCACCTTCTCCAGCACGTGGTAGCGCAGCAGCAAGTCCGCCATTCGGTCCATCTTCTTCTCGCGCTCGTCCTGGTCCTCGTCCCAGCAGTGGAACACGGACCGGATCTTGGTCCACTTGCGCTCGAGGTCTTCCGCCACCGTTCGGTCGCACGGTTCATCGTCGCTGTTATCTCCTTCGTGCGCGTTCGCCGGGGATTCTTCCTCCTCGTCATTGGCGCCGTTGTCAGCCACCGCTGCCGCATTTCGCGCTTGGTTCGCATTGCCACCGGCCGATGAGACCTGCAGGCGGCTCATCGCCGGCTCGAGGGTGTCGTCCGGGATAAGCTCGTCCAGCAGAGCGTCGACAGACCGCACGAGCTCCATGGACGGCTTGCGCCGAGCCCAAAAGAACGCCATCCTGCCAGCGTCGCAAGGTTTCGCGATATGAGCGCGCCGTCCGCTGCTTACGACGCGAACTCGTTTGACGACTGCAGCAAGTCAACGGTGCCTGTCGCTGGCTTCTTCAAGGAGAACGGCGCAGGCGACACGCAACCCCGGTCTGAAGAAGACCAAGAATAGTTAGTAACAGCGACACTAAAGGGATATGGGCCGAGGCGATCTCCCACCTGCGGCCCCAGTTTCGTTCGAGCCGCACTCGCGCAAGTCGAGATGTGAGCTAGTCGAGAGTTCTGCGCAGGCGGAGCTGCTTGCTTTGGATGGGTGGGTGACCGTGACGCTAGCGTGCGAAATGAGTTCTTCCGTGGACCTGACTTCTTTAGCGACATGCAATTGGCCAATCGCGTCCTGGCGCCACGCAATCACTCCACTTTCATTGGCGCAAAACATGAGAAAAGTCGAGAGGAGTGGGTTTTCTTCCAGTGGCGGCGCGAGGCAGAGAGCATTTCGTAATCGTACTTTGTGGACGCATTGACGGTACGTCGTTTGTCGCGCCGTCACCTTGAAGAAGCCGCGCGCAAGGGGACACGGACAGCCCTGCTCACGCGTTATGTGCGCCGTGGACACGCTGACGCGGCTCGAATTGCTTGCAGAACGCCTGGCGCCAGCTCTGGACCCCTTCGATGTTCCATGACTCCCGCGGAACGTGCTGACGCAGAACCGAGTCATGGCGATGGGTGGCTGGACGGTGGCTGGACGGTGGAATGACACTGCGCGGCAGACGCTCAGTCTCTGTTGACTGTCGTGGAGGTGCGCGTGGCCGCGCGTTCTCTGGCCGGCGGTGATGTTTGGAACGATGGCACGTTGAAGAAGCCAGTCGTCCAGACGACCTGCGGCGCTTCAAGCCACCAGTGCAACTTGTGGATGGACTGACGACGCCCTACGCTACCGCAACAACACACGACTCGAGCGCACAAAATCCGTCCATTGCAAGGAACTCAGACGGTGACCATGGCGCGACGGTTCGGGTTCTTCTGCAGCTTGTGGCTCCGCTTGTCTAATCGCTCGCGGTGCTTGTCGAACAGGAAGTTCTGTCGGCGCGACTCCATGATGGTCATGCCGCCCGCAATGTTCTGTAATGCAACAAAAACACAACAAACGCGATCAGTGGGATATCCTGCATACTGTAGCAAGCGTCAACATCCAGCCACTTACGTTTCGCTTCCTCATGAAGTTGGCGACAAAAGCGGTCGAGAGAGCTGTGCTGCCGGCGCGAGGGTCCACGCCGGCGGTCTGGTACGCCAGCAGCAGGCGCTCCTTGGACGCGGCGAGAACCGACTCGCGAGCCTCTTCCGGGCGGAATCGCTGTTTGTAGTAGCGCTGGAACTCGCGACGACCCAGACGTCGTCCGTTCGGGAGAACCAGCTCGCCCGTCTCGGAGATGGACATGACGTTCTCATCGTCTTCGCCATCGCTCTGCTCCTCATTGGCCTCCTCCGTCTCGCTCTCCTCAACAATCTCTTCCTCGTCGTCAATGCTTGCTTCGCTGTCCGTCTCCCACTCAACATCTTCCTCTGCGGCCGCCTTGGCCTTGGCCTTGTACTGCGTCGAGAAGTCATAGTACTCGACGAGCTCGTCCAAGTCCTCTTCCTCGTACCGCAGCTTGCAATGCGAGAGCGCCGTCATGTGCTTCTGCGCGTCCTGGTACGTTCGGAACGTCTTGTTGCAGAACAGACACATTTGGCCCAGCTTGACCTTCTCCGCGAGGTAGTTGACGAGTCCGCCGAGGTCAGTGAGGAACTCGACGTCGGGGATGAAGAAGCCGTGCTCCTTGAGCATGTGCGACATGGAGGCGTCGAAGTTGTCCGCGTGATGGAGACAGAAGATGCAGTCCTCCTTCTCGAGTGGGACCTGCTTCCTGTACTCCTCCAGCGACGCGGCCACCTCCTCGTCCGTCATTTCCTGGCTCGGATCGGACGATGCGTCTTCGGTGTGCTGTTCCTTGCCGCTGTCGTCCAGCGACGCGAGCTCCAGTTGCTTCTCCACCGTCTCAACGGCGTTGCCCACCTCTGGGTTCTTCTTAGCATTCGCAAGATGCTTCTTGGATGCAAGGTGATTGTCGAACGCGTTCGCGGTCGTGAACGTCTTGTTGCACGCCACGCACTTGGTCATGGTCTTAATGCCGCCCGCCTTCTTGATCTCCTCGCGCTTGGCGGCCTGCTTCTTCTTGGGATCGCTGGCGATCTGCGCCTGCTTCTCCTGCACCACCTTCTGCATGCGCTGGTTGAACTGCTCTTCCGTCACCGGCGGCAGCTCGACGACCTTGCGCTTGAGGTTGTATCGGTGCCAGTCCATGCGGAAGTGATCCTTCTGCTCCGCAGGTGACGCGAACGCCAGGCGGCAAGCCGTGCACGTCAGCATGGTGGCAGTGGGTGAGACTCGGCGCGAAGCTAGATGAAGCTACTGCGGCAGGAGGCGAGAGACTTGCGCCTGTTCCTTCGACCCGATGGAGCAGCACGAAACACGCACTTGCAGCTCTTCGCGTTCTGCTACCCTTAGTGTTGGCTTGATGAACTGTTGGTTGGGCGACAGGAGGTTTAAAACAGTCCAAGATGGTCGACAGTCGGTGGCGATAGTGTACATTGTCGCGCGAAGGTCGCTCAAATCGGTTTGCACAATATCATGAGGCACCCTTCTCGCCACCGAGTGATATTGAGTGGGATGTGTGGGAGCTCTTGCGTGGAGGGCTTCAATTGCGCTTTTGTGCCGCAGGTGAGGTGCCGCGAGCTTGAAGCACTCTAAGGCATGTTGCCGTCTCTGCTGCGCGCCTCCCGGCGCTCTGCCACCGGTCTCAGCGCTGTGCGATGCACCCAACGAGGGTTTGCGTCGGTCGCAGCTCGGAATTCGGCGCTGGCGTCGTGGGGCGAAGACGACAAGGCGTACTTCCAGCAATTGCTGCGTCCCGAGAACGTGCTGACCGAGGCCGACGACACGGAGGCGTACACGGTGGACTGGCTGAAGAAGTACAAGGCGGCCAGCAGCCACCAGATGGTGCTGCGTCCCAAGACTACGGAGCAGGTCTCGGCCATCCTCAAGTACTGCAATGAGCGCCGTCTACCGGTGGTCCCGCAGGGCGGCAACACGGGACTCGTCGGTGGCAGCGTCCCGGTACACGACGAGATCGTCGTCTCGACGAGCGCCATGAACAGCGTCATCTCGTTCGACGACGTGTCGGGGATCCTGGTGTGCGAGGCCGGCTGCGTGCTGGAGAACCTCGACAACTATGTCGCCAAGCACGGGTACATGATGCCGCTGGACCTCGGCGCCAAGGGCACGTGCCAGATCGGCGGCAACGTGTCGGCTAACGCCGGCGGTCTGCGCCTGCTGCGCTACGGCTCGCTCCACGGGACGGTGCTCGGCGTTGAGGCTGTGCTCGCTGACGGCACGGTCATCGACTGCCTGAGCAAGATGCGCAAGGACAACACGGGCTACGACCTCAAGCAGCTCTTCATCGGGTCGGAAGGCACGCTCGGGTTTGTGACCAAGGTCTCGATCCTCACGCCACCTCGCTCATCGTCGGTGAACGTGGCGCTGCTGGGATGCGAAGACTTCGGCTCGGTGCAGAAGGCCTTCGTGGAAGCCAAGAAGCACCTCGGCGAGGTGCTGTCGGCGACCGAGTTCTTCGACCGGCAGTCGCTCGACATGGTCCTGTCCCAACAGGACTGGGTCAAGGACCCCCTCGAGACGTCGTGTCCCTACTACCTGCTGATCGAGACGTCGGGAAGCAACACGGCGCACGACATGGAGAAGCTCGAGACGTATCTCGAAGACGTCATGGGTGAGGGCGTCGTTGTGGACGGCACGGTGGCTCAGGACGCGGCTCAGGGACGCAAGCTGTTCATGATCCGCGAGGACATCACAGTGGCGCTCAGCACGCGCGGGTACGTGTACAAGTACGACATCTCGCTGCCGATGGACCAGTACTACAAGATTGTGGAGGAGACTCGCGAGAAGCTCGCGCCTCTTGGAGCCGAGGTGGTTGGCTACGGACACCTGGGCGATTCCAACCTGCACTTGAACATCTCGACGCTCGAGTACGACGACAAGGTCTTCAAGGAGCTCGAGCCTTATGTGTTCGAGTGGACATGTACGTCTCGTTTGTCTAGCTTGACCCATTCCCTGGTTGCTAACAGTTCTTGTCGTGATCGCTGCTGCTTCCTTAGCCCAGTACCGCGGCAGCATCAGCGCGGAGCACGGCATTGGCACGCACAAGCCCTCGTTCCTGCACCTGTCCAAGTCGGCGAACGCGATCAAGCTGATGCAGCAGATGAAGCACATGATGGACCCGAACGGCATCCTGAACCCGTACAAGGTGCTGCCAGACAGCGAGTAGAGCTTACCGAAACAACGCCAGCACTTTTGGTGAGAGTCAAAACCGGTCATTTCTCGTGTTACCAACCGCCACATCGAGTCCATTCGGCAGTTGCTTGATCCCACCGCGCCATGCCTGCGATGAAAGCGACACAGCGAGTCGGCGCCGTCAGGAGCGACCCGCACGGTTCACTCCTCTAGGTCCTTTGCGAACGCCAAGTCTAAATACGAAACGCACAGGCCTCCCAGAATGCGCTCCGGCAGCTCGTCTTCGGCCTCACCCTGGATCGTCAGGTACAGATTCATCTCGAGGTAGCTAGCCCAGCTCTGCGCGAGCCCGCCCACGTACTGGGCCGTTGTGCTCGACGACACGTCCAGGTCGAGCTCAAAGTAGTTGCTGCGGCGGAAGTAGTGCTGCGTGAGCTTGGTGCCCGTGATGGCCGGGCGGTTGGGCATGACCTGCTGCAGGATCCAGGGACCGTCGATCAGGTCGGGGATCAGCTTAAACCGCTCGTCGCGGAACTCGGCGTCATGGCCGTTGCAGAAGCGGTCGAGCAGCCGGTGGAACGTCGCCGTGTCTGCCGAGTCGGACTCGGGGGCGGGAGGCAGCAGCCAGTAGGCGACGACGCTCACGTTGTCCGCGTTCGGGAGCTCGAGGTTGACGATGAAGACGAGCGAGTCCGGGTAGTGCTCGCGGCAGTAGGCCAGCACGCTCTGCGGACGCGACTCCTCGTGCATCGCGACGTGGTGGCGCGCCTCCGGGGTCTTGGCCCGCCACATGTCGACGTGCAGCAGCTTCCCGATCGCCTCGCCCGCCGGGATCTAGCCGCACCACCCCACGAGCTGAGTTACACTCGCACTGCCATCATTAGTCCCGAATTCTCTCTCACCTTGATCTGGTCCTCCTGGTAGCTGCGTCCACGCACCAGCACGTTGGTCGTGTCCGGCTCGGACCACATGCGGCGGATCTCGCGCGAGTGCACGGCGTACGGCGCCTCGTCGAACGGCTCATCGGGCAGCAGGCTCCACGTGTCGGTCGTCACGAAGCCCGAGACGGGCCCGTCCAGGTCTCCGTCCACGTCGCTCGTCATGTCCTCGCACGTGACGCGGTGCAGCTCGAGCGGCACGACCGGCTCGACCGGGTGCGGCAGTCCGCAGCTCCACTCGAGCTCCAGCCGCGTGCAGCTCTTGCGGCGACAGACCTTGACGGGCGTCGAGGTGGAGGGCGAGATGACGCGCGGCGACGTCAGCGGCGAGCGCACCGACATGGCGCGGGGCACGAGGGGGGAGTGAGCGGCCGCCTGCGCCAGCAACGGGAGCCACGCACAGCGAGCGGTGAGCTCGGCTCGGCTGCCACAATCAGCTCGCGCGTTTTTCGAGTGTCGCCGTCTGCGGTCGGCGTGTCAAGGTCGCAGGACAAAGAACACAGTCCCTCGGTTTTGGGGCCGTACGATCGGATTCAGTCCGAACATCAACATCGTTAAACGAGGGTTCATCGAGGGGATACAATCACATGTCGCACATCTAAACCCAGGTAAGAATATCTGATGCGCATGACGTATTTTCGGCCAATGGCGCGGCGTCATTCGCCGCTTCAGATACGGGACGGGGGTTTCCGTTGCCGGATCTAATTTCTGCCATGAAGCGCGGAAGGACGCCGAGGATGCCTTCGTTGCCGGCGCCAACGAGCCGCTCCCGCCCGGTCGCCGGCAGCGAGGGAGCAGGCAACAACAGAGCATGATGGACGGGATGGAGGAAGACGGCGTGGCGTCCGCGGCGAGCGCGCCGGCGCCGGCGTCGTCGTCGCACGCGGCGGCCTTCCGGCTGCTGGAGCAGTACTTCGAGGCGGACATGCTGACGCTCGAGCAGCTGCAGTTCCACAAGGACAAGTTCGACGCGCTGCGCGCGCGTGTTCTGGACACGTACGCGCACGAGAAGGCGCTGCTGCGGCAGGCCAAGGCGCTCTCGAGCGAGCTGCTGTCGAGCCAGATCGCGGGCGAGAAGCAGTCGATCCGCAGGGCCGAGGAGCTGTCGCGGTTCGCGGCCGTGGACAAGGACAAGGAACGCGCGCTCAAGGAGCTCGCGGACTGCATCGACCGCGACGCCGTGCTGACGTTCGAGATCACCGAGCTGCAGCGCGAGCACGTGGACGCGCTCGCGACCAAAGACGAGATCCTGGCGGCCCACGCCAAGCTCATGGAGCCCGAGCTGCGCGCGCTGGGGGACGAGATCGCCGCGCTCAGCGACGACAACCACCGCGTGGACGCCGAGCTGTCCAAGGAGGCGCAGCGCAAGAAGGACGCGCTCGCAAGGCTCGCCTTCCTGCAGCACGAGAACGCGCGGCTCGAGGAGGCGCACACGAGCGAGGGCAAGAAGCTCCAGCAGGTGGCGCACGACCCGCAGCGGCTCGAGAAGCAGGCCGACGTCGTGCAGCGCGCCGTGGCCAACCTCGACAGGGAGTCGTCGCGCTACCGCGAGCTCGTCGCGGCGCTGCAGGCCGCGCTCGAGGACCGGCAGGTGAAGCTGCGCGACGCCGACGACGTGCAGCGCGAGCTCGCGCAGAAGCTCGAGGTGCACCGCGAGACGATCGACCAGCGGCAGCGCGACGTGGACCACGTGACGCTGCACCTCCGCGAGGAGCAGAACACGCACGTGCTGCGGCTGTCGGAGAAGACGCGGCTCGAACTGGCGGCGGCGGCGCTCGAGGCGGCCGAGCGCCGTGAGAACGAGCGCGTCGCCAAGGCCAGGAAACTCTACGACGGCGTCAAGCGCGAGCTCAAGAAGAAGATCATGCAGTTCGACGCGAGCCGCGCGCTGCTGCCCAACCTGCAGGCGCAGGTCGTCGACGCCAAGCACCAGATCTCGGCGCTGCAGACCGACAACCGCGTGCAGTCGCAGCGGCAGTTGGAGGTCAAGCAGCAGGTGGATATGCTGATCGCCCGCTTTCTGAAGCGCGAGGACGGCGAGAAGCACCAGACGGCGGAGCTCGAGCATCTTGGCACGGAGGTCGCGGCGCTGGAGGAGGAGGTCGCGCAGTGGGTCACCGAGGAGAGCAAGCAGAAGAAACTGATCGCCATGCTGACGGCGCAGCGAGAGCTCAAGGCGCGCGAGGCCGCGGCCGCGTTGGAGCACGAGCGCGAGACGCAGCAGGAGCTCAAGATGAAGGAGCTCGTGATCCTCGACCTGGCCAAGAAGTGGCACGAGACGACCAACCACCTCAAGGAGTTCTCGGCGCTCTACGACGTGGTCAAGAACGAGCGCAACAAGTACGTTAACCTGATCCAGGCGTCGTCGCAGGCGCTCGCCGAGATGAAGGAGAAGATCAAGATCCTGCACAACGAGGTCGAGGTGCTGCGCAACGAGTCGCTCGCCAAGGACAAGGCGCTCGTCAAGGAGAAGCTCGCTCACTCGACGGCCCAGTGCTCGAGAGACTCGCTGCGACTCGATACGAACAAGTCGCACGACGCGTACCGAGTCAAGCAGGAGCAAGTCGAGCAGCAGATCGTCGAGATCGACAAGCTTAACGGCATTATATCGCTAACAGAGCGCGAGCTGCTCCGCCTCAAGAAGAAGTACGAGCTCGCCGTTGACGCGCGCAATGCTACGGGCGTGCAGCTCATCGACCGGAACGACGAACTGTGCATCCTGTATGAGAAGGCCAACGTCCAGGAGCGGGCTTTGAACGACGGCGAGGTGGCTCTGACGCGGAAGGACCAGGAGATCCGCATGCTCCACATCCAGCTCGCCGACTTGCAGCGCCAGCTCGAGAACGCGCGGCGGCAGCTGCCGCACCTGCCAGAGCTCGCGAAGCGCATCCTTACCATCCAGGACGAGCTCAAACAGGAGAAGGACGTGACTGAGTTGCTGTGTCGCGACCTCGAGACCCCCAAGAACGGCGAGCGGTGGCGCGCGCTCGAGGGAGACGACCCCGATGAGGACCAGCTCTCGACCAAGCTCGCCTTCCTGGAAGGGCGATATCACAAGAAGAAGGAGCAGCTGCTCGAGAAGGAGCTCGTGCTCGAGGAGGTCACGAGTCTGTCGAACAAGCTTCGCACGCAGGCGTCCGAGCGACGCGGAGAGACTCTCGAGCTTGCGAAGAAGGTGAACGAGTTCCAGTCCAAGATCAAGGACACGACGCGCAAGATGATGGCCGTCGTGTCGGAGCTGTCCATGTACCAAGCCACGGCGATGAAGCTCCAGCAGGAGAAGCATGACGCCATGGTCGACGTGGACGAGTGTACCAAGCGATCGGTCGCGGGGCTGCCGCCCAGCACCTACTGCGAACAGCAACTCGTGCGGTTGCAGACGCAACGGATGCGCGATGACGAGCTGCGCGCAACCAAATTGCAGATGCGTGCCGCAGCCGCTCACGCGCAGAACTTCCCGACGCAGCTCACGTACACGACGGCCGAGGCGCGACCGAACGCTTACATTCCCGAGGAGCTTGGCATCCCCAAGCCGTACGGCGTGCAGGCGCCATTCAAGCCGTCGCAGCAGGGCTCGACAATGCGCCACATCCGCGTGCCGCAGCGCCGCGACATTGAGATCTAGGTGAGCAAATATGGATGGCTTGATTATCGTGCTAGTCTACCTAGCGCTACTACTGCTGCGAACTGGTCGTGTCGCTCGAGGCCGTGGCTCGCGCGAGCTTCTCCTGGGTCTTGCGCAGTCGCGAATCCAGACTCAGGTTGTTCGACACAACGTCCATGAGCTCGCGCTTGGTCTTGTCGAGCCGCTGCTGGAGCGCTGTCTGCTGCTGGTCGAACTCGTTCTTCAGCTCGAGTTCGCGTGTCGCTCCGGCTTTCATGGCCACCTCGAGTTGGTCTCGCAGTGCGGTCTCCCGCTCGACAGCAATCTCCAACTCTGCGCTTGCCGTGTCCACTCGTCCGTACGCGGCCTCGAGCTGGAGCTTTATCACAGCCAGTTCGTCTTGGGTTTGCTGCATTCGCACTTGGAGCGAGTCGAAGTCGGTGCGCACGGAAGCCGCGAGCTGCTCGTAGTGAGTCGCGTGGCGCGCAAACTCGTGGCGAGCAGCCATGGCGATCGCGACGAGCTTATCTTTGCGCTCATTGTCCTGATCGCAGAGGGTATTGAGGCCACAGAGGAACGACGAGCGGTCAGAGTGCAAACAGAATGCGCACCTTGGTCAGCAGCGCGACCTTCTTGATCTCAGATGAGAGCAGCAGCGCGACCCGATCACGTTCCTGATGTCGTCATATAGAAGTGATTGGACGAGTGCACCACGCCACCGACACTGTCGATCGTACCTTTTTGACCTCGTCCTCTTCGTGCTGCTGTGCTGTGAGGTCTTGACTGAGATGCTGTCAGAATTCATCCAACGACTGATCGGTCAGCTACAGTGATAGTGGTGGTGGCCATCAGGACGAGACCTACACACCTTGTACATGTTGGTGACGAGCTCAACGCTCAGCTTCACCTCGTGGAAGGCGTTCCCCGTGGCCACGACCGTCTCCTCAAGCTTCTGCAGCTTGGGCAGAAACCACTTGCGGCCGTTCACATGCGCTCGCTTCTCATCCTCGAACTTTTGCTGCAGATGCGCCAGGTCGTCCTCGAGCTGAGAGTTGGCGAGCGCCAGTTTGGCGTTGGCACTTGACGCCGCTGCGAGTTCTCTTCGCAGCTTCTGCGACGCCAGCTGCGCTTCCTCTAGCACTGTCGCCGTCACCGCTGTCTTTCCGGCCATCGACGCGTTTGGGGAACCTGGTGCCGCCAACCCATTGCTCTTGGTCTGCAGAGATGCCGTGGACGCAATCGATGCGTTTGCAAAGCGGCCACGCAGGTCAGCCTGCAAGTCCAGAACGGTCTGCGCGAGTAAGACGTGCCTTAAAAGTCAAGGAAGACCCCATATGTGCTCGTCCAGGATGCAATGACGTCACAACAGAGCAGAGAAGGATATGAAAAGCTGTGTGTCTCGAGCGGCTAGCTCATCTCTGTCCAGTGCGCTGTCAGTTGGTGCAAGACTCGCTCTGTGGACGATAGGGAGGAGTGTCAGAGATCTGGCGCGCGAGTGACAACTGAATGTGCAAACCACTCACCCCGCCGCCGCAGCATCGGGAAGCACGGTCTCAGCAATCTGACGCATGAGCTCTCGCCGACGCTCGAACAGCTCCAGTGCCAGCGGGGCTACTGGATCCACCTTCTCACGCTTGACGCTCTTTTCGAGGAACTCTTGCAATTGTCGCTGACCCAGCCAGCAAGTCACCAGGTGAGCCCCTCTAGGCATTTGCATCACTGACAAACGCATCACGTACAGTTTCCTCCGCGACGACTATGTCATCCGTGGCGCCGCTGGCTGGTCCATTGACGCCATCATTATTTGTTGATTCGTTCGCGGGACTTGCGGCAGCAGCGAGATCGACACGGAACTCCTGGAGTAGCCGCAGATCCGAGCGCAAGCATCGCAGTCGTCGTGCTCCTTCGTCGTCGTCGCGCTTCGTGTCGGCGCCAGGGACCTGTTGCTGCGCGTGATGCGCACGCAGTGCCCACGAGTGCTGCAGCTGCAGACCAATGTGTCGAGCAAGCGCTGCTACGTCACCGCGCCACTCGGTCGTGCGTGCAGCCAGTCGAAGCGCGTCCCGCTTCCCACCAACGATCGTCGACAGCGCGCCACCAGCAGGTCCAAGCGCTTCATGCTGAGCACGCAAGGCCGCTGTCACGTCCTCATTCAGCGCCTCAAACTTCTTGTGCAGCTCATGCACTTGATTCGCCGAGCTGTCCATTGCACCACAATGTGAACACCACCACCGTCCAAAAGATCGGCCAGCGATCGCGATAAGCAAAAATAGACACACGAAACCAACGAACACTGTGTTCGACAGCCACCAGCGCCAAGCTCATTTCGGTGCAGCAGGCGACTCATGCCTTCTTGAGTTATTCATCTCTCTGCTGCTCTGATGTCGTCTCTCTCGCGCTCTCTCTCTCTCCGTGGTCGGTCGGGCCGACAAGTTCGTCCTCGCTCTTAAATAATGGCGCCTCCACCGCCACGCACACACCCACTCGATCGCTTCCGGTTCGCTGCACGCGTCCGCCAGCCAGCCATACTCTACAAAAACGACGACGAGCTGAACGACTCCAGGTCCTCGCTCAGCGTGTGCTCGTGACTCTCAGCCTCTTCCTCGTCCAGCGGCAACTTCTCGCGCGCAGCTGCACGCCGCGCCGCGCGCTCGCGTTCCGCCTCCCGAGCGCGCTCTTCCTCCTCGCGCCGACGAGCATCCTCGGCTTCCTGCAGCGCGCGCGCGTGCTCCTGCTTCCGCCGCTCGCTCTCCTCACGCTCGCGCTGCATCTCCATCTCGCGAATCTCCTGCTCGCGACGGCGTTGAGCTTCGATCTCTTCACCACGCTCTCGCTCCTTCTGCTTCTTCTGCTGCTCCATCGACCGCGCCGACAGCCACAGCGAACTCGAGTCGTTGCCCTCAGACCGAATCAGCGATTGCTCCGGCGTGTCCTTCTTCGCCAGCATACTCCACGCGCCGCGGTTCTCCACCCGGAGAGGCTCGCTGCTCGCCACTTCGTCCCGAATCTTCTTCGCCGGATCTATCACAGCACGTTGGTTCATCAGCCTGCGATCCAACTGTCATCCTCAATATGTCTACTATCGACTCACCACCACGAGCCGACTCGGCAATCTGCGACAGTGCAGGCGCGCTCGCAAGCGGCGGCGACTGTGTAACAATGACAACCATGCGCGTGGAGTTAACATTCCGCCCTCCATAATTATTATCGCCATCACAAACCTACCCTTTCCAGAGGAGCACCGCCGTCGTCCGAGTCCGACTCACTGTCGCTATCGCTGTCGTCCGAGTCGGAAGAATCGGACGAGCTAGACGAGCTGTCGGACGAGTTCCCGGACTGGTCCTTGCGCTCCGCATCGCCATTCGCATCCACACTGCCGTCCACATCCGTCATCGCCACGTCCGGATCCACGACTCGCTTCTCCTGAGCCGCTCCAGCTGCCGTTGCCGACCCGTCGCGATCAATGGCTGCCAATTGGTTCTTCAGCTCTTCTTGGCGGTACCGAATGTTCATTGCTGCGACCTTGGCAGACTTCAAGCGATTCTCGGTCGGAAGAGATTTGGATTTCTTGACGGTAGGGCGTTTTCGCTTGCGTCCAATGCCGTTCTCCTATCGAGATCACACATCAACGGTTAGATCCAACATCGCGAATGTGCATTCCCCCAAATAACGAACGTACCCTGACGTAGCCTTCCAGCATCCGGAGACAGCGCGTGTCAAAGGCGTTGATATCTAACTCTATTTCATCGTTCTCGTTCGCAAGCTTCGCAACGGGTACAGCTTCCGCGATGATTTGCAGAACACGGTTGATCTTGTCCTGGGGAAGAGACTTGATATCTGCACTCAGGCGCGCCTTTTCTTGCTGGGTCATCGGATCGTTCAGCTCGTCTTCCGTCAGATCACTCATTTTGAACGGTCGCCTGATACACACAGAACATTCACAACGTTTAGATGGATGAGCGCGAACAACACAAGAACGCAAACACACACAAACATACCGAGATGCGATCTTCGGAGTCTTGGGAGTTGTGATCTTGATAGACGGCTGCAGTTGTTCCAGGGTCGCCTTCAGACGCTCGATATCTTCCTTGAGAGACATGATAAGACCAGTCTCATCTCCAGACACGCGGCGCTTCGTGTTCCCTTTCGATCCTTTTCCGCCCTTGATCTTCTTGGACGAGTGGTGCGTGTCAGACTTTCGCTCCTTCTTCATCTTGATAGACGCTTGCTTCTGGATCGTCTTCTCCTTCGCGGATGGCTTCAAGTTCATGCTCTTGATCCGCTTCTCAAAGTCCTCCAGCAGCTTCTGGGCGAAAATATGCACTTGGCTGTGCGCCGGATTGTAAAGCATCGCGTTTCGGAACACGAGGCGCACGTGGTCGACAAACACCGTCGGATCGTCATAGTACCCGCACTCGACATTTTGCTTGATCGTGCCGAGATCCATCGGTTCCTTGATAACCTGGAAATAGTCTGGGATGCCGAGCGCCACCGGATCGACTGGAGCAAGGAACGGCGTCGCCTTCGAGCTCGCCATCATGCTCTTCAGAATGCTGTGGCACTTCTTCACACTCGCTGGAACGCGGTCGAGCTCGATAACATTCTCCTCCCGCAAATGCGCTGGAATGATAACCTTCCGCCCAGATCGCGCGCGGCCACTCAGCGTCGGAGAACTGTAGTCGGACATCGGCGTTCCCAACGACCGCGAAGGAGTCGCGTGGCCTTGAGCGAGCGCCGCAGTCGGGGTAATCGTTGGTCGAGCCGCACTCGTGGTCGGAGGAAGAGGCGCCGCATGCGTCGCCGCGACTGGAGTCGGCGGAATCATCAACGGGGTCTTCGGCGCACCTCTTGTGCGGCGGAGAACCGGCTTCTTCTCACGCTCCTTCGGCTCCTTCGGCTTGTAGATCTTGTACACCCGCAGCTCACTCGTCGTCTTGTCCAGGAACCCGTGCAGAGTGAACAAGCCGAATCGGTTCTCGCCGGTGCCAGTGACAGCAAAGAAGGAAGGATTGGTGGCGTCATGTACGAATCGCATTTCAACATCCTTCTCCGTAACAGTCTGAAACTTTCCCTTTACAGCTTGGATCTGGAAAAAGCCGGAGTACTTGCTCAGGAACGGCATCGCCGATCGAACCTCGGGGTTGGTTTCATAGCCCAAGAACGCAGGCGAAACTTCACTCGGGGACGGGTTTTCAGACTGCGACGACCTCGCGAGTGCGACATCAAAGAACGACGGATGAACAGTGTCCGCGGATCCTGCAGGCGCCGTCGGGATGAACACACTCTCCTCGGACTTCATCTCAAAGGGACTGACGAGCCCTTTCCCACGAAACGCAGCTTCCGTCATCCCCCACGTGCCCGACCACACGGCACGCTTGTCTTCAATGTAGTACTTGCCCACCAGCAACGGCGCGTAATCCAGAACCTGCTGCGGCACAGGAGGTCGTGGGTGCGGTCTGCTCGTGTTCGAATCATCTCTCGGGGTAGTAGCAGTTGTCGGCGTCATGACGACGTCCGCGCTCGCAGCGTCATCCCCATTCGCAGCCGCTTGCGAAACACCGTTGCTGCTCGACTTGCCGCCCATAGTTGCCACCTCCGCCGTTGCACTCTGCGTTGCGTCCACCGGCGAGCATTTCTGCGGCTGCTGCTCCACCATCATCACACACACGTGGACGCACTCTAGTCCGCGGCCGATCTCGCTCTCGCTGCCGGCGGGGCTGTCGACTTGGGCCTCCAGCGGTTTCCCCGTCGCCCAGCGGGGTGACTCCACCGGCTCGGCCACTTCAATGCGCGCCGTCGGCTGGAACGTGCTCAGAAGGCCCAGCTGCTTTTGCTTCGTGCCCACCACCACGCCACCGTCGTCGTCTGCCAGTGGGTCGCCTATGGTGTCCGCGTCTTCCAGCGCCGCGGCCGGAAGTGCTCTCGTCGATCGACCGCTCCCACGGCCGCGTCCGTCCGTCGCTGCCGCTGTCGCTCGCAGTGGCTCAAAGGCTCTCGGCACCCCGCGCTGTCCCGTCGGCCGAATGTGCACGGCGTCCGGAAATAAGATCGCGAGGCGAGGCGAGGCGAGGCGCGTCGGCTGCAGGCCCTTTTCGTGAATGAGCGCGGGAGGCGCGCGCGAAGCACTCGGCGAATTTGGAAATGAAGCGAGGAGTGTTGGTCGCCACCGGGGTTGCCTCCAACCGGGGAAAAAGTGGCGGCGGAGGACCCGAAGCAGGGGCGTGTATTTGGAGGGCCGGAGGTCGGTGCGGCGCGCCTTCCACTGCTTTCTTTCCAAAATGAATACAAAGCGCGGGGAAGTGTTGGTTTTCTTTCGGAAAAAGTCCCCCGTCCGGTCCGGCCGAGTAGGCTGGGGGCAACCCAGCACCGAGAGAAGACCACAGAAGAAACGAAAAACCTCAACGGAATCATGTCGAGCTTGCGCCAAGTATGCGGAAACGCCATAAACCTAACCGAGGTTTATTGATCCGAAGGGGAAAGGTCTCTTGGCAACTATCGAGTATGACAGGTGCGACGGTATAACTTCCCGTCGCATTTTTGGCGCCAAAGAGAGCCAAAAACCTGTCTACTCTTATCTTTTGTTTTAAACTGGTCCTCGAGATTTTTTGGGGGCCGCCTCGAGACCTAACCGCCACCAGGCGTGGTCCGTCGTTAGGCTTTCAAGGAAAGGGCGAGGGCCATAATGCAGGATCCGAAAAGCGTAAAAATACAGCCGCTTTTCTGGTTTTTACACCGTAAAAAGTGATTCTCCCAGGGAGACATGAGTGACGCCAACACGGAAACCAAGAAGCGCAGTTGGACCGACGCGGGCGAGTTGACGGTTGGCAGCTCTCCCCGTCAGCGCAGGTCATCATCACACACTCATTCGCTCGCCGAGAATGAGCTGCAGCGTTGTGCGGATGACGGTGCTTTCCATGTTGGGTACATTCCAAAGTGTAGCTTTCACCAAACAAACAGGCAAGTGTGCTGGATGGAATGGAGTTTTTACCAACCGTCAGCCACCCGTTTATGGCCATACCCAGTAAATTAGGGTCGAGCGAAAACAGGGGTTGAGGCGGATGGCACGCCTGCACAGAAGCACGCGATGAACAACACGATTGTGCTCAGCAGAGCATGCCGGTGCCTCGCCTCCATTGTGCGGCCGGCCTCTCGTTTTCGATGACAGTTCACCCAGTTCTGTGCATCGGTGTCTGGCAGATTAACGGTCGAGAACAAAGTCCTGTCCAGTCGCATGCCGCCACGTAATAGGTGTTCTTATACAAAGAGATGCGCTCTGATCGCTCTTGTACGCATGCGGAGATGGGGACAAAACGCGATCTTTCGCCATTCTTCTGCATTTCGATGGGCACGAGCGCAACGGACCGCAGGACTTCAACAGGATCTTGTCGGGCTTCCCTGCCACGCAGCTGATAAGCTGGTCTGCTCCATGGCCCACCATCTCTAGACCCCCTCTAGAGCCGCCCGACGGACGCAAGATCGCGAACCATGTTCTTGTGATGCGACTCGTTCGTGCCGCCGCCGATCTCCAGCAGCTTCGAGTCGCGCCAGAGCCGCTCGACGTTGTACTCGCCCACGTAGCCGTAGCCGCCGAGCGTCTGGATCGCGCGGTCCGCCACGCGCTTGGCCATGTCGCCGCAGTAGAGCTTGACGCCGTCCGTGTCGACGCGGTTGCCGACGCTGTCGAGCTTCAGTTGTCTGAACGACCAGTCCTCGTCAGTCGAGAGAGCAGAAACCTCTTCACTCTCACTCTCAGACTCGGTCCTTACCTCGCAGTGTTGTACACGTACGTCCGGCCGGCCATGTACTCGGCGTACGACTCGGCGATGTTCTTCTGGATCTGGCCAAAGTGGCTGAGCGGGCTGCCGAACGCTGTGCGCTCCTTGGCGTACTCGCTCATGACTTCGAGCGAGCGGCGCGCGATGCCGAGGCTCATGGCGGCCAGCGTCACGCGCTCGATCTCGAGGTTGCGCATCATGCACAGCACGGCGCTGCCTTCGTTGCCCACGAGGTTCTCGACCGGCACGCGGCAGTTCTCGAACACGAGCTCGGCCGTGTTGGACGCGCGCATGCCGCACTTGTCCTTGATCCGCTGGCCGAGAGAGAAGCCCGGGAACCCCTTCTCGACCAGGAAGGACGAGAAGTCCTGCTTGGCCTTGCCCGAGTTGCCCGTGCGCGCGTAGATCAGGAACGTGTCGCCCAGCTCCGTGTCATTCAGCGCGCCGTTGGTGATCCACATCCTGCAATCAAACATACGAGCGAGATGACAACATTAGATCGACGATTCACTCGCGTAGTGACTACGGAGGCATGGACGTACTTGGTGCCGTTGAGGGTGTAGTACTTGCCGCACTCGGACTTCTTGGCGGTGGTGCGCATGCCCAGCACGTCCGTGCCGACGGACGGCTCGCTCATCCCCATGCCGCAGATCTTCTCCCCGGAGCATGCGCCTGGCAGGTACTTCCGGCACTGCTCGTCCGACGCGTTGCGCGCCACGTTGTTGACGAACAGCATCGAGTGCGCCAGGAAGGAGAGGCAGAAGGCCGGGTCGCTCGACGCGAGCTCCTCGTGGGCGATCACGGCAGCCAGCGCGTCCATCCCCGAGCCACCATACCTGGACAAAACATAAAGCAAACAGTCCACGCGTCAGCATCACATTTGGCGAGATGGAAACTCTACTAAAACCTGCATCGTACGTACTCTTCTGGGGCTGTGATTCCGAGCAGCCCGAGGTCACCGAGCTCGCGGAAGAGCTTGACGTTGAACTTCTCCTCGCGGTCGTGCTCCAGCGCCTGCACCGCAGTCAACCACAAGTCAACGCACCGCCGTTCACTCGTAGACAGTATACGCTCGCATTACCTGAGGATCCACCTTCGACTTGACGAAGCCCGCGAGCATCTCGCGCAGCGCGCCGTGCTCCTCGGTCGGCGTGAACAGGTCCAACCCCGCTGACGAAGACTACAAAACCCACCACATCATCAGATGAGCGTCCCTCACCCTCCCCGCACACTGGAATGACAGCAAACGCACCGCGGCGCGGACGTGGCTGGCGCGGAGGCCGGCCGCGCGGGCCGTCGGGCCACTCGAGAGACGTCCAAGCGCGCGGAGCATGTCGGAACCGCAAGTGACGTGCTCGGCTTGATTAGACGCCAGCCACAGGACCTTGTCGTCGACAGCCAAGCAAGAATGGGTAACGCGCTGCGATTGGACAAAATACGAACTTCAAGTCAAATGTGGGCCACATGACGCGAACCCAGGTTGAACTTGAAGTACATCCTCTCAAACGTGATGTGACATCAAATGTGACAGGCATGTCATTCAATCCCCAACCGACACACGAAACGACCATGAGGTGTGGACATCATGGCGGCCAGAATTGGCGCATCAGCGGCCGCGTCTCGCCATGAACCAGCCGACGGAGCTCAGGGCGGAGAGGCGGCAACGAGGCGCGTGCGGATCCCTGCGGCTGTCGCCCCAGATCTGGCGTGTGCACGACTGTTGACTGTCTATGTGTGTGCATCTCGTTTCGGTCCAGTGAAGCGGATTCTCAAGGATGTCGCTGCGTCCGAGTGCGATGACAACAACCAGGTGCGTCTGCAGTCGGAATCGATGACACTACTATGAAAAAGCCGATTGTGACGATGTGGATTTCAGCCGGATGGAGGGAGCGACAGGCTGGCGCTGCAGCTCGAGGATCCGGAGATGACTCCGCCGCCAACGTACGACGACGACGACGGTGAATCGGAGGTGACGTCGCAACCCTCGCGATCTCCGAAGGCAAGAGTCCCTGCAAGCGTCGCGGGATCTGTGAACAGCAGCGGCAGCATCTATGACTATCTAGACGCGCTGGAGACCGAGTCGGCACTGCAGCTCGACCTCATCCGTCAGCCTGGAAGTCGCAGCAGCCGCGGGTCGCAGCGATCGTCGAGCTCGCCGACTTCCTCAGGCTTTGGGAGGAGACCCGCTGTGCGTGAGATCGCGTGGAGACACTCTGACGAGCGCGAGGTGCAAGTGTCGCCCGCGCCGTCGTATCACTCGGAGCGGAGCAGTGCTGGCGCTCACTACTACGTCGGCATCAAGGAGAAGCTGGCGACCATGACCATCGAGCTGAATGTACGAACTGGCTGTTGCTTGTGCTGTCGTGAGCTAGCAGTGACGGACTGACTGTGAGCAGGACAAGACCAAGACGATCGAACTGCTCAAGGCGGCGCGAAAGAAGGACAAAGTCAAGGCCAAGCAGGTTGCAGCGGCAGCAGATGCGTCTTGCAAAGAGCAGCTCAAGCAGCAGCAGGACAAGTTTGAGAAAGACATGGAGCAGCACCTCGACTTTGCCCAGACGCTAGTGGCCGACAAGGTGCGACCCTCGATTTCGTTTCTGCAGGAGGACGTCGCTGACTCGCTGTGGTGCTGCAGGCCGCACTGGCCAAGCGATGCGACGAGCTCGTGGCCGAGCTGCAACGAGCCAGCAACGTCGCCGGGAGGGAGGCCGAGCGATTCAA
Organism: Phytopythium vexans; assembly: GCA_003413675.1. Taxonomy (NCBI): domain Eukaryota; phylum Oomycota; class Peronosporomycetes; order Pythiales; family Pythiaceae; genus Phytopythium; species Phytopythium vexans. Next base: position 56,733 of record QLOC01000005.1, read on the forward strand.
GATGCATCTCAAGGACGCCAAGGAGAGGTGGGCGGCGCAGGAGAAGGGTCGGCGAGAGCAGTGGGTATGGTCTACTCCATCGAGTCCAATCAATGCCTGTCTGTAGCTGACGGTTTGACATTTTGGGATCACCTGCAGATCACCAAGAAGACGGAGGAGATCAAGAAGTCGACGATCGCGGCATTGGAGCCCGACATCCAGCTCATCCTCACCAAGGGCAAAGCAGATGTGGACAAGGCGAAGGAGACCGCGGCCGAGGAGCGCCGGCGACTGCAGGTGCAGCTCGACAAGGACCACGAGGCTGCTCTCCAAAGGCTCAAGGACGAGTACGAGCGTCGGCTCGTGGACGCGCGCGAGAAGGAGCGCGCCAAGCTCATGACGCGACTGGACGCTGCGGACGCGGAGTTGCAGCAGCAGCTGAGCACACAGCGCCGTCGGTTGCAGGAAGAGGCCGAGGTCATGCGCACCGAGCTGAACGGCGAGATGCGATCGCTCAAGCTCGCGCACGCCGGCGAGCTGGACGACCTCAAGGCGAAGGAGCAGCAGAAGCTGCAGGCCGCGAGCGAGCAGTTCCAGAAGGAGCGCCAGGAGCTCGCGGCCAAGTACGAGACCGAGATGCTGGCGCTGCGCGAGCAGACGAGCGTCGAGTGCGCGCAGTTCAAGAGCCAGCTCGCGGCCAAGCTGCGGCAGGAGATGGAGCGCGAGAAGCAGGCACTCGAGGCGCAGATGCTGCAGTCGCGGGACGCCAAGATCGAGCTCGTGATCGAGAAGCTGCAGGGCGAGAGCCGTGAGCGCGTCGAGGCGGCCGAGCACAAGGCGCAGGCCAAGTTCGACGGCGAGCGGCGCGAGTGGGAGCGCAAGCTCAAGCAGACGAGCGAGATCGAGGCAGTGTGGATGGACAAGACGCGCGAGCTGCAGGACAAGCTCGGCAAGCTCGAGCAGTCTCACGCGCAGCTTCGGCGCGAGCACGACGAGCTCGGCCAGGACGCGCGACAGGCGGGCGACAAGGCCGGCGAGCTGGCTCGACTGCTGAGGGACGAGAGGCGGCAGCACGAGGCGGCAACCGCGCAGCTCGAGAAGCGGTGCGGGCAACTCCAGGCCGACGGCGAGTACGTGCGACAACAGCAGGCGGGCGAGGCCGCAGCCATGCGAGACAAGGTGGAGAGCATGGAGGCGCACTTCCAGCAGCAGCTGCTCAAGGTGCAGAGTGAGCACGAGGCGGCGCTCGGCGGCCTGCACGAGCGCGTCAAGGCCACGGTCGAGCGCAAGGACCAGGCGATCGCAGGACTCCACGACGAGCTGCATCTGCTACAGGCTCAGCTCGACAAGAGCCGTGCGCTCATCGAGGAGCAAAGGCAGCAGCTCTTCGGCGACTGAGCAGAGCCACACAATGAGATGACGGTAGCTATGAGAGGAAGCCATGGGAGGATAATTCAAAAACGGAGATTGAGACAGTCATTACGTTCCACTCGGGAACAATAAAAATAAACGAATGCGCGGAGCGATCGACCTGCTAACATGGCAGCATGGCCGATGCCCGCAAAATGAGACTGGTTCGGTCCAGGCGCAGCGCGTTATGCCTGCTTCTTGGCCGTCTTGGCCTTGGGCTTCTTGGCCGCCGACTTCTTCACGACCTTCTTCTTCGTGGTCGTCGGCTTCTTGCTCGACACCTTCTTGGCCGGCTTGGTCGCCTTCTTGGCGGTCGGCGCCTTCTTCTTGCCGCTCTTGGCAGCGGTCTTCTTGGCCGGCTTGGCCGCAGCAGCCTTCTTGGTGGCAGGCTTCTTGGTGGCCGCAGCCTTCTTGGGCTTGTCAGCCGCCTTCTTGGCCGGAGCAGCGGCCTTCTTGGCCGACTTGGCCTCCTTCTTCTCAGCAGCCGCGAGCTTGAACGAGCCCTTGACGGCCACGAGCTTGCCCGTCTCGACGCCGCGCTTCAGCGCGATGTTCAGGCGCGACTTGGAGTACGCCGAGCCCTTCTTGGCCGACACGTACTTGTCGATGGCGTGGCGCGACGAGCCCGAGCGCTCCTTGAGCGACAGCACGGCCTCCTTGATCAGGTCGTAGTAGCCGGGGCCGGCGGCGGCAGGGGCGGACTTCTTCGGGGCGGACGGCATCTTGGCGAGGTGGCGAAGAGGACTTGAGGTCTTGAGGACTGGAGGAGACTTGAGCTGGCGATGTGTCTTGCAGCTGGCAAATTTCGTAGTAATGTGCTGCGAGGTGCAGCGCAGCAGCGTGATTTTTGCGGCGTGACGATAAATTACCGCAAATTATTCGAACCCGCACTTCAAACTGCCGCGTGAGGGTGTCCCCCCGCCGCGATGGCTCGGGCAGGTCATCTCGCCTTGCAGATCGACGGAATCACTGGTGATTTGTAAGGATGGCCCGTGTTTGTAGCGTCCACCTCGGGAGCGGAACCCGTGTCGTGTAAGTTGCACCTCGTCGCATCGCACGTAATTTATGTCAGCTCCGGTGCGTATAAGTTCGCCAAATTCAAAAGTTCGAGTGTAGGTGAGGATTCCGCCAATCACGGCGCAGCGCGCGAAGACAAGGGGAAGATCGATCCGACCAATCAGCGGCCAGAAGATGCTTTTCGGAAATAGAAACTGGACATCTCCGTCCGCGTTCTCCGAGCGCGCGACAAGCGCGGCGAGAACCGCCCACACACAAGCCACACGGGGACGAGGAGGGGACGGGGGAATGCTAAAGGACGGGGTGTCACGTCAAGCACTCGCCGCTCATTCCGCATGATGCCGCGGACCGCGCGGACTGCGCGCGCCGCCCGAGCGCTCCGCACGCGCTTTTAGGACGGGCAGGCGGCGCCGCGCAGTGCGCAGCGAACGCGGGGCGTGCGGGTCTGTCACCCTCCGTCGTTGTCGACGGGCAGCCGGTTAAAAAAGCGGTCCAATTCGGTCCCTCATTTCGAGCCGAGCCGATCGCTTTTAGCCTATTCCCCCAATACTCGCAATAAACGGTGTCGGTCGGAAGCCGATCGAAAACACCGATATTTCACCACGATGCGAGGGGAATATGCCGCCGCTCGAGTGGCGATAGTGTGCTATAGTGCTTAATGTCCATGGTGAGCTGTTTAGCGGTGCCGAAAAGCGGTGGTACGCCGTCATAGCCGGCCGTTTCCGCGCGACGTCGCGCCATGTTTCCAGGCGAACATGGACAGCCACGACTGGAGATGAAAACTGTCTCCCGCACCCGCAAAACGCGACGGGTCCGCGTGCAGCAGATCGCCGGGCCTCCCAACAAACTGTATCTAGGAGCTGGTCGTCTGACCCCGGTGGCGAAGAAACTCGCAGCCCTGACACGGCGGCGGCCAACGCCACCAAACTTTTTCATTAAGACCTGGCGGACATTCTTGCACTGCGCCGGCCACATGCGCGTTCTTCAAAGCATCCCGAACCCAGAGATTCCTTCACCTGTTTTAAACACAACCATACCCAAACCAAGTTCGTCAAGAAGATACCGTGTTCTCCCGCAACAGTGGCCTCGTTCCTGCGCGGGTTTTTTGTTGCTTGGGTGTGCGCACGCGCGTGCCACCAGCAGCGCCTGGCCGCCGCATCTTTCGCGCACGGTACTCTTCCGGTTTGTATTGCTGCACAGGCGATCAGATCCGCCGCCTGCGCAAACCAAACAAGCGGCTGAGGGGCGTCGGACATTTGCGAAAACACCGGCAATCCCCCAAGGAAACCAGTCGACAAAGATGCTGTCGCGCCACTTCCGCCTGCGGCTCAAGTCGGCCTCCAAGCAGTTCTCCACGTCCTCGAGCAACTGGCTCGGCGACGTCCCCATGGGGCCGCCGGACCCGATCCTCGGGCTCACGGAGCGCTTCAACAAGGTGCGTGTTCCGCTGGTGGAGCCTGGCAGCTGCGTCCCACCAGACTGACTGACTCTCGTTGATGGTGCGATAAAACAGGACCAGGACCCGCGCAAGGTGTCGCTTGGCGTCGGCGCCTACCGTGACGACAACGGCAAGGTATGTGGAGATCATGGATCAACCGTTAGGAACTGCCATGGCTATAGATGGATAGCTAACGCGCGCGTCGTGGCTTGCAGCCGTACCTGCTGCCGTCGGTGCTGGAGGCCGAGAAGCGCATCATGGCCGCCAACAAGAACAAGGAGTACGCTGGCATCGCCGGCATGAAGGACTTCGTGGACCTCTCGCTCAAGTTCGCGTACGGCGAGGACAGCCCGGCGCTCGCCGAGAAGCGCGTGACTGGTGTGCAGACCATCTCGGGCACGGGCGGCTGCCGTCTCGCGGGCGAGTTCTTCGCGCGCTTCCTGGGCAAGGGCACGCCGATCTACCTGCCAAACCCGACGTGGGGCAACCACATCCCCATCATGAAGGACGCCGGCCTCGAGGTGCGTCAGTACACGTACTACCACCCGGCCACGCGGGGCCTCGACTTCGACGGGCTCATCAAGGACCTGAACTCGGCCCCCGAGCGCTCCGTCTTCCTCATGCACGCGTGTGCGCACAACCCGACGGGCGTGGACCCGACGCTCGAGCAGTGGAAGGAGATCGCGGCCGTGTTCAAGGCCAAGAACCACATCGCGTTCTTCGACTGCGCGTACCAGGGCTTCGCGTCGGGCGACGCCAACCGCGACGCCGGCGCCATCCGCTACTTTGTCGAGCAGGGCCACAACATCTTCCTCTGCCAGTCGTACGCCAAGAACTTTGGTCTGTACGGCGAGCGTGTTGGCGCTCTCAGCGTCGTGACCCACGACGAAGAGGAGGCCGAGCGGGTGCTTTCGCAGCTCAAGATCCTGGTTCGCCCGATGTACTCGAACCCGCCGATCCACGGCTCGCTGATCGTGTCGACGATCCTGTCGGACCCGGTGCTCAAGAAGCAGTGGTACAGCGAGTGCAAGGGCATGGCTGACCGCATCATCTCGATGCGCACGGCGCTGCGCTCGGCGATCGAGGACCTGCAGAAGAGCAGCGGCACGCAGACGGACTGGAGCCACATCACGGACCAGATCGGCATGTTCTGCTACACGGGTCTCACGGAGAAGCAGGTCGCTCGCATGATCGACCAGCACCATATCTATCTGACCAAGAACGGCCGTATCAGTATGGCCGGCGTGACCTCCAAGAACGTCGACTACATCGCGCAGTCGATCGTCGAGGTCATGGAGCACGCCTAGACGAGGACGACACGACTGGCGCCGATGTCGCCGCTGCTCGCCAGCCAACGGATCGCGGCGAGCACCGACGTCGGGCGATGGAACGATAACCGCAGCCAAACGGGACGGTAGCGTAAGTGAGAGTCGTGTGTATTCCCCCCACCAACATGAGACTGCAACTGTGACTACCAAGAGCAAAGTGTTTCGTGTAATAACTGAATGTGTGGTGGTGATGTGTCTGCATGTCGGCGTGAGCTCCTGCTCCCGGATGGCAGGATGACCGACAGAGGCGTACTCGTCTTCGGAGTCGGGACTTATAAACGCGTCCTTCAATCTATTGCTGCTTGTCGTCGATCTCTTCGTCGTCGGCGGCAGTGTCGGCCGTGGCAGCGGCGCCATCGGCGCGCGGGTGCGTCACGCGCTGGCCGTTGCGCACGGCCTCGAGGTAGTCGGCGTGGCGCACGAAGCGGCCCTTGACGCGCGGGCAGGCGTTCGCCAGCCGCTTGCGGCACGCGTACTTGATGCGCTTGTGGAAGACGCGCTGCTTGCGCTTCTCGAGGAACCGCTGGATGCGCTGGCGGCGCTCGAGCGGCGAGTAGATGCCGATCTGCCTCGGCGGCGGCCGCAGCGACAGCTGGCGCGCCATCATGGCCATGTGCGGCGGCGTCGCCAGCGTCGGCGGGCCGACGTGCGACCGCCAGAGCATGGCCGGCGTCGTCGGCAGCGGCGTCGGTATCCGGTTGAGCAGCGGCGCCGGCCCAGCGCGGAACCCCGTCGAGTACAGCGAGATGGCCGACGGGGACCCCAGCCGCGGCCGCTTGGACATGGGCACGGCCATGGCCATCGGCGACGACGCCGCCATGTGCATGGGCGTCGAGCACGGGTGGACGCCGTAGCCGTCCCGGAACCGCTTGGCGCCGCACGAGAAGTCGTTCGTCGCGCCAACCATCGACTGCTGCTGCTGGTACAGTTGCTGTTGATGCTGTTGATGCTGCTGCTGCTGCTGGTGCATCAGCATCTGCCGGTGGCGATGCATGTCCGCGGGGACGTTGAACTGCTCATGGGCCGAGCGGAACCTCCGGGCGGCGTCGGCCGCGCCAGCCCGCAGAGGCGACGGCGGGCGGCGAGCGAAGGCCGCCGAGAGGTACGGCGACGGGTGATTATTATGCATGGGCATGCCGTTGTCGGTGGCGAGTACCTTGCGGTCGGCCGTCGTGGGCGACAGCAGGCTGCAGTCGTCCTTGAAGGACGCCATGGCCATGGGGGCCGACATGGCCACCATCACTCCACCACCGGACGTCGACCGCACGCCGACGTGCAGCTTGGGCGGCAGCGCGATCTTGCGGTCCGCCGCCGTGGGGGACACGAACGCCGGCGGCATGCGGCACAGGTCGTCCTCCAGCAGCGTCGACAGCATGTCGTCGTCCACCGGCTGCGTCTGATGCGACTGAGTCTGAGGATGGCCGTAGCTTGACTCGAGCGGCGATGTGTCGAACGGCGGGAAGCGGTTGGGCATCATCTCGTCCTCGCCGAAGCAGGGCGGGAAGCCGCCGCCGTCCAGCGTCAGGGGAGGGGCCAGCATGTAGAACGGCTTGCCGTCGACGTCGTCCGGCGGCTGAAGCGGCATCAGAGGGGACAGCGCGCCGGCGCGCCGCAGCAGCAGAGCCGACTCGTTCTCGGCGTCCTCGCCGCGGGGGTCGAGCTGGCCGCGCTGCATGTTTCGACCGGGCGGGCGGGCGGGCGGATCTTCCCCCTTCGTCCGTTGCTGTCGTCCGTTGCTGGCGCACCGACGGCGGGCGATGCGCGGTGCCGCGCGAGCTCGGAAATGAGCGGGCCGCGTCCGCGTCCTCGCGCGGGCGGCCGAGCCGCAGGACGGCGGACGGTCGACTCGCGCCATGGCCCGCCGCGGCCGAGCGGTCGCCGTCCGCGCGCCGCCACGAGCCATGGCGCGAGTCGCCGCAGCCGCCGGTGGCCGATCGTCCGCCCTGGAAAAAGCGGGCGGCTCCGTTCGATATTCCGGTCCGCCGCGCTGGTTCGCCAGGGTTCCTTCCTTCCATGCAGCGCAGCAGCGGAGGGCGGCGAGCCTCAAAGGCTCGCGCCCATGCCCCCAAAGGCCATTGGGAGGACCGACGCGGCCGCCGAACGGACGCGAGGGGCCATGTGGCGCGCGGCGAGTCATGCGTCGCCCTGGCCGCGTCTTCCGGCCGAGCAACCGCGCGCCGCGCGCGAGGAGCAGGAGCGGAACCTGCGCGGAATGGCGCGGCCGCGCGCGCTGACCCAGCCGCGACCTCTCGGCGCGCGCGCCATGGAAGAATGGCGCTACGACGAGCTGGTGCGTCCAGCGCGCGCGGCATCGATGTGGCCATCCATCACATGGCTCGTCCACTCTTCCAGCCACTAACATGGCGCTCAACCCAGCACTGTCCAGGATCGATATCCTATCCAATAGCATACTGATATATCACTTGACCATCACTCAACGCACTGCATATAATCGAACGCCCATCATATTGCCTGCTTATTAGGGACCCACATTCCAGACGACCACCCGCCTAGTGGCAAGCAGAACGTGAAAGATTCGCGCGCCTACGAACGCGGTGCGGACCCCATGGCCAGCTTCAACGCCAGGATCGCCATGGCCCGTCGGCGTTCTAGATCGAGCGCCATGCCGACGGCGGCGGTCCGCCCATGGACAGTGCGAGCCCATGGCGACCGCGCGGCGTCCGGATCCCCGCGATCTTCCGCCGCCGTCCACTGGCTGGCTGGCGGCCGCTGGGTGACCGCCAGCCGTAATGGCGGCCACGCATTCAAGGATGGACTATCGCCGTGGGCGGGCGGCCACGCAAACGAAAATCGCCGCACGTTCCGCTCACGTGCCGACGCGCCACTTGCTGCGCTTGACCGGGCGGACGCGCGCCTTCTGCTTGCGCGCGTACGCGATCCAGCGCGCGATCTCCGGGTGGGCCACGATCTTGTCCAGCGTGTTGAAGTCTCGCGCGAGCGTCTTCTCGTCCTCGGTCGAGTGGATCTTGCTGTGGCACTGGCGGCAGATCATGATGGTCGTGTTCAGCTGCGCGCGCGTGAAGCCCTTCTTCAAATATTTGGCATGCGTCACGCGCGGGATCACGTGGTGCGCCGTCAGGTTCATCGGCCGCTCGCACATGAGGCACAGGCCCCTGGCGGTCAGGTCGTCATCATCACCGTCCGCGTCCCCGTCCGCCACGTCCTCGTCCATCACCACGTCGGCCAGCGGCAGCCGCTGCGAGCCGCCGAACCCGACGAACTCGACAGCGATGAGCATGTCCTCGACCGCGTCGTTGGTGTCGACCACATCATCACCGTCAATAGAGTCACTTAGCGGCCGACCGTCGCGCGTAAAGTGGCCCTTGACGCGCGCGGGGTGCCACTCGCCGTCTACGGCCAGCAGCGCGAGGCAGTCCTTGTCCACGGCGTAGTGCGCCATGACGTCGCGCCACTCCTGCCGCCGCGTCTCCAGGTCCGAGTCGCCGTCCTCGTCCTCCGGACTCGAGCTCGACTCGGGCGATCCGGTCAGCACCGCGAGGATCGCAGCGACCAGCGCGGGCACCCGTGAGTCGTCGAGGAACGCGACGGACTCGAGAACCTCGGCGACGCCGTGCGTCAGCGTCTCAGCGTCGTCGTCGCCGGCGTCCTCCGCCGCCGCGATCACCAGCTCGACAGTGAACTGCAGCTCGTCCGAGGGCGGCGGGAAGGCAGCGAACCGAGGGAGCAGCGCCCGCAGCTGCGGGTCAGTCGTCTCGTCGATCGCCATGACTGACACTTGGTGTGTGGGGGCTTTGTCGTTGCGTGGGCAATCAGGAAATGCCGACCCATGTATCCGTTCCACACCGCCCAATTCCGCCCATCGAGATGGCTCGCACCCATTCACACTCCAACGATCAACACTCACCGTGTTAATCTGAGATATGAGTGCTGGTCATACACCTCGAATATAGTGGCACACATGAATGATGCGCGCATGCGGTTTCCTGGACCGACTATAGCGTGGCCAAGATTCACTTGATCAGCAACAGGTGATTGCTTGGCGGACGCGACATCTCCAAGATGGAAGCTCCCCGAGTGTTTGGCGTCGACTTTGTGCGTGCATCCCACCTCCCTTTGCCTGCTTGCCTCCCACGTGCATGACAATAACCATCACTCTCGGTCTGGACGAATTGTAGGGCTCGCAGCGGTGCGTGGTGGCCGAGAGCTCGGGCGACGTCGTGCTCAATGAGCTCGGCTCCATGACGACGGCCACGCTCGTGGCCTTCAAGGGCGACGAGCGGCTCATCGGTGAGTCGGCCGTGCTGTCCGCCAGCACCAACCCGCTCAACACGGTCGACTTCCTCAACCTTCTGGTCGGCAAGGACCTCGCGGGCGTGGAGAAGCAGCTCGCTCGCCTTCCAGGCCAGCGTGTGATCTTCGAGGCTGATGCTGCAACCAGCACCGTCGTGGCCTCGGTCGAGTACGGCGCGGACCAGAAGGCGCGCTTCTCGGTCGAGCAGCTCACGGCCATGCTCTTCGGCAAGCTGCGCGCGCAGATGCAGGCCAAGGTTGCTGGCGAAGATCTCGCCACTGCTCGAGTCATCCTCGCCGTGCCGTCGGTTTGGGGAGAGGCGGAGAAGCGCGCGGTCCGTCGGGCTGCGCGCGTCGCCGGTCTGCCTGGTCTGGCAATCATCTCGCGCGACGCGGCGCTCGCTCGGTGCTTCCATCGCAAGCACCCGCTTAAGCCCACTCCTGCGACTTCGCCGACGTCGTCGAGTGCCGGTGATGACCAGGAGCAGGAGCAAGAGGAAGTCGCCAAGCACATCATGATCCTCGACATGGGCCACACAAGCACGAGCGCTGCGGTTGTCAAGCTGACAGCCGATGGCGAGACCCTGCTGGCGTCAGAGGCAGCCTTGGATGTTGGCGCCGAGGTACGACTCACTTCCCATTCACCACTTTGCTGCTGTCGTATAAACTAACGTTGTCGCTCGTTCAGACGCTCGATCGCAACCTATTTGAGCACTTCAAGGCCGAGATCAAGGAGAAACACGGGCTGGACATCGTTTTCCACTCGAAGGAAGGCAAGCGGCTCTTCCAGGCTTGCGAGAAGCTCAAGAAGCTGCTCTCGACGATTGCCGAGGCCAGCGTCACGGTCGAGAACATCGCGCAGGACAAGGACGTGACTATCAAGATCTCGCGCGACACGTTCGAGCATCTGTGCGCCGCCGAGCGTGGACGGATCTCCCAGATGGTGCAGACGACGTTGGCCACCGCCAGTGTATCCAGCGAGACGATCGCGTCCGTCGAGATTGTCGGGGGCGGTACCCGTATCCCGTTCGTGCAGAACGCGATCCTCGAAGGCGTCGGTCGCAGTCAGAGCTCACTCATCGGACGTATGCTCGACTCGACGACAGCCATCGCGGTCGGCGCGGCATTTTGCGGCGACCTGATTGACGACGACATCACCGACGCCGAAGAAGAGGACGCGGACGCACTTAAATGGACGACACTCGAACAGGAGATGCAGACTCGCGACGCGGATCTTGCGGCAGTGGCGCATGAACGGAACGCGATCGAGGCGTTCGTTTACGAGATGCGCGCCAAGAGCCACGACAAGCACGGCGACCTCATCGACTCGTCCGCTCTGTCGCCACTGTTGGACGCTGCCGAGGACTGGATTTACTCGGAAGAGTCCGAGTTTGCGACGCTGGCGGTTGTGCAGGCGAAGCGGCAGGAGATTGAGCAGCAAGTGCGCGACGCCTGCGCCGGATACTTTGCTGCCGTGGCTGAGGACCAGCGCGTGCTCGAGGCACAGCTTGAGGCTGAGGCCGCGCGCGCCAAGGCGGAGCAGGGCGAAGAGGACGACCACGACACGCGCAAGCTCAAGAAACCCGAGCGCATGCGCCTGGTTGTCAAGAACAAGGAGGAGGGCAACGAACTCTTCCGCGGCGGCAACTACCAGCATGCGGCCGCGCGGTACGTCAAGGCGCTCACGCACGCGGGCAAGTTCTTCGACCTGACGTCGTCGGATCTCGAGGAGGTGCACAACCTCAAGCTCAGCCTGTACTTGAACCTCGCGCAGTGCTACCTGAAGCTCGAGAGCTGGAACAAGGCGGTCGCGAACTGCAACGAGGCTCTCGCGCTCGACCACGCGAGCGTCAAGGCGCTCTATCGACGCGCCGTCGCGTACGAGAAGGACAACAACCTCGAGCTCGCGGTGGCGGACGTCAAGGCGGCGCTCAAGCTCGCGCCGCAGGACAAGGCCGTGCTGAAGCTGGACGAGCGGCTCAAGGCGCTCACAAAGCGGCAGCTGGACAAGGAGAAGAAGATGTGGAGCAAGGCCTTCGCCTGAACCCGGAGCTGGAGCTGGCGAGTCCAGTCGACACTGCTCGAACCAAACATGATAGGGACGCAACGTTTTGTCGTGGCATTAGTGTCAGCGTGAGGCCTCATCTTCCCCGCTAAAGCTCGCTGTCTCTCTCTCTCCGACTATTAGTGTAGTTATATAGCATAGCGCGACGTCGTGGTCGCGGTGGTCGGCCACAGCCGCCCGCCATCTCGGCGCGGAACGAACCGGCTGCGGTCTCCTGCTCAGCGCTGGTTTGCGATGGATCTCACTCACCGAGTTGTGGGGTGGGGGTCTAGTCATCTCGCTCCTGGTCGACGAAGCGGCACTTGTTGACCCACTTGCGGCGCCGCACCATCGCGAGCGTGTACTCGTCCTTCTGCCACGGACCGGCGAACGACGGCGCGTACATCCAGCCGTTCGCGTCGCCCTGCGACACGTCGAGCGTCCAGCCCTCGGCCTTGAGGTGCGCGGGCACCTTGGGGGCGACCTCCTCGAACGAGTTGGACGATATGGTGCTGTCCGTGATGTGGCTCCAGCGCCGGCGCTCGTTCGAGCCCGAGATGAGCGTCTCGTTCGTCCACTTCTTGATCAGGTGGTAGCGCTGGTTCTCCCACAGCTCGAGCACCTGGTCCACGCGGTCGTTCGACGTGAGCTTGATCTCGAGGAAGAGCACGGACTTGCGGTTCTGCTTGTCATAGTCGGGTGGCACCTCGAGGTCGTACGCGAGCACTTCGGCCGTGCGCTTCTCGAGGAACGGGGCCAGCGCGATGTTGGCCACGCCGATGAGGTCGTCCTTGCCGATGCGGTCATAGTCCATCACGTGTACCTCCACGCACTTCTCCTTGGGCTTGTCCACCTGGAAGTGGAACGTCTCCGGCGGGCTCCACCGCGGGTTCAGCGACGCCTGCACGACCGACGACTTGTGCTGCACGCGGCCCATCTTGAGCACCACGTACGGGTCGCTCTTGCCGCCGATGCCCATGAACCCAAAGTCGCTCGCCGCCAGGTCGGCCGCGCGCACGAGCGTCACCTCCAGAGTGAACATCGCGCACACGCTCTCTCTCTTCTCTTCTCTCTTTCTCGAACTCTTCAAGCGCGGGAAGTATACGGCCACCGAGCCGCTCTTGCGTTAGGCAGGAATCTCAACAGTAGTGCTGTCGGTGAGCGGCGGTTGTCGAGGGCCAAGCAGGCGAAGGCGCCGTCGTTCCGCCCCCTGTGCCGTCGCGGACCGCACCGGACGGCAAGCGGCAGCAGAGTGTTGTTGTGGCGTTCCGTGGCAGAAAAAGGTAGCCGCGCGTCGGGATTGAGCGGGTACAGCGCGGAAACTGCGCGCGGCGATTGGCGGAAAGAATGAAACGCGGATATATGATTGGTCGGAAAGGGACGCCGAGATCGCTGGACATCTCAGGGGGCTGGGACTGGGCTTTGGCCTTATTTTACGGCACTGCGACACTAGGATCAAGTGTACCCACTCTGCACCCACTCGCGGGAATTCCGGCAGCTGGGGAGGCGGCGCCTTATCCGGACGATCCGCTCGTGCGGAAGGACGCGATGAGCCATACAAAAAGCTCGTGACTTTCATACAGCAAAACCGCGGATAGGATGGATTTTCGCATTCTGGATGTGTCAGAAATCGGATTTGCCAGGGCGACATGCACAGTGACTTCGCGCAGGCAGCGCTCAGCTGCGGCCGTCGCACCCTCTTTCGCCGCGCTAGCCAGCGAACATTCGGACGGCGGCAGGCACTGTGATCGTGTACAGACGGGTCCTCAGTCCCCGCCGTTCCTTCATGTCTCCGGCGCATGCCAGTCTTCAACACCACGACCCGGTGCCACTTTGCCCGCTCAAGCACGGAAACGCTACTATAAAAAAAAGCGGGTTTCGGCCAGAAGTCGTGGGTACACTTTTAACCTGTGGCGCAACGGTAAGCAGAGATGAGGAGCCGATCACGAGCATCGTCGTTCGGTGTGCATCCCCGAGCATCATGCTGTATGATATCGCACAGGCTGATCGGATCACAGCAGCGCAACACACCACACGCTTGAACAACTGAGCAATCTGCTGCCGCCGCGTGACTTCCGGCTGGGATATGATACGTATACCGCGTATACTGTTATGCGGATGCCGGTGCGAGAACAAAAGTTGCGTATCCGCGCCGTAACCGTCCTTCCTCTCTGCCGAACTTTTCGTCTGAACTTCCGCCCCCCTTCGGCATTCCCCAAGCGATCCTCCTCCCTAACGCTAAAGCTTCCTGCTCCTGCTCGCCATGTACGCCGTGCACGTGACGCTCGTCAAGGCCGTGGACCTGCCGTCCGCCGACTTCAACGGCAAGAGCGACCCGTACGTGGTCTTCAAGGTGAGCGGCACCACGCACAAGAGCACCATCATCCCGGCCAATCTGAACCCGGAGTGGAGTCCGGCCGAGACGTTTTCGTTCATCGTGGAGGACCCGTCCCCGGCCGTGCTGGACGTGCAGGTCTTCGACCACGACCGCATCTCCAAGGACGACAAGATCGGCTCGTGCGCCATCCCGCTCGCCCAGTTCGCCGACGTGCAGCAGTCCGAGGTGCTCATGTACGACCTCGAGGTGCCCGGCGCGTTCGCCAAGCAGAACCGCAAGTCGGTCGTCATGCTCGAGATCCTCGTCGAGAAGGAGAACTAGGCGGCGTCAGCACCATCGCCGTGAAGCCCTGCACATCAATCCCCGCCCCACCAAAATACTCCCGCGGCGTAATAGATGTTAGATAGAGTGATCCCGTGTGCCTCTCATCGCTGCCTCTGCCCAATGAGGCAGTGCAGTTCTCTCTGTCTGCTACTATTGATACTGTAACTCAGTAGCGACAACAGAGACCGAGTGGACCTCCAGACAACTTCAACTTGTTGAGACGCTAAGCAGCAGCAGGAGAGTCGGGTGATGCGCGTCGGTGGCGACGGCTGCCGCTAGTCGCGATCTAGAAGTATGGAACTCGCTATTACAGCGCCGCCTGGGGCCTCGCGACCGCACGCGGGCGATATGGCCATGCGATGGTGCTCGGAGAGTCACCATTCGACGTTTCATCTGAGTAGAAAGTGTACCTATCTAAACATAGGACGGATCCCCGGAAAGGCTCGACCCAGATGATTGAATGAGACCTTCAACCACACTCAAGTCTCCATTGCACGCCCATTAACCTGCCTCATAGCAACCCAATGCCGGCCATCATGGCTATCAAACCTGATGGCAACGGCCCAGCAACGGGCGGCCGTCTTCCGACGACCAGACTGACGCCCGTCAGCCTACGCAGCGAGTGTTGCGACGAGCCTCGAGCGTTGGGCGGCGGCGCCGCCACGCGCCGAGTGCTGGCGGCTGCCCTCGCCCTGGCGCCGGGTCGCCCGCGACAGGGCGGCGCGCTCCAACCCTGGTCACTCGAGCGCGCGCTGTCGTTTTCCGCCCTTCGGGGCGATCGTTTCGAGTCCCGAGCCTTCCATCGTCTGCCGCCATCGGTCTTCTCCCGTCGAAGGCCCGACGCGCGCGACGGGAAACGCCCTCGCCCTCCCCTCGCGCGCCGCTCGCTGGACGTCGCGCCGCGTCGCGCGCGCACTTCCAGGCGCCGTTGGCGACCAACTCGGCAGCCCCGTAACAAGTCCCGACGACGGCCGCGCGCCTCGGTCTCGAGCCGCCATTCCCGCATTCGAGACGCGCAGCGACCCACCGCCTCGGCGTCCCAGCGCGCGACATGGCCTCCCCGCTCGAGCCGCCGGGCCGTGATGTGCCGCCGAGCCTCGCCGCCTCGCCACCGGACATCCGCATGGGCCGGACGCTGGCCGAGCTGCTCCACGACCCAGACGCCCAGGACGCCCACGACGTGCCGCCGTCGCCCAAGCTCTGCCAGCAGCCAGGCTGCGGCCACGCCGTCCGCACGCGCGGCCTGTGTCCGCACCACGGCGGCGGCACGCGCTGCCGCGAGCCAGGCTGCTCCAAGCACGTCGTCTCGAGCGGCCGGTGCGTGGCGCACGGCGGCGGCCGCCGCTGCAAGCTGCCGGGCTGTCCGAGCTCGGCGGTGACGCGTGGGCTGTGCGTGGCCCACGGCGGCGGCCGCAAGTGCAAGCACCCAGGCTGCGGCAAGCACGTGGCGTCCGGCGGACTGTGTCGAGCCCACGGCGGCGGCCGACGCTGCAAGGCACCGCACTGCGAGAGCTCGGCGCAGAGTCGAGGCCTGTGCTACGTGCACGGCGGCGGCGGCCGCTGCCAGCAGCCAGGCTGCGCCTCGAGCGCCAAGAAGGGCGGGCTGTGCATCGCCCACGGCGGCGGCCACCGCTGCCAAGTGCCAGGCTGTGCCAGCTCAGCGGTGAGCGGCGACCGATGTCGAGCGCACGGCGGCGGCAAGCGGTGCGCTGTCGACGGCTGCAAGAGCAGCGCCAAGACGGGCGGCCACTGCATCGCCCACGGCGGAGGCAAGCGGTGCACGGTCGAAGGCTGCGCGAGCTCAGCGCAGCGGCTCGGACTGTGCAAGGCCCACGGCGGAGGACGCAAGTGCACGGTGCCCGGATGCGCCAACAGCGCTGTGAGCCGCGGCAAGTGCATCGCGCACGGCGGCGGCAAGCGCTGCGTGGTCGACGGCTGCTCGACGACCGCGAGGCGCGGAGGCTTCTGCTTCGCGCACGGCGGCCGGTCGAGCTCCGCCGCGAGCCGCTCGAGCTCGATGGACAGTCCGACGCAGCGTCCGGAGGTCCGCGTGGCGCCGCCACTGCCCACACTGCTCACGCCCAAGCTGACGCACTGCGTGGCGGCTGCCGAGCCCACGACGCCGCCGTTCGCACTGCAGCCCATGCGCTCGCGCCTGCCCTCGGTCTCCGCCTTGCTCTCGTCGCGAGCGACCCAGTCGAGCGTGTCGATCCCGCCGATCCGCCTCCGCCGCCAATCGCCAGGACTCAACGCGATCCGACCGATCCACGGATGGCTCGAGTCGAGTCACCAGCCCACCGCCACCTCGACCGAGGCTGACGACGCGTCCAAGAGCGCGAGCTACTCGTGGCAGCGACTACAGGAGACCGTCCGGCTCGAGTCGCAAGCCCACGGGTTCGTGGACGAGCGGGACGCCAACGGCGGCGAGGACGAGGACGCGACCGAGTCCGAGGACGAGAAGACTCGCTCGAGTCGCCACCGCGGCCGCATCGCCAGCGTCCTCTGCGCGTGAGATCGGAAGCCTCAACTCGCCACCACCCAACCCTTCAGCTCCATGTGCAGCCCGACTAGCAAGGCAGGAGCTCGACTGACAGCACGCGCAGACGACAACTTGAAGCGTGGTGAGGATCGCTCGCGCGGTGGCTTCAATAATAATCGGTATTTATGTCTAACTCGCGAAGGCGAGCTGCCGCACGCGCTCGGCCTCCTCGCTTCACGCTCGCGCGAGAATCCTCCGCCTGCTCTCGCAGTCGCCCAACTCACTGGATCGCACAGGCCCAGTGGCTCGAGGCCGCCGCCTTCGCCTTGGCGGCCGATTCGCGCGTGGACACGTCCAGGTGGTTGCGGCCCTTGACGAACCGGCGCAGCCGCACCTCGTTATCCTCGCGGACCTTGTCGAGCTCGTCCGGGTTCTTCTGCAGGAACTCCTGCAGCTGCTTGAGCGCCTTCTCCGTCTCCGACTCGCCCTGCGCCTCGAACTCCTTCTTCGAGATGAGCACCGTGTGCCGTCCGGGCTTCTGCTCCAACCCAACGCCAACAAGTCAGTACCCACCGAGCCACAATCAATCAAAGACGGCATCCGTACCTCGAAATGGTACCAGAAGTACAGCACGAAGGCGATGAACTCGAAGACGCGCGAGAGCGACACAAGCAGCACGAGCAGCAGCGACATCTCGGTCGACGACGTGCTGTAGAAGAGCAACGTGAAGCCCAACAGCTTGAGCGAGCGCGAGAGCACGACTTGGAACGTCGTGGGAGCCGAGTCTTCCTCCAGGTAGCCGATCTCGTCGATCTCCTCCTGCTTCTGCGCCGGCTCGTCCGACTTGGCCGGCGCACCCCATTGGTTCCACCACATGATGCCGCACCCGAGCAGGCCGAACGCGACAAAGTAGATCTTGCCGAGGTGGGGGACACCGAACAGCGTCTCGCGGTTCCAGATGAATATCAGGTACTGGACACCCCGCGCCACGACCCAGTAGAGCGAGGGAACGACCACGAAACCCGTGAAGGGTACGACGACCGAGAGCATCGAGCCGAGCGACTGCAGCAGCTGCACACCCGGGATCATCTTAGTGGCCGAGTGCGTCTGCCGCTGCAGGAAGTAGAGCGCCAGCAGAGCCGAGAAGCAGATACCCATCGTCGCGCCGAGCAAGTAGTGGAACAACCGCGAGCGCGAGAGGCGCTCCGACAGGTAGAACAGCACCAAGCCCAGAAAGAAGTTCTGCGCGTACACGGATGACAGGTCTAATAGACACACACAATAGTCAAGTGAGCACTTCCGACGTGACACCCATCCAGAGCAAAAGATCCACGTACAGGTGAAAAAGGCGATCGAGAACGACAGGTCCGGCTCCGTCATGGACAAGTACGGCTGCGGCGGACCCGTCACGGTGATGCACGGCGCGTGGTACGGGCTCAGCTCGAGCATGCACGCCTCGGTCGGCGAGTCTGCGAGTGGGACGCACTCGATGCCGCATCCGTGCACACATTGCTCGCACACGATCGAAGCTGTCCAAGGACACAAAGCAGCTTGTTAGCGTATTTTCCTGTCAGAATCGCACCAATTGATCTCGACGCACTGAGCAAATGGAGGAACGTCTCGACCACCTGGACGCCAGTGTCTGGCACCCACTCGGCAAGACCCGGAGCCGCCTCGGCCGCCAACTTCACGCTACGGCACAGCACGCCGGGGGTTCTGTTGCGTATGATAACAAGAACACAAGAGTTAGCTTGCTGTTGGGTCACCAAATGATGCTTTGCAGGCAAACAGTACCGTGCAAATGCGAACTGGAACTGGTCGCGGTCCGGAGTCACGACCACGACGCGAAGCTGGCTCCAGGCCCAGAAGAAGGAGCGCAGCGGCCACGCAAAGTTCTGTCAAACGTCAACGCACCAGCGTCAGCACCTCGCCGCTGCCCGGCCACAAACCGACGCACGTGTCTACCTCGAGGTACGCGAGAGCGGCGTTGGTGGCGTTGAACACGGCCTTCGCCTCGGGTAGGTGGCTGAATGCGCGGATCGCCTGCGGCTGCATCGTGCTGCATTCACACCAGCACCCCAGCCATTGACAGCGCTGAGTTTAGCACCTTGTTCCTTGTCACAGACGCAACATCACCGAGCCGAACGAACCTGTTGAGTGGATCCAGACGCACGCGCAGCGTAGCGTTCTCCATGAAGCAGAACGTGCGCTCCTGCTGCCACTCGCGGATCTCCGCGCTAGCTGCTTCGCCCTCGTCCAGCCATCGCACGCCGCGGCCTGCACGCAGCATCACCACGTCCAGTCAGCCACGGTTGGATCCAAACTCGTCCAGGACTCGGGTCAGGCGGTCTGCACCTCGAGCGGCGCGCTGAGTAGTTCTATCAGCAGAGTTGGGAGACTGAGCACTGCACGTCACCAGCAGCAGAGCTGCCACGAGCAGCGCGAGCCGCGGGCTGCAGGACGCCATCGTCAACGAGCTCGAGGTGGTGGTGGGGTGGCGTCGCCGACTTTGATGCTCGTTTTTGATTTTTGAGTTTTCAAGTGCATGGGGGCCTCTATTCGAAGCGTAACCAGGTTACATGTGGAGTCCTGTATTCGGATGGGGAAGATAAATAATGGCAAATGGCCGTAAAATGCGGTCGCCTAGAAGAAGCCCATGCGCAGACGCAGGATGGTGTCGGCGTCCAGCGACGCCGCGTCGTCCGCATCGTCCGCATCGTCCGCGTCGCTGGTCGTCGACACATCCGAGGAGGCCTCGAACGCCACGTTGCTGAAGCCGAAGCCGTTGCTGCCGCCGGTCATTGACGCGGAGTCTTCGACGGCGCCTGCCACTTGACCGGCGACCGTCTCATCTGGAGCCGCACTGCCGGCAAAGTCGACCGCTTCCGCCGCGCCGACCAGCGCACGGGCGTCGACCGCGCCGAGAAGCGTCGCCGCAGCAGCCAGCAATAGCGCTCGCACTGTCTTGGACATTGAGCTGAGGCCGGGATGTTCGCGCTTGCAAGTGTCCTGCTTGTCGCCGCCGAGAGAATGCGCTGGACGCGCAGCCGGTGTCGCCGGAGCGCAGGAAGATCACGAAGAGGCCGGGAAGACAGCGCTGGAGTGACGGCGCGGGCTCAACACCCTCTACGCATGGGTGCTGGGCCGAGCGGTCCGCCAGCTGGCTCCAGGTGAGTCCCACCCCTTAACACCTCGACTCTACTCATCCCGAATGTGGCGCGCGTGCAACGCGGGACTGGCGATGCAAGGGATGGCAGTCCGCCGCCTGAACCGAATGGAAAATGGCTCCGTCTGCGGCTGGTGGTCGGTCTGATACAGTACAGTGCCCGACAGCACTCGGCCGCCCACCTCATGCCGATAGGAAGGACAAACAGGCTGTCCCCATTGCAAATGCTGCGAGGCAAACACCAACGCCTCAAGGTGCCGGTCTTGCTCAATTGCTCTCCAAGAGAGAACACTTCGTGCACAATGCCGACCGATAAAGCAATTTCATGGCTAACATTGGTGGTTCGGCATTCACAACTTTCCCTGGTTGCAAGCTTGAAGTCTACTGCTTAGCCTCGTTGAACACGCCGCGCGCGACGCCCTGCTCCTCCTGCTGCTGCGCCGCGAACGAGTTGAAGATCTGCTCGAGCGTCGTCTGCGAGACGCTGTACTCGCGCACGTGCAGCTTGGCCTTGACGTCTTCGACCAGCGCGAACACGGTCGAGAGCTTGAGCTCGTCGCTCGAGCCGCGCAGCTTGAAGCGGCAGAAGTCGTTCTGGCGCTCCAGCACCACCACGCTGCCCGAACTGAAGGCGGTGGTGAGGTGGTCGTGGAGCGCGTCGAAGCGAGACTCTTCGATGCACCAGGACGCAAACGCCGGTGCGCGGATGAAGCCGTCGCGCTGAAGCACTGCGGCCAGGCTGTAGCCCGTTGGATGGGACGGAACGATGCGCTGAGCGAGCTTCGCGTCGCCGAACGCTCTGCACTTCTCCTCGAGCTCTGCGGCCGTCACCGAGTCGGTGGAGTCGCCGAGTACTTGCGAGAGCGAGTCCTCGATCTCCTGAGACGTCGGCGCGTTCAGCTTAACGTCGAACACGAGGCCGTCGCCGAAGCGCGACTTGAGGTGCTGGATGCTGCCCAGACACCGCAGTCGGCCGCCGACCATGATGCCGACGCGCGAGCACAGCGCCTCCGACTCCTCCATGCTGTGCGTCGTCAGCACGATCGTGGACGACTTGGCGCGCGTCGAAATGTCCGCAATCACGTCCCACATGAACCGTCGGGACACAGGGTCCATTCCCGTGGACGGCTCGTCGAGGAAGATGATGCGAGGGTTGCCGATCATGGCGATCGCCACCGACAGCTTGCGCTTGTTGCCGCCGCTAAGACTCCCAGCCAGCTTGTTCTCAAAGTCGCCGAGGTTCAGCTGCTGGATCTTGTCCGCCACGACGCTGTTGAGCTCGCTGAACGGTACGCCCTTGATGGTGGCGAACAGTTCCAAGTGCTCTCGGACCGTCATGAGCTCGAAGAGCGCGTCGAACTGCGGGCAGTAGCCGATCTGGCGGCGAACCTGCATTTGCTGCGTCAGAATGTCAAAACCGCCCAGCGTCGCCGACCCGCGCGTCGGCAACACGTCGCCTGTCAACATCTTCATGGTCGTCGTCTTGCCCGCGCCATTGATACCGAGGAAGCCAAAGCACTCGCCTTGCTGCAGCCCGAACGAGATGTCGCGCACCGCAACCTTGCCGCCTTTGTACACCTTGCGCAGCCCCATCAACTTGACAACGTCGCTTTCAGCGTCGGCGCTCTCGACGCGCTTGATCTCTCGCTGCACATCCTCGTCTTCGTCGAAGGGTTCGTCTGCCACATCCCTCGCGCTCGTAAGCCAGTGCTTGATCTTGGGGAATGTCATCGCGTAGTCGATGCACACCGCGAGACAACCATAGAGCACAGCTGTGACGACCAGGTACATGATCTCGAAGCCCATGATGTCGGTGCCGAACGGATTCGTCTTGTTAGCGCCACCAGAGTACACGCCGCTGAGTTCGTTCAGCACCAGGTTCATCAGCCCATAGCCCAGGTTGAACAACGGTGAGAGTCGCCAGAAGAAGACGAGCACCGCGTTCGCGTCCTGCGTCTCTTCGATCACGTCGAGCATGAACGACGCGACCATGAGCACGACGCCGATGATGAAGTTGATGATGATCGTGTAGCTCTGCGACGACGCGTGCTCCTTGAACATGTACGAAAGGCAGTAGTTGAACGGGCAGATGGCAGCTCCGAACAGCAAAAAGAGCACGATCACTGCTGGGAACGTCGCCGACGTGCACGTGACACAGTCGTCGCCGCCTGTCATGGACGAAATGCCGAACAGCTTGATGAGGATAATGCCGCAGACGCACGGGATCAGGTAGACGAGGTAGTCAAACACAAAATTGGAGAGCCAGAACGCCCCCAAGGACACGCCTGAGACGAGCTGCTGGTGCTTCGAGTTGTGCTCCGAGTGCTTCTCCTTGACAAGGAAAACCACAATCGACGCCGGGAAGAACGTGAATGCGATGCAGATGAATAGACAGGCCGTGAACGCCAGGATTGACCCGAACAGCGCCTTGGTGGACGCGGTTAGCGGGAGCGGGTGATTGTTGACCTTCAAATCGATAGTCGCCTCGGAACTGGCTGCTGTGTCGACCGAAAAGAATCGGTAGAGCGCCTGGTCGATCAGAGCTTTGAAGATCAGCGACGCGTGCGTGCCCGTAGTGTTCACAAACATGTTGTAGCCGAACAGGTTCTGGTCACTGTCGCCGTAGACCAAGTACGCGCCGTACTGCCATTTCACTGGCGCGCTCTCAACGCCATAGCCACGGTTGTACACCTCTTGCCCAAGCCGCAGCCCGTAACCAGTCGCGTCCGACGCGTTGATGGTTGGATCCGTGTAAGTCACCCCGAACACAGTTGGCGAACTGGAGTTGTACGCCGGTCTCGAAAGCGCCACTTCCTGAGCGTCGGCACCTGAGAAGTGCGAAGCCATAACGCTAGAGCACCACGGTGTGTTCCCGACATCGGCCTGACAGAAGTACGGAGTCGGACTTGCATCGCCCATTGAGAACGCGTCGGTCGTCAGCGGTAGAGTTGGATCGTCGTTTGTCAGACTGGAGCTCTTCAACAGACCCAGTCCGACAAGAAGGAGGAAGATTGGAAGCGCCGTGCTGTAAATGATCGCCTTCTTGTCGCGCTTGGCGACTCGGAACCGCTTGAGGATGAGTGCTCGCAAATGGGCACCGAACAAGTGTTGGCGACTCTTTTTCTCGGCTGCAGCGGCATCACTGTCATCTGCCGATGAGGGCGTCACGCTCGACCGAGGCAGATTGCCTAGCGTATGCTGTTGGTTCTCGTCCGCAGCTTCAGCCACCTTGATGAAAACCTCCTCCAACGTTGTCACGGAGATGCCATACGACAGCAGACCCAACGCACTAAGCTTCGTGTCGAGCTCAGTAAACATGACGGCAAACCGTGAAGAACTCGACAGCGGCAACTGGAAAGTAATCTCGCTGCCGACATTGCTGAGAATGTTGGCATCGTGAACGTGGGAGCGCACAAACTCAATCACGTCGCGGTCGTTGCACACCTTGTCGTCCTTTGCAAACGTCAAATTGTACCCGGCGCCGTAGCGATTCTTCAAAAACAGCGAGGAGCCGCAGCAACGCAGCTCGCCTTCCGCCATGATGGCGATCCGGTCGCCAAGGATGTCAGCTTCGTCCATGAAATGAGTCGTCAAGACCATGACGCGGTCGTTGCGGTTGTTCAGCAGGATCTCCCACGTACTGCGACGACTGTACGGGTCCATACCCGACGTCGGCTCATCTAGGAAGACCAGAAAACTGTCGCCCAAGAGTGAGATTGCAACTGAGAGCTTGCGCTTCATGCCGCCCGACAACTCGCTCGATTTGACGCGGCGCTTCTCAGTCAGTCCGACCTCGCGAATCTGTGTCTCCACCACTTCACGCAACTGGTCATCCGAGTACCCTTTGATCCGCCCAAAGAATCGCAGATGCTCTTCCACCGTCAGCTCTGCGAACAAAACATCATGCTGGAAGCAAATGCCGAGCGATTGACGAAGGTTAGCCATGTCGTTGACGATCGACAGCCCGCGGAATGTAGCGTCGCCACTAGTCGGCGCCGTCATTCCCGTGAGCATCGAGATGAGCGTCGTCTTGCCGGCACCATTGTGTCCAAGCAAGCAGGTGATTTGGTCCTTGTACATTACGAGATTCATGTCTCGCACCGCAACTTTCTCGCCGCCAGGGACAGAAAACACCTTGCGCAAGCGTTGAAGAGACAACACGTCGCCAAGACGTTCTTGCTCGCGCAGTTCGTAGTTGACAGGCTCGACATTCGGGTTCACGTCTACAGCAACGCTGTCCAGCAGTGCCTCATCGGCAGTCGGCGATTTGAGCGACGGCAGAGTCGGTCGATGAGACCTCCAGTACGAAGGAGAGAGAGGGAAATACCACTTGAGCGTCGTGCCGTACTCCCTAGGGATGACCTTTTCAAAGTACAACCCGAGCAGCGTGTACAGGATGGCATCGAACCCAAACATCCACAGGGCCGTACTGAATCTGAAGTTGTCGTTGAGCGCAGACACGTTTGAAAAGTCGACGCCGAGCCCAGTCGTTTCCAAGTTGGACAGCACCGTCACGCCGAGCGAGAGGGCCACAGGCGACAGCAGACAACCCGCCGTCTTGGACGACTCGGGGCTTTCGGCGGAGAACGCGACCGAGACGAAGTACATGAGGAAGAAGACCACCATGCCGACGAACGCGCCAAGCCTCGAGCGACTGAAGAACGTGCTTACCAAGAAGCCATACGCCAGCACACTCAGCCCGAAGAGAAAGAAGAAGAGGAAGATGAGCACGACGGAGCTGTTCGCGAACAAGCCCACCATACCCATGGCCGCCTGCAGTATCGCGCCGACAAACAGAATCGCGATGTAAGTAATGTACCACGACAAGATGATGGCGCTCTCCTTGACACCGAGGATCTTCATGAACTCGCGCAGTCGCAGCTCCTTCTCTTGGATAAAGACCATCAGGATCCGCGAGATCGAGTACAGATATGACAGAATGAAAACGATGGCGAACACGTTCGACACTTGCTCGTAGAACGGCGAGTTGGTATACGCCTCGATCGGGAACGCCGCCAGCGTCGAGCCGAGGTATGGCTGCGGCGCCTGTCGCAGCGGGACGAGCAACGTCTCTCTTACATCGCTGGACACCATGCTGAGCAGTTGGGAGGCCTCCAGATCGAAGTCGGAGACCATTCGCAGCATGTTTTGGATGATGACGTCGTTGTCGAGAGATTCCAGCAGTCTGTTGTTCAAAGCTGTGGAGTTGGCGGCCGTTGATTGAGATCGCTGGCACGTCCCATTGGTCGTCTGCGTAGTGACATCCCACACCGGCATACAGTTCACGAAGCGCGTGACGAGCGTCTGCAGCGTCATGAAGCCCGTGGCGGCGTACCGCAGGTAGTACTGGCGCACGATCGCCTTCTCGAAGGGAGTGACTTCTGCAGGGTCTCCGTTCGTGCGCGGGATGTTGCCCATCAGCCCGCGGCGACTACGCGTCGAGTTGAGCCGCAGCGTGTACTCGATGGACTGAAACTCGCCGATCTCGTCGTCGTCCGGAAACTCGTCGAACACAATACCGGCGTAGATGTGCGGGTACTCGACCGTCGTACCGTACTCGTTGCTCTTGACGTACTCGGTCAGCGCGTCGCCCGAGTCGAAGAAGACGACGCTCTCGCGCAGCGACGGGAGCTGCAGCGACGTGTTGGAGCTGTTGAGCAGCTCTACGCGCGGGTACCAGCTGTCCATGGTCTGCAGAAAGTAGTCGCGCGTGAAGGCGGTGTCTGGCGCGATTGCGATCTTGAACGGTGACACTTTGCCGGCGCACTCGGTCGGCAAGGCGTAGGGGGACGAGGCGTTCGCGTCCACGAGACCCAAGCGGACGACGCCTTCTTCACAGGCCGCGAGGTCAGTGGCCGAGAGCTCGTCCATGCGGAGTCCGTTGTCGATGGACTGGGAGCCCATATAAAGCAGGAGTCCCCAGAGCGAGGTCTCGCCGATCGAGAACTTGGGGAACATGCCCCAGCCGCTCGAGTTGTACAGGTTGTAGGACGTGCCGAGCGTCTCGTCGGATGTGGACGAGTCGCTGTCGCTCCAGCCCGCGGGCACGCGCACGTCGTCCACGAGTCCCTTGAGGTACCCCATGACGAGGATGAAGATGCACGGCATGGCCAGCTCGAACAGCGTCGCGACCGGGTGCCGCCGCTTGAGCGTCCAGTTCTTCCACAGCAGCGTGCGCACGAACGGCCGCGCATGGCGCAGCGGCGGCGGCGGCGTCGCCGGCGTGGACTTGGCGGTCGCCTCCATGGCTCAAAGCGCAGTGAGCGAGGCTGGCAAGGCAGCGGGGAGAGCTTCTCGCTGTACGTTAAACCCCCCATCATCGAGATTGTGAGACTTTTAGTCGAAGTGGCGTCTGTGATTAAGTAAACGAACGTAATTCAGTGGACGAATTATGCATCGATATTACAAAGAACTGAGTTTAGATGCGTTTGGTGGGACACGAAGACTGCGAGTGTCCAACGGAGCGCGATGCGCAGCAACCACGTGGTTGCGGTTCGCTAGTTGCTTGGGGCACGCGCCGACCACCGCAGTTCCACCAAAGGTTGCGGTCCAGTGTTCGCGGCGCCACCTCACCTCACCTCGAGCGGTTGCGATTACAAAACTGGAACGTACCGTTGAGCGATTTAATTCTGTCGGAATCGCGAACACCACCAGCGAGTAAGTTCGCATCCCTCCTTGCGATTGACTTCGCCCACGGGAATGCTGGTTGGCATTCGATTACGGTTTGAGTTAGATGACGGCCTGGCGCCGTTTCCAAAACGTCCCGAATTTAGTGTCGCATCGCACGGGATTCATTGGCTGACCACCAATGAGGAGGCGGATTTCGACTGCAGGATGACGGCACATGTTTTGTCTTACGACATCGTCACATGTAACGATCTACCATCAACACCCATGATGACGGTAGGGGTACAGATATTGACAATACCTTGTCTCGGACGCCGCTAGCGAACGACGTTGTGATATCCAACAACCGACGCGACGTCTGAGCTGCCCAACTCACACTGCAGCTCACTTTGCAATCTGCCATCAACTGAACAAGCAACTCCACATTCTCGAACCTCGATCATGGATACCTCTGCTCCCCGCACCGTCAACGCCTACGCTGCCTCGGAACCCTCTGGACAGTTCAAGCCGTGGCAATACCAGTCGCGACCGCTCGGCGACGAGGACGTCGAGATCGAGATCTCGCACTGTGGCATCTGCGGCTCGGACGTGCACACACTCGACAGTGGTTGGGGACCGTCGCAGTACCCGTGCGTCGTCGGCCACGAGATTATCGGCGTGGTGACATTGGCTGGACCAGACGTCAAGCATTTGGCGGTCGGTGACCGTGTCGGCGTCGGTGCTCAAGTGCTCGCGTGCCTTAACAAGGATCCGAAGACGCCGTGTGTCGAGTGTGCTGATCATGCGGACTCGTACTGCGACCATGCTGTGTTCACGTACAACTCGACGTACGCCGACGGTCATCGATCGTACGGCGGATACGCCGACTATGTCCGTGTGTCGAGCCACTACGCGTTCAAGATCCCGACCAACATCCCATCAGATGTGGCAGCACCGCTCATGTGCGCCGGTACGACGGTGTTCACGCCGTTGAAGAAGGCTGGAATCAAGGCCGGCGACCGCGTCGGAGTGATCGGCATCGGTGGTCTCGGTCACTTGGCCATTCAATTCATCAACGCGCTCGGTGCGACACCCATCGCATTCTCTCGTTCGGCCAACAAGGAGCAAGAGATCCGCTCGCTTGGCGCTGTCGAGTTCTATAATCTGAGCGATCCGGAAGACGAGAAGAAGGCTGCCAACTCGGTGGACGTGCTCTTGCTGACTGCTGATGCCAATAACATGCCGTACAACACGTACCTGGGACTGGTTCGCAAGCGCGGGACTTTTATCACGGTCGGTGTTCCGAACGACGAGATGAAGTTTATGCCGATGTTCTTGGTCGCCAAGGGTATCCATATCGTGGGCAGCATGATCGGCGGCATCGACGACATTACGGCCATGCTTGCGATCGCGTCGGAGAAGAATGTGCGTCCGATCATCCAGAAGCTGCCGATGACGCAGGTGAACGACGGTATTGCGATGGTGCGTTCGGGTAAGGTGCGCTACCGAGTCGTGCTCGAGAACTAGACGCATGGAGCATGATATGTTGGAATGTAGGCGCGAAATGTCGATGCGAACCGACCCACCTTCATTGAGTTAAAGCAGATATCTCTACATTCAAATGACACGTTTCCACTTGCACTTCGCGGTAATGTCGTGTTGGTTGGTTGTTATGAAACCCGACAAGATATAGAACTTGTATTTGTTGACTCGTACAATATCACACAGACGACGTGACACAAAGGCAGCACAAATGCTGTGTGGTCGTTGCGATGCGTCAGCTGCGCACTTCGCGGACGGTTCGTTCCAATCGATGAACACTAAATGTAATCAGTGATGCGCACTTCCCAAAACGAGTGCGTTGCCATCGAGCTGCACATGATTACACGGACTTCTGCAGAACATCTCGACTCGAGTTCAGCAACATCCATCGCAATTTGCTTGTCTATCTCATATTTCGCCGATCCTGCACGACAATGATTACACAGCACTTGCGCTTCCATTGTGTGTTTTCTTCCACGTAATCGTGTGCGAACCCACGAGTTTTGCCAAATGCAAGTGCGATACTCTGTCGACTATCTACACACTCGACGAATTCGGCATCACCACGAAGTGGAAGTGGAAATATGTCATTTGAGTGCTAAGACACCTGCTCTAACACAATGAACGTAGGTTACCTTGCACCGACTGCTCGGACCTACATTCCAACATATCATGCTCCATGCGTCTAGTTCTCGAGCACGACTCGGTAGCGCACCTTACCCGAACGCACCATCTCAATGCCGTCGTTCACCTGCGCCATCGGCAGCTTCTGGATGATCGGACGCACATCCTTCTCCGATGCCACCGCCAGCATGGCCGTAATGTCGTCGATGCTCCCAATGCAGCTGCCAATGAAGCGAACGCCGCGAGGCACGACCAACATGGGATTGAAGCGCACATCGTCTTCCGGGATGCCGACCATGATGAAGGCGCCGCGCTTGCGAACCAGTCCCAGGTACGAGCTGTACGGCATGTCGGACCCGTCAGCTGTCAACATGAGTACGTCCACCGAGTTGGCAGCCTTCTTCTCGTCTTCTGGGTCGCTCAGGTTGTAGAACTCGACAGCACCAAGCGAGCGGATCTCTTGTTCCTTGTTGGCCGAACGAGAGAATGCGATCGGGATCGCCCCCATCGCACGGATGAACTGAATGGCCAAGTGACCGAGACCACCGATGCCGATCACTCCGACGCGGTCGCCGGCCTTGATACCTTCCTTCCGCAGCGGCGTGAACACCGTCGCGCCGGCGCACATGAGCGGCGCTGCCACATCTGATGGGATGTTGGTCGGGATCTTGAACGCGTAGTGGCTCGACACGCGCACACGCTCCGAGAAGCCGCCGTACGAGGTGGCGCCGTCCGCGTACGTGGCGCCGAACGTGATGACAGAGCGGTCGCAGTACGCATCCTCGTGGTCGGCGCAGTCGCGGCACGAAGCGGCCTTGTCCTTGTTGAGGCAGGCCCACACTTGGGCACCGACGCCGACACGGTCTCCGATAGCCAAGTGCTTGACGTTGTCCCCAGCCAGAACGACCTCGCCGATGATTTCGTGACCGGGGACCAACGGGTACTGCGTTGGGACCCAGTTGCCGTCGAGGTAGTGGACATCGGAGCCGCAGATACCGCAGTGCGAGATTTTGATTTCGACGTCTTCGTCGCCGAGCGCGCGCGACTCGTATTGCCACGGTTGGAACTTGCCAGAGGGTCCGAAGACCGCGTAGGCGTTGACGGTGCGGGGAGCGGAGGCGGCCATGATGCTGCTGAGCGCAGTTTCACTAGCAATCTTGTCAAGTTGAGGGTGAATTGATATGTGCGTCAATGATTGACCCCGACTGCTCCGCTCGGGTACCATCGACCGACCAGGTGAACTGCGTCAACGAGCTCCTGTCGTAATCGATGAAGTTGAAGCAGTGGCTCGACTCTGACCGACTGGATCGACTGTCATGTCGCACACCGGATTATGGTGTCGTCTCCGGACGATACAGTTTACGTGCTTCAAATGACCAGATCTGGGGGTCGTCAGGGGGGTCCATGTTCATCATGGCTTCACGTGTTCGCCTCGTACTGTGTGGAGCGCTTCATACCCGCAGAACATTCGGCCTTTGGCCCAGTTTATGGTCGATGCGATCTGGGTCTTTGAGCGACGAGAGTGATTGTACTTTTTCCTTGAACCGCATGGGGTATACGTCCTTCCCATCCTTCATCCTGGCACAGCGAGTGGACTGGTGATCGGAGCTGCATCTCACGCGCTGAGTTTGAGATCGTGAGGCTTTTCGTACGAGCGGAGCGATGCAAAACGATGTTTTCGCGCGTCGAACAACGTAGAGAGGAGCGCTCGTGTTATTCGCATTATCTCCAACCGCTCAGTAAATGCATTACTTCCTCCGATGACCTCTTACTCTTGCTCGAAAACCAAAAGGTGTGATTTAGTTCTCCAGAACCACGCGGTAGCGCACCTTACCCGAACGCACCATCGCAATACCGTCGTTCACCTGCGTCATCGGCAGCTTCTGGATGATCGGACGCACATTCTTCTCCGACGCGATCGCAAGCATGGATTTGATATCCTCGATGCCGCCGATCAGACTTCCCACGATATGGATACCCTTGGCGACCAAGAACATCGGCATAAACTTCATCTCGTCGTTCGGAACACCGACCGTGATAAAAGTCCCGCGCTTGCGAACCAGTCCCAGGTACGTGTTGTACGGCATGTTATTGGCATCAGCAGTCAGCAAGAGCACGTCCACCGAGTTGGCAGCCTTCTTCTCGTCTTCCGGATCGCTCAGATTATAGAACTCGACAGCGCCAAGCGAGCGGATCTCTTGCTCCTTGTTGGCCGAACGAGAGAATGCGATGGGTGTCGCACCGAGCGCGTTGATGAATTGAATGGCCAAGTGACCGAGACCACCGATGCCGATCACTCCGACGCGGTCGCCGGCCTTGATTCCAGCCTTCTTCAACGGCGTGAACACCGTCGTACCGGCGCACATGAGCGGTGCTGCCACATCTGATGGGATGTTGGTCGGGATCTTGAACGCGTAGTGGCTCGACACACGGACATAGTCGGCGTATCCACCGTACGATCGATGACCGTCGGCGTACGTCGAGTTGTACGTGAACACAGCATGGTCGCAGTACGAGTCCGCATGATCAGCACACTCGACACACGGCGTCTTCGGATCCTTGTTAAGGCACGCGAGCACTTGAGCACCGACGCCGACACGGTCACCGACCGCCAAATGCTTGACGTCTGGTCCAGCCAATGTCACCACGCCGATAATCTCGTGGCCGACGACGCACGGGTACTGCGACGGTCCCCAACCACTGTCGAGTGTGTGCACGTCCGAGCCGCAGATGCCACAGTGCGAGATCTCGATCTCGACGTCCTCGTCGCCGAGCGGTCGCGACTGGTATTGCCACGGCTTGAACTGTCCAGAGGGTTCCGAGGCAGCGTAGGCGTTGACGGTGCGGGGAGCAGAGGTATCCATGATCGAGGTTCGAGAATGTGGAGTTGCTTGTTCAGTTGATGGCAGATTGCAAAGTGAGCTGCAGTGTGAGTTGGGCAGCTCAGACGTCGCGTCGGTTGTTGGATATCACAACGTCGTTCGCTATCGTCATCCGATGTCGATAGGTAACCTCGTGCAGTCATCCACGCCGGTCTTTACTGCTAGCTAGCTTGGTCGAAGTGAGAGGTGTTGAAGTTGATGAAGGAAACCGCAATACAGGGCACACCACAGCGGGATCGACCAACAAGTGTCATCTGATGCATAAGAGTTTGGCCGGGAGGCTTGTCACAACCGACACCACACATTTCGTAGTCGACGGAAATACACTGAGGTATCCATACAAACCCCTCTGACTCGGAATATTGAACGGCTTCGTTCGACAACTTCAACGTCTCTCACTTCGACCAAACCAGATAACGGTAGATATCTTGGCATTTGAATGACAGCTATCCATTTCCACTTCGTGTCGAATTCGCCGTGAATGGACACTCTCAACTAAACATTGCACTTGTATTTGTCAACCAGCATGGACTCGTACACGATTACGCGGAGGTAGTGACACAATTACAAGGAGGTAATGACTCAATGACGCGGACACAGCGACACACTTACGCGGAGGTAGTGACACAATTACAACACAGTATTATGTGGTCGTTGCGATGCGTCAGCTGCGCACTTCGCGGACGGTTCGTTCCAATCGATGAACACTAAATGTAATCAGTGATGCGCACTTCCCAAAACGAGTGCGTTGCCATCGAGCTGCACATGATTACACGGACTTCTGCAGAACATCTCGACTCGAGTTCAGCAACATCCATCGCAATTTGCTTGTCTATCTCATATTTCGCCGATCCTGCACGACAATGATTACACAGCACTTGCGCTTCCATTGTGTGTTTTCTTCCACGTAATCGTGTGCGAACCCACGAGTTTTGCCAAATGCAAGTGCGATACTCTGTCGACTATCTACACACTCGACGAATTCGGCATCACCACGAAGTGGAAGTGGAAATATGTCATTTGAGTGCTAAGACACCTGCTCTAACACAATGAACGTAGGTTACCTTGCACCGACTGCTCGGACCTACATTCCAACATATCATGCTCCATGCGTCTAGTTCTCGAGCACGACTCGGTAGCGCACCTTACCCGAACGCACCATCTCAATGCCGTCGTTCACCTGCGCCATCGGCAGCTTCTGGATGATCGGACGCACATCCTTCTCCGATGCCACCGCCAGCATGGCCGTAATGTCGTCGATGCTCCCAATGCAGCTGCCAATGAAGCGAACGCCGCGAGGCACGACCAACATGGGATTGAAGCGCACATCGTCTTCCGGGATGCCGACCATGATGAAGGCGCCGCGCTTGCGAACCAGTCCCAGGTACGAGCTGTACGGCATGTCGGACCCGTCAGCTGTCAACATGAGTACGTCCACCGAGTTGGCAGCCTTCTTCTCGTCTTCTGGGTCGCTCAGGTTGTAGAACTCGACAGCACCAAGCGAGCGGATCTCTTGTTCCTTGTTGGCCGAACGAGAGAATGCGATCGGGATCGCCCCCATCGCACGGATGAACTGAATGGCCAAGTGACCGAGACCACCGATGCCGATCACTCCGACGCGGTCGCCGGCCTTGATACCTTCCTTCCGCAGCGGCGTGAACACCGTCGCGCCGGCGCACATGAGCGGCGCTGCCACATCTGATGGGATGTTGGTCGGGATCTTGAACGCGTAGTGGCTCGACACGCGCACACGCTCCGAGAAGCCGCCGTACGAGGTGGCGCCGTCCGCGTACGTGGCGCCGAACGTGATGACAGAGCGGTCGCAGTACGCATCCTCGTGGTCGGCGCAGTCGCGGCACGAAGCGGCCTTGTCCTTGTTGAGGCAGGCCCACACTTGGGCACCGACGCCGACACGGTCTCCGATAGCCAAGTGCTTGACGTTGTCCCCAGCCAGAACGACCTCGCCGATGATTTCGTGACCGGGGACCAACGGGTACTGCGTTGGGACCCAGTTGCCGTCGAGGTAGTGGACATCGGAGCCGCAGATACCGCAGTGCGAGATTTTGATTTCGACGTCTTCGTCGCCGAGCGCGCGCGACTCGTATTGCCACGGTTGGAACTTGCCAGAGGGTCCG
Source organism: Phytopythium vexans (assembly GCA_003413675.1). NCBI lineage: Eukaryota > Oomycota > Peronosporomycetes > Pythiales > Pythiaceae > Phytopythium > Phytopythium vexans. Next base: position 90,317 of record QLOC01000005.1, read on the forward strand.
AAGACCGCGTAGGCGTTGACGGTGCGGGGAGCGGAGGCGGCCATGATGCTGCTGAGCGCAGTTTCACTAGCAATCTTGTCAAGTTGAGGGTGAATTGATATGTGCGTCAATGATTGACCCCGACTGCTCCGCTCGGGTACCATCGACCGACCAGGTGAACTGCGTCAACGAGCTCCTGTCGTAATCGATGAAGTTGAAGCAGTGGCTCGACTCTGACCGACTGGATCGACTGTCATGTCGCACACCGGATTATGGTGTCGTCTCCGGACGATACAGTTTACGTGCTTCAAATGACCAGATCTGGGGGTCGTCAGGGGGGTCCATGTTCATCATGGCTTCACGTGTTCGCCTCGTACTGTGTGGAGCGCTTCATACCCGCAGAACATTCGGCCTTTGGCCCAGTTTATGGTCGATGCGATCTGGGTCTTTGAGCGACGAGAGTGATTGTACTTTTTCCTTGAACCGCATGGGGTATACGTCCTTCCCATCCTTCATCCTGGCACAGCGAGTGGACTGGTGATCGGAGCTGCATCTCACGCGCTGAGTTTGAGATCGTGAGGCTTTTCGTACGAGCGGAGCGATGCAAAACGATGTTTTCGCGCGTCGAACAACGTAGAGAGGAGCGCTCGTGTTATTCGCATTATCTCCAACCGCTCAGTAAATGCATTACTTCCTCCGATGACCTCTTACTCTTGCTCGAAAACCAAAAGGTGTGATTTAGTTCTCCAGAACCACGCGGTAGCGCACCTTACCCGAACGCACCATCGCAATACCGTCGTTCACCTGCGTCATCGGCAGCTTCTGGATGATCGGACGCACATTCTTCTCCGACGCGATCGCAAGCATGGATTTGATATCCTCGATGCCGCCGATCAGACTTCCCACGATATGGATACCCTTGGCGACCAAGAACATCGGCATAAACTTCATCTCGTCGTTCGGAACACCGACCGTGATAAAAGTCCCGCGCTTGCGAACCAGTCCCAGGTACGTGTTGTACGGCATGTTATTGGCATCAGCAGTCAGCAAGAGCACGTCCACCGAGTTGGCAGCCTTCTTCTCGTCTTCCGGATCGCTCAGATTATAGAACTCGACAGCGCCAAGCGAGCGGATCTCTTGCTCCTTGTTGGCCGAACGAGAGAATGCGATGGGTGTCGCACCGAGCGCGTTGATGAATTGAATGGCCAAGTGACCGAGACCACCGATGCCGATCACTCCGACGCGGTCGCCGGCCTTGATTCCAGCCTTCTTCAACGGCGTGAACACCGTCGTACCGGCGCACATGAGCGGTGCTGCCACATCTGATGGGATGTTGGTCGGGATCTTGAACGCGTAGTGGCTCGACACACGGACATAGTCGGCGTATCCACCGTACGATCGATGACCGTCGGCGTACGTCGAGTTGTACGTGAGCACAGCATGGTCGCAGTACGAGTCCGCATGATCAGCACACTCGACACACGGCGTCTTCGGATCCTTGTTAAGGCACGCGAGCACTTGAGCACCGACGCCGACACGGTCACCGACCGCCAAATGCTTGACGTCTGGTCCAGCCAATGTCACCACGCCGATAATCTCGTGGCCGACGACGCACGGGTACTGCGACGGTCCCCAACCACTGTCGAGTGTGTGCACGTCCGAGCCGCAGATGCCACAGTGCGAGATCTCGATCTCGACGTCCTCGTCGCCGAGCGGTCGCGACTGGTATTGCCACGGCTTGAACTGTCCAGAGGGTTCCGAGGCAGCGTAGGCGTTGACGGTGCGGGGAGCAGAGGTATCCATGATCGAGGTTCGAGAATGTGGAGTTGCTTGTTCAGTTGATGGCAGATTGCAAAGTGAGCTGCAGTGTGAGTTGGGCAGCTCAGACGTCGCGTCGGTTGTTGGATATCACAACGTCGTTCGCTATCGTCATCCGATGTCGATAGCAAACTTTGTACCGTCATCCGAGATGGGCATTGCCGTTAGCAGGCTTGGTCGATGTGAGAGACGTTGAAGTTGGTGTTGGTGAAGTAATCCTTCAGTTATCTGCGCTGTAGGCATTTGTATGGATATCGTGTGGTGCTATCGTCATCTATGAAGTGGGTGGTGTCGGTTGCGCCAAGTCTACCGACATGACTATTCAATAGGTGATGTATTTCATGGCTTACGGTTGGGCGATGATGACGGCTATCCTCTTCCTTTTCTGGTTCCGTACGTCCCGAATTCAGCGACAGCATTGTTCGGGACACATAAATGTTGGATCGCCCAATAGGCGTCGTCTGATGATGCACATCCCTGAATAGTCATGTCGGTAGTCTTGGCGCAACCGACACCACCCACTTCATAGATGACGATAGCACCACACGATATCCATACAAATGCCTACAGCGCAGATAACTGAAGGATTACTTCACCAACACCAACTTCAACGTCTCTCACATCGACCAAGCCTGCTAACGGCAATGCCCATCTCGGATGACGGTACAAAGTTTGCTATCGACATCGGATGACGATAGCGAACGACGTTGTGATATCCAACAACCGACGCGACGTCTGAGCTGCCCAACTCACACTGCAGCTCACTTTGCAATCTGCCATCAACTGAACAAGCAACTCCACATTCTCGAACCTCGATCATGGATACCTCTGCTCCCCGCACCGTCAACGCCTACGCTGCCTCGGAACCCTCTGGACAGTTCAAGCCGTGGCAATACCAGTCGCGACCGCTCGGCGACGAGGACGTCGAGATCGAGATCTCGCACTGTGGCATCTGCGGCTCGGACGTGCACACACTCGACAGTGGTTGGGGACCGTCGCAGTACCCGTGCGTCGTCGGCCACGAGATTATCGGCGTGGTGACATTGGCTGGACCAGACGTCAAGCATTTGGCGGTCGGTGACCGTGTCGGCGTCGGTGCTCAAGTGCTCGCGTGCCTTAACAAGGATCCGAAGACGCCGTGTGTCGAGTGTGCTGATCATGCGGACTCGTACTGCGACCATGCTGTGCTCACGTACAACTCGACGTACGCCGACGGTCATCGATCGTACGGTGGATACGCCGACTATGTCCGTGTGTCGAGCCACTACGCGTTCAAGATCCCGACCAACATCCCATCAGATGTGGCAGCACCGCTCATGTGCGCCGGTACGACGGTGTTCACGCCGTTGAAGAAGGCTGGAATCAAGGCCGGCGACCGCGTCGGAGTGATCGGCATCGGTGGTCTCGGTCACTTGGCCATTCAATTCATCAACGCGCTCGGTGCGACACCCATCGCATTCTCTCGTTCGGCCAACAAGGAGCAAGAGATCCGCTCGCTTGGCGCTGTCGAGTTCTATAATCTGAGCGATCCGGAAGACGAGAAGAAGGCTGCCAACTCGGTGGACGTGCTCTTGCTGACTGCTGATGCCAATAACATGCCGTACAACACGTACCTGGGACTGGTTCGCAAGCGCGGGACTTTTATCACGGTCGGTGTTCCGAACGACGAGATGAAGTTCATGCCGATGTTCTTGGTCGCCAAGGGTATCCATATCGTGGGAAGTCTGATCGGCGGCATCGAGGATATCAAATCCATGCTTGCGATCGCGTCGGAGAAGAATGTGCGTCCGATCATCCAGAAGCTGCCGATGACGCAGGTGAACGACGGTATTGCGATGGTGCGTTCGGGTAAGGTGCGCTACCGCGTGGTTCTGGAGAACTAAATCACACCTTTTGGTTTTCGAGCAAGAGTAAGAGGTCATCGGAGGAAGTAATGCATTTACTGAGCGGTTGGAGATAATGCGAATAACACGAGCGCTCCTCTCTACGTTGTTCGACGCGCGAAAACATCGTTTTGCATCGCTCCGCTCGTACGAAAAGCCTCACGATCTCAAACTCAGCGCGTGAGATGCAGCTCCGATCACCAGTCCACTCGCTGTGCCAGGATGAAGGATGGGAAGGACGTATACCCCATGCGGTTCAAGGAAAAAGTACAATCACTCTCGTCGCTCAAAGACCCAGATCGCATCGACCATAAACTGGGCCAAAGGCCGAATGTTCTGCGGGTATGAAGCGCTCCACACAGTACGAGGCGAACACGTGAAGCCATGATGAACATGGACCCCCCTGACGACCCCCAGATCTGGTCATTTGAAGCACGTAAACTGTATCGTCCGGAGACGACACCATAATCCGGTGTGCGACATGACAGTCGATCCAGTCGGTCAGAGTCGAGCCACTGCTTCAACTTCATCGATTACGACAGGAGCTCGTTGACGCAGTTCACCTGGTCGGTCGATGGTACCCGAGCGGAGCAGTCGGGGTCAATCATTGACGCACATATCAATTCACCCTCAACTTGACAAGATTGCTAGTGAAACTGCGCTCAGCAGCATCATGGCCGCCTCCGCTCCCCGCACCGTCAACGCCTACGCGGTCTTCGGACCCTCTGGCAAGTTCCAACCGTGGCAATACGAGTCGCGCGCGCTCGGCGACGAAGACGTCGAAATCAAAATCTCGCACTGCGGTATCTGCGGCTCCGATGTCCACTACCTCGACGGCAACTGGGTCCCAACGCAGTACCCGTTGGTCCCCGGTCACGAAATCATCGGCGAGGTCGTTCTGGCTGGGGACAACGTCAAGCACTTGGCTATCGGAGACCGTGTCGGCGTCGGTGCCCAAGTGTGGGCCTGCCTCAACAAGGACAAGGCCGCTTCGTGCCGCGACTGCGCCGACCACGAGGATGCGTACTGCGACCGCTCTGTCATCACGTTCGGCGCCACGTACGCGGACGGCGCCACCTCGTACGGCGGCTTCTCGGAGCGTGTGCGCGTGTCGAGCCACTACGCGTTCAAGATCCCGACCAACATCCCATCAGATGTGGCAGCGCCGCTCATGTGCGCCGGCGCGACGGTGTTCACGCCGCTGCGGAAGGAAGGTATCAAGGCCGGCGACCGCGTCGGAGTGATCGGCATCGGTGGTCTCGGTCACTTGGCCATTCAGTTCATCCGTGCGATGGGGGCGATCCCGATCGCATTCTCTCGTTCGGCCAACAAGGAACAAGAGATCCGCTCGCTTGGTGCTGTCGAGTTCTACAACCTGAGCGACCCAGAAGACGAGAAGAAGGCTGCCAACTCGGTGGACGTACTCATGTTGACAGCTGACGGGTCCGACATGCCGTACAGCTCGTACCTGGGACTGGTTCGCAAGCGCGGCGCCTTCATCATGGTCGGCATCCCGGAAGACGATGTGCGCTTCAATCCCATGTTGGTCGTGCCTCGCGGCGTTCGCTTCATTGGCAGCTGCATTGGGAGCATCGACGACATTACGGCCATGCTGGCGGTGGCATCGGAGAAGGATGTGCGTCCGATCATCCAGAAGCTGCCGATGGCGCAGGTGAACGACGGCATTGAGATGGTGCGTTCGGGTAAGGTGCGCTACCGAGTCGTGCTCGAGAACTAGACGCATGGAGCATGATATGTTGGAATGTAGGTCCGAGCAGTCGGTGCAAGGTAACCTACGTTCATTGTGTTAGAGCAGGTGTCTTAGCACTCAAATGACATATTTCCACTTCCACTTCGTGGTGATGCCGAATTCGTCGAGTGTGTAGATAGTCGACAGAGTATCGCACTTGCATTTGGCAAAACTCGTGGGTTCGCACACGATTACGTGGAAGAAAACACACAATGGAAGCGCAAGTGCTGTGTAATCATTGTCGTGCAGGATCGGCGAAATATGAGATAGACAAGCAAATTGCGATGGATGTTGCTGAACTCGAGTCGAGATGTTCTGCAGAAGTCCGTGTAATCATGTGCAGCTCGATGGCAACGCACTCGTTTTGGGAAGTGCGCATCACTGATTACATTTAGTGTTCATCGATTGGAACGAACCGTCCGCGAAGTGCGCAGCTGACGCATCGCAACGACCACATAATACTGTGTTGTAATTGTGTCACTACCTCCGCGTAAGTGTGTCGCTGTGTCCGCGTCATTGAGTCATTACCTCCTTGTAATTGTGTCACTACCTCCGCGTAATCGTGTACGAGTCCATGCTGGTTGACAAATACAAGTGCAATGTTTAGTTGAGAGTGTCCATTCACGGCGAATTCGACACGAAGTGGAAATGGATAGCTGTCATTCAAATGCCAAGATATCTACCGTTATCTGGTTTGGTCGAAGTGAGAGACGTTGAAGTTGTCGAACGAAGCCGTTCAATATTCCGAGTCAGAGGGGTTTGTATGGATACCTCAGTGTATTTCCGTCGACTACGAAATGTGTGGTGTCGGTTGTGACAAGCCTCCCGGCCAAACTCTTATGCATCAGATGACACTTGTTGGTCGATCCCGCTGTGGTGTGCCCTGTATTGCGGTTTCCTTCATCAACTTCAACACCTCTCACTTCGACCAAGCTAGCTAGCAGTAAAGACCGGCGTGGATGACTGCACGAGGTTACCTATCGACATCGGATGACGATAGCGAACGACGTTGTGATATCCAACAACCGACGCGACGTCTGAGCTGCCCAACTCACACTGCAGCTCACTTTGCAATCTGCCATCAACTGAACAAGCAACTCCACATTCTCGAACCTCGATCATGGATACCTCTGCTCCCCGCACCGTCAACGCCTACGCTGCCTCGGAACCCTCTGGACAGTTCAAGCCGTGGCAATACCAGTCGCGACCGCTCGGCGACGAGGACGTCGAGATCGAGATCTCGCACTGTGGCATCTGCGGCTCGGACGTGCACACACTCGACAGTGGTTGGGGACCGTCGCAGTACCCGTGCGTCGTCGGCCACGAGATTATCGGCGTGGTGACATTGGCTGGACCAGACGTCAAGCATTTGGCGGTCGGTGACCGTGTCGGCGTCGGTGCTCAAGTGCTCGCGTGCCTTAACAAGGATCCGAAGACGCCGTGTGTCGAGTGTGCTGATCATGCGGACTCGTACTGCGACCATGCTGTGCTCACGTACAACTCGACGTACGCCGACGGTCATCGATCGTACGGTGGATACGCCGACTATGTCCGTGTGTCGAGCCACTACGCGTTCAAGATCCCGACCAACATCCCATCAGATGTGGCAGCACCGCTCATGTGCGCCGGTACGACGGTGTTCACGCCGTTGAAGAAGGCTGGAATCAAGGCCGGCGACCGCGTCGGAGTGATCGGCATCGGTGGTCTCGGTCACTTGGCCATTCAATTCATCAACGCGCTCGGTGCGACACCCATCGCATTCTCTCGTTCGGCCAACAAGGAGCAAGAGATCCGCTCGCTTGGCGCTGTCGAGTTCTATAATCTGAGCGATCCGGAAGACGAGAAGAAGGCTGCCAACTCGGTGGACGTGCTCTTGCTGACTGCTGATGCCAATAACATGCCGTACAACACGTACCTGGGACTGGTTCGCAAGCGCGGGACTTTTATCACGGTCGGTGTTCCGAACGACGAGATGAAGTTCATGCCGATGTTCTTGGTCGCCAAGGGTATCCGTATCGTGGGAAGTCTGATCGGCGGCATCGAGGATATCAAATCCATGCTGGCGGTGGCATCAGAGAAGAATGTGCGTCCGATCATCCAGAAGCTGCCGATGGCGCAGGTGAACGACGGCATCGAACTGATGCGTTCGGGTAAGGTGCGCTACCGCGTGGTTCTGGAGAACTAATGCACAGCTCTTGGCTTTCGCAGAAGACGACCTGTTCGTCGGACTTACATGGCTAGTTCTCATTTGCTGAGATTTATGTGGGTGAAATGGCATGATATTTTCTTCCGTGTGCGAACACTTTTGCCGTTGTCTGTGGACGCCGCATAATCGACTGAGCCGCATAATCCACTGAGCCCCATAATCCATCGAACCCCACAATCAAAACAAACTGATCTCCAGCCTGAAATTGCTGGATGTGCAGTGAATTCTACCGCTCCGATGCCTCCGCCACGGATTACGGTGAACCTTTGATGACGCGGCCGCTCTCGTTATTTTGCTACTGAATTCACCTGGTGGTCGCTATCAACTTCCAGCTTTGCTCAAGTCGACTGCCCAACCACTTTTCATTTCGCCAGCACTCCGCGACTGATCCAGCTTGCCTCCGCTCTACTCTCAGCCATGACCACCTCTGCTCCACGAACTGTCAACGCCCTCGCTGCCTTCGAGGTGTCTGGCCAGTTCAAGCCGTGGCAGTACCAGTCCCGCCCGCTTGGTGACGAAGATGTCGAGATCAAGATCTCGCACTGCGGTATCTGCGGCTCCGACCTTCACCATCTCGACAGTGGCTGGGGACGTACGCATTACCCGATGGTCGCCGGCCACGAGATCGTCGGCGAAGTCACTCTCGCTGGCCCGGCGGTCAAGAATTTGGTCGTCGGCGACCGCGTCGGCGTTGGTGCGCAGGTATGGGCTTGCCTGAACAAGGATCCGAGCGCGCCGTGCGAAGAATGCGCTGACCACGCCGACGCGTATTGCAACCGCTCGGTCATCACCTACGATGCGACGTACCCTGACGGCCACCGATCGTACGGCGGATACGCCGATTATGTTCGCGTCTCGAGCAACTACGCGTTCAAGATCCCGACCAACATCCCGTCGGACGTCGCAGCACCACTCATGTGCGCGGGTACGACGGTGTTCACGCCGTTGAAGAAGGCCGGAATCAAGCCAGGCGACCGTGTGGGCGTGATCGGTATCGGTGGACTTGGCCACTTGGCCATCCAGTTCATTCGAGCGCTTGGCGCGACGCCTATTGCCTTTTCGCGGTCATCCAACAAGAAGCAGGAGGTGGAGAGCCTCGGAGCCGCCGAGTTCTACAATCTGAGCGATCCGGAAGACGAAAAGAAGGCTGCCAACTCGGTTCACGCGCTGATTTTGACCGCTGACGGCACCAACATGCCGTACAACTCGTATTTGGGTCTCGTTCGCAAGCGCGGGACCTTCATCATGGTCGGTGTGCCGGAGGACGATGTGCGCTTCAAGCCAATGTTCTTGGTCGCCAAGGGTATCCACGTCGTGGGGAGTTTGATTGGAGGCATGGACGACATCAAGGATATGCTGGCGGTGGCATCGGAGAAGGATGTGCGTCCGATCATCCAGAAGCTGCCGATGACGCAGGTGAACGACGGCATTGAGATGGTGCGTTCGGGTAAGGTGCGTTACCGCGTAGTCCTTGAGAATGAGTAAGCATTTGCAAGGATCAAGACTGGTCATTAAGCCATGCATCTGCAGGATTGAAAGGCTTCGTGTTTCGATCACAGTTAAGTGACCACGCAGACACTTACAAAACCATCGCTCGTTCTATGAAAATGCTCGTAAGCATCTCGGAACCCGGCCTGCGCACAAGCGACTAATAGTAGGTGTTGTGCTCGATCCAGCCGACCGAGCGCTTGATGCGTCCCGTGCGAGGATCAACGTACGAGCGCGACGTCTTCCGAAGCAGGAACTTGCGGACCTCATCGTAGCCAAAAATGAGCAGCGAGAATGGCATCGCGCAGAACCAGTGCGTGAGGCGGATCGACTCGGTCTTGAACACGTCCTGAAGGAAGCCGAGGTAGCAGAAAGCGATGCCAACAATCGTCTCGAAGATCATGCCCATGTTGAGCACGCTGTTGTTCATTCCCTGATCCGTGATGGACAGCAACCGAGTACGGCACACGAGGATGTTGGCCCACTGCGAGATGATCACGGCCACAAAGTATGCCGTCTGTGTCACGGCCAGCGCACGTTCCTGGAGCATGCGCGACATAATGTTGACGCGGGTAGAGCCAGCGTTCTCGCCCACGACCGTGAAGCCCGCGCGATAGTCCAGCAAGCACTCGTCGCCGGTGCACACGGGCTCGCCATTTTGCTTGAGCACCCCAAAATTGTACGCCGACTTATACGCAGAGGTCGATATCGTAAACGTTGACGACGTAATGTTGCCGTCGGCATCCACAAGATTCACACTCGCGCTCTCGAACGCCTCTTTGCCCGAGCTAGGAGCGCTCACTGAGCCTCCAGTGTCAGTCTCACTCGTGATGCCGTACACACCGATCGGTTGGTATTCCATGAAGATGTCGCTTACGAGCTTCGGATCAAACCCGGTGGCATCCGTGTCGCTCACATCCCAGCCCATCCAGTGCTTGTTGAAAAAATGCGACCGTCGCCCGCGCATCGGCAAGTACGGTCGGTAACCTGACTCCCAAGCAGCTTGCATCGCCTGGTACGTGACAACCTTCAGCCCGGCCGTGTAGCTGTGGTAAGAGCCGACAACCTTGCGGTCATATCCGCTGGGTTTTGAGTTGGATCCATCGAAATTGAACAAGGGAAACTGGCAGTCTTCGATCTTGCCGTCGTCTGCTGGGTTCCAGAACACGCGGGCATCATAGACTGAGCCACCGCTCGGAATCGATCCGTTGTAGTCTTGTTCACACACTGGCGATTCGTTTTGACCGAGCGATGTCCACTCGCCCTCACTGTTCTTGTGACGACCTCCTGGCGTGCAGAATTCACCGCCAGTAGTTTTACACCATAGCACTTGAGTGCCGAACCGAGTGTCCAGGCCGAGACCAGGAAGCACCGAAGGAGGGTATCCGTAGTCGTTCATCACTGTCAGGTATGTGAACATGCCAGCTGCTGCTTCGATGATGCCGATCTGCAGGTAAGAGAACGAAATGAGCTTCTTGGTGACCAGCCGATCCACTGCCGCGTTGCGAGGCGCACGCGCCATGATGTCGCTCTCTGCCGTCTCGTACGCCATCGAAATGGCCGGCACCATGTCCGTACCGAGGCAAATTGCCAACATCAACACAGTCGTTAACGGAAGCGGGATACGCAAGATGATGTTCAGCAAGAATGGAACGAGCTCCGGGATATTGGCTGCCAGCGCGTATGCGATCGATTTCTTCAAATTGTCGAAAATGATGCGTCCTTCCTCCACACCACTCACAATTGATGCGAAGTTGTCGTCCAGCAAGATCATATCTGCAGCCTCCTTCGACACTTCCGACCCCATGATACCCATGGCAACTCCGATGTCAGCCTTCTTGAGTGCAGGCGAGTCATTCACACCATCACCAGTCACGGCAACGATCTCATTGCGGCGCTGACAGTTTTCAACGATAATCAACTTCTGTTGCGGCGACGTTCGCGCGAAAACGATCTGTGAGTGATCGAGGATACGATCCCATTCTTCCACTGGAGTGTCCACACTGATCTCCCAGCCAGGAACGACGATCGCTGGCGCAGTCGACGGGTCTTCCCACCCAATGTCGCCCTTCTCCAGGTTGCGGCTTGCGTTCCCTTCCTCGATATCCTCCATAGTTGGCCCCCACAAAATTCCGACCTTGTGCGCGATTGCTTTTGCCGTCACAGGATGGTCGCCGGTCACCATGATAACGCGAATTCCGGCTGTTTTGCATTTTTCAACTGCGAGCGGAACTTCCGGACGGGGAGGATCGATCAGTGCCATCAGCCCGATGAAGCACAGGCGCTGTTCGGCGTTCGGGTGTGGGGTCGGGATCTTGTCGTAGTCCACATCAGTCTCGCCAAGCGGGAAGTTGGGAACATCCGTATTGAACCGATACGACACTGGGTACTGGTCCGAGTCCAAAATCTTCTCCGCGAACCCCAGAACGCGCATTCCGCGCTTAGAAAGCTGCAATTGTAGGTCCTCGATCTCGGCGAGGCGTGCGGCGTCGAGCTCAACTTCTTCCCCATTCAACATCAAAGTGCTACAACGCGAAATGATGCGTTCCGGCGCGCCTTTCATCACAAGCAGCAGCGGCGCAGTGTCGTCATTGTTCTGCTTATGGATAGAAACTTGGTACTTGTTCTTCGAGTTGAACGGAATCTCCTTGATCTTCTGGTTGGCATACCGATACTCAACAACATCCCGCTTGTTCTGGCAAAACTTGATCATGGCCGACTCGGACGCGTCTCCAATCGTCTCCCAGTTGAACTTGTCGTCCGATTTCAGCGGAACTGGCGCGCCTCGTGACACCACGATCGATTCGCCAGAACCAGACACACGCTTCTCAAACTTCGAGTCTTCGTCAAAGACTGCGTTGTTGCACAGCGTTGCGCACCGCTGTAGACGTTGGAACGACACGTCTCCCAGAGTGTAGTTGCCAACTGGGGTGATCGAACACTCGGCGTCCCAGATTTTGTTGTCGTACACCAAATTCGCCACAGTCATAACGTTCTGTGTCAGCGTGCCAGTCTTGTCCGAGCAAATGCATGTCGTGCTGCCTAGCGTCTCGACGCCCTGCAGGTTTTTGACGAGCATGTGCTTCCCGGCCATCCGCGTCGCTGCCAGACTGAGGCATACCGTCACCGTCGCCAGTAATCCTTCCGGTACGTTCGCCACGATAACACCAATCATGAAGACGAGGTTCGAGATAGTGTCCGTCCCAATCGCGAAGCCAACAACCAAGAAGAACACGCCGATGACGACGGCCACAAGCGCGATGACGCGGACAAAGTGGTCAATTTCGCGGCCGATCGGCGTCTGCTCGACACCTGTCGAAGTTGCGAGCCGTGCAATGCGACCCATGACCGTCTTGTCACCGATGTTGACGACGAGACCCCTCCCGTTCCCCTGCGGGACAAACGTGCCGAAGAAGCACAAGTTCTTGGTCTCGAGCGGGTTCTCGTCCGTGCACTCGGGGATACGCTTGAGCGGCTCGGGCTCACCGGTGAGCGACGAGTTGTCGACCGTCATATCGTCCGAACACTCAATCAAGCGAATGTCCGCAGGCACCTTGTCTCCGCCCTTGAGCACGACGAGGTCGCCACGCACGAGCAGCGAGGCGTCGATCTTCTGCGACTTGCCGTCTCGAATGACCGTGATCATGGTCGGCATCATGCTCTTGAACGACTCCATCAAATTATTCGACTGGTAGTTCTGGTAGTAGGAAAAGGAGCCCGTGACGAGCACGACGAGCGCGAGGATGATGCCCAGGTAGAGATTGTCGGCCGAGTACTGGATCGCGTAGCTCACGAAGCACATGAGCGAGCCGGCCCAGAGCAACAGACAGAAGAAGCTCGTGAGCTCCCGCCAGTACTTGAGCCACTCGGGCGTTTTCGTGGGCGGCGTGAGCTGGTTCAACCCCTCGACCTCGCGCCGCATGTCGACGTTATCGAGGCTCATGCCGTGGCGCACGTCGGTCAGCAAGTCGGCCGCGAGCTCCGTGATGCTCATCTTGTGCTCCGTCATGACGAGCTCCCGCTTGGCGTCGTCGTCCTGGGCCACCACTCCCGACTCGGGCGTCTTCTTGTCGGCCGGCGCGGTCTTGGCGCGGCGCCGCGCCTTGCGGCTCTCGATGCGCTGCCGCATCTCCTCAGTCGCGGCCACGATCTCGGCCGACGAGCGCACGGACGATCGGCGCCGCGGCACCGCCGGCTCCGGCGCGTCCTCCATGCGCACGAACTGCTGCGTTGGCGTCGTCGGCGGGTCTATCATGGCGAGAGAGGGGGAGGAGGAGGGGGGGGGCTACTAGTCTCGATTCCGCAGTATCCACGCCGCCTTCAACTCTGCCAGCGCCGGGCGTGTGTGGGTGGGCTCGCTTCCACTGCCAAGATTCGAGAATGGCTCAGGGATAGCCAGCGAAGGAAGGGCGGCACTGTCCTAGGGATACTGGAGTGGTGTGGCCGTAGTGTGCAGCTCCGCGCTGGTTGCCCAACGAGGACCGATGTGGGAAAGGGGGTGCCACACTGCTGCATCCGAATGCTCCCATCGGCCGTGGCGGTACACAAGCCAGACGGATTTTCCACGCGCACATTTGTTGAAGGTTCAACCGGCAGATTGTATACAAGCGCAGTCTACTATACACTCGAAGGGTCCACACTGGATCCTGGCCATTGCGGGGCTGCGGAATCTACCGGTTGTCCGTTGGTCTGAGCAATCCAGTCGCGGCGTCCGATCCAACGTGATTTCACGAGACCACGCCGCACAGAGGGAGGCCACGTGGGGGAAGCAGCCGAACGTTTGCGTCCAGTGGGTTTGTGGCGCGGTCTCGAGTAAGCGGCGCCACGTTGTTCGGTGCAAAGACCATACGGCGGCACCTCAACCAGCAACCCGGAAGTGAGAAAGGCCGTGTGCTCGCGAAGCGAAAGGCTCGTCTCACTGCGTCCCGTCATCTGCTCGTGGGTGATATGATGCATGTGGTGAAGGACGAAATGTGATTTCTCACGACATTCGGTCAGCGTCCTCGAGCTTGCACTTCGCTCGGACGGACTCGCAAATGCAGAACATACACACTACAGTACTCTCTCAACAGGACTACTACACGACACTGTCGCCCTCCGCGCTCGCGGCCAACAGGTCAAACTCCTCGAACTCGCTCGAGCCGCGCGCGGTTGCCAGCGGGTCGTAGTTGTCGTGCAGCAGCCGCGCCTGCAGCTGCTGCTGCACGCTGTTGGCGTTGGCTGCCGCCTGCCGCTTCTTGCCGCGGAACCGGCGCCGCGCTGCCACCTTGGGGACGGCGAGGCGCTGCCCGAGCTTGCGGCACATGCAGATGCCGTTCTCCAGCATCAGCGGCGTCGAGTGCGAGCCGGAGCTGGTGGCCGCAACGCGCTCCAAGTGGTTGGCGTAGGTCGACTCTGTGCGGTGCGACCTCGGCTGCGACACGTGCGACTCGGTGCTCTCGTTCTCGGGCGTGGTCTCGAGCGTGGCACTCAGATTGTCGCTCATATCGAGCGGCTTGACGCTGAACGGCTGGCACAGCGTAACGTTGTCGTCGTCCATGAAGTAGACAGTGTTGGTGGGCTCGAACGGCCGCGCGTGCTTGACGTGGTGCAGGAGGCCGGCGTCCATGAGCGCGTTCCCCAATCTCAGCGCCTCGCCGACCGAGCCGACGTACTCGAGCCGGACCATGTGTGCCACGGCTTGCTCGCCCGTCAAGCTGTGCTCGATGCCCTTCTGGCCGATGCCCTCCACGTCGTCCAACTCGTCCATAAGCTCTGACGCAAAGGCGGCCAACAGCTCCTCCTGCACTGTCTCCAGGATGTTGACGACATTTTGCGCCGACGGCCGCAGCCGTGGGTCGCCGTGCCACGCGCTCTCAATCACACCGCGGAGAGACGGGTGGAGGCGATCATCAAGCAGCGGACGCTGTCCGTTGGAGACCAGGTCGAAGATCTTGAGGTGGTTGCCGTTCGCGGCCGGATACTTGTCCTGTCCAGGGTTGAGGATGTCCCACATCGTGATGCCGAGCGAGTAGACGTCGGCGGCTTCACCGTACGTTGCGAGCCCCGCGCGGCCGTTGATCACCTCCGGCGCCATGTAGTCGACGGTGCCTTTGACTGTCATCTTTGGCGCATTGTCGACCAGATTCCCGGTCAACGAACTCCGCACGGGCTGCAGGTTGACGGCTCCCATCATTGGCACATCCATGCTGATGCGCTCACCGTCGTCGCCTTTGAGCTCGGCCACGCTGGTCATCCGCCCCAATGGCTTCGTCCCCATCACGCCTCCCCCGACGACTTGGCTTCGAGGCAGCGACCGGGACTCACCGAAATCAGTCAACTTGACCGTGTTCTCGACGTCGACGAGGAAGTTGCCGGGCTTAATGTCGCGGTGCAGAAAGGCCGGCCGGAAGCTGTGCAGGTAAGCGACGGCCCGCGTCGCATCCAGCATGTAGGCGACGTTGAGCAGCAGCTGCTGTCGGTTGCCCGAGTGTGTGTGGCGCGCCGTGGTGCACAAGACATCCTCGAGACTGCCCTGGCACAGTTCCGACACGAGGCAGATCGTCGGTGGGCAAACACACATCCCGTAGAAGCGCACAACATTGGGGTGGTGGAGCGCACCGCACAGCGCAGCCTCTTGACTGAAACCCGCGACGGTCTCCTCGGTGAACTCGCTCGGCGTGTACATCTTGATGGCGACGGGTGTCTCGGAGCGGAGGAGTCCGTTGAAGACGACGGCGCTCGCTCCAACTCCGATGCGCTGCTTGATCTCGAGGTAGGCAAAGTCGATGATGTACTTGCGGTGCATCTCGATGAGCACATGGAGTCCTCGCGATGAGACTCGCTCGGGGAGGTGGTTGTGCTGGCGGAAGAGCCGTTGGAGCGCCACGGCGCGCTGTCCGAGGCCGCGCCAGTGCTGGGTGTCGGCCTTGAGCACGCGCCAGATGACGAGCGGACACAGGGCGCCGCAGAGCAGGTTGGCGTACGTGAGCACGAAGCCTGAGTCGAGTTTGGTCTGGTTGAACAAGTCGTTGTACGTGAAGAGCAGCGCGTAGTAGACATACGCGAACAGGCAGAACTCGCGCAGTGAGCGCTTGCTGGCGCGTCCCGGCGGGCGGATCAGGATGTACGTGTACAGCAGCAGCATCGGCGCTCGCACGGCCGTGATCACGCCGTAGAACTCCGTCTTGGGACGATAGGTCATCATGTACCAGGCGATAGGCAGCGTGTAGGTCGACAGGATGAAGGTGATGAGGATGGAGCGACGCAGTGCCGGTCCCGAGACGCTCTTCTGCAGCATGAAGACCACAACGCTGAGGAAGACGAACTGTCGGCCGGAGTAGAAGACCTCGGTTGCGAGTTTGGAGATCTCGTACGTGTAGAGCTCCGTGGCGAGCGCGACGCAGAAGAAGATCACGTAGACGCCCGTGGCGGTCGCGAGCACCCAGAGTAGCGGCTCAAACGCCGGCAAAATGATCTTGCGTGCGGCACTAGCATCGCCGCGGAAGGCGCTGTGGCGATTCAGCCGCAGGTACGTGATGAGCATCAGGCAGAGCAGGAACATGATGCCGTAGCCCGCGAGCAGGAAGAGCTGCAGCGTGTGGAAGCGGTCGAGCAGGTAGGCCAAAAAGGCCTGCTGCGCCTGGAGCTTAGCCACGTCAGCCGGGCTTGGGGTCATCGCAATTGCCGATGCAGAGCCAGCCGTCGGCTCCATGGTCGTGGAGTTGACCAACGGGTCGAGCGCGGCGGTCGAGGAGCCCGACATGGCCCACGGGATCAGGAACTCTTGGGGGAGAAGCCGGATGCAGCCAGGAGGGCAAATGCAATTGTGAGGCAGAGCCCAGGCGTGCAGTCCGAGAAACCTCCTCGCCCATGCGCTCGCAACGGCGGTTGCCGACTTGGGGGCGTCCGTTGCTGCCGAGCACGCTCGCACTGGGCGACTTGCCATCAAGAAGGCGCCAAGTATACGGACGCGCTCCGTCTCCATCGAGCTTTGGATAGACTCCGACGGTTCGAAGAACCAGCACCACTTGGCGCCATCGCCCCGCGGAACGTAACGCCGATCGAACCAGCGCAAGAAGCCGGCGCGAATGGGAGCTGAATGTGTAGCCATCACGATTCAGCCGTGTCAATTGGTCAGATATCCGACTCATAGCGCTTGCGATTGGCTGATATCCCAGTTTTATTAGTGGAAAACCAATGAAACGAGATCTTGAAACGATGCACAGGATCTTGAGGAGTCGGCGAATATTGGAACGTTCTTGTGTTACAGAGGTCGCCCGGACTCTTGAGAATCCAACAACCCCCCCGACTGTCTCGGAGAACCGAAGGCCAAGCGAGACCCACGAGTTCGCTGCTTGATTATGTGTCCACCGCTCTAGTACTGCGTGCCAACGACCGGAAGCTGACGACTGGCGTGTTCGAATTCGGTAGTGTTGCTCCTCTCCGCCGCACGCATGTGGTTTCGACGTCGACGAGTTGACGGTGATGCATCGGTCAGCATCTGACCGAAGCTGCTCATTGGTGCGGTACTCACCGCTTGGAGCGCGGTTATCCCCTACTTGAGGAGGTCCTCATGGCTACCAAACGCCACCAAAAAACCGAGTGAAACTACGTCCCTCGTGGGTCTGTAACCCCAGCTAGTGCTGGCATGGCTCCTCGACGATGGCATCACTGATCGACCCTACGCTTCCTCCAGCTCAGCATCTGCGTGTTCATGTGGACGGTGTTCATGGCTGTACAAGCATCTCGATCGGCCACGATGAGGCAGAACGAACACTGGGACGTTATGCTGCCTCCGACATTGGACTTGATCCATCCACAGCTGGAACAGGGCTACAACGTGCATGCATTGTCGCGCTCGACCAAACACCCGCTGGCACGCTCTATCTGGTACATATCAGAACTGATCTTGATTGGGTAATGCTTCAGCGACGCATTAGACTGTGCGAAGTCAAACTTACTGCGACATTTTCCGGTATAAAAATGAACCATTGCTCACGTAGTATCTGAGTTCGGCCCATCAGGGACATTGAATTAGGGTATTTGCAGGGTTGATTTGTCCCATTCCTCGCATGTCACTTAAAATCAGTCGTCCCATTGTGACGAATTATAGCAAACCACGACGCAGCATTCTCCCCCCAAGGAAATCGATAGTGCACACGCAACCAGCATCGCGTTTCGCCCCTCGTTCGCTCCGTCAGGACTGCATAGTCGCGGCCAGGGCCAAGAGACTACAGAAATGACGCCGGCACATGACGCTTCTCCGCCACAAAAAGTTCCCGCCAAAATTGCTTCTCTTGTTCTAGGGTATTTGCCGCTTTTCTTTTTTCGCCTGCGCGATTTGCGAACCATACATCAGTCTCGAGAGACCAAGTTGAAGTTGGCTTCGAGGCGGTCTATAATTGGCCGAAATACTCAACTTCAACCTCCGTCCATTGGCCGAAAACTGCAGACACGATCCACGATTGGACCATAGTGCGAGAAATTCCAGCGCGAAGGTCAGGCCAGGAAGGAGCTGGCCAACCACCGGCCAGATCGAAGTTGGATAAGAAGGCGAAGAAGCCGCGCGAAGCTTCAATTTGGCGCGAGCTCCGCCGCCGCGATCGCCCGACCGCGCTGCCGTCCTAGCCGTCGGCGTTGCCCTTGTTTGCGACTTGCCGCCTGCCCGGCTGCTCGAGCTTGAAGCCGTCTGCCCGCGCGTGTCAAGCCAGTGCCGAGGTGCGTTTTATCTTGCGATTTGTATGGGTCGTCCTCTCCTGTCGGCGAGCGGGGGATGTGACTTGGAGGGGAGCGTCTCTCTCTCGCTCGGTCTCCATCTGCTCGCAGGCGGGAGCGGGGGAAGGGCCTCGCGCTTGATTTGAGGAAGACGAAGGACTTGGACTCACTATGGTGCTCTGCGTCGCATGCTTGGTGGCGGGTTCAGTGTCGGCAGAGGTCGGAGACTTGGTGACTGGAGCTGTCCATACATTCGGCCATAGACCGTCAGCTGTCGCATCGGTAGGTGAGCGTCGGTGAAAATGCGCGATTGCTCTTTTTTTGTCGAGTCGGCTTGAATGGCAGGCGACGGCTGACGCTCTCGCTCTCTCGACGCTCTCTTCAAACAGGACTGTTGGACTGGCCGTGCTTGAAGCAGGCCCGCTTCACTGGTGAATCTCTAGGAGCCACCAACTTCAAAGACACCGCGCGGCCGACGCTCGGTTTACCCGCGCGCGCTTCAAGCTCCGACCCCGCAAGCAGCAGCAGCAGTAGCAAGTCGCGGCCTCGACGATCGCCCGTCGTCTTCGCTGGACTCCCCGCTCGGCCCTTCCTCGCTACAGCACAGAGTCGGCAACGGCCTTTCCACCTCGGCCACCCACTTGCTCGAGGAAAAATAGCGGACAAGACGATGCTATCGATGATGAACGCGAGCCCGCGCACCACCAGTCAAGAGCTCCACGACCCCAGCGGCTCATCCAATGCGGCGGCCGCCAACCCCGCGGATGAGTTCGCCGGCCCGGTCTTCCCGCGCAGCGACCAAGAGAACTTCTCGCACGACGCGCAGGCCTTCGCCATGCGGCCGCAAAAGCCGCTCCCGGTCCAAGTGTCGCTCGTCAAGAACGCCGACAAGTACCCGAGCGAGCGATCAACGCGAACGGAACCTCGGGCAATCGCCATCCGGAGCGTACCACTCAATCCGAGCGGCGCTGCATCGTCGACTGTGGACAAGCAGACTACCAGCGCACAGCGACGGGAAAAGAGGTCGACGAAGTCAAAGTGCTCGCCGGGTCTGCGCAGCGGCAAGTGGACGCCGGAGGAGGAGGCGTACACCAACATGATCATCCACTACTTCAAGCGCGGGCTGCTCGACATTGATGACGGCACGTCGCTGCGCTGGTTCCTCGCCAAGCGCCTTAACTGCGAGGCGATGCGCGTGACCAAGAAGCTCAAGGGCAACAGCTCGATCGGCAAGCAGATCTTCCGCGCGCTCGAGAACACCCCGGACAACCGTATGGCCATCTTGCACGCCAAGGATGAGCTCGACGCGCTCGAGAAGCTATTTCTGGAATCTCTCACGGCAGCCAATCAGTCCGGGTCGTCAAGTGGATCGTCACCATCGGCATACCTCAACGCTGCTATTCGGCACTCCAAAGGGGCTCTCCACGCCGAGGTCATTGCCGGAGGACGACCAGCGCATGCGCCGCGATCGTCCCAGGAAGAGGCCAATCTGCTCCTCAACTTCTTCGCTGGAGCTCACGACAGTGCGGACTCACCGCCTCCTCGACAGCGCTCAGAGGCGAAGGCGAACCACAAACACGGCTTGAATGTGAGCGTCAAGCTCGAGAAGAAGCGACCGTTCGAGAGCATCAGCGCGAGCGACGAGCAATGGCAGCCAGAGTCGGGAGATGATGTAGAAGCGGAGCCCGATGCGTCTCCGTCCAAGCGTCGGTCTGTCAAGATTGAAGATCTCATGGGGTGACACAGCACGTAGAGCTTCCTCCCGGTCTTCCTATTTAGATGAGAAAGACTACGATGCGGGTAGCTGCCGAGAGTCGAGCTCGGTCGGTGATCTGGGCTTCTTCATCCCTGCTATTATTGAACATTGTGCCATACCGAACGGAAGAGATGGGCCAAATGCACCGATCGCTCACATAAATGACTTGACAACTGCATCAGCTGCCTCTAGAATAAGGAGTTTTCTTGGTTATGTGTACACTCTACGCCTCCCTCTTGACGAGAACCATAATTCTCCATCTCTGGGTTGCTCGGCTGCACGCTACTGGCGCGGATACACGGTCGACGCGTGAAGCTGTGGTGTCGCGGCATGGTCCCGAGTAGATACCCAGGTCAAAACCCACTTCAAATTGGTGAGTGCGTACTTTAGAGCCTTGGTCCACTCGGTGTGCTTGTTGCGCAAGTACAGCACGGAGTAGCCGCCGACCGAATGCTTTGCCACTTTGTATGGCAAGCGCATCGATGGATCTCTGGCTTCGACGTAGGAAACCAACTGCCCCAAGCAAATCGCCCAGGCGCCAAGACCCAGATTGAAATGCGACTCCACGAAATTGTCGTGATCAGAGCCGTGTCTGCAGTCCACAAACCATCGCGACGCATGATGAATCTCCGCAACCAGCGACACCGCTACGAACAACAAGTAACATTCACGTACAGGCGATACTCCATGCGGAGATCAGTCGTTCGAATAACTTTCGAAAAGCTTCCGAGCGGAACGATCTTGAAGCTGCGTTTCCGAACGAAACAGGGTCGGTCAGATAACTATCGCTGGAGCATCAGTGTGAACCAGGACTTACTCAGTAAAGTCGAGACCGATCAGACTCGCGAGCGTCTGAAGCAACAACGCACACTCCCCGAGTGCAGCGTTGATCTCGTTCCACTCGATTGGCTGGGACGGCAACTGGCCTAAACGAAACTGGTTGATCGTGCCGTAGTCACCAGTGTGGCCGATGGCAAACATATCGCTCAGGATATTGAGATACTTGGCGTTGGCAATCTTGTTCTCGACAGCGTCGAGCTTGGCAATCGCCATGTCTCGGATATCCTGGAATGCTGCACTCCGCAGCTGTAGTTCGTTCAGTTCGCTCCACAGGTCAAGCTCTTCTTGCACCAACGCAGCTTCTTCCACTTCGAGCTCTGTTTCTTGGCGAGAAATGTCTTCTCGCTCGTTCTCCATCAATGCTAAATTATCTTCCAGTCCTTTCTGCTCGTCTTCATACTGCTCTCGCCAAAAGAGTATCATTGTTAGCCCAAAAGTCAAGAGTGCGCCAAAGATTGTGGTTGGCAAGACGTACAAATCGAATTTTGTCGAGGACTTGTTCGACCTCTTCCGTTCGCGCTCCTGTCCCGGATGAGTGCAAGAACCCCGCAAACGTGCGCTTCTCGTACCGAGCAAGCTCAGCATGGCTAACAAGCAGGAGAGAGGTTCAGTAGATCCATTCGTAACTGAGAGGTTGCAATCGTTTGCGCCGCACCTGTCTATTAGCCCAACCATGTCGTCCACGCAGTCCTTGCATGCTGGCGTGGATAGCGGCAGTCCGGCGCTGTAGCAATGACAAACAGCGCGTGGGAGCGTGAGCATTAGGATATTGACATCCCAAAGTGATGGTATGCTCTTCGAAAGCTAACGAGCGTACCAGTGAGCATTCTGGGTGGTCAGCAACTGGACCTGGCGATTGATATCGGCGTGCGTCGGTACCGCATACACGCTGTCAACCAACTCGCCCCGGTCTTCAACTCCCCTGAACCCGTCGCTCCGAGCGGGCTTGTGCCTGCTTGGGGGAGTCTGGCGGCGCTGTTGCTGGCTCTGCTGCTGACGAAGCGACAGGTTGTAGCGCGTGCTCGCGTACAAGTCTTCGCCCAGCTCGTGGAACCCAGAGCCGAAATCATCGGTCGCGTACATCCCTGAGAATCCCCCCGACGACAGCGACCGCTGCATCAAGAGCATGCTGCGCGAGGCGCTCGCGGTCGGCAGCAACACATACGACTCGCCAAGCGCAGGACCTGACGCAGCAGTAACACAGCGGTTAGCTATCAAAATTAGCCAGTCTGCCATATACACGGCGCGTGGGCCGAAACATACCTGGCGCGCGGACCGCGTCGACATCCAGCGCGCGCTGGCAGTGCATACAGCGCGGCATCTGCACGTGTGTGTGTGTAGTGTGTTCCTTTCGCCGCCCTTCAACAAAGAGAACCTTTGGCGTGATTCCTCAAGCAAAAAATACCCTAAAAAGCAATTACTGGTTACGTTTCGAATATTGATTGCTTCAATCAATATATTTCTATTTCGACTAAATCAGGTTGAGGATTCTTTTGCATCTTTCATTTCGAACGGCCGGCGCTCCTTCCCGCTTGAGGCGACTCGGCCAAGATGATCTACTATAGCAACCACAACCTATGGCGGCTGCTCGCCCACCGCACGGGGTCGTCCTTCACGGAGGCGCCGACGCTGTGGCGCAGCGCGCTGGTGACGGGCATCGCGGCGGCGCTGGCGTTCGTGCAGTACAAGGCGCCGGGGTTCCTGCCGACCGGGACGCTCGCCATGCGCGAGGACGCGCTGAGCGTGGCGTCCGTCTTTCTCGCCGTGCTGGTCGGGCTTCGGCTCTTCACGGCCGCGCAACAGTGGCGGCGCGGCGTCGAGGACGTGAGCACCATCGCCGACGTCGCGCGAACGCTGACATCGACCGCGTGTGCGTTCGTGCACTTTTCCCGCAAGGAGGAACGCGCGGCGGTCAAGAACAAGTGCCAGTTCATCCGCGACGTCAAGCGGTACATCCTGCTCTACATCTCGCTTGTGTTCCACGACTGTCACGGCAATGACGCGCCGCTCGAGCTGCGCCAGCTGCTGACTGAAAAGGAGGCGAAGGAGTTCAGCTCGACCGAGGTCATGTCGCTCGGCGAGCACACGTGGAACCGCGAGAAGAACGTCGTGGGGTCCGCCAACAAGCTGCGCGCTGCGATCGTCGAGCTCTGGCTGCGCCGCACCGTGCACCGCGCGCTGCGCAAGAACTACTTGACGAGCGAACAGGCCATGGAGCTCAACAGGAACGTGTCGGTGCTGCCGCAGATGTACACGCGCGTGTTCAACCTGTCGAACGTGCCGATCCCGTTCTGCGTCGCGCAGTACCTGCATGTGTGGCTCGTGGGCTACCTCACGCTGCTCAGCGCTACGCTCATGACGAGGGAGGGGTGGTACGCGCTCATCTACGTCTTCATCGCCGGCATGCTGCTCTTCGCGCTCGACAATGCCGCCGCCTCCATCGAGTGTCCGTTCGGTGTCGACTCGAACGACGTCGACCTCGAAGCGCGCATCCTGTGCATCCAAGACGAGCTCAAGGTCATCCTCCAAGCGCACTTCCACTCGGTCGGCCACGTCGAGTCATTCAATGCCGAAACTGCTCGCATGGCGTCGCTCTCGTCGCTGCTGTCCGTGAACGTCGACTCGGCCACCAAGTCGCGCACGCGCCGCGAGTCCATGTCGTCCTCCTACTCTTCGGCAGAGCGTCCCGCGCAGTACTCGGCCCCGTCGAGCACTTCTGCTGTGGAACGCGCCGTGCTCTTGACTGTGTCGGATGGAGGGACGGCGGCCACCTCGCCGTATGGCACGATCGAGGAAGCCGAGGAAGCCTCGAGTCCCGCTGTCGAGCACATCAGGCCGCAGCCGCGGTCGTTCATTTCGGTATGACTGTGCGCCGTGCCGCCAACGATCGTGGTCGTTATCTATGAAGTTGAGTGCGTGCTTCGCAACTGAGAGTAGCGAGGAAACTGAAACGCGACCCATTCGAGTCAGTGATTGTATGGTGGTTTTGTGGTTGCGAGGCCATTCTCAATTGCTCCTCGCCAATGCCACACATCGAAGACTTGGCACAGCTCAAGCACGACACGTCTACTTCCAGGTACCCGGAGGCTTAATGTCATTCTCACGGCACTCATGAAGGGCTACACCACCGCGACCAAGCCGCCAGCATCATCCGCTCCCATTCGCCCTCCACCGCCATCAAAACTGCTGCCGTCCGCTGCTAATACATAATAACTACAAGTCTGCGCGTCAGACTGCATCGGCACGGACAGAGTTAGTGCGTGTTGATAGTCCAGCGCGAGCTCGAGGTGCTGCGCGGCTCGTTGCTGGCGCCGCTCGGCTGCCGCTCGTGGCGGTGGTCGTCGTCCATGTCTTCCTCGAGGATCGGCATGCCGTGCGCGAGGTCGAACGTGCCGCGGTGCAGATCCGCCTCGGACGACAGATCGCTCAGGTGGCTGCTGCCGTGGCTGCCAGACGTCAGGCTCCCCAGAATCTCGTGCGTTGGACGCATGTCGTACTCCCACTCGGTCTCGTCGTCGAACCCGGACTGGAACGAGTACTTGGCCATGTCGGACGGCCGCGCCACCGACTCAGTCTCGCTGTCGCTCGCGAGGTCGGCGAAGCTCGCACGGTCGTACGGGTCAAGCGAGAACGACTCGTCGTCGCGCTGCTGCTGCTGGTACTGCTGTGCCGGCTGCGAGTAGTAGTTCTGCTGCCGGCCGGACGAGTAGTCGCTCAGCACGATCGAGTTCTGCTCGCTGTTCGAGTACTCGGCGCTGTTCATTTGCGTCGTGAGCTGCGTCGTGCCGCGCATCTGTGACGGCGTCTTGTGCGTCAAGAAGTTGGATGACGCAACCGTGTACTCGCTGCCTCTCGCGTCACGCACGCTCTGCACGCCGGTGGGCTCACGGAAGGGGATGTCCTTGGTGTTGACCTGGTTGCGGCGCTTGCGGAGGAAGCAGAAGAGCAGGCCGAGCAGCAGGATCGCACAGCCGATACCAACGCCGACGTACAAGAAGATGCTGCTGGTCGAGCTGCCGTCAGGCACAGCCACCGTCACAGTCGAGTACACGGCCATGTCGAGACGCTTGCCGTCGACGGTCGACATGGCCACGCGACCGATCATGGTGTACTGGCCCGAGTCCGAGAACGTGTAGTTGGTCGAGAAGGTCACCGCGTTGCTCGTGAGGTTCGAGTCGTCGACGGAGGAGATATCGAACGTGGTCGAGTCGTCCCCAGAGTACGTCGAGCAGTTGGCGTTCACCGCGTTCTTCTGGCAGCCGCTAAAGACCGAGACGGGAACGACCGAGTAGATGCCCGTGCGCGGGTCCACGATCGCGTCGGTGGTCGATACCTCGCCGATGAGGGACGAGTCGTCGGTCGTGACTCCGGTCATGTCGAGCTTCCAGGCAATGTTGATCGTGCCGTCGACCTTGATCGAGGTCGAGGAGAGCCCCATGCTCATGGTGCCGGGACAGTTGCTGCCCGTGCGGACCGTGAGCGAGCCCGAGACGCTCGGCTCGAAGACCGACACGTCCTCGGAGGTCCAGCAGTACGTGGTCGAGCCGTCAGCGACAATGCTCGACGGCGCCGTACCGGCCACGTCGCCGATCTGCACGGGGAAGAACGTGACAAAGTCGGCGCGCGAGTTGCCGGCGATGTTGACGACGAGGTGCACGTAGCCCGTGTACTTGCCGTCCTTGGGCAGGATGAGCTCCTGCGAGCCAAAGACCGCGACGTTGCTGTCAAAGTCGTTCGGGTTGTTGCTCGACGCGTAGTAGTTGGACGAGTCGGCCGACGATGTGAAGATATCGCAGCTACGCCAGTCGCAGATGACCACGTTGGCCACGGCCACGTCGTACGTCTCGGAGCTCGCGCTGCCGCTCGTGCTCGTGCCGTTGGACGAGCCGGCCAGGTAGGACGGCACGGACGCCTGCACGATCGGGGTGGGGAACTCAAAGTCCGGGTCCGCGTTCGTCGTGGCGAGCGTGGCCGTGTACCGGATCGGGATGATCTCGTTGCGCGTGAGCTCGTCGGCAATGTCAACGCGGATCGTGACGGGACACTCGGAGCCCGTGTCCGACACGAGCACGTCGTCCTCGCTCGGCAGCTCCTGCGAGTACTTTTCGCTAATGTAGTAGCAGTACGTCGTGCTGCCGTCCATCTTGTAGGTCACCCTGCGGTCGCCACGGCCAGGGTCAGTCCATGGTCCCAGCATTAAGACACACTAGCAGTGGGTATCAGCAAGCGAGACGCACATGGTGGACCGGAGGGGATTGCCACGACGGCTACGGAGGACCGAGACTGCAGCGAGCGCTCACGCAGGCGAGCGATACTTGACCGGGTCAAGTAGAGGACTGCGGGGCGGCAGCAGCGGAACGACGGCACGGCGCGGCGAGGCTAGCGCGCTTCCGCTCGGGGTGGCGGGCGGAGCGATACCTAATGCCAGTCAGTGGCGGCCCGACCGAGGCCAGGCGCGCCGCCCATACTGAGCGCTATACGATTTCTCGGCGTGATACCAACGAGTGTTAGAGAGCGCCAGTTCCCCCTGCCACTGCCGCTGACGCCCCGCCCTCCTCGGGCTGAACCGAGCGCGGCGTCGTGACCAGCATGCGTTCCAGGCGGACCTGCCAGCTGGGAAGTGAATTGCGAAGTCACGGTGGAAGTGCGGAAGTGATTGACAAAATGCGGTCGATGACGCCACGACGCGTACAGTGCGCGTTCGAACAAGTTTCCGGCAGAGGGCGGGAATGCGCGGGTGAGGAGAGCGGTGAACACCAGCCAATCGAATTTGGCTGCAAGCGCGACCTGGATGTTTGACGCGATACAGTTCGCAAGTCAACCGCGAGGAGAGGGTTGGGCGAGAAAATTTTGCAGGTTGCACCCGAGAGTCAGAGCGCGTCCGCTCGCCGATGGACGCGAAATATATTGCTCGACGCATGGAGCGACGACGCAGGTTTTTCGGGTGTTGCGATCGGTCTGGACTTGGCTGCGATCCGCGGACTCGTCGCGCGACCATTCTCACCATTAGTTCGCGCGCCACACGAACGCGAAGGGGACGTTACTTTACCGAGAGCTCGGTAGACTGCCCACAGAGCGTGATGTGACACTGGCCGGACGTTCTTTGCGCGCCGTCGCCTCACCCCGTCTCTCGCACTGGCCGAGCTTGTGGCGGGTGCAACACTTGCGTCCCTTCTCTGGATCTTGGCTTGGTTCCAGTATGCCGATGAAATATTACATGTCATCATCACCCATCCTGTAATTTACACCTCCTGTGTCGTGATGGGGAAACCGCCAACTCTTTGAGTCCATTCTGGGCAACAGCTGTCGCGCTGTCAATATCTCAGCTGCTATACCTCGGTATAACAACAGTAACAACAACAACAACTATGTCTGATATTCGATTTAACGAGTCAGAACCCCCCCCCCGCTCTGCCGCTCCGACCTGTGTTTAGAGGCTCTGCGTCGTGTCGGCTCCTTTCCCACTCACGGTGGGACTTGGGTCACACGCCGCCACGGCTTCAAGCGCGAATCCGCCGCGCGTAGAGGAACACCCGCCGCCTGCGCGCTCGCCGCGGCGGCTTCCATTCTCCCCTGACCGCGACGGGCTCCGC
Organism: Phytopythium vexans; assembly: GCA_003413675.1. Classification (NCBI taxonomy): domain Eukaryota; phylum Oomycota; class Peronosporomycetes; order Pythiales; family Pythiaceae; genus Phytopythium; species Phytopythium vexans. Next base: position 118,326 of record QLOC01000005.1, read on the forward strand.
AGTGGCAAGCAGCGGGGGGAGCCATGCGGCTCCTGCGACCGCTCGCGGTGCTGCTCACGGCCCTCCAGGCTGTCCAAGCCGCGACCAGCGCGACCGACGACGGTGCGACGTCCTGCTGGCTCGTCGACACCTCGGCGCTCGCGGTGGTGTCGACGTACTCTGGCGCCGAGTGTCCTGTCCAGGTGCTGATGCTCCAGGACACCGCCTCGCTCGGCGTCGGCGAGAATGTGACGCTGTTCTGGGCCGCCTCGCTGCTCAACGGCTCGAGCAATGAGATCGGCATGCCGCTGCCTCCGCCGCTGGCCGTCACGCTCAGCGCGGACAACGCCGGGAAGCAGGTGCAGATCGTCGCGACCTACGCGCGCACGTGCTCGGCGCGGGACGAGTGCGACCCGACCGACACGACCAGCGCAAGCTTCTCGACCGTGCAGTCTGGCAACTTTACCAGCCAGGACAAGTACTTCTCGACGGCGGACGAGCTGGCGTTTTCCGAGATTGGGACGCACGTCGTGTCGGCCGTGGTGGTGGTCGATGACGACGCGAACGCGACGCTCGCGTACTACTTTGCGGCATTTGCCGACGTTGTCGTTGCGGACAAGACCAAGGAACTCCAAGTGTGAGTTGTCGCTGTTGGGTTGAGAAGGTTGGGGAAACGGAGGCTAACCGCATCGTGCCGTGTATTTTCTGCAGAGAATATGACAAGGCGACCACGTATTGTCGAGAATCGTCACAAGACCCATTGGACGAGAGCTTGAGCGCCGGAGAGCTCGTCGCGTCGAACTCCAGCTGCGAGGTTACCATCTCCATCGACGGACCAGACGTCGCGCAAGTTGGAGTGCCGGTGACTATCGAGTGGGAAGCCGTCTTGGACAGCAGCACATCATCGGCCATCCAGCTCCCGTCACCGCTGGTCGCGGTTGACGTTGCGGCCGGCAGTGCTACCGGAAGCGCAAGCGCGTACTACACGATCGTCAGTTCCGTGCTGAAGATCTGCTCGGACAAGAACGAGTGCAGCGAGTACTCGGACAACGTCAATATCTCGTCCAAGACGCAGTCGGCGAACTTTAGCACTGACGACGCTGTCTCATTTTCGACAACCGCGTCGCTTCCAGCAGTGGGGTGGTACTCCGGGCTTGCGCAGATCACGCTGAGTGGCGAAGGGGGAAACTCTCGGTTCGACTTTATGACATATTTCAATATGGTCGCGACGGAAGGTGCCGAAGCGGCTCGAGTGGAGAGCGAGATATACGCGACTGACAACAGCGTGCCGTACTGCTGGGAGGTCCTGGGGTCGACCGAGACGGAACAGGTGGTCTCTACCAGCGTGTACGCTATGGGGACGAGCAGCGAGTGTCCCTACACAGTCACCGCGTCGATCTCCAACACGTCGCTCACCGCATCGAAGGCGAGTTTGGCGGTGAATTGGACAGTAACTGCCCAGAGCCAGTATTCCACGTCAACGTTCGCGGATGTGAATCAGACGGCAGTGTACGACGCGACGACTGGCGAATACGTCGAGATCGCCCAGGTGAATATTTATGCGTGCAACGCGTCGGTAACCTCGTGCACGCCATTCTCAGCGGACAAGATCACGCTGTACTCAGCCAGCCCGAGCAATTTCTCGGACAGTAGCGAGGCGAGCTTTTCGGCGTCGGACCTCGCATTGCCGAACGAGGGGACATACGTTCTGATCGCCCACGTGGTGATCCCAAATGGCGATGATTCGCGGTTCGACGTCGCTTCGTTCATGACCGTACAAGGGAGTGCATCATCGTCGTCAGCGTCGTCAGATTCGAGTTCCGGTTCGGGCTCCAACACAGCAGCTATCATCGGCATTGTGGTTGGATGCGTTGGCGCATTCGTCATCATTATATTCGCGGTGCTGGTGCTACGACGGCGGCGAAGACAACAGCATGATCTCGAGGAACCATCCACCACGAAGGGCGGGGGCATATCGGGCTTCCGCCCCCTCTCGGTGACGAACGAGCTGCCAACCGATTCGCGTGGCTCGCATGTGTCGAATGGTTCAGAGGAGTCTGGATCGTTCATGTATGTCAAGGCACAAAAGTCGCCAATCGACGATGAAGGCCGGTACTCGTCCCTATCGTACGACCCGTACTCACGCCGCAGTTTCACCGATATGGCGCTGGAGAACTCGGGGTACAGTTTTGTGCTGTCAGACCAGGAGCTGTCTCTAGCACAGTCACCTCGACCAGGGGTGGCGCCTGCAACGTATCCTGCGTGATCGTATTATTACCGTCTTCGGGCGATGGCTCTCGGCTACAGCCATGGCTGGATGTTGTTGTTTGTAGCGATCAATATAGCTGAGCTGATGAGATATTACTTGGTGCAGCATTCATTTTAGAAACTTGGTGCCAAGCAGGCTGCGCAAATCAGGACAGATGCCAGTAACCATGCTGGTCTCCACTCCAAACCTGTTGCAGCATTCAAGGTGAATGGATAGAATACGTCGCTCGGGATAGAGAACCAGACTGGCGGAGCTGGCGGGATGAGTGCGTCAACCTGCGAACTCTCAACCCAGACAAAGGTGACTGTCGTGTACATCAAGAACGTCTGCGAGCGATCATCGCCGCTTGTGCCGGATTTCCAAAACCGCCAAGTGTCTGACGAGTGGAAGGCACGGGCGGCGACGATCTTGTGCTGCGGGTTGGCAACTGGTCCGACGTTGGCCACCAGAAACTCGAGATGAAGCGCTGTGATCAAGCCTTGGCATTGTAGCTCGACAGTGCCAGCCGCAGTCGCCGCCGAGTCCACGAACACGCCACTGTTCTTGACTGGAGCATCGTAGTCGAGTTCGAGCCATTCTGAGATCAAGTACGGGTCCGAGTTGCCAAAGCGGGCGACACGTGTGAAGTTCACTCGCAGAGCGTCGATGACTGGGTTGTCCTGTGAGCAGAGCGCCTGAAATTCGGCGGCAGTCATCGTCATGGAGCATGCGGTCTGGGAATCCTCGCCGAAGTTAACCGGGATGGGGAGAACAGTCGAGTCGAGTGACATGTCGATGTTGCAATCGCCCAGGCCGGGAAGCCGAAGTCCTGACGTCATTTCAGACACGATTTCCGTGCTGGAGGTCGAGGAACTGTTGTCGTTCGTCTCCACGACACCGACTCGAACGGGGTAATGGGTCAGGTACCCTGGATTCCCCGATCGTGGATACGAGTTGATGTTCCCGTTCGCCAACGTGACCTTGTCGGGATCAATTGGAACCGAGCTTTCGAACCTCACACTGAACGTCTGCACGACTTGATTCGGTGAAACACTTGGATGTGCTGACTCTTCTACACTGCCAATCACGACAGTCGCGTTTAATAGGGTGAGATGGCCTTGTCCATCATGTGCGATCGTATAATCCAAGTGGTGCATGATGCCGATGCAGACACTGGTGTTGGTGGTTAGATTTGTTTCGAATGTTGGGTATGGGAAATAGCTCGGCAGCGCTATTGAATCCAGCAGCTTCAACTGCTTCGTGTGGCGATCGAGCTCTTGCACGAGCACATTCACTTGTAAGAGCGCGCTGGAATCATCTGTCGACGAGATGTTCGGCCACTTTGCGACTAGCAAGTTCGTCACAAAGGCAGCAGGCACGAAAGGCGAGTCATGGGATAAGCAGTCACGCTCAAGATCATGCACGACGCGAGTGCAACGACTTTGCTTCTGGTCGAACTCGAACCGTACGGCGTTGTTGTCCCAGCACTCGCTGGAGGCAATCGCTGGCCCAAACCCGGCCAATACTGGTCCGCGAATCGATTCGTTTGAAGACACCGCGAAGATCCTGAGCATGTCACCAGGCTCGTACGCCGTCTTTGATGCCGAACTGGTTGTTGCCTCTGCTACCAAGTCTGCAGCCGTGTCTGTCTTGGCGGTGTTCGCGAAGGATGAGTCCTTTGTGTTACGGAGAAACGCGGCCGAGGCAGTCATCTTCTCCTCGGGAACGGACGAGTAGAACTCGCCCACGATCTCGTTGTTGTCCACGGCGACGCACAAGATCGAGTTGACGATGAGCGGGTTGACGAGCGAGCTCTCACTTCCGCCAGAGAGATCCGTCGAGCAGTATTCGATCGTTGTCACGACTGCAGGGTCAGCGGTGCACATATCTTGGCTCTTTGTCGCTGCCACTTGAGCCGAGGAGCACTGGGATACCACAATGGGTCAGATAAGCTCGCAGTGTACCTCGATCACATTCCCAATTTCGAATCTCACCTCTTGATCACAGCAGCAGAACGGATCGCACGCACCGGCAGTTAGATCGCACCCGCATGGGCACTCGTAGAACGTGCAAGCGCCAGAACCGCTGCACAAATGCGTCACCAATCAGCTGAGCACGAGCCACAAGCCCAACCGTGGTCTGAGATCACCTGTATGAAACGCAGGAGCAGCCGATTGGCGCGGTCAAGGCTTCCTCGGCAGCCGCAATGTCGCTGGACGACACGGACGACCAGTTGATGGCCGTGAATGTTGGGAACGTCTCTGTCGTGCCGCTGCATGGCACGGCCAGGACAAGCAGCGCTGCCAGCACGAAGAGGATCATGATGCGATTTTCGCGCCTGTTCAGCTGTCGGTGAGGTGGCTACATCTTTACACCTTCTAAATCGGATATATGGGATGCATGAAAACAAACAGGTCGAGAAAATTGCAGATGGGTTGCCACGTTTTATCACTCGCTTGACTGCTTTTAGAGAGTGCGCGCCGGAACATTATATCTTATTCAACTCCTGTCTGGACACTCGCTGGTAGTCTGGTTCAGTTAAATAAAGGATCGTACCCTTATATTTAGGCGCTGGATTCCCGATCGACACTGCTTTAAGCCTTTTGAATTGCCCACTCCCGCGTCAAAGCGGTAAACGCGCCAAGCTCGATGGCGCTCGACGGAGCGTCCGCGCGAGACGTCGACATGAGCCGCGGCGAGCGCAACGAGGCGCCAGACGTCTTCGCTGGCGACGACTTTCCGTCGGCGCCGGGGTTCTCGACGCCCAAGCGGCAGGGCCGCGCGATGGTACGTCCAACGAGCGAGGCTAGCCTTTCCGGAAGAATTGGCGGGAGAACAGCACACTCACTCGCGATCGACATGTGCGCTGATTTGCAGGGAGAGTTCTCGGTAGAGCGGCGCAGGAAACACTCGGGCGAGAACAGCTACCGGTTCACGCTGCTGCCCGATGAGAATCTACCGTCGGCTGGTCGCCGGACGCCAGGTCGCACACCTCGGACTCCATCGCGACCAAACACACCTATGACCGGCCAGCAGTACCTCGAGTCGCCCGCGCGATACTCCCCGGGCAAAGTCAAGGAGGCCGTGCTCTCGTTTGCGGACTTTCTTCACTTTCTGGTACGATTGACCTCGTTTGGTTGCGGTGGGCGTTTCTCGTTGGCGGAAAGCTAAGATGCGCGTGTTGTTCAACCCTTGAGGAACAGGAAGAGCACAGAAACGACTCGACTCTCATGCCCATGATCATTCAGCGCTTTTCCGAGCTTGGGTCCGTCATTGAATCGCAGAAGCGCCACATTGACCACTGGAAGGTGCGGGGTGAACACCTTGTTGAATCCGTTCATGACACAACACTAAATTTTGCCTTGCACCGAACCTTCAGCAAAAAGAACTGGACCTCGCCATATCGGAGACGCAGCAGAATGTGGACGTGATCAACAACCTTGGCGAGGTACGCAGTACATCCATGGGCTTTCGATTACCTAAGGCTGTCTTCTCACCGACTAATCGTTCATTGCTGAATGACCGGTTTAACCACAGACCATTCGGGGGCTACAGCTGCAAGTAGGGTCACTGCAGATCGAGAAACAACAGTGGGAAGAAAAGTACCAGCTTTCTGTCCAGGAAATCGAGTCGCTGAAGCAGCAGGGCGGGCTGGAGATTAGACAGCTGAATGCCGAAATTGCCGAGATGAAGCGACAAGGAGCGGATCTCGAGGCTGCGCTTCGAGAGCGAGACGCAGCCATCTTGTCCATGGAAAGCAACCAGGGTGAATTCCAGGAGCACTACTCGCACATGGAGCACGAGCACGACAAGTTGGAACGCGACTACCAAACACTCTCTCAGCAGCGGAAAGAACAGTCTGACGCCATGCAGAGCCTCGAACAGCAACTTGGCGAACTGCACCAGTTCCTTGATGCCGAGAAGAATAAGACTGCCGCGCTGGAACAAGCGGTGTCAACCTGGAAAGCCAAGTACGAAGAACGGGATGCGCAAGCAGCAGAACTCAACGCTGCGTTGAACGAAGGCAAACTTGAGATCGGGCAGCGTGACGGCCAGATGAACCAGTTGATGGATGACGCAAAGAAGTACCAAAAGCATCTCGATGGTGTGAGTCAGCAGTATGAGCACAAGTTTGCTCAAATGGAAGAGTACATTAAGTCCTTGGAGTTGGACAACCAAGGTCTTCGTGCCCAACTGAAGCAAGAGTCCGAGAGGATGCAGTCGCTGGCCCAGGAAGGAACAGTGAAGCAGTTGCAGCTTGAGTCGGATGCCACCAGTGCATTAAAGCGGATGGAAGCAGAGTTCATGAACCAGAAAGCTCAGTGGGAAAGCGCGAGTCGACACGAGGTTGAGCAGCTCAAGCTCACCAACACGGATTTGTCGGTGAAGCTAGAGAGCTTGCAAGGCATCAACAAGAGCCAAAGCGCGGAAATCAGTCAACTGATGGCCAGTCTCCATGACGCTGAGGTGAATCATCAACATCAGCAGGAACAAGGAGCTAGTCAACAAGTGCAGCAGCTTATGCGTGAACTGGAACAGGCAAAATCGGAATGTGAGCGAATGCTGAAGGTGATCTCCGAGAAAGATACGACCCACGCTGAGAGTCTCCGCAGCCAAACAGCCGAGTATGAAGCCAAGCACAACGACTTCGTGTCTCGGGTAGAGAGCCAATTTCAGGAGTACTCGGCTGAGAACGACAAACTCCGCGCAGCTCTGGAGGGCAAGGAGAAGTCATTCCAAGAGCAGTCTACCCAATTTGCCACAGAAAAGGACGAGGAGATCAGTAAGTGGATGGCTGAGTGCGATGAAGTCGAGAGCAAGCTTCGTGAGCTGGATCACGAGAATGAAGAGTTGCGACGGGATCTGGAGCAGTGTGTGCAAGAGCTCGAAGTCAAGCGAAAGGAGAATGCTGAGATGAGTGAGCAAATCGATCAGTACTTGTCTCCAGACAATGAACGAGGCAAGGAGATGGAGCTGCTACACAATGAGCGGCTTCGCCTTGAAGAGCAGAATCACGAGCTCCAACAGCAGATTGAATTGACTCGGCAGGATGCGGCTGCGCAGCTGAGTGAGGCTCGCCAAGTTCAACGTCAAGCTGCTGAGCAACAGAATGTGCAACGTCATAGTATGCGGTCGTTGAACCTCGAGAAGGAAGAGGTTACTCGGAAAATGATGGCGCTGGGGGCCGAGAAAGCTGCTCTTGAGTTCCAGCTAACGTCCATTTCGTCGGACAAGAACTCATTGCAGCAGCAAAATGTTCGCTTGGAGCAGGAGAAGCGCGCTTTGGAGTTGCGTCTGGATGAGCTGATGCGCCAGGCGACTCGAGAGATGGAGACGCAGCAACAGAACGCCGCGGTCGCGAGCGAGGACATTCGAGCTCAGCTGCAACGCACAACGAGCGAGCTTGTGCAGCGTGGAGAACAGATTCGTCAAGGACAGCAACAACTCCAAACGCTGGAGCGAGAAGCGGCTGTGCTTCGTGAGAACAACAAGTACTTTGAAGACGAGGCCCGAAGCGTCCGTGGTCAGGCTGAGGAGCTGAGGGTCAAGCTGGAGTCTGTGACGAAGGAAAAGGCGGAGCTGGAGAGCGCAGTGAGGGTTCAAAGTGTCACTAATACGAACCAGCGAGCACTGGAGAGTGATCTATCAAGGAAGTATGAGCAGCTGAAGGCAGATGCGGATCGGCGCATGGGTGAAGAGATGGAGAAGGCCAATCAGCAGTACGCTGCGATGCAAGAACGGTTTGACAGCCAGGAGAAGCACTATCGGAGCGAAAACGACGAGCTTCACCGCTCTCGAATGGAGTTGAATCGTCAGGTCGAAGAGTTGACTGCAGCGTGCGATCAACTCGAGGCTGACCTTGATGGACTCCGATTGGATCGGGAGAACCAAGAGAAGGTAATCCAGGAGATGGAGCACGCTCTGAATGCTTTCGAACAGGGCAAGAGCGTTCAGCCTGGAGGTTCTTTGGGCAGCAAGCGAATGGAGAGCGCCTACCACGATTTGCAGCAAAAGCACGAGCAGTTCAAGAAGGATGTGATGGCCCAATTGAAGGAAAAGGTCGATCTCGTGAATGAGCTGGAAGACGACAATGCTGACCTTCAGGCCAAGCTTGAGCGGCAGAAGGAGATGACGCGGCATCTGATGGACCGATCGAATGCTGAAAAGCAGGAGCATCACGAAGAGGCTCTTGGCGCTTCGAAAAGCCTACGCGAGCACCAGGATCGAGCTTTTGAGTTCGAGAATCGCGTGAAGGAGCTAGAACGCAAGATCCAGGTCGACGACCAAGCTCGCACAGCAAAAGATCAAAGCGTTTTGCATGAGAAATTGCAACTGGAGCGGGAGCATCGGACATTGCAGCGACGGTGTGAGGCAGTCATTGGCGAGAACAACGCGCTGAATTCGCAGCTGGAGCAAAAGAACGCTGAAATCGAGGAGATGCATCATGAAATTCAGCGAAACACTGACGAGATGGAGGTGGCTCGCAATTCTCTTGCGTCTGCCGAGCAGCAGCTGAACCAGAAACTGGAGGAAATTGCGGACGAGCTCGATGCTCGTGATGCTGAGCTCGAGCAGAAGGACATGGAGATTCAGACCGTGCACGAGGCTGCGCAGCAAACTCAGAAGCAGCTTGAAGACACCGTCGAACAGCTACGTGGCGAACTGAGCATGCTGCGCAAGCAAGTTGTCGAGCTGCAGAGCGACCTCCGGCGTGCGCAGCGACATCAGTACCGTTCGGATGCGGACAATGGGAATGGCTTCGATCATCAAGACGATGGGACTCAATCACGCGTCAAGACTCTGCAAAAGCGATGCGACCAGCTTACTGAAAGAGAGCGTACTCTGTCCGACCAAGTCACTCGTCTGCAAGACGAGAAGTCTGCCGTTGTGCACCAGTTCGAAAATGAGATGCGGAACCTCAACATCAACGTCGGGCGATCACGCGCAGATGGAAGTCGGCAACAACTCGATGGCGCTCTCACAGCGTACCTTGCGGAGATGGCGAAGCGAATTCGAGGCTTCGAAGAGCGTGAGAAGCGTGCTGACGCACTGATTCATCGTAAAGATCGCCAGATCAACGAGCTGAAGGATCAAATTGACCGACCTGCATCTGTTGTGACGCCGACGAAGTCATCGAGACGGGACTCGCTTCACGATGACGTTCAGCGTCAAATCGACGAGATGAGCGCGAAAGTGTCGAGTCTGACTCTCGAGAACCGCAAGCTTCGCGATGCGCGTTCGCGGGGCTGGGCCAGCGGCGCGGGAAATGACAATCGCCATGACAATGTTGGAGACTTGGAGACCAAGTGCTTCCAGCTCGAGAATCGTGTACACGATTTAAAGAGCGAGAACGCCAAGCTCAAGCAGAACCGGTTGTCCAAGGCGGACGCGAAAACCTTCGTGAAGGAAATCGAGAAGCTGTCGAGCGAAGTCATGGAGAAGGATCTGCAGCTTCAAGCACTTCGTCGGCGCGACGCCAAACTGAACAGTGTCAGCAACACGAACGGCGGTGCCTCCTCATCAACGGGAAGACAGTCCGAGAGGTCCAAAGACTTGCGCCTGCTCATCGAGCAAAAGGAAAAGAAGATCATGGTTCTGAACGACCACCTGACCGAGCTCATGAAGCAGTCGATGCGGCTGCAGCACGAGAACGAGCGATACCTCGTCATGTACGGAGCGCTTCGCGACGACGCAACTCCAGTTACCCCGGATCGTGCCGATCATGGCCGGCTCCGCGAGCCTTCAACCTCGACGCCGGCGTATCTGCGCGCGCTGTAGGATAAGGCACGTTTCTCCTCGGTGGCCTTGCTAGATTTCATTTTGTCGCTTTCGATGTGAAAGCAATTCGAGCATGCAGTATTTACTTGACGGACATTTTATTCGTGGGAAATCAGCTCTAGTGCAATCGCTCGTCACACCAACTGCCGCTGCTTCGTCTCGGGAAGGTACACCCAGAAGAAAACCAGACACAGCACGTAGGTTGCGCCGTAGGCGAGGAAGGTGGCGGCTGTCCCGATCGTCTCAAACAGCGTCAGCAGCGAGCCGTTGACGAGCAGCGAGATGAGCGACATGGAGAATGTGCAGTAGCTCATGTACCGCGCGCGGTAGCTGTTGTCCTGGAAGAGCTCGCTCAGGATGACGACGAAGAGCACGCTCGGCCCGATCGCGGCGAAGACGTTGAGCGTGGCGAAGATGAGCATGATAGCTGTCGACGCGAGCGGGTTGCGCGCAAAGTCCTCGGTCGAGTAGCGCGCGAAGACAGCGCCGCTGACCAAAAAGCACACGCAGACGACGCCGAGGCACGCGAGGTAGAGTGCGCGGCGCGAGAATCGTTCGATGAGGAATCGCGCAGTCACGATCACGGAGACGACGGCAACCAGCGAGCAGAGCAGCCCGAAGACGTTGGCGTCGCGTCGCGAGAAGTCGGCACTCGTCTTGGCGATGATCTCCGGCCCGTAGAACAGCGACGCGTCCACGCAGTTGTTGACGTACGCGAGCAACACGCCGATCACGAGTTCGAGATGCGGCCGCGAGACTCGGGAGGGTGTCGACGGTGATTCTGCCGACGAACCAGTGTCGACGACCTGGTACTTGTTGCTCTTGTTCGTTGCGTCCGTCTTGCTGCTGTTGACCGTCTCGTCGCTGTCTTCGTCTTCGCTGCTGCTTGGTCGATCAGCCACACCCACGGGACTATCGTCGCCGATCTCGAGATCAAAGCCCGTGGTCGGGTTGGCCTTCCATCGCAGCCACTTGATGCTCTCGGGGAAGTAGAAGTGGAAGTTGTAGAGCACGTAAAGCGCCGGGAAGCTGCCGAACGCGAGGCACGAGCGCCAGTTCTCGGACACGACGATCATGAAGAGGTAGGGGAGCGCGACGCCCGCGTTCACCCCGAGCTGGTACATCGTCACGTACCGCTCGCGGCTGCGCGCGTCGACGCACTCGCTGATGTACATTGGGATGAGCAGGATCGAGAGTCCGTTGCCGACGCCGCAGCACAGCCTCCAGAGCACGAGCCAGCCGACGCTGGCGCTCGCGACGCTCGCCAGGAGCGTGCCGACAATCGAGCACACGCAAGCGAACATGGCCGTCGACTTGCGGCCGAAGCGGTCGGCCAGGTAGCCGCCCACGAGCATGGAGCACGCGTCGCTGAGCGTGGCTGTCGCGCTCACGGCCTCCTCCTGCGCCGCCGACAGCGCCAGGTCGTCGCGGATGTACTGCAGCGGCGCGGCCAGACTCACGTTGTACCCGTAGATGAGCCCGCCCATGACGCTGAACAGCATCCACGTGCGCCGCGTGAAGCCCACGCCGCCGCCATCGTGGCGACCGTCGAGCGACTCGATCGCGCCGGAGGACTCGGTCGCTCGCCGCTTCTTGTGCTCGCGCAGCCGCAGCAGCTCGCCCGTCTCGACCTCGGGCATGTTGCTCGCGGCTGCCGCTTCGTCAGTCGCCTCTGTACTCGCCGTTGTGGCTGCGGGACTCGGAATAGAAGAAGATCCGACGAGTTCCGACGCTGAACTGTTTGGCGATCCGCGAGGTTGCGTTTCGCCAGCCGCCTGCTCGCCAGCGCCACCCGCCGGAAGTGGGGAAGAGTCCGCTAGCATTGGGCGGTCGCACGGAACGCGACGTTCAAGGCTCGACCATGACGAGCATGACGTATGCAAAAATGACACACCCATCATGGATTGGAAGAAAAGTTGTCGGTTTTTAACATGATTTTGACCAGTAGATTGCGTACAACAGTTCAATTATCCATGATTGGCGGAAAATATGTTTTACACGTTTACAGCCAATCCAGGACGATAGAGCCTTATTTGTAGCCGGTCGCCCCGCCCACTTCACCTCCCCCCGCGTGGCAATACGCGACCGCGTGGAAGGATCCAACGCGGCAGCTCTCGGCTTGCTCCGCCCGTGCACCGCCCGCTTTCTCGGCGCCGTGTTCGCCTCGTAGGAGGCCGCCGACCTGCCGACCCTCGTCTCCATCCGCGCGCCGTAGTGGAAGCTTTGTCCCATAGCAAGTGACCATGTCGGGCGTGGGCAACGAGCGCTACTGCACGATCCTGCTGCCGGCGGGGGCGGCGACCGACAAGGCGGTGCCGCCCAGCCAGGATGAGATCCTCAAGGGCCTCGAGTCGCCCAAGGTGGAGCTCAAGATCCGCGCCGTCAAGAACGCGATCCTTGCGCTGCTGCAGGGCGAGAAGCTCCCGAAGGTGCTCATGCACATCATCCGCTTTTGCTCGACGCAGAGCGACCACACGCTCAAGAAGCTGCTCATGGTGTATTGGGAGATCGCGCCAAAGTACGAGTCGCCCCCTGCAAACAGCGACCCGGCCAGCAAAGCGCAGGCTCCGCCGCCGAAGCTGTTGCCGGAGATGATCCTGGTCTGCAACGCGCTGCTGAACGACCTGAATCACCCAAACGAGTACATTCGCGGCTGCATGCTGCGCTTCCTGTGCAAGATCAAGGAGAAGGAGATCCTCGAGCCGCTCAAGGACGCCGTGAAGAGCAACCTCGAGCACCGCCACTCGTACGTGCGCAAGAACGCCGTCATGACGGTCTACATGATGTACAAGACGTTCGGCGACGTGCTCATCCCGGACGCTCCCGAGCTTATTGAGCGCGTGCTCCACTCCGAGTCGGACGCCGGCGCGCGTCGCAACGCGTTCCTGATGCTCTTCGACTGCGCGCAGGACCGCGCGGTCGCGTTCCTCATGTCGGCGATGGACCAGGTGCCGAAGTTCGGGGACGGCTTCTCGCTCGTGATCCTCGAGATGACGCGCAAGGTGTGCCGCCAGGACCCGAGCCAGAAGTCGCGCTTCGTGCGCTGCGTGTTCCAGTTGCTGAACGCGGCATCGCCCGCCGTGAGCTACGAGGCCGCCTGGACGCTCGTGACGCTCTCGGCGGCGCCGACGGCCGTGCGCGCGGCCGCCAAGACATACTCGGGATTGCTCAACTCGCAGAGCGACAACAACGTCAAGCTGATCGTGCTCGACCGGCTCGCGGACCTCAAGAAGCATCACACCAAGGTGCTGCAGGAGATCCTCATGGACATCATGCGCGCGCTGAGCTCGCCGAGCCTGGACATCTGCAAGAAGGTGCTCGAGATCGCCATGGACCTGGTGTCGGTGCGCAATATCGACGAGGTTGTCACGCACCTGAAACGCGAGATTGTCAAGACGCAGGACAAGGCGCGCGACAAGTCGGGCGAGTACCGCCACTTGCTCATCCAGGCGATCCACGCGTGCGCCGTCAAGTTCCCGGATGTGGCAAACCACGTTGTGCACCTGCTCATGGAGTTCCTCAATTCGGACGGCGCCATGGACGTCATTTTGTTCGTGCGCGCCATGTGCGAGAGCTACCCGGACCTGCGCGCTTCGATCCTCCAAAAGTTGCTCGTCGCGTTCCCCGACATTGCGCTCGCCAAGGTCTACCGCGTCGCGCTCTGGATCCTTGGCGAGTACTCGTCTGACTTGGCGGACGGCTCCGGTACTGCTATCGACAGCGACACGTCGATTCTCGAGGCTGCCAAGACCATTTTTGCTGCGCTCGGACCTGTCCCGTTCTTGACGGACGCAGCGATCAAGACCGCTGTGGACGAGACACCCGAGGTGGTTGACGGCGCTGCGTACGCGAAGCCCGTGACGAAGAGTGTGGTGCTTGCCGATGGAACGTACGCGACCGAGACGTCGTACTCGGTCGCAGCCAAGCAGAAGACGACGGTGATTGAGGAGGAGAACGTTCCTGGACTCCGCAAGTTGATTCTTGGTGGCGACTTCTTCTTGGGTGCGGCTGTTTCGTCGACGCTCGCCAAGCTGAGTCTGCGCGCGACGCGCGGCAACCTCGCTGCTGCCAGTGGCGGCGAGCTGAAGCAGCTCGTGGTCGACTCGGCGCGGTACATGGGTGCGATCGTTGCGTACGGCCAGTCGAAAGCGAGCAAGCACGAGATCGACGACGACTCGGCGCGGCGCATCCTCATGTGTGTGCGCGTGCTGCTGGACCAGCAGGCGACGGATGCGACGTACGCGATCGTGACGCAGGAGTGCCGTCGCTCGTACCGTGCGCTGCTGGATACGCAGAAGGCCCTCGAGGCTGAGCAGGAGACGGAGGAGGAGCCGGTGACGCAGGCTGACGACCTCATCAGCTTCCGGCAGCTGCGCGGCAAGAAGGCGCTGGGAGCGACGGACATTGATATTGACGACGGCGCCGACATCAACCGCGCGCTTGGACAGGATGGTGCGAACGAGTACTCTGGCAAGCTGCGCCACGTGCACCAGCTCACGGGCTTTGCCGACCCGGTGTACGCCGAGGCGTACGTGACAGTCCACGACTACGACATTGTGCTGGAGATCTTGGTGGTGAACCGGCTGCCGCAGACACTCAACAACCTGACGGTGGACTTGTCGACGATCGGTGATCTCAAGATTGTCGAGCGTCCGGCGCCGCAAACGATCGGTCCGCTCGACCAGCGCTCGATCCGTGCCAACATCAAGGTGTCGTCGACTGAGACTGGACACATCTTCGGCACGATCGTGTACGACTCGAGCTCCGGCGCGGAGAAGACGTACGTGAACCTGAACGACATTCACCTGGACATCATGGACTACATCCAGCCGGCGACGTGCTCCGACGCGGCTTTCCGGTCCATGTGGGCTGAGTTCGAGTGGGAGAACAAGGTGGCCGTCAACACGGAGCTGACGAACGTGTTCCAGTTCCTGCAGCACATTGTGGACAAGACGAACATGCGCTGCCTGACGCCGACTGCCTCGCTCGGCGGCGACACCAACTTCCTGGCTGCCAACCTGTACGCCAAATCGATCTTCGGCGAGGACGCGCTCGTCAACCTGAGCGTCGAAAAGCAGGACAAGGGACGCATCGCGGGGTACATTCGTATCCGCAGCAAGACGCAGGGCATCGCGCTCAGCTTGGGCGACCGCATCACGGCCGTTCAGCGTGGCAGCGACGAGACGCAGGGGAAGCGGAAGAAGGCGACCGCGTAGATGCAGGTGGAGTCGGTAGAAGGCGTCCAGTATGGAAGCTGGGGACAGTGCGAGTGTGTGGGTTCGACCAGCGTCTGCGATAAATGAGAGAACACGAGCGAGTCATGGATGGATGTTGAGTTGCTGTCATCAAATGCTCGTCGAGTAGCTTCCGTGTGTTGATTTGGATCAGTTCTCAATTGGCTTCTATTCACGAATCTATTCTGCACAGCGAACTTCCTGCTGCACACACACACATTGAAAGCAATTTATGTTCTCAATCACGACGACTCGTACTGTGGCGTCTCAACGATGCCGATCGCGTAGCTGTGATACCCGGTGTCGCCTGTCGTGGTAGCGACCATCTGCACACCCCACTCGGGTCCATACAAGCGCAGGTTGTCGCTTGTCAGTCCGTCCACGTATGGGAACGCGCGTCCTCCTCGATGGAGAATATCATCGACCGGCGGACGCTGATCGCGATTCCACACGGCCAAGTCGATCGTGGCCTGGATGGTGAAGCGTCCATTGCTCAGGTACGAACGCTCGAGCCACTCACCCATGCCGCGCGAGATCATGATGACGGGGATCTTAACTCCACCGTCATCCCCTGCCTGCTCTGTCGATGTCTGGGATGGATCCTCAGTTGCTTGTGCTGGATCTGCCGCTTGCCTGTCGCTGCCAGAGCCATTCTCGTCTTCGCCAGACTCATCATCGATGACGCCGCTTCCCCCCATCACCATCACACGGTACGCATCGTCCTCGGTGTTGATGATAACCACGCCGGCCGCACCGTGTGCCGCTGCGTTGCGCACTTTGGTCTCGAAGTAGCAAGTTCCTCGAGCAATCAACACGATCGCGCCGCGCAGTTCTTCGGGAGGGTTGATCAGCTCTCCACATCCGTCTCGCGGCATCGCAGTCACCACTGGCGCTTGTCCAAAAAGCAGCGAATTCGACAGCTCGTCGGCTATGCCAAAGGCGGCGGGAACGCACGCGAACGGCAGCTCGGGCGAGCGCGCTTGCCGGGGATCGTCGATATCGAGAGCCGTGGCCACAAGCTTGAACGTGCAGCGAGTGCTCAGTGGCAGCACATCGCCTGCAGTCGACAGTTTGTGCACGTGATGCGTTGGCTGCAGCGCCGGGTTCCACTCCTCCTCCTCTTCCTCTGTCTTCTTTGTCGTGTCCCGGCGGGCGGTTGGAATCTCAGGTAACTTGCGCCGACCAACGGTCACAAGCATATGCAGCGCGTCCGAGACTCCCGAGACCTCGAGCCAGTCGCCTGTAGCCTGCCGTGTGAACCTCATCACGCCGTCGCTCTGAGAGACGTCGAACTGACCCAGCGCACCGGGACCATCCATCAGATTGCTGTCCGCAGCGGGGACTTCGCCATGCAGCAACTCGCGGAGCCAATCTTGTTTCGTTCCTGCGGGTGTTGGCACCGCCACCCCACCGTGTTGTGCGTCGCCCATGATGAAGCTCTTGACAGTGAGCTCGGGTTCGTCGTCTTCTTTCCGGTACAGGAAATCAAATTGCCGTCGCAGCTTCTCCTCAATCTTGGGCAGCCACTGCTCCAGTCCGGTTGTGACAGCTCCTTTCGCAGCGGTAGTACTCGTAGTCGACGTCTTCTGCTGCTCCTTGGCCGCCTTTGCCTTGGAGCATCGCGGCGTGCGGGACACCACTTCGCCCTCGAACTCAATAGAGTACTCGACGTGGTCCGAGAACGACGGCGGAAGACATTGAAGTCCACGGTCATCAGGGAAGTGAGTTCGGTTGAGCGGTTCGTGCTTGTTCCCAGCCTGCAGGATCGGCGCCACTAGCTTGGTCGGTAACACCGGGAACGGATGCGCCTCGGTCGTCATGACGTATCCGCCGCGCCGGAAGAAGTGCGTGTCGTTGAAGAGCAAGTACAGGTACTTGCACGTCTCGGAGAGGAAGAAGGAGGGCATGTAGTCTTCTTGCGCCTTGGTCTCGACGTTGCCAATGCTCGCATACCCGCAGTCCGTCCTGGCGTACTTTTGCAGCGAGTGGACCGCGTGCGCTCCAGCGCGCAGCCACGACGAGTCGTTGGTAGCTTCGTGCATGTAGAAGGTCGACTCGAGCAACTCGGGACGCAGCGGGTAGCGAGCGCCGCGGCCCTTGACAGGCCGCCACTCGAGCACATTGAACTGCTCGGGCAGGAAGCCATACTCGCGCCAGACGCGGAAGAAGGCGTTCATGGACTTGGCGGCTGACAGCAAATGGCCAGCGCCAGCCTGCATCCCTGGCCAGAAGGAGGCCAGACTTTCGAACAGGATCGAGTTTGTGTGCGAGCAGCCCGTCCACATGCTCACATCAGCGTACCAGTCGCCGTGGAGATTGTGCTCGAGCACAGCAGGGTAGACGGTCGCGAACATCTCGAGCGCCTCGCGGTCGTCGAACAGCATGTACATCTTGAGCAGGTACTCATAGAAGCTGTCCGAGTTGGAACCCGGACCTGAACCCGTCTCGGTCCAGT
This sequence comes from Phytopythium vexans, assembly GCA_003413675.1. Classification (NCBI taxonomy): domain Eukaryota; phylum Oomycota; class Peronosporomycetes; order Pythiales; family Pythiaceae; genus Phytopythium; species Phytopythium vexans. The sequence continues at coordinate 136,021 of QLOC01000005.1, forward strand.
CGCCCGATCGGGTGTCAATGTGCTTGCCCAGAAGTCCAAGAGCTGACCGACGGTCGAACAGCGCGCGCACTGATCGCCGTGCCGCGACAGCGTACTTGACATCGCCAGTCAGCACGCTGAGCATCGTAAACTCGAGCGAGAGCGAGCCGGCGCCAGCAGTGGACGCGATCGGTGTTTCGTCCTTCGGCACACCTCTCCGCAGGTTGACTGTGCCGTACGGGATCCCTGTCGCAGTATCGAACGCCGGCAGCAACCGATCCCCAAGATCGACTGCGAGCTTGAGCAGACCGCCGTGGTAGTCTTCAGAGACGTACAGCTCTCGGGTCGCATCAGCGGCAAACATGTGGGCTGATAACAGTCCGCCGAGCACGCGGATGGTCGTCTCGAACACAGAGACCTCCTCGTCCAAGTCGAACGACGCGTTCTCCAGCACAAGAGAGACGGCGCGTCGGAATTCAGGGCCGTCCTCGAGGATCGCGAGCATGTCCAGCGTGTCGATGAGCGTGAGCATGGGCAGCTTGCCCAGCTCGAACTCGGCTCCCCGACATGAGAGCGGTGCCAGGTCGTCCTGAGGGAACGCGTGCGTCATGTACCCGCTGTAAGCGTGGTAGAACATATCCTTGACGGTCTGCGCGAGCGCGCGCTGCTCGTCCTGAGCCATCTGCGGCGCCGCGCCGAGCACGTACGCGTCTCGCTGCATGAGACCGCAAGCAGCGGGCGAGCACACGCGGACGCGGTACGAGCACACCGCAGGCTCCTCGACGCGCTCGATGTACGTCTCGTTGGCTCGGAATGCGCAGCACTGGTACTGGATCTCGACCGAACGCGAGCGGTTCGCGGCCGCGCAGAACTCGCCGGGCACTTGGTACTGCTCGATAGCCACAAAACCAGCGACGTCCGGATCCTTGACGCGGTCGAAGCGGTCCACGCGCTCAATGTGCAGCGGCCGCGTCTTGTCGACGTTATGTACGCCTAGCAAAACGGTCTGTTCCTCGGCGTTGGTCGCTGGCGGGGAAGCCTTGCGGCCGTGGACCACGTTCGGCACTGGCCGATGGAACTGGCGCACGAATCGATCGACGCACCACTCGTAGCGCCACCAGTCGCCGGCCTCGTGGTGTTGAACGCACTCGCTGCCGCGTAGCTGTCGCTTGACGCGGTTCTTGAACGCGCGCAGGCTCTTGCCCGACAATTCTCGCAGCCCGTTGTCGCGACTGAGAGGAAGCGAGTCTTCGCCAGTTTGGCTCGCGGCCTCGGTCGCCCCCGCGACGCCGAACGCCACGCACCACGTCGTCAGAAGCAGGAATGGGAGAGCAAGCGCTGGCACAGCCGTGCGACGGCGCCAGGATCCGCGGGGCCGCCGCCGACGAGCTGGTCCCTTGGCGCCGAGCTCGGCAGCATCATCACGTGGCAGCATTGTGGAATGCTGATCAAGATGGTTACGCATGCATTTCTGAAGGTCGAGCTGATCGTATCCGGACGCTGGAAAGAGCAGGTAATACGGTATAAGAGGTTATGTCGCAGCGTGGTGTGTCAGGGTTACACCCAAGTGTAACCAAATCTTCAAACCACAATGGAGCTTCGAGGTGGCGGAGTCGCCGCGCTGCGCAGGTTTCTGGCGGCGAATCTGCGCGCCGAGAAGCTGGACAAGGCCGAGATCAAGCAATTGGTGAGCGGGAACGGCGAGCCAGAAGTGTTGACGCCGTCGGAGCTGCGGCTCGCGGTGCAGTTGCTGAGGGAACTGCGAGCTCAAGACTCCACCGTCCCCAGCGTTGCCAATTTCTTGCGCAGCAAAGCGCAAGTAGTCGCGATCGATGCCTCCCGAGATGCTGCTAGCCAAGTCAAGACGGATAAACAGGTGGCGTATATGGAGAAGCGTCGGCAGAAGCTGCTGCGGCTGGACGAGGAGATGCGCTACGGCGGCATGATCCGGAATGTCAAGGGCACGACGGCGAGTCGCGAGATGCAGGAGTTCCAGACATCCGTCAAGCAGCACCTGTCGATCGGTGCCAACATGGTGGTGGCTCGCATAACGGCTTTTGTCGCCGTCTACATGGTCGCTCGCTCGCTCACGGACAGCGAGACGACGGTGAGTGATGCAGATATGGATGCATTGAAGAAAGCAATGGCACTGATCGAGGACTGTGGTGGCAGCGAATGGTGGCAGGCATGGGCGGCGCGATCGCCATGATGGTGATTGAGATGGTGTTATTTATTGCTCGCGCGTCCAAGTTCGAGGCGGTCGAACAGCAGCAGCGCAAGCACCGCGAAGGCGCCTTTGAGTAGGAGCCGCCCTGCACATTGCAGAGGTTGTCCTTTTCCAGTGTGGGCTATGTCGTGGTGTAGGGGGACTCGTAGCACAACGAAGTAATTCGACTGGAGAGCATCTGTACCGCAATGCACTCGTTCGGGAAGTACACTGTCGCTTCATGCGCGCAGTGTTCCTGCACAATGAAATCGACCACCAAAGCAGCAAGCGGAAATGAAATCGCACCAATATCTAAATGCAATCTACAGAAGCTCCACCACATTCAGGATTTTCGTCACCCCAAACCAAATCGATAGTCATGTTGTTTCAACAGCATCCCGTCCTGCTTCGCTCCAATTCATCCTAAGCAATGCTAAGCATGCCGCCCTCGCCGCCCTAATTCTCAAGCACGACTCGGTAGCGCACCTTACCAGAACGCATCAGTTCAATGCCGTCGTTCACCTTGGCCATCGGCAGCTTCTGGACGATCGGACGCACACCCTTCTCCGACGCGATTGCAAGCATGGCCGTAATGTCCTCGATGCCGCCAATCATGCTGCCCACGATATGGATACCCTTGGATACCAAGAACATCGGCATGAACTTCATCTCGTCGTTCGGAACACCGACCGTGATAAAAGTCCCGCGCTTGCGAACCAGTCCCAGGTACATGTTGTATGGCATGTTGTCGCCACCAGCAGTCAGCAAGAGCACGTCCACCGAGTTGGCAGCCTTCTTCTCGTCTTCCGGATCGCTCAGATTATAGAACTCGACAGCGCCAAGCGAGCGGATCTCTTGCTCCTTGTTGGCCGAACGAGAGAATGCGATGGGTGTCGCACCGAGCGCGTTGATGAATTGAATGGCCAAGTGACCGAGACCACCGATGCCGATCACTCCGACGCGGTCGCCGGCCTTGATTCCAGCCTTCTTCAACGGCGTGAACACCGTCGTACCGGCGCACATGAGCGGTGCTGCCACATCTGATGGGATGTTGGTCGGGATCTTGAACGCGTAGTGGCTCGACACACGGACATAGTCGGCGTATCCACCGTACGATCGATGACCGTCGGCGTACGTCGAGTTGTACGTGAACACAGCATGGTCGCAGTACGGGTCGTCATGTTCAGCACACTCAGCACACGGCGTCTTCGGATTCTTGTTAAGGCACGCGAGCACTTGAGCACCGACGCCGACACGGTCGCCGACCGCCAAGTGTTTGACGTCTGGTCCAGCCAACGTCACCACGCCGATGATCTCGTGGCCGGGGACGCACGGGTACTGCGACGGTCCCCAATCACTGTCGATTGCGTGCATATCTGCGGCGCAGACACCACAGTGCGAAATCTCGATCTCGACGTCCTCGTCACCCAGCGGTCGCGACTGGTATTGCCACGGTTTGAGCTGTCCAGAGGGTTCCGAGGCAGCGTAGGCGTTGACGGTGCGGGGAGCAGAGGTGTCCATGATCGAGGTCCGAGGATGTGGAGTTGCTTGTTCAGTTGGTGGCAGGTCGCAAAGTGAGCGGCATGAACCTCGAGCGTTCTGCTTGCCATCGAAGCAATGGTACTGCTCGCTGACCTCGTACTCGCATCGGGAATCCTCGTCGGCTGGCTTGGTCGAAGTGAGAAGTGTTGAAGTTGATGAAGGAAAGCCTTTCAGTATTCTGAGCCGGAGGCATTGGAGTGGAAGCCTAAGGGAGCTTCCGTCATCTACGATGATGACGGTGTCGGTTATGCCCCGCCTACCGATCTGGTACAGCAACGTTGTTCAGCATCGGATGACGCCTGTCGGTGGATTACACTGTGGTATGTCTTGTTTGTCTCATACTATGTGGACACTGGATTTGGGACGTTCGTTTCCAGCACAGATTGCGCCAAGCCGTCATCATGGTCGAACCGTAAACCTGGACTAGTATTCTTCGCTACACGCGGGATGTTCTGATGTAAGTCCAACCTGATGAAACGACTGCGATGAAGTGATGTTTCCCCTTGCCACGGCAACGTTCCTGCACAGAGTAGTTGCAGCCACTCAAAATGAAGTGCCATCGCGAAGAGAGATTCGCAGGAGTCTGCTCCGAACGACAAGCAGATAGTAAGCGCGTGATAGTGGCCAACGATGACCTCTACGATTGAGCACAATGGCTCTGTGAGATGATCGAATGGAGATACTCGGCAGAACATTGCACTAGGATTTGGCAGGAATATCTTCTGCTCTAACCCAACGAAGCTAGGTAGTCTTGCACCGACAGTTGGATCCTATATTCCACCACCTCATGCTTCGTGCGACTAGTTCTCGAGCACGACTCGGTAGCGCACCTTACCCGAACGCATCATCTCAATGCCGCCGTTCACCTGCGCCATCGGCAGCTTCTGGATGATCGGACGCACATCCTTCTCCGATGCCACCGCCAGCATGGCCGTAATGTCGTCGATGCTCCCAATGCAGCTGCCAATGAAGCGAACGCCGCGAGGCACGACCAACATGGGATTGAAGCGCACATCGTCTTCCGGGATGCCGACCATGATGAAGGCGCCGCGCTTGCGAACCAGTCCCAGGTACGAGCTGTACGGCATGTCGGACCCGTCAGCTGTCAACATGAGTACGTCCACCGAGTTGGCAGCCTTCTTCTCGTCTTCTGGGTCGCTCAGGTTGTAGAACTCGACAGCACCAAGCGAGCGGATCTCTTGTTCCTTGTTGGCCGAACGAGAGAATGCGATCGGGATCGCCCCCATCGCACGGATGAACTGAATGGCCAAGTGACCGAGACCACCGATGCCGATCACTCCGACGCGGTCGCCGGCCTTGATACCTTCCTTCCGCAGCGGCGTGAACACCGTCGCGCCGGCGCACATGAGCGGCGCTGCCACATCCGATGGGATGTTGGTCGGGATCTTGAACGCGTAGTGGCTCGACACGCGCACACGCTCCGAGAAGCCGCCGTACGAGGTGGCGCCGTCCGCGTACGTGGCGCCGAACGTGATGACAGAGCGGTCGCAGTACGCATCCTCGTGGTCGGCGCAGTCGCGGCACGAAGCGGCCTTGTCCTTGTTGAGACAGGCCCACACTTGGGCACCGACGCCGACACGGTCTCCGATAGCCAAGTGCTTGACGTTGTCCCCAGCCAGAACGACCTCGCCGATGATTTCGTGACCGGGGACCAACGGGTACTGCGCAGGTCCCCAGCCACTGCCGAGAAAGTGAATGTCGGAGCCGCAGATGCCGCAGTGCGAGATTTTGATTTCGACGTCTTCGTCGCCGAGCGCGCGCGACTCGTATTGCCACGGCTGGAACTTGCCAGAGGGCTCGAAGGCCGCGAAGGCGTTGATGGTGCGAGGAGCGGAGGCAGCCATGTCGTCGTGGGCGATGGTTGGAAGGAAGCTTGCTGAGTTGGTGGTCGATTGGGAAATGAGCCAACGACTGACCCTGCCAGCTCAGCTCATCGAAGACCTTTTGGGATCACTGGCCGAACTAACGGGCTGTGTCAGGATGATGGTGATCATCGGATTATGGGGTCATTACCGCGTCAACTTGGATCGATCGTAATCGCCAGCTTGCTGCTATTTTCGGCTTCAAGTTCATGACTAAAACTCCAAAACCAGCTGGCAAGGGTCAACGCCGCTACCTTCGCCGAAGGAGCGGGCAGTGCACTAGCTCGTGGTCAGCGCGGTCTTTGTCGCGCATCTCGGCGCCGCAGCCGAGTTCGCAGACCGTAAACCGCATGGGGCACACGTCCCTCTCGTGCTGTCGCAGAGTGTGGGCTGGGAAGACGGCGCCGCAGCCGAGGGGGCACCAGATTCGTCGCAGCTTGCACTCGCTCTGTTCGTGGCGCGGCTGGTCCACAGCTCGAAGTGTCGCTGTCTTGCAGCCGTGTACACATTCAACTAGCCGCATCTTGCAGTCTTCTGCGCGGTGGCGAGCCATGTCGGACGCCGCGACTTTCGCCTGGCCGCAAAGGCCGCAAGCCGACAGCCGGAGTGAACACTCACGGGCGTCGTGGGCCGCGCGGTCCATCTCGACCACCTCCATCTTGCAACGAAGACAGGTCACATGGCGCCTGTTGCAGTCGTTCGCCTGGTGGTTCTCGAGACTGGCGAGCGGTATGCGGCGGCCACACTTGAGCGGGCACACCACCAGCCGCTGGACACACTCGATGCGAAGATGTGTGTCCAACGGCGCGCCGACGACGCAGTGGACTCCGCACCGTGCAGGACACTCGACTTCGCGTTGTTCGCACTCTTCTCGCTCGTGGACCGCTTGCTCTCGCGCCAGCACCACGTCCTCGCAATTCCAGCGGCACTTGACCCGCCTCATCGCACATTCGTCGGCTTCATGAATGTCGCGATCGCGCGCGAGCAACGCGTTCGCTCCGCAGCCGAGCCGGCAGCGCACGCGGCGGCGAGGGCATTCGCTCAGCTCATGGCGCTTCAAGTCACCCAGACGGACAACAGCTTTGCCAGGATTGCACCCCAAGCTGCACACCACCAGACGCTCGGGACACGTCGACTGAGCGTGCGCGACCAACTTCTGGTGCGTCATGGCCTCGCCACACGCGCACTTCTCGAGCCGGAAATCGCATTCGCTCTGGGCGTGGCGAGCAGCGTCTCGTCGCAGAAATGATTGCCCGCACTTGGTCTGCGTGCACTCGATGATGTGAAGAGGGCAGTCGAGGTTGAGGTGCGTATCGACATCTTCGGCCAGCAGAATATGTTCGTGTCCGTTGTCCCGCTGACACCCATGCGGACACGGCATGAGGCGCTTGGGACACGACTTTGTCTCATGGTCTTGCAGTGGTGATGTCTCCCGAATAACGACGGCGTGGTCGACGTCGTGCGCCTCGCGCGGCGCCAGGAAGCCGCACCCCCATTTGCACACGCCATGAATCGCCGACACGGCACCGTTGTGGTCCGTAGCCGGCGCCAGTCGTCCGCGGTTCCCAGAGACGGCGCGACTCAGCATCGCGACGGCTGCGTCGCAGCGCGCTTCTCGAGCCCAGTCGAGCGCTGAGCGGCCACTGGTGTCGCGGATCAGCACGTCCGTCTCGGGCATATCTAACAGCAGCTTCACCATCTCGGGCTGGCCACTCGCCGCTGCAACCATGAGCGCAGTGCGGCCATCACGTCGCATCACCAGGTTCACTCGAGCGCCGTGAGAGAGCAACACGGCCGCGCACTTTCGTGTCCCGTAGCGCGCACTCATGGTAAGCGCTGTGCGGCCAGTGGAGCTTTCAAAATTGACGGCGGGGCGATTGGACGTCCGTGACAGCAGCAGCTCAATCACTAGCACGTCGACGCCATCGCTGTTGGCCATGTACGCGAACTCGTTCACACACGCAGCCATCAGGAGCGTTGTGCCCGATGACGGCGTCTCATAGTCAGCGAACGCGCCTTGGTTCAGCAACGCAACGGCAGCGACAAAGTCCCGCGCTATGATGGCAGCCGCGAGTGCGGCGTGCAACGCACGCTGCTCGGCTGTCTTCTTGGATACGTTCTTCTTCGCGAGCACCTCCTCGCGCCGTCGCGCCATCGCCGCTGCACCTTTCGCGAGCTCGATGTTTGCGTAGTGCTGTGTCGGTGAGTAAAATGTAACGTCCTCGGACTCCCATCCACGCTGACGCGAGTATGCGCGGCAGTCATAGTGCCGCTGGGCGACCAGCAGCGTCATACCAAGCGTCATGGGGCCGCCGTCAGGCTCCCACTCGACATCTTCGTCGTCACCAGGCGACTTGGAAGTCTTGAACTGTTTGGAACGTGTTAGTGGCTGGAGGATCCAACCTTCGGAGCGATAAACGCGCTCGGCGGCGTCCTTGTCGAGCCAATCCGTCGTGTCGGACGGAAGCGGTGCACACGGGAAGACTCTTCCAGGTAACACGTGGGTCTTGTGAGCGACACCAGCACCGTGTGAGACCAACACAGCAGCCACATCCGGGAAACCGTTGAAGATCGCCTCGTGCAGCGGCACGCGGTGCGTCTGGCGGAAGAGTGCGAGCTTGCGACGGTAGTGGCCGAGCAAGAATGCGTGCGCCACATTCGACACGAGCGCAGCCATGGCTGCGTCTGAGCGGTCTGCCACTCTGTCGTCACCGCGCCGTTGCTTCCGGTATCGGTAGTCTCGAAACACAGCTTGCACAAGGCTGGCGCACAGCGTCTTCTCTTCGTGGGAAACACCAGCGACAGCGCCGTGAGCGAGTAGCAGTCGAACCATCGCCTCGTTTCCCACCGCAGCAGCGAACGAGAGCGGTGTGTGTCCGGTCAGCGACGTGAACCCAAGCAGTCGGTGCACACGGACACGGTCACGCGCCACAGCGAGCTCGGCATCAGCGGCCTGGACGAGTGCGCGCGCAGCATCGACCTCCTCCTGTCGCGAGGGAAGCGACCGCACCGCCACGTCCACGGCGAACTTGGCCTGGGTCAGTGTCGCCTGCGTCCCGTTGAGTGCGACAGCCATCTTGCGCTTCCGGTCCACGAACACTTGGCGCTCCGACTGGGACCGATATTCGCTCTCGACGCCTTTGACCCACGCGGCCAATGTGTTGACTAGTCCAGCCCGCACAGTCGTTGAGCTTGCCGTTGCAGTCGACGGTCGCCGTTCCGTTGTCGCGGTGCTGGTGTCTAAAGTCCCTGCAGCCCCTCGCGCGTCAAACTCCTCCGTGCACGCTGAAAACGCTGGCGATCGCAAACACTCGCGTCGAACCTTGGCCATGACATCGGCAGCGACTGGATGCTTCCTATACCCGCGCAGCCGACGCAATAGACTGCGGTCCATCAACAGCGCTTGCGCTGTCTTCCACCACTCCATGTCGCTGTACTCGGTTGCGTCGCGACGCCCACGAGGCACCACGCCGCACATGAGGCAGATAGCCTTCATGACTACTAGCACACCCTCAGGCGGCACGTGCAAATTGAGGAGTGCCGCCACATCCTGGGCAGTGATCTCACGGATGAGCGACAACATATCGACCTCGAGTGCGCCGGATGCCGCCTCGGAGGCTTCTTGGGATTGCTCCACACGCGCGATCTGCCTCTCACAGTCGTGCACCTGCGCCAGTAGTTGCGATGCTGTGATACTCTTGGCTTCCGTGTCGGCGACGCTCTCGTTGAACACGCGGACGGCGTCCTCCAACTCGCTCTTAACCTGCGCGGCCAGCGCTTGTTGCTCGCGTAGGACTCGATCAAGCTCAGTCTGAGGATCCCCAGACTCGTTCCCTGCCGCGCGATGACCGTGCTTGACGCATTGCGTCGCCCAGTCATAGTCAGAGCACGCAATCGCGACGAACAACGCGCGGTGATCGCGCTCTAGTGCTGCCTGCTCCTCCAATAGCTCAAGAACCCGTTGATACTGAGGGGCCATGGCGTTCGGAGCGACCGAGGTTGTGACCGTCAACACCAGTGCTCGAGCCGTAGCCAGTATGTTCCTCCCCATACGGTTGGTGTGAAACACATCGGCGCGATGCTCGAGCAACAGCGCGACGGCCGCTGGGTCTGGAGCAAGACTCGCCTCAGATAGCGGAGTGCGGCCTCGTGACGTCTCGAAGTTCACATCCGCGCCGAACCGCAGCAGCAGCTTGATGAGATCGAGATCGCCGAGTGACGCAGCGAGCACAAGCGGCGCAAATCCGTTAGCAAACTCATCGTTGACTTGAGTGGCTGCATCGTCAACATTCTGCAGGAAGTAGGTGGTGAGGTCGTGATCGCATGTCTTGATTGCGTAAAGTAGTGCGTTCTCATTGTGAAGCGAGCAGCGCTCGAGCCGTCGACCAGCAACCCAAAGGCGAATCGGTCGTCCACATTGCTTCGCACCAGTGCCACACGGAACGACGCGTTGCCGACACCGCTTCCAGTGATCCTCGGCCATGTAGGCGAATACTCGCTCGCGGCAGCCGAGCGGACACTCGACCACGCGCATGGTGCAAAAGTACTGAAGGTGCTCGTCGAGCTGGAAGAACGCCACATGGAGACCACACTGGTTGGGACACATTGTCTGACGACGACTGCACTCGCCGTTCTCGTGCGCGTCTGCGTCTGCGTCCTTGAGCTGTTGACCACAGCCCTTGCGGCAGAACACGAGGCGTTGCGGACACGCGAGCGCCTTGTGCTGTGCGAGCGTCGCAAACACGACTCGTTCTCCGCAGAATGAGCAGTTGGCCATACGTTGCGGACACTCGACGAGCAGGTGGTGCGTCACGTCATTGTGTCGAAGTACGCGACCACACCCTGCCTCGCACGGCCCAAACGTACGTAGAGGGCATTCATCGCGGTCGTGGACATCCTTGTCAGCCACCCACACCAACTGCTCACATTGTCCGCACTGGATCAGCCGCTTTGGACAAATAGCGGCTTCGTGAGCTGGAACGTCGCGCCACGCAACAAGCTGCGTACAACCCAATCGACATCCCCGAGGTAGATCTTGACATGTCGACGAGAAATGGGTAGCTAGAGCACTGGCGGCCAGAGTAACGCGGCAATGCTGGCACATTATGGATCGTAGCTTGCATTGCGCCTCCTCATGCTCGACAAGTCGCGCGAACGGCAGGATTTCACCACAGCCCAGACGACAACTCGCGTTCCGAAGGTTGCAGCGCTTGGCGACATGCACAGAAACTGTGTTGAATGGCAGTCGCTGTCCGCACTTGAGAGGACACGGCACCAGGCGGTGCGAGCACTCGTTCTCGACATGGTGTAAGCGCGACTGAGCTGGGATGAGGCCACACAACGAGGCAATCACGCTGTCTGACTGCTCCTTCGCTCCTAAAGTATCAAGGAGAGTATACTCCCGGCGCTCCAGAGAACACCATTCATTGTGTCCGTCAGGATATTGCACAAAGTGCACGCCTCGCTCCACATCGAAGCTCAAGACTGTGATGCATGTCGAGCTGGCCAGCTTCTCTCTCTCCAACCCTGCAATGTCAGTCTGCATCTGCTCGCATTGAGCTCGTAGCCACGTGATCATCGTGTCACGGGTCTCGACACGCTGCAAATACTTGACATCAACCTTGCCAACGCTGCTGGCGGTCCATCGCTCAAGCTGAGCTAAAACACGGTTGCACTTGTCTACGCGTGCACGGAAGCCGCTCAGACTGGTTGAACGGTGCTGATCTCGTGCTTGATCTGGATCAGCTGTCATAAGAGCCGTGATTTTGTCGATATTGCTGTCATAAAGCTGGACTGACTTTCCGCACAAATCGAGCGGGCAGTGTGTTTGGCGTAAGGCACAATCGCCAGCGTCAACAAGGCAGTGGACCGCAGCCAAATGTTGCGGAAGTGCCAAAATACCAGCTCCCACTCCAGACCCACGGCAACCATTCGGACATGGTGTCATCTCGAGCGTGCACTGCCACGCGTAGTGTTCGTCAGCAAATAAGGCAAGGAACGTACCACTCAGCTTACAGCCGTTCCGACAAGTCACGAGACGGAACGCACACTCGTTCTCCTCATGGTGTTCTCGTGCTTCGGCTGCGCCTCCAATTAGAGCATCGCATCCATGCGCCGCCCATTTGCACGAGCGCCTGCGCATCCCACACAGCGTCGACACGTGAAAGTCCATGTCTTCGAACTTGACAAGCTGGCCACAGCCCGGCAAATGTCCGCCCGATTTTGTCGCAGTGCCTGCGCACTCAACCAGGCGCTTGACACACTGTTTTCGACGATGCAGCTTGGCGTCCTTGGCCAAGAATTCGGCACCACAGCCTTGGTCACACGAAACACTTCGGAGCGAGCACTGAGCGGTTTCGTGGTTGTCAAGTTGGTCAAAGCACATCGAGGCGCCGCACAACCGGCGACACTCGACTTGCCGCTTGCGACAGTGAAACGACGCATGCTGCTCGCGGTCGCGAACACGGGTGCTTTCGCGGCATCCAAACTGCAGGTTCGGACACGCAACATAGCGCTGATCGCACCATCGAGTTTCGTGCTGCTGCTTGTCTTCGAAAACATACTGCTGGTTGCAGTGGTCACATGTCACGGTGCGCTTTAGACAATGATGCTCTTCGTGCGTCATCATGGTGTCCATTGGACCAATGAAGCTACAGCCTTCGCGTGTACATCTCGTCGGAGCGGTACGATCGCGGTGAACGGCGACATAGCTCCGATGAGCGTCGGCATCGCTAATCGCACTTTGCAGCTCTTGCAACACCTTGCTGGGATTGTCGTCCATATCACCTGACATCGCCACGTTCTTCTCCGCATAATCGAGCGCCTTGTTGCCCACACTATCTCGAACATTAACCCAGCGCAGAAACGTCTCGTGCCATTCAGTAAGTCCATCCTCGCGGAGGGACCTCTTGTTTGAGTTCACAAAGCTGTCGATGGGTGATTCGGGTAGAGCAGCACTTCTCATCGCGACGAGAAGATGATGTACGATCTTTGGCTGTGCATTGCTCACTGCGTGCATGAGAGCTGTCTTGCCCTCGCGCGTCGAGCGATTCACATCTACGCCAGCGCGAATCAAGTGCAGCACAACTCCCTCGTGACCGCAGTAGCATGCCCAGGTCATTGCTGTGTGCTTCAGGCGAGTCTCGTGGTGTAAGATTGCTCCCATATCGAGGAGTTCCTGCACGGCCGCCAAATACCCGAGCGCTGCCGACTTGACCAACGGCGTCCAGCCATCACGAGTTTCGGTATTCACAAAGTATGTCAAGCGATGTGGCATCTTCTTGAGCTGGTCGGCATCGGCGCGCTGAAGATCGTCGACCGTGTTTGTGAACTCTCCGAGCGAGATATTTGTCCCCTTCAGGAACGCGACTAACTCGGCTTCGTTGAACTGAGTGCAAGCCAGTATAGTCTCGATAGCCACAACGTAGTGTTCATGACGAGCCAGAAGGTCCCAGCACTCAGCCACACGCTGCTGACGACTCAACTGGTTGGCATTGTGCAGAGACTCTTTGCGCTGCTTGACTTCTAGCATGCTCATTGCGTCGTCGTTCCCAGTGAGGCGAGCCCATTCGTACGCTGTCTTCCCCGTGGCGTCGCAAAGCGCAAGATCAGGATTATACTGGAGCACGCACTCAATCATGCGGTTGTTGAACGTGATAGGACTGCGCTCGCCATGGGTTGCAGAGACTGCGTATTTACTTGAAGGTTTTAGCGAACGCTTGCGTTTCTCTGGAATAATCACCGGGGATATCTCGGACGACGGAGTTGCAGCAGCGATCGCCTTCATCAACGGCGTGTATCCGTGCTTGTTGGAACAGTTGACGGAAACTCCGCTGCGTACAAGAGCGAAAATGTCATCCAGCCATCCTCGTCCACCAAGTCGCATGGATTGCATCTCCACGTACCACATGATCAGTTTGGTAACAGCATCGGCGTCATGCGCAGAGACAGCTGCAAGAAGCGCCGTGTCGCCGCTCTTGGTCTCATACCCAGCAGACACATCACCGTTCGCAATCATCCACAGCACCGATCGAAAGTCTCGACGTCGCAATGCCTCTTCATAGTCTCGGTTGCGTTTGCTCCTTGAGCTTGAGGTTTCTGCTTCAGCATGTGCGTTTTGCTTGCACGTAGCCTTACCGCCTCCTCGAGTGGACGCAGTCACAGCGCCGTAAATGAGCTGGGTATCCCGCTTCAACATCCGTTCAACGTCTGGGTCACAGTACCGCCATCCACGATGGTTCAAATGCAGATCAAACTTGTCGTTCCCACGCTGCTATATTTATCGGGGCGGCGATTCCGTTCACATTGGCTATCCGATTGCCAAGAGTGGACGCACTCGATCCCCGTCGTGTGGTGGTGACCTGGATGCCACAGCACTCGCTCGAGAGCCACTCTTTCCGTCTTCCGCTTCATGGTATCTGATCCAGCACCTATCAGCACCTCCACATAATCAGTAGCTCTCGGCTGGAGTGGAAGGTTCGCATTCGACATGAAGCGAAGATCGGGACTATCGTCGAGGCCGATAGAGTTCATGCCGCGTCGGTTCTTCTTCGTCATCACGCGCGAAATCTCGTCCTGCGTGTCCACGTTCACGTCGAATGAACAGCACACCGCGTTCCCGTCGTCAAAGCAAGCTCTCTTCCCGCGAACCGCCGGCGTCCAGTTCATATCGCTCCACGACCAACTGCCTTCTCGTACAAATGCGCCGAGTTCGACGAGCCAACTTCAGGACGCCGCCGACGATGACGACGAGTTCACTCTCGACATATCTCACACTCTGCGGTTCAACGGCTTCCTCACGCGGATCCTCACATCAGCTACACCGTCGATCTCTCTATCGCCGCGAGCAACTGTGGAGGTTTCAAGCACCATGCATCATTTCAGCCCGCACTACTTCTTCGTGCGGCGCGAGAGACTGCAGGATGTCATCACTGCGATTCATTTGATCTGTCGATGGCGACTGTTGTACCTCGGACTGACTCCTCACGAGGCGATCGGGCCGTTCGAGCACCTTCCGTACCTGTTTTCATCCTTCTTCGCTGCATCGGCTCGGTTCGACCCGCCAAATTTACTGGGATCGCTTATGGGGATCGCCAAGGGAATCGCCAGCGACTTGCTAGTCCATGCAGAAATGGAACCAACAATCTTCGGAGCTGATTGCTCGGGTCGCAAGCTGGTTCTTCTCCCAGTTTCTCAGCGCTTCATCATTTACTCCGAGGCAGATGCCGACGCCGCCAAATCAATCGAGGATAACAACATCGAGGATGATGGAGTGTGTGTGACTGAACGCAACGACGTCCAAGCTTTGATTATGCGGCTCAAAAGCTGCAATGCTTCCCTCTCCGTAGCGTTTCACGACAGAAGCAACACCTCGTCCAATGATTCTGAGACCACCGCCGATGCGACGGATATCACCGCCGGTACAAAAAATAATGTGGCGACAGCTACCAATGCTTGGACAACCCACGGGCTCGAGTTCCTCGATCTGTCGTGCGATTTGGCATGCAGCGAGGAAGATTCATCGAGCAGTACAAGTCCAGATATCCCGAAGTCTGATGAAGAAATAGTCACTCGCTTCTTGGTCGCTTGCGAGCGCACACCAGGCACGATTGCAGTCCAAGGTGGTCTCACAACTGGGAGAAAGATATCAGCAGCAACATGCATCAGCTGCTACCTGATGAAGCACCACAGTTTCACCTCAGAAGAAGCGATCGGCTGGCTACGGTATTGCTACCCTCACCAAATACCACCAGATCAGCAACTGTTGCTCGACCACATGCAGGAATCCATGTGGCGCGAGGGCGACGCGTTCCGACGACAGGAGACAACAGAAGCGATGGAGATCGAGGTCACCTCGCTCGACGATCCCATGCGTTGCGCGACGACCAGCATGTTGCACATCAATATCGGTCGGATCAGTCTCGGACGGGACTCGTTCCTCGGCACAAAGGACAAAGGGCACGAATCTGCTCGCCATCCAGCATCGTCGTCTCCGCTCACGCACGATGCGTCATCACCACGCGGACCGGAAGCATCTCCATCGATCATGATGAGCCCAGGGTTGAAGCGACGGCCATTCACCCAAGGCAGCGTGGGAGGCCGACGACTCCACCGCGCCAGCGACGGTGTGAGAACGGATTTTGCGCTGCTGCACAAGTTCGTTCACCAAGGCGCCGCTCCTCGGCGGAGTCTAGCCGTAGGTTCAGCGTTTGCGGCCGCCACCGCGCGTGCAGCATCAGCATCTCAGGAGAACGCCACGTTGGCGCGACGAGCGGACGTCTCCACCTAGCGAGTGCATCGCGAGCCCACACATTAAATACATTCGCCTTTCGCACATACTACCAGAGCTTGTTAGTTTATGGGAAACAGCGCACAACGTCGTGTATTGACCAAGAGGAAGAGCGTCAGAGTCGAAGCGTTTTGGGTATACCTGCGTGACTGTGACCCTCCTGCTTGCCTCACAGCCGATCAAAGTGCTGGAGTGGCGCGTCAGTACACCTTTCTATCGTGGCGCGAGCGATCGCGAGCACCTTGGCGTGCACCTCTTCAATGCTCTCGGTCGCGTCCAGCACATGCCACTTTGGCTCGGCTCGGGACATGATCTCGTCGAAATTTTGCCGCACCTTGGTTTGAATAGCCGTCGTCTCGTACCGCTCGCCACCGAACCCCTCGCGAGTCGACGCCTTCGCGACCGGGATGTCAAGGAACAACACCGCGTCGGGCTTGGGTAGTCCGACTTCGGGCTGCCAGCACCAGTCGAGTGTCATGCCTGGCTTGGCCGCAGAGAAAGCCACGCCGCTGAACGAGTAGCGGTCCATCACGACGTGCACTCCGCTGGCGATTAGCCGCTCGATTCGCTCCGCCGCCTCCCACCGGTTGGCCGAGAAGAGCAGGTGGATCGCGCGGTCGTCCATGTTGGCAGCGCTCGATAGGTACGCGTGGATGGACTGGCCGATGGCCGTCGAGCGGTCCGGGAAGTGCAGCAGCGCCGCCCCGTCCTTGGCCGCGGAAGTGGATGTCGCGCTCAGTGCCTCGTGCAGCAGCTTGGTCTGCGTCGTCTTGCCGCAGCGGTCGACGCCCTCGAAGAGCAAGAGCACCCCACGCTTCCCCATTTTGGTTCTTTCCTTTTTTATCCGAAAATGGAAAAGTGGCGGGAGACAATTCCAAGTGGGCCACACCGGATTTTGAGGGTACTGTACCACAACTAATGACGCATTACGCTATCCGGATTATATATTCGGCATTCAAGCGACACCTTGAATTGGACGACTCAATGTCACAAAATGGCTACATTCGGGGTTTGATGCCGTCGTCTAAGCAGCGCCATTGCTGCCTGCAGCTTGATCCCGACTCGACCGGCAGTAGAAGTCCTTGTGCGCGGGGTTCCCCATCCCCGCACTGTCTTTCAGCTGGCGGTTCAGCAGCGCCATGACGTGTGAGCACTCCTGCCACCACCCGCGAGCCATCGTCAGCGACCGAGCAATCGCCGAGCCAAAATATCCTCCCCGTCGTCACAGTACCTGGATGTTTTCGATCGTGAAGGCGAGCGACTCGTTGATGAGGTCCATCTTGTACACGCTCTCGTTCAGCGCGGCGCTCGAGCTCGCGGCGACTGCGGTCCGCACGTCGCTGTTCGCTCCGCCTGAGCACACACAATCAGTAGGTCAGTCCACGAAGAACTCGACACCCCAGCGGCGATATCTCCGTCCGTACGCAGCTTGCGAAGGTGCTGCTCGCGAGTGGGCACCGCGGACGGCTGCGGTGGCGCCGACGGCGAATGTGTGCGTAACGTAAACCCGCCAGCGGACGCCACCGGCGCGCTGCTCGAGAGCTTGGAGAGCGACGCGGCCGTGTCCGCGAGCGTAGCCGAGGCCGTGGCCGCCGACGCGTTGGCGAGCGTCGCGCCCTTCTGCTTGGCCTCCTGCAGCTTCTTGAAGGCGAACTCTCGCAGCGCAGATGTCATGTCGGTCGCCATGCTTTGCTTGTTTTCCCTTGTTTGGATATTTCTCGGCACAGAACGCGCGTTGATTGGACGTCCTAGAACAAATTTAACCAATAGTGTGTGTTTCATATTTGGAACGAATGAGTGATTGGCTAAAACACAATTGCATTTGCTCTCGCTTGACCAGCAAGAAAAGCAAACGGGCGGAGCGCCAAAATGCGCGGGCGGATCTGGGAAGACCCGGCCGCGATGAGCGTCGTGAGCGTGCTGGGCTTCCTTATGAACGACGATGGCGACGTGGTAGGAGCCGAGCGCACGCAGGTGCTGTGCAAGCTGCTGCCGTCGATCCACACGCTCACGCACCGCGCGATCCTCGCCATGCTCATTTCTGGTCTCAGCAACGCCGACGCGCAAATGTATGGTCGCTGCTTCTCTGTGTGGATGGGATGCTGGTCGTGCGGCGCGCTGACTACCCGTGCTGTTGCAGCTTCTACGCCGAAAAAGGGCTCAAGGTGCTGAATGCGTGGCTGCAGGACGGTCTCTCGAAGAAGAAGGAGCCTGGGATGTCCAAGGAGAAGCGCCGCCTCGAGCTGCTCTCGCAAGTTCGCGCGCTGCTGCGGGTGTGTTGTTCTTCGTGGGACGGCACGTGAACACCTAAACTCACTTTGGATGTGCGTGTTTGTAGATCCTGGACGTGAATGTGCAGACGGACGAGGCGCGTAGGCAGAACTCTTTCGTCGCGCACACCATCCCCAAGGCAATTGACCTAGTCAACAATGTCCCAGGTGCGTTCGCTTCCCTCTCGTCACACTACATGACAAAGTAAGGCGCTCACATCTCGATATCCGCATGACAGATTTCGCGGCCGAGTGGAGCAAGCTCAACATCTACCGACGCCACTTTGAGAGCGCGTGCAACATCCCGTCGACGGTCAAGGAGACTCGCAGCGAGCCGCCAGCCAAGCGTCCGCGACCAACACCAAGTCCCAAGGCAAGCGAAACGAATGGAGCGGCTAGCAGTTCTACAGGCAGTACCCGGCCAACTCCAACGCCATCGCGAACGCCAAGTGAAGCATCTCAGCTCGCCAGCACTGGGAGTACTAGCTCTGCCAGCAGCAATCGAGCGGCGGTGTCTGTGCTCGACTACCAGCCCAAATCGTTCTTGCAGAAAGAGGCTCCTCCCACCACGACTGAGGACGACGACGTGGACGAGTACATTGAAGACGACGATGACGAAGATCTGGGTGCGGGCGAGGACGTGATCACGAACGTGGCCCAGGCGCCGATCAATGCCTCGCTGGACAACAAGATCAAGAACTTTGGCCACAAGATGGAGTATGGCGCACGCAAACAGTGCAGCTCGTGCCACCGAATGACGGCAAAGCACTGCGAGCACTGCAGCAACTGCGTCAAATGTGCTCAGCGGGGCCGGTGCGCGCCACCTTCTGCTAGCAGTGATGACGGTGGCACCTCGAGCTCTGGACATCGGCCAGCCACCGGATCCATGACGGTGGAAGAGCGCACTCGCCAAGTCCTTGGATCGGCAATGGACCAAGCCGTCTACAACGCGTTCAAGAAAGAAGACTTCCATGCCGCCTTCAGTCTCATCCAGAATGGCACGGACATCAACTTCCAGCGTGTCGAGTCCGACAACTCGACGGTGCTGATGGCTGCGGCGCACCACGGACGTGATGATGCCGTCTCGAAGCTGCTGCGGCTTGGCGCCAACCCGTGTGTTGCCGACAAGGACGGCAACCTCCCGTGGGTGTTCGCCGAACGCCGCGGTCACAAGGAGCTGACCGAGCGCCTGAAGAAGTGCGCCGACGAATGGAAGGCAAGCCATCCGGACACAAAGTGAACCGAGCTCAAGGCGAGTTCCTTACGTAACGACCAGAAATCCGAAGCAGCAAATTTAACGCGTGCATTCGGGACTGTACTAGCCGCGTGTGCATGGCAATTAGAACTTCCATTCTGGATCGACGTCCATCGCCCAGACGAACTTTTCCCGCAGCGTCTTGGAAAACACGGCCGAAATCGGCACCTCGTTCTGTTCACACAGCACACAGCGGGCGTTAGCGATCAAGTTGCACACCAGATATCTCGCACAGACACAGCCAGCTTACACGTTTGCACCACGCGACTGTGATGCGCGGGTCCATGTAGTTGATCTTGGACGTGCCCAGCGCCACTTCCTTGTTGTCCGTCTTGTCCTGCAGTCTGAGCGACAGCACATCGATCTTTTTCTGCCACGCGTCTATCTTCTTGGCCACCTGGTCCTCGGATGGCACACGCTGGAAAAGATGCGCCTGCGCCTTCTTTTGCAGCGTGTCTTCCTCCTTGTTGTCCGTCGCCGGTGTTGCTACTTTCAGCCGAATACCCTTGACCTTGCCCTTGGCGACCAGTGCCTTCATCTGCTTCAGCTCCTTGACCTGGTCCTTGAGCTGCTCTAACTGCACGTTCATCTTCTCTAGTGTGTTGTCGAACGACTTGGGGACTGTACGCTGATGGTTACACAGTATCGCCACCTTGCGGTTCGCGTCGTTGTACGCCACGACCTTGGGAGCGACCTCGAGCTTGCCCGCGGGATCGAGGTCCACAGGCAGCTCCTTCTCGAGCGTCACCGATGCGTTGAACGTACGGAAGACCTTGGCGCTCAGTCCCGGCATGAGCGAGCTCAGGTGCTTGTTGAGCTCACCCACCGACAGCTCGTGAAACACCTCTTCGTTTTTGTCCTTCTTGGCGCAGAACCTCTTCAGGTTGGCAAACACGAGCTTGCCGACATCGCCATACTGCGCCAGTTCGACTGTGTTGTTGTACGGCATCGAGTCCTTTCCGAGGAACGACAGCGTAAGCGAGCAGTTCTCGTCTTGGAACGACGTGTGCTCAACGCGCAGGCTGCAGCATCCCACCGTGTCAGCCTCGTCCTCGCCCTTCTCGTTGCCGACACGCAAAGCCAGCACGTCTATGACCCACATGGCCGTCGACCGCTGCCGCGTGAACATGTCCTTGGCCTTCAACCCCTTGATGTAGTCTTTGCGGATCTTGGTAATATACTTCTTCAGTCGCCGAGCCTTTTCGTACTTGGCGAGATCGGATTTGCCCTTGAAGCTCGAGCTTGCGGCGAAGAACACGTACTTGATGCCGCCCATGACGTTCTCGTTCCAGTAGGCGAGCCACGAAACCGTGTCGCGGTGAATCACCTCCTTCCACGCGTGTCCAGGGACGTTGCACACAGGCACTCGGTCCGAAATGCCCACGTTCACAGTGACTTCGCCGGGCATGACGCGTTCCTTCAGAGTGCCCGTCTTCGGATGCTCACCTCGCCCACGGAACAGACCCGGCGGTTCAATGCGGAAATTGCCGACTTTCTCCAAATGACCGTCGACGAACGCAAACCCGTTCGCGTACATCTCCGACTCCTTGCGCTCCTTCTCGGGTTGCTTCTCCTCCTTGGTCATGTTCTTCTTGTCTTCGCGCTGCTTGTCGAGGTGCGCCGTGATCCGCGAGAAGTCGCATCCGTCGAACGACTTGATCTCGTGGTTCTTGCCCAGCGCCTTCTTGAAGTCCGCAAAGAAGTTCTTCTTGAAGATCTTGGCCGTCTTCGGGTTCCCCAGCTGCGGCCCGTCCTCTGGGATCCCCGCGAAGAACGTCGCGATCTCCTCCTGCACTGGAGTCAGCTCCATCTCTTTGCCATTGTACAGCAGCGGCACATGGTGCGGCATGTACGGCGGCGGGAAGAGCACACCGTTGTGCTCGAGCGTGCGCCACTGGATGCCCTCGGGCAACTCCTCCTCCTTCCACCACCGATACGCCTTGATGGCCATGTCGAGGCGCTCGCCCTTGGAGTGCACCTTGAGCTTGCGCACGTTGGCGGCCTCCTTCTTCACGCGGACCTTGCGGTCATTCGGTGACGCCTTGGTGCTCGTCTTGCGGCTCTTGTGGGGCGGCTGCACGGACGACGAGCGCGACGGCGCCTCGCGCTTGACGCCGCGCTCCTTCTTGACCATGTCCCGCTCCTTCTTGACAGGCTGCTCCTTCTTGATCGCCGCCTTCTTCTTCCTCAGCTGCACGAGCGGCACCGAGTCCGAGTCCGAGTCGGAATCCGAGTCGATTATCCGCGGCAGCTCGCGCTTGATGGCCCGAGCGGTCGGCGCCTCGCTCTTCGTCGCGGCGTCTCCATTCGAGCGCTTCGCGGCCTTCTTGCGCAGCAGCGCGATCGGCACAAAGTCGTCGTCGCTGCTGTCCATCGCCGGCTGTCTACCTGCCTATCTTCACCCTGCAGACCACGCCCACCATGTCGTCAGTCGCTCCGTATACTCTCGGCCTCGCTCTTCAGACAACTACCCTTTCACCTGCGATGAAGAGGAGAAGCAGTCGGTTCGGTTTCCTGCAGAGGGGAAGGAAAACGCGCCGCCGGACGACGAAAGGGGAAAGTGAGGTGGCGGCCCACGACGCCTCGCGCGCGAGAAACCTTCTGGCGAACGATGGGGCGTGTTCCTTACGGGAAAATGGCGAGAGCCCGAGCGGGCCGGCTTGCTTTCCCTGTCGCGTTTGCCCCTTGGCTTGCCTCAGTATGCGAGCATACAAATCCCAAGAGTGCCGACTGGAAGCCGCGCGGCGGCAAAGATCATCGCTGGCTCAACCAAACAACCCATCGCTCCATTCGGGCCGGGTTGATTGACTCGCCATAACTTCAAACCAAACCCACCCGGGTTTTGTGACCTGCCCTACATCACAGTTGGCCACTGTATATTCGGATAGAGTCCCAAATGTTACGTGGTCACACCAACTCGACATGTTTGAGCAAATCGCCGACGCCGCCACGAGCTCATTCCGCAGAGCCGAGAGCGAGCTGCTCCCCCTCGTCCATTCCTGACCAAGCAGCAGCATGACGGACCGCAACCAGCGACTGACGACGCAGCTGGCGGTGGCCGCGGCCGGCGCCGCCGTCGCCTACTACGTGGGCAAGCGCGGCAAGCAGGCGGCACGCGCGCAGGCCGCGCGGGCCAAGGCGTCGGCGCCACTGGCGTCCGTGGTGGTCGAGGGCGAGAAGCGTCGGCTGACGTCCGTGGTGGTGCGCGTGCCGGCGACGACAGCCAACATGGGCCCTGGTTTCGACACGATCGGCATGGCGCTGGACATCTGGACGGAGATCGCGGTCGAGATCCTGCCGCCGACGGCCGACCAGGAGGAGGCCAAGAAGCACGGCAAGCACATCCACCGCATCCGGCTCACGAACGAGGGCGAGGGGGCCAAGGAGCTCCCGACGGACGAGACCAACCTCGTCATCATCGGCCTCAAGGCAGCGTACAAGGCCGCAGGCGAGGACCTACCGATGAACCTCAAGGTGCACTGCAAGAACCGCATCCCGTTCGCGCGCGGCCTCGGCTCGAGTTCGGCCGGCATCGTCGGCGGCCTTATCGCCGGTCTGGCGCTCACGGGGATGCGTCTCCCCGTGCGCGACCGCGAGGAGCTGCTGCAGCTCGCGTCCGAGATCGAGGGCCACCCGGACAACGTCGCGCCTGCCATCTACGGCGGTCTGCAGCTCGGCATCGACGCCGACAACCGCTGGTACTCGTCGCGCGTGCAGATCCCGGACGGCCTGCAGTGCGTCGTGTTCATCCCGGACTCGACGGGCCCGACGAGCGTCGCGCGCGCCATTTTGCCCGCCAAGGTGGACCGCAAGGACGCCGTGTTCAACATCGGCCGCGCCGCCATCTTCGTCAACGCCTTCCGCTCGGGCAACCTGCGGGAGCTCCGGTACGCGACGCAGGACCGGCTGCACCAGCCGCAGCGTGGTGCCGAGCAGTACCCGCACCTCGAACCGCTCATCAAGGCCGCGCTGGACGCCGGCGCGCACGGCTGCTTCCTCAGCGGCGCCGGCCCGACGGTGCTCGCCATCACGAGCGGCCGCAAGGGCGACATCTTCACGCAGCAGCTCGCCGAGCGCCAGGAGAACCAGGTGGCCGAGGCCATGCGCGCCACCGCGGCCAAGATCGGCGTCACTGGCTCGGTCTTCATCACCAACCCGGAGCACCGCGGCGCGTACATCGCGCGCGCCACGCCGCCCTTCTCGGACCACAACATCGCGCGATACGAGGGCGACGTCGCCGACCTGTGAGCTGTGGTCGTCCATTTAGATTTGGGCGTGATGGCCACAGCCAGAATGCTACTGCCGTTTGTGCGAGTGGATGTCGTGTTGAATCGCTCAATATCTCTAAACTCGGGCTTGCTGGCACTGTATCACCACCGCCTCCGAGCTATGTATCCTATTATCTAGCGTCACGTGGTGGCTAGCACGTACTCGTGCGTCTCAGAGTCAGCGGCCGCAGCGGCATCAGCTTCTGGGACTTCTTGCGGCTCGTGAACACCAGCGCCGACAGCATTCCGTTGGCGTGAGCAGCCTCCGACGCCCCCTGCAGCACGCCCTGCTGGCCGTGCGACACGGACGCGAGCAGCGCGCCGGACGGAAATGTCCGCGCCGTCGTCTCGACCACTGGACGCAGATCGCCCTGCAGGATCTTCTCGTAGTTGACGCTCACGTTGAGGAGACAGCCAATGACGTCTTGCGGGTCCAACACGGGGATCGATGTCCGCAATGTGTCGCGGAAGCCCGTCTTGACCTTGGCGCCAACGTTCTGCGGAGTCACCGACATCATGCGCAGCTTCTCGCCGGCTCGAATCTCAGCGCCGAGATGCAACGTCATATCGCGCGTGCTCTCCTCGACCTGGATGACCTGGTGGCGTGACGTCTTGAGCTGCATGCGGAAGATGCGCGCCGTCGACGAGTCCTTCCGCGGCTCACGGGCCAGCGGATAGTAGAACGGCAGGTTCGTGAGCTCCAAGTTGAACCGCTCGGGCCGACTCGTGAACTCCGACAGCATGCCGTGGCAGCCTTCGTTCAAGGTGGCAAACGCTGGTTTCTGATCCAGCGTGTACAGCTCTCGACCGGTAGCTTGTGTCACGAGGAACGATCGATCCGTCGGCTCGTAGCACGTGAACATGGTGTGCGTGATCTCGACGCTCGGACAGCAAATCGCGAAGCACGCGCCAAGCGTCGTGACGCAGCCGATGTTCCCGCCTTCCGAGCAAATCTGCGTCGCGACCGGCCGAGCGAACCCCGCAGCGGTGTTGGTGCCAGATACACTGCGCGCCGAGCAGCCGCCAACGATCGAGTACGAGCAGTCGACGATTTCGTTGACGGCGCGCATCACCATCTCCTCCGTCCCGGTCTCGATCCCCGTCGACATGGTCATCCACACGAAATCGGGCTGGTCTTCCGGCTCCATACAGAGCATGCGCATGCCGTCAAGAACGCACCGCCGGGATGCATCGCGAGGGTTCTCAATCATGAAGTCGGCGTTCAGCACAGCGAACGAGCCTTCCGGGTCAAATATCCCCCACAGACCGAGCGACGGACCACGATCTGACCGCCGCCCAGAGCTGGTGCTTCTCGAGCTGCTGAAGTTGTTGTCTGCGTAGCTGTCGGGATGGCCGTACACACCTCCGCTCGATGTGCCACCCATAAATAATGTGTCGGGGGCAGCACGAGCGAGAGCCTCGTACACTTTGGAGCCGTCGTGGTGTTCTGAGTACGACACCATCATCAGGTGCGGCGTCTGGTCTCCCAGCGAGTTGATGAGATCGGCAAAGGCCACTGCGCACGCAGTATATGTCTCTGGGTCCAGCGACACGGCGCTGGCGACCTTGACGTCGCACGGCGAAACGTTGGCCATGCGCGGCACTTGCGTCACCGACCCGATGAAGCTGCTCATCATGTTTGAAGTAGCCGCGGCAGTGTTGCTGAGGACGTGCCGCATCGTCGGGGAAGCTCCATGGGACTGGGAGAATCGCGGCGGCGAGACAAACGGCGGCTCCTTGGTGTCCGGGATGAGTTGACTCCTTGCGCGAAGAGAGCACGAGGTGCACAATCGAGTCCGTGTCTCCTTCTGACCGGTTGCAGCAGCAGCGGCAGCTGCCGCCGCACCTGGTTGCAGGACCCACCGACGACTGCACTGGCCACAGACTGCTTCACCGCACGCGCGGCAATGGTGCAGCTTCCGGACGAGCGAGAAGTACGAGTGGCAGATGGAGCACTTGTTCATGCGCGCGCTCTTCCAGAGCTCCTTCGGCAGGATGTCCACGGGCTGGAACAGCGTCTTGTACAGCAGCTCGCGGATCCCGAGCAGCCGCTCCGTGTAGTTGTGGATGATCTTGGCGGCGTCTCGGCTCTGGAACTGATCCTGGAAGTCGATCACCATCATGAGCGTCACGTCGTACGCGCTGTGCGTGCCCGGGGTCGCGTTGGTCGTGGGCGAGTCGGTCGGTGTGACGAGGCAGATGCCCTTGTTGATCACGGCGCGCTTGCACTTGGACACGCTCTGCGGGATCGTCACGTCCTCCTTGTTGAGGCGGCTCGCGAGCTCGTCCCCCTTGAACGACTCGACCGACCGCACGTACGAGAACCCGCGGCTGCGGCCGTCCTCGAGCGTCTCGATGTTGGCGTACTCGACAAAGAAAAAGTCCACGGGCTTGACGAACCGCCCGGCAAAGCGACTCGCGTGCCACTTGACCTGCAGCTGCGGGAAGTTGGCGCTCGTTTGCTGACCCGCCTCGTCGCTGGTGTTGTTTCCCTCCTCCGCCTCGGTCGGCAGCTCCATGCGCTTGATCACCGCCGCGTGCAGCAGCCCCGGGAATACCTGCGACTCGATGTCAAAGTAACTGCGCGTGTCGCTCGGCGCGAAGTACTCCATGATGGTCGGCAGGCTCGCGCGCACCTCGCACGAGACGCGGAAGTAGAGCTTCTCGGTCTCGTCCGCGGGCAGCGCCGCCGGACGGTAGATGTGCACGTCCTGCATGCGCTTGGAGAGCCGCCAGGGGATCTGCCCAACCAGCGTCGATAGCGCGATCGCGTCCTGCGCCTTCTCGTCCAGCTTCTGCGCGATCACGGCCGCGTCGCGGCGCGCCGTCGCCGTGTTGTTCCTCGCGCGGCTCGAGCCCATGTCGTCCGCGTGCAGGCGGCCCTTCTCGTCGAGCCCGCCGGGCTTGGCGACCCCCGAGGCCGCCGGTTCGACCCGCCAGTCGCCGCCGAGGTCACCGTGGCCGCTGCTGTTATTGTCGTCGTCGTCCTCGTCCGCCGAGTCCGCGGCCGCCGCCTGCAGGCCCTGCTGCCGGTAGCTGCCGAGTGTGAAGCTCATGTCGAAGGAGCTCGCGCGCATCGGCTCGACCACATCGTAGCCGGCGTCCACGTCCTCCAGCTTGAACCGGTCCATCTTGGAAGCACTCGCGGAGTATGCGGAAAGCAAGCGATACGCCCTCTAGCTCCTAGCTACCACGACAACCTGGAAGGAAAGTTAAAAATAAGGAAAGACGTAAACTACAGAAAGAAACCACACGGTGCACACGCCCCCTGCCTCCCGCGAAACGCTGTGAGCGTTTCGCGGTTGCATGGCGCAGCTGCGCGCGCCGGTTCAGTCGCTCACCTCAAGCTCGAGCAGGTCCGCTGACAGTCCGTCACTGGAGCCAGCAAAAAGGGAGGGAAGAGCGTCCTGTGTTGGCCGATCGGCTCGAGGCAGACCAGGCAACCGTTCTCCGGTGCGCAGTGTACTATAACCCCGCCGAGCACCGCGCGTCCCCCGAGGTTCCGCTCGCGATGCCAGTCTCCCGGTGAAACGGCAATTGGCAAGCAACCGCGCGACGACCGACTGGACGGACCAGCCGGCCGGCCGCCTCATGCCGGCTGGCTCTTCTCTGCACGATGCAGTTGTTCACGGGGCCGTAAGACGGAGGAGGTGTACAGTACGGTACGGTTGTTTAGGGACCTCCATGGGCAAGGGTTTCGGCACGCGGAGGGGGTTACGCTCGCGTAACCGCTGGTTCTGCCGCCAGTTCCACCGCCAAAGGGTAACGCCAACCAGCTAACCAAGCTACGGCATGATATCCTGGAGCGAATATTTCGCGTTGACAGGTCGCGGCCGCCACTTAACGCCAGGTTCAGCCCGAACCGTTGCGAACGCACCCTCGGCCGCCGTGCCGAACCGTTCGCGTGCGTGCAACACGAGGCGTTTTGAGACAACGGCCGAGCCGGATTGTGCCGTGTGCGGCATTGCCGCAAGGGGGTGACGGACGGCCGGATGATGGCCGCACCATCTTCGTGGCGTCGGCGGCTCCGTCTCGAAATGTCCCGACGGTGGATTTTTCCAGGCGCCGCCGGCGACGGCCTCCTGACTCGCCGCGCCGTCGTCGCGACCACGAAAGCGGGCATCCGTCCACTTGCCGTGTCTATGCGGGCCGAGAACCGGTAGCACACGTGTTGCCATCCCCCCGCCTGCGTGTGGCTTCGCGTTGTCAAAGGGCGGAAGATCGCATGACCGGCTCTTTTATCACACCGCTGGTCCGGCTTTCCCAGCCGACGACGCGACGATGACCCTCTTGACGGTCGTCCGATCGTGAGAGCCGCTTCAAGGTGAATCAGTCGCGCCTACTGCCTTCTGTTAGTAAATGATACGATCCGCGATCCTGCATGGGGTGCACCGCCGCCTGCCTGTGTCGCGCCAAGCGCGCGCGCTGGATTCCGCAGGTTGAGAGCATCCCGTGCCGTCGACCACACAAACAACCAACAGGATCCGGTGGGGAATCACACAAACCAGTACGCGATCTCGACGACACCACAAGCAGTGTTGACATAATCATCGTAACCCCCCTCCGATCGCGACGACGCGTAACCCCTGCGGCAACAAAGCAACAATCACTCCACACAATACTTGCATCCTCTCATGGATGGATGTTCACATGGACGGTCTCAAGGATGTAAGGCGGCACGCCGCCGCCACTCGTCCGCGTTGCGCCGGATGCGGGCGAGCACGGCGTCAAAGTCGCGGAGCGGCAGCACGTCCCGCACGGCCACGTAGAGCGGCAGCACGACGAACTCGAGGAAGCCGATTTGGCTCGTCTCGAGCTTGGCGGCGCGCCGGTCGCAGAGCGGCGAGACCGGCAGCTGGAACTGGCGCTCCGTGTCGCCCTGCAGGAAGAACTCGTCGGCCACGAGCCGCGACCACGCCTCGTGCGCCTCGAACGACTTGAAGGCGTGGCCCAGGTCGGCCATCATGATGAGCGACTGCAGCACGAGCTCGACGGGCAGCAGCGCGTCGACCGGCCCCGCGGCGGCATCCAGCGACGACGGCGGCGGCAGGTCGGTCGACTGCAGCGCGTACCACTTGCTCTTGAGGCGGTTCACGTGCTTGACGTGCTTGCTCAGGTCGGTCGAGAGCACCATGGCGATGATGAGCTGGCGGCTCTGGCGCCTCAGGTCGCGCGGGAACGCCTCGAAGACGTCGCACCCGTCCTTGGAGCACACCTGGAAGCACTCGGCCAGGTGCATACGCTCCAGCACCGAGTCGTCCGAGTACTTGATCGCTAGCGGCGAGCTGCTGGCGACAAGGTAGGCGTTGTTGACGCCCGGGTGGTTCACGTCGTGCACAGCCGCAGCCACCAGAGCCGAGAGGAGCTGGAGCGGCGAGAGCTGCTGCTGTTCAAGACCCTGGAGGAAGTAGTTGACGTCCCACACGACCGACGTCGCGTGTCTGTGCAAAACGATGACAGTTCAGTCAGTTCAAGTGCAAGAGGAGGTTGATGACAACCGAGCCACAAGACCTACAATGCGTTGTGGTATGGGTTCTTGGACTGGTACCTGCGCTCGATCTCCCGCGCGAATGCAGCCGTGCTCTCGACCCGAAGCGGCAAATGGAGGAACAGGTTGTGGCTCTCAATCGTCGTCAGCAACACCGCCGACAGCGGTACAGCGCAGACGCGAGCCAGCTCGAACAGATCCACTTCGTTCGACCTTCCTGCCTGCTGCAGTAGCTTTGCTGCCGTCCACTGTTCGCTGGCCGGCGACGTCGCCACCTTGTTTTCAATCCAAGACGATGTCGCTGTCCGGAGCGAAGCCGGACTCGCTGTCGCCCTGCGGCTCATCGTCTTTGAGCTTGATGACATTTTGCGCGAGTTTCCCATGAAAGCGTCAACATGGTGCAGCACCGACTGCTCGAACCCCGAGTCGGTTCTGCGCAGAATGACACCGACGCCCGAAGGAGGGAACGTTCCATCTCGACTGAGTCCCATATCTCCAGCTCCAATTGCAGTTTGACGTCGGCGATGCCGTGGTTCGACGTTGAGGAGCGACAACCAGGCTGTGGCTTCAACATTATCAAGCTGGGACCCTGGACTCTGTACGCGGCGACTTGACAGTGAAGACTTGGCTCCGTTCGCCTGGAACAGGTCTTGTCCACTCGTCAGAGCTTGGATAACGGACTCAAGCTGATGCACGGCATCCTCCTTCGGCGCGGTATTGTCGCCAAGATCGAACTTGAGACGGACGAGCGTTTTCAAAACGTTCTCCATTCTGCTTTCGCCGAGCGCCATCGTCTGAGATCTACCAGAAGCCAGACTGCTTCCAGAGCCGGTGTCGTTGTTCCTGCCATTCAAGTTTCGGGAATCACTGACTCCAATGGCATCCATGTGCGAACTGAGTTGCTGCTGCATGAAATTGTTCTGCTGACTCAGCTTGATATTTTCGAGCACGAGGTGGCGGAGCTTGAGGAACTTGTTGCGCAAATGGCGCTCCGAGCGATACAACGCGCCACCGATCATACTGACGATACCCAAGAAGAGCACAAAGACGTGCCACTCGCGCCTCCAGTAGGCTGAAATCGAGATTGTCCACGCGCAAGTGGAGATCGCCGTGAAGGCCGCGATGCCGGAGAAGATGAAGAACTGGATATTCCACATCGTTGCGATCACGCTGAGCGCCATGAGCTCGAAGAGAATCACCTTCGTGACGCGCTGGATGCTCCGCGTGCGCTCAAGCTCAGCTAGCAAGTGCTGGATGCTGGTGGCACGTGCTGGCGGAGTTGCCGGCCCGTACGCTGGTAGTGCCAGAATGATCAACACGACGGCGATCGCGAGCGCGAGAAGCACAACTTGAAGTCGGCCGCAGAGATTGGTTCGCTGTCGCCACGCGACCAGCATCGCTATCCAGCCTGTGCCGAGAATCAGAGTGGAGCTCGAAGTAATGATCAGCAGCGTCCAGTTGGCTGTCGCGGCGACGTTGGCGGTGTCTGCGATCACCTGCACTTCGACTCCAACTCGATACCAGGCGCCGGCCTGCATCACCCCAACGGCTGCAAGCGTCGCGAGACACGCCCACGATGTGTGATGGAGGCACATGTCTTCGTGGTAGAACTGGAATTGCCGCTCCATGTCTGCTCGCTGGAACCGGAGCGACCACGACTGCGGTTGCTGTCGGATCTCCTCGACCGCATCCATCTGGAGCTGGATGCCGTCTGCGGTAGCCGCTGCAGACTGCAGCATGGACGACTTGCTGCCATTAACCCCTGGATCTTTCGAACGAAACAGTTGGCTGGATCTGCTCTGCCTGCTCTCGTCGCTGCCTTGGAGCTTGGCGTTCACCTTGCAAGCGTGCATGATCCAACCTCCAGTTGATCGGGTATAATTAGCCAAATGCCGGCAGGAATGGCGAGGACGCAATTGATGCTGACTGAGCCTGCGCTGCGTGCGACAATCGCGCGGCTGGAACGATAGTGAGGTCTTGAAGTGTCGGGCGGATAGCCCTGCAATGGGGGTCCTGCGCGATGCAAGCGATAACGACAACGGCGAGGGTTGAGTCGTTATGAGCGGTTGGGAGTCGCTGCTATTTGCAGCAGCTGTCCGCCCACATCACGCAGACTAAAGTGACGGAAGACTGACGACAATCCACGTCGGATGATCCAAACACTCGAACGGAACGAGTCAATCACTGCCATGGAACAGGAGCAAACGGCCGCACACACATAGATATCTTGACATACTGGCGCTGGAGCGAAGACCGAGGCGCCAGAGGTGCTCTCGTTCCTGCCAGTTTAGCAGGCCGGCTGCTGCGAGCCGCCTATTCGTTCTACTTGACGCTAGCTACCAAAGGCTGGATGACCGTGGTCTCTCATGCCAAATGCAGCGTGAAGTTGGCCAAGTCGTCGTCCGAGTACTCCTTGACATCCTCCTCGTCGCCGTCGCTGACGGTTGTGGCGCTGTCGACGCTCGACGACGTCGCATTCACATCAGTGCGCGGCTTGAGCTCCGCGGTGGTCGATCGAACCACGCCAGGAGGTCCGAACGCGGCAGCAGCTCCAGCCAGCACGTTGTCCTCCGACACTGCTCGGTCCGGACGCTTGAAACGCACGCTGTTCCGGGCCGCAGTGGTCGTGTTCGGCGCGTGGCCGCTCGGCACGCGACGGAAGCTGCCAGAGAGCGACAGCGTGTCAATGTCCGAGATGAGCACGATGCCCGGCGCGCTGCGAGCGCTCGCCGTCGAGTCGTTCGAGTCGGTCCGGAACTTGTTTCGCCTCGGCGTCCCCATCTGCTCCTGCTGGTGGTATTGCTGCGGAGTGGGAGACTTCTGCGAGCGGTTGTCGCTCGGCTCCGGGTCCGGGTCGAGGTCGCTCGTCTTCATGGGGACATGGCTGCGTCCACGGGACGAGGCGCCGATGAAGCTCGCGTCGAGATCAGGCGCCACAATGTCATCGTCATTGTCATCATCGTTGTCGTCGTCGTTGATACTCAGCGGAATGCGGCGCGTGGACGACAGCGGCGTCTGGGTCGACACGCGCGTGTTCGTCAGAGCAGCCTCCGACTCCATCGACTCGTTGAAGGCGCGGCGAACGCTGCGGGTCACGCGCGAGAGCGTGGCCGCTCTGGAACTGCTGTCGTCGCTGGGTGACGACCCGAAGAGCGCGCAGAGCATGCACTGCCGCCGGTGCGACCGCAGCGCGGCCTCGCCGACGACGTCGTTGCCCAGCAGTCCGGCGTTGCTGACCGAGCCTGCCGGGGGACCGCGCGAGCCGCAGCACTTGGCGCACACGCCGGCACCGCACGAGCGACACGAGTGGCGCTTGCGCAGCAGCGAGAAGGCGCTGGAACAGACCCGGCAGGTCCGCGAGGCCGCCGAGGACGGCGCGAGCGCGAGCGGCCCGACGGACGCGCGCACCGCCGAGGACGTCGAGGTCGAGAGTCGCGCGGCGGCCGCGCGGTCGTTGAGCAGCTCGGCCCAGTGCGCGGCGAGCAGCTTGCGCACCGAGATGAGCATGTTGGTGCAGAACTCGCGGAACTCGAGCTGCAGCGAGCGGCGCGAGAGCGGGTCGCCGTGGAACAGCGCGCGGCTCGTGAGCACGAGCTTGCACACGTGGGTCTCGGCCGTCTCGTGCACGTCCAGCAGCCAGTCGTGCAGGAAGAACCGGTCCGCGGCATGCGGACTCGAGCCTGAGGCCGCCACCTGGGCCAGCAGCTCCTCGTCGTCCATCGCGCGCTCGTCCACCGACCGCCGGTACACGAACCCGCGCCGGAACCTCGCCGGTGCATTGCCTCCGTTGACGGTGCTGCCTCCTTCTCCGCTCGAGACGCTGCCGTCCGTGCTCGTCCGCGGCCGCGGCGCGTCCATGGCCGCGAATTCGCTCACGTAGCACTCCATGAGCCGCGAGTGCTTGATGAAGGTCGTCGACAGGTACTGCAGCGACCACCTTGGGAAGCCCGCAGCCGACGCCCCCTCCACGCGGGTCGGGTTCTGCATGGCCGTGAACCGCAGGTTCTTCTGCGTGTTGGCCGCGAGCCAGTACGCGTCGCGCGCGTTCTCCGGCGCGAGGAACGCCATGATGGTGTCCAGGTTACCCGGCACGCGGGTTACGCCGCGGAACTCGTACGGGAACTCGTAACCCGAGGCGGAGACGTCGTCTGGGATGGTCGAGGACGTCGCGCGGTCCCGCGTGGACCCGCGGGACGACGCGAACGAGGACGCCGGCGACAGCGTGGGGGCCGCGGACGAGTGGACGGCGGACGAGCTCACGACCCGCCGGTACACGCGCACGTCCTGCACGCGTTTGTGCAGCGAGTAGTGCGCGCGCGGGTCCTCGCTGTCCGCGCGCTGCACGGCGCGGTTGGCGTGCGCGCGCACGTACTCGAGCGAGGTCGAATGGCTCGGGTCGCTCCCCCACAGCAGCGCGCCGTAGTTGGGGGCGTTGCTGCTCACGCGGTCGTTGCCGCCCTCCGCCGCCGGGTCGCCCGCCATGGGCTCGGCCTTGTGCCGCGAGGTGGACGCGGGCCGCAGCGACGGCTCCATGGCCTCAGCCGATAGCGAAGACGATGATCGTTAGTGGTGTGCTCTCGGAGGCGCGCGGCGCGCAGTGGCTGAGGACGTCGGTGCCCACGCGGTAGAATCGCCAGCGGGCCGCCCGCACCTTCTCCGGCCCGCCTTGCTCTATGCAGACGGAGCGTCGACACGCCCTCGGACAGTGGGGCATGGCCGTGGCCCATGGCCGCTCCTCACTGCTGTGGCGAAAAAGTCAGGCCGGCGAGAGAGAGGAGGAAGCGAGAGAGTAAGAATCTGGAGAGTGTTTTAAACTCTTTCCATAGAATTTGCGAGATTAGAGAAGGAGAAGAAGCAACACGACGTCAACGACGTTTGAATCAAGTTGACGGCATTCTCCGAAAAAGACAGGCGACGTCTTGACAGGCAACCTGTGCTTCTCGATAGTCCTTGTAAACTTGCAGTGAGTTTGGTGAGTTGCTGGATGGTAAAGATGGTCAACTCGTTGAAGCAGTGAGTGTTGCGGCGACGCAGAGCCATCCACGGTGCCGTCCTCGCTGGACGGCAGCCGGGGTGTCAACCCGTGTGCAACCGCCCGCTCGCCCATAACTAACGGCCGCGATCCCACCTGCCACTGTCCGCTGTTCAGAGGCTGGATGGCGGCCGCACCCCCACCCAAACGGCCATCCGACTGCGCGGATCGTTACCAACGGTGGACGATTTCAGTGGCTCCCGGCTCCGACGCGACGAGCTGTCGGTGGATGACTCACCGCTCGCGCGCGGGTTCGCGTTCGCGTCCGCCACGCGAGTCAGGCTCAGAGCCGCCATCGCCGCCATGTCTGTCACCTGGCCATTGGCACGACAGACCATCTCTCTCGCTATTGAATGAGCCAAAAATGCTGTGAGGTTGGAAGAAATGTGTGATGATCCTGCGAGACTTTATCGGGTGCTGCGTCGCGTCTATGGCCAAGGAGCCAGAAGAGCGAACAGGCAACACTGGCTGCCTGGCAGCGTGACACGACCTCGCACCTCTGTGCTTTTATGCCATGCTCTTTTTCTAGCCAAACTCAGACCCTCCTCGCAGGTTTGACTCAGTGGTCAACACGCGCGTGGGAACGCATAACCTTCTAAACCGCATCATTGGTACCTGCACAGAGTGATATCCGATTTCCTGGGAGTCACCTGCCTGCCCGTGCGATTCAACGTGCGTGGCACTCCGGTGTAGAAGATCGCAAGCAGACAGGCCCTCGCTTCTCATCAAGATGTCCGTCCTTCTACTGTGGGCAGCTTCCGCACTGGACGGCAGGTCCGACCGGCGTAGAGGCCTCCTCCTCATGCTTCCTCATGCTTCCTCATGCCTCTAATGGCGCTTGCTCGCCGTCCGCTCGAGGTGTCGTCGTCGTCGCCTTGCGGCCGTCGCCGTACAGCCACTGCACCACGCGCGACTTGCTCGCCTCGGGCGACCGCAGCAGCACCGCCATGGCGGCCGCAAACAGCGCGAACTGGCCGGCCTTGGTCGCTTGAGGCGGCAGGTGCAGCAGCTCTGCCAGCCGCGCGCCGGCCGCCACGGCGGTGTAGGCGGCGATGGCCTTGGTGACACTGGCGCGGCGCTTGCCGTGCTCGGCCAGCAGCGCGAGCGTCGTCAGCGCGCCGGCGATCCGCACGGTCGTGGCGTTGTCGGCGATCGGCGAGACGCACGCGAAGCCGAGTGGCACCTGGTACAGCATCGTGAGGCACAGGCACGTGCGCAGGTACTGGAGCGCCAGCGGCGCCAACGGCGGCCGCGGACCGTGCAGCCAGTGCTTGTACTTCGGCGCGAGCGTCGAGACGGCGTAGATGGGCACGTACAGTCGCGCCGCGAACCGCATGCTGTCGGTGAACAGCGACGCGTGGAACTGCGCGCAGGACGCGCCGCGGTGGAACACGTCGCATGTGGGGGCGTTCTCCGGGAGCGGGATCTCGGCCCGCATGCGCGCCAGCACGGACGGCGAGAGCGCGCAGAGCTGGTCGAGTGTCGTGAGCTGTGCCTTGTCGATCAGCTCCGGCCGCAGCACCCACCAGTTGATGAGCGGACCGCAGGCCAACGCCCCCAGCGGAATCTCTACGTTGCTCACACACACAATGCACACGTTAGAGCCTACAGCATAGACACAAACAGTCAGGTATGGCTCACGAATATAGGGGATGTCCGCGATCTCGGGGCAGGTCTCGAGGGCGAGCTCCACGCCGGCCTCGACGACGGCGAAGGCGACGACGACCGGCCGACGACCGGCGTCCAGCACCGTCAGCGCCACGAGGGCAGCCGAGGCGGCGGCGTGTGACGCCGCCACGCGGGGCCATCGCGAGCGTCCGAGCGCCTCGAGCAAGCGGAAGGTGCCTATGTTCGTCCATTCAGGGGTCTTTGTTAGGCAACATGAGGGGAGACAACTAGAGGAAGAGAAGGAGACGAAGGGAAGTACCGACGAAGCCGCCGAGCGCGACGGCGAGCGAGCTGGGACGCCGCAGCCGCCGCGCGAGCAGCGACTGCGCCAGCGCAAAGCCACCGCCGGCCACCGCCGCGCCGCCCGCCGCATGCCGCACGAGCTCCAGCGCCGACAGCTCCATGGCGCCTCGAGCCTCGTTCTGGAGGGAAGCAAAGTTCAACTTGACTCAAAACCTCCGAAAAAAGAACAATATGCATATATCCCCATTCATGTGTATTCACAGGTTTTAACGATAGTGAATCATGAATCAGCATATTGGATTTACCGGGAGAACGTCTCTGCGAGGTCACGCTGACTTTCACGATTGTTTGAACGCTGTCGTGTCGACTAGACTTCATGGCGGCTTCCCGACCAAATCACCACCCACCCGCCTCGAACCCCATCCATCCAATGGATTCCACCTTTGTCTCCTGGTTCACGCGAGGGCGACGCACCCGGTGCGCAGCACGCAGGCCTCGTTCGCCTGGCAGCACATGGCTCGGCCAGGCACGAACTCACAGGGACGAGCCCAGTCTTGCGCGTCAGCCGCACAGATCCGGGCCGCAGCCTCCCAGTCGCCCGGCGACGGCAGGTGGGTCACGCGGCGGTCGGGCACAGCGGGTGCACCGCTCAGACGACCGGCGCGGCTCAAGGTCGTGGTAGTGGCAGCGTCGAAGGCGAGCTCCTTCGGCTGGTTGGCCTTGACCAGCGGGTCGACGACCTTGACCCACTCGTCCTCGCCCCACGTCGCGTCGGCGTCGAACGGCACGCCGTTGAGTCGGTAGAGCGGCGTGCCGGACGCCCCGCGCGAGCACGCGTACTTCCACGAGACGCGCGTGAGGTCGTCGGCCTCGGTGCCGCCATAGCCGGTCATGCCCTTGGCCCACTGCTCGTCCGAGAGCTTCGGGAACGTGTGCTGCGCCAGCGCCTTGAGCTTGTCCACCACTTGCAGCGGCGTGAGGTCCTTGGTCGCCTTGTTCCAGTAGCTGTATTGACATCATTAGAGCCATGTACATGATGGACGACAACAGCGAAATGACGAAGCGTACAGGTCCTGGTTGGCGTAGATGGTCTCGAGCCAGTCGGTGAACTGGTCGTCGCCGAGCGCGCTCGTGATGGTGAAGGCCGCCTCGGCAGCCGCGAACGCGTGCTGGTGGTACGGCAGCGGGAAGAGCACGAACTGCACGCGCAGCTCGTGCGGCTTGTACCGCTGCGTCAGCTTCTTGAGCCCCGGGTACGCCGCCTTGCTGTCCGGACACAGCTAGCAACATACCACGTCCATTGTGAGCCTCACATATACACAACAACAGACTTGTAGATCGGATCGGTGGCGACGAACCAGGTCAATGTACGACTCGATCTGGACGCCGGCGTCCGCGCGGCCGCCGCCGAGCGTGAACCCCGGCGGCTTCCCGGGGATCGGGAGCTGCGCGCTGGCCCCTGCCACGAGCGCGCAGGCGGCCGCGAGCCACTGCAGACAAGAGCGAACGCCCATGCTTCTTCCTTCTTGCCTTGCCGAGAAATGGGATCGGATCTTGGATGAGTGTGTGTGCATGGCTCAAATCTGGGGCAGCTCACTCGAAGAACGCACTTCCATTGGATGCTTTGACTTGCATTTCAGCTGTTTTGAGACAGATCATTGGTTGAAAGTGGATGGAATACAACCTATCATCGTCTTTATTCTGTCTTCAACCTGTGACGTCACGAGTTTTGATGCAGATCAACATGCATTTGGGAATCAACCACCACTTTGCCTGGTATGAGTGAGCCACCCTGTCAGCATATCGGTCGCGGCCATGGCGGTAGTGATGTCTCAGTCGGTTCTGGCGGCCTTGTTGGCTCGGACGAGCGGGTCGATCACGGCGAACCAGGCATGGAAGTCCCACGACGCATCCGCCGCCTCGAACGGCACGCCGTTGAGCACGTACGAGGGCGTGCCGGACACTCCGCGCGTGCACGCGTAGTCCCAGGCTGCGCGCGCTTGAAAGTCGGCCTCGGTGCCACCGTAGCCGGTCATGAGTGACTCCCACTGCTTGCGGGTCAAATCGGGGAAGGTATCTTGCGCCACCTCGCGCAGCTTGTCGGTCGCCTCGGCAGCCGTCAGATCGCTAGCTGCTTTGTTCCAAAAGCTAGTCGTTCATTCACAGTTAGTGGTGATTGGATATTGCAATTTGAGAGAATGGAGAATACGTACCGCTCCTGATGCCGATATACAGTCTCAAGCCATGGCGTAAAGCTGTCCTCACCCAACACCGAGGTGATCGCGAACGCAGACTCGGCCACCAGAAACGCGTTCTGGTGGTAGGGCAGCGGGAAGAGCACGAACGCCACCCGCAGCTCCTCTGGCTCGTAGTAAGCCGCGAGCTGCTTGATGCCAGCATACGCCAATTTGCTGAACGGACACAGCTACAGCAGCAGACACGCTCAGAGAGTGAGAGAGATCCTAGAGGATCTTGATATTGACATTGCATCCACGCACCAGATCGATGTACGCTTCGAGTTGCACGCCCGCCGATGGCGAGCCCTTTCCCGCCGTGAAACCCGGAGGCTTCTGTGGGATCCGCACCTGCGCCAGCGACTGGTCGCACACGAGCGCCAGCAAGGCGACCGCCAGCGCCACCGTCCGCAGAAACATGAGTCTCGTTGACTTTGACTCTCGTTCGGAAATGGCTGTCAGCGCCAGAAGATCGCTCGCTAATCAAATGATGACCATGGATTGGTTGAAATGCTGCTGGTTAAAGTCTATTTCGAACCAATCACTGCAGCTTCAACAGGTTCAAGCAGTCCCAAAATCAGACGGCCTCTCCAAAGGTACAATAGCGACGCACCAGCGCACGCTACAAGTCGATCTCAGTGCCCACATTCACTGGTGTGTGCTCGTCGACTGGGTTCGCGCCATCTCCGTCCTCGTCGGCATCGTCCTCCTCTTCAACGTTCACTTCGCTCTGCTTCGTCACAGTGAACGAATCAAGCTCCCCAAGAGGCGACGCCAGCTGCAGATCGGCCTCTTCATCGCTCTCCTGCGTCACCATCTTGTGCTCGGTCCGTCCGCTCTGCTTGCCGCGCATGCACATGACGGTGACTGCGATGGCCAACACGCTGCTGACGGCCGCGACGACCAATGCGATCCATAGCCACGCGGCTCCGAGCGATACGGTCGAAGACGATGCAGTAGTCGACAGGGTTGAGCTCACTACTGCCGAGTTATCGGGAAGGAAACAGCTCGTCACCTCGAGGTCTGTCGCGTTCATCTTGATGTTCCCGACAGTCTGAGCTTTGTCCTCGAACGGCAGGTTCTGTACGAACCGCTTGACCAAGTCGGCCGCTGCCTCAGGAACATCCATCGGCACCATGTGGCCCGCGCCGGTGACTACCAAGTAGGTCAAATTGCCGCCCTGCTGCGAAAAGCCAGCAGGTTCCTGCATACCCTCGACAGTCCACGTGTACTTCTCCGCATCCTGGTACTCGGCCGATCCGTTCCAGTCCAAGTTCAGCAGCAGCTTCTCGGTGTTATAGTGGTTGCACATCATGTCCCACTGGCCGTTGTAGAACATCATGCGCAGCCCATTCTGCAGCAGCGATTGCACAGTCTCGAGCGTGCTCACACCATCGAACTGGGACAGACCGCGATACACGTCGTTGCTGCACACGTCAAAGTGGAAATCGCTCTTGGTGTTGGCGTGGAGAGCTTGCCGGACATCCTTCTGGTTCAAATACGAGACGATGTCCCTCTGGCCATCCGGGTACGAGCTCACGCTCTTGACGTACTCGCGCACGTCGTAGTAGTTGAGACTCTTTCCGCCTTTGCCAGTTTTGATGCTGCCAAGGATGTCGTCCATGTTGCCTAAGCATGCCGACGAAAAATAGGTTCCGGCGTCCAGCTCCTTGGTGCAGTCGGCAAAGGCCGTCTTGAGCGACCGAACTTGACCAAACGTGAGCAATCCCAGTCCATGCGCGTAGTCGCTATAGTCATACTGGATCCTCGGATGCACCCATCCATTGCCGATCGCAACACCCTCGAGCTGGAGCTCAATGTCGATGTCGGTCTTGCTGTTCTGCTCCTGAATGTACTTTGAGAAGTTGGGGATGTAGCGGCCCGCGTGCGACTCGCCAAAGATGAACAGCGGCCGTGTGCGCTTGACGCCAGACGAACTCGTGAGGTATTCGGTATGGCGCTCCACGAACTTGACCATGAACTGATAGAAGTCCGCTGCGATGGCCGTCTCGTCGGTGCGATAATCGTTCCCGCGCGTGTACGACATTCCAGTGCCAACGGGCTGGTCCACGAAGAGCAGGTTGGCCGTGTGATGCCAGCTGAACTCGTTCGAGCCGATCGTCGTGCCGTCCATCAGCTTGAACGGCGAGATACCCCTGCCAATTCCACCATACAAACCCGTCAATGGTCGACACTTACGAGCAACAACAGCATCGCATTCCAACCGTACAGAAAGAGTCCCTGCATGCTGGAGCAGCCTGGACCACCATTCAGCCTGATCCCCACAATCAAAGGCCCACATCAGTATAGCAGCTGAAACACTCGGCCACAAGCAGGAACCGACCAAATAACCAGCGGCGCCTTGTCCGGGTTGCTGGCGGCTGGAAAGTGCCAGTAGAACAGGTTGTTCTTCCCGTCATCGTCCAGCGAGATCCTCCCAGCGTGCTGCGTGACCTTGGTGGTCGGGTCCAGACCCGGAAGGTCCTCCACGAGATCGTCTGCTTCTCCTTCTTCGCTCTCGCCGTCTTCCTGAAATGCCGCACTGAACTGTTCCAGGAGTTCCCGCCGTGTCTCGTCTCGCTCGGGACGTTCCAGAGTCGGAGACAAACGCTGCGCGCTCGAGAGCGGGGCCAGAGCGCCGACCGCTAGGCCGACGGCTGTGGAGCAAGCGCTGGCGGAAGGCAGCCGCATCGGTGCGCCGTCAAGTCGAGGAGTGGCGGCACGAGAATGGCTTCTTTGGGTGGTAAGATGGCAAGGCAGCCTGCGTGCCTCGCAAATCATGTCATGCACTTTTACAGAAAACTCTTTTTACAGAAAATCGCAACTTTGAGAATCGTGCGAAAATTGTCATTTTCGATAATGGTGCTTTCATAATATTTCAAAAACGCGATTATGGATCTGACCGCGATTAGTAAAATTGTCTGAAATACCGTTTTCACTCTAGAGTTCCGACTTGAAGCGCGAGTGTATTGAGCCACTACAGTGCACGATATCGCTGTTGCTACAAGGCGGACGCGATCACTGTGTGGTGGCGGCAGCAGCTTCCTGCTCGCCAGTCATCTTTCGTCGCACCTCCTTCTTCTTCTTGATGATCTCGCGGTACAGCCGGTCGCGGTAGTCGGCGGCCGAGTACTTGGTGTTGTCGTCCACGACAATCTGGAGCGGCGCCGGCGCACGCGGCTCGTCCTTGTCGTTATGGAACTGCGCCACGTAAGGGTGCTTGAGCGCATCGTCGACCGTTATGCGCTTGCTCGGGTCGAACTGCAGAGTCACACACAAGTCGCATATTTGTTAGTGATCAAGTGAGGTTCCAGACCAACTTCAACTTCAACGCGTTACATACCCAGAAGCACTGCTTTATCAGATCCAGCGCCTCGGGAGTGGCCTTCGGGAACAGCTCTTCGAGTGGTTTGGGCTTCGGCGTAGGCAGACTCTCGATCATAGTGGCTGCGAACGGCGAGCTAGTGCTGTCAATGTCGTCGCGCGAAGGCAGTCCAGTGACATCCAAGATGCGCTCGAGCTGGTTCATTGTCGACGTGCCTGGGAACGCCGGCCGACCCGTGGCCATCTCGGCGACGATACACCCGACAGCCCACATGTCGACGGCTTTTGTGTACCGCGTTGATCCGAGCAGGATCTCCGGCGCTCGGTACCATCGCGTAGCCACGTAATCAGTCAGCACAGGACTCGGACCCGTCACCTCGGCAACGGAGCGACACAGTCCGAAGTCGCACAGCTTGGTGTGGCAGTCCGAGTTGAGCAGCAGGTTGCTCGGCTTGATGTCGCGGTGCAGCAGCTCGGCGCTGTGCATGTACTTGAGCGACTTGAGCAGCTGGTAGATGATGTACTTCTTGTGGATCTCCTCTAGGATGTTGGCGCGGATGACAGCGTGCAAGTCCGTTTCTGATCCATGCATCGACGGTCAGAGCAATCCAGCAATGTCTGTCACCACTCTAGCAAGACCAACGCACCCATAAAGTCGAACACGAGGTAAATGTCGCGGTCATTGTCAGCTTTGATGACATTGAGCAGCCGGATGATGTTGGCGTGGCCGTTGAGCTCCTGCAAGTACATGACCTCTCGGAACGTGCGCTGCGCGTCCGTGGCGTTCCGGAACGCATCGAAGCACTTCTTGAGAGCCACGACCTGCCGCGAGTTCTTGTCAACTGCTTTCCACACGATGCCGTACGCCTGCATCCTCAGTCAATCAGTCAGTCAGTCAGTCAGTCGGTTTAGTTCAATACTCAAGCAACCACACTCCAGAGCGTGCAAGCAGTGAACATACTCCCTTGCCGAGCTTCTGCAGCAGCTCGTACTTGCGCAAGATGTGCTTCTCGACCTCTTCGCCCATTGTTGCGGTCGATGTGCAGCTTCGACTCGCTGACTGTGTGGCTGTGCAGAGATCGCTGTGACGCCGCTGACGACGGTGCGCTCACCGCTGCAGCACTCCGTAAATGGAATACACCGCTTCCCCCTCACCATTTTTGCCGGTATTTCCGGACACCTTCGCGGGTATCTTTAGCTGGAACACCCGCTAGCCGAACGCGAAGGAAGTCGGAGCAATAATACGTTTAAATATAGCAGGGCGGAGAATCCGAGAGGGTGGCGAGCGTTGCCGCGCGAGGTTCAAGGAAGCAGTTCCAACGCAACGCAACACAGGGCTGACGAAATCTCAAGTAGAGTCGCTTCAATATCCGAGAGACAACTCCGTGTAGTAGGGGGACGTTCTGCATACGCTCTCAAGAGAAGCCTAACCGTAAATGTCGTCGTTGTCGTCGCCGCCTGCGCCGCCCGCGCCACCGCCGCCGAAGTTGTCTGCGCTATCCATGAGGAAGTTAGCCGCCAGCGCCTCGTTCTTGTCGCATGCCAAGTACGCCTGGATCACATCCGAGCGGTCAAAGCCCATGTCACACAGGCGGTCCACGGCCGCCGCCTCCTCCTCCGTCAGCTGAATGCGGTGCGCCGGCGGGCCACCAGCGCCGCCTGCAAAATCGCCGGGAGCGCCGCCCATCGACGCCATCATCTGCTCCATCGCTCCAGGCGGCAGGTTGCTCAGCATCTGAGACAGTCCCCGCAGTTGCTCGGGACTCATACCCATTTGCGCCGCCATCTGAGCCTGCTGCTCCGGCGACAGCGACTCCACCAACTGCTGGATCTGCTGGGGAGTCGGCATGCCACCCGCTCCCAACCCCAAGTCGAACGGGGCCGCGCCGCCAGCGGCAGGAACACCACCAGCAGGAGCCGCGCGAGGCTCGATAGGCTCGTTCAGCATCTGCACAAACTGGTCTTGGTTCTGATGGATCAATCGCAGCAGCTCCGGACTCTGGCCGCCAATCTGCTGGAGAACCGCCGGAAGAGCCGACGGGTTCGACTGGATCAGCTGGCGAAGCGCGTCGAACTGCGGGTGGTTGCGCAGCGCCTCCAGCGCGTTTGCGCCAGACGCACCTGCTCCTTCACCGGAAGCTCCAGCGGAAGCAGGCGCGGAAGGCGGAGCCGCGTTGAGACCCTCAGGGATGCCGTTCATCAAGTACTCGACAGCGCGCTCCGGGTTGTTGAAGGCGGCGCGCAGAGCAGCTCGCACTTGGTCTTCCGGGAACCCCATGTCAACGAGCTGCTGGACGGCTTCGTTAGCTTGTTCGTTCTGTAAATCACGTCGCACAGAGGAGTATTAGAGATGGCAAGCAGATCCAATCGATAGTTGCATGACGTACCGCAGCACCAGCACCAGCACCGGCAGCAGTCGCTGTAGCTGGCGCAGCCGAAGGCGTCGAGACGGAGGAAGCCGTCGCAGTGCTGCTAGACGCCGCCGAAGTGCTTGGCGCGGGTGCCGCAGCCGCCGGAGTCGGGGCCGGAGCAGCAGCAGCAGCAGTCGAAGCCGGAGCAGCGGCGGGGGCAGCTGCAGCAGCAGTCGACGTGGAGGGAGGAGCCGCAGCAGCCGGTCGCGGGGCCTTGGGCTACAAAGTCCCCATTCCACCACAATGTCAGCTCTAGCGACCGCGAACACCTTCTAACAATCAATACGCACCTTGGTGACCATGACCACCAAAAAGTCATTCTCCTTGATGTTGTACTCCGCCAGCTTGCTGTCGTCCTTGAGCACCTTGCCGGCGTGGATGAGCTTCTGCTGGGCGACCGCGAAGCCCTTCTCGCCCTCGATCCTCTGCTTCACGCCCAGAACCTGCCATTTCAACCCATAGTTAGTCATGACACGGATCAAAAGCAAGCGGTATCTTTCCGCGATTGCGCTCCAAAAGTGGGGGCAACCGCGACACCCGCGCCACAGCGCGAGCGCAGGGAAGCGCACGCGCGACGCACCGTGTCCTCGGCGTCGGCCTCGATCGGGAAGGCGACGCCCTGCAGCG
Source organism: Phytopythium vexans (assembly GCA_003413675.1). NCBI lineage: Eukaryota > Oomycota > Peronosporomycetes > Pythiales > Pythiaceae > Phytopythium > Phytopythium vexans. The sequence continues at coordinate 180,739 of QLOC01000005.1, forward strand.
TCTTGACCGTGAGCTTCATGGCGACAAAGGAGCTTCTTCGCTTGAGCGCTTTTCCCCAGTTGGACGCGCCAGAGTGGGGGACGCGACCGACCCTGTTCTCTCGCAACTTGATTCGAGAATGCGCACTTCAATACCTGTGAAATCGCATGCTACCCCGCCAGAGTGACACTGACATAGTATCCTGCGAAATCGTATCCTGCTGCCACGTCACGATATCGACCGTGTTTTGCAACGGCCAAGTGATTGGCGAGAAGTGGACAGTGATTTTCCGCCAATCATCGCCGTCAACTCAGCGTCAAAACACCCACCCGTGACGCGTCTGGGTGAAGTTCAACTTCGCCTTCCGCATTCTGCCATTCCGCGATTTCCTCTTTGCTGGTCGAAGCCGCACACCATGCTGCTCCGCCACGCGCTCCACTCTGCTCCGCGCTCAGCCGGCAGGCTGCTCGGCGGCCCGCGGGTCTCTTCGCCTCTCCAGGTTTGTTTTGAGTTCCAAGAAAGTCCATGGAGTCCAACTGTGTACCGACATGATGACCGATGTAAAATGTGACCAGGCGCTCAAGTTTCCGGTGGGGGAAAGCAAGCGTCACTTCTCTGCGGAGGAGGACCACAAGACGACGGTGCTGCTGGAGGTGAATGATGGCCCAGGTGAGGACAGCGAACGAGAGGAGCTGGACGAGATGACAAAGAGCCTGACGACTGGATGTGGTTCGCTGTGCAGGTTCGCTGCAGAACACGCTCAAGTTCTTCTGGAAGCACGACGTCAACATGACGCGGATCGAGTCGCGGCCGTCCAAGGGCTCGGAGCAGAACTACCGGTTCTACATTGACTTTGAAGGGAAGCGCGGCGAGCAGGATGTGGATGCGCTGATGGCTGACCTCGAGAAGAACTGCCTCGAGGTCATCGTGCTGCACGACAAGAAGGGTAAGCGCCGCCCAAATGTTCTGTGACTATCATTCGAGGTGGCTGACACGCGTTTGCTTGATGAAGTGCCGTGGTTCCCGCGCAAGATCACCGAGTTGGACCGATCTCTGTCTCAGGTACATTCTGTGCATTCCGAGAGGATGGTTAATCTGTCACTCGACAACTCACGATGGTTATTGCGTCAGGTTTTGGACGCTGGAACGGACCTCGAGTCGGACCACCCCGGCTTCAGTGTGAGCTTTATGTCGATGCTGAGATTATCTGTCTGGTCATCGTCCAAATCTAACATTCCGTTCCTTGCTGTGCAGGATCCCGTTTACCGCGCTCGACGCGACACGTTCGCGGCGCTTGCCCAGAACTACCGCCAGGGCGAGCCGATCCCACGAATCGAGTACAAGGAGGATGAGGTGCGTTCACAACCGTGTGACTGCTCTAGTACCGATACTGACACTGTGTTGCTGAATGCGTGAACCACGAACAGATCCGCACATGGGGAACCATATACAAGCGCATGAAGAGCTACTGGCAGAAGTATGCGTGCGACGAGTTCAACTACATCATCCCTCTGCTCGAGTCGAACTGCGGCTATTCCGAAGACAACATTCCGCAGCAGCAAGACATTTCGGACTTCCTGAAGGAGTGCACTGGGTTCACGCTTCGTCCAGTTGGCGGGCTGTTGTCTTCTCGCGACTTTCTGAACGGCTTGGCGTTCCGCGTCTTCTTCTCGACACAGGTACAAATGAGTTGCACGACGTCAAAAGTGTTGCCACTGATCCTAACCACCTCGGTTGCGATCTGCGCAGTACATCCGACATCACTCGGTTCCGCTTTACACGCCTGAGCCGGACATTTGCCACGAGCTGATGGGCCACGCTCCGATGTTTGCGGTATGCTTTCGTTCGTGATGCAAAAGACTGGGGATGGTGATTCTGACACATTTGCTTTGTAGGACCCCGATTTCGCCGACTTCTCGCACGAGATTGGTCTCGCGTCGTTGGGGGCGTCGGATGAAGAGATTCAGCGCCTCGCCACGGTGAGGTTTATCGATTTGCATTGGACTGTATGTCGTGGTTAATCCAGTTGTTCCTTGCGCGTAGTGCTACTGGTTCTCGGTCGAGTTCGGTTTGACCAAGCAGAACGGCGAGTACAAGGTGCGTTCAGCCTACAGCTTTATTGATACCAGCGATTGCTCGACTGGGGACTGACGTGGAGGTGCACACTGTCTAGGCTTACGGAGCAGGACTCCTGTCGAGTTTCGGAGAGATGGAGCATGCGTGCGCGCCTGTCCGGTCCGCTGACACGCCGACGCCGGAGTACCGTCCGTGGGACCCCTTTGCTGCCTGCAAGCAGCCGTACCCGATCACGACGTACCAGCCCGTCTACTACGCTGCGGAGAGTCTGGTGCGTGACGAGTGCTGTTATGTATCAGACTCGTTGTTGCAAATGCTAACATCGAGGCTCGTGGATTTGTGCTGCAGAGCGATGCGAAGCAAAAGATGCGTGAGTTTTGCGAGGACTTGAAGAAGCCGTTCCACGCGAGATATGACCCGTATTCCCAGTCGGTCGTCATCGATCGCGCGGTGTTCCGCGACGAGAAGTGGGTCAAGACTGCGTAGGTCATCGTTGTCCACAGCCTTCTGTCAATTGGTCCAACACAACGGGCCGAGGAGGAGGCCAAGATCAAGTGAGGCTCAGGCGATGTGGTGGAATCGCCTCTGCTGCTGCATTTTCCCTTTGAGTAATGAATGGGATCCTTCCGAGTGTTCAGCAGCAGGTTTCAGACTTCGTTGCATACAAATGATGAAACGCCAAATGTGTACACACATGTTGATTCGTGCTATATTTGCATCACCGCGTCTTGTTTTGCCGCTCAGGCAAGGTTGGCCTTCTAATCTGAGTGGTATTGCCTGTCATCGCTCTCTGGTCGCATTTTCATCGGCGCGAACATCAGCTACTGGTCGCAGTGGAGCACAGAAAGATGACTCCTCTGAGCGGACAAACGACCGATGCAGCGACTCCCGACGGCAAGAAGTACGACCAGTACGCCACCCAGTGGATGCGAGAGGTACGCCACCATGGACCGCCAAGCACTCCTGGTTGGACGTCCCACTGACAGACAGCGATAACAGGCACTCGAAGGCCGACAAATCATCGAAGAGCTGAAAGCGCAGAACGACAAACTCCAGCGCGAGGTGTACTCGATCGTAAGACATACGTGCCTTGTACCTCGCTGGTATGTACGAATATTGACTCAAACGATCGGTCTCTTTTCATGTCCTCCCAGAACGCCAAAGTCAACTTGATCTACGAATGCTGCGGCGATCTCGGCGTGACCGATCGAGTTGGCGACCTGATGCACCGCAAATTGCGCGATTTCCAATCTGCAAAGGTGGCACGTGAGAACGTTTCTGCCAGCCCTGCGACAGCCGATGTATCCTCCCCTGCGCGGAAAAAGATGCAACCCGACAGCGACGGACTCATTTGCGGCTCCAGCATCTTCCACCAGGTGGCCGGTTACGCGAGCAGCTACGACGCACAGGTTCGTTGATTGGCGGCATGAAATCGTCTCCAAATCTGAATTGCGCGTTGCTGGGCAGGTTTCGCGCGACAATTACCGACGCAGGAACGTTTTCGACGCGGAAGAGTCCAAGCTCCGCGAAGGTCTCGACATCTTCGGCAACCCGAAGACCCCAACTCCAACCGCCTCGCCAATGTCCAGGTAACGCAACACTTCTGCAACTCTTGACCTGTGCTGGCTCATGCCCGAATTGCTATAGCCCCACGCACAGGGGCGACACGATCGACCACCTCCTCTCGACCTCAGCGAGCTCAGGGAATGTGAATCCGCTTGGACGTTCGTTCAATTCAGCTCCTAGCACATATCCGCCGATCGAGCCACTCGGATCCCCTTCGTCATACGGTGCGGTCGGATCCAAGTCTCAACCTGGGATGTTGTGCTCACTTTGCTTGCACTCTCTGCTGGTCACAGGCTCTCCGAGCAACGCCTACCGCTAAAACACCACGATTTGATTTCCATTTGCACCATCGATTAGCAAAAGACCTTCATACCATTTTTCTCGAATGTTACACGACTCTAAATGCCCACTCCAAGCTGTCACGAACGCGGGGAGCAGCGACACTCACATTTCTTCAACCACGACATTCACGAGAGCGTCTCCTCTTCGTCCAGCGCCATTTGCAGCGCGCTCTCCATGATATCCTTCACCGAGCCGTACCCTCCAAGTTCCTGCTCGTCTGCTCCTCCAGAGTACTTGGCGTCGTCTTTGACGGCCTGGGCGATGTCGTCCGCCCAAGTCGCGACGCCGTCGTCGCACACGTCCACCGGCTTCGGACGCGTCTGGAAGATGATGTACGCCGACAGCACCGCGCTGAAGAAAGGTGTCTTGAGTAGCATGTCCATCGGCAGATTGTCGCCCTTGTTGTCAGCGAGCAGCGCGCTGAACTGCAAATGTCCCGGAGCCAACGTTTCGTAGATGGTGCGCCACAACTCGTCGCGCAGCATCTTGGGTGCGTACACCACGAGCCGAGCGCGGTCTCGATCCTTCATTTTGGCCGCGAACGCGAGCGGGAACGACCGCGGCGTGTTAATAAATATCTTGTGGTGCGCGTTCAGCGAGTACTCGTCGTTCCCGAGTAGCGCCATGTTGGCCACACCGGAGTGCGGGTCTGACGTCGGCGACTTGGACTTGTCTTGCAGCACCGGTGGAGGCAGGTCCGTAGACATGTACTGTGCCACGATCGCGTGGATGCTGCGTGCAAGCACCGCGCGCGTGTCCCGCAGGTACACCCACTCGTCGGCGTCCATGAGGTAGAACTGGATCTTCTCCCAGTGGTCCGTCATCTCGTGGTACTTGGCCGACAGGCGCGGCAGGTTGAGCACGGGAAGCGCCAGCACAAACACGGCAAGCAACGCGCCGACCACGCCGCTCACCAGCGCGACGCGCAGTAACACGCCGATCAGCAGAAACGCCAAGCAGAACTTGACCGCGCCGGACGACAGCATCGTGACGTCCACGCCTGCCTTGTGCACCGGCCGCTGCGATCGGTAGACGACGTCGCACACGCCCGAGAGCAGCAAGTGCACGGGCGTGCCGGCCACGAGCTGCGCCATGGACGCGAGCAGCCAAAGGAAGTGCAGCGGGTGCTTGCGCAGGTCCTCGACCGAGAGCGCCGAGGCAGAGTTGATGTCTTCGTCGCGCAGCTTCCACTTCTTGAGCGTGGCCCAGTACTTACCCATCTTGGTCTTGAGCGCGTGCATGTCCGGGTGGCTCTGCGTGCGGAAGTGGATCTGCAGGATCTCCTCGTTCATCGACGCGAGCTGCCGCCGCGAGAAGCAGTCGTCGCGCACCACGTTGCAGCAGAACACGTGCAGCGTGCGCGTCAGCCGCATCACCTCGAGCTGCGTCGCCGTGTGGGGCGGCAGCATCGTCAGCGACGCCGCGAGCCGCGCGCTCACAAACTGCGTGAACTCCGCCGGGTCCTCCACGAAGATGCCAATGTCCTGCTCCTCCACGAGCACCGGCGCGCCGTAGCGGATGGCCGCGAACCGCCGCACGTCCAGGAACCGGCCGTCCGCGCAAAAGTGCACGGCCACCGGCACGATCAGCGCGCGCTTGTACGGCGCGCGGCGCAGCGTCGATAGGATCTGGCCCGTCACGCGGCTCAGCTCGGCCTGCTCGTCGGTCGTCGAGTCCACGACCACCGCCATTTTGTACGGCCGCTCGTCCACGCAGCTCTCGTCGGGCACGTGGTCGTCCACGAGCTGCGCGCGGCTCGCCAGCTCGCGCGCGATCAGCTCGAGCCGCTGCTTCGGCGTCGATCGGCCGCCGTCGTTCACCTGCACGAGCGGGCCGACGTACTCGTCGAGGATCGCGCGCTCCATGTAGGCCGGCACGCGCTTGCGCCACGTCGCCGAGCGGTCGATGAGGTACACGACCGGCATGAACTCGTGCTTCTCCGGCTCGCGCGAGATGACCTTGAACTCCATGACGCGCGGGAAGACGGCGCGCGTGAGCACGGCCCGCGCGCTGCGCTTCGGCCGCGGGTGGAGCTGCGCGTCGTCGCTCAGCTCGGCGAAGAGTTCCTCGGCGCGGAGCGCGCGCGCGTTGCCCGCGGGGAAGACGGACGCCGGCGCCGAGGTCCACGCGCGCTGCAGCAGCGAGGTCAGCATCGGGGCTCTTGTGCTTCTGGCCGCGCGGTCTCCGGGCCGCCTTTCTCGCCCGCGAGGTCAGTCGTTCAGTCGGTCGGTCGGCCGGCCTCGAGGAGCGCGTTCCGCCGCTCCTTCGCTCATGCAGGTGATGGCAGGAGGAGCTGTGGGTGACACCCCGCCGTCTCGCCGCGCCGCGCCTGGCCCCTGTTCGAAAAGAGCTTGAAGCGCCACGGCGGACGTGTGACGCTGCGCCATCAACCGCTTTCGCGAGCGGATCGGCGCCGCGGATTGGTGGAAATGGAGACTCAACTGCCGAAATGAAGGCTAGATCGGGTGGTCCACGCCGACACGTGCCAAGGAGAAATCTAGCGGATCAGGGTTGAAGAAGTGCGAGAAGGCAAGTCGCGAGGGACAAACACCTCGCTTTTAGGCGTGCATCGTCAAACGACATCGTCTCGATATGAACGAAATCGTCAATGCAGAATCGCAACCAGTCGCTAAACGCAGGGACGCACTACATCACGTTTTAACACCAAAAAGCGCAGCGGCAACTGGCTCGGCTCCGCGACAGACACGAGCCATGACGCTCTGATGTCGACGAACTCCGCCCAAGCATAAAGATTTGCTTCAGCCGCAGTCAAACGCCTCCAAACGCCACTAAGAGATGGACAGCGAGTATGGTGTGTACCGTATCACGAGGTCGCTGACTTGCGCGTGGAGGGGGACCCTTTCCGCAAAGATCGCTGGCGCGTGAGCCACCGAATACGCAAGGTCGATGGCTGTCGAACGAACGTTCCTGCGGCTCGACTGATCTGCTGGTGCGGGCCGATTTGCTGCTTTCGATGGCGCATTTCTTTGGCGAGGTCCACGCTTGCCACCAAGAGTTTGGCGTGCTGGGCATTCAAGTGAGAATTGTGTCCTGAACTGTACGGTATGTGCTGCACTGTACCTCAGCTGCACGCAATCACCACATAATCTTCGAAAATCGATCTCCCATAAAAACAAATATCAACTTTGCAAGGGGATCACTATTCCAGTCGCGCTCGGTAGCTGGATCCAAGAGTGACTGTCAATTTGTGTGTGTGTGTGGATTCGACCTTCACTCACCACTCGACCCAAAGCAGAACGGCGACGTGAAAGGCAAAGCGAGCCAACCACAACCAGGCGGAGCTCGGCTCGACACTGCTCGAGGCGGCGGCCACCATGGCCCCCAAGAAGAACAAGCAGCGCGAGAAGCAGGAGCAGAACCGCGCGTCGTCGAGCGCTCGTGCGCAAGAGAGTCTGTTCGCGTCCTTCGGCGGCGGCGGTGCATCCGGGACGGGCTTCATCGGCTTCTCGAGCTTTGCGCAGTCGGCAGCCCCTGCGGCCGCCCCCTCGGACAAGCAGCATGAGTACTACCCACCGGCGGCGCCGGCTGCAGTCGCGTTCTATGACGGTCCCGACCACGACATCGCGATGGCGCTCAAGATGCTAGGCAAGAAGGGCACGATCACCAAGACCAAGGCGCTCTCGAGCTTGCTGACCGAGATCCTGCCGCCGAAGAAGGGCGTCGAGGTGCGCGGCATGGTCGGCCACTTTGTTCAAGTGTACACGACCGAGATGCGCGACCAGAACGACCGCAAAGTGCGCCAGCTGCTCAACGAGGTGCTCCGGATGCTGACCGACAAGCTGCGTCCGCGAGCGTTCGCCGCGTACTTCAAGCGGTTGCTGCCGTACTGGTACATGGCCATGCACGACGTGAACGCGGAAGTCGCGATGACGGCCAGACAGGCGTTCGATCTTCTGTTTCCCGAGGTGGAGGTCAAAGTTGCGGTTGTGGAGGAACACCTGTCCGCCATCATGGAGGAGTACCAAACGTTCTTGTCCAAAACGGTGGACACGTTTGAAGGCATGCCCATGCAGCCTGACGAGCGCGAAGAGCGGTGCGATTTACGAGTGTTTGTTTTTGCTGGACTGATGCGTGGGAAGCGTCTGATGTGGTTCTGTGAACTGGTTTGTCAGGTACGAGCGCTGTATCTCGTCTGCAGTGCTGAGCATCAATGCGATCATTGGGTTCTTTGCCGGCGCTGGCCGTGCAGAGAAGCTGAGCGACACGGAAGAAGCATACTCGGTTGCTAGTGTCGTTTCCTCGGACAAGTTCACAAGGCTGACAACGAGCAGTTCGAAGCACCCGAACTTTTCGCGCGACAGTGTCCGTCGCGCGGTGTACTTGACTGTCGTGAGCCTCTGCAATCGTGCGAACGCCATTGTGGCGTCAAAGGAGGACTTTTTCGGAAAGGCGATTCTTGGCGCGATCGGAGAGAAGAGTCCGGGGAACGGCGAAGAGATGTGGAATGCCGTGCTGACTTTTCTGCAGACATGTCCCTCTGTGTGGGCCGATTCGCCGACCTTCGCGAAGTTTGCCGTCAGTGCTGTGTACCCCCGACTGTTTTCCCAGATCCGGCACGGCTTTCACGGCTCGGCGCCGACTTCGTTCTCGAGTCTGTTGCCGTTGCTGTCGTTGATTCCGCTGGATGTGGTCCTTGATCCGAAGACCGGTCGAAGCGCGCTTTACACTGGAGTTCTCGACAACTGTCTGAAGTATCTCGAATCGTCCGATGCCAAGTTCCATGGCAGCGCTGGAATCACTGCGTTCTTTGAATGTCTGACTGCGTTCGTCACAATCTTTCTCAACCGCAAGGCGAGCAGTGACTGGCTGAGTGAACTGGAGGAAGATGTGGTGTCCAACTACGCGAGACAGTTCGAAAAGGCGATCGGAGGATCTCTGAGACTGGCGCTGAGCTCGGTTGACTTGTCTGATGATTTGTCGTCCCACTATGTGGCTGAGTTGCTCAAGATGCATACTCGCGTGAGCGGCTATGCGGCTGGGAGCCCTGTTGCGACTTCCATCAAGAATGCCTATGTTGAGAGCTTGCTGGAAGGGCTGCGTGAGCAACTGCTGGCAATGGTGTCGAGTCTGTCAATTGAACCGACTCGATTCTCGATCTTGCTTCTGAAGGGGCTTGCTGGTTCGAATAACGAAGCAGGCGATGGCAGCTACTGGTTGTCGGTCGGTCAGGCTGTCTATCACCAAGCGGTTGATCAGCTTCATTCGTTCGCGACAGACCCTGTCTTCTCCGTCGACAAGTGCAGTTCGCTATCCAGGCTGCTGAATGTGATCGAGACCGTCCACTCTGCTATCCCACTGCAATCTCTCGCGCTTGATGGATCTCCAGACAACCATTTCGCTGAAGTGTTTCGGCCAATCATTTGCATGCTGTCTGGCTGGGTCAAGATTGATCGAAAAAAGTCGGAGAAAGCGACACAGAAGCTGCTGGCAGTCTCGCGCCAGTTCTTCCTTGGTGCTGCCGACAAGAAGGCATTCCTGTTGCAGCTTTTCAAGGACTTTGACGTCCAATTCGGCGACATGGTAGACGCCACAGCGATTATTCAGCATGCGCTGCAGTTTCCCATCACTGACGAACGATGCCAGCTTTGGTCCACATGCGGAAGCTGGCAGCAAGACCAGATCTCGGTGGAAACGACTGATGCAACTCTGGACGGTCTTTGTGCCATCTGGAAGGGCAAATTGCTCGATGAGTTCCTGATGATTAGCCTGAAGGGACGGCTTGATGATCTGGACCCTGAGTCGTTTACGCGGCTGTTGGGGGCATGCCTCGGTGGCGCGTCGAGTTGCCCGCTCTTGAGTCCCGATGCTGTGGTGATCTTCTGTCACTACGTTGCTCAGAATGGTTCGGATAGCCCTGGTGTTCTGATGCAGATCGTTCGACATCTGTGTATCCTGTTCGCCAAACTGAGCGGCGATCTTCCGAGCGAGCTGGAGAGTGTGGAAGCGCAGTTGTACACCCAGCTATTCCATCTCTCGGTTCGCGGAAGTTACCGAACGGAGGCGAGCGCGGTGTGGGAAGAGACGGTGAAGAAGTCCCTGCAGCTGTGGAAGAAGGATCGAGCCGAGACGTTCGTTGCGAACCTCGCCAAACACGTGAACGGTTTACTGGTCGAGGAGGCCACGGACAAGTCCGTGTTCAACTCGAAACTGTTCACGGCGTACGCGAAGAAGTACCTGCTGCTTTCATTGGACAACGTGGTACCTGCTGATCGTATTGTGGCAAAGCTCGGCTTCATCCACGCCAGTTGCCAAGAGGGTTCGTCGCGGTCGCTGTTCTTCAACCGAATGCTGGTGTGCTTTGGCGAGATCTGCGAGGATGAGCGTGTTGTGGTTATCATCAAAGACTACATCCTCGGTCTGTACGAGCGGGAGCCAACCACAGCAGTCAAGATCGTTTCGACGTTGGTGGACATCGACGTGTCCCATGCCATGACGCTGTTCGTGTTCCACCCTCAAGATAACGACAGCACCTGGGGTCGTACCAGCTCGCGTCTCGAGGTGTTGGAGAGTTACTTGACGTTGGAGCCGATGTACGAATCTTTGCGACCGACTCGGGTGTTCAACGACGCATTGGAAGCAATGGTTCGTCACGAAAACGCAAACGGTGTCGATCACCGCGACCTGATTATCGCCTCGAAGGCTGACGAAAGCCGCCTCCCTGTTGACGCGACGATATCTGCCGAGACTCGACTTGCACCGGCACAACATGAAGAGATTGACTGCCTGGTTGTGTCAGCAATGTCGTTGTTCGCAACGACGAGCTACCGCGCTTCGTTGGTTGAGCAAGTGTTGAACGAAGGTGGTGACGGCTATCGCAAAGCGACGCTGGAGCCAGTGATCGTATCGCTGGTCAACGATTACACTGGTGACAAGAGGCAAGGAGGGGATGCAGAGCATCAGCAAGTCTCAGACACGTTGCACAAGTTCTTCGATGCTTGCTCGACTGCTGCGCTTGCGTCCAACAAGCTGGAGGATTGCACTCGCCAATTCCGTGTAGTCGCGTCGTGCTGGCATGCTGGTGGTGCCCAAGGTGTCAGCAGCGGCGATCACTCCCTGGATGAGCTCTTCCCAGTAACGACGCTGGTTCAGGTGTTGTCCAAGATGGAGGCGTTTGTGTCTGCTGGATCGACATCTGTGGTCGAGGCGAACGAGTGGGTTCGGATGGCCGACTACGCGAGCACGATTCCATTGTCAATCATTAGCGGTTCCGGAGATCTCCGATCTGCATGGGAGCGCGTGGTTCGTATGCTGATCATCCATGCGTTCGCGGGCAAGCAGGAGGTGTCCAAGGTTGCCGCGATGAAGATTCACAAGCGGAACGCCGCCATCTCTCAACAGGAGAGCAACCAAGACGATCAATTCTTGCCGCAACCACTTGACCAGCTGGTGCGAACTCGAACGGCGATGTTGAATCTGCTCGGCGCGCTGGCACAAGCCAAGAGCGAGCTTCTGCATGAGCTCACTGCGTTCTACCGCGAAGCTCTTCTCTCCACTGTGCTCTGTACGTTTGCCGAGTCGGCAGAGATCAGCGCTAGCTTGGTCACGACATACGTGGGTGCCGGATCGCCGTCGGTATCGCTTGAGCTCGTTCAACTGTCTCTGGCGACTGATGCCTCGTTCAAGAGTGTGTTTCGGTCGATCCACTTGGCGCTAACGAGCATCGCGGACGCCGAGCGTGTCCGTGAGCTTGTGCTCGAGGCGTTTGGAGGCATCGATGGGCTGGCCGCGCTGTTCAATGCGAGTCGGTACCCGATGACTCCAGCACAGCGCGTGCTGCTGTACATTGTGACGGCTTTCAGCGGGGCATTGCGTTCTAGGTCGCTTGCGGACACATCGATCGATTTGAATGCCGACGATGAGGCCGCGACGGAGGCGGCGGTGGCGAAGGTGTTGATCCCGAAGGCGCTGCGAAAGGCTTTGCGAGCTGTGTTTGTTGGAGGCGAGGAGGCCGCGGCGACGAAGATTCGCATGCGCAGCCGACGACAGAAGCCGCAAGAGCGGGAGGATTTGGTGGGACGTCTTCTGCTGTGGGACTTGTTCCTGCAGCTGTTCCCGCGCGGCACAACCGCTGGCGGCGAGGCTGAAGATGCGGCATCAGGGATGATCGGATCGGCGCTGAGCTCGTATGCGACGAACCACAATTTGCTGAGCAATTTCCTGGGCTTCTGCGCGGAGCTGCTGTCGCAGGAGAGCGCGGCCAGTCTTGTGAAGAAGCAACAGCAGCACACACTGGATCTCCAGAACGTTCCGCTGTTCGGCGTGGGCGATTTGGAGCTCGAACAGAGTGCTGCGACGCTGGCGACGCTGAGCTTTGACAAGAGTAGCGTCTTCCTGCTCGGCACACGCGTGTTCTTCCGCACAGCGGTGCGTTTGCCGGCCATGGTTCGCACGTGGTGGAATGACGAGTGCACTCGCAGCGTCCGCAGCTGGGCTGCCAAGTACTTTGAGGACAACATTTCGCCGTTCATGCTCGCGTCCGAGCTGGACGTGATTCAGTCGGCGTCGGAGGCGGCCGAAGCGTGGGACGAGGACGAGATGACTGTCAAGGGAAGCCGCGTGTCGCGCGAGATCACTACGACGTACATGAAGGACGAGTGCGCGCTCGAGATGGTCATCCGCGTGCCAGCCGCGTACCCGCTTCGCTGCGTCGAGGTCGAGTGCACGAAGCGAATCGGCATCGCTGAGGACCGGTGGCGGCGCTGGGTTCTGCAGATCATCAAGGTGACGTCGTCGCAGGATGGCTCGCTGCTGGACGCGGTGCTGCTGTGGAAGAAGAATGTGGACAAGGAGTTTGAAGGCGTCGAGCCGTGCCCGATCTGCTATTCGATCCTAAACCCGAAGACGATGGGACTGCCCAATCTGCCGTGCAAGACGTGCTCGAACAAGTACCACAACTCGTGTCTGTACAAGTGGTTCAACCAGTCGGGCAAGAACAAGTGCCCGATCTGCCAGCAGCCATTTTACTGACGCGAATCGACCCGGCATTTAGATTGACCTTGGGACACTCGACCTGACTGTATGCACCTATGCAGTATGTGAGCAAGATGCGAGGCGTGGCCGAATAAATAGAGCACACGGGGAGGCCGCTCGGTCTCTTAGCAAATGCAGCACCCGCAGCTCGCGGACGTGACGTTCTTGGTGTCTGTCGCCTCAGCCAGCGAGGCATCTGCAATCATTGACACTGAATTAGATTCCTGTGTACCAACCAGCAAGGATCAACATCCCAACCTACGCACGCACCGTGCAAGAGCGGCTGCGAGTGGCGCAGCACCGAGACGTTGACGGGCGTTGGGTGCGTCGGGAACGCTGGCACACGCGCCGACTCGAGCGTCTGGCCGTCCTGGAGCAGCCCGCGACCCATGCAGATGAGACGGATACCCTTGGCGGTCTCGGCAGCGCGAACCCCTGATAAACACGTCAGATCAGTGTGTCATTAGAGGTATATCAACTGTCCAAGCCCCACAAACTCGAGCCGCGTACTCTCTGGCCAGTGGCTCATGAGCTGCGCCTTGACATCAGCGACCGACGTGTTCTTGGGGAACGTGAGCTCCACGAACACGCCGTCTTGGTTGGCGAACAGGAACTTGAGCGCCAGCGCGTCGCCGCTGCTGCTCTTCGGCGCGCCGCTCATGGTCGCAGGTGGCCGCCTCGGACTGCGGGGGGGAGTGGGGCGGCGCTCGACTCGGCCGCTTCGACCCACCGCCGCCGCTTAGGTGTCGCTGCTGCTGCGGGAAGAGTTTTGGAAGCGAACCTAACGCATGTCTTTCGCTCGATGCGAAGTGCATCGATATCGGAATGTTTGACGTTTTTCAATACCATACAAACGGCAAGTGATCATGATGGCGTAACTCATATTTATGGCATAAAATTGCATTTTGGTCAAACGACTCTATCCGTGTACAGTCAACTCTCCGTTTTCTACGTCTACTACCTTCTTGTATCCTGTAAAAAATAATTTTATTGTCTACACATCAATACCACAATTCATATATATTATTTATTGAATTTGACTAATAACCTTGAGTTATTCATATATCCTACTTCCGTAGAAAACGGAGGGTAAACTGTATTATTATACTTCCTATGGCATTTCCGAAATGTGAAAAAAATGTTCTATGAAACCCCGAAATCGGGTGGAACCGGCACTGTAACCTGGTTACGCACCTGCAAAAAACCGCCGGATACCGAACCTGCGCGGAACCTTTTGGGTTGCACACCCTCCCAGCAGGCAACCGACCATAGTAAGGCAGCTGGAAGGAAACCAGCCAAAGCAAACGGCCGCATCGACCGATCAGCCAGTGGCCCGTTGCCTGTGCCTCCGCCGCCCGCCCGCCGCCCGCCGGCAAAGCATGGAAAGACGGCGAACGGTCACGCCGCGTGCGAGGCAGCAGAAGCGGTTTTGCCCCGCGCAGCACGCGCCGCCGCCGCCGCCGCCTCCGCCGTCCAGCATGAGCGCGGCCGACTGGCGCGCCTTCATCCAGAACGAGAGCTACGTGCCGCCGCCGACGCCCTACTCGCCGCGGTCCGCGCGCGGCGAGGACCCGCTGGTGCAGCAGGAGCGCCACTGCCGCGAGAAGCTGCAGGCGCTGCGCCAGGTGCGCGCGCGCTTCCACTTCCTGCCCACCGCCGGCCGCTCCGATACTCTTCACCATAGTAATGGGCGGCCGCTCGCGTTCGCCACCGAAATGGTCTTCTCGTCGGCCGAGGCGGCGTGGGAGCTCGAGGAGCAGCAGCTCAATGGACTGCAGCTGTCGGCGCAGCCCTCGAGCGGCGGCGGCGGCGGCTCGGGCATCGATGCGCTCGGCGGCCTCGAGAGCCTGCTCTTCGAGTTCTTCACATGGCGCGAGCTGCTGATGGTGGCGCGCGTGTGCGCCCGCTGGCGACGGCTCGCGCGGCTCGATCTGTTCTGGGAGCCGCGGCTCGTCACGCCGTACGAGAACTACCCGCTGCGCCGGCTGCTCGGGCTCGGCGCACACGTCCCGGCCATCCAGGTGTACATGACGTTCCGCCGCATGAAGCTCGCGCAGGCGCCGGTGGCCGACGACGCGCCGAGCGCCGCGACGACCGGAGCTGCGTGGCCGCACACGCGTCGCATCGACGAGCGGCGGCGCGCGCTTATGGCGCTGCTGCGCAATCACGGCGGCGAGGACCGCGACGAGCGACTGCAGCGACTGCTCGAGATCGAGCTGCGGCTGCGGAACCCCGACGAGAACGCGGAGCCGGCGGGGGAGATCCAGCTCGAGCCCCAGCGCCGCAACACGCTGCAAGAGGAAGGCGAGTCTTCAACTGGTGACGACGGCCAGCGCGAGTTCCCGCCTGCTGCAAGTGTCCACTTGATCTGTGGACGTAATTGTCCTCCTTCCCCTCCACCTCCAGCCGCACCGACAGTCGCTGCAGTCGCGGCTCCGCTGCCAGGACTCAACTTGCCGGAGCGGTTCGCGGGGCTTCTCGCTGCTGACAACCACGACGTGCTCCGGAATCGACAGCTCCCGCACCACCGACGCGCCGGCACCACCGTGCTCGAGGACGACGACGTGTACAGCGTCGTGGACGGACGCGTGCGCATCAACCTGGCGTCGTGGCTGGCGACAAAGAAGCAGGTGTCGGAGACCACGCTGCGGTCCTTCTTGCGGCAGATGCTGTTCGCTGTGCAGGCGCTGAAGGCGTCTCAGGTCGAGCACACGGACATCTCGATGGTCAATATTGTCGTTGTTCAAGCCGGTGGCGATGACGACGTGCCGATGGCTGACGGAACCGAGGAACTATTGAGTGAAGACGACTATGCCATGGACGATGTGGACGACGATGGCAATGCGACTGGACACAATGTGACGCGCTCGGTCCCGCTGTTCCAGTTGTTTTTCAACCGGAGAAATGCCAGATACGTCACCACAGGCGCCGTTGACGCCGCGGGGGACCAGCGGGTGCCTCGCCCATTGGGTGCCGACGTTGAAGGGAATCGCGAGCTGGTCCTGGATGCCGAGATGGGGGAGCCCGGCGAGATCGGCGCGCCAGGCGGAGCTGCAGTGGTGGACGCTGCGGGCAATCGCGGCGCCTTTCCGCACATGTTCTGGAGCGTCTCGATGATTCAGTCGTTGCTGAGCTGCGCGGTCACCGTGTGGGCTCACGGCCGATTCACGGACACGAACACGATGGCGCAGCTCACGCTGCTGCTGCGCTACCCGACAGATTTTTCGCGCGGTTTCCGCTCGTTCCTCGAGTTCGCCAAGTATCTCCAGATGACGAACGCCGTGTCCGTATCGCGCCTTCTGCAGCACGAGTTCGTCGCGGACCTGGCTACCGCGTCGCCAAGCAGCATTGTTCGCTGCACAAACTGGGATGTGTCATCGTTCCGCGACGTGCAGGACTACCGGTCGCGAGTGCTGGCCTGGTACCGAAGTGCGACTGCGGGCGTTAGTATTGAAGCGCCGAGAAGAGCAAGAGCCTGGACTGCTGGCGAGTTCGCGCCGCGCACGCGTCTCGGTCCGCAGTACTTCGTCAAGGCGTTGGAGGAGGCGGGGTTGGCGTCGGAGAGGTTCGTGAGCATCGTTGGCCCCTCCAGCGCGTCGTCCTCTTGGATCCGGACGCTGGCGTCGACGCAGGCGCATACCCTGCAGCGCCTTGACCTGTCGCGAGTGCGAGTGCCGCCGTCTGTGATCCTGAAAGAACTCGCCAAGCTGCCGCGTGTGACGCACCTTCGTCTGCCGCCACAGTTCCTGCGCGACGAGAACCTTGAGCACCTGATTGCCGACCTTGCGTACTCGAACGTGCTGCCAGCGCTGCGGGCCATGGACGACTCGGTCAAGGCGGCGATGGACCGCCTCGAGAAGTCGTACGTGATGCAGCTGGACATGGTGACGTTCCTGCTCGAGAAACCGGCCGCCAACTCGAGTCGATAGCCTTCTCGTTGCTGTAGACGGTGCTCCAGCACTTAGCGAGGCAACCGCGCATCGCTGGTGCCGGAGAACCTACGCAAGCACATCTCGAGTGTCTAGGCGCGCCTCCCTGTGTATTTTAAACCGCCTTACAAATCGAATGAGCTGCATGCATGCTGTCCACTCCGACTGGTCCGCTCGCTAGCTCGCTGTCTCAGTGACGCGCGCGCTTGGAGAACAGGTCGATCATCGGGATCTCCTCGAGCTCCCGGCGCGAGCATAAATATTCCCCGAGCAGCACGGTGATCGCCGTGGCGACGATCTGGACGAGCCACCAGTTCCACGACTTGGGAAACTCCTGGGAATGAATGGATGCATGGACAGTCTCCTGTCAGTATCGCCATCTCAACCTGATCCTGGAGGAAAAGCGCCAGCCTCTCACCAGGTAGAAACTGCTCACAATGAGGTCGATAAAGTAGAGCGTGACCCCAAAGTCGAGGCACTTCTTGGCGCGCTCAACGAAAATGCAGAGGCAGACCGCGCTTCGAGCAACAACAATGTCAGAGAGGCAGCAAAGCAGACAGCAAGCAGGATATCGGAGCGATCTGTCACCTGATGACACTGGCGGCGATCACGGCGAAGCAGTTCTTGACGCCGTCGACAGTCGCGAGCGTGTGCGTGTGGTAGGCGAAGAACTGGGCCATCGACGCCTCCGAGCCGTGGCACAGCGCCAGCAGCACGCCGCGCGCTAGGTAGTGCGACATCTGCGATCAATCACAACATACACAGTCGCTGGGATCAGTACCGGATCACCACCCATTACACCACAGGTCAAGCCTCGATGGCCAGCCTCACGACACCCACCTGCATGCAGATCATCTGCAGCACGATCAGCTTGGGAGCCCATCGCGTCGCACCGTAGAACTTGGGCATCCTCGCTGCTTTCTCCGCCGAAAATGCCAATGAGGAGATCACACAAGACGTTTTATACCTGTAAAACATAATAATATATATGATTTTGTGAAAATTTGACAATTACCCTCGTGGTATTCTATTCATGCTGACAAATATATAGAATGAAAATAACAGGAAAATAACCGGAAAATATTGTACATCAAATTTTGTAACCCGACTGCTGCCAACGAATGAAGATCTGTGTGCATGCTGCCAACGAACGAAGAATTGTGGCGCGGCCCACATTTACCTTAGAGTTTGTATTGATAGCGGTAGATACAGGATATGATCGTTTATGTACGACTGTATAGTTGTGGGTATTAATCGATTAGCATATTACCTAAGTGTATAGATTATTGACCGAGATTATTATACAATTTTTGCTGTCATTAGTATTCCGGTCAATACAAAATTGGCTTGGATTGACTGCTGCCAACGAATGAAGATCTTGGGCGCGTGCTGCCAACGAATGAAAAATGACGGAAGAAATAAAATACTACCGACCGGTTACAGCTGGTATAACTATATGTTCTAATCCACACGGCAATTTGCTGGGCAGTTCAACTGATCGTCACTCTTGCAGATCAAAGGCACACGCTCGCAAAGTGACGATGGCGACCAAGACACCAGCGCCGCCGGCCGTCGCCGTGCTGTACACGGCGGCGAGCGCGCTCTCTCGCGAGAACGAGCAGCTAGCCAAATACCTGGGACTGTGTCTGGCCGCTGGGGGACAGTGCACGCGTGTCGCGGTGGTCTCAGTGTCTGCGCCGGGCCGTAAAGGAGGAGATCGAGATGAGTCGAGTGTGGCCGGGATTTCGGCGCTTCGCAGCGACGGCGTCGTCGTGGAGCGCACGCGGCTCGGAGAACGGTACAAGGAGACCTCGGATTTGAGCGTTCTGGAGGAGTGTGCGCTTTGGATCCTCGTGCTGGACGAGAGCGCGACGCTCGCTAGTGCCGAGAAGTTGGTCAAGAGGTGGGTGGCCCAATCGGCATCCTAATCGCTTAGATGAGTGGAAGAGTAACGTCTTTGTCAATAATGTGGATACACGCAGCGTCAAGAAGACCAAGGGGGCCAAGCGAGTGGTGCTTAGTCTGCAGACGACGATGCGGCGTTTGGCACAGCTGAGCCAGGCGTAAGATGTTTGCCAGCGCTATCGTGACCATGGCTGCGATTGACAACCGTCATGTACTGGTGTCGCCCGTGCAGGTTTCCGGACGCGATCGTGGTTCACGGCGGTGCTGGCTTCCAGGTGGTTCAGGACGACAAGGGAGTCCTGCGCCAACTGAGTCAAGGCTGCTTTTTCATCGAGCGTCTCGCGTATGTGCTGATCCTTCTGGTTGCTTTCCTAAAACCATCCGACCAAACCACCGATTACCCATATCACTTTGTTTGACAGGCAAGAGAAGGTCAGTGCGCTGTTCGCGGTGGATGTGCTGGAGAGCACGGGCATTCAGGCTCTGAGCCGCCGCAACGTGCAAGGTAGGTTTGCTCATCCAGCAGCAATGGGCTGATTCGTTTAACGAACAAACGAATGATGTGGTTGTAGCGCTCAAGTGGGGATCCACCATGTTGCGAACGTTCTACTACGTCAACGCTCTAACGGGACAGTCGGTGCATGAGGGACTGCGCGACCGCAATGTGCGGTTCATATTCCTCCAGGCGTTGGTTGAGATATGGCAGCTATTTGAGCTCGTCATGTCGTCGAACGCAGCTCGCGCAGAGGCGAAGGGGGAAAAGAAGGGTCAAGCGGCGTGGGAGCCCGATTCGGTGTCCGCGACGTACTTGCCGATCCACAGCGTCATGGTTCTGCTCCCGCTGCCCAACTGGATATTCAACACGCTGATCCTGAGCATTTTCGACTTTGGTCTGGCTGATTCTTCGTACCGCGGCCATTCTGTCACTACGGTACGTCGTCTCCTGATTGCTTAGCGTTGAGCAAGCGCAGGCATCTCGGAATTGCTAACATGTGCAAACTACCTTGATCTTGTCGTTCCCGTCAGCTTGACATGAATGCGATGCTCCAGACAAGCTTCGACGACGAGTTCCGCGACATATTCGAGCTAGCTGAGGGTCGTTCACGCACGCTGCCTACTCTGGAGTGGCTAAAGACGACGCTTGCTGCTGCAGCGGTAACGGTGAAGGAAGAGCGCAGCACTAAGGGCCACGGGTCGCAGTCGCAGGCGCCAGACACGCCAGCGGTAGCGATCCGCAGCAGCGTTTTGCTCTCGCAAGTCCCAATCGCGCGAGACACCACAGCGACCTCGCGCACGTTCTTCCTCAAGTTCAGCGTCACGGTCGTGCTGACGATCCTCCTCATCATGTACCTGTTGTCGTAGTTGGTCTCAATGACACATGCGTTCTCCCGTAATCTTCGTGTTGCGGTGCGTCATCTGTCCGCTTGCAGGTGTTACTTCTGCTCTAGCTTCCCTTGCTCGTCGAGTTCTTTTCGTATACGAAGCTCCTCTGCGTGCTTGACAACGGCAGCTTTTCGGATGCCGTAAACCTCCGGACTCACCAGGGACCGAAGGAACATTCGGATCGTCATGGGCGGGAGCTTCCCTCCGTGCAACCGCATGTAGTGCACGACTATCTCGATACCCTGCTTGCGAGCCATCGTCTTTGCCCAGAACGTCTCGCCCAGTGTGGACGCGCGAATGTTTCGCTGGAACTGGTGGATCGGATAGAAGGCGGCCTGGAACTGCGAGCTGCCGTGCGTGATGTCTTCGTAATCAATAAGGGCTTCGCGCTTTCCCTGAGTACGTCGAGTTTCCTTTTCGATCAGCTTCTTCTCCGCGGTTGCGACATTCTGGCCGAAGAAGAATTGGTGGTTCTTGAGGTCGTTGCAGAACGCCTTCAACTCCTGAGCGTCCATGGTGCCAGACGCATCCTTGTCAAAGAGTGCGAAGGCATACAGCAGTAGTTCCGGCGGTGTAAGGACTGCAAACGTGGCGATGCACAGCACAAAGTCATCGAACTTGAGCCACCGAGGGTTGGCGTCGAGTCCGACGAATGCGAACATCCCGAGCGTGAGCTGCCGTCTGTCTTCGCCGATGATGGACAAGAACTCGTCCGGTGTGATCTCGCCGTCCCCGTGCAGATCTTCGCGTGCAAACACTCGGTGCAATTTGGCGACGTGGTGCTGTGAGAGCGCTAGAGATCGGCAGAGCTGCTCTGCAGCCTTGGTGGTGAGCAATGCGCCGTAATGTCCAGTGGCATACGAGGCCAAGTCGACGGGAACCACCGGCGCTATCGCCGAAGGAACGTTGATAGTCGTCTCTCCACTGCCAGCATCATCGGAAGGTGGCGCGACGTTAGTTGACGATTGTTGTCGCACCGCAATCTTTCGTATTTGAGACTGGTCTGACGGCTGATTGTCGACTGAGGCTGTAGCACCGGGATCGTCGTCAACGGCTACCTTCGCTGTGCTCGATGCGTCTGCAGGCGGCTTCTTGTGCTTCTTCTTGCGCTTCTTGGGCTTCACCTCAGGGTCAGCGTGCTCGGACGGCGGCATGAGTGGCAAATTGACCAGGTAACCAAAAATGGGTTTGGCATCCGACGAGTGATGGCAACAGTAAAAGCGTCCTCCAACCGAGGTGCGAGTCGTGGACGCCAAATTTGGCTCGCCTCCACCGCATTGCCAAGATTAGCTTGCGTGTTTTTGCTGACTCGTAGCCTAAGACATTTGGAAGCGCTGCTATTCATACCATTGCTGCAGCGCGCTGACACGAGGCAGCGGTTAGTTGACGAATTAATCGCCTATTTGCCTTGGAACTAGCAGCGTGCAGACTTTGCGAGGAGAGTGGGCATGTCGAGCCCTACGCGCTCATCCCACCCAGCGCAGCTCAACCCATTGCGCTCGCGGCATGCATCGCAAGGCGCACTCGTGCTGCCGCCGTCGTACGTCAAACCACAGCCGCTCAATCGGATCTCAGTTGGCGCGGCGCGGACGAATGGCGATCTACTGGCTGCGAACTCGTCCGACCTGGTGACGCCATTGAGCATTATCAGTGAGTCGCCGAAGAATGGTGGTCGCCTGCCTGCCGTTCAAGGAAGCCCGACTGGATCTGCAGGGTCTCATCTACCCGGATACAACTCAATTCGTGAGTTGAATGCGCTGTCACACCCCAATGCTCGCCTCTCAAGTTCCCATCTCGACTCACTCACACCCGAGAGTCGGCATCACTTGGGAAATAGCGACGCCGAGTTGTCGCGAACGAAGGAAGACAGCTCGAACCACAGGTTCAAGGCGAGCGGGTCGCCGCCGCGATCACTACAGAATCTAACTGGACAGCCAGAGATCGACGACACGTCCAACACGCACCATCTTCCGGCAACAGGGCTCGTGTATGACGCCTTCGTCGAGACGAAAGAGGTCGAAGATCTGTGCCTTGCGGTCGGTCTGACACGCAAGGATGTGCGCAAACTGCGGCGCCAGTTCACCGACGAAGACGCCGATAACACGTCGGTTTCCGTGACTTTGCGATTGTATTCAAGCGCACCACTAACGAGTGCATGATGTTATGCTTTTGTAGAGACACGATCACGCAGAGCGCTTTCTTCTTCCTGATCGACGAGGAGCGGCACAACCTGTCGCGAAGACTCTTTCGAATCGCGGGCTTGCCGCCGACGCAATCGCGGTTCACGTTCGACCAATATCTCAAGATCATCTGCACGTTCTCGACCTTCTCCGAGCCAGAGCTGCTCAAGTTCTTCTTCGACGTGTTTGCCATTGATAGTCAAGATGGTAGCATCATGGTCTCAGAGATCCAGAATCTGGGAAAGGAGCTGCAAGATGCTAACAAGAGTACTTCCAAGAACATCGCGATAGCGACCAAGCGCATGGTGTCAAGTCGAAACGTGATCGAAGTGGCGTCGGTGCAGCATCACCATACGCAGGCGGCGGACACGATGCTCACGTTTGCCGACTTCGAACGACTCGTCAAGAAGAACCTCGTGGCATTCTATCCACTCTTGCTTATGCAGCGCAACGTCCGACAAGCGACGTTGGGCGAGGCATTCTGG
The DNA here is from genome assembly GCA_003413675.1 of Phytopythium vexans. Classification (NCBI taxonomy): domain Eukaryota; phylum Oomycota; class Peronosporomycetes; order Pythiales; family Pythiaceae; genus Phytopythium; species Phytopythium vexans. The sequence goes on from QLOC01000005.1 coordinate 203,575, forward strand.
AACGCCAAGACCCGCGAGAAGAAGGCCGTGCACGATATCTTGCATTTCATGGCTCAGCACGACGGCCAGATGCCCGAGCTCCCGTGGACGGATCGACTCATGACGTCTCTCTTTCGAGTGGAGACAACTGGCTCGCGCGCGAGAGCACAAGCCAAGAATCTGTACGCGAATGGTTCTGCTCGTCGAGCAACCACATAGAGCTCGTCACTCGTTGCCGACGTTGCGGCGTCGAGCCATCTCGAGCGCGTACAATTCGCTCGCGCGTCGACGAATTATCGCGACGTCGTTTGAGAAGAAGGTCGAAAGGCGCTCCTTGAACGTCAGGTCCGGCACGGCCCCATTGTTGCGGCGCATATAGCTCAAGAGTTCTTGAGCCTTCAACTTGCGCGAGACAACGCGCGACCAAAAGTCCTCACCGAGAGTCGCATCGCGGACATTCTTCTGCATGTTGAGTATCGGGAAGAAGGCGACGGGGAAGTTGCGCGCGAACATGAGGAACTGGTTGAAGTCGACGAGGCCGTCCAGGTTTGTGCATCGCACTCCCCTGCTGTCTCTGCCCTCGAACGAACGGATGGCCATATCAACGTTCTTGGGGAAGCTGAACTGCGGACTCTGCAGCTCGCGGTTCATCTTTGCGAACTCCTTTTCGTCGAGCGAACCCGACTTATCCGAGTCGTACAGGTCGAAGATGTACTGGAAGAGCTCCGGCTTGGTGAGCGTCGCGAAGCTCACGATACACATCAAGTACTGATCGAAAGACAAGTACTTGATGTCTTCGGGCACACCGGCAAATGCCAAGATCCCGACCGTCAGTGGACGCCGCTCCTCGCGGATGATGTAGAAGAACTCGGCTTGTGTGATCTCTCCTCTGTGCAGACACCTCCACGAGTGAGCTTAAACAGAACAGGCAATTGGATAGAACCGCTTCCCATACGTACGTGTGGTACATGTCGTTTGCATCGTACTTGCGCTTCATCTTTCGGATCTCGCGCAGCGAGAGACCGAGTCTATGGCAGAGCTCCTCGCATCGCTGCGACTGCACGAAGACGCCGTAGATGTTACCCTTGGCTTCGGGCTCTTCCCCTCGATCACGCGGCGTGTCTTCTTCATCGGCTAGTGACTCCGGTTTCTCCTTCACTGCGCTCGGGCTGCGCGCGCTAACAACAATAGTAGTGCCCTCTCTAGGCTTTCCTGGCGGAGAGGGTGGTCCGACTGCGATTCGCCTGCTCGACCACGACTTTGGCGTTGCTGATCCCTCGCGTTGCAGCGCGTCGCTGAAGTCGTCTGAGGCCTCCTTGCGCTTCCCCTGCACAACTGTGCCAGCCCGGAAGGTCGTGGCCTTGGAAGCGGTCAGTCCCGACGCATGGGAGGCCCCATTGCCCGCTTGCAACGGCTGTGGCGCATTCCGCCGGCCCATTTTTCGTTTTCGCCGCTTGATGTTCAGAAGGGATGACGCTCGAAGGGTCACATGGCTACAAGTTCTCAGCCAGTATATATTGCATTATTGTCACATCATGAACCACAGAATATCGCTAGTATATCATTAGAAGTCCATAAATTACATAAAGAGATCCGTCATGCTTCTTCGAACCACAAAGCGGAAAGATCGAGGGACACGAGCGACGAGAGAATGCACCAGCGACGACCTCACCGCTTCGGTCCGTGACGCCGCCCACGGCTCAGTACGCCGGCTACTTATCTGACTAACCGCCTTCTCTTCGTGCTGGTGTGCGGGTTCCAGATGAAAACGACGCCGCCATGCAGCGCGCGACGCAGAACGGCACCGGCCACCGAGGTGACCCCGGCGCCGCACTAGTCAAGGCGCTCGCGGGGCGGGCTCTCCAGTCGCCGCGCGTACGGGTGGGCCTTGTTCTGTGGATCGTGGGTCTTTTCTTCATGCTGCTGGCGCCTGGCCTCCGGCCTGTTACCCCAGGTTAGTGCGTTAACGGATGCGGAGATGCTGCCGAAAGTGAGTGCTAACCACGCACTGTAGAGATGAAGTCACAGTACGAGACGATGGTGGTCAACGCCGCCAACATGCCCGAGTACCACGAAGCGTACGCGGCGTATACTCAAGCGCAGACGTACGCGGACGAGGCGAAGGTCTGGTTCTGGCGGTTCCGAGAGCCGCACAAGACACAAGTGCACGAGCGGCAGCAGATCGCGGACAAGTGGGCGGCCGAGCTGTCGCGCGCCGAGACCATCCGCGAGACGCGGCTGAAAGAGGCCAAGCACTTTGTCGGTCTCTGGTCGGACTTTGGCATGACGGAGGCGCGCCAGCGCTTCTGGAGCGCCTACGACAAGGGCAAGCTCTTCGCGCAGCAGCAGACGTTCTACCACATGATCATGCGCGTGCTCTCGGCGCGGGACGAGGACGTGTTCAGCACGGTGCTCAACTGGATCGTCGTCGCGCTCATCAACTTCACGACCGGGCTGGTCGGTGCGCTCTTCTACTACGCCTTCTCGCTGTTCAACATGGTGCTCTCGTACCAGCCGGACCCGCTCAGTGCCGTCGCCTTCCTCGTGCTCGGCTTCGTTGGCGCCGCCAGCGTCATCGCCTCGTACCTGTTCGCCATCTACGGCATGGTCGCCAGCGGTGTCTACGTCGTCGGCAAGGTGGTCGTGCGGGACGCGCTCGAGCAGCAGCAACAGCAGCAGCGACTGCGCCAGCAGTGGTAGATGAAAGACAACCAAGCCAAAGTTTTCCCTGTTCAAGTGACGCTGACAGTTTAGAGCTTGCTGCTCCCGTAGACTGGCGAGTTGGTGTGGTCGGGTACATCCAGCAGCGGGCCGAGCAAGTGCCACCCGCCGTCCACGTGCATGGTGTCGCCCGTGACGTAGGCGCCGGCCGGCGACAGGTAGTACAGCACGCCGGCCGAGACTTCCTCGACAGTGCCGACGCGTTTCGCCGGCGTCGCGCGCTGCGCAGCCTGGTGGAACTGGGCCGCGCCGTCGGCGTAGTTGTCGACGCCACTCGACAGGATAATCCCCTACAATGCACATACAAAGAGTGAGTGGTCATGACGACAGTGAACACATGTCGAGGCGATCACTACCGGTGCGACGCAGTTGAGCGTGATGCCCGAGGCCGCCCACTCGACAGACAGCGACTTGGCTAGGTTCTGGATGGCAGCACGCGCAGCGCCACTGTGCGCCATCAGAGGGTAGCCTTTGTCGATCACGAGGATGATGTTGACGATGCGGCCGCCGTGCTCCTTCATGTAGCTGTGGTACGCCTTCTTGGTCACGAGGAAGGTGCCCGTCCTGTCCATCGACAGTTGCGTTTAGAGCACCGAAAAGAGTCATCAATACTACCAAGAATCGTACAGGTTGGTGCGCATGACTGCCTCCCACCCCTTGAGGCTGACCTTCTCGATTGGCGCGCGGAACTGGCCGCCCGCTACAAGCACACAAGAGCGTCAACTTCCCCATCTCTCAACATCAATTCAAGGCAGTTGCAGCACTACCATTGTTGATGAGAAAGTCGAGGCGGTAGAAGACGGCGAGCGTCTCGTCCACGAGGCGGGCGACTTGCTCCTCGCTGCGGATGTCGCACACGACTGTGTGGATGACCCCTGGCTTGGCGCCGCTCTGTGCAGTAGCCGTCAGCTCATCGCGGATCTCCTGCGCTGCTGCTGCCAGGCGCTCCGAGTTCCTACGAGTTCGACAATATCACATCCAGTCATTACCAGCGGCGATTGCAACAACAAGACGAGCTGACAGAAGAGTCCGAACCTGGCGGCGATCACGACGGAGCAGCCGAGCGACGCGAGCTCCTGCGCGATGCACTTGCCGATTCCCGTACCGCCACCAGTCACGATAGCCTGGACACACAGCGCACGAACTGGTCAAGGCGTGGACAACGAGCCGAGCTGCATTGCTGCACAAGACGCACCACTTTCCCCGCAAAGAGTCCGGGGCGGTAGATGCTCAGGGCGGACACGGCGCGGACCATGGCGAGCGCTGCGAGGTGGCGTTCAGTTCTGGTGATTCGCTGCCGAGTTTTGAATTTTGCTTCGTCATCGCTGTCAGCAACTTCAAGGAATGCGATTCATAATCGAATTGAGGTTGTCAAATGCCCAAAACAATTCCCATATAACTTTGGGCGACCTGTTCAGGTCGCTGAATCCCTCGAAAATTCAGATCCATGACCCCAAAAACAAAAAGGGTGATTTAGGCGAATCTATTTTTTGGCGTGTGAAAATGATCGACGAGTGAAACGATGTGGCACGGCCCACATTTTTAACCTTGAAGTTTATATGATCAAAGTGTACCCTTTAGTAGCTACAGGATCACCTCTATTAGGTTCGAATATCCAGTCCTGAGCTTTAATCGATAAAGGTATAATACCCACACATTCCCTATTGACCGTGATAAATATACAGGATTTGCAGTCACTACCTTGTCTGGTCAATAGCTAATTGACCTTTTTTGGCCAATGAATCGGCGAGTGATAACGGGAATCCATACGCTGGTCATTCGATGCACAAACGCGTCCCAATCTGTTTCGGCAGAACGCGAGTGTGTTTAAGTGATGACGTGGTCGCCGATATTGTGTCGCAACGATTCGGCATGGCATCATGGTCATCAGAGCTTGAAAGTAGAGCGACACCGATAGATGCTAGCACACAAGCCCACCTCAGCGGCTCCGTTGCCGCATCCGAGTCTCGTACGGAGCGCTTCCGAGTGCAAGGTGAGATCAATATGAAGATTTTCATTCGCATCTTGAGTGCATGAGTCAGACCGATACGGGAGTACACTCGACCCAACCGATCACCAGATGCTTGATGGCAATGGAGGCAGCTGTCGCCCTCGCTACGCTGCAAACGTCGAACTAACGAGGTGGCCAAAGTCCGATCGTGTCCATCACAAGCGAGAGTGAACTGACCCTGACCATTCGTCAATTTCTTCCTCCCCCCACAGCGCATACGGCACACATCAGTCGCACTGCCATCATGAACCTGGAGGATCTGTTGAGCCTTCCACGGAATGTGGCAGTTCACTTCCCGCTACCGGACGGTGCGTTCCCACAGCTCAAGCTCACGCTCCCACAAGTCCGGCGGTACCGGTCGATGGAACAGCGCATCCTCGACGAGACGCTCATGCTGGAGCTCACCCATCGTCAACACCTCGTACAGCCGATCGAGAAGAGCGACTGGAAGTTGGTGGCCGCCCGACAGCACCTCCGAGTCTACAAGCGATCAACCCGCGTGTCGTCCTTCCCGCCATCAGTACTGTGCGTCGGCTCGGTGCTGGGCACGGTGGAGGATGCCCTGTGCGGCCTGTACGACGAGTCGAGCGAGGACGCACGAGCGGTTGGCAGTTTGACAAACAAGAGTCACATGGACGCGGCCGTGCTCGCGACCATGGAGCGCAGCAGCGCTCAGAAGCCGTTCCGCCTGCTGTCACTACAGTGGCAACTCCAAGACAGCGGCGTGTTGATGAAGCCGCGCGACTACGTCACCATCAAGGCCATGGGTATCCGCATCGACACCCACGGCCGTCGATTCGGGTATGCACTGGTCAAGAGCGTCAAGCGTCAAGAAGTCCCGCCCTTTTCGGATCGACTGGCCGTGCGCGGTAACATGATGATCTGCTGCATCTTCCGCCAACTGAGTCCCTCGACTGTGGGCGTGTTCGCCAAGGCCGTCGTCGACCTCGGAGACGTGCCCGACTGGCTTAGCTACAAGGTCGCGTGCTCCGTCGCCCTCGCCATGCTCGACCCGACGCGATGTCTTGCAGCCAAGCGTCTCGCTGAGCTCTCACTGCGCCACTCCCGCGTGTTGCGACTGAGCAAGCTGCACACTTCAGTGCTCCGGTCCACCCTGCGAGCGACGGCTACCAAGCTCAAGCTACGATCAGGGGCTGCCTCCACTGTATCGCTCTCCGGATGTTCGGTGTGTGGTGGTGAGCGGCGAGTAGCCCTGCGAGTCAGTGTTCAGTGCCAAGTCTGCGGAGAGGATGTGTGCGCCAAGTGCCGCGTCAAGCAGACTGTGATGGCAACACCGGCGAACGTCCGAGTCTGGTGCTGCAAGCGCTGCCTGCTCGTGGCGTCGGCGTTGCCGATCGACCCAATCGCGCTCTGTCCTGTAGTGCGAGGCCTCGTCTAGGCGTTTTTAGGTTGTGAAGATTCGTTGCAACGCTAGTAGAACTGTATGATACTGCAATGCCAAGAGTGAACCAAAATACAGACCAAACAGGCTGCGTGTGTATCTCCCAGCGCTGCTCGAGACTCGCACGGATTGTGGCGCTCCAACTGAAGACCATCCTGAGATATCCTCTGACGTGACCACTTGTTTGCTCTGCGGGCCAAGCACGACCGTCATCTGTCCAACACAGCACGCCAGATGATGTACCGGCGGGTAGGCGAAACACCGAACCGATTTGCTGGCCTCGATTCGAAACAACCGGCCACACAGCTCGGCCAAGGCCACAACTTTGCCCGAGCCAGCTGCTGCCGCTCGAAGTGTAACACACCGCCTGAGAGACTGGACATTTGCGATTTGCCGTGTCGGTGAGCACTCTTCGAGCCATTTCTCGTTATTCCGACTCGACCGAAGATGGAGACTCTGCTGAGGTTGCCACGCGACCGACGTGTGTCGTTCCCGCTGCCGGACGGCGCATTCCCGACCGTCAAAGTGACGCCCGACCAGGTTCGAGCGCACCGGTCGACCGCCGCCAGCATCATCGAGATGACCGTCGCGATGGAGCGCGAACACAGGTCGCAGGAGCTGCGCTCCATCGACCGCGACGAGTGGAAGCTGATCCAGGAGAAGAACCGGCTCCGCGTCTACAAGCGCACTCGACGAGAGCAGGCGCAGCCCATGGTGCTCTGCATTGGCATGATGAACGGCTCGGTCTCGGACGCGCTCTTCGGTCTGCACCACGAGACGGACGCCGAGATGGCGGCCGTCAACCGCATCACCAACAAACACTACCTCGACTCAGCCGTGCTGGCGGTCATGGAGCGTGGCACGGCCGCCGACCCGCTGCATCTGATGGCACTCAAGTGGCGCATGACGGCGACGCCAGGAGTTGGGCTTATCATCAAGAACCGCGACCTTGTGACGCTCGAGTGCTTGGGGATGGCAGTCGACAGCCACGGCGACGAGTACGGGTACCTCCTTCTCAAGAGCGTGGACCTCCCCGAACTCCCGCCGTTCTCAACCAGCATCGCAGTGCGAGCACAGACCGTCTACTGCTGCATTTTCCGCCAGGTGGCGCCTGGAACTGTCGGCATCTATGCCAAGGGGATCGTCGACGTGGGCGGGAGCCTCACCGAGCTCATCGGCCTCGGCACGGCGTGCGACCTCATGTTCGGGATCCTCAAGAGCTCCAAGGTCGCGAGGGCCAAGCGGCTCACGGCGCTCGCCATCAAGTCGGAACGCGGGTTCCCGATTCTCGAAGCACCGTCCAAGCGGTCGACGGAGGCGTACCGAGCCACGGAGCGATCCCAGTGCGACCCGACCGAGTTGTCGACGAGCCGCAGCCGCGATGACTCGTGTCCTCGCTCGCAGTTTGCCAGTCGGAACTCGCGGCGCTGTGCCGTCTGCCATGAGCGAAAGAGCAGCAGCGCGCGCTGGCTCGGCGGCCGACCCGCAGCCTGCCACATCTGCGACCAGAACGTGTGTAGCAAGTGCCTCGACAAGCAGAAGCTGCTCGCGACGTCCGCCAACTTCTCGGTCTATTGCTGCAAGGGCTGTGTGCTCGACGCCAACGAGCTGCCGATCGACCCGCTCCAACTCACCCCGCTGCTCTGGTACTGATCACTACTAGCTCATAACCCATCAAGTCATGTTCAAAATCCTTAGTTGACGATGCCTGACACGGCGCCGACGGTGGCGCGCTGGCCCGAGAGACTGCTCTTGAGGTAGCATGCCGTCTGGCCAGGGTTGTCGTTCACGAACGTGTAGCCCTTGCAGCCGGTCGTACTGCGGCAGATTGCACAGCAGTCCGCCGGTTGGACGCCGAACACGGTCTCACCCAAGTCGTTGCCGTAGAAGTCCACGTCCGTGAGCTGCGTCGAGCACTGCGAAGGTGCCGTGAGGCACTGGTAGTAGCCCGAGTTCCACGGCTGGCAGTACGCTCCGGTCGGACAGCACGTGGAGCCCTGGCTCGAGCCGCACGGCCCACCGACGGCAGTAGAGCAGGCGGACTTTGGGGTGGTGACGGTCGCCGAGACAGCGCCGAGCAGCGTCTGCTTTGTGCCTGTGCCGGTCTTGAGGTAGCACGCGGACAGTCCGTCGGCGTTCGAGTTGACAAAGGTGTACGCGGCACAGCCGTCCGTGTCGGCGCACGTTGAGCAGCAGTCCGCGGGGAGGATCCCGTACACCGTCTTCAAGTCGTTGCCGTAGTAGTCGACATTGACTTCTGGTGCTCCGCACTTGGCCGGCGCCGCGATGCACTGGTAGTAGTTCGCGTTCCACGGCTGGCAGTACGCCCCCGACACGCAGCACTGCGCGCCGCTGCTCTGACTCCCACAGTACGACCCAATTGTCGAACATGAAGAGCACGCCTCTGTCTCACGACTCAACGCGAAGCTGCTGCTCTTGGCCGCGCGAAGGTACGTGAACAGGCCGAAGTACTTCTCGAACTCGCCTGGGATGCCGTTGTCGTCGGGTCTTCGGTCGAAGAAGTCGAACCAGAACTTGAGCGCGCACGGGTTGCCCGGCGGCACCCAGCTCTTGACGGCCGCGTAGTAGTTGATGGACTCGGACAAGGACCCGGCGACATTCGGAGCGATCGAGGAAGCACCACCGGCAGTCGGATACCCTGTCTCGGTCAGCACCAGCTTGGAGGCGGGGAACTTGGCAGCCACCGCTCGCCACGCGCCGTCGAGGATGGCTACCGGCTGGCTGGACGAGTAGCCCGGGTCGAAGAACGGGTAGATGTTGACGCCGAGCAGGTCGAGGCTGGACGACAGCGCGTAGGTCTGCGAGTCGTAGCCCGAGTCCAGGTACTCGGTCACCCGCTGCACAGTGCCGAACTTGACGGTCGAGGCACTGGCGCCGAGTCTGGCCTTGATGGTCGCTACGATTCCCAAGATGTCGCTCGCCGAGTAACCCGCGATGAGGTTCTCGTTGCCCACGAGGATGGCCTCGACCGTTCCGGGGTAGTTCTGGACGGCGGCCACGGCGTGGTTGATCTCGTCGGCCATCCAGCTCTCCGGCGTCATGTAGACGCCGAGATGGAGCTTGAGTCCGTACTGGGCCGCGTACTGCGCCACGGAGATGCCGTAGAACTGCGAGTAGTAGGTACGGACGTGGGTGAAGGACTGCGCGATGAGCTGCAGGTCGGTGTTGATGGACGCCTGCAGCGCGCCGGCGTTCAGAGTGCCAGTGATGGGGTAGTCGAGCGAGTGCATCGGGCTGTAGGTTGTGGCCATGTTGGACGGCGTGGCGGCCGCCGCCGCTAGAATCGCTGAAGCCGCCGCCGCGATCTGGTGGAGCACGCCCATGGTGAATTGAGCAATGAGTGAGAGCGGTGAACGCGTGGGTTGTAATCTCACCTGTGATTCCTGCTCGTACAACGATCCATGATCGGTGGAACCTCAGTCGACAGCGAGGGATCGAGCTTGACTGTTCGCTGTGCGTGTGCCGAACATGCCCGGACGTCAGCAGCTAGTGGCACGGGTCATTGTAGATGCTCCAATCGAGGCGACTGTATCGGCTCTGCTCCCACTGTCGGCCTCGCTACTGACGCAAAAGAGTGCGTCAACGGTTGCACACCGATTGGATATGACTGGATGGCGAGGCGAACAGGCGACTAGCTCAGCACAGTGGGGGTGTCGTCGGGCAGTCGACAGGCTGGGACGCACCCTCTTCAACACTCGGCAGTCACCACGATGTGCATGCGACCAGCTTCAACGGTCCGCCATAGGTGGGTCGCATGGCAACTCCCGTCGCCAGCTGGCGACACTGTTCAGCGCACAATCTTGCAAAGGTTCGCGCGCGTGCTGTCGCCTCGCGGAGCCGTTGCTAGCGGGAAGCGATGCAACCGTCCGCGACGGAAGTCATGCGATCTGTCCGTTGGTCGAGCTCGGAATAGCGACATACTGCATGTCGGCCGCCGACCACCACGGACGGCGGGCCTATAAATTCCCATGCGACGCTGCAACATCGCCGTCCTGCACCAACTCGGTGTCGAAGCGCTCGCCTCCGTCACCACTCGCGCTCTCGCCTTCTCTAGAACACGCCAGCCTCGCCACTAGTTTGCAATGGCTCGTACTCTCCGCTTCTTCCAGCTCGCAGCTCTGTTGGCCTCGGCTGTTCACGGCCTCTCGACAGAGCCGCAGGCGCGCGCCTTGCAGACCTACGCGACAGCCAAGGACGCACAGGACGAGCTGCTCAAGCAGGTGAACGCGGTTCGAGTGCAGGCGGGCGTGGCGGCGCTCTGCTCGAGCCCGAAGCTCGTCGCGGCCGCGCAGATCCACGCCGACGATGAAGCCAAGCACAACGTCATGAGTCACATGGGCACGGACGGCTCGACGCTCAGCATGCGCATCAACGCGCAGAACTTCTCGTGGGTCACCGTGGGCGAGAACGTGGCCGCCGGCTTCGCGGATGTGAGCGCCGTCATGGCCGCCTGGCTCGCCTCGCCCGCCCACCGCGCCAACATCGTCAATGCCAACTTCAACTTCTTCGGCGGCGGCTACGCGTACGACGCGGCCAGCGACTACGGCCACTACTGGACGCAGAACTTCGCCGCGAGCAAGAACGAGACGTGCACGCCACCGGTGGCCATCGTCTCACTGGTGTCGAACCCGGCACCAGTGGTGGCGACGGTCGGCCCGGCGTCGTCGCTCGCTCCGGTGCAGACCACCGCGACTCCCGTCTCGACTGCGAACGCGACGGTGGCTGGAACTAGCGAACAGGAATCTGGAATCGACTACTTCGGCGATGACCTGGGCTCGGTGCAGGCCACGAGCGTCGCCGACTGCAAGCACGCGTGCTACTCGACGGCCCAGTGCCTCGCGTACACGTTTGTCGCCGAAGTGTGCTACCTCAAGTCCGGCGTCGGCACCAAGCAGACCAACGCCGCGGCCACGTCGGGTGTAGTCGCGTGCGGCGTGCAGCTCGCTGACACGGACTTCTACGGGAGCGACCTGATCAACCAGGGAAGTAGCTCCGCGACCGAGTGCTGCAAGTCGTGCGCCGTCACGAGCGGCTGCAAGGGCTACACGTTCGTGACCGACACGTGCTTCCTCAAGAAGAGCATCAACGCGCCGATCAACCGGTACGGCGCCATCTCCGGCGCTGTCGTCGCGCTCTAGTATGTCAGTTTATCTCGCCGCTTGCTATATATCCACTCTGCAACCAATAGATTCCGTTCCACTTGAGACGACTTGCTTTCGACATTGATTTCCGTCCATACAACCTCTGACTTTTCGGAGTCTCTCGAGTGCAGCTGGCTGGGTGGGTGAGCTTAGAGGTTGCTGGTGCCATACGCCGGGTTCTTGGTGTGGTTCGGCACGTCGATGACAGGTCCAAGCAGGTGCCAGCCGCCATCCACGTGCATCGTGTCGCCCGTCACGTAGGCACCAGCAGGCGAGAGGTAGTAGAGCACACTGGCCGACACCTCCTCGACCGTGCCGACCCGCTTGGCGGCCGTCACGCGGCGCGCGCCGTCGTGGAAGAGCTTCGCGCCGCCCTTGTAGTTGTCGACGCCGCTCGAGAGCACGATGCCCTGCAGTTCACATCGTCAGATCAAGTGAAGGGGGAGAGCGATATCGTCAGCCAACTCGACGCACCGGAGCCACGCAGTTGAGCGTGATGCCGTAGTGAGCCCACTCAACCGAGAGCGACTTGGTGAGGTTCTCGATTCCCGCGCGGGCCGCAGCACTGTGCGCCAGGAACGGGTAGCCCTTGTCGAGCACGAGGATGATGTTGACGATGCGGCCGCCGTGCTCCTTCATGTACGAGTGGAAGGTCTTGGTCGTCACCGAGAAGGTGCCAGTGCTAGCGATCAAAAATTACGGTGAGGGATTCTGTCCAACACCGACTCAATAGGGACAGTAAATGCAGCAGCGTACAGGTTGGTGCGCATGATGGCCTCCCATCCCTTGACCTTGACGTTCTCGATCAGCGCCTGGAACTGACCGCCAGCTGTAGAACACCGCGACTCATCAGCGCTAACTCATCCACAATGGAGGACCCGAGGTGGCCACGCACCATTGTTGATGAGGAAGTCGATGCGCTTGTACTTGGCGAGCGTCTGGTCGATCAGGTTCTGGACCTGCAGCAGTATCATAGCTCAGCTCTCAGCACAGTACGATAGTCATAACAACACTGCTATCGCGCACCTGGTCCTCACTGCGGATGTCGCACACGATCGGGTGCACCGCCTCCGTCAGGTCACGACCGGGAGCGTCCAGCTCGCGGCGGATCTGCTCGGCCGTGGCGTTCAGCCGCTCCTCGTTCCTGTCCACAGCGTCAGCTCTCCAACGAAATCTCCAGCGAATCGCAGCTGATCCCTTACCGCGCGGCGATGACGACCGAGGCGCCGAGCGACGCCAGCTCGTGCGCGATGCACCTGCCGATGCCGGTGCCGCCTCCCGTCACGACCGCCTGGACGTCCACAAAGCCAAGTGCAACTGAGACCTTGTCGACACTTCACTCGAGAGAAGAGACCGCAGAGAACGCACCACTTTGCCGGCGAAGAGGCCGGGGCGGTACATGATCGGGGCGGACGCGTCGCGGATCATGGCAACGGACGGCGAGGGTAGCAAGCGCAGGCGAACGGCGCGGCGGCGCGGCACGATGGGAAGTGTTAAACCGAGGCAGCGGATCGGCAGTCCCTGCAACTTGTTGATGCATCCCTTGAGGGGCAAAACTTCCCCCAACTTCAATTCGAACTCAATTCAAAATCGAATTGATGAGAGTTGATATCTACGTGGGCCACACATACGGACATGACGGTTACTCGTGGACCACTCTGGCTCAGCTAGCAAAATCAGGTTAAAGAGCAGTCTTGCTCTTATTCGAGAACACTCGCTTCAACCTGTTCTAGATGCCTCGACACCCGACGCGCACAGGACAGACGCCATGGCGAACCGGCCGCCTATCTCGGAGCGTCGTAGCGCTCGGCGCGCTTCTTGGAGTAGACAGTCTGCACGAGCTGGATGGTGCGCGCGCGGAAGCCGGCGGCGCAGTACTGCAGGTAGTACTCCCACATGCGCACGAACACCTCGGGACGGTCGATCTCGCCGGCCTTCAGGTGCTTCTGGAAGCGCTCGAACCAGCACATGAGCGTCTTGTCGTAGTCCGGTCCGAGGTTGTGCACGTCCTCGACGATGAGCTTGCGCTCGGTGAACTGCAGCATCTGCGCCGTAGACGGGATGAAGCCGTTCGGGAAGATGTACTTGAGGATCCAGAGCTGGATCGGCGCCTTCAGCGAGCGGTTCGCGGCGATGCTGTGCACGACCGCGAGACCGCCGTCCTTGAGGCAGCGCTTGATCACGTCGTAGTACTCCTCCATGTTCTTGTAGCCGACGGCCTCGAGCATGGCGATCGACACGACGCGGTCGAACTGGCCGTACATCTTGCGGTAGTCGCAGTACTCGAAGCTCGTGAGGTCCGAGACGCCGAGCTCGGCCGCCCACTCGCGCGCACCCTTGAGCTGCTCGTTCGAGATGGTGATGCCCGTGACGTGCACGCCGTAGTGCTTGGCGAGGAAGGTGGCGAGGCCGCCCCATCCACAGCCGATCTCGAGCACGCGCATGCCCGGCTTGAGCTGCAGCTTCTTGGCGATCAGGTGCAGCTTGTTGAGCTGCGCGGCGTCCAGGTCGTGCTTGTCCTCGATGCCCTTCCAGTACGCGCACGAGTACTGCATGTTGGGGTCGAGCCAGAGCTTGAAGAAGTCGTTGCCGAGGTCGTAGTGGTGCGCGCCGACGATGCCCGCGCGCGACGGCGACTGGTAGTTGAAGATCCGCGCGCCGAGGCCGATGACCTTGGCGTTCCACGCCTTGAAGAGCTTGCGGCGCGACTCGGCCGGCAGCGACAGCAGGCGCGTCAGCACCTCGTCCAGCGGCGTCACGGCGTCCCACTTCTTGGCCATGTACGACTCGCCGATGCCGAGCATGCCGCGGTTCACCCAGTCGAGGAAGATGGCGTCGTCATACACCTCGATGTCGCGGCCCACGATGATGTCGGCCTCGGCCAGCATCTTCTTGATGAAGGTCGCAGCGCGAGCCTGCAGCACCGGCTGCAGCGCCGCACGCACCACGTACGAGCCGAGCGCCACGCCGCCGACCACGGAGGCCGCCACGAGCGCCGTCTTCTGCTTGTCAGCCATGGTGAGTCGAGTTCTGACGGCCGGGCGGGAGCTTGGGAAATGACCGAGGCATTGCTCGCGGCGCGCGGTTGCTTGACACGCACGCAACGAGGGGCGGAGGGGTGCTATCGGGTCTCGCAGGTTTGGACTCCCAATCACTTGGCGCAACGACGAGACTTTGCGCGCGCAGAGCACTGACGAAGTCAAGGCGCATCTCCATGTGACACGAATGTACTATAGGAGGTTATTTGGCGTTACATAGTTCGAAAATCATCGATTCGGCTTTTCATTCCATGTGACAACCAAACAGATTACAAAGGGGATGCAACCATGAAGGCTCAAGTGGCTGTTTCTTGCCGGTCCTGATGGCGAGATTCCCGCCAAGCCCGTCAGCTGGGGAGGATCCAGCGTGAATGGATACAGAACACGTGTAATCGTCATGCGAGCCCACGCCCTAAACATTTCAGCTCGTTCGGTCGTTCGGCTCGCCCATCCGCTGCAACTCCTCGATTAGCCGACTTGACCGCACAACAGCACCGCACTCCACAGCGCAAAGTGGCTCATCGAACTTCAAGAGCTCACTTCGGTCCGTTGGCAGTCTGGTGAGCTCCCGCCAAGGCGCCGACGAGCTTTGTGAGAGTCAGCTCCTGCACCCCTTGCTGTCTGTTGGCGAGGCAGTCGGGCTTGCCAACGCAAGTCGAGTTGTTGTGTCCAACGGGATGATGTATCAGTGGCACACGAACCACACCACTCCTTGCATTCTTCTGCTTGGATCGAGAAGGCCACAATCGGACGGACACCAAGGTCGCACGAATCGTTTGTGGCGTCTGGAAGGCACACATCGATACTCGCCACGAATTCAACACGAAGCGATTATGCTTGGACATGCGTCAACTCATCTCTCCAATTCCGCTCCACATGATAGTGGCAGGTGGGAAGCCTCCATCGCACGGATAGCGAAATTGGGACGAACGAGGTGACGCCTCCCATGTTGGCTGGTCGCAGCCAGGAACCCACGAGACAGAACTCGCTGGTGAACAATCCGCGCGCGTCCCGCGTTCCGCGCGCCTTCTACTCCAAGGTATCTTTCTGCATGGCGTGGAGCCCTGAACACGCTGAACACTCGACCTCATTGCGCAATTTGCCATATTTCTACCAGCAGACCAATCTTTACATCACGCTTGGCAATGGCGATGGCGATTATCACCTTCAGCCTTCTCATGGCAACTTTCGCGCTGCTACAAGTCGTTAGTGCTGCCTCTGTTCTCCGAAGCACCGGAGTGCACGATGAGGTGGCCGCGTCTGCAGCGGATCGGCTGCTGCAGACGTACACGGATGGCGACGACTTCCAGGCGTTCATGCTCAAGGCGGTCAACGCCGAGCGCTCCAAGGCCGGACTCGAGTCGCTCTGCACCAACGCCAAGCTGCAGGCAGCAGCTCAAGGCCACTCGGACGACATGGCATCCGAGGACTTCATGAGCCACGAAGGCTCCGATGGCTCGACGATGTCGGAACGAGTCACGGCGCAGGAATACAATTGGACGGCTCTCGCTGAGAACGTCGCTGCCGGCCAGGTCGACGTCGACGCTGTCATGGACTCGTGGATGAACTCGCCTGGTCACAAGGTGAACATCCTCGACGCCACCTACACACAGTTCGGCACTGGATACGCGTACAACGAGGACAGCGAGTACAAGCACTACTGGACGCAGAACTTTGGCGCGAGCTCGACCGACCCATGCTCCAGCTCGACTCCCACGATCGATAATGCCTCTGTGCGTCCTGGCGTCAACATATACCTGACCGTAGCATTTGCGGCGGCACTGGCGATTCAGGCAGCGATCTAGAAACAGCAGTCCCAGCATCGTCATGATGCAAAATCCTAGACAGATGCACATGTTGATACTGTTCACACGCACTATATGTAACCCGGAGAAGCCTGGCTTTGCTTTATTTCGCAACGAAACGGTCTCATCAAGTCCGCTCCGCCATCGAGATGCACAATTTACACACCGCAGCCGGTCAATCGCGATAATTGACGCAAATGGGCCGTCTTCATTCATCGGAGACCATCTACGCCGCTGTCTCGTTCACCTCCTGCTCGTACCGGATCTTGTCCTGCTCTGCAGCATCCCACCACGGCGACTTCTCCTCTTCGCTCATGGCCTTCCAAATCTCCGACAGCTTGCTCATAATGTCGATCATCAGCGCGCCAGGGCCGAGCTGGTGCTTCACCTCGTGGCGGCGCGCCACGCTGAATAGCACGTACGCACTGCGCGGCTTGCGGATCGAGTACGCAGAAGTTCGCCCGAACGGCTCCTTCTTCACCTTCTTCTCTTTCTTCACCTTGCCGGAACTCGCTGACGACGCTGACTGCTTCATCGCGGTCGGTGACCACGGCGACTTCGGCAGCCGACTCCCCGCCTTGGGCGATCCATCGCCGTCCTCCAACTCAGATTTCACGCTGTCATCAGCCGCCGTGTCCGCCACGTCCGCCATGTGTTCCTGCTTGACAACCTTTGCCTCCTTCTTCATGGCGCCAGCTCCTTTCTCAATGTCAATGCCAGTCTTGAGCTTCCACGCCAGCTGTCCCTTCGAGATGTTCTCCAGCGGCTCCGCAATCTGTCGGATCTTCTTCAGCACGTACGACGGCTGCAGCTCCTGCCGTTTCTCACTCTTGATCACCGCGCAAAAGTCCAGCGCGACCTTGGCGGCATCCATCGTCGTTGCCTTCGTCAAGAACACCTTCAGTGCCTCCTTATGCTGGTCGACCTCCTCCTCCTTCTCATCGCGATCCTTGCGCTTCTTCGACCGCTTCGCCTCCCGCTGCGCCTGCATGCGCTTCGCTTCCTTCATAATCAGCTCGTCCACGCGCTGCTGATGTTGCTTCAGATCGTCGCGAGCCGCGGCGAGACGAGCATCTAGCTCTTCACGCTGACGCTGCAACACCATCCGCATGTCGTGCTCCTTCTTCTCTTTCACCTCCAAGTCAGCATTGTCCTTTTCGCAGATGCGCATCAACGCATCACAACGGCGACCGATCTCAGTCGCTGTGCGCGACCGCAGGTAATAGTCGAATGCGAACAACTCCATGCTGCAGATCTCCTGCTTGATACGGTCCCACGCACCGTAGCCAAACTTGTTCACAAGGCAGAGTAGCACACGATCTTCCTCTTCGGTAAACACCTTGCCACCCTTGCCCTGATAGTTGATAGGCATGTCCTCCCACGGGTTCGAATACCGCTCCACTTTGCGAGCAGTCTCCGCCGTCAGCCGCTCAATCTCAAGCAGCTTCGACTCGCCCTTCTCGATCGACTTGAGGATCTTGGGCCAGTCGCCGAGTTCTTCTGGTCCACGCGCGAGGAACACCTGCGAATAACGTTGCACTTCGTCCAGTGGCTTCATCATCTCGCGCGCCACAGCCTCGACATTCGCGCGGCCATAGCGCGCCAGCAACTTGATGAAGAGGAAGAACTGCGGCTTGTTCCAGTCGCCAAACGCTTCGTTCAGTAGCTGCTCCTTCTCCGCAAGCTCTTCCGGACTCAGGTATTGTACATGAGGGGGGAGCGGAGGCTTGTCGGATTCCAACTTGGCTTGCTCGTAGTTTGCAGCCTCAATGTCATGCAGCTCCAGCAGTCGCTTGCGGTTGAAAAACTGCCATTCATCCATCCGGGGCAAACGCAGTGCCTTCGGGAGCTGCTTTTGCTTCGAGTGATTGCGACGGTTGTTCTCAGATCCCACAAGGCTTTGGCGCATAACCGCACGACGCTCACGCTTCCCGATCCCCGCCGTCAACGTCTTGGCGAACTCGGCTTCTGCAAGGCGCTTTAGCTCTTCCTGCCGCTCCTTTTCGTTCGAATAGTCAACACCGTCGTAGTTCTGGATGCTGCCGCCGTCCAATTTGAAGTCCAACATGTCGCCCTTGTCGTGCGCCTGCAGCTTCTCCTTCATCTCTTCCGTTCGCTGCTCACCCTTGGCCAAAATCGCATCTATGTCTTCATCCGTAATAGTCGAGTCCGTAGTACGGAACACTTGGTCAGCGCCGAAGCGAATCATCTCGAGCATGTCGTTCTTGCTGAGCTTCGCCTGCTTGTCCTGCAGCCGTCCCTGCTGGACGACCATCGCATCAAGTTTGAGCTTCTGCTGAGCACGCTCGATAATCTTCTCTTCAACCGAGTCGGTCGTCACCAGACGATAAACGTTCACCTCCTTCTTCTGACCGATACGATGCGCGCGATCCTGAGCCTGCAAATCTGCCTGCGGGTTCCAGTCCGAGTCGTACAGAATAACCACATCCGCAGTGTACAAGTTGATGCCGAGACCACCAGCACGCGTCGACAGCAAAAACAGGAACTTGGACGAGTTCTCGCGATTGTACTCTTCAATCGACGACTCGCGATCTTCATACGAAGTCTGACCGTCGATACGGCAATACTCGTACTGCCGCATGCGACAGAAGTCCTCCATAATGTCCAAGATGCGAGTCATCTGCGTAAAGATCAGGACACGCGATCCACGCTGCTTGAGCTTCTTCAGCAGCTTGTCCAGCAATACCATCTTGCCACAGTTGTCGATCACATGATCGCCCAAAGGATCCAGCGACCGGTCTTCCTGACCTTCAAACAGGTACGGGTGGCCGCAACATTTGCGCAGCTGCATGACAATATTCTGAAGCGCGCTCTTGGACACGCCCGCGGCACCGCCCGTGATCGTGTTCATGTCACGCAGCAGCAACGACTTGTACAGCGCCTTCTGCATCGCGGACATGCCGACGAACAACAGGGTTTCCTTCTTCGGCGGGAGACTCTTCTCAACGTCCGCCTTCAAGCGACGGAGCATGAAGGGACGGAGAATCTTGTGCAGCTGGCTGATCATTTGCTTCTTTGCTTCGTCGTCGTCGACGTCCAAGTTGAACCACTCGTCGAACTCTTGGGAGGACGCAAAAACGTCAGGGAGAAGAAAGTTCAGCAACGCCCACAGCTCGTGCAGGTTGTTCTGCAGCGGCGTGCCCGTGAGCAACAGGCGGTGCTGGGTCTCCAGCATCCGAACCACAGTCGAGAACTGCGACGCCTCGTTCTTAATGCGATGCGCCTCGTCAATAATCAGGTATCGCCACGCAAACTTGCAAAGAGCAGTCTTCTCCTTCAGACACATCTCGAACGTCGTGACGCACACATCGAACTTGCGCTTCTTCTCGGACAACCCTGGACACAGCACGTCCTGAATAATCTGCTGGCGTTCGTCCTTGGTGCCGTGGAACTTGATAGCGCGAAGAGACGGACACCACCGATTGAACTCGGCGAGCCAATTACTCAGCGTCGACTTGGGAACCAGCACAATGTGCGGACCCGTGATGTGCTCGAACTCGTACAAGTACGCGAGCACCGAGATCGTCTGCAGGGTCTTGCCCAGTCCCATCTCGTCCGCAAGGATGCCGTTGATGCCCTGGTGAGCGAGGTTGATCATCCAGCTCAGACCCTCGAGCTGGTACTGCCGCATCGTGCCAAATTTGATCACAGACGGCTGCTGGGTCAGGCGCACAATGTTGTGCTTGTCGTGGAGCAAGTCTTCGTCCTCCTCCATCTCGGAAATGCGCTTCTTCTTGTCGCCCGCGCCAGCGCTCTTCTTCTGGTTCTTCTTCTTGTTCACCTGTCCGCTGAAGTGCGCGAAGATGTCGCTCTGCGACAGCAGGTACTTGAGCCGCGCCGACGCGATCTCCGACTTGTTCTTCGCGAGCTCCTCCTTCTGGCGCCGCTCCTCGGCCTTGAGCTCGTCGCGCTCCTCGATCTCCTGCTGGCGGATCTCCTTGCGCAGCCGCTTGGCCTCCAGCTCCTTCTCCGACAGCTCGCGCGGCGCTTGCGTCCTCTTGGGCCTCGGCTCGTCGACTACTTGAGTCTGAAAAAAACACACCTCCACCGTTAGGACACACCTTCAACACCTTACAGATACATAGGACACCGACCTTCTTCCGCTCGCGCTTCCCCTCGGCGGGGGCGTACATGTCATCCCGCTTGCGCTTGCGCTCGGCCTCGACCTCCTCGTCGCGCGCGCGGCACTCGTCCTCGTACCGCTTCTTGTCGGCGGCCGCGAGCTCGACGAACTCCTGGCGGTCCACGACCGAGAGCTGCTGCCAGCGCGAGCTCACCTCCTTGGCGATCGCGCCTAGCTCGAGCGCCTCGCCGCTCTGCTCCGCGCGCTCGCCCAGCTCGCGCTTGACGTCGTCCATGACGCGCTTCATGAAGATCTGGTACGCGGTCTTGGCCTTGGCCGGCTGTGCGGGCCCCGACTGCTGGAACTGCGCCTCGACCGCCACCCAGTCCGCGCGGCTCTCCTTCGCGCCGCCCTCGCCCTTGGCCATGGTTCCTCTCGAGCGAAGCGCCGCCGCTTCGTCCGCTGCTCTCCTCTCTGTTCAGCGCCTGCCGCCGCGCTCCCTTTCCGCGCGTTGTCAGCGCGCCTCAAGGCGGGAAACATACCGTCATTCAGCCAAATAGTGGATCGAGCGACCTGCAAGCGACCTTCGTGCGACCTACGGCGCACTTCGCATGACACACCCTATTGGGAGTGGATGACGGCCTTAGCTGGTTGAAGATACTGTAGGCCTGTATTCAAGAAGAAACGCCGAAGAAAAGCGGATCAGGTCGTGGGATTCTCTAATGGACGCGGACGCGGCGCAGAGCGTGGCCATGGTCACCCACGAGGCGGTGTTCGACCCCTCGGCGCTCGCGGCGACGGCCGGGCCGGCAGTGGCGGACGCCTGCGCGACCTTCAAGACGTGCGACGCCTGCCTGAACGCGAGCTCGCTCTGCCACTTCTGCGAGTACGACTTCCAGTGCCATGTCATCGGCTCGCCCTACGGGTGCACCACAGGCATCTCCCAGTGCCACCATCTCGAAGGTACGCTATGCTACGGAGTGTGACAATGTATGCCGAGCGAGCGCTAACGTGTGGCGGGGATGTGTAGACTGCGAGCGGCCGACGCCTCAATACGTGGGCTACGGTCCGCCGCCGGCTGTGGTCATCGCCGTGCTCTGCCTCATGGTGACGCTCACGTGCTGCATCTGCGGCGTGTCGGCTATTTGTTCGGTGTTCTGTCGCCGGCGCCGGCCGACGTCGCGCCATGCCGCGGCGCTCGCCACCATTCGCGAGAGCAAGAAGGACAAGAAGAACAAGAAGAACCTGGATGGGTACGTTTCGAGCTTCCATAATATCGAGCGGAAACGCTGTATCTGACGATGGTCATGGTAGGCCGTCCGCCATGAGCGAGCAGACGCAGCCGCTGCTGCTCGAGGAGTTCGGCGACGAGCTGACGTTCACGAACGACATGGACGAAGACGCGCTGGACCGCCTCGAGTCTCGATACGAGCAGTGAGTTGCTTGCAGGTGGCCAACTATATGCGCGCTGGCACTGACTCGGGTTGTTTTGACAGCACTGTGGAACGGGAGTTTGACTGGCAGACGTTCTTCACGCGCGTCACGTGGCTCGCGACGCTCATCACTGTGACGGTGATCGCGCTCATGTACTACCCGCGCATCCCGGACTACAACGTGTGCAACCGCGAGTTCGACTGGGAGTCGATCCTCCAAAGCCTGCGCCACCTGGAGCCCAAGGTGAACTACCAAGTGTTGCTGAGCATCGTGAACGAGAACCGTTTCGGCTTTGTGATCGAGTCGGGTCGCGCCGACATCTATCACAACGGCACGCTGGTGGGCAATTGGGTGCTCACTGACCCGTGGGAGGCCAAGGCCGGCTCCATCAGCGACATCATCGCCCCCGTCCACATCGAGCCGTCGACGTACGGCGAGGCGCTGTCGCTCTGGTCTGCTTTCCGCAACAACGAGCTCATCTTCCGCATCAACGCGACCATCACGGGGTCGATCACCTGGGGAGTCCACAAGGTCAGTGTGTGGTGGTTCAATGAGGCGAGCAGGGGGACAAACTGACGGTTGTTGTGACAGATCTACCGAATCTCGTCGTCTGTGCCCGACATCGAGTTCCTGGTCGGTGCTGAGTATGACCGCGGCCTGTGCAAGTGCACCAAGTACTTGACGCCAGTATGAGCGTATGTGTAGGTGGCATCGCCGATTGCAGCAACTGTAAGTGTGGGAACACTGCTTAGGCGATCACGCAGGTCTGTTGTTGCCCACTGCGGGAACTTACGTCTAGTCATCGACACTACTCTAAACTTCACGCAACTAGAAGCTGCCGCCTGCCTGGAAGGAGGCAGCGTCGCCGCCGCGAGCGGCAAACACTTTCTGCAGCACCTCGTCGGCGCACGCCATTCGCGCGCGTTCGGCCGTCACGGGACTCCGAAGGTCGAAGTGTCCCTCGATCCCGGCGTCCTTGCGAGCAGCGTAAATGGCTTCCTTGACTGCGAAGAGCGCGCTCGAGCCGAGGAAGAGCGGCGGCTCGCCCACTGCTTTGCTCGAGTGCACTGTGAAGCGGTTCTTCTGGTTCGACTCGAGCCAGACGTTGAACTGCAATGGCAAGTCATTTGCGCTCGGGATCTTGTAGCCGCCCGGTCCGCGAGTGAACAAGTGGCCGCGCTTGACCCACGGATGACTGTCGTCGCCCCAAACGAGCTCCTCGAGCGCGAACAGCCCAAAGCCCTGCATGAAGGCTCCCTCGATCTGTCCGATGTCAATTGCGGGGTTGATGCTCGCGCCGAGGTCCATCAAGATATCCGCACTCAGCATGTGGAAGTCGCCAGTGAGCACGTCCAGCTCCACAGACGTGCACGCAACGCCAGTCGTGTAGTAGTTGAATGCCGTGCCGGATGCCACATTCTCGGCCACGCTCTTGGCAAAGTCGTAGCCACAGCGCTCGTTGGGGACGATGTAGAACCCATGCGCCGACAGATTGATGCGGTCGAAGTAGGCCGCGTTCGTGACTGCGCTGAATGGCGCGTCCGGTCCGAGCCGCTTGCGCACAGGCTCGAGTCGCGCGAGGATCTGCTCGCACGCGTCCAAGGTCGCCATGCCGTACAAGTCCGTGCTCATGGACGCGGCTGAAGGCTGCGAGTTGGCCACTTTGCTCGTCGAGGTCTCCTCAATGCGCACCTGCTCGTGCGGGATGCCGAACGCGCGCGCAGCCACCTGGATCACCTTGGTGTGCAGTCCTTGGCCCATTTCCACGCCGCCGTGCGAGATCAGCACACTCCCGTCCGCGTACACGTGCACTAGCGAACCGCCCTGGTTCATGAACTTGGACGTGAAGCTGATGCCAAACTTGGTTGGGATGATGGCCACGCCGCGCTTCTTCCACCTGTTGGCCGCGTTGAACTCCTCGGCCTCGCGTTTCTTCGCGTGGAACTCGCTTCGCTCGATCGTGTGCTGCCACAGAGTCCGGAGATTCACGTCTTCAATTGGCTGGCCGTAGTGCGTCGTGTCGCCGTCAACGTACATGTTGCGCCAGCGCACCTCTTCCGGCGCGAGGTGCAACGTGCGTGCAATGTGGTCGATATATGTCTCGGCGACCATCAAGCCCTGCGGCCCACCAAATCCGCGAAACGCAGTGTTGGTCGGCAAGTTTGTCTTGCAAACTGTGCCGTTGGCTCGCACGTTCGGGATCTTGTACGAATTCTCGCAATGGAAAAGAGCGCGATCCATCACCGCCAACGACAGGTCCATCGAGTATCCGGCGTTGTTGTACATGTCGAGATCCAGAGCGAGAATCTTGCCTTCCTTCGTCACGCCAACCTTGTACTTGGCGTAGAATGGATGCCGTCCGCCACTGGCGAGCATGTCGACGTGGCGCTCCAGCAGACACTTGACCGGTCGCTTCATGATATACGCAGCCACCGAGGCGGCGCACGACACAAACACACTGCGCGTCTCCTTCCCGCCGAACCCTCCACCGATACGTTTAGTCGCGCATGTCACGCGATTATCCGAGATGCCAAGCACTCGAGCGACCAACGACTGAGTCTTGGCTGCTGCCTGTGTCGACGCGATGATCTTGAGGCCGCCTTCGTACGGTGTGCAGAGCGAGATGTTGGTCTCAAAGTAGAACTGCTCCTGTCCTCCCATGTTCATCTCGCCCTCCAGCACAATGTCCGCCTCAGCCAACGCCTTGTCGACGTCGCCGTCAATGATCGAGTGCACTGGAAGGATGAACGACTTCTCGCGGATTGCGTCCTGGATTGTGATGACTGACGGCAGCTCTTCATACACGACCTTGACTTTGTCAGCAGCGGCAGTCGCAAGCTCGTGCGTGTTGGCAACTATCATTCCGATGGGTTGGCCGACGCACACCACCTTTCCTTCAGCAAAGCACTCTTCATCCTTGAGCACGGGACCGATTTTGTTCGATCCGAGCCTCTCCGTCTTGAAAATGGACGCGTCGAAGAACCGCTCCACACCAGGCATCGCTAGAGCTTCACTTGCGTCAATGCTCTTGATCAGTCCATGCGCACAGGTTGAGAGCACCAGCACCGCGTGCAAAGTGTCCGGCGTGTTGGGGAGATCATCTGCGTACTTCGCCTCACCAGACACTTGGAGATAAGCTGACTTGTGCATCACCGGGTCGCCGACAGGTCCGCGCTTGGTGGTATCGTCGCCAACGGGCTGGTGCTTCGAGTCAAGCATGCCACCTGTCTCAGCCCCGAAGATCTGGGTACCAACCGTTGCAGAACGCGACGAGTGCACAAACGATTCGCCCGCCGACTGCAACTTTGGCTCGATTACGGGAGCTAATGGCAACTTGGCTGCCTTTTCGGCACTGATATCACTCTCGAGCTGTTTGGCCGTCTGGATAAAGAACTTGTACACGAAGGACGCACACAGACTCTCACGATACCGCGCCATGCCGCCTGGCACTCCCTCAGGGAGGTTGAAGTCTTCGGCGTAAATCACGTCACACGCGCTGTCGAACGTCGATGCGTCAAATGGCTTGCCAATCAAGAACTGCTCGGTGCCTTGAGCAGGCTTCGTGATCGGCGCCATACCGCCGTACACAATCGACGCATCAGAGATCGTCCACATTCCAGATCGATCGACGTTGTCGAGCTCCACGCGAACTCCAGCCGTGACGATGCTGATGTCGTCTTCGCGTCGACGCGCTTGCTTGAACGGCAGCATGTACTCCCACTTCTTCGTGTACGGCACATAGACGCTAGTGATCACCTCGTCCGGCTCCAGACCGACTTTCCGGTACGAGAGAAAGAAGTCCCGCACACACGTGTACCGTTTCCCTCGCGACAACGACTGCAGCTCGATGTACGCGTTCATCGCAGACAACAAGGGGTTCATGTCCGAGATCGGGCTGGCAGTCACCAGGTTCCCGCCTATGCACGCCACATTCCGGATGTGGGTGCTGGCAAACCACTTGAGCATCTTGACGATCGAGTCGAACGCCCGCGTCTGGTAAGCAGGAAGCGTCTTGGCGACCTCCGTGAGATGCTGCTTGACGTCCGTCAACGTTACAGCTGCACCGAACTTGATGCCTTCAAATGCGTCTGCTCCGGCGAAGTGCGTCGTGTTGATTGGATCCATCGTCGTCACCGCATCGATGGCCACGAGCTCAGGCACGCGGTTCACATTGATCAAGTGCGAGTACCGAAAGTTCTTGAACTTGGTCTCGATCCCCATCTCCGTGTTGCCGACCGAGATCTTGGCGTCGTTGTACTCGTCCTTGAGCTCAAGCAGCTGGGTCAGCGTCACTGGCGCGAACCACCGCGCGGTCTTGCCCTCGATCTGCAGGAACTCGGGCGAGGATCCCTTGGACACCAGCTCATCGGGGAACTCCAGCGCCGTCGCTTTCGACTTGCACGAACCCTTCTGCTCGTGTCCCCAACGCTTTGCGAGTTTGCGGATCCGACTCGAGGAACAGGCCGTGACTTCCTTGACGGGCTTTGTGGGATCTCCGCCGACCAAATCTTCGATATCAGTGCTGTCACCATCGCCTTTCTTGTTGGGACATCCGGGACAACTCCCCTTGCAGTGCGACTCGTCTGCATCGTCGCCAAAGCTCTTAGCGGCATCCAAGATCGGGCGGTAACCAGTGCAGCGACACAGGTTCCCATCCAAATTGTGCTCGATCTCCTCCATCGTGAGGTGTCCGCCAGTCTCGCGCTGCTTCACCATCGAGTAGAGCGCCATGACGAACCCTGGCGTGCAGAACCCGCACTGCGAGCCGTGCGATTCCGCGATCGCCTGCTGCACGACGTGGAGGTCGGTCGATTCTCCGCCAGGACCGAGGATGGAGCCGATACCCTCAACGGTCGTGACGGCGCACGAGTCCATGGCGCAGAGCGGTGCGAGGCACGAGTTGACCGACAGGTGGCGCACGCGGCGCGAGCGCAGATCAAACTTGGAGACCGTGACCGTGCAGGCGCCGCAGCCGCCCTCGCCGCACCCGAGCTTGGTGCCCGTGAGCCCCATGTCGAGCCGCAGGAACTGCAGCAGCGTCTGCTCCGGCCGCACCTTCTTCTCGGGCACCACCACCCGCTGGCCGTTCACATAGAGCACCAGGTCGTGGCGCACGCCGTGAGTGTGGGCGGTCGTCTCGTTCCCTTCCTCTCCGGGCGGAGGCCGCGGCGCCATCGCTCTTGCTTATCTGGCTTGCGGTCTGTTCTTGAGCCGGCGGCTTGGATTGTGAATGCGAGGTTGTCTTTGGCGGAAAGAGGGGAAGGTGCTGGGTGCTTGCCGGTGCGCATTCAACAGCTCGAGGATTTCTACAGATGCGTTGAGGTAAACTGGCACTAGATTTCGAGAACAGGGTTGAAGCGGGAATGCTGCATGGGGAGGATCAGATGGCAACATACCGCGAACTGCATGTGTTTATCGATTCGATCCGTGTTTTGGCACGAATCGGTGTTGAATGTCTTTTTTTGTAGAACACGTGGGGATGTACCGGCGGAACGTCGCCCTGCGTCACCGTTTTCACATTCAGGCACTGAGCCGCGACCAGCAAGCTCAGCGCGATTGGCTCAGTGCGATGGCCATCGCCGCGCAGAGAGGAGATAGCAATGTTGGGGGAAGACCTGACCTGGTGTAATGGTATCCAACGATGGAGAATTTGCAGTGGTATGTCATGGTGACGTTAACAGCGGCCGGGCAAGCGGACAAGGCATCTCATGGTTAAACAAATGCTAGCATCGTTCCCGCTCGAAGATCAGCCACCATCTACGGAGGCACACACACTGCTAAATCATTCCCGTGATGTGGACGAGCTGACCGAAGTCAGCGAGCATTCGACTAAAAAGGCCAAGCTGTTAAACAGCATCGTGAATATGTGCATGCACTCAACGGGAGAAGGTGGAGCCAAGGTAGCGACGAACCCCACCGTGCATAGCACACTCGTCGCACGTTCGAAGGAGACATGTGCAACGCACATTAGTCAACGGAATATTGTGAACAAGAGCAGGATGACTCTGGCACATATCGGACAGAAGCACGGACTAAATGTGCATATATCCGACGACGAAAATACGAAAAAGGCATGAGAACACGAAGCACCGTTGCCAGCGCTATCGTTTTCGCAGATACATTCTCTTCATGTATCGGCACATGACACGGATGGCCAGCAACATGCACCGTAAGCTCTCGAGTTCGCTCGGCCACGAACTACAATCAAATCACTTGCACTCGGAGCAGATTTCTGAGATAGTTGGGAAGACTGAGAAAACCGCGGCTAGTGACGACACACCTGCATATTCATCAGACAAAGTCATGCAAGTGCCTGCTCGCGGAAAACAAGGACAAAAGCGCGAAATTGACAGCTCTACAGCGCGGGCGGTGCTGGGGCGGTTACTTTCAAAGTCTTGACGCTCGTGATGAATGAACTGGATCGAGTCGTCGGACGCTTGATTGAGTACACAGGGTTACACATCCAAGACCTGCTCCTGATGCGGTAGCATCAAGGATGACCTCGGAGGGAGCAAAACGTACTTGTGTTCGCCCTGCCACGTCCTGCACGATCGAGGTGCGAACGCGGCCAAGAATGTCCAGCACTAGATCTTACAGGTGGTCGACAAGCGGAAATTTCGTGTCGATCAGTGAAGCCTTCATTGATGAGCCCTGTGATCACTACCTGTCGCCACAAGCACGCAGGAACGTAGTGTCTAGCTATGAGGATACCTTAAGTGACGATCGTAGTCGATGGTCCGAATCGCCAACGACAATTGACGACAAAGAGTAGAGCTATGTTACCGTAATCTGCGTGAAGGTATCCTGGGTTGCTGGCCAACATTGATTGGTCATGTTGAAGTCAGCGGTGGGGTGGCTGCTGCGCGAACGACCACGCACAATCTCCTCCTGTACGTGTCGATGCTATCGAGCATGCCAAGGCGCCATTGTTTGGCAGGCAGTCTCACCTCTCAGTTCTCACCGCCAACATTCGGAAGAAGAAGCATTCCGTCCTTCAATTGTGAATTGGCTGCACCTTCAGCACACACTTGTAGCACAGTGTAATTTTGGTGTGCCGGTCGTGTGGCTTCATGACGCGACTGCATCATGCCTAGACATGCGGCACGTCGGAATCTCACGTGAAACCCTCGTGCCTGTATAAAACATACCAGTACCCATCGCAAACCTCGCGTTTTGTATACTCGAGCATGTTTTAATCGCTCAACGTCAGGACGCTATCTTCGGCAGCATTTTGAAGTTGGCCACTCCACCGTCCATTCCGCAATCCTGCGCGCCGAGGGCAACCCGCCGCTTCCCTGCTCCCCAGTCCCGCCATGCTCTCGCCCGCGGTGCTCGCCAAGACGGTCGTCGCGCGCCACTCGGCGCTCGCGGCGCGCACGGCACTGCCGGCCGTGCAGACGCTGCAGTCGCGCGGGATCTTCTACGGTCAGCTCTACAAGCTGGCGAAGCGCATGATGCCGCGCATGTCCAACACGGAGAAGGCAGCGCTCGAGAGCGGCACGGTGGGGTTCGACCGCGACATCTTCTCTGGCAAGCCCAAGCTCGCGACGCTCGACAAGTACTCGGCCGAGCTCTCGGCTGAGGACCAGCAGTTTTTGGACAAGGAAGTGCAGCAGCTGTGCGAGATGCTGGACGACTACCAGATCGGCGTGGACCAGGACTTGCCCCCCGCTGCGTGGAAGTTCATCAAGGAGAAGGGCTTCCTCGGCATGATCATCCCGAAGGAGTACGGCGGTCTGCAGCTCACGGCGCACGGCCACTCGATGGTCGTCACCAAGATCGCGACCCGCAGCGCCGCCGCGGCCGTCACGGTGTGCGTGCCCAACTCGCTCGGACCCGCCGAGCTGCTGCTCCGCTACGGTACGGACGAGCAGAAGAAGTACTTCCTTCCTGCGCTCGCGTCGGGCGAACATCTGCCGTGCTTTGGCTTGACTGGGCCGGCGTCTGGCTCGGATGCCGCTGCGATGCGCGACACGGGCGTCGTCGTCGAGCAGGACGGCGTGCTGGGCATCCGCGCGACGTTCAACAAGCGGTACATTACACTGGCGCCGGTGGCGACCTGCGTCGGTCTGGCAATTGATGTCAAGGACCCTAGTGGGTTGCTGAAGGGTGTGGGTAGCCCTGGCATCACGGTCGCGCTGCTGGAGCGCAACCACCCTGGTCTGGAGATGGGTCGTCGCCACGACACGATCAACATCCCGTTCATGAACGGTCCTGTGACTGGCGAGGATGTGTTCATCCCCATGTCCAAGATCATTGGCGGTCAGACCCGCGTCGGGTACGGGTGGAACATGCTCATGGACTGTTTGGCCGAGGGCCGCTCCATCAGTCTGCCTGGTTGCGCTGTCGCCGGCGCCGCCGCCTCGGTGAACGCCGTGGGAGCGTACGCGCGTATCCGCAAGCAGTTCAAGGTGCCGATCGCCAACCTCGAAGGTATCCAGGAGCAGCTCGCCGTCATGGGAGGCAACACGTTCATCATGCAGAGCGGCCAGCACATGGTGAACGCCATGATCAACCAGCACGAGCAGCCAGCCGTGATCAGCGGCGTCTGCAAGCAGCAGATCACGCAGCGCGGTCGTGACACTGTGGTCCGAGGCATGGATGTTCTGGGCGGAGCTGGTATCTGCAAGGGTCCAAACAACTTCTTGGCCAACATGTATGTGACGATGCCGGTGGCCATCACCGTCGAAGGCGCCAACATCTTGACGCGGTCGCTCATCATCTTCGGCCAGGGTTTGACGCGTGCGCATCCGCATCTGTACGATCTGATCAAGACCATCCAGCACGGCGACGACATCGAGGGCTTCAAGCGCGAGGTCGGCAAGCTCGTCAAGCACAGCGTGGAGAACACGTTCGGCTCGCTGACGACTGCGGTGACCCGCTCGCGCACGCTCCCGTTCGCCAAGCAGAACAACCTGCTTGCTCACTACGAGTCGCAGCTGGAGAAGATCTCGCGCAACTTCGCTGCCAGCGCCGACATCGCGCTCGTGCTTGGCGGCAAGCTCAAGTTCGCTGAGATGATCTCTGGTCGCTTCGCTGATGTTTTCTCGAGCATCTACCTCGGGTACTCGGCTCTGTGGTTCTACAAGAACCACCGCCACGTGGAGGGGATCGACGCCATCTTTGACTACGCGATGACGCAGCTGTGCTACGAGGCTCAGCAGGGTCTGGTTGGCATCTCGAAGAACTTCCCGGTTCCCGGCGTCGGGCTGCTGATGCGCGGTGTGTCGTTCCCGTTCGGCCTGCCGTACGACGTCCCGACGGACGCACAGACTCGCAAGGTGGCGAACCTCGTCTCGACTGACTCGGCGGTGCGGGCGTTGCTCTCGGAGAGCATGTTCGTGTCGTCCGACAAGGACGACCGCGTCGCGCTGCTGAACGCGACACTGCCGAAGGCGGTCAAGGCGGACCAGATCCTGTCGAACCTGCGCAAGCAGAAGCGCGGCGCGACGATCCAGGAGCAGCAGGAGATCGACGAGGTTGAGGCGGCTCGCGAGATCATTATTCAGGTCGACAGCTTCGAGGGACTGGGCACGGAAGTGAACAAGCCCAAGGACTACGTGCGTCCCGGTCTCGTGGGCAACATCCTCGGCATGACCAAGTGAGCGGCGTGCCAAGTCGATCCCAGCAACGGTACACACGTGCCGACACTGTCGTCGCTGCTAGCTGCCATAACGAAGCAGAAGGAGGACGCCTCGACGAGATAAAGTTTCCATAATCAATAG
This sequence comes from Phytopythium vexans, assembly GCA_003413675.1. Lineage (NCBI taxonomy): Eukaryota > Oomycota > Peronosporomycetes > Pythiales > Pythiaceae > Phytopythium > Phytopythium vexans. The sequence continues at coordinate 234,936 of QLOC01000005.1, forward strand.
CCCCCCAAGACTAGACCTGTCTTCACCCTCGTTCCTATCCATTCGTCTAGCTGAGGACGGTGAGCAGCCATCTCAATAGACAGCGTCATGTGAAAGCCAGAAGCGAATTGTATCGAGTAGGTGGTGGCAAAGCAAAACGAGAAACCTGAGCAGTGAGAGCTGTATTTACCTTCTCTCCACCCCGCTCCGAGCCGTTCGCCATTTACAAACCTCCTGGACCACCTACCGATAGTCGACGTCACTGCGAGGACGAAACATCTCAGTCCTCCTTGACGAATTTCTGTCAACATGACACAAATCCGACAGGTGTCAGTCAGCGATGTCTCGCCACTATTTCATATCCATCCAGCTCTCACCTCGGTGTGCACCTGCGCGCAGCGGATGAAGGCGTCGGCGACCTGCTTGCACTGCAGCACGTCGCTCTGCTTGTCTCTATAGCACTGCAGGCACGCGTCGCGCTCGGGCGAGCACTGCACGTCGCTGATTGGCGCGCGATAGTTCTTCTGGTTGAGCTCAGCCACGAGAGCCGCGACCCGCGCGTTCTCGCGCGCCTCCTGCTCCTTGGCGAGCTGCGCCTGCTTGGCCTGGTCCACGACGGCGCTCTGCTGCTTCTGCTTGGCCTCCGCCTCCTTCCGGTAGTCCTCCGCACCCTTCAGCGCCATCACCATCAGCCTCACACCAACGACCGAATCGTTGAAGAAAATAGCCGCGTTACCTTGGCGTACGCCTGCTGCAGCTGCTTCTTGAACGCCGCCTGCTGCCTATACACCGCAGTAGTGGACACACACCGGTTAGGAGCCGCTACGTCGCCATTCGACTGATAATGGAGGCCGTACTGCGCGTCCAGTGGAGCGGCGGGAGGAGACGCGCCGCTCGCTCGCTGCGGCTTGGCGTTCGGGTTGTTGATCTGCTGGATGAGCGCCGGCGTCAGGCGGATGGACGCGCGCGTCTCGCCCTCGTGCTGCTCGCCCTCCGGCGCCTCCACCTCGACCTCGGACGCCACCACGCGCGACTGCTTGCCCCCCATGCCTGCCCGGAGCTTTTCACGTCGGGCCGCACGTTTTCACTTTGGCTCGGCAAGGATACCGAATCGCGAATCAATGTACTGGTAGGTCCGAGTATACCGGTATACGGGTAAACCGGTATACTACACCAATATCGGTATTTTTGGGGTCAAGTTGAAGTTGAAGGCAACTGTGCAGTCAATCACCATCCAGTCTCATTTTACAGTGTGAGCATAGCGCCACAGGAGCTGGCGCGTACGATGTGAAGAACGCAAATCCCGCGTGCGGTGATGTATTGAGTAACTGTGCCTCTGTGTCTAGACATCGCGATGTTTACTGTACGATTTAACGAAATCAAGTGGAGAGCACCTTACGCGCAGGTCTCGGCGCTACCGGCGCCAAAGTCCTGGGTCCAGTAGTGCTTGTACCTGCTGCTCGAGCTGTAGGCGTAGCCCATGCCAAAGTGCTTGAACTTGGAGCCGAGGATGTTGGCTCTGTGGCCCGACGACGACATCCACGTCTTGACCACGGCCGCGACGTCCGCCTGTCCGGCCGCGACGTTCTCGGCAATATTGGACCACTTGTATCCCTCTGCCGTGATGCGGCTCGACATGGTGGACCCGTCCGAGCCAGTGTGGCTCATGAAGCTCTCGGCGGCCATATCGCTGGAGTGTTCCTGCGCCGCGGTCTGCAGTTTGGTGTTGGTGCAGAGCGGAGCGAGTCCGACCTTGGCCCGTTCAGCGTTGATCGCGACCAACATCTTGGCCTGCATGGTCGACAGCGAGCTCTGGGTTGTCGTCGACGGTGCCGTCGATGTGGTTGGAGGCTTGACAGTCGCAGGCACGTAGGTGTTCGGGGTAGTGGTCACTGGGGAGGAGCTGGAGCTGGAGCCGGAGCTGGAGCAGCCGTCAGTTGAGCTCGACCCAAAGTCCTGCGTCCAGTAGTGCTGGTACGTGCTGCTCGAGCTGTACGAGTAGCCCGTGCCGAAGTGCGTGTAGGCGGAGTTGAGGATATTGGCTCTGTGTCCCGACGAGCCCATCCACGTGCTCATGACTTCGGCGACATCGACCTGTCCGGCCGCGACGTTCTCGGCGATTGAGGACCACTTGTAACCCGAGGCTGTGATGCGACTCGACATGGTGGACCCGTCCGAGCCAGTGTGGCTCATGTAGTTCTCAGCGGCCATGTCGGCCGAGTGGCCCTGCGCCGCCGCCTGCAGCTTGGCGTTCGTGCAGAGCGCCTTGAGCCCCGCCTTGGCACGCTCGGCGTTCACCGCGTCGAGCATGAGCGCCTGGAAGCCGTCGGCGGTGTATGTTTGCAGCTCCCGCTCAGGCGAAGGCTCGACTGCAACGCCATTCTCCTCGAGGCCGCGGAGTGTCGAAGCTGCGCTCGCGGTTTGGAAGACAGCAACGCACAGGCAGAAGACTCTGATGGTGGATGACGACGCCATTGTTAAATGGGACAAAATGGCTGCGTTGGTGGTGGCGGTAGGACGACTGCAGATTGAACAATGCGATGGTGGTTGTGAGATGGACCGGAGTTGCAATGCTGCACACGTCGCAGACGACTATCTTTGGGTGGGGAGGGTATTTATACTGATACGGAAGCTGCGAGGAACGTGCGACTGCCCAAGCAGCGCGCTCGGTCTCATGGTATCGAGGTGGAGCCGGTCGGTCAATACGGTCCGGCGTCCGTCCACGCCTGCGATGCAGGATGTTGCCGCGCTTGCTCGGCGAAAAGTGCATCCATGTTTCAAAATGTTGAAGCATATTAAGCATCTTATCACTAATCGAGGGCAATAATTCTTGCTTACTATACAATTAGTCGATTGATGATAAACTCAATTTGGATGATGTATCGAATATTGTAGGTCGAGTTGGACAGTGCACTAAGGTTCGCGGCGACTGCGGTTGTCGCCGACTCCGCGAGCCCGGCTGGCGTTCTGGAATGGCACGGCCCTGCTTGCGCTGGATTCAGTCGCACGGCGGGTTCTGGACGCAGCGTTCCAGCGTCGACGTGCCGCCACTATTCGACCGTGTGTCCTCAGCGGGGGAGTGGCACCAGTTGCCCGCCACTGCAAGTCGTCTCTGTTCGGATAGCAAAATCTCGTCCGCGCGATCCTGGGATCGCTGGTTAGCAGGATCCGTCCGCGCTGTGTGAGCAGCTGGCGATGCCGCGCGTTCCGCTCGAGCGAGAGGGCGAGCACGTGCGCTCCGCTGCGGATCGTGTGGCCAAGGCGCGGGTTAGCAATGACATGGAGTATGATGTACAGTCATTGGCACTACAGCCGTGCGCATGCAACGGCGCGGAGGGAGAAGCGGGCGGGTGGTTGGCAGTGCCAGATGGACGCATGATACGCCTGGCGAACGCCATCGCAGCGACTGGCGGCGCGTGCCACCTCCCCAGCTGAGCTTGCAGCTGCCTGCACTCGTTGAACCGGAACACTAATAATTGCTCTACTACGATCGTTCGACGGTGCGCTGTGAAGGTCCATGTCGAACGCCCCTTGCGTCTGCGATGACGCAAGGACGCGCGCGCCGGTGCCGAGTGGTTGGGACACTCAATGAATCGAAGGGACGCTCGACACGCTCGACGACCAACTACCGCTTCGATCGCGGCCGTGCGAGCGGCTCGGTAGATACGCGCGCCGATCGCACGCTCCATACTTTCATTGTCGTTTGTCCATATCCTGGCACATTTGTGCGCGGTTTGCTCACAACTTTAGCACATTGCAAAGCTCTGCCCTAGTTGCCAAATCAGAGGTAGCTCTTCAGGTTTTTGCTATCTTTGCTTGATCCCACTCTCGATCTTGTTCAAGCTCCCGTCCCGCGCGCTGATTGGCCAATGCAAGTAGTCAGCTGCAATTTCCGAATGCCTCGAAATGGCGAAACGGATTGCGGATCGGAGGTGTTCACGGTTCCATCGCGCGTGGCTGTCGTCGAGTGCTTGGAGTGCTTGGGGATCACGCGGGGCCAGACCGACGGCCGCGTGAGTCAACCCCACCCGCAGCTGTTTTGGCAGATACTTCGGTTGATCCTCTTCCACAAACAGCGCGCGCGGCTGGGAGGCAGCTGGCACCGCCTCGCGCGGCCGGAGGGACAGCCGTCGCATACAAACTCCAAGTGCACACGGACAAGGCGGCAATGGGGGGCATAGGCCACTATCACGCCAGGTGCACACACCCCATGGACTAGCAGTTTAGCAGCAAGCCGGGTGCCGAGGCGAGGGATGGCCCTTCCCGTGGAAAGCGGTTGCTCATTCCGCATTTTGCCTCGCCTCGCGCACGTCCTTCCGCCTCCGACACTTTTCGACTTTCGGCCACCCGAATCGACACAATGCCGTCCATTCAGCACATGTCGGTCGTCGCACTCTGTGCCATGCTCGCGCTCTCGGCGACCGTGAGCGGCGCCAACCTGCGTGCCGAGCGTCGCCTCGGCGCGACCTACTCGTCCACGACCGAGTGGCTGCAGTCGATGCTTGATGCTGTCAACTCGGAGCGGTCCAAGAACGGCCTGTCCTCGCTCTGCCTCAACAGCAAGCTCACCTCCGCTGCTCAGGGCCACTCGGAAGACATGGCGGCCAACAACTACATGGACCACAACGGCGCGGACGGTTCGACCATGTCGAGCCGCGTCACTGCTGCTGGCTACGACTGGTCGTACGTGGCTGAGAACGTGGCCGCGGGCCAGACGGACGTGGACTCGGTCATGACTTCGTGGATGAACTCGGAGGGCCACCGCGCCAACATCCTCAGCTCCGAAATCACCATGTTCGGCGCCGGCTACGCGTACAGCGCCGACACGACCTACGGCCACTACTGGACGCAGGACTTTGGCGCCAGCAGCGTTGACGAGTGCGACAGCAGCAGCAGCAGCAGCACGTCGACGGCCGCTACCAAGGCTCCCGTCGCCACCACCACGGCTCCCACCAGCTCGTACGACGATGAAATCCAGGGCGAAGCCTCCTCGGACGCTTACACGGAAGCTCCGGCTACTGAAGCTCCGGCTACCGAGGCTCCGGCTACTGAGGCTCCTGCCACTGAAGCTCCCGTCACTGAGGCTCCGGTGACTGAGGCTCCTGCCACCGAGGCTCCGGGTACTGTGGTTCCGGCGACCGAGGCTCCGGAGGCCGAGACTCCGGCGAGCAACGGCGGCTGCAAGGTGCGCCGCCAGCACTGAGCGGACGACCGCGGTCGTTCCATTATTATTGTGCGTTCGAGCGTAGAGTGCATGTAGCGTTAGCGATTGTTCCCGTGACATTGAGAGAATAGTCACGAGCCGGATCAACTTAGATGGAGAACAAGAAAAAAGGTGTACCCTAGCCAAAACAATAGACGGCTTCCATCTTGACTTTCTTGTGACTTGCAACGCTCAACATAAGTTCGGATCGAATTCGACACATTGACTCACAACCGCAAAAGCAGCGGTCGAGCGGATAGCTAACCAAACTGACCAAGTGTGCGGAGGTTAGAACGTTGTACGTGCGCTGCACGATCGAGTGGTGCTAAACGTTCCTGTCGGTGTGCTATCGTCGCCTTGCTGACTCTGCATCATCCATTCACTCCAAGGTCAACGCGGTCAAGTGTGTCAGCGGGTGGATGACGCAGGCGTTTGTTACGCAAGACACAACGATCCAAGCGCATCTCGAGCGGTGAGTGGCCCTACGATAGTGGATGGCTGTCACTGCGACCGCGATGCGCCTGTTCTGTCAGGCCGGATGCTGTGAGCCACAACATTCGAAGGCGGCAACGCCACAATCCGCTGCAGCATCGGTTCAACGAGTGTCGAGGGGTCGGCGATGACTCCTCGATTTGTGCGCGGTTGTGCTCACCTCGGCTCAACGATGCAACCGTGTCGCACGCGCTAGTATTGACTCTGGGTCACAGCGCTGTGTGCGATGAACAACGGTCGACACACGCTGTGTGCGCCGCAACTGCAGCCTATCCACTCCACCCGTCCACTCTTTCGTCCAATATTTACTGGACCACACGACCAAGCAACGCGGCCAGGCTCTGCGACCTCACCACAATGATTTTTGCTATCCCTTCGTTCGTCGCCGTTTTGCTATCCCTGCGCGCGTCGCCGGTTGCTATCTCGCCAGTGTGCAAGCAGCTAGGCGCTTTGTTGACCTTGAGCTGCCCTTCACTCTTCTGACGAAAGGACACTGACAGATCCTTTCCACTGACAGACAGCCACCACAGTTATGCACGGTCCCACTCTCGAGTGTCCCACTCGTGTGTGCCTGCTCGGCGCTCGCCGCGACCCACACAATGAACCGCAGAGTGGTCCCCAGCTGCCATCGCTGAACGCACGAAACGGCGAAGCGGATTGCAGAGCAGGCCGATGCACAGGCACGCACGGGGCAGTGTCGTGTCCCCACGGTGCGCGGCTCCGTTTCCTTGAACAGTGACCGCCGAGCTCGGGTCGTCACGCGAAAGCTGTCTGTTCCGTCTGCACAGCTGGTTCGCGAGAGTGTTCCCGCCGTCCGAGGGCCACACAGACCGCCACCACCTGTCGCCGTTGCCGGTGGCCCGACCGCCCATAGAGTGTGCTACGACGGACACGCTTCACCCAGATCAGACTGTCCACGGCAACTCCAGTCGGTCTCCCTTCCTCCCCTCCACGCTGATCATTATCCAATTCGCCTTCCAGCGCAACCACTTCCATCCAACACAAACTCCCCCCAATTCAACATGATGTTCCTCCAGAACGCGGTGGTTGCGGCGCTCGTCGCCGTCTCGGCCTTCTCGACCACGCAGGCCGCCAACCTCCGCAAGCTCGGCTCGGGCTCCATGACCTACTCGTCGTCGGACTCGGCCTGGAAGCAGGCCATGCTGGAAGCCGTCAACGCCGAGCGGTCCAAGAACGGCCTCTCCGCGCTCTGCCTCAACAGCAAGCTCACGTCGGCGGCCCAGGGCCACTCGGAGGACATGGCGGCCAACAACTACATGGACCACAACGGCGCGGACGGTTCGACCATGTCGAGCCGCATCACGGCCTCGGGCTATGACTGGACGTACATTGAGGAGAACGTGGCCGCGGGCCAGGTGGACGTGGACGCCGTCATGACCTCGTGGATGAACTCGGCCGGCCACCGCGCCAACATCCTCGGCGAGGACGTCACCATGTTCGGCTGCGGCTACGCGTACAATGCCGACACGACCTACGGCCACTACTGGACGCAGGACTTTGGCGCCAGCAGCGTCGACGAGTGCGACGGCGGCTCGAGCAGCGCGTCGACGGCCACGACCCAGTCGGACGAGGTCGCGGGCGAGGCCGACACGACCCCCGAGGCCACGACCGCCGCTCCGGTGGCCACCCCGGCGGCCACGACGACTGTCGAGACGGAGGCTCCGGTGGTGACGCCCGCCCCCACGACGGTGGTTGAGACGGAGGCGCCAGCGGCGACCCCGGCGGCCACGACGACCGCCCCCAAGTCGAGCGACTGCGAGTCGCGGTTCTAAGCGCCGAGAGCGAAGGCGCTACGTATCCGGACGGCCGATGGAATGGCCGTATTGTCAATGTGCAGTGAATGGATGTGAAGAGAGAGATAGAGAGAGGAAAACAACGACATGTGTATCCTAAATAGAGTCAAACCATACAGTACGCGCAGTCCTCAAATCGCAATGGAAAACAGTTGCTGGCCCGCACTCGCGGGCGAGCAAAGTGAGGGCGACAGCGAACTTGATGGCAGCCTGGATCGTTGCTTCTGTGGACAGACACTCGCTGGCAAATGACAGCAACTCGTTCTGATGTGTGGAGACGTCCTTTCATCATTAAATTAGAGGGATGAGGCTTTGAGTATCAAGTTTGACATGCTTGGAGAACCCTAGCCCGCAGCGGGTGTTTCCGTCCAATCCGAGTCGTCCAATCGAAGTTGTCGGCTGCAAGGCGTTACCCACTGTAACACCATCTCAAAACAGTACCACATCATATGATGAATGCTTAGCATACTGACATAGAACGATCCGACTTGCGTCGCCCACAGTACAGAAAGCCTTTCCAGCTAGAAAAGCAAAGCGCGGCGGCGCCGACCTCCATCCAGCGACGGCGTGCACCTTCATCGCGGGACGCAACGCGCGGCTCGAGGCTTGAGACATCCCTTCGCCACCAGCACTACCTGCTCAGCCGTCTGCTCATCCTCTCGCCCGACCGGGGGCGTCTCTCGCGCTCTATTATGAGGGTGAACGTGGCGAGTGCGGACGCGGCCGACGCTCCGAGCGACGCCGGGCGGTCCAAGCTGCAGGTGCAGTGCGCGAACGGCGCCGTGCTGGACGTGAGCCACGAGGAGGCGATGATGTCGTCCACGCTGTGGACGCTGCTGCAAGGTACGGCCGGCTCGGGGGTCGCTCGCGCGGAGAATATCACTAATGATGGTAAATAATGTCGGCCTTATAGATGTGGCGCCGGCGGCAAGGACCAAGCAGCGGTCGACGCCGGCCGCGCGGGCGAGGAGACACATGATCCCCGTGTTCGACGTCCCGAGCGGCACGGTCGAGCTGGCGCTGGCGTACTGCCGGTGCCTGTACCAGCAGCAGGTGGAGCGCGCGGACGGCGCCATGCGCGCGTGGGAGGAGCACTTTTTCGAGCTCGACTCCAAGACGCTGTGCGACCTGGCCAAGGTACGGAGAGCAGTGGGCTATGGAGGATCAAGCGGTGTGATCTCTTGAGCTGACGGTGGAGTTGCGGCGAGTGCAGGTGGCGTCCAACCTCGACATCCAGCCGCTGGTGGACCTCACGTGCCGCTCAATCGCGCAGATCATGTCGGCGACCGAGGCGGCCGACGAGCTGCGCCACAAATTCGGGCTGGACGACCCTCCGCCGAACGATGTGCCCTGCAACTGCCGTGAGTGTCGCTCCTCCTCTGCTTGTCTGTCGTTCGAGGTTTGTCTGCTAACGAGTTGATGGTTGTGATCGTGCAGCGGAGCACCGGAGCGACGCGGCCGGCTTTGACTTTGACGTGTTCAACGCGCTCGACCACGACATTTCGACGGACGAGTACGAGTTCGTCGAGCTCGAGCAGCCGAGTGTGGACGAGCTCGTGGACTTTATCAATGGCGACGCGGCCCATCCGACCAAGTCCCGCAAATCAAAGAGCGGCAGTGGCAGCAATATTGGGTCGACGGACGCTGCGTCTGAGCAGGGGGACGCTGCGGCTGGAGCGCCTGGCTCGAGCGGGAAGAAGAAGAAGCGCAAGAAGAAAAAGAAGAAGTCGCCGCCCACTTCGCAGCAACAGATCGGGGACGCGGTCGAGGAGGACGAGGACGAGGCGACCGCGAGTGGGACCGCGGCCGAGGACGACGGCCCCGCGAGCGCGCGGACGGGCAGCAGCGACGATAGCAGCGAAGGCGAGCTGGAGTTCGAGTTTAACCCGAAGAGCAGCGGAGGACGCCGCCGCTCCGAGTCCAAGGCTGCGGAGCTGCGCGCCAAGATGCGGCTCGCGAGGCAAAACCCGAGCGCCGTGTTTCAGGAGTCGCAGTTCGAGGACGACAGCGACGAGGAGCTGGACGAGCAGCTCGCGACCTTCCGCCTCGCGCTCGAGTCCGCCTACGCCGAGGCGAAAAAGGCGACGCGCAAGCCGCGGCTCGAGTTCGCGCCGCGAGACGTGTTCCGATCCGCGCGGCCCGCGACGGCGACGACATGACCATCAAAGCGTTCGTGTTGGTGGCGTCAGGGAGCCGACACGGCGTCCTCTGCTCTCGTTGCGTAACATAATATTATAAAGCGCGTGCTCTGTCATGCTGTCCGCTCCGTTGCCTAGGATTGCTACGTAGCGAGGACCAGCAGCACGCAATCTCTATAGCCCACAGCTCAGTCCGCCGAGCCGCTGACGCGCCACTTGTCCACCGTCAGGTTCTGCAGCACGAGCAGGCGGCGGTAGTAGTAGAGCAGCCAGAGCGCGCCGACGATCGAGCAGATGGCGACCTCGACGTAGAAGCCATCCTGTACCACGAGGCACTCGCCGCCGGCGTCAGCGCACGCCTCGCGCTCGTCCGCGTTCGAGCACGTCTGCGATCCGATCTCGAGCACCTCGTCCTGGAAGTACCCGCCGAGGCACTCGCGCGTCGTGAGGTGGTCCACGAATGCCAGGCTCAGCGAGTTGGGCCACTATACAAGATGACCACACAGTCAATACACGCGCTGACATGGTCCAACGTGGCATGAACGACATGGCCTTTACCTTGGAGCCGAGGTTCGTGATCGTGTTGAGGAACGTCATGTACGTGCCGCCGATGGACGGGTCGCTGATGCGCGCGAAGAAGGCCATCTGCACATGACGCAAGCACGCGAGAGTCAGTACCGGAGAGCAGTGAAGCACAAGGCTGTAGATAAGGGGGGGGGACGTACCTGCGGAACATACATCATGTTGGCCGCGAGCTCGTGGAGAGCGCCGACAAACAGGATGAAGCCGTAGTAGTACAGGTGGTAGCTCTCGTGCTGGGCCATGACCGAGGGCGTCACGTAGACGATGGCAGCGTAGAGCAGACCGACAGCGAGGCGAACGGGGTAGCCCCAGATGAAGAGCTGCAGCGGCTTGTCCTGCCGGATGCGGTGGCCGAGGAAGACCGGGATGACGATGCCCAGCGGGATGAGCACCGGCGTCAGCAGCGCCAGCTTCTCCTTCTTCATGCCGTACTCGACCAGCTTGAGCGACGCGACACTCTCGGCCGCAGCGAACCCTATCTTGCTCGTGAGCAGGACAAGCGAGAGCTGGATGACGCTCGGCAGCCGCATCACCGACAGCATCTGCTGGTACGTCTCCTTGATCGACAGCTTGTCGTCGCCGTCGCGGTCGGCGCGCTCGTGCTTGAAGATCCAGACGCCAAGCGTTGTGACGAACATGACCCATCCCCAGAACGCCATGAAGCCCGGAAGCGACACCATGCCCTCGTCCTGCGGCTCGGAGCGGAAGTAGGCGTTGCACGTCGCCGGGTCGTGGAGCGCGAGGAAGCCGACGTACGCCACAAAGTACCCGAGCGTCTGGCCCACCGTGTTGCACGTCGAGGCGTGCGCGACGTTCTTGGCCGAGAGCATCGTGAGTGCCCAGCCGTCGACGGCAATGTCCTGCGTCGCCATCATGAAGTAGAGCACGAAGAAGAACGCCGTGAGGTAGATGACGTGCGGCTGCTGGTCCTCGCGCTCGCCGAGCAGCTCGCTCATCCAGTAACTGCCGCCGACCATGAGCGCGGCGCACACGAACTGCACGGGGATGAGCCACGACTTGCGCCGGCCGAACCGCGGGCTGTAGAGCGAGTCGACGAACGGAGCCCAGAGCAGCTTGAGGCTGAACGGCCACGACACCAGCGAGAACGTCGCCTGGTCGCCGTACCCGACCTTCTCCTGCAGGATGAACGGAATGCTCGACGACAGACCCATCGGGATGCCCTGCAGCGTGTACAGCAGCAGCAGGAGCAGCATCGACGGCCAGTCGCCCGATGTGTCATCGGTATCTTGGCCGTCGTCCGCGGAGGTTTCCTTGGTCGGAGAAGCGCCGTCCGAGTCGGAGGAGGACGCAGTGGGGGTCTGCTCATCGCCACGGCGGCGGCGCGTGAGCCCCGCGGCGCGCGCGGATGCTGGAGCCATGTCGAGAGGAGGAGGAGGAGGAAAGGCGACCTGATGGACTGCTGGCCGATGACGTATAGCTTGGAAAAGTGCAATCGCGCCAAGACCGTACCCTCGGTCCATTTGTGTAACCTTGTGTAACCCTTTTTCGGCTGTGACGTGTGGAAAAGGGAACCTCTTCAACAGAAAATCAAGCACCCAGGTAGATGGATGACCGTCGCTGAGAAGACCAAGGTCATTCAGAGGAAGCAAGCGCATCCGGCAAGCACGAACGTCGAGTGAGCGCTATGGGCTACAGAGGAGTTTAAGCTTGGTGAGGTTTCCAACAAAACGACAAAATCACGTCTTCTTTGTGATGCGCAAGTAATTGACCGCGCAAGTGCCAGCAGCGCGACGCGCGTGCGTCTTGACGTCGTCGCTCAGCGCAGCATTCTTGATGGCGTACGCCTGGTCGAACAGCAGTCTCTTGAGTCCGCCGGCGGAACGGCCTCGACCTCTGCTTGTGCTAGCGGACTCGCAACAAAGCGCACTGCGCTCGATGGCGCGACAACGAGGAATCGTCCCGCTTCGAGCAGCTCTTGCTCCCCGAAAACGAAGAAGATGTGCAGGACGAAGTGGAATAACGATGGACCCAACGATTCGATCAGCTCGATGAGCGTCTTGCTGGATTGGTTGACAACACATGGAAATTATGCTCGATGGCGCGGAGGTGAGAACCTGACGGGTGAGACGAAGGCGGTTATTACCTCTCAGATCGCCACACTCATGAGAGAAAGCGGGATTATTTCTGTTAGAAAGACCAAAGACATCATTAACATGATTGGCCGACTGGAGCAAAGCTATCGCGAAGCTGTTGATTTCCTGAGAAACCCAGGCAGTGGTATCACAAACGAGGCCTCCCTGAAAGAAGCCATCAAGGATCGATGTCCTTACTACGATACCCTCAAGGACGTGTTCGAGGATCGGCTATCGTCGCGGCCCTTATTTACAAGCGATGATCTCAGCGCCACAAACTCCTCCTGCGTCGGAGTTGGAGGCGACATCTCGGACTCGAGAATGGCAATGCTGGAATCAGGGAGGATGCCATCGTCCTCAGAACAGAGGAAAGAGAGCAATATCCCGGGGAAGCACAATATCTCAAAACGGTCGGCACGCCCCAACCTGTCCAATAGTACTCTCTCCAGCACTCTATCTGAATGGAGCGAGCTCAGATCAACCCTATCGCGGACTCGAGCGACCGAGCAGGCCAGCAACAGACAGTTTCATCGGGAGAAGATCGAGTTGAAGCGCAAGAATTTGCTGCAGACAATCACGCTAGAGGAGCACCGCCTGAAATGCACCGAGGAGGAGTCAAAATGCCGTGTGCAGCTATTGCAGGCGCAGGCCAAAAAGGAGGCGCGGCGTGTGGAAATGACATTGAAGGTGGAACTAGCTCGCAACCGTAAGCGTTTGAGAGATGAAGGAGTACCAGAAAGTGAGATCGACGAGCTGCTTCCGTTACACTGATGCATCTATTCCACTCGCTGACGGGGACGATACTGTACAAGCGATTGAAGCAGTCGTGGGTCATCGGACGCACTTCACGATCCAGCATGATGGACAAGAGACCGGCAGCTCCATGTCGAACTCTCGACTTGAAAGGCATTTGAAGCAACGGCAGGAACACTTTTAGCAGCAATTCTTCAGCGCGGAACTGTTCTGTATCACGGTTCCAGAGCAATCGGATGTCAAGTCTTCTTGCTGCAGGTGCTATACGAAGACTCAGCAACTTGTAGTGTTGGACACGAGAACAATACTAGCGGATTCAGTATGCACTTTATTGCGTTTGAGCCGGATACATTGCATACAAACGTCCATCCTTGCTTGCACTCTCGTTCGCTGTCATTACGGCTCCATTGACACACCTGCCTTCTGAGCCTCACGTTGTTCCGCAGGCAGTGGCTTATCAATCAGGAGATTGTGAATGACAACTGCAGCGCGAAACAGCAGAATGATGCGCCGGAGATCGTCAATGCTTCGGATTTTGATTCTCACACCTTTGAAAAACTGAAAACGGGATTTAATCAATCCAATACAGTGCTCAATGCGAGCGCGTGGTCTCGACAACTTTCTGTTGAAAAGCTCTTGCTCACGAGATAGGAACGCGCCGGGCAGCTTCTTGTAAGACGGCACCAAGTGCTGGGACAGACTGAAGGCTGAATCACCAAGAAGGTACTGGCCACTAGAGAAATAGGTCGTAGGAGAGCGATACGGTGCAGCGTTTTGCCACACTCTGTTGTCATGCGTTGAGCCAGGCCAACCAACAAGCACGTACGAAACTCTAGTTGTATCGTCGCAGCATATCAGGGCATTCAATGCATAGCATCCTTTGCGTGAGAGGTAGTCTTCACCGTGGAGTGCCGGCTTGTACGTGAGAGGCAGCAGCGTACCATCGATAATTCCAATACAGTTCAAGAATTCATACTGAGCTTGAAAGCGATCTGCAATTGCTTGCCGCTCTTCATCGTTTGGCCAGCTGACGACCTTGTCGTATAGTGAATTGAGCAAATCAGTGATTCGTTGAATGTAGCGATAGCACGTCCCAGCAGCGATTTCGAATATTGACTCCAGATTCTGGACGCTCGCGTCTGACCCGTACGCCCCAATGTACCGCATAAAAACCATCAGTTGCACCTCTGTGCTCGCAGGTGGCCTCCCCCTAGTCTCGCGCACGAATTCATCGCTATGCTCGAGGAGAGCAGCCAGTCGGTGGAATGTTGACCGATCCATTCGGAAAGAACGCAGGAACTCACGGTCACTGCACCTCCACAAATACCAGTCAGCTTTGGTAGCGTGGCGAGGTTGCTGGAGCCGTGGGCAACTATAGCGCGAACGCAGGAGTTGCTCCACACGGAGAAGCAGCGCGATGTCGAGGATGTCTTCGTCATCGTCATTCACGTCATACACTAGCCGAGCATACTTCCAGAAGAGCCGGTGATAGAGGAGGGCCGCATAAGTGTCGATCACTTTCGAGCGGCGTGACTTTCGTGGCATGACTTTTGCAACTTGTTGCAGACTGCAGCCCACGGGGGGCCGACCCTTCATTTCCGTGTACCCTCGTAGACCCTTTGATTAGCAGCAATGTGCATTACTCGAGTGAGCCACGGATGAAGTCAAGTTCGTCGTCCTCGGCGCATGAGGCTACCTCCCACAGCAGCCGCAGGCTCCACACGACGAGTGTCAGCATGCGGTTGACCAGCACGCTCTTGGTATGCAGCTCCACGTGCAAATCTCCCAGCGATGGCGACTTAGATCAACGAATGGTCGACAAACAGCGTCGAGTCGGTGAACAGCAGGGCGTTGGCAATCGCTACCAGCCCGTCGATCGAGAAAAGCACCACTAGCATGGTTTGAACTTTCCGGAGCCTGAGCACTCGACGAACTGGCGGAGTGACCACGTCAAGGACGAGCACGTTGTGGAACCAGAGCAGCCACGCCAGTACTGACAGCGTGCGCCATCCCCACTGCCTTAGGTCGCACACCATGATCATAGCCACGCTGAACTCACTCGACGTGAACAGGAGCTCGAAGTTGCGCGACAGCGCCTGCATCAGGTCACTTTGGCTCGATAGGGTCATAGGCAGGCAGCTCGCTCTCGTTGTGGCCAGTGACGAGACAGCGAGTGCGGCTGTGAACCGGGACAAGTCGTCCGAGTGCGGAAGTAGAACCAGCGGTGCCAAGACGAGATCGGCCACGCCACTGGCCACCAGGAAGACACGCCACCTGACACTCAGCTCGTCAATCAACGATAGCCCCGCGAGCGAGTTGTACACGTTGCTCTGGAGCTTGGGCGGTACGAGCGCGACCGGCTGCACCGGCTTGCTGAGACCAGCATGTCGGTGGAGGATGTCTGGGCCACGCGTATGCTCAGGCCCGGCACCCCCGCAGCCGCAGCCGAACCATCCACGGCCATGAGCTGCCGCAGCCTGGTGTCCGACACTGCAGTGAGTCGAGCAGTTCGAGCCTGTGACGCACAAGCAGCGCCGCCAGGCCACTGCCAAGAACATCGTGCTCAAGTCGCTTGCGGACATTGAGCTGCTGGGCAAGGCGGACTTACTGCCTGCTGACCCACAGCTCCCGTCGGATGTTATACTGCGCGCCGGTCACGACGGGCGACCCGAAGAGCGTCGTGCTGCTGCATAACAACTTTGCTATCGTTGACGTGCTCGCTGAAGAGCGGCTCGCGATCGACCTGACGAACGTGCACCTGTCGTACCTGCCGCTGCCGCACGTGTTCGAGCGCGTGGTGCACGCCGCGCTGCTGCGCAACGGCGCCGGCATTGGCTTCTACCAGGGCGACGTGCTCTTCCTGATGGAGGTCCTGGACGATCTCGCACCGACCAATTTCGTCTCGGTGCCGCGGCTGTTCAACCGCGTGCACAATAACATCTCGCAGGGCGTGGCAGCCGCCGGCGAGCTCAAGAAGCTGCTATTCGACCAGGCGTACGCGACCATGAAGGCCGCGCTGAGCGACGGCGTCATGACCCACGCGCGTCGCGCAGCGGACACTTGTGCGTTCAAATCGCAATGACGCCGTGATATTATTTATTTGGAACCTTACCGAGCTTGAACTCCTCTGTAGCCCATAGAGCCAAATCGACATTCGTGCTTGCCGGGTGCGCCTGCTTCCTCTGAATGACCTTGGTCTTCTCAGCGACGGTCATCCATGACGCCTGAGTGCCGGACTTTTGTGTTGAAGTGGTGCCCGTCTTGGATGTCAAAGGACACGGCAACTCAGAATCAGATAAAGTTCAACCAAATTCTCAGAAATAGATCAGATCAATCAGATTCTGAACTGATAAACATCTGAGCCAAGATCAGTCGCAGATATGACATTAGATGGGTTCATGACGAAGAACGAGGGGACAAAGCGGGAGCGGTACCAGTAAAATGATTCAAGCGTGCAAAAATGAGTTGAAGGTCAGCCTGACCTTTTCCTGGACGGTTCGCTCATTGCTTGGAAGGAATTCGTCAAAACGCCCCCGCTCGCCTCGACGAGCAGCGAAGCGAGGGAAACATGGCGTCGCTGTTCGGGAGCCTGCCGTCCGCCGCCGTGCGCAACCAGGGTCGCAGCACGGCGCTCGTGGCCGCGGCCGGCGGCAGCGGTGCTGGCGGCTCGGAGCGGGCGCTGCAGTGGGTCTACGACGACGAGACGGCCAACTGTATGCATTGCAACACGCCCTTCACGCTCATTACGAGAAAGGTAGGTGCGCTAGTGATGGTGTTTGGACATGAGGGAGGAACTAATTGGAGCTGCTTGGGTGGCTGGTGTGATGGCAGCACCACTGCCGGCGCTGCGGGAACGTCATCTGCTACAACTGCTCGCCGCACAAGCGGCGGATCTCGTCGACTGACCCGTTCGTACGTCGACTGCGTTGGCGATTAAGGGAGTTTTTAATCTAGGGGAGGGAGGAGGCTCACGGGTAATGACGTTGTGGGATGCTGCAGCCGATGCGCGTGTGCAACTCGTGCTACGCCGCTGTGGACGAGAACTTTGCGTCGCTCGAGTGGTCCGGCCACTCGACGGCCGAGGTGAGTAGTGTCTCCCTCGTGTGTACCGTCTGCATTGGTTGCTGAGCTGACGGAGTGGGTGCGAAGCAGATCCAGACCAAGCCGGACCCGGTGATCGAAGGCCGCGTGCACATCGGGCAGTTGTACGTCAAGATCGTCGAGGCGATCGGGCTGCCGTCCACGGACTCGATCACGAGTGACCCGTTCGTGCGCGTCATTTTGACGGGCAAGTGGTCGCACGGACAGGAGTGGGGGAACGACCTCAAGAACATCAAGTGCACCAAGAAGAAGTCGCGCACGCTCAACCCGCGGTGGCACGAGACGTTCGTGTTCAATGTGTGCGCTCCCGGCGCCGAGCTGGTGTTTGAGGTGTACAACTACGGACAGCTGAGCCAGCCGACGAAACTGGGTGAGGCGTCGATCCCGCTCACGCAGATCATGGACCAGCGCCGCCACAACAAGTGGATCGATCTGCTGCTGCCGGAGAAACTACACCGCGCTGGTCTCAACAATGACGCGCGCGCTGGCCGCATCCACGTGCTGCTGCACTTCAAGTTCTCGCGAATGGCCGAGTTTTGCTCGTACTACTCGGCGGAGCAGCCGTATGTGTACGAGTGGCCGGAGTTCCAGGCCGCGACGCTGTACAACAATTTCTGGATCCTGCTCGACAATCTGTGGCCGTACCTCGAGGTGATCTGGCAGATCATGCCGACGCTGAACTGGGAGTACCCGACGCACACGTTCATGTGCTTTGCGCTCTGCGTTTGGCTGTGCCTGTCGCTGCAATGGCTTCCCGTTGTGATCCACCTGGCGCTCATCGCGTTCGTGCTGCGCAACTACTTCGAGATCAACTTCCACGCGTTCGGTTCGAACGAGGTCAAGGACCATCTGGACACCGCTGACATCAACAATGGCCAGTTCCGCCAGTACAACCTGCCGTCGGGCTTCAACCATTTGATGAACAAGATGACCCATGTGACGATCGACGGCGAGACGAAGCGGTCGCTGCAGTCGGTGCAGAACAACATGGCGTGGTGGTCGGGCATCATCAACAGCATCGAGCTCATGTTCTCGTGGGAAGACACGTTCTACACGGCGCGGGTGCTGCTGTATCTCATCATCAGCTGCGTCCTGCACATCCTGATCCCGAACAAGTACCTGCTACTCGCGCTGGTCGTGTACCTTTTCGTCATGTGGACGGTGCCGTTCCTGTGGTTCACGCACTTCATCTATGCGATTCGGCAGTCGATTCGCTCGGTAGCGCATCAGCATCGTTTGACAAGCTCCATGGAGCAGACCGACTTGAGTCGCGAGGCCATGCTCAGCTCTGGAGGTTCCAGTGGGTCGCGCACGCTGAACGATGGGAAGGCGCGGTTGCGTCGGTCAGTATCGAATGCTGGCGCGCGCGCTCACATCAGCGTCTCCAAGAAGGAAGAGATGTTTGGCGCTGCCGCGTCGGCGATCTCGGAGCGGTTTGTAGTGGATGGGGGACGAGCGACGCGAAGGGCACCAAGGGCATAAGTGTCCATCCCCCCCAACTGGTATATCCTGATCGATGATGCCATGAGTAGCTTTGAGGTCTTTCGTGACCTCGCAGTTCGAGATTAGCCCTCGTTGTGGTGAGGTGTAGTCCAAGTGTGTTAGAAGTATAACGAGCGGAAATGAGATGAGAGTTTGTTTGTTTTTTGTTAGTGTACGGTTGTCTTGCATTTGCTGGCTGGTGCTAACGGAAGAGCGGGAGGAGCTTTTCGATCTCTTCAGGACTCTTGCCGAGCTTGACAAGCTCCAAGATGACGCGGTTGTGCTCCTTGGCGGCCTCCAGAGCCAGGTACCGGTCTTGCATGGTCTTCTCCGCCTTGAACTTCAGTCGCGCGAGCTCCATTTTGTGGTCCGCGTAGCTTTCTTCGGCGCTCGTCGTGATCTGGTCTTCACCCACACGACCGCGCTTGCAATCTCCCGACCCGTCAGCCTCGACTCGCTTGCGTTTTTCAGGTGATCTTCGCTGCTCATTGTCGCTATTTACTTCGCTGGTCGTCACGGCTGGTGGAAGCATAGTGGCTTCCTCTGTAACTGCACCGTCGTCGGCAATTTCTCCTCCGACCTGCTCGTCCGAGGAACCAACCCCATTCTCGTCACAACCAGCAGCAGCCTGCTCGAACTCGGCCGCGTGCGACGCGCGCAGATGCGTCACCAGGTTGGTGTACCCGTTACCTTTAGCGTAGCTCTTCTTGCAGAGCCGGCAGGTCCGCCGACCGTCGGCCGCGTCCGCGAACAGCAGCGCCGTGAGCTGCTTGTTGCTTCGCGCCATCGCTAATGTCGCCAGAATCCAACCGCCCTGATCAATAACGCGTTCAGTCATTGATTCGTGTTTCAAATAACGTAACTCGTTTCGTCGTCGCCACCACCGTTTACGCTTTCGAAGAGATGAAGCCTAGCCCGAATAGTGGCCCGTTACGAATGCCGGTGAGGTTACAATTTCCCCCTGCCTTTGGCCTGCACCGCCAAGCGGCGAAGGGGAAGCGGCAGCGTCTGCGTCTGCCGACGGCCGGGCACTGGGCCGACCGCTGCGGGCGCCACCCTCACGAGCCACTGCCCATCTCCGCCATGTTGCTGCAGCGCGCGGTGGTGCTCGCGTACAGCGTGGTGCGATTCCTGCACACGCGCGTGCGGCACAAGAAGTGGGTCGCGCTGCTGCTCTTGGTGCTCTACGCGGTGCTGCGGTCGCTGGGCAAGGCGCCGGCCGTGGGGCTCACGCGCGAGGTGTTCGTGAACCAGATGGTGACGCAGCAGCGCAGCGACGGCCGCTTCATGTCGCCCACGCCCGTGCTGGCGCCGTGGACGAACGCCTCGTTCGAGTGCATCGGGTGGAAGCGCACGCACTCGTGCCGCGAGCCGGACGAGGACGGCAACGTGGACGAGGACGCGGAGCCCGAGAAGGACTTCCTCGCCTGCAACGAGGAGATCGCGAAGGAGAACGCCGGCTACTGCATCGTACGCAACCGCACGTCCGGCGACCTGTACAAGCTCATGATCTCGAGCTGCGACTCGCTCCCGAACGGCTACTACACGTGCGATATGGCGCGCGATTTCTCCGAATTCGGCCTTTACTCGGTCGGGTACGAGCATCGTCCGCTCGCGCCGTCGCTCGCGTTGCCCGCGGCGGCCGGCGCCAAGCACAAGCCCTCGAACGGCATCATCATGATCATTTACGACAAGGTGCTGCCGTCGGCGTACGCGACGATCCGCATGCTGCGCGTGCAGGGCTGCGAGCTCCCCGTGGAGCTGTGGTACCGTCCGGACGAGATGTCGATCGACAACCCGATCATCCACAAGCTCCTGTCCGACTACAACGTGCGCATGCGCGCCATCTTTGACCGCCGCGCGATGGGCTTCCACGTCAAGCCGTACGCCGTCTACTACTCCAACTTTGACAACATTCTGCTGCTCGACGCCGACAACCTGCCGGCGAAAGACCCGACGTACCTGTTCGAGGAGCCCGAGTTCCTGCGGACTGGCGCCATCTTCTGGCCGGACTACTGGCAGCCGCAAAACTCGCTCTTCCAGCTCACCAACACGAGTCTGCTGTGGCAGCTCACGGGCGTGGAGTACGTCGACATGTTTGAGCAGGAGAGCGGCCAGGTGCTGATCAACCGTATCAAGAGCAAGCCCGCGCTCGACAAGCTCATGTACTACTCGACGCACCAGCCGCGGATGATGGAGGAGCTGCACTTGATCTGGGGAGACAAGGACCTCTTCCGGCTCGCGTGGCTCAACGCGAGCCAGCCGTTCCACTTCATTCAGTTCCCGCCGGCGGTCGGCGGGCTCGACCTCACGGACAAGGGCGTCTTCTGCGGTCTCGCCATGATCCAGCACGATGTGCAGGGTAACCTTGTGTTCTTCCACCGCAACTCCATCAAGCTCGACGGACTCCCGGACCAGCCGCGGATCATGACGCACATCCAAGAGTACGCACTGGACGGCAACCCGCAGGACTACCGCATCTTCCAGGCCGTGTACGCGCACAAGGAGTGCTGCTACTACATTGGCACCAAGACGCTCGCGGATGGTCGGGCGGCGACCCAGGTGACGCCAGTTGCCGAGACCATGTATTCCGCGATCGAGGACCTGGCGATCGAGTTTTCGATGGAGGCGCGGCAGCTACTGGTGGCCGAGGCGCTTGCGAACCGGCTGACGTCGTCGGACGGTGGGCCACGCTCGATCCGCGTGCAGACGATCGTCATGCTGTTCCTGCTCGCGTACGTGGCGCTGATTATCGCGCTGGTGTGGTGCAAGGCTCGGCCGATTCGCGAGCGGCTGCCGAGTCGGTGGAAGCCTATGGACTCCAAGGAGAGCTGAGGCCTCGGCGAGGCAGCCGCGATAGTATATCAAACTCAATAAACGCTGTACGTACCACCCGAACTGCTGTGCCGATTCTTGCTGCTCAACAGAGGATGCGCGCGAGTAGTGACTTGCAGCCATGAGAGAACGTCTCGCTTCTACGGTCCTGGTGTGTGCCCAATCGAGCAGGATTTGTGATCGCAAGTGCACTCAACGCAGCTTACAACCAGCGTTATTGCATACACCTCGTGGATGTAGTGGTTCAAGGCGAACTGTGGCTTCGAAAGTGCGAAGCCACAAGCTTGGACGCACATCACCCACTTCGCCAACACATCCTGCCGGAATTGGACCGCCTTGTTCATTAGTGAGTAGCGTCCAGACCACCAAAATGCTCGCCGACAACAGCTCGACCGACTACAACATGTTCACTCAGGGCAACAAACCTCGAACGCCCTCAACCAGCGCCAAGGTCGACGAGAAAATGCTTGTGCAATGACTGCACTGAATCGATCGCTTGCGTTCGTGTGTGCTTGTCGATTCGAGATCCATCCGTGTGATTGGCTGAAATGTTTATGGAGATGTGATCCCCATCTCGGTGACCACGTGAGTCCTAACACTGAGTCCTCGCACCGCGATTTAGAGTCCCACCTAACCGCCCATCTGCTGCCAGCATCCCTTGCGTCTGTCCTGATTACACGATATTTACCCTTTATAAGGAGCGAATACCGGTTCTCCAAACATCAGCAGGTTGAAGTTTCGCTGCTTTTGTTTTTCCTTTTCCACGTCCGCGCTCACTCACTTCTCCCCCTCCCGGCGTTAAACCAGCCCAAGCAGGCCGACGGCTCCAAGCAAGCGCGCGCTGCTCCTCCTCGGTCGATGCTGCCGCTGTCGAGGGCGAGGGCGGCGGCGCAGGCCGTGGCGGACGCCTCGCGCACCGCGCGGGCCGCTTTCCTGGCGCGCGGGCCGCACGTCCGCCGCGCGTTCACGTCGTTCCCGCCGCCGTCCATCGGCCACCTGGCGCCGTTCCAGACGCCGCCCAAGTCGCTCGTGTGGCTCGCGCTCGGGGTGTCTGTGGCCGGGTACGGGGCCGTGGCGACCGTCCGGACGGAGCACAAGTCCCACGCGGAGACGGCGACGAGCCTCGGTCGGTCTGGAGGGGGCGGGGGAGACGCTGGGAACGGCGACGGACCTCAGGGCGAGGCGACCGCCCCTGCAGTAACCAAGGCGACGGACGAGCCTGTCGTGGCTCGCAGACTGGCCAAGCGCAAGACGAGTCTGAAGGACGGCAAGTACCTGATGAGCGCGGCGGCGGTGCGCGGCTCGCGGACGCATATGGAGGACACGTCGTACATTTCGGGCTGCAAGCGGTTCGCAGCGGTGTACGACGGCCACGGCGGCGCGAAGGTCTCGCAGTACCTGCGCGCCAGGCTGTTCGATCTGGTGGAGCCCGTGCTGTCGCGGCTGGACAAGGAGCCGGAGGGCGGGGGGACGGCGCCGCACGCGCTCGAGGAGAGGCGGAAGCAGGTGGAGCAGGCGCTGCGGTCCGCGATCGAGCAGGTGGACGCGGACGTGCTGGAGCGGGGCGAGTGGAAGTACCAGGGATCCACGGCGGTCGGCGTGCTGCTGTTCGACGACCTCATCTTCTCGTTCAACGTGGGCGACAGCCGCGCGATCCTGTGCCGCAGCGGCGACGCCGTCGAGCTGACGCACGACCACAAGCCGAACGACCCGGAGGAGCTGGCGCGCGTGCAGTCGCTGGGCGGCACGGTCAAGTGGCACGGCTACGTGGACGCGCAGGGGGATCCGATCGAGCCGTACGGCGCGTACCGGATCAACGGGAACCTCGCGGTCGCTCGCGCGGTGGGGGACCGCGACTCGCGGCCGTTCGTGACTGGTGAGCCCGACGTCAAGGCGATCGAGCGCGACTACTACAAGGACGAGTTCATCGTGATCGCGAGCGACGGACTGTGGGACGTGTTCAGCAACGACGAGGTGATCACGTTCGTGCAGGACGTGCTGAGCGGCGAGGTGGGCGGCCGCGAATCGTGGCGCAGCGCCGGCCACGCCGACACTCGCGTGCCGATCTTCGAGTGGTCTCAGCTCTACCGGAGCGACCGGTCGATGATCAAAGCCGCGAGGAAGCGGCGCAAGGAGCTGATCGCCAACTACCTGGTGCAGGAGGCGCTGTTCCGCGGGACGTCGGACAATGTGTCGGTCATTGTGGTGTGGCTGCGGTGAGGCGGTGCAAGCAGTTGAAGCTGGCAAGAAAGTGGATGTGTACAATTGTGACGAATGCGAACATGTTTTATTTTTTATTTGATTCAATTTTTTGAAAATCGGAGCACGGAACTTGATTGAAGTACAGTATGGCGTTCCAACGCCACGCAAGGAACATTTGAAGAAAGAGGGGACCAGCACTCATGGAAACCGCGAGTTTGGTCAAACTTTCTTGTTTGGGTGCGATAAACACGGGTAAAAGTGTTGAATGCTAAAATTCGGGTCTATTCTGGTTCAATCACGAGGCTTGGGGCGCCGGTCCGCAACTTGTGATTATGAATCGGTCTCCTCGAGCAACTAATATTCGAATTTTTCAGCTCTCACGCACCGTAGTCTTTCCTACGTTGCACATGTGCACCGTTATTGCCTCCCACCTCTTAATATCTGGTGCAAGCCTTCCGCGTTATTCGCGAGTCATTTCGAGATTAGGGGCCAGCCTTCCACAGGACTCAATTTCTCCCTTCCACCACGGTGCTCTATCTAGCCCTCCGCCTCTTCCTCCCACCCGATGAACCCCCCGACAAACCACGCAAGCGACGCCGCGCGCGCCGACGGAAGCGCAAGCGGTAGCGACCAAAGTCCGAGACCCGTCGCTCCCCATCCGGCGTTCCACGTCCCCGCGGGCTTCGAGGACGACCTGGACCGCGAGCTCGCGGCGATGCAGCGCGATTACGACGGGCCGGACGGTCCGCCGGCGTTCGCGACCGCTGAGGACGCGGCTGAGGCCATGTCTGACGGCGAGGGCCGCTTCGGCTACTTCGAGGCTATCGCCACGCAGTACCGAGACGCCTCGCACGCGTTCGCGAGCGGCGGCGGCGCGCTCGACCTGGTACGTCGGGCTTGCGATGATTACAAGCGTGGGGATTCTATTTTCAATGAGTAGGTACTCATTTTGCTATCGACCGGTTCACAGGCGCTCCATGCAGAGGCATTCGCCGACACGAGTCTGTTCGGCAAGGACTCGGCCACACCCGAGTTTGTGCTGGACAAGCCGGCTTTGTTCGCGAAGAGTCCGATGGGAAGTCGTCCGGCCCGCAGCGGCCTGGCGTCACCGCTGTCACCGTCTTCATACCGAGACGAGAGCGTTCCTATCCCGGAGAAGGACATTGGCTTCGACTCGTTCCTGCACGTGAACCCGACGTTCTCGTCCGAAGCGGATCCGGAGAAGGTGATGGAAGTTCTGCAGCGCGCGCTCACGACGTTCGAGGACTGTTCATTCAGTGTCGAGCACAAGTGGACGCTGCGCGTGTCGTGGGTGTGCGTGGCCGAGGAGATTTCGTTCTCGATCGCGCTCTCGCGGCCGCGCGGTGCGCCGACCAAGTGCGACGTTGACTTTCACCTCTTTTTCGGAGATGAAGCCAAGTTTGTCGAGCTGGCCGAGTGCGTTCGCTCGCAGTGCAGCGAAGTGGACGATGAGTCGCTGTTCTTCCTGTCCAAGACTCTGGAGCCATGGATGGACGCGAGCCAGGAGCTGACTGGACGCCGCTACGCTATTGAGCAGAGCGAGGCCGCCTCGCTGATCGCCGACATGAACTCGGAGCTGCACCCGGACACGTTGTACGAAGTGGCCAAGGTGGTGAAGACCCACTGCCGCCACAAGGGCAACCGCCGCCTGTTTCTTCAAGCGGACCGGTGCGGCTTTTTACGAGCTGTGCACTGGATGCTGTCGGACTGCGAGGAGGTGGCGCGGTTCGCCGTGTTCATCCTGCAGCAGTTCGCCAAGGACGAGAGCGAGGAGCTGTTCGACTCGGAGTTCGATCGCAAGCCGTTCGCGATGCTGCTCGAGAACCTCGCGGGTCGCGAGACGAGCTCGGCGTGCGCGACGACGACTCGCGCGATGGTCGAGCAGGTTCGGCAAAGCTGGATTTTCGCCTAGCCGGGAGCCGGGAGCGACGACTTGGCATGCTCCTCCATCCAGACTTTATCCATGTCCGCCATGCCTGGCGATGGTCGTGGTGCAGGATAGTGAGACCGGTAAGTTATTGTTTTGTCCAAATACGAGACACCCACAAAAGGCGGTATACAGTACCTCATATAAAATAAACGAATCGCATTTTGCGAAATGAGAGAAACGTCGAATTGTTGTTGCTGTATGTGTGTGTGTCTTGTGTGTTTCAGCAGAAAATCGTGTTTTTGTCTCAAGTCGGTCGGGATATTTTAGCGAACGAGCGATCCATTTTGACGAAAAATGGGACGACCATCATTCGCGGAATCCACCGCCATCCACCGCCAAAAACTGGACGAGAGAGACAGCCTCGCCACGTAGGCTTTGATGGGAGTGGACGGATAGTGCACCTGCCCAACGGGAAGCAGGTGCGCTCGCCGACTCCGATACTTTACCCACGCTTGACTGTCTCCTAATCGCTGCCGCCGTCCTTCACTCACTGCCGGATTTCTTCGATCGCAGCAGCGACGCAAACAACAGACCAGAAACGACGATCGCAACACCTGCCTGCACACTCCAGTTTACGTTTTTTGTCGTTGAGCACAAGCGATCGTTTTTCTGATTGTCAATTTTGTAATACACCTACCCCTGTTCTCAAATCCAGTCTCAAAAAAGAAAAGCAAAACAAAACGGCACAAACCGCAATCTCGCAAACGACCAACACTCATCCTTTCGCGCTAATCCACCAATCAGCTCTCCACATCGATAGAATATTCCTCGCGGTGGACACTGGCGCAGTGAAAATGCCTCGAGAGTTGCAGTTGCCCACCGCTCGGCGACGGTGTCTGTCCCGCATTTGCAAATTCGAGGCTTGCCCAGCAGGACTCTATTCCACCCGAGTCGGACCGGAGTTCAATTCCATCACAACTTCTTCCGACCTCTCCAACTCACACGATGAACTATCCTACCGGGAACGCTGCCGGCGACGACCATCCGGCCTTCCACATTCCCACGGGCTTTGAGGACGAGCTCGACCGCGAACTCGCCGCTTTGCAGCGCGAGTTTGAGAGCGGCAGCGCTGCGACGCCAGCGTTCGCTGCCAGCA
This sequence comes from Phytopythium vexans, assembly GCA_003413675.1. Classification (NCBI taxonomy): domain Eukaryota; phylum Oomycota; class Peronosporomycetes; order Pythiales; family Pythiaceae; genus Phytopythium; species Phytopythium vexans. The sequence goes on from QLOC01000005.1 coordinate 261,657, forward strand.
ACGAAGTGAGCGAGTTCGGCGACGCGGCCGTGGAGGCGATCGCCTTCCTGGACGCGGCCGAGACGCAGTACCGCGACGCGACGCACGCGTTCGCCAACAGCGGCGGTGCATTGGACCTGGTACGGTGACATTAACTATAGAGGACTCTATTTCTTAATTGGCCGACTTACTGACTCATTTGGATGTTTTTACAGGCGCTGCAAGCTGAAGCCTTCACAGAAGCAAACTTCTTCATCAAGGGATCATCTGCTGCTCCGCAGTTCGTGATGGACAAGTCGATGGCGTTCAAGAAGACCCCGGTGGCGTCTCCGCTCTCGCCCTCATCCTATCAGTTCGAGAGCAGCGCGCTTCCCGAGAAGGAGGTCGGCTTCGACTCGTTCCTGCACGTGAACCCTGCGTTCTCGTCGCACTCGAGCCCAGACAAGGTCATGGACGCTCTCCAGAGATCGCTCAAGTCGTTCACGGGCTGCTCGTTCAGTGTCGAGCACAAGTGGACGCTGCGCGTGTCGTGGGTGTGCGTTGCCGAGGAGATCACGTTCTCGATCGCTCTCTCGCGTCCCCGCGGCTCGTCTACCCAGTGCGACGTCGACTTCCACCTTCTTGTCGGCGACGAGGCCAAGTTCGTCGAGCTGGCCGAGTGCGTTCGCTCGCAGTGCAGCGAGGTGGACGACGAGGCGCTGTTCTTCCTGTCCAAGACTCTCGAGCCATGGATGGACGCAACCCAGGAGCTCAAGGGCCGGCGGTACGCCATCGACGCGTCGGAGGCCGCCTCGCTGATCGCCGACATGAACGCCGAGCTGCACGCGGACACTTTGTACGAGGTGGCCAAGACGGTGAAGAACCACTGCCGGCACAAGGGCAACCGCCGACTGTTCCTGCAGACGGACCGGTCGAGCTTCCTCATGGCGCTGCGCGGCATGCTCGGCGACTCGGAGGAGGTGGCGCGGTTCGCCGTGTTCATCCTGCAGCAGTTCGCCAAGGACGAGCTGCAGGACTCGGCCGCGTTCTTCGCGTCGGCGTTCGACCGCAACTCGTTCGCGCTGCTGCTCGAGGGCCTCGCCAAGCGCGAGACGAGCTCGGCGTGTGCTCAGTTCACGCACTCGATGGTCGAGCAGGTGCAGCACAGCTGGATCTTCGCTTAACCATCGAGCGTCAAGGCTGGCGCGGCGCCAATTTTTTGCCCCAAGGTACATTAGAAAAACATCTCAAATCCCAGCACATAAGTTATCGTCGAGACGGAATACACTACAACAACATCATCATCCCACATCTAGTTCAACCTGTTCCCCCTCCCTTGCAGGTGTTGACGTTCGCGTGCTCGATGACGACATCCGAGTGCTTCTCTGTTCTCCACCTTCACTCACGACGTCGCACGGCCAGCGTCAACGCATGGTCGCTCGTCAACCCAGCGGCACTGCAACCAGTTGAACGTCACTCAACGGCCCGGACGGAAAGGCACTGGTCGACATCTCTCACCCAGCGTTGCATCAACAGAAGAAGCCCCGGCGAGGGCTGCTCTCTCTATAAAGTGCTCTGTCGGTTCTCTGTCCTATCGGCAGCGAGTCTGTCTGTCTGTCTGATGATCTCCGCGTCTACTCCTCGAGCCCGTCGAAGAACGGCGGTCGGCGCACCCACGAGCGCTGCAGCACCTCCTCGTTCGTCGCGAGTCGCAGCTCGCGGCTCTGGTCGCGCACGTACAGCGCCTTCTTCTTCTTGGAAATGTCCTTGACCGCCAGGCGGAACTTGGGCGACACCTTCGCGTTCGCAGGGTTCGAGAAGCTCTTCTGCGCAGTCACCACGTTGTTGGCCGCGAGGCGCTGCAGCTCCTTCGCCTCCGCCGGGTACAGCTGGTCCGTCGAACCGTGCTTGCCCATGCGCCGCACGAGCGGCGGCAGGCCCTCGAACTCGTCGCTCAGGAAGAAAAAGTCCGGGTTCCGGTACGCGTCGTCGTCCAGACCGAGCAGCATGGCCGTCTCGTGCTCGTCGAACTCTTCCTCGTCCTCGGCCTCGGCCTCCTCCGCCTGGCGGTCGCGCTTGAGCAGCCGGCGCAGCTCCTTCTCGTCGCCCTTGGCCTTGGCGTCCTCGATCAGCCGAGCGTGCGCCTCGATCTCCACGCGCGCGGCCTCCTTCGCCTCAGCCACCTTGGCGCGGAACTCCTCGGGGGACAGACCGGCGTCCTCCGCCTTCAGGTAGATGATGGCCTCGACGCGCGGCTTGCTCAGGTAGAACCGGCGCGCGAGCTTCTCGGGCGTCCACTTCAGCGGGTTCTCCATGTACAGGCGCATCACCTCGTCGTCCAGCTCCTCGTCAATGTCCACGCCGCCCTCGTTGATCTCAATGTGGTCCTCCAGCTCCAGGTCGCCGTCCTCGTCGCCTTCCTCGTCGCCCTCCGCGCCTTCCTCGCCCTCCAGCGCGGCCTCTTCGCCTTCCTCCTCACCGTCTTCCTCGTCGCCCTCCTCGCCGTCCTCACCGCGCTTCTTGCGGCGACGACCACCTTCCTCGTCGTCGTCGTCCGCCAGCTTCTGGAACCGCGACGACGAGCTCATCGCGCGGATTGGCGTCGCCAGCACACCGCTCGGAGTCCTGTTCGCGCGGAACGAGGCCACGGCCGTGCGGCGGAGAGAGCCGCTCGCCTTGGAGGAGGCATTAGCGGCCGCACGCGCCGCCAGCGCGCGAGCCACGAGCCGACGCCCTGCCTGCATGATGGTGGTGCTTTGCCGCCCCAACCAGCGCTCGTCGAGTGGTCTTGGCCACAGAATGCACCAGCACAACACCGGTTCGGTACCGGTCCAAATTGAAGGGTACCAAAGTACCATAGTACCGGTTTTTGATATGAAAGTGCAAGTATCTGAACCGGTTCGAAGAGTGGTACTGCGTCCCGCTCGAATACTAGCACGGTTTCCCCCAGCTCAAACTCGCTCACGCAAAAGTGCCCGCGCGGCGGTCGGTCGGTGCCGCCAGGGTCAAACGGCTTTCCCCCTCACGACGCTGGGCCGGGCGGCAGTGCACCCCGCGCGCGACCGCCGAGCCCGCGCGCGACCACCGCGTTCCTCCGCCCCGCCCACGTCCGCGCGCGTCCTCGCGCTCGGCGCCTGCGGCTTCGCGGCGGCCCCGCGGCGGCCCGGGAGCCTCCCCGCTCCATCGGTTATATCCACCTTTCCCTCCGCTCCCGCCCAGGCTCGACCGAGTTAAGCGAGTCCAGCGATCCAGCCAAGCCGAGCGGAGCCGCGGAAGATGCAGGCGGTGCGCGCGTTCGCGATCCGGTTCGTGCGCGCGCACGCGCTGCTGGTGGCGGCGATGGTGGCGGCGTCGGTGATCTCGGCGGTCGTGTACGAGCTGACGGGCGGCGGCGGCCCCAAGTCGCGCGAGCGGTTCGCGGCGCGGCTGAACGTGCTGGACCTGACGGGCGACAAGCCCGCGGCCGTGTGGCGCGACGGCGAGTTCGAGTGCCTCGGGTGGCGCGGCACGCACAACTGCGACCCGTTCGGGCCGCGCGACCCGTTCCGCGACCGCGGGTGCAACGACACGATGCCCCGCACAGGCGGCTACTGCGAGGTGCGCAACCGCACGTCCGGCCAGGTGCTGCGCGTGATGCTGTCGACGTGCAAGTCCTGGCAGTGGGCTCTCGTGCCCTCGCTCTCGTGCGACGACGCCAGGGCCTTCACCGACTTTAGCCTCATCGCCGCCGAGTACGAGCACCCACCGCCCAAGACGCTGCCGCCGCTGCCGGCGCCAAACATGGACGACGCCACGGCGACGGACGAGGACCGCGCGCTGGCGGCGGCAGTGGCCGAGGGGATCGCGTCCAAGCGCGGGATCGTGCTGGTGGCGTACCCGAAGGTCATCGCGGGCGTGTACGCGATCGTGCGGACGCTGCGGTACCACGGGTGTCTGCTGCCGGTCGAGCTGTGGATCGACCCGATGGAGATGCGGCCCAAGCACTCGGTGCTCGTGGCGCTCGTGCGCCACTACAACTGCTACGTGCGCATCATTCACGACCCGCACGCGACCAAGTTCCACGCCAAGCCCTACGCCATCTACCACTCGCGGTTCGAGAGCCTGCTCTTTCTCGACTCGGACAACATCCCCGTGCGCGACCCGACGTACCTGTTCGACTCGCCCGAGTTCCGCAAGCACGGCGCGATCTTCTGGCCGGACTTTTGGCGGCCCATGGTGCGCACGCCCTTCAACGTGCACGAGCAGAGCGCGCTGTGGCGGCTGCTCGACATGCCGTTTACCGACATGTTCGAGCAGGAGAGCGGCCAGATCCTCGTCAACCGCACGCGGTCGCGGCCGGCGCTGAGCAAGCTCATGTTCTACTCGGCCCACCTGCCGCGGCTCGTCACGGACTGGCAGCTCGTGTGGGGCGACAAGGACCTGTTCCGACTCGCGTGGCTCAACACGTCGACGCCGTTCCACATGGTGCAGCACCTCGTCATGCTCGGCGGGCTGTACGACCCGATCGAGGACTTTTTCTGCGGCGTCGCCATGGTGCAGCGCGACCCGGATGGCGACATCCTCTTCATGCACCGCAACCAGGCCAAGCTGACGGGGAAGACGGACCAGAAGGTGCTCATGACGCACGTGCAGAAGTTCATTGGCGGCGACGGCACGGCGCGGTCGCTCGCCCACGACCTGGACAAGTACCGCGTGCAGTGCAAGCTGCGGCGCCTCGGCCAGTGGACGTGCTTCCACATCCGACCGGACACGCAGAGCGGCAGTACGACGCCGTACTTGATCAAGAGCCTCGAGACGACCAAGTTCCCGCAGGTGGAGAAGCAGGCGATCCATTTTTCGATCGAGGGCCGCAGCTTGTTCACGTCGTCCGAAGAGGCCGAAGTCGCCGCGATCGAGGAGCGCGAGCTGGCCAAGCAGGAGCTCGAGACCCGACTGTCCGACGAAGAGGACGCGCGCGTGGCGAAGCGGTGGAAGGCGGTGTACGTGATCGGCTTCGTCTCACTCGTGCTGCTGCTTGTGCGGTGTAACTACACGCTGAGGCGGCCTGGCCGTGCTCGAGCACGCTCTCGAGTGAGCAGCAAGCACCCGACGTCTCCAGCCGTCGAGGTGACCGTGTCGGTCGACGTTGGCAAGAGCGAAGCCAACGCCGACACGTCGACTGGCGAGAGCTCGTCGGTCGTGGTGACCCACGGCGAGAACCGCCGGCGGAAGACGTCGTTCCAGATCGAGGACGCATGAGAGGGCTCGAGCCGTCCTGTCTACCAACGCCGACCGCCTCGGGCGACTATAATCTATGCTCCCTGCCAGCGCAGGGGGCCGCGAGTGGGTGATTGACTGGGTTGCCTAGAGTGTCTGTCGATAGGGAGGAGGGCCGAGCGCGCGTCCGCCATAGAGAATGCCACGAGCAAGTAGTAGTATCACCATGCAGGCGACAGCCAAAGTAATAAACGCCCGCGTTACTTGACACACTGCCACGGATCGACGAGCTTGGCAGAACAATTCTCCAACTCGGATGTGCTCCAACCGTATGACATAATCTCCAAAAATGCAAACATTCACTTGCGTTCACTATACTCATATCTCGAAACAAACACTTTATAACGCATTCCCCAAATCAACGCTATAACTCGCTCACCGACATGGCCGACCTCGCGCAACCGCCGGCCAAGCGCCGCCGATTCGAAGTCGCATCCATGCCGTCATCGCCAACGCCCACCACCTCGTCCTCGCTGCTCTGTCCTCCCGCCATGGTCGTCGGGTGCGACCCCGCGGCCATGCAGCGCCAGCTCGCCGCGCTCGTGGACGACGGCGCCGTCCGATCGGCCGAGCTGCTCGCCGAGCTGCTGCTGGCGCTCGCCGACCGCGGAGACGACCGAGTCGGCGCCAGTGCCAGTGCCAGTACCTTCCACGCGCGGACGTGCGAGCTGATGGGGGACGCGCTGGTCGCCAAGCGCGAGTTCCGCCGCGCGATTGTGAGCTGCTAGTCTGCTGATGCTTGTGTGTGTCAAATGTTGATGTGGCGAGTGACGATGTGAGTTTGTGGATAGCAATACTACGGCCGTGCGAGGTCGTTGATGGCGATGGAGAAGCGTGAGGAGGCGTGTGCAAACGAGCAAGAGTGTGATGGTAAGAAGAAGGACGCGGCGGTGGCGACCAAGGTTGCGCGGTGCTGGTCCGCGCTGGACAAACCCGAGCAGGCGATGGAGACGGTGAGAGATGGTATTGAGAGATGGTGTTGAGTTGCATGTCGGGTGGTCTGACGCTGGTGTGTCAGTTGATGGGAGTTCCCGAAGACGTTCGTCCGCTGTCTGCGCTGCTGCTGCTCGGATCGCTGTACCGACAGGAAGGTCTGAAGGTCAAGGCCGAGGAGAACTACACTCGCGCATTGCAGATGAACCCGTACGCGCTCGAGGCTGCGCTCGCGCTGACGGAGCTTGCGGCGGCGAAGGAGGCGACCTCTTCAGCGTTCGGAGGCAGTGGTGATCCCGTGGCGAGCGAGATCGAGACGTTTTACCTGCGAGCAGCACACTCGACGGTGGGTGAATCGGGTTCACAGGAGGAGAATGCTGCGAAGACGAATCCGGTGCCGTCAGTGGATACGCAGTGGATGCAGCAGCTGGTGTCGGCCCATTTGGGAGCTTGTCGCGGCCAGTACCGATGTGAGTATCGCCATGAAAGTGAAGTGAGCGTTTGTGAGTAGTCGTACATCTCTGACGCAGTGTGTGTGCGTGTATATATGTATGTGTGTTCAGCGTCTGCTAGGTCGTTCGATGCGCTCGACGCGGTCTTCCCAAACAACCTGCACGCTCTCCTGCACCGCGCCAAGCTCGAACTCGACAACGACCTGCTGCACCAGTCCCACCTGCTCTTCCAGCGCGCGCGACAAGTGGACGCGCTCAACCTCGAGCTGATGGACGCGTACGCCGACGTGCTGCGGCGCTCGAACGCTCGCTCGCAGCTGAGCCACGTCGTGCGCGAGCTCTTCGACGTGAGTGACGTCCACGCCGAGCCGTGGCTCGCAGCGTCGTACTACTCGTCGCTGAAGGGTGAGCCGGAGACGGCGCTGCAGTTCTGTGACCGCGCGGTGGGGTTCCATCGCCGAAGAGCATCCGCGCATCTGTTCCGAGGCGAGCTGCTGCTCGCTCTGCATCGACCAGAGCACGCGCTGTCTGCGTTCATGACGTCGTGTAAGCTCCATCGAGGACTCGAGGCGTACGCTGGTGTGGTGTCGAGCTACTGCGAGCTGTACTCTATTGGTGTGAATCGGTACAAGGAGGCGGTGACGACTGCTCGGAGTGTGGTGAAGCTGTTCCCTCGGAAGGCGAAGAGCTACACTTTGCTCGGTAGGGTGTACGCGTTGCGTTCGGAGCACCAAGATGAAGCAAAGCGCGCGCTGCTGAAGGCGCTGACGCTCGATCCTCGCAACGTGGCTGCGACGATGGCATTGGCGGATGTGATGGTGTCGGACGGAGAGTGTCGGTCGGCGATCGATCGACTGCGACCGCTGGCGGAGCACCGCGCGAGGGAAGACGTGCTGACGAAGCTGGCGCACGTGTTGGTGCTGGACAAGCAGTACGTGGAGGCTATGAACGCTCTTCATCGAGCACAGGCGTTGAACCCTGCGTCGCGTGAGGTTGGACGCGCGCTGGATCGCGTGGAGAGGTTGTTGCGAGGCGAGGATCCCGACGATGTGGAGTTGAGCACGAGCATGGATCATTTGGACGGTGAGGGTGAGGATGATGAGCAAGAGGGGTCTGCACTGGTCGAGACGGGGGAGTACCTGACTTCGTAGCGATGACAGTGTCTGTGTGAAGACTGTGCGTGATATGGAGGGATTATAATATGGACATATTGCTGCATTGACAGCATGGATGCCGGAGATGGTCGATCGTGATAAGTGTCGGCGTGATCTTGCATCAGGTGGATGCGTGATTTCGAGGTGGAGATAGGCGAGTGCCGAGGAATTGTATGTCACCACTTGGACATCGATAGCATGGGTGCTGTCGGCAGGAGTCTCAACGCCTTTTGACTTGCATCGCCGAAATATACGGCTAATATAACCAGTCGACAAGAAGAAGGGTCTCCTCCACAACTTTGTTCAGTTCTGCTGGCTACAGAGAAATATGTGCTGTGGTGATGAGCCCTGATGTGAGGTAGCCAACAGAGGCGAATGTTGGTCATTTCTTGTTGAGCTGTGCGAAGAAGAACATTGTGCTCGGCATGGTGTTAGCTTCTCACGTGTTTGATGACTGGCTGGAAGAGCGGGTCGCCGCAGGTGTAGACGAAGACCGCGCGAGATGTGAGCAGGCGCTGCTCCATGCAGCCATAGATGGTTTCGAGCCGAATGTACACGCGATGCTGGATCGAGGTGTGGACCTTGAGGTCACAGATACATGGGGAAATACGGCGCTCAGCTTGGCAGCCGAAAATGGTCATATTCGAGTGGTGAAGCTACTCGTGGCCAATGGCGCGAATATCGAGGGATCTGGCAGCTCGTGGACGTCTTGGTTTGGTGATATGAGGGCGAGGACACCACTGATGGGAGCTGTGACCAATAATCGCGAGGAAGTGGTTCGTTTTCTCGCTGAGTCTGGGGCGGCAGTGAATGTGACTGATAGTCAGGGTTGGACACCGCTCATGCGAGCAGTGGAAAGGAACCAAATTGATATGATGCGGGTGTTGTGGAAGCACGGCGCCGATGTGAATGTGAAGGACAAGAACGGGTGGACGCTGCTCATGATTGCCATTCGGAACGACGTCGCTTTCATTGTGGATCGTCTCTTGAAACATGGAGCTGCGGTGAATGACGACATCCAAGACCAGCACCCACATTCAGTGAGCAGCGATGCGATCCTATCCGCATTGGGTTCTGAAGACGAAGTAAGGGACAGAATTGAATGTTCCCCACTCGCTTGGGCCTCCAAACATGGCGGCACAAAGGTAATACGTGTCCTATTGAATCACGGTGCCGATATCGAGGCTGCCGACAAGTTCGGTCGGACAGCTCTCATGATGGCGATCCGGTACGGTAAATCTCCCGCAGTGGATCTTTTGTTGAAATATGGAGCGCCAGTCGACGGTGCAATGACGAACAGCGAAGTGCTACTCCAATTGGCGATGCAATACGACCACGCTCTGCTTGTCGGTCTTCTCGCCAAGCGCAATGCACCGATGGTCATGAGTGATGAAGAAAGTCGTTCGCTGTTCCTGTCGGTTGTCAAGAAGTGTCGAAGAGGGATCGTAATGCAAGATTTGCGGGGTGTCTTCCCTCACGTGGAGATCACGAGCCCGATGAACTGGACATGTTTTGTGACGACGGTCAAGAGTTTTGGTCATCTGGACGGCATGGGCTATCTTGTCGTTTTTGGTTCAGCAGTTGACATGAAGGACTCAGATAGTGAAACACTTCTCCAATGGGCAATCGACCACAACCACGTGGATATTGTCAAGACACTTGCGGAAAACAACGTGGCTGTTAACGTCAGCGATTCGAGTGGTCAATTATCACTCATGCGAGCTATTGAAATCAACCAGCTCGATATGATGCGGGTGTTATTGACGCACGGTGCCGATGTGAATGCGAGAGACTCGGATGGATGGACACCGCTAATGGCGGCTAGCCGATATGGACACATGGACGCGGCGAGACTCTTGATTGATCATAATGCTGATGTGAATGTGAAGGTGTCGAATGGATGGACACCGCTCATACTCGCTAGCCGATATGGACGTACGGACGCGATGAGAATGTTGATTGATCATAATGCTGATGTGAATGCGAAAGGGTCGAATGGATGCACACCACTCATGCTGGCCATAGACAAAAAGTACGGTTCTGTCATTAACCTTCTGTTGAAATACGACGCAGTGGTGAATGGCAACGTCCAAGATCATCCAGAACACTCAGTGAGTAATGATAAGATCCTATCCGCATTGGGTCCTGAAGACGAGATGAGGGACCGAATTGAATGCTCCCCACTTGCTTGGACATCCAGACGCGGTAATACAAAGGTAATGCGTATCCTATTGGGTCACGGTGCCGATATCGAGACTGCGGACAAGTACGGTCGGACGGCTCTCATGATGGCGGTCCGGTTCGGCAAATCTTCCGCAGTGGATCTCTTGCTAAAATATGGAGCGGCGGTCGACGGCGAAACGACAAACAGCGAGGTGCTACTCCAATTGGCGATGCAATACGACCACGCTCTACTTGTCGGACTTCTCGCCAAACGCAATGCACCGATGGACAGGAGTGACGAAGAAAGTCGCTCGCTGATTCTGTCGGTTGTCAAGAAGTGCCGAAGTGAGATCGTAATGCGAGACTTGCTCGATGTCTTCCCTTACTTGGAGATCACGGACCCGATGAGTTGGACAACCTTTGTGATGTCAATCAAGGGACTTGGTCATCTGGACAGGATGGGCCACCTTGTCGTTCTTGGTTCAACATCTGACGCGAAAAATTCGCATGGCGAGACACTGCTTCAATGGGCAATCAACCACAACCAAGTCGATATTGTCAAGACACTTGCGGAAAACAACATAGCTATCAACATATGTGACTTTAGAGGCCAATCACCGCTCATGCGAGCAGTGGAAAACAACCAAATCGATCTGATGCAGGTGCTATTGACAAACAGTACCGATGTGAATGAGATAGGCGCGGATGGGTGGACGCCGCTCATGCAGGCTAGCTATAATGGACACACGGAAGCGGTGCAGGTGTTGATTGATCACAATGCAGATGTGAATGTGAAGGACTCGAATGGATGGACACCGCTGATGCTGGCTAGCCGATATGGACACATGGACGCGGCGAGACTCTTGATTGATCACAATGCCGATGTGAATGTGAAGGTGTCGAACGGATGGACACCACTCATGCTGGCTAGCTATAATGGACACACGGACGTGATGAGGGTGTTGATTGATCACAATGCTGATGTGAATGTGAAGGTGTCGAATGGGTGGACACCACTCATGCTAGCTAGCAGACATGGACGTACGGACGCGATGAGACTCTTGATTGATCACAATGCCGATGTAGACGTAATGGACGAATCATCCATGACACCATTGACGCAGGCCATCAAATATGGGCATGAAACTGCGGTGTTTCTTCTTGTGGGGAGTGGAGCAGCCGTCGGCACTAACTATAGGATGGGCGACACTTTATTCCAGTGGTTTATTGAAGTCGACTATTGCCATGTGGCGGAACTACAGGCAAGCGTACAATTTGGCGCCGATTTCAACGATTCAAGCTTATATGAGCGATCTGAGTTTGTACAGATAAGGTGGCGCGGCTACTCTGGAGTGGAAAACGCATCCATGGGCCGTTGCGCAGAGAGAAATCATAAAGAGAGGTACAACCTGTCTGTGCTGATGCGGGTAGCAAAAATCGGCAATGCAAACGCCATTCGACTTCTTGCAGCATTTGGTGCAGATGTTGATGCTGAGGTCAAAAGCGGTCAGACGCCTCTTTTGCTGGCAGCAATGAATGGAAATCCTAATGTCGTGCGCGCTCTCTTGGATTGTGGAGCGACAATTAACGCGTCGAGTAGTGGAACAGGTGAGACGGCTCTCATGACCGCCGCCAGACATGGCCATGAACAAGTGACACGACTGGTTCTCGAACATGGTGCGAATGTCAATGCCGTGTCTACTAACGGTGAAACTGCACTATCCATCGCCGCCAAATATGGACGCAACAGCATTGCCAAACTGTTGACACGTCACGTGGTTTACGAGGATGACATTACGAAGATGCAAGACGCATCCGACAGGAATGTCCAATGTAGCTGGTTCATCTCGCCGTTCGAACTCGAGTTCTTACGCTCTGGAGATGTTGCTGGAGATATCCGCGGCACATGGCTTGGTGCTGAAGTGATCATCAAACTATTCGTATCGGATGCCACGAATGCTACTTTCATCGACGAGGTCAACCTGTGGCACAAATTGAGACACCCGAACATCATTAAGCTCTACGGAGCTTGCAACGTCGGACATCATTTCTTCGTATACGAGTGTGCGAGCAACGGGTCTCTCGTCGATTATCTCCGCAAATGTGATCCTGATGGTCGGACACCTTGGAAGTATCTACATGAGGCAGCTCTCGGTCTGAAGTATCTGCACGAACGAGGTATTGTGCACGGTGATCTCCGCGGAAGCAACATCCTGATCGGAAACGATGGACTTGCCAAATTGTCGGCTTTCGACGTCAGCGCTTCGTCGAACACACGCGAGGCGAGCGAGTCTGGTGAGTGGGTACGATGGGCGTCACCCGAAGCGATCCGCGGAGAGCAGACTAGTCTGTCGTCAGACATTTTCTCGTTTGGAGTGTGTATGTTGGAAACGTTGACGAGGAGACAACCGTGGTCCGATCTGAGTGAATCGGAGGTGATGGATCATCGTAAATCGTTCGAATCATTGGATCAGCCTCGGGATCTTGATTTGTCGAGTGACCACTGGGATGTGATATCTCGCATGTGTTGCTCGAACCCTCTCGACCGCCTCACTGTGTCAGCGGTCGTTCAGAGGTTGGAGGCATTCTCTCAAATGGAGAGATTTGACATCCGTGAACTTGCTCAGCTAGAGTTTAACCCGCCTGATGCGTTGGACGACGAGAAGACGGAGCGTCTACGGCAGAATGTGAACATTTTGGTGGAACATAGCGACAATGCACTCCATCATCAGCTCGTGAGTGACTTGGATCTTGTTCACGATCAACTCAAGAATGCTCCGCCAACGCGTGTATTCGTGGATCGATTTCACGACGTCCTTCGACAATGCCGTGCGGCTCTGCGAGTGATCTCAGCCAAACACCGCATCTATCACCTATCATCGACGCAAGCTACTGTCAACAATGTGCATGAACTCCATCGACGCGTGGTGCATTTGTTGCAGGATATGGGTGCTCCATCGGATGTTGTCACGAAGTGCGAGGCACAATGGGAAGCGAAACGTCGAGAGCAGATGGAGATGTTTGTGTCGGCAGTGTCCAACAAATGCGTGATCCTTCAGCGCTTGGAGACCGAAGACGATCGCAAGGCGTATCTTGCGATATTAGATGAGGAGATGCACAATCAAGAAGCGACTTACACAGACCACCAACTCAATGTGATGCGCAATGCACATGACGCTATCGCCAACCAGACGCTCGACGATGTGTCGCTGACTAGTCCACCCGAGTGGTTCATTCCGTGGTTCGAGTTCGAAAAGGAGGGTATGTATTCGATTGCAGATGGTGGATTCGGCAGTGTTTCCAGAGGACGATGGCTCGACTCGGAGGTGGTGGTGAAAACGATGCTCACGTACGACGGTCTGGATACCAGCAAGAAGCATCAGATGCGGAAGATGTTCGAGCGCGAAGCAGACATTTGGTTCCGATTGAGTCATCCTCACGTCGTCAGGTTGTTCGGAGCGTGTCATGTTGGCCGACCATTCTTCGTGTGCGAGTACGCGTCAAACGGGACATTGAACAACTACATCCGTCGACACCCCGATCGAGTATGGATGAAATTGCGCGAGGCGGCGCTGGGAGTGCAATACCTTCATGCACGCGGCATCGTCCACGGAGATTTGAAGGGAAACAACATCGTGGTCGGCGCTGACGATAAAGCGAAAGTAACGGACTTCGGACTGAGTTGGTTGTGTGATGACATTTCGATTGTGGCGCCAGTGAGTGGAGCGTGCGGTTGGGTGGCTCCCGAGTGTCTCGAAGATAATCCTGTGACACCGACGCTGGCATCTGATGTGTATTCACTTGGGATGTGCATCATTGAGTCGTTGCGTGTGATCGGTAATGTGAAGATTACAACACCGTGGGGAGATCTACTCCCTATTATGGTGAAACGCGAAGCTACTAGTGGTAAATTGCCGAGGAGACCGCAAAATTGTTCGTCGGAGGTGTGGGAGTTGGTGGAGCGAATGTGCAAGCGTGATCCAGCAGATCGCATCTGTATCGCGACGGTGGTCGAAGAATTGACGAAGCTTGCGATGCAGACTGAAAAGTGCGACAGTTCGAATACAAAGGATGGTGCAACGACGACGTCCAATTTGCCGCTGTCCGAACAAGATGAGAAGGCGTTGGAGCTATATCCGCCGCCACCTGCAGATGAAGAATCGGTTGGTGACCTCATCGATGGTGTGCAAGCCCACATTATCGGTCACCTCGGCGAGTGCAAGTCTACCTACACATCGAGAACTCTCGGTGAAATCTACAAATTGTTGTGGGAACGCGTCCGAGGTATCATCGAACAAGATCAGGGAGAGAAGGATGCGTTCATTCCTGGTGCTATTTTCAATCATTTTGTATTGGTTGCCCGTGCACGAACACTGCTTCTCGTCGAGAACATGCACCGACCCAAGCTCGTTCGCTTCACAGAAGGAGCATTGGGAGGGTATGGACTACATCGTCGACTCGACACCCTGCTCGACTCGAATCGTGTGGTGCTCAACAATCACGAGCTTCACGACTGGAGGACCAAGTTCAGCGTGATGCTCGGCATGGAGTAACTAATCTTTCGTGTGTGAGTGATTGGTATCGTGTATTGGTCGAGTAGCGGTGGTTGTGAGCACCAGAACATCCTAAATCGAGCACTAGCTAAAGACAATCAATCCATCCTGTCCGAATTCGGAACTACGAGAGAACTACGAACTATGAACTACAGCTGCTTCCCCAAGAGCTCCTGCTTGGCGGCGGTGATGAGCATGGGGACGACCTCGGGGTCCGCGAGCGTCGACAGATCTCCTAGGTGCTCCTCGTCATTGGTGAAGTGGATTGAGACCCTAGTGGGACGCGAGGTAGACTTGACGGAACTGGTGTTGGTCTTCGTAGACGATCCGAGCGAGCAAGACCCGACCATGGCGAGCGCACACCGGGCTGACCTTTGACGTCGTTGTCTAAGATTTTGTTCATTTGGAGCATTCCTGGGTGTCGTCGCTTCGAACAGCACTGTGGTCGTGCAGCTGGCGAGCGGGCCGTACGCGATGCACGAGTGGCATGTGATCCATCCGACGTCGGTAACACAGGCCGAGGACGCCATTGCTCTTGACTGGGAGTTCGATCGAAGACGCGCTCAGTGGCGAGCGACGTGCAGCGCTTGGGTGGTACAGCATGTGTCGCTTAATGCAGGATGTGTCGAAATGGGATGCAGTGTGAAGTATTCAACATGTTGAAGTTGAGTTGATCCGAAATGGTCGCCGACTGCTCTCCCCAAGTCTCTCCAAGTCCGCTTGGAGCCGTTCGGAAGATCCAGCTTCAACACGTTGAACCCCAACACCTGACTCGCATTCAAGCAGTATACTACGACGCAGTGCACAAGCGTTCGACGAGTGCAACGGTCGTGTCTCCCCCTCCTATCATCACGGAACGTCGGCGTTGCACCAAGACATGTCGAGCGCAATGCATATGTCGAAATGCGTTCTGGCGCGCATATGTCGAATCGCTGTCAGCATACATGCTCTGCTCTGCTCTGGGTGTGTGGTCTGTATATTTAGTTGAATTCGCAACAAACCTTTGCGATGATCTCTCCCTATTAGATGCTTCCGTTGTGGCGGAACATTGGATCTAGACAATGCTCATGGTCGTCGACACCCTTGTGCACAAGGATTAACCGCACGAAATACTCAAAATGATGTACAATCGGTTGATGTCAGGCATGAATCGCCTTCGATAATTGTATAACGCGCTTGCCTCCGAATTTACATTATCCACATAGAGATCCGACCGCCTTCACATACCTACATTGAGCGCGTCTGCTGTTCTTCTCTCCAGCCGTCACTTTCGACTACACACTCCTCACTCGCATGTGCTCGCACCAAGAGGAACTCATCAAGGAGCTGTATCATGCGCGTTGCATTCATGTTTGGCTCGCTGCTCCACCACCATCAGGATTTCAAGGTAGACTGTGAGCAGATCGCATTTTGATTGGAATCAACCCACATGAGACCTTCATCTTCACTTTCGCTTTCGTGAGCGATGGTAAAAAGATGTGGTAGATTGCGATCTGATTGGCCGAGTCGATCCCACAAATCATATCTTGTCAGCTTGACCCAGTTGAAAAGATACTGGGGTGCAGTGCAAAGCCCTCTTGATGGCGAAACGAGCTGTGCTCATGGCTGCAAAGATCTACTAATGGGAAGGCACCATCTCTATCAGTGTCGTCGCCGATCTCTCACAACTCAATTTACAGCCCGCTCGACAAGCACCAGCATCCACCGAGACCACAATGGAGCAGCAGTCCAAGACCCCACTCGACGCCGAACGCGAGCTCATGCACCTCTCGACGCGCATCAAGCTCGGGGAACTGTCCCGCCACGAGCGAGAGACTCGCGTCCGCTACTCCGAACTGCTCGCGTCTGTCGCTAGCGCCGACTCCGCCTCTAACCGCGAGGTGGTCGCCAACCGCCGCAAGCTTGAAGCGCTCTACGCGGGTGTGAAGGACCTTCGTGTCGTGAATTCGCCGTTGCACACGGGCCTGGAGCACGTTGGCGGTCTTATTGAGTTTGCACGGTGTGATCCTTGGGGCACTCGCCAAGCGATGGCGCTGAGCCAACGAGACATTCGACGAGAGGTGGAGCAGCGCCGCACGCTCTGGCACCACAACAAACTACTGGGGAACCTGATGCTCGAGACGCTCGAGACAACAGTCGACGATTTCGAGCAGGTTGCGGCCGTGGCTGATGCTCCTGGTGCAACACAAGACGAGGTGATGAAAGTGTCCAAGATGACCAGGGAGGAAACGCGGCGGCGGCTCGATAACTACTTCTTTAATCCCAGCGGCATCGACGAAGACGAAGTCTACTCGTACCTCGAGAACGAGGTGTTCACTCCGCGCACCGACATGTCAACGATGCGGAAGCAACGGCAACTGGACGAACTGACTCGTGCGAGGAAGCAACTCGGCGAGTTCTGCAAGGAACTGCTTACCTCCCCCGTGAACGAAAAGCACGTCAAGCACACGGTGCAGTCACTTCTGCGCAGCAAGGCGGCGCTCGCTCCTGACGTCGTCGCGTTACTCACCAACGCTAGGAACAGCTCGACGGTGCAGGAGGAGCTCTCACATGTGCTTACAATCGAAGTGAGCAAGCTGGGGGAGTTCTCGTGGGCGGAGCGAGCTCCGAACGGCGTGCGTGTGGAGCTCGAGCGCGGGATGAACGGTCGTTACCGGTGCCTGTTTCGCGAAGACGCGCTCACATTGCTGCTCTTCCAGTATCTCGGCATCCGACTGGCTGAGAAAATCAAGGTTGTGCTGAGCCAACTACTGCAGTCGCTGTTGGATCCCGACGACGAAGTGCTCGACAGCCGTAGTTCCGTGGAGAGTGAGCGACGCAGTATGATCAAGAACTTCATGCTGTTTGCGTTGCCAAGTAGCATGGCAGCGGCGGGTGATGACCCGTATGCGGACGATTCCGACGACGACGACAGTGACGATGGTACGAAGAACGACGAGCCGATGATGGACAAGCAGGATATCCTCCGCCGCGTCTGTGCCGAGGCGCACCTAGAGCACCTGACCCACACCGGCAAGGATGACTCGATCTCAGTGCTCATGACTGATTTTCAGTTCTTTGGGCCGTCGGTCGCGCACGAAGCCGTCTTTGCGACCCTGCGCTTTCTTGGCATTACCGATGAGCTTCTCGCTGTCTTCCGTGAGTACTTGCACATCCCGCTCGCGTTCCCGACTGACAAGGATGAAATGGCTCCGATTCGGCGAATTGTACGCGGCATTCCTGTGATGCGCATGATCTCAGTGGTTCTCGCGGAGACGGTGCTTTTCACCATGGACTATGCCGTCCTCGCGTCCACCGGCGTGTTCGTCTATCGCTCCCTCGACGATATTTTCCTCTACGACGTGAACGCCGAGAAAGTCTCGCAAGCCTGGCGCGAGATGCAGTGCTTCATCAAGCGCACAGGGCTGAAATTTAACCGAGAAAAGAGCGGGTCCATGCGGCTGTCCGTTGGTGGGAGCAATTCCAGCGATGAGATTGGTTCGATAGTCGATTCCCCCGACTATGATCCATTGCCAGCCGCGAGTATCCGCTGGGCTCTCCTCGAGGTGCAGCCCGACGCGAGCGTCAAGATACGGCAGGATCGAGTCACTGCTCACGCGGTGGAGATGGCTGAGCGTTTGCGTGCCGCCGAGGCGAGGTCAGTGCTAGCATGGGTCAACGTCTACAACAAGTTCGTGAACTTCTTCCTGCGCCATTTCGGCAAGCCGTCACCCGTGTTCGGCATGCGCCATTTCAACGAGGTAATCGAGACACTCGACCGTATCCACACCCTGGTGTTCCCAGCGACGAACGGCGATGTACTGGCGTCACTGGCCGCACTCATTGCGCGGCGACAACGCGTCGATGGCGACGATCCTGAGAAATCAGACCCGTCAATCTCCGCGTCCTGGGCTCATTGGCCGATGGCGCTTGGCGGCCTTGGCTTGCTGAACCCGTACCTGATGTCGTGGTGTGCTCGCGGGGGACTGGATAACCACGTGAAGGAGTTCCACAGCGACGGGTATCTCTCACCCGTCGGCGTCGACATGAAGACGTACCTGACGCAGGCTGACCGCCCCTGGCCCCAGCCGTTCACCACAGTTATCAACGATCTCCAGCAGCAGTACGACGCATTCGCCGATCGTGTCCAGCAGAGCGGTGGCATTTCCGAGTCGTTCAGCGTTTCGAACTATTCCAAGTTCTTCGCACTTGCCAAAAGCTCGACTGTCACCGATCGCGCTCGCAAATATGGTTGCGTGCGCCACACAGTCGACAAGACCTTCTCCATTCGCTCGTTCGAGGAATTCCTGTTGTTGGTGCCCATGACGGATCAACAGAAAGTGGATCGCGAGTTCTGCGCGCTGCTTCGCGAGGGCGAACAATGCAAACCGTCGACACCCAAATATCCAGCGGAGAAGGCCGCCAAGAAAGCTTTCAAGGATGTCAAGGCGACGAGCGAGTACTGGAAATGGGTCGCCAACGTCTATGGTGCGCAGGCGGTGGATGAGTTCGGCACCGTCCGCTTCTGTCCGCGTGAGCTGTTGCCCAAACAGCTGATTGATACGCTCAAGAAGGAGGGGATCTCGTGGTCAAGCAGTGGTGACGACCTCGAAGGCAGCAGCTGAACGACTGAAGTGAAGCGTGCAGCCATGTCACAATATCCAAAATGCAAAACATTCACTTGCGTTCACTATACTCATATCTCGAAACAAACACTTTATAACGCATTCCCCAAATCAACGCTATAACTCGCTCACCGACATGGCCGACCTCGCGCAACCGCCGGCCAAGCGCCGCCGATCCGAAGTCGCATCCATGCCGTCATCGCCATCGCCCACCACCTCGTCCTCGCTGCTCTGTCCTCCCACCATGGCCGTCGGGTGCGACCCCGTGACCATGCAGCGCCAGCTCGCCGCGCTCGTGGACGACGGCGCCGTCCGATCGGCCGAGCTGCTCGCCGAGCTGCTGCTGGCACTCGCCGACCGCGGAGACGACCGAGACGACCGAGACGACCGAGACGACCGAGTCGGCCGAGATGGCACCAGTGCCAGTGCTAGTGCCTTCTACGCGCGGACGTGCGAGCTGATGGGGGACGCGCTGGTCGCCAAGCGCGAGTTCCGCCGCGCGATTGTGAGCTGCCAGTCTGCTGATGCGTGTGTGTCAAACTTCGATGTGGCGAGTGACGATGTGAGTTTGTGGACAGCAATACTACGGCCGTGCGAGGTCGTTGATGGCGATGGAGAAGCGTGAGGAGGCGTGTGCAAACGAGCAAGAGTGTGACGGCGAGAAGAAGAAGAGGGACGCGGCGGTGGCGACCAAGGTTGCGCGGTGCTGGTCCGCGCTGGACAAACCCGAGCAGGCGATGGAGACGGTGAGAGATGGTATTGAGAGATGGTGTTGAGTTGCATGTCGGGTGGTCTGACGCTGGTGTGTCAATTGATGGGAGTTCAGGTCGTGAACGTCCTTACTCTTTCATGTGCAGGTCGAAGACGCGCTCAGTGGTGAGCGACGTGCAGCGCTTGGGTGGTACAGCATGTGTCGCTTAATGCAGGATGTGTCGAAGTGGGATGCAGTGTGAAGTATTCAACATGTTGAAGTTGAGTTGATCCGAAATGGTCGCCGACTGCTCTCCCCAAGTCTCTCCAAGTCCGCTTGGAGCCGTTCGGAAGATCCAGCTTCAACACGTTGAACCCCAACACCTGACTCGCATTCAAGCAGTATACTACGACGCAGTGCACAAGCGTTCGACGAGCGCAACGGTCGTGTCTCCCCCTCCTATCATCACGGAACGTCGGCGTTGCACCAAGACATGTCGAGCGCAATGCATATGTCGAAATGCGTTCTGGCGCGCATATGTCGAATCGCTAGCCTGCATACATGCTCTGCTCTGCTCTGGGTGTGTGGTCTGTATATTTAGTTGAACTCTCAATCTCTCTCTCTGTGTTATGGGCTGCGGCTTCGCCTTGCTCGCTCACTCTTCCGTCAATTGTAACGCCGAACGCGACGCGAACACGCCGAGCGAGCGAGCGGCAGGTCGACAGGTCGACAGGTCGACCCTCCCTCTCGCGGCGACCGTCGACCACCGACTGCTGACCGACATCCCTCCCACCGGCTAGTGCACGAACTGCTGCTGCTCGAGCGCGAGGTGGTCGGCCGCGTCAAAGTAGATCTTGCTCGGCGGCGCGAAGCCGTTGAAGTCCGAGCCGGCGGCGCACGTGTAGGCTCCCATGGCGGGGAAGGCGAGCCACTGGCCGATGTCGAGCGGCGGCAGCGCGACCTGCTTCATGATGCAGTCCATGCCGTCGCAGGTCGGTCCCCAGAGGCTCGCCGGGTAGCGCGGCATCGGTGGTGGTGTAGGTGACCCGTTGTGCGCCGCGTCCGGCACCTCGGACAGCACGACCGGGTGTAGCGTCGGGTGGTCGTACACGACGCAGTTGAACGAGCCGTACAGTCCGTCGTTGACAAAGTACATGTAGTTGGGCACCGCCGACTCGTTCCCGACTCCAGCACCGACTCCAAGGTCAAGACGAGCCTGCGGACCGACGTCAAAGGTTGGCGCCGGTTTGCGGCCGATGACGTTGACCGCGAGCGTGTGCGTCGAGGCGGCGAAGAACCTCCCTGGCTCCGAGATGACGCGCACACCGGTGTGCTCCGGGAAGTGTTCGTTTAGCGCCGCATCCAGCGCGGCGGCGCAGTCGTCGAAGCGGATGGGGCCCGCGTCCGTGCCCGGGAACCCGCCGCCGACGTCGAGCAGCGAGAAGGCCATGCCGAGGTCGGCTCCCATGTCGAAGACCTTGCGCGCGCGCGCGACGGCGTCGGCGTAGGCCGAAACATCGAGGCAGCCGGAGCCGACGTGGAAGGAGACGCCGACGACGTCGCCCCCCATGCGCTGCGTCTCGCGCAGGATCTCGCGCGCGTCGTGCAGCATGGCGCCGAACTTGGTGCCCAGGCGGCACACGGCCTTGGAGTCGTCGACATAGAGCCGCAGCACGAGTCTCGCGTGCGGGTGCAGCGCGCGGATCTTGGCGGCCTCGTCCACCGAGTCGAAGGTCATGAGGTCGACGCCGTGCTGGGCCGCGAACGCCACGTGCGAGCCCTGCTTGCACGGGTTGGCGTAGATGATGTCGTCCGCGTGCACGCCGCGGCCCAGCACGGCGCGGATCTCGTTCTGCGACGCGCAGTCGAAGCCGACGCCGAGCTGAGCCAGGGAGCGGACGAGATGCGCGTCCGGATTGCACTTGACGGCGTAGAAGGGCCGCACGCGGGGCAGGCGCGCCGTCCACAGCTCGAACTGGCGAGCGACGGCGGACGTGTCCACGACGTAGAAGGCGTCGGCGCTGCCGCTGGTGGCGATGTGCGCGCGTAGCTGGGCCGCGACCGCGGGACTGAGACCGACGGCTGGATCGGAGACCGTCCGACTAAGACCGACGTCCGCATCGGAGACCGTCCGACTGAGACCGACGGCCGCATCGGAGACCGTCGGGACCAATCCATGCGCGAGATCACTGCGACCGCGGCTGGGATTGGTCCCCGCGGTGCGGACGACGGCGGACTGGCTCCTCTGGTGGCCGAACCTGCTGGCGAGTCGCGCGTGGCGCGCCGAGTTCTGCGCGAGCGCCGTGGCGAGGACGCGCGCGTTGCCGCGGACGAGGAGGCCCATGGCGGGCGCGAGCGGCCTGGGCGGGGCTGGCGGGCGGGCGGGTGGCCGCGCGGTGCGCGATCGGGAAGTGGCGGCCGCGGGGACGCCGGACGCTCGGCCGCCGGACGCTCGGCCGCCGTGCGCTTGAGGGGTTCCGAAACCACTGCTCCAATGGAAGGAAGGCCAGTGGCCCAATCGGACGGGCGGTTTCGCGGATCCCCCGGGCGCCGGCCCCGGACGGATCCGCGACTCGACGGACTCAGTGGACGCGGGGCCGCCCACCGCCTTGGTCGGCTCGATACTGGCGCGGGTCTCAGCGTCCCCACCTGGTTCCAGCCGCGCCAGTTGCCCCTTCCGACCCGCCGCCCCCCGTCCGCAGCACGACCAACTCGGCCGCCGTCCCCGCCGACGATCGGCCGGCCGCCATCCGCGGACCGTCGTCCGGATAGCGTGCCCCGCGAATGGGCGTGTGCGGTTAGGGGCGACGACCACCACGCGGAACCTGGTGGGCTGCGAGACATGATTGGCTGGTAGCGTCCATCGAGGCGACAGGGGTAGGGGGAGACGACGCCGGAAGCAGTACCGTGCGGGTCGCCAAATTTGCTGCGCTTCAACTTGAACAAGTGGCGGATAGCGAGGGGGGAGCGGTTTTGAAACAGCAAGTGACGGGGGTGCCGTCCTGAAGTTTCCGCCAACTGCTGCATCATCCGCGCCGCTTACCGCCAGCGTGTCTTTGCCACCAATTTGCTAAGCGAAATGCGGTGTATCCAGCTCCACGTCGCTCGGTGTCCATGTCAACATGGTGTCAACATGCTGTCGATGCTCAACCGAGTGTCAAGGCCCTTCTCGCAGGTGTCAAGGAATCTATTCGGGGACCGCGAGAGGCGTTGAAACCAACGCGGCACGTCAAAGACGAGTTTACCAGTGTCTGCTGCAGATCGCAGATCTCAGTCCGCCGTCTGGTGTGGACGTCGTCAGGCGAGACAGCGGCCATTGATCGCTCGCAGTGATAGCCTCCGCCCCTATATCAGAGTGGCCGAGCCCGGATTTATCGTTTTTATCCTCCCCGATGGGCATCTCGCACTTCCTCGAGAGAATGGAGGAGTTTCTCACAGCTCGAGAAAGCAAAAGCTTCAAGTCGTTTACGGGACACCGCGATGGCATGCGCGTGAACAGCACGCATTGAAAATTCTAGCAAACATTTTTCGCGAGCGTGATTTCGCGTCCGCATCATGTTGACGCTCCGCACTTCGCGAACGTCCGTGATGCGACCAAAGTCAGTGCCGCCGCGGTGTTTTTGCGTTTCGGTACATGCAACGACAACTGCAACCACAAAGGGGAGAAAGCGGACGTGAGCGAGTTGCCGTCCGACGTCGATCAGCTTGTGGAGCACTGTCCGCGACTGCCGCTCGTGACGCCGGCGACTCGAATGAGCAGCTTGAAGGTCCAGCGGCCGCGAGTGCGACCAACATTGCGACCGTATGTGGCGCCTTGAAGTTGCAGGCAAGTCGAAAGTGACGAAATCTTGCGTCATCGCCACCGAACTCGCACGTTTGCTCCATGTTTCGAGCGGCTGCCGTCGCGGGAGATTTGCATCGGTGACGACAGCGTTTTATCGGAATGAGAGCGGCGATTTACAGGGACTGTCGCTGCTTTAGCTAGCGCTACGAGCGCCAACAAACAGCGAACCACCGCAAATTCCGAGGGGACCGCAGCGCGCTGTGCTGCCGCCGCGCTCGTCAAGCAGAGAGATGTCGTCACGGTCTCGCGTCGAACAGCGCCGTTTTACGGTGTCCTCGGTTGTTTTATCGTAAATAGCAGTGAATTACAGCTAAAAGCGTGTGTCGAGTCGTCAATCTGTCGCATATTCTCCCCCTCCAAAGCGCACACACTCTAGCGTGTGACGTCACTGGTTCGGCGGGTGACACTGGCGACGACGCACATTCCGCCGGGTCTCTGCTCCGCCTGCTTCAGTTTTGCGGCGACCAGCTCGTGAGCATTCGGCCCGATGACGTCGCCTGTGCCACTCGACTCGAGCGCCACCCTCACCGATCTGCAGCCACTGCCAGCGGCCTGCTTCGGCTCTCGCCGGTCTCTAATAGGACTGCGCATGGCTGACATTACGGGTCGATCTATTGGAGTTGGCATGGTATCAAAATGGCATGCACAATGCAGCAGCTCTCGACTCTTTAGGCGAGTCTCGACATAAACGCCGCGGATGAGCGAGTGCCACGTTGCTCCTCGCGCATCTAATCAACCGCGTCCGCGCATCCAATCAGCAGTCGACAGCCATCGCATTGAGCATTCGTTCGCTTGACCATGCCGCTTCCAGTCCAGCGTCGTCCTTAACGCTTTTTAAATTTAAACGGTTAACCCTAGCTCGGCTCGGATTTACCCGGCGGTTGGCCCCGCGCTCGCCCGACCGCCACACGATTTAACCTGCGATCCCGTCGAGCAAGGGCTTCAAGCTGCAACTGCCCCGCCTGCGTGTCCATCCTCAGCGCCACTCTTGTCCCAGCCCCGGCGTGAAAAACGCACCGGTCACCGCCGCGGGTGGTTTCGGCACTGCTCGCCGAGAGCCTGGCTCTCGCCCTCTCGGGGTGGCTCCCCGGCCAAATCGGAGCTCGCTCGCCTGCTCACTCGCGGATTCCCAGCGGCCGCAGCACAGCGTTGCGCATCGATCGATAGCTCGCCCGGGCGGTTGGTGGGTGCTCCGCCCTCGGCCAGTTCAAGATTCGCACACCTCCGATCGCAATGGGAGACTCGCGCGGCGTCGGCAGCGAGGCGGAGCTGTACCCAGTGCCCGAGGCGCTCGCCACGTCCGCGCTCGTGCGCGGCGCGGCCCAGTTCGAGGACCTGCACGCGCAGTCGCTCGCGGACCCGGCCAAGTTCTGGGGGGACCTCGCGCGCGAGCACCTGAGCTGGTACCGCGACTTTGACCTCGCGCTGCACGGCGACTTTGCGCACGGCGACGTCTCCTGGTTCCTCAATGGCGAGTTGAACGCGAGCGTCAACTGCATCGACCGGCACGTGGCGGCGGGCAAGGGCGACCAGCCGGCGCTCATCTGGGAGGCGGACGAGGTCGGCGAGGGCCGCACGTTCTCGTACAGCGAGCTGCTGGCCGAGACCTGTCGCGTGGCCAACGCGCTCAAGTCGCACGGCGTGCGCCGCGGAGACACGGTGGCCATGTACATGCCCATGATCCCCGAGACGGTCTTCACCATGCTCGCGTGCGCGCGGCTCGGCGCCGTCCACTCGGTCGTGTTCGCGGGCTTCTCGGCCGAGTCGCTGCGCGACCGCATCGTGGACGCCAAGTCGCAGTGGGTCGTCACGAGCGACGAGGGCAAGCGCGGCGGCCGCACGCTGCCGCTCAAGGCGACGGTCGACACGGCCGTCGCCGGGCTCGACGTCGTCAAGAACGTGTTCGTGTTCCAGCGCACGGGCAACGCCAGCGTCAACATGGTCGCCGGCCGCGACGTCAACATGACGGAGGCGCTGACACGCGCGCGGCCGTACTGCCCCGCCGAGCGCATGGACGCCGAGGACCTGCTCTTCATCCTGTACACGTCCGGGTCGACGGGCACGCCGAAGGGCATCGCCCACTCGACCGCCGGCTACTTGCTCTACACGATGCTCACCACCAAGTACGTCTTCGACCTGCGACCGGCCGAGAGCAAGGACGTGTTCGGCTGCGTCGCCGACGTCGGCTGGATCACGGGCCACTCGTACATCGTGTACGGCCCGCTGGCCAACGGCGCGACCACGGTGCTGTTCGAGTCGACGCCGATGTACCCGAACAACGCGCGGTACTGGGACCTGATCCAGCGCCACAAGATCACGCAGTTCTACACGGCGCCGACGGCCATCCGCGCGCTCATGGCGCACAACAGCGGCGACCAGGCGCCGCGCTACGACCTGTCGAGTCTGCGCGTGCTCGGCAGCGTGGGGGAGCCGATCAACCCCGAGGCGTGGCGATGGTACTACGAGGTGGTCGGTCGCAAGCAGTGCTACATCGCCGACACGTACTGGCAGACCGAGACGGGTGGCCACATCGGTGTGGGTCTGCCTGGCGCGACAGCCATGAAGCCCGGCGCGTGCGCCAAGCCCTTCTTCGGCATCGACTTTGTGGTCACGGACGACCAGGGCAACGAGATCTTGGGGAACGACGTCGAAGGTCAGCTTTGCGTGCGGTCGCCCTGGCCGGGTCTCGCTCGGACCGTCTACGGAGACCACCACCGGTTCCGTCAAGTCTACCTCACGTCCCACAAGGGTCTTTACTTCACCGGCGACGGCTGCCGCCGCGACAAGGACGGCTACTACTTCATTACCGGTCGAGTCAACGATGTGCTGTGTACGTCGGGCCACCGTATCGGCACGGCCGAGCTCGAGTCGACGCTGGTGTCGCACCCGCTGGCTGCCGAGGCCGCGGTGATCGGCATCCCGCACCGCATCAAGGGAGAGGGGATCTGTTGCTACGTGACGCTCGTGGACGGCGCCGTGGGGTCGGCCGAGCTCGAGAAGGAGCTCGTCCACAAGGTGCGGTCGCAGATCGGCGCGTTCGCGGCTCCCGATGTGATCGTGATGGTGCCGGAGTTGCCAAAGACGCGCAGCGGCAAGATCCTGCGGCGCGTGTTGCGCAAGATCGCGCACGGCGAGGAGGACCAGCTTGGAGATCTGTCGACGCTCGCGGACCCCGAGGTCGTCCCCATGCTCATTACTGCCGTCAAGCAGGCGCTCGTGGGGAAGCAGCTGTAGTTCATAGTTCGTAGTTCGTAGTTCCGAATTCGGACAGGATGGATTGATTGTCTTTAGCTAGCTAGTGCTCGATTTAGGATGTTATGGTGCTCCACTCGACCAATACACGATACCAATCACTCACACGAAGGCTAGTTACTCCATGCCGAGCATCACGCTGAACTTGGTCCTCCAGTCGTGAAGCTCGTGATTGTTGAGCACCACACGATTCGAGTCGAGCAGTGTGTCGAGTCGACGATGCAGTCCATACCCTCCCAATGCTGCTTCAGTGAAGCGAACGAGCTTGGGTTGGTGCATGTTCTCGACGAGAAGCAGTGTCCGTGCGCGAGCAATCAGCACAAAACGATTGAAAGCAGCTCCAGAGATAATGTCATCATCCTCTTGGTGGCATTCAATGATATCTTGGAGGCGTTCCCACAACAATTGGTAGATTTCACCGAGAGTTCTCGATGTGTAGGTAGCCTTGAGCTCGTCGAGGTGACCGATGATGTGAGCTTGCACACCATCGATGTATTCACCGACAGATTCTTCATCTGCAGGTGGTGGGTACATCACCAACGCCCTCGCATCTTGTTCGGACAACGGCAGATCGAACGTCATCGACAAAATACCATTGGTATTCGAATCTTCACACTCCTCATCCTGCATCGCAAGTCTGGTCAGTTCTTCGACCACCGTCGCGATACGGATGCGATCTGCTGGATTGCGCTTGCACATTCGCTCCACCAACTCCCACACCTCCGACGAACAATTTTGCGGTCTCCTCGGCAATTTACCACTAGTAGCTTCGCGTCTCACCGCAAGAAGGTCTAAATTCCCGCGCGGTGTCGTGAACTTCACACTGCCAATCACACGCAACGACTCAATGATGCACATCCCAAGTGAATACACATCAGATGCCAGTGCCGGTGTCACAGGATTATCTTCGAGACACTCGGGAGCCAACCAATGCCACGCTCCGCTCACTTGTGCCACCGTAGAACTGTCATCACACAACCAACTCAGTCCGAAGTCCGTCACTTTCGCTTTATCGTCAGCGCCGACCACGATGTTGTTTCCCTTCAAATCTCCGTGGACGATGCCGCGTGCATGAAGGTATTGCACTCCCAGCGCCGCCTCGCGCAATTTCATCCATACTCGATCGGGGTGTCGACGGATGTAGTTGTTCAATGTCCCGTTTGACGCGTACTCGCACACGAAGAATGGTCGGCCAACATGACACGCTCCGAACAACCTGACGACGTGAGGATGACTCAATCGGAACCAAATGTCTGCTTCGCGCTCGAACATCTTCCGCATCTGATGCTTCTTGCTGGTATCCATATCACTGTAGGCGTGCATCGTTTTCACCACCACCTCCGAGTCGAGCCATCGTCCTCTGGAAACACTGCCGAATCCACCATCTGCAATCGAATACATACCCTCCTTTTCGAACTCGAACCACGGAATGAACCACTCGGGTGGACTAGTCAGCGACACATCGTCGAGCGTCTGGTTGGCGATAGCGTCATGTGCATTGCGCATCACATTGAGTTGGTGGTCTGTGTAAGTCGCTTCTTGATTGTGCATCTCCTCATCTAATATCGCAAGATACGCCTTGCGATCGTCTTCGGTCTCCAAGCGCTGAAGGATCACGCATTTGTTGGACACTGCCGACACAAACATCTCCATCTGCTCTCGACGTTTCGCTTCCCATTGTGCCTCGCACTTCGTGACAACATCCGATGGAGCACCCATATCCTGCAACAAATGCACCACGCGTCGATGGAGTTCATGCACATTGTTGACAGTAGCTTGCGTCGATGATAGGTGATAGATGCGGTGTTTGGCTGAGATCACTCGCAGAGCCGCACGGCATTGTCGAAGGACGTCGTGAAATCGATCCACGAATACACGCGTTGGCGGAGCATTCTTGAGTTGATCGTGAACAAGATCCAAGTCACTCACGAGCTGATGATGGAGTGCATTGTCGCTATGTTCCACCAAAATGTTCACATTCTGCCGTAGACGCTCCGTCTTCTCGTCGTCCAACGCATCAGGCGGGTTAAACTCTAGCTGAGCAAGTTCACGGATGTCAAATCTCTCCATTTGAGAGAATGCCTCCAACCTCTGAACGACCGCTGACACAGTGAGGCGGTCGAGAGGGTTCGAGCAACACATGCGAGATATCACATCCCAGTGGTCACTCGACAAATCAAGATCCCGAGGCTGATCCAATGATTCGAACGATTTACGATGATCCATCACCTCCGATTCACTCAGATCGGACCACGGTTGTCTCCTCGTCAACGTTTCCAACATACACACTCCAAACGAGAAAATGTCTGACGACACAGTAGTCTGCTCTCCGCGGATCGCTTCGGGTGACGCCCATCGTACCCACTCACCAGACTCGCTCGCCTCGCGTGTGTTCGACGAAGCGCTGACGTCGAAAGCCGACAATTTGGCAAGTCCATCGTTTCCGATCAGGATGTTGCTTCCGCGGAGATCACCGTGCACAATACCTCGTTCGTGCAGATACTTCAGACCGAGAGCTGCCTCATGTAGATACTTCCAAGGTGTCCGACCATCAGGATCACATCTCCGGAGATAATCGACGAGAGACCCGTTGCTCGCACACTCGTATACGAAGAAATGATGTCCGACGTTGCAAGCTCCGTAGAGCTTAATGATGTTCGGGTGTCTCAATTTGTGCCACAGGTTGACCTCGTCGATGAAAGTAGCATTCGTGGCATCCGATACGAATAGTTTGATGATCACTTCAGCACCAAGCCATGTGCCGCGGATATCTCCAGCAACATCTCCAGAGCGTAAGAACTCGAGTTCGAACGGCGAGATGAACCAGCTACATTGGACATTCCTGTCGGATGCGTCTTGCATCTTCGTAATGTCATCCTCGTAAACCACGTGACGTGTCAACAGTTTGGCAATGCTGTTGCGTCCATATTTGGTGGCGATGGATAGTGCAGTTTCACCGTTTGGAGACACGACATTGACATTCGCACCATGTTCGAGAAGCAATCGTGCCACTTGCTCATAGCCATGTCTGGCGGCGATCATGAGAGCTGTCTCGCCTGAGCTGCTACTCGTCGCGTTCATTGCCGCTTCACAATCCAAGAGGGCTCGCACGATATCAGTGTTTCCCTCCAGACTTGCCAGCAATAGCGGTGTTTGACCGTTTTGGTCCTCGGCATCAACATCTGCTCCGTATTGCGCAAGAAGGCGAATGGCATTTGCTTTGCCAACTTGTGCCGCATGGATTAGCAGTGTAGTACCAAACGTGTCACTAGCATCCATATCGACGACATGGTCGATGAATATGTATCTTTCACTAGTGCGGTCACACCAGGGTAGTTGAATCAGCACTGCACGGTTATTTTTGATGGCATCGTCAATATCGGGATGAACAAGTTCAGTGAACCGCAGATACTCCTCACGATCATGATTAAATTCGACAGACCATTGGAATAACATGTCACCCACTCTGTAGTTCGTGCCGACAGTTGCTCCACGCTCCACGAGAAGAAGCACAGCATCTGTGTGTCCGTATTTGATGGCCAGCATCAAAGGTGTCATCCATCGTTCACCAATTGCGTTCACATCGGCATTGTGATCAATCAAGAGTCGCATCGCGTCCGTGTGTCCATATCTGCTCGCCAGCATTAGTGGCGTCCAAAAATTCGAGGCGCTTTCATTCGCGTTGGTCGTATGGTCAATGAAGCGTTGCATTGCGC
The DNA here is from genome assembly GCA_003413675.1 of Phytopythium vexans. Lineage (NCBI taxonomy): Eukaryota > Oomycota > Peronosporomycetes > Pythiales > Pythiaceae > Phytopythium > Phytopythium vexans. The sequence continues at coordinate 292,233 of QLOC01000005.1, forward strand.
GATGGCGTCCGAATCGGCTAAGCGGCATGAGCGGCAACTCTCCATCCGAGCCCTTAGCATTCACATTAGCATCGTGATCTATATAGAGTTGCATAGAGCTCGAATATCCGTAATTGCTAGCCCGCATTAGTGGTGAATATCTGCTCGAATCCTTCTCATAAACTTTAGCTTTATGACCAAGCAAGAGCTGCATTGAGTGTGACCATCCACGTCTGATTCTCTGCATAATCGGCATCCATCCTTTCGAGTACTTCAGATTAACGTCGGCGCCGGACTTCAATAGCACCAGTATCAGATCAATTTTGTTGTTTTCCACTGCTCGTAAGAGTGGTGTCTGCCCACAATCATCAGCATTATTTACCGCCGCGCCAGAATCAACGAGAAAACGGATCACTTCCACTTGATTGTTGGCAGCAGCACACATCAGAGGCGTCCTCGATCCGGAAGTACCCTCGATAATCGCACCACTATTTACGAGAACCTCCACCACTCGAATGTGACCCTCTTCGGCTGCCAAGGTGAGCGCCGTCTTACCCCACGTGTCTGTGACCTCAAGGTTCACGCCTCGCTCCAACAACTCCTTTACCATCAACTCGTTTCCGTCCGCAGCAGCTTTGAGCAGAGCCAGCTCACATCCCACGCGGTCTTCACTGACATCCGCGCCGAACATCCTATCATCCACGGTGGCACGCATTTATTCCTCCCCAAATCTGCGCACAGTTCTTCACCTCGAATCGCAAAACAGGAAATGACCAGCCGTTCCCTTCATCGACCATCTCACAACTGGCCTCTTCCTCACAGCACCCATATCCCTGGAACCAGTACAACTGAACAAAAGATTTGGGTGCGATATCTTCTTCAACAAAATGATTTGTTTCGCCGTATAGAACGGTGAAGCAAGCGAACAGTCGTTGAGCTTGCCATAGAAAGAATTCATGCCATTACTGTCCAAGCAATTATCAACAAACACGTGGCACTCGCTTACGTCCACCTTGAAATTAGACATTGACCTGATGTGAGTGTTTCCGCTGATTTTCGACGTCCATCCCACGAACAACCTTAACACGCTCACATGGTAGATCCGTCCACTTGAGTTTACAGCAGCAGTGAACACGACAAGTACGCGGAAAGCACAACAAACTCTCGAGTTATATCCCGAGCTCACCCATCGACGACAACATGAAGAGGCAAGGAAATGCACAAAGCATTCTCGTTCACGTCGACTCTTTTCACGATCACATTCGGCTTCCATTCTGTCATTGCATCCACATCGTAACACCCTCCACATCACACACATTCTTCACACTCGCATACACACCATCATCGCTACGAAGTCAGGTACTCCCCCGTCTCGACCAGTGCAGACCCCTCTTGCTCATCATCCTCACCCTCACCGTCCAAATGATCCATGCTCGTGCTCAACTCCACATCGTCGGGATCCTCGCCTCGCAACAACCTCTCCACGCGATCCAGCGCGCGTCCAACCTCACGCGACGCAGGGTTCAACGCCTGTGCTCGATGAAGAGCGTTCATAGCCTCCACGTACTGCTTGTCCAGCACCAACACGTGCGCCAGCTTCGTCAGCACGTCTTCCCTCGCGCGGTGCTCCGCCAGCGGTCGCAGTCGATCGATCGCCGACCGACACTCTCCGTCCGACACCATCACATCCGCCAATGCCATCGTCGCAGCCACGTTGCGAGGATCGAGCGTCAGCGCCTTCAGCAGCGCGCGCTTTGCTTCATCTTGGTGCTCCGAACGCAACGCGTACACCCTACCGAGCAAAGTGTAGCTCTTCGCCTTCCGAGGGAACAGCTTCACCACACTCCGAGCAGTCGTCACCGCCTCCTTGTACCGATTCACACCAATAGAGTACAGCTCGCAGTAGCTCGACACCACACCAGCGTACGCCTCGAGTCCTCGATGGAGCTTACACGACGTCATGAACGCAGACAGCGCGTGCTCTGGTCGATGCAGAGCGAGCAGCAGCTCGCCTCGGAACAGATGCGCGGATGCTCTTCGGCGATGGAACCCCACCGCGCGGTCACAGAACTGCAGCGCCGTCTCCGGCTCACCCTTCAGCGACGAGTAGTACGACGCTGCGAGCCACGGCTCGGCGTGGACGTCGCTCACATCGAAGAGCTCGCGCACGACGTGGCTCAGCTGCGAGCGAGCGTTCGAGCGCCGCAGCACGTCGGCGTACGCGTCCATCAGCTCGAGGTTGAGCGCGTCCACTTGTCGCGCGCGCTGGAAGAGCAGGTGGGACTGGTGCAGCAGGTCGTTGTCGAGTTCGAGCTTGGCGCGGTGCAGGAGAGCGTGCAGGTTGTTTGGGAAGACCGCGTCGAGCGCATCGAACGACCTAGCAGACGCTGAACACACATACATATATACACGCACACACACTGCGTCAGAGATGTACGACTACTCACAAACGCTCACTTCACTTTCATGGCGATACTCACATCGGTACTGGCCGCGACAAGCTCCCAAATGGGCCGACACCAGCTGCTGCATCCACTGCGTATCCACTGACGGCACCGGATTCGTCTTCGCAGCATTCTCCTCCTGTGAACCCGATTCACCCACCGTCGAGTGTGCTGCTCGCAGGTAAAACGTCTCGATCTCGCTCGCCACGGGATCACCACTGCCTCCGAACGCTGAAGAGGTCGCCTCCTTCGCCGCCGCAAGCTCCGTCAGCGCGAGCGCAGCCTCGAGCGCGTACGGGTTCATCTGCAATGCGCGAGTGTAGTTCTCCTCGGCCTTGACCTTCAGACCTTCCTGTCGGTACAGCGATCCGAGCAGCAGCAGCGCAGACAGCGGACGAACGTCTTCGGGAACTCCCATCAACTGACACACCAGCGTCAGACCACCCGACATGCAACTCAACACCATCTCTCAATACCATCTCTCACCGTCTCCATCGCCTGCTCGGGTTTGTCCAGCGCGGACCAGCACCGCGCAACCTTGGTCGCCACCGCCGCGTCCTTCTTCTTACCATCACACTCTTGCTCGTTTGCACACGCCTCCTCACGCTTCTCCATCGCCATCAACGACCTCGCACGGCCGTAGTATTGCTATCCACAAACTCACATCGTCACTCGCCACATCAAAATTTGACACACACAAGCATCAGCAGACTGGCAGCTCACAATCGCGCGGCGGAACTCGCGCTTGGCGACCAGCGCGTCCCCCATCAGCTCGCACGTCCGCGCATGGAAGGCACTGGCACTGGTACTGGTGCCATCTCGGCCGACTCGGTCGTCTCGGTCGTCTCGGTCGTCTCGGTCGTCTCCGCGGTCGGCGAGTGCCAGCAGCAGCTCGGCGAGCAGCTCGGCCGATCGGACGGCGCCGTCGTCCACGAGCGCGGCGAGCTGGCGCTGCATGGCCGCGGGGTCACACCCGACGACCATGGTGGGAGGGCAGAGCAGCGAGGACGAGGTGGCCGGCGTTGGCGATGACGGCATGGATGCAACTTCGGATCGGCGGCGCTTGGCCGGCGGTTGCGCGAGGTCGGCCATGTCGGCGAGCGAGTTATAGCGTTGATTTGGGGAATGCGTTATAAGTGTTTGTTTTGAGATATGAGTATAGTGAACGAAAGTGAACGTTTTGCATTTTTGGAGATTGTGACATGGCTACACCACTGTGTTTCAAATGATCCAAACACACGGTTTGAGCAACTCCGAGTTGGACAGCGCGATCTCTCTACAGCTCGTCGCTCTTGCGCTTGATCTCGAGCAGCTCGACGTCGAAGACGAGCGTGGCGCCGCCAGGGATCTTCGGCGGCGACCCGCGCGCGCCGTAGCCCATGTCCGACGGGATCGTCAGCCGACGCTTCTCGCTGTGCAGCAATCGACAATATAAGCACATTCCCCAGTACTCGACCTCAACTGCAAAACTGCCACGTACCCGACGCACATGCCGACCAGACTGCAAGCAACAAACACCACACAACCACAGAACACAGAACGACACACAAAGCATAAGTCACCTTCCTAGCTTCACATATCACCGAGACAGCAGATCAAGCCCACCCTTGGTCCCAGCCCTGTCATACATCCATCACGAGTCAGCCACGAGCGTCCTCCAAGCACCAGATCGCATATCCAGCAGGCCCTCACCTTGATGACGCGGCCGGCGCCGAGCGGGAACTCGAACGGCGTGCCGCGGTCCAGGCTCGAGTCGAACTTGGAGCCGTCCTTGCGCAGCGTCCCCGTGTAGTGCATCGACAGCACGTCGCCCACCTCGCTCTTCTGCGGGCACTCCTCCGGACGGAACTTGACGCCGATGCGCAGCTGCGCGTCCGCGGGGAGGTCGTCCTTGGCCTGCACGCCCGCGAGCGCCGCGGCGGCCACCACCAACAGAGTTAGCCACTTCATCTTGTCCGGCGATCTCGGTAAATGACGGACGTGCGGCTCGAGTCGGAGCAGTCGGAACCAAGTGGTCGCTTGCAATTGGCCAAAAATTTGATATCATTTATTTACCAATCACAACATTGAATGAGCGGATCCGCTCGAGATGGCGTATGAGGGCTAGGGCGAGCGGACGACTCTTTACATGTTTGGATCATTTCGAGGGTGAAAATGGAGCTGGCAATGGCGGGCGATTGCGAGAGTATTGGCGAATGGATCGACATGCTCGTGGGCGCAGTGAACGATAGTTCATGTAAGACGGCGGCGCTGCTACGTGTTTGGGGGTTGAGTAGCCCAGGTCACTGATGTGGCGGGTGTGGGCAGCCGAGCTCGAGGATGTCGCGACACGAGAGCGAGTTGCGGCGAAGGTGTTGCAAGCAGTTGACCAATGCCTTCAAAGCAATGCAGTAGACGAGCTCACTCCTGGTGAGTGCGGCCCCAAAGATAACTTGGGGTGAATATTGAGCAGTAGTAATGATGATGCGGTGATAGAACGACGGGTGACGCTCTTGACGGCGATCAAGGTGCTCATGCGCGATCGGCGAGGCATCAACTGCCTTCTCACAGCTGAGGTACGATCTATCGAACGGTCTTAAAACTCTTTGAAAAGATCAATGATCGGGACGAATGGAACGCAGGCGTTGACGAAGTTCCTCACACTGGCGGACGCACCATCCGGACGGCCAGTGCGCGAGGAAGCGCTCAAGTGCGCCATCAACTCGGTCTACTCTCGACCCGACTTCATCAAGGCAGTACTAGTCACGCATGACTTTGCATCTCGCCTGCTCGCGTTGGCCAAGCAGCGCGGCGCGGCGTCTTTCCATCTCCTTGTCTGGAAGACGCTGCTGGTGTCATGCGACGCCTCCTCCACAATCGCCTACCTCTGCGGCTCGCTCGATGCGTGGACGCTCATCTACACTGTAAGAATGCGTTTCATCTGCATTTGGTGGTCTTCAACTCACGATCCTGCTGCATCTCAGAGTCTCTGCTACGCTGTAGCCCCTCCTCCGACCGACAAACTGCGAGTCGCAATCACAGATGACGCGTCACGTTCGGGTCTGATGCTGGAGCTGCTCAAGCTCGTGGCAGTGCTTGTGAATCAGATGTCGTGGACGAAGGAGGCTGAGACTACGAAGCCGGAGATCTACGCTCTCATCCACCAGTGCGTTTGTTTTCGTCGCTGATTTGTCTGTCAGAACATGCTCACTGAGATCTGCCGCAGCTTGGGGAAGCTGCTGTTGTTCATGATGAGCAGAGCCATGGAGCCAGAGAGCTCGCCAGTCCATCCTGTCATGTTGGATGTCAAGAACCGCGTCGCCGAGGTCTTCATGTTCCTCCCACCAGAGCTCACGGCCGTGTTCGTGCGGGAACAGACGCAGGCTGATTGCAGTGATAGTGGACCGCTCTGTGCGGTGCTGGACCACCTCGAGGCGATGCTGATAGCCGTGCGAGTCGAGAAGATCTGGTACGAACGACAGCATTTTGCGGATGAATTAAACCACGGTTCATATTTGCTTACTTTAACGACTCGCTCGATCCAGCACTCTTCACGACATGCTGCCGATCCTCACGCTCTGCCACAACTTGACCGTTGCGGGCGACGACCAGACCGCTGCCTTCTTCCGCCACACCATCCTTCCACCGCCGTCATCACCCACACCCTCGCGCGCCACCTTCCTCTTCAAGCACCTGCAGTTCTTCCTCACGTGTCTCGATACCGATGTCAAGCGCTTCGCGGGCGAATGGCTCTATCTCCTTTGTGACCAAAACGGTGCGTGCTTCCTTCTCGTGTTGTCGCCTTCTGATATCTCATATACTCACATCCTCTCGCAGCCGAGGAATACACGAGGCGCATGGGAATAGGCAACGCCATCGGCATGCTGCGCGTTAAAGGAATCGCTTGAGCTCGCTGCCGTTCTTGGACTCGACCCCCGGCGCCATCGCACTGCCCAGCGATAGCATCCGTTGACGCCGAATGTGGCTGCTCATCCCCATCTCTTGCAGCAGTTGGAACAGTTCGCCCGAGTTCTTGATAAAATACGGCGCTTGCGACAGCTTGCGTCCCAGCGTGCACACAAACGTGTTGACCGGGAACCGGTACTGCTCCTCTTCGTCGTTGGTCTCGTTCTCATTCACGCCGGCGTCAACACCTTCGAGGATCCGCGTCGTGATCAAATTGCCTCGCTCGCTCTCGTTCTTGTCTGTTGTCAATGGCGAACCCTCGTCAAAGTCGGTCACCGACGTCACCGTCGAAACACTCGCGATGCTCTCTCCAGTCGCACTGCCCACGGCATTGTCCTCCAACTCGTAACCTGGAGATTCGTATCCTAGTCCACTAGTAGCGATCCCAGTAAACGACCCGAGCGACGTACGACGATCCAGGCTCGACCGCCGCTGAGCGCTGCTATCTGTCAACGACAGATTGCTACCACTCCCATCTTCGAGCTTTGCGCGAGCTGTTGGCGGCAACACGATAGCCCAACATGCCGCTGGAGTGTCTGGCATCTTGTGGATTCCGAAATTGTCGCCGTACTTGGCGCGCATGGCCTTGAACAGCGCGGCCGACGGAGGGAAGTCGCGACGCGGAGTGAACTTGCTCTTCTCCGTGATCTCATCGCGTCGCGCATTCGACGGCGTCGTCAACAAAGTCCGTGGGAACATGTTTGCCGCGTCATCCGACACCGCGGGTTTGGCTACTGGCGTCAGCTTGGTCAGATTCTCGCCCAATCCCAGGAAGTCAGCCTCTGAGCCCGTACGCGTCGGCAGCCGAGCAAACGAAGGGGGTCGGTCGGACAACAGCACATCGCTAGCGCTCGCGTTGTTCTTGCCAGAACCCATCGACGGTAACGACGAGGTACTCAGGCGATCCGAGCGGCGTCGAGCCACGATGTCAGTCGGAGACGGCGGGGGGCGATTCCCGCCTTCATTGAGGTTCGTGATCGAGACCTTTACCGCGTCGATACCCAAACTGGCGCTGCCTTCGTCTCCACTGTTGACTTGTTGTTCTGGTGAACTCTGTTCCATCTCCTCCTTCTCGAGTTGCTTGCAGTACGCCTCCAGGTCGATGGGAGGGGGAACAAGCACTGCAAACAAATCCTCGTCCGTGCGGTCGTCGCCAGACGCAATCACAAGCACAAAATCGACTGCACGCTCGTTGTCGGCATCCATCGCAAGCTCGTGTCGCTGCTGTCGACCAGCCACGTCCTTGCCGTCACCTTCATCCGACTCGCTGGCTGCATCGCCACTCTTTCGCTTGTGATCTCCGTCATCTTCATCGGTCACACGGAACGGACTGGACTCGTCCCCGTTCTTGGTCTTCCACTCCTTGTAGCTGGTCGGGAATACTCCACGCGGCGTCACGAGCGGCGACATCGCTGGCTTGATCTCCTCGCCAAAGTACTCTGTCGTCACGCGCTCATCCTCGGGGAACAGAGTCGACCAGTTCATAAACTCCCACACCCGCTCGAACAGCGTCGCCTTGCTGACCTTGTTAGGACGGACCTCCAGACAGCGGTTCCCAGGACACACGGCCACGGGGAGCGACCGCGTGAGCTCTCGCAGCGACACCAACAGCTCGCTCGCTTGCCAGAGTCCGTGGTCCAGGTCGCAGTCGCGGTAGTGCCACGCGATCGAGCTGTCCTTGCGCTCCATGAAAGCTCCGGGCGTCCGTTCCGTGTAATACTCGACCAGCGGCACGACGTGCTCCCACCAACTCAGATCCAAATTCGGCACCATGCAGTGCCATGGCTCGCGATCGCCTAGCCACTTGATGTAGACGCCGTACTCGGCAGCCAGCACGACGTTGCCCGAAAGTCCGGCAAACCATTGCTCGCACACGGCAGTACTGCGCGAGCTCACCAACACGACCGTGTTTCGAGGGTCGCTCGTAAGCATCGCGAGCTGCCAGATGAGTTCTTGTGGCGGGTACGACAGCTCGGGAATGGACGACTCTGGCGCAAGCACGCCTTCATAGTTGATGAAGAGCAGTCGCCGCATTGAGCGCGAATACGCCGACGTCATATCGCGGCGACTGAGCTCGCGACCCGATCCAGCCAGCGCATTCTCCTCACTGCACTCGCGGAGTTGCTCAAGGAAATTGTCGGCCCAGTGTCGGGAGGTGAAAGTGCTCACATAGCTGTACATGTGCTGGTGCTGCCGCATCACCTCGTCGTTGTCGTCTAGCGATCGCACGAGCGAGTCGACGAGCTCTTCAGTGTTCCACGGGTTGATAAGCACAGCACCGCCGAGGGACTGCGCGCAACCAGCAAACTCGCTCAGCACGACGCGCGCATGCTGACCCGCAGCTTCCCGACACGCCACATACTCAAACGGGACGGTGTTCATGCCGTCCTGCACGGGTGTGATCACGAGCGTATCAGCAATCGAGTAGAGTGCGACGAGGTCTTCTTCAGAGATGTCCTTGTTCAAGTACTGGACAGGTCCATCGGCGCCAACATCCTGCAGCTTGCTGTTGATGCGGGACACGAGCGCCTCGACTTGGGAACCAAGCACAGATGTCGACTCAGTCAGAGTGAGCGACGATGCGGCGTTCGTCACAATCTGGAGGAAGACGACCTCCTTGGCGAGCTCAGGACGAAGCGTGAAGAGCTCTTCGACAGCTAGCAGCTTGTGCACCAGACCCTTGGTCAAATCGAGAGGGTCGACGCCAAGCAGCAGCTTCTTCCCGGCGAACTGGTCGGTCAGTTGTTGTCTCGCCGCGCATACAGCCTCGGACTGCACAAGCGACAGATACTTGTCGGCGTCGATGCCGACGGGACAGATCGTGACGCGCGCAAAGTGGCCGTTGCACTCGACCCCCTTGTGCGAGCTCTCGAGACCGAGCAGCCGCACCGCCGCGCTCTGGAAGTGGCGCGCGTACTCATACGTCTGGAAGCCGACCAGGTCGGCGCCGAGGATCCCCGTCAGGATCTCCTCGCGGTAGTTCATGATGCGGTAGAGCTCGGCCGGCGGGAACGGGATGTGCATGAAGTAGCCGAGGTGCACGTTCTCGTTCGGGAACAGGTTCTGCACCATCTGCGGCACGAGCGTGAGGTGGTAGCCCTGCACCCACACGAGGTCGCCCTCCTCGTACACCTCCTGCACGGCGTCGGCGAACGCCTGGTTGACGGCCACGTACGCCTGCCACATCTTCTCCATACTGTGGTCGTCCTCCGGGCCGAACGCCGTGCTCGCCAGGTCCATCTCGTGCGTGAGCAGCATGTCGTCGGTCGTGGGCGGGAACGAGTGGAAGAGCGGCCACATGACCGTCTTGCAGAACCCCTGGTAGAAGAGCTTCTCGCGCTTCGGGTCGAGCACGACCGGGTAGTAGTTGCGCTCCTGCAGCAGCTGCTCCTTGAGCGTCTTCTGCTCCTGCGGCTCCACCTCGCCGTGCACCGAGCCGATCCACACGCACTCGTAGTTCTCGTGCAGGCACAGGTACGTCTCCATGGCGCCGTCCAGGCTCGCGTGCTCCAGGAACTCGGCGCGCCACTGCGACTGCGCGTCCTCCGAGATGAGTCGGAAGGGCAGCGACCGTGTCACGAGCAGCACGCGCCGTCGGCGGCGCGAACCCCCGCTGGCGTCGCCATCGTCCTGATTGCCGGCGCCGTCCACGCCCGCGGTCGACTCCTGCTCGGCCTTGGCTCGCTTCTCGCGCACCTGGTTCAGCTTGGTGTACAGCGCCGATAGCTCGCGCAGCAGGTCGGCCTCGCGCTCCTTGAAGCCCGCGCTTGGCGCGTCCGGCGGCGTCTGCGTTCCGCCAGCCATCGCTTCGTTGTATGCGCCTGCAAATCTGGCACTGGGCATAGCGGCGACCCGAGGCGCATGCAGCAGCGGCGGATATTGGGAGCTGCGACGCGCCGGCTCAACTGCCGGATCGAGATTGGAGCACCCACCACGCCGATCTTACACCACCTGATATGCAGATACAGCGGTCATCAGTTATTGCAGTTTGTATACGTGTGATAGTGGATTACAATAGTCTTGTGTTTCCCTTGTGTAATGGCAGTGTATGTGTTTATGAAGTGTTCAACGGCAGGACAATTGATCGAATCGACATGGCAGACAGCAGCATGCGGACGGTCGTGGAGCGTCGCGTGGACGACGAGCTGCGGCTCGAGGCGCAGCGCTCGCGGGAGCTGCTGCATCGTGCGGGTGTGTCCGAGGACGACCTCTCCAGGGTGCTGCGCTGCTTTCTTCACCTGTTCCTGCGCTCTCGCTACAGCCTGACGTCGTCTGCTTCCTCCTATCGACAGAATGGCCAGCTCTACCTGCACGTCCTCGCCGAGAGCGCGGCGATCCTGCGGCTGCGACGGCCTGGAACGAGCGACCTGCTGGCCGCCGCGTCCGACCTCGAGGCGTCGGTGGACGCGGCCGAGTCCCGAGCCAGCAGCCTTCGCACTGCAGCAGCAGCGAGTCAGCGGAGGTCGCGCGAGCTGCAGCGCGAGCGGAAGGATCTGCTGAACACGCGCACGCAGCTCGACGCCGCCGCCGACGAGCGCGAGCAGCAAGGTGTCGACTGCATGGAGAGGTTAACGATCGGTATCGAGTGCTGACTGTGTGCTGTTGGAACAGAGAACACGGCCGTGATGGAGCAGCGAGCCAACGAGTACGAGCAGCAGCAGTCAGCACTGACCAGCGAGTTGGCGGCGCTCCAAGCGGAGTACGAAGACCACGCGGCGCTGGACCAGACGCAGATCGATCACCACGCCGTCCACGCTCTCGACCAGGTCAAGCCACTGGGTAATTGGATGTGTTGACGTTGAGCTGACTGTGATGAATGAGCTGCAGGAGTGTGCAGCGGTCGAGCGGGAGAACCAGGCGCTCCGCGAGCAGCTCGCGCGGTTCCACGAGCTGCCGCTGGACAAGCACCGAGCGGCTTCTGCTCTAACTGACGCTCGCGCAGAGCTGCAGCAGCTCGAGGACGAGTTCAACGCGCGCATCAAGCAAATGCTCTAACGATTCCCATCAATCACACTCGCGACATTTTCAAACCTCTGCTGTCCAGCCGCTGCGAGCGTAAAAGTCCTCCGTCAACGTCCTGACGCGCGGCACGAGCGTCGACGCCGTCTCCGCGTTGGCCGCCAGCGCACTCTCAAGCTGCAGGAGCGTCTCCTCCTCCATGGCGTTCAACCGACCGCGCAGTTCATCAAGCAGCGCCTGCACCTTGGCGTCTCCATCGGGTGCGTCGCCGCGGCGTTCGGCATCGACCTCACGCTCAAGCTGGGAGATCAAGGCCTGCAGTTGCACGTGTCGGTCGCGAGCGTCGCTGGCTGTCTCGAGACGCTGGACGAGCGCCTCCCAGTTGCTGTACGAAGATAAACCGAGCGCAGCAAAGACCCGCGGGAAGCCACTGCTGCTGTTGCTGTCGCGCTTGAGCTGGTTGGTGTAGAACTCGGCGAACGGCACGAGCAGGTCGCGGCGGACACCGTCGGCAACAGCGACCGACTGCACGGCGCGGTCGAGCTCGAGCAGCTCGACGGTCGTCAGCTGCGTTCGCTCGGACGTCGCCAGCGCCTCGCGTCTTCGCAGCAGCGACTGCAGCTCCCCGTGCTTGGCCACGACCTTCTTCTCTGCAAACGCGCCGACCTCCGCCTGTTTGGTCGCGACTGCAGCCATCAACACCTCGTTCTCGTCCCTCACGGCCCCCAAGTGCACGAGGACCTCGCGCTGCCGCCGCTCGAAGCTCGCGAGCAGCTCCAGCTTCTCCTCCAGCTCCAGCTTGTGCCTCCGCGCGGCTTCGACCTTGGCTGTCGCGTCCGCGAACGCCTGCTCCGCCGCCGCCAGCGCCGCGCGCTCCACCGCCTGCTGCATCTCCAGCTCCACCGCCTGCGACCTGATGGATGCTGATACTGGGACTTCATAGCCAATGGCTGCGAGACCTTCGGCGGCGCGACGAGCGCGCGCGTACGCGGTCTGCGTGGCCGAGAACCGCGCAATGTGCGCGCGTTGGTGGCGCCGCAGGTGCGTCTTCACTTGGGCGAGCGCGTCCGGACTCGGCAGCGCCTGGGCGTCGACGTGGGCGGCGTACAGCGCCTCGTCCTCGTCCCGCAGCGCATTCCCCGCCTCGACGTCGCGCGTGGCCGCCTGCTCGAGCCACTCGCGCAGCGACCGCCCGCCAAACCTGCGCACGTGCTGACAAGTCCCCATATTAGTGCAAATACCATACAAGTTCCAATACAAAAGAGAGCTAATAACTCACTGCGACGTCGCGGTCGCCGAACTCGACGCCGCCGCTGCTGGAAGTGCCGCGAGCCTTGAGCAGGCGCAGATACTCGCGCAGCAGCACGTCCACGGGGCTCTCGCCGCCCTGCAGCGCTCGCCCGCTCTGTTCCTGGCTGGTTATTAAGCTGCGAACCTCTCGCACTTGGTCGATGGCTTCGTGGGCCGCGCGCTGCTCCTTCTCGGCCTGCGCGCGCGCCAGCACCTCGCGCCGCTTGGCGTCACCCGCCTGCTCCACCTGCGCGCGCTGCTCTCCCTCGACCGCCGCCAGGCTCGCGAGCAGCGCGCGCTCGCGGTCGCGGGCCTTGCGCAGCGCGTCGGCCAGGTACGCGCGGCGACTCGAGAGCTGCTCGCGGGTCTGCGCGGCCGTCGCGCGCTCGTGCTGGCAGCTCTCGACGCGGCGCGCGGCGAGCCGCACATTGCGCCTAATGAGACCAAGTTGCTCTTCGCCGGCGACGTTGCGGCCCACCCAGCGCCAGACGGGGGCCACGCGCGGCCGCAGCAGCGCGTCCACGTCGCGATCCTCGAGCTCGCCCGCGCGCGCGAGGCGGCCCTGCGGATGGCAGCAAACGACCAGTCAGCACCAATAAAGCGTAGCGTATATATAATCGACGCTTTGAGGGTGGAGACTCACCTGTGGGGCGTAGTGGAGCTGCCGCAGGAAGGCGCGGAAGGCCTCGCGGTCCGAGGTGGCCATTTTGCCTTGGCAAGGTTTGAAAATGGTGAGAGTAAATAGATACTTGAACAGGAAGGAGAGGTACATTTATTCATAGTTTTCATCCAATAATATTGCGAATATGGAGTGGTACGAGCGCCTGTCAAAGATCGCCTTGCGCGATCTTTTTCAACCTGCTTCGAAAGAAAATCCAAGTGGGATGGATAGACAACACGCAAACAGGGCAAACAGGGCAAACAGGGCAAGCGCGGGTCTATTGAGACGGTGAGGCTCCCTCTGCTCGCGCATGCGCTTGTTTCTAATGGGGGAGACGCACGGCGCCACATTCGACATATGTTGCGTATGTGTGTGGCGAATAAAATACTACGGAAACACACCATGGACGACGACGGATGCCAGAGTTCCGAAGGCTAGTCGACGTCCATCTGCGAGATGGTGTAGTAGAACACGAACACCATGAGCAGCACGAGCGCCGCGCCGAGCGACGAGAACACCAGCTTGCGCTGTCTCCGCCGGCGCAGCTCGTCCAGTTCCTGCAGCAGCAGCGGCGTCGGCGTCAGCTCCAGGTCCGGCCGCACGCGGTACAGCGCCGCCTTCTCCTCGATCGTCAGTCGGCTGCACCATACAAATACCAAGTCAGCACAATGAACTACCAATACAAGTCAGCAGTACTGTGAACGCACCGAGGGACGCAGCGAGAGGCGCAGCCGCGCCGCTTGTAGCGCGGCAGCGTGGCCTCCAGGTCGTCGTCGTCGTCGTCAATGTCGATGGCGAACTCGACCGACGCCTGCTTGCGCACGCGGCGGCACGAGTACCCGCCGAGTCGCAGGATCGACTGCAGCGCCGCGCCGCTGCCACTGGACCCGGTGCTGCTGCCGTCGCTGTCGCTCTCCGTCTCGCTCTGGTTCGAGCTGCAGTCCGTGCTCGACGACGACGCCGTCAGCAGCAGCGGCTCCTCCTCCTCCGGCCCGCGCCGCGGCGACGCCTTCACAGCCTTGCTCGTCGTCGGCAGCGTCCCGTACACGGTCGACGGCCGCACCGCCAGCGGCGCGTTGTTGTCCACCTGGTACGTCACGTACTTCCTCGCCAGACTCGCGGACGGCGGCTGCATTCGCCGAGGCTTGCGGGGAGACGACGGCCCGCGGCCGTAAACGATCGGGATTGGCGCGCTGCACGGCAGCGGCTGCACTTCCTCGGCCGCGCGCACGCCGCGACTGCGGTGGATCTCACGCGGGTACATGACGTTCGCCTCGCCTCGAGTGCGGTGAGTCTGCTTATCCCCCAAGCGGCGGATTCCAAAGTGACCGACCGGCGGCAACGGGCGAGAAGGTAACCGGACGACTGTGCAGGGGCGATAGATAACCGGACGGTCGGGCCGGCTATTCCGAAAGTGGCGTGAGGAATCAGACGCGCCGTGCGAGGGCGAAACTCTGTGCGATGGGGGTCGAGACGTACAGTACGGTCGGCCGTTTCGCGATAGCCACCATCTTGTTTTTTCCTTCGCGGGAATGCCGCCCATGTGGCGCCGCCGCCCGTTCCGCTGACTGGGAGAGCGGCAACGGGAGAGACACGGCCAGCCGGTGAACGTTCTGCGAACGGCGGCGCGCCGCCTGCCGCCATGGATTTTCAGAATTAGAAACCGCGCGTCGCCCGCGGAAAAACCGCCTTTTATCCCAGGAGCAAACGGGGCGACTCGGCATTGGCGACTGCCTTGGCGACTGTGAGTGGTACGTACCCATCGCATTATGCGCACTTTCGAAAATGCGCGGACTGTCAATTCCTTCCATACAAACGGCGAGAGACAGAGACATGAGCGCGAACCCATGGAACGCAGGCATTCCACGCGGCCATCCGCTGGGTTGCTCGCTCTCTCTTTCTTTCTCGAGAGAGATCTTCGGCCTGCGGATGCCGTTCATCACCATGCTGCAGCCCAAGCGAGCGAGCGGTGCGATCGGCTGAGGCCGAAGTCGAAGTTGCGATCTTTCTTTGACGGACCTCCCGCGCGAGTGCCACTCTTCCCAAAGTTCAACCTGACTGACATTTTGACCGAGGCGAAAACTCAGGGCCTTTTCAAATTACACCCGCCCTGCCCCACACAAACTCAAGCCTCACACATCCTAAACTGGCCTCGTAACGCTCGGTGCGACAGCGCGTCGCTTCGCGTCACCCTGCGGTTGAGTGTGTCACCGTCGCACGCGCCAATCATTGGTGGTCGAGGTCGCGTGCGTAGCGTTTATCCGCTCGCGATGGCATAAGAGGCTCCGATAAAGCGTGCTGTTGCAGCCAACGGCCATCGAGGCGGTGGCTGCAAAGGTCCCTCGCGGGTCAAGAGACGCGCGACCCCAGCACCGGATGCGTCGGTTGGCGCGACCGCTTCAGTCGCCGCGGGATCCGCTGCTTGGGGAGCGCCGCCATCCCACCGGCGAAACCGAATGGTGTGAGCTCACTGTCAGCTCGTTCAGGCAAAAATCCAAGGCGATGAGGCTGTCCCGTGAGTTGCCGATCCGCGCCGTACCGTACGATCTGGAAAAACCCAAGCAACCTGATTGCTATCCTCCCATCGGGGTAACCGCAATGGGTGGATCGGCGAGCAGCTGGCCGCGACCGTTGCCCGCACGCTGCTCGGATCGTCACGTCTCCTGCAATCCACGGTACGTCGCGCGCGGGAATCCACGGTACTGCGCGTGTGGATATGGTCGCCCGCCATGATCCACGCTCGGTTTCGACGGCCGACATTCCACTCCATCCATCCGCCTGTCCGCTGGATCACTGCGGACGCGATTGTTGCACGCTAAGCAAAAAGATCGAGTCGACAAAATCCACCCCAATCGCCAGCGATATCGAAACTTCAGTATTAAAACAAGGTGTAACCCGAGGATACGCTTCCAGTGATAATTGGTGTTTTTGTTACCGTGTTTAGGGATTACGCCTCCAATCTGCGACGTGTGAACTTCAATACATCACGCCAGCTCGGCCACGTACAGCCCGACGCTCGACGGACACGGCGCCGTCTGGCCCGTGTACTTGAGCTTGCCGCTCTTGGCGTCGATGCGGAACACGAACAGGTCGCCGGACGTCTGGTGGGCCACGATCAGCAGCTGCTTGTAGATGGCGAAGCCCCGCGGCGTCTTGCCGCGCGACGGCTCCCACCCGACCGACGTCAGTGCGCCACTCGTCTGGTCGATGCGGAAGATGGCGATGCTGTCGTGGCCGCGGTTCGACGCGTACAGGAACTTGCCGCACGTCGACACGTGCAGGTCTGCGGCCGTGGACGCGTTGGTGTACCCCTTCGGCAGCGTCGACATGTTGACGGTGATCGCATCGCCCAGCGCCTCGGCATCCGCGTCGATCTTGTACGACCCGACCGTGTTAGCGATCTCGTCGACCACGAACGCGAACTTAGCGGTCGGGTGGATCGCCATGTGGCGTGGCCCCGATCCCGGCGGCCGCTTGACGACCGGCAGGTCCTTGGTGTTGAGCTCGTCGCCGTCCAGCGTGAACTGCCAGAGCGAGTCGCTGCCGAGGTCGGCGGCCACGACGGTCGACGAGTCCGGCAGCCACGTCGTGCTGTGGATATGGCCGGCCTCCTGGCGGTCAGGGACCACGCCGCTGCCGTCCGGGAAGTTCTGGAAGTACGTGGCGTTGCCCAGCGACCCGTCCTTCGGATCGATCGGGTACATGACGAGGCTGCCGGCGTAGTTGGCGACGGTCAGGAAGTCCTCGTCCGGAGACAGCGCGATGTGCGTCGGACTCGACCCCAGCGTCGCCCACGTGCTGAGCACCGAGAGCGAGCCGTCGCTGCCCAGCGTCGACGCCGACACGTAGCCCGTCTGGCCGTCGCCGAGCGTGTCGTACACCGAGTTGACCGTGTAGATGACGTTGGACGACGACCCGGCGACGAACACGGGGTTGTGGCCGATCTCGGTGGTTGGCGTGACCGCCAGCGGCGTCAACTTGCCGCTCGTCGGCTGCAGCCCGAACGCGTAGACGCCCTTGGCCGTGCCGTTCACCCAGCCTTCGTCCCGCGTGTACGTGCCCGCGAGCAGCACGACCTGCTTCTTGGCGGTCGCGGCCGAGGCGGTCGCGGCCATGGCGAGCGCCGCCACGCCGACAGTGTGTAGCGACAGCTTCATACTCAGATGGCGGCGTTGGACGTGCGTGGCAGCCGGGGGATTCGGGAATGGGCGAGCGTGTTGCTCAAGGTCGCAGACTGTGATATGAGACTGGATACAGACAGGATACTGGAGTTCAGCCTCGGTATGGCCGTTGAACCTATTCTGTCTGTTCTCCGACTACGGCTGGCCAAGCGTTCAAGATGTTGGAGCCAGATGCGGGCTCGCCATTCCGGAATACATGTTGACGCTTGATGACGCGGGACTATAGTCAACGACACGGCGACCATAACGTATGGTAACGATGGGGGAGATTCAGCGGCCGAGATCTGCAGACCTTCAACGATGCGAACAGCGCAACTCCGAGCTGCGCAAATGTGAACGGCCGGCCCTGACTCGATTATCAGGAAAGCTGCTCATCGGCGCAGGGAGAGAGATCCAAGCTCTTGTGGCTCTTTCTTTCTGCGAGCGCGTCGTCCATGAGTGGCAAGAGCAAGATGTAGATGGCGGCGCCAAGCGAGGAGAATGACCAAGCGTCAGCGTCCAGACGTCAGCTCCGTCTGTGTCCAGCTGGTCGACATGTTCCGATTTTGGATGGGAGGTTCTACAGCGAGTGCCCATCCGCCGCGAGCGTGGGCTTGAAGGCTCGCAGCAAGATTGACGATGGAGTCCTTTGGCTAGTCCGTTCAACTGTACAAATCACGCCGTAATCCAGGCGTGCCCTATGCGAGTAGAGGCTGCATCCGTCACGGATCCGCGCTGCGCTATTCTCCAGAGTAAACCTCGGAGACGGATTACACGTCGGTGATCCATGCGCGGTTGGGAACTACGCCTCCTTCAAAAGTGGCGTTCATACGATTCCACATGGACTGAGGAGCGCTTTTCGAGGAAACAGCACTCCGTTGAGAAGAAGCGCGCTTCAAGGAGTCAGCAACCCGGTATATTGGAGGGAGAACAGAGAAACACAAGTGGACATTTCCAATGCCATCCGTAATAATTAGTTGGTCAGTCCATGTACGTGAGTCTCGTGTCCGGAGCGCCATCCGCTGGCGCCGGACCGTCGTCGCTGTGCACGACCGACGCCCACTGCGCGACCTTCTTGAGCCCGTCGATCGAGAGCAGCTCGACGAACTCGGGGTGTGACTGCCACGCGAGCAGCCACTCGTCCTCGTGGATGAAGTCGTCCTGGTCCAGATCGGCCTCCTGGAACACCTGGTTCACGGCGAGCGGGATCTCGTGCTCGATCTCGCGCATGAGCGTCTCGAGCGCCGCCACGCCCTGCGCCACGGCCGCGTCCTGACTCTTCTCGAGCGCCTCACCCTGCGTCGACCCCATCTGAAGTGCCACCTGGTCGCGCAGCAGCTTCGGAAAGATCTTCTTGACGGTGCGCACACGCCGCTCCAGCGCCTTCGTCAACTCCTCGCGGCTGATCTTGCCGTCGCCGGACGTGTCGATCAGACGGAACAGGTTGTGCGCCTTCTGCTCGAACGTGCCCTGCGTCATCATGTAGGCGCCAACGACAAAGTCGTCGAGCGAGAGTCCGTCGCGGCTCGGTGCTGCACTCGTCTCAAGCGACGAGAACACGGCACCCGCGACCACCGAGCTCTCCGCGATCGGCTTGAGGTCTTGGTAGTGCTCGCCCAGCTCGGCGCACGCGCCGCAAAAGCCGACATAGTCGAGCCGCTCGCGCGCGTTCGCGTGCCGGTGAAAGATCTCGGCCAAGTCCCCGAAGCTCTCGTGCGAGATACCGCCCTTGATGCGTCGACACGCGCGCTCCACAGCCTCAGCCGATGCCGCCGACCCATTCGCAAACTTGGAACAAATATCGGCGTGACGGTCGAAAGGAACGGCTGGCTCACTTGAAGCAGTTGACGATGAAGGAGGAGGCGGACTGGACGCGGCGACGGAAGGACACGCCCGGTACGGCCCGTACTGCTTGCGCGCGCGGCCGACGAAGGCGTTGAGCTGCGAAAGCGCCACGTCGTCGAAGAAGAGCTGGATGGCGTTCGCGTGCAGGAAAGACGCGACCTCGAAGGTCACCGTGAAGTCGATCTCACAGTCGTTTTCTCCCGTCTTCGACGGCCGAAAGTGCCACTCGCTGTCACAGCAGCACCACCGCAACATCAGCCACCGCAACCAACTAGTTCGATTCATCCAACGACGTTGCTCCTGGCTCACCTCTCAATGCGCTTGAACGTCGGCGACTCGATCGATCGGATCACGATCTTGTTGGGTCTGTGGCAACAAACACAAGCCGCACAGTCAATACTCCATCGAGATACGCTGACGAACGAACGAATGCGCACGCACGCACCGAACCATGAACACGCGGGACGTGTACGACTCGGTGAAGACGCGGAAGCCGACGCACAACGCCGCCTCCATGACGTTGGCGTTCGGTCTCCGCAGCACCTTCGAGTCGACGCAGAAGGGAAGGAACTCGCAGTAGCGGTCCACATCAGCCACCACGTCGAACATTTGCTCCTGCGAGAACGGCACGACGCGCGTCTCGCGGTGCGACTTGACGAGCGCGTTGCTCGCCTTGCTCGGCGACAGGAACGAAAAGAACGGACGCGTCAATGGCTTCAGCGCGCCGAGCGCGAGTCCGCGCTGTCCGACCGACAGGCGCAGCATCGAGAGACCGCTAGAGCATCCACGCGGCCGTCCGCCCGCCCCGCTTGGATCGCTAGGGACGCAGAGAAGGGCGAGGAAGTGAGCCTCGGCGCGTGGTTATGATGGCCGCCTCCATCCCGGATCAACCAGCGACACACGTTTTGAGTGTCGCGCGAAGGTTGCGCGACTGCTTCATCCGAGCGACCTTCGAGGGACATTGGGTTACGCGAGGCATGTAACCAACCCAAATGTGGGTGTGAAGACGATGAACGGAGCCAACTTCCCAGAGGTTGACGGATGGATCTGTGAGCAATGTGCATGCGGATACGACGGACTCACTAGCTTCACCGGTGTGTGGCGGGTGCGAACTGCAGACGGTGGAGCCGAGCGCGCCGTTGTCGGAGGAGCTGGACGCGCTGTACGACTTTCTCGCGCACCAAAAGTCGGTGCGTGCAACTGGCGACCGCGACTGGATCGGTGCGTTCTCATCAGTCGATTCGAGCGCCGTCTGCAATGCGGTGACTGACGGTCAGTTTGCGGTCTGTTCGTTGTCATTGTACTGCGCACCGCAGAGCTGTCGCGGTTGAGTGAGAAGGAACTCGAGGTCAAGATCCGCGAGCTCGAGAACTGGAACTTCCGCCTCAACCTCGACGAAGGTACGCGACGGATACGCCTGCGCACACCACGTGGCTCCAGTCAGCAACTCATCGGAGATTTTGGTTGATACTGGACCCAGCACGGGAGCGCAAGCAGTCCAACGCGCTCGGCATCGCCGCTGACGCATCGTCGCAGCAACAGCAATCGTAACTCTCAATGAACCCTCACCCCATGTTCTGCATCATCCAGTTCGGAAGGAACGCTGTGCCCTCGGGAGCGCTAAACTCTTGGATAGAGCAATACTGCGTCGATTCGGCTGCATCGTCGCTGACATTGGACAGCCAAACCTGCAAATGCAAGTGTAAGCGACAGATTCAGTCGAGCATCGAAGGCGACATCACCACAAGAGACCAAAGGCGACCTGGAAGAGCAGCGGCGTGGGGATTTTGAAGCACTGAAGCTCGAGCAACATTTACTGGAAAAAAACACACACGACTGTGAGAGAGTGAGCAAACCTGTCAATGTCTGTGCGGCTGTCATACAGGCGGAAGAACGACTTTGTCACCGAACTCGAGCTGGGGCATGTCTATCGATGGCTCATTGAGGCGATCCCATTGCGCGATGCAGCCGTGCCGTGCATACCTCCTCATGCGACGGAAAAGCACCGGAGACGTCGATTAGGCAGCTTTGATGGTGCTACCGTGGCAACCGACCTTTTTCGAGTTTCCATGGTTGGAGCGGTGTGGTTTCCCGCCAGATGAGCTCGGACACGCATTTGATTGTCGTTCCGTGCAGGTGATTCCTGGTGATACGATGTGCTCGAGCGCTGATCGAGACGGGCGATGAAACGCGTATTGTTACCATCGTTTAACCGTTTGAACAGCTGGCTGTTGCAGGTCCAGGTCAGAGTCATTGGCTGCTGTTTTTTCGTGGGACGGTTGTGGCACTGTTTGTACAAAGCTCAGTGTATGAGCGAAACTCGATGCATCCATTTGCCGCCTCAAAAATGTAGTTGCCCAACTGCAAGTTCGCTGGGGAATGGCTTCTGATGCCAAACATCAAGAAGATCGCCAACAATGTCAGCATTCGCACTTCCCTCAAAGCTGAAATCGCTGTTTTTGTCAGTCGCGCGATTATCTTGGTTCTGCCTCTCGGACCCGCCAAGACCGGGATGATGCCAAAGATTTGCATGTGTGCTATCGAGTATAGGCATTGTCGCGTTGTCTTCGTTGCTGGCTCAATCGGTGGCGAGATCGCTGTTCGAGTGACGGCTTGGGGGTAGTGACTCATGCAATAACCAAACGGACAGCACACAACACTAGATGCGTGTAATTGTCGATGGTTACTGTTGTATCGGCAGCATGCACAGTCCTTAGGGTTCTTGTTTCACACAACTACAGCAAGGCCCATGTGCCGACCATCGATCGATCCTGGAGTTGGCAACTTCGCAGCCATCGACGATACCGATAGTCTAGTGGTCAGTGAGAGGGACGCGAACACTGTGCTCAAGCACCGTTTTGACGCCATCGATACCATGAAGATCAAGCTCACGATACTGACCACCGAGGGAGTAGTGCCACTTGGTACCTTTGGTATTTGTTGGCAGCTATGCAGATCTCCTAAGACGAAGAAGCCTAGCTATACCCGTAACGTTGCATGATGTCAGCGACATACAAGTCATACTTCGATCCGTCTCGCAAGCTTTCTTGTAGTTGCGGCGTGGCGTGTGCATACTCACGCATGAGCCACTCAAACACCTCGTAGCGCTTCTGAAGTAGAGCTGCTTCAAACATCTCAACCGTCGGTTTGAACTCTCCCTTGACTAGTTGATTGACGAACAGCAGAATCTCGAAGCTGCCACCCCTAACTGCGTCCATCAGCAACTCACCATTCGGTACGAACTGATCAGGTTTGTTACAGAGGAGCCAGTTGAACGCCCGATGGTTGCCACACTGGGCGGCCTCGTGAAATGCTCCGGGTGAACAACCTTCCTCACAATTCGTATGGAGCCACTTGACCAGCTCTAAGCGTCCGAGACCGAATGCCTTGTCGATCATATATTCTGAGCACTGATACTGCTTTTCATGCAGCCACTTGACCATTTCGAGATCTCCCTTTCTTGCTGCGCTATTCATCACATAAGTGCTGTCAATACGGGGCGAATGGTAATGCAGCCACTTCACAACTTCGAAATGACCCGACCGTGCAGCTCCTACCATCGCACTCATTGTCAAGTTTGGTCCATCTTCACACGACGATATATCCTTAGCTTGAGTGTGATACAACCATTTGACCATCTCGAGGTGACCGCGTCGCGCTGCCTCGCAAATAGCCATGTACGAACAGTCATTCGATTGATTCTTGTAGAGCCATTTGACAACATCGAGATGACCATACTCGACCGCTTCATCAATTGCACGACTCCACCACACACCGTTCAGATTTTCGTGAGCCCACTTGATCACCTCAAGGCGACCGTTCTTCGCAGCTCTGCTTACGGCGTGGGTCGCAAAATGCATGCCGAATTTCTTGCAAAAGCACTGGACAATATCGATGTGACCACTCTCAGCCGCAGAGGCGAAGGCCGACCCGAGCCAACCTCTGTCGTCCAACGTGCAATTGGATAGTGTCCACTCGATCAACTCGGTCTTCCCACATGACGCCGGCTCAACCAAACATTTCGCATTAATGTGACGAACCCCATATCGTTCGTGCACCTTTTTCGCCAGCTCCAAGCGTCCGCCGTGGATTGAGCCTTCCAAACATTTGTGCCAGTCAGGACACTCAAATCGCTCGGTCACATACTCCATCAGATCATCTCGACCGACCGCACCAATCCAGTAAAACACCTCCTTAAGCCTATCGGCCTCGATACGGATACCACGCGCTTGACACTCTTCGTATACCCACTTGACCATCCCCAAATCTCCATACTTCGTCATGTATTCAAGAAAATGACCCATATCAATCGCGTTGAAGCCGTAATACCAGCCGGAGTGCTCAATCAACCAACGCACCATCACCGAGTCGTTCCGATTTAGCGCTTCCACGAGTTCATAGCCACTCCAGATTGTTCGTGACGCGTGCCGCTCGACGAACCACTGCAGGATTACGAGTTGTCTGCACTTCACCGCCTCGTTCACAGCCTGACGAATTCTCCCCGTCGGCAAATACTGCTCGACCAGCCATTCCACAACGCATTGGTCACCGAGACGGACTACATGAACCAGCGCGCTAGAGAATTGCTCGTGCTTGAACAATGGTTCCATGTCCGCTGGGTCGTTGGCGGCAACACGTTTCAACAGGCGCAAACGTCCCGCACTCACCTTCTTCGTCGCCTCTGGCAGCGTCCAGCATGATGCCGGGTCGAAGAACGCGTCAATCAGACGGACGACGGCGTCGATACCGTCTATGGCGGGGTGTGCGCGACATACGACGGCGACGCTTGTGAGTGTGGGGAGCATATCGGAGCTTGTGCGCACTTCTCGCTTCAATCTGGTTCTCGGCCGATGCAAATCGCTCATATTCGTGAATTGGACAATGGACTGCACCTGACAAAGGTTCGCTTTGTCGGTCAGTCTGCGTTTCGAGCGCGCCAACGCCTGAAGCGGAAAGCTCAGCGAGCGTTAATGCTCGCCTTCCTGGTGGGCTTGCAAAAGCGAAAGTAGAGTGCGCCGACCACGCTGCCCAATCGACACACCCCATGCCTTTTTTTCTTGGACAGTTCCCTGTCCACTCCGCCGTCTCGCCCATGCACTGCATGAGCTGCCTGGTCATCAGCCGTCAATGCTACACACGTCACACATCATGTTGACACCAAGTGCACCAGCGGTCTCTCAAATGTAGACGTCAAGGTGAGAGGTTGGTGCTTGCAGTGATCCACCACCGAGCCGTCAAGAAGGGAATGATAACGAAGTGAGGCTCGACGACCGACCCATGAAGGGTTGAAGCTGTGGTGGTATCTCTTGTGGCGGTTGAAAACCATCAATCGAAAGGGAGGAGGAAAGAGTCACCATCGAGTCTAGAAGCTATTGGCGATTGACCAGTCGCGATAAATATTCGCCAATAGCCAGGCACGACGCATTTGCCTGCAACAGCACCAACGAGAACCTTCGAGACGCTCTCGAGACTGCAGTCGTTTGTCAAGCTTCCAAGTTACATCTGCAAAATGGCCACACATCGTTTTGGCAAAGTTGCAGCAGAGACCACTTGTCCAGCTGCATTCGAATTCGATTCTGTGGAGGCCGGCTGGTTGTCGAGTATGTATCCGCCATCGCGCTGTCGTCTCCCTATTGATGAGTTTGATAGTGAACCTTCCGGCATAGAAGCAACACAGTCGTTTGGAAGAGCCTCCGTCAAAGGTACCATTGCTTCTGGTTGAACTGGCTGCGGTTGCACTTTGGTTGATTCTTGCGACCGCGGTCTCTTCAAGTCGGATTGCTGGACGAGCGACGTCAGAGATTACTGATATTGACTCTCAGCATGTCCGTCCGAGTTTGAATGATCCTACCTCTGGTGCCATAAAGTCTGTCTCCAAGTCGACATCCTGTAGAGTGTGACAACCGATGCTGGTCAGAGCTCCACGACGCGAACGAAGAATTTGTTCCCGCCATGCATTAAAACAATAGTCGAGTTTGAACTGAGCACCGTGAACACTTTGGAAGCTGCTGGTGGAGAATTCGCTGCAACGCTACACAGTCAGTAGGGGTCGCCTCTGTCTCGCTCGAAAACGAATGAATGAATATACTACCTTTGGGTCGATCTCGGCAGACAAATCGAGGAATGCAGTTGAGTCGGGTTGCAGGCGACATTGCTCTCCCCATGGTACGTTGACGATGCTGGTGGCGATAGCGTTTCCGTCCTCCTTATGTCGCTCTTCATCGATTAAAACCCTTGACGATATATAATTAAAACGTACCCGCTATGTAACGTTATCAAATTCGACTTCTGCGCCAACGAATAAAAAATGACGTCGCATCTGATAACCCACCAGCCACAATCCGAATCAGATCGGCAAAGAACCTAACCGATACGTATCATCCCACAAAATGCACTAGGTGCGCGCGCACTTTGCCTACCCCCAGACTGACTTGTGGCATCTGGCGTGCCTTTCTGACTGACAAGTGTGCGGCCGATTTCCGTTGCGCCAACTTCGGTGTGGGAGGTCTGAGGCCACCAGCGCTCGGCGAAGCGCGCGGTCGCCTGCGACCAGAGCCCTCTTCCTCCGCCTTTCGACTCCGGTATCCATCACCACATGGCGGAGCTGGTCGCGGCGTCGACGCCTCGCCGAGTCCGCAAGCACTGCTCGTTCTCGGGCTGCTCGAAAGTGGACGCCGGCGGCGGCTTCTGCGTGGGCCACGGCGGTGGCAAGAAGTGCTCGTTCCCTGGATGCACCAAGGGCTACCAGACCGGCGGCTTTTGTCGGAAGCACGGCGGCGGCGCGAGGTGTCAAGTGCCTGGCTGCACAAAGGTCGATGCTGGCAAAGGGATGTGTCGAGCGCACGGCGGCGGTCGACGGTGCCAAACTCCGGGATGTCCCAAGGCCGACGTCGGCGGCGGGTTCTGCACGATGCACGGCGGCGGACGGCGCTGCAGTGAGCCGGGATGCACCAAGATCGACCAGGGCGGCGGTCGCTGTCGTGCACACGGCGGCGCCAAGCGGTGCAAGAAGCCAGACTGTACGCAGCCCGCGCGAGGAGCTGCAGGGCTTTGCTCGGCGCATGGAGGCTCCCGAGTGTGCGCCGCCCCCAACTGTCGACGACTCGCGCGCGGCGATCGTGACGGCAAGCTGTGCGCGAGCTGCGCCAGGCGCCAGCATCAACTGGACGAAACGGTGGTGATGACGGATGCGGAAGCAAAGCCGACGGACTGGAGACCACAATTGACGATCGACGTGAGCGACAAGAGTATCGCGCGCATGAGTGATGACGCCTTGATGGTTCCGAACAAGCTCGAGAAGCAGACGTCCTCGAACGATAAGTGCGACGGCAGTCAGGTCGCCAATTGTCTCGACAATGGTTGCGCGAGGAGCTACGGCAGCAGATGCAACTGCACCGAAAACTGCACCTGCAACCACTCGTCCCCGACTTCCAGCACGTCGCTCATGCTTGGCCAGCGCTCGATGGCGCCGGTAAATACGCCACTTGAAGATGGCGAGCTGTTTCAACCGCGCAACCAGACTGTCAGCATGAAGCGGTTCCTTGTTCGGGTTCAGCTGCACCAAGAGCAGGCCGACAGCATATTCCACATCGACTCTGTTGTCGCCTTGATCGCCACCCTTCCTGGCGTGCGTAGCGCACACACCCATTCCCGAGACGAGCATCTGTCGCCTCCACACTGCGAAGAAAACGGCGAGAGCACTTGTTCAGGTTTGACACAGATGGTTGTCGTGCGTGGCAGCCTTTCACTGGACTTGCGATCAAAGCTCGCGTCGCTGTCGAGCGTGACCCTGTGCCAAGTTGAGATTGTCGAGGAAACCGAGTTGGCGTGGATGCGAAACGAAGTCGTGCTGCTTGTGGACGGGATGATGTGCGCGGGGAACTGCGGTTCCACTGTGCTGAGGGCAGTCCGATCCGTTGATCACGTCGAATCTGCACACCTGATCTTTGATGAGCGACGGGTTGTTGTGCGCGGCGAAATGGGAGCTGACAAGCTGTGCGAGACCATCTCCTTGATTGGGTTCGACGCGCGCGTCGAAGAAACAATTCCGTTGCCGAGACAATTCCGCTTTCGCGTCAACCAACTGGTGTCAGCATCAAGAGAGCGGGCTCTAAAGCAGACGCTGTCCCGAGTCGAAGGCGTCGAAGAGGTTGTCGTTTTGGCAGAGCTTTCAGAAGTCTTCGTGGTCGGGATGCTTCAAGATGCTTCGAAGTTGATCGAGGGTGGTGCCAGTGCCGGTTTTGCCTTGGCTCCGTTGCTTGCACCTGATGCACCTCAGGAAGAATCATTTGGCGACGGTGCCGCACTGAGCTCACCGAGGTTGTCCTTGTCCTGCGAGATCGCCATGAGCAGCTTCGCAGACTTGCCAGAGTCGGACCGACCCGATGTCGCTGATGTCGACCCATCGCACACGTGTGACACCAGTGTTTGTCCACAGAACTCGTGTCCTCGATACATGATGACTGTGGCGCATGCGGCTGCGCTTGCTGTTGGGTGGTCCGTTCCGGGTTGCGGCATGGCGAACGGCCGAGAGTGCACATGTGGCGATGCGTGCAAGTGCAAAGGCTGTCCACAGCACAACCCAGGGACTTGAAGAGCGAGAATGTGTCAACCATTTCGGCTTCAGTTGGGATCCGTGTACTGTTGACAGTGAAGCTGTAATCTGTCATATTTATGGTTCAAAAGACATTCTTGCTGTTTGTCGTTTTCCGTGCCGTCATCTCTCGCACAAGCTCAAAGCTGCTTGCGCCAAGCTGGAACGGCGCGAGGCTGAATCGGAATGTGGCCAAAGCTCCGCACTCTCGCGTTGGGGGCTGCCTCACCGCCTGGGACATAGGCGTCATGTGCACTCTGGTGCTGGCGCTCGCGACTTTTCTTGCGCAACTCGCGCTTGCTGAGGTCGCGAGCCTTGGAACTCACAGTTGCTTCGAGGACACCGTTGCTTTCTCGTGATCTTGACCCTGGTGCGGTCGTCGACTCCACCGAGTGTGGCCGCGGTGGCAGGGCGGTCTGGATTTGACGCCGTCGCTCCATCTCCTCAAGACGCGCGCGCTTGGCTTTGGCTTTATTGATAGCAAGTCGAGAACGCTCGTCCAAGTCTTCTTTCCGTGGCTGCCCAAGTACGGTAAGCACAGTAAGCACAAGGCAAGAGTATATACATAAAGATGGGGGTTGAAAGTTGTGCGTACTGGAGACGGT
The DNA here is from genome assembly GCA_003413675.1 of Phytopythium vexans. NCBI lineage: Eukaryota > Oomycota > Peronosporomycetes > Pythiales > Pythiaceae > Phytopythium > Phytopythium vexans. The sequence continues at coordinate 320,714 of QLOC01000005.1, forward strand.
GCTAGCAGCTCTTTGGTGGACACCGACTTTAACATCGTGGCCTCTTCCTCCTTTTGCAGCTTGTACAGCAACAGCTTCTGTTTGGTCTCCAGCTGAGCTTGTTTCCTCTGCAATCACAGATGCAAATTGTTAACAGCATACGATCGAAACTTTGCTCGAAACACTGCTCGCACCTTGGCTTCAGTCTCTTCGCGCTGTTTCTGTAGCTCCGCCTCGTGCTCTGCTAGATCGAGCTCTTGCTGTTGTTTCTTCTCCCGCCATTCTTTCAGCAGCTCGACCTTCCTCGCTCTTTCTCGTTGGCCCCATGGCTTTTCAGGCTTTGGACTACCATCGGATTTGTCACCATCGCCGTGCTCAGGCTCCTCGCCATCCGGTTTGTCGTACTCGTCTTCCAGGTCTACACCATCATGGTTCGAAAGCAATTGCTCCCGCTGCTTCTCCTTGCTCTGTCTCCACTCCAGAATCACGCTTTTCTTCTCCTCGACGAGCCTGATGTGACCAATGTACCATTTCAAATGGCTCCGAATCGCCTCCTCCGTCTTCATGACCAGTTTCCGCACACACCTCCGGATAAACCGTGCGGCCAATGCTTCACAGTCGATATCCGCATTAGAATTCGCGCTTGTATCCAGCTCACGCGCATCTTGGTTGGATGGTGAAAGTCTTGGAGCGTTGTCGCCATACCATTCAAAGTGGCGGAGGAGCGTCTCGTCGGACAATCCGCATTTTGCTAATACAAGCTGGAAGACTGCGTGGTCGCGGTCGTCCCAGCCTTCCTTCATGCCTCCAGATTGCAGGATCATCTCGTTGAGATAGCGAACTCGGCTCACCATGTTCGCTTCCGAGCTTTCTTCGTTCGCAGTCCTGTCGCCTGGAACATCGTGGCCGTTCCTGTTGTGCTCGCTACTGTGCTCGCTGCTATTGGGGTTGATGGGGTGAACAGCATTGGTACGGTCCGGTCGGGAACGATTTGTCTGCACCGCGATCACTTTCTGCACGTGAGCACGGCTGTCGTTCTGGTCGCTCTGCTCCCACTTCTCCATCTTCTCGACAAAGATGTTTAGCTCCTTGGTAAGAATGTTCTCTTCAAAGACGTAGCTCTCGAACGCCTTCAGCTGACTGACTCGGAACTCCGAGAGCGACGTCTCCATGTCCTGGATGAGCTCTTCCAGCTCTGCGAAGAACTGCGCTCCGTTTCGCATCTGCATGACCTTGACGGTGATCGTCGATGTCTTCCGCCGCAGCATCGACAATTGCTGGAGCAGAGCTCGACTGTCGTGGCTCCGCTGAATCCCGACCTCTTCCTGCTGCCTGTTGATCAAGCTCGGAGCATTGGACGGAGACGACGAGCTGGACGCGCCGGCGCCAGAGTAGAACGCTCTCCATGCGGTCAGACACTCCTTCTCGACCGACGTGATCCGCTGCGCAAACTGCAGCTGCTTCTCCATCCACTCGGCTTCGTTCTTCCCCATTCGCCGCTTGGTTTGCTCCTTCTCTTCATTCGCTTCTCGGCGACGCACAGTGGTGATTTTTCTTGTAATCGCCACTCGATGAGATCTGGAATCAGTCGTTCTCTGGCGTGTTGCCTTGTCTTGTAATGACGGCAGTAGTGCGTGGTGCGCACCATCAGACGACCGCTCGCTCCGCTCCGTCTGGATCCCGCTCCGTGCCGCAGAGATCTTACTCCTTAGCCGCGTGGCCGTCGACTGTGACTGCTCCTTGTCAAGGGCTCGCTGCTCCACGACTGCCTCGATCGTGCGACTGACAGTCGGCTGTCGAACGGCCGCTGCCGCCTCCCTTCGGCCTGGAGATTCTGCCACATGCGTCCGGTGAATATGCTGGTCGCTGGCCGCGCGGAGCTGGTGCAGATGTCGCGGCTGCTGCTCGCCGAGCGGCTTCCTCGCCGTCTTCGGGTGGTGCATTGCAGCGAAGAGGTGTGACGCAAAGTGGTCGTTAGAGCTGTTAACCTGAGTAGCCGAGCCGACTTGCGTTTCGTTTCGAGCTGGCTCGGCTTCAGTCAGTCCCAGCCGATCTGAGTCGACTTGAGCCGACTCAGGCTCGTGTGGACTACAAAAATCTTTGCCGGTCCAAAGTTTAAACAGATCCAATTTTACGATATTAAACACGGTAATCGTTTCTCCCCCCTCTAAACAGATCCAATTTTGACGTCAAAGAAAACATGAGCGGCAACGGCGAAGAAGCGGATGCCGTCGCGATCGTCGTCGTGTACAGCCACCAGGAGTACGTCGGTGCTCGTTAGACTGATGGAGAGACTCGCGGTCTCTCTCTTTGTCTGTATCTGACACCGCTCACTGATTCGCTCTTGTTCGCTGTGGGACGCAGATACACAGTCGAGACGGCGGTGCTTGATGTGACTGGTGACTCGGCCGATGTGGCGATCGAGCTGCTGCAGTGCCAGCTGCTGTCACTTGTGGGCGTAGCTCCCGAGGACCAAGTCCTGTTCTCATCGGACGGGGAGGTGGTGTACAGTCCGCAGGACGATGCGTCTTCTTTCGCAGTCTCGAGGACGCGTCGAACGCGGCTCTTTCTCCTGTCGACTGCCGCAGTAGCCCAAACTGCAGCCCAGCCTGTTGCGCCGGACTGGCAGCAGATATGCACCAGGTGCACGTTCGGTAATGTGCCTGTTGTGCAGTCGGCTTTCAGGAAAACTGCCGGAGGAGTGAGTTTAGTGTGCGGTCCCTGCGCGCGAACATGCTCTACAGGTGGGGTTATCATTTGCTAAGCTCTTGTTGGAGGAAGTGTCTGAGCGTCTTTTTGGTGCTGGCGTTCGTGCTCGATAGCGTTTCAGCCTGTGCACCCCCTCGAGTGGTCCGAGCTGCCAAGTGTGAAGACGAGATTCATATCGGACATTGCCATCGTCGCTGGAGAGGTGGATGCTCTTGCCCCGGAAGGGTATACAAAGCTTCCTGGCGATTTGAACTTTGGAGCGGACGGCGACTATGTGTACTTGTGTGTCAAGCGCGGTGGGAATCGCGCAGTTACTCAGCTGCACGTCCTTGTTGCACCTCCAAGCAGCAGTGCTGATGACGACACCAAACAGCGGCCCCAAACCGACACAACTTTGACAGTCGACTGCAGCAGTGGAAACAACGCGAGCCTGGCGTCTGTCCGCTTGGGTTTTGATGCTGTTTCACTCGCGGATGCTTCCAGCAAAGTCGATACGCTAGCGATCACTGACATCGCCATTGTGTGCGATGACTCTCGATCGCCACCAGGTTACATCAAGATTCCCATCAACTTGAACAGCGGGACAGTCAGCAGCAAGACAATGTTCTTGAGCTACCATTTGTCTCCCACCGGTGGGTTCGCCTGTGATTCTGGTCGCGAGCACAGTGACTTCGGCGAATGTCTCTTCGCGAGCCGCTTTCTGAGTGGAAGCGTGACTTCCATGTTTGATCTCGATCCGGAACGATTGGCGTCCGTGCGATTGGCGTTGGCAGCTGACCGCAAGCGAAGCGACTCTGCAGCGTTGGAAGCCCATTATCGTCGCCACGAACCGACGATGGTGAAAAAGCTGCAGGACGGTATTCAGCGCGCGAAATCGTATGAAAGCAAGGAGATGCAGCAAGAGGCTTTGAAGCACATTCCTGTTCAGCTGCTAGAGGAGCGAGCGCGAGCGAACCCGTCGCCGATGCCCCTCTTCCAGGACGAACTCGTCAAGCAGCTGCTCCATTGGTTTAAGGGCGAGTTCTTTTCGTGGATGAACCAACCGCGTTGTTCATCGTGCAATCACGAGAAAACGTCGCTCAAACGGACAGAGGGTCCGCAGACGCAAGAAGAGCGAGCGGGTGGTGCGAGTCGCGTCGAAGTATTCCAGTGTCCAGCGTGTGCGCAATTTACTCGCTTTCCGCGGTATAACGACCCTGTCAAGCTCCTGAGCACACGAACTGGGAGATGCGGAGAGTGGGCGAATTGCTTCACACTGTGCTGTCGTGCTATGGGCTTTGAGGCGCGCTATGTCCTCGACTTTACAGATCATGTGTGGACGGAGGTGTATTCTGAGCATTTCAAGCGATGGCTTCATTGCGACTCGTGCGAAGACCAGCTGGATTGCCCGCTAACGTATGAAGTTGGGTGGGGAAAGAAGCTTTCGTACATTTTCTCATTCTCGCGTGACGAAGTGGTTGATTCAGCGAAACGGTACACGCAGAACTGGGATGCCATGAAATCGAGACGGCGCGATGTCAGTGAGAAGTGGCTCAGCGCCAAAATTGACGAACTGAATCAAAGCATGTGGCCGCAGCTTCCTGCAGAGCGGGTGCACGTTCTTGAGGAGCGGGCCAAAGTTGAGCGAGAAGAGCTGTCTCGTGGTCGCGTGGCCACTGCTGGCGAAGTCAAGGGACGCGTATCGGGTTCGGCTGAATGGAAGAGTGGGCGGAACGAGGATGGAACGAGCGGGTCTGCCAGTGTGGACGGTTCAGCAGTTGGCCAAAGCTCGGAGAAAATGCGGACAGCACTGTCCAAAGCTGAGGTCCTTCAACAAATCCTCAAGAATCTCGTGGTTGGGTGTGGCGTGGAGCGGTGCTTCAATCCGTATTGTGCCCTGAGCCAGTCTGCTGCAGCCAAAATCAAGTCGTCTGATGTGAATGCGCGCGCAGCACAAGCGATTCCGATGATCAGCGAGCTTGGCAACAGTGGGCTCTCAGCTGAGGCACTGCTGTTGCTCTCCTGTCCGACCTCGGCCAAGGATATTCGCTCGTTCATATTAGAGTTCAATCCCAGCGCGTATTATCCGCTGCAGGATCCTCCAAGATCGTCAGTATTGGACAATCTGATCGACATTTCTGGCAATGAACAGCATGTTGGAGGTACTGCGATGGATGGCGCACTGCGCAAGCCTTTTCGGATTCCTGGTGTGGGTAGCACCGCCAACGATGATCATGCTTTCGGCTTGCAACTGCTCGACGGCCAGCAATTTGAAACGCCAGCGGTTGGCGCAGAGTCAATTGTGTCGTTCCTGTTCCGTATTGATGAGCTTTCTCCGACTACGAGCCACTTGAACGATTCGGAAGTGTGCATTGAACTGGTTTTCGTCCCCACCGACGCCAACTTGACAGCGACGAGCTTTCAAGTCGTACGAGATCGAATGCACAACACATTTTTGTGTCGGTTCAAGCCACAAGACGGTGCGGAATGGATTGCGTCTGGAGTGGTGACTCTCGACTTTTCACGCTACGGTCACATTGGAATCCAGCAGTCAGCACACGAGTTCGTGGCGATCCTGAATGGCGCTGAGGTTCTGCGAAAGCCGATGGAGCAATCTGGCCATTTGAGCACGAAGAGCGTGCTCATTCGGAAACCTCAGGTCGCTGGCCAAGACAGTCACCGGATCGGAATGTGCATTAGCCATTTTGCCATATTTGATCGAGACTCCATCAGTGATCTCGCAGAAGTTTGCTCCAAGATGAGCCAGCAGTTTGTTTCGGCGCCACCGCTTCAAGCGTACGGGCCAAACGGAGCGGTCAGTGGCAAACGATGTGCGGAGGCAGTGGCCAGTGCAAGATCGGGCTATCGAGTGCTGCGCATATTATGTAAGTCTTGCGCTCGGGGTTTGATGCAATGTATGGTGCTTGCTCACTGTGTTCATGTTGCATGAGCAGTGTGGGGTGGTGAGTTTCTCGACGGGATACAACTCATTTATGCGCCAATAGTCCCTACGAGCAGCGCCGAGCCAGAGATTGCCGGCTCGTTTGTCGGGAACGCAAAGGCGAAGAACTCGATTACGACGCCGACCGTCAGCTTCGACCTGTGTCCCGAGGAGTTCATTGCAGAAGTTCGAGGTCGCAAGGGAGCCTGGACCGACAGTATTTGCCTGCGCACCAACTTCGGACGTGAAGTGCGATGTGGTGGCGGCGGTGGCGGGGACTTTGCCATCAAGCTCCCCCCTGCTAGCGAGGTTCGAGCGATTACGTTCGACGTCGGCGACCACCTGACGGACTCCATCGCGTTCGTCATTGCAGGCGGGTCGACACTTCCATCTATCCAGTCGAGTGCGTACTCTATCGCGCTCTGAAATGAATGTGTAACGCTGTATCTTACTGTATACGATGATGAACGATGCAGGCTCCATGACGCAACAGCTCCGCGGAATATTGGAGTCATCGTCGTCCACCTCCCGCCAAAGTGCTGTTGTTGCAGGTTTGTGTCGTTGTGTCGCGCCAGAGACTGCCGACGTGCTTGCTGACGTATTGCTTGCCAGCGTTGCGATATCTGGACAACATTGCAAAGCAGCCTGGGGAGGCCAAGTTCCATCGCATTCGCGCGGGGAACAAGTTCTTCGTAGCCAACGTCGGGGTTCTCGGCGAGAAGACTCAGCGCGAGTTCATGCACTGGTGCGGGTTTGTTCCCGAGGAGGCTTCGGCAGCTGAGAGGAGCTACGTGTTCCGACCTGACGAAATCACGGCTGGCGATATCAAGTGTGGGGGGACCAGCGAAACCGCGGAAGGTTCCGGCATTGGGATGGTCGCGGCTCAAGCACAGACACGCATGGCGTGCCTCCATATCCTTCAAGCCGACACGAAATAGGGCATTGCTCAATATCACGTGAGTTATCTAAACTCGCCTGTTCTGCTTGATTGAATGATTGGTCCAGCACCTCGCTTGATCCACTCGTGTTAGTAGGTGACGCATGTACTGATGGCTGCAGGAGAGACAGTGGAGCGGCCAGTTGCATTACGACAGACGAACAGGGCGTGTGGGGACAAGAGCCATGTACCTACGTAGTGCTTCGAACGAGCTTGATAGTAATTCGTGTCGTGTTGTCGAGCGAGTTAACGCGTGTTATGTGGGGCATCCAACTGCAAATGGGTCACGAGGTGCCAGAGAAGCTCGGATCCATTGGACCCATGCGAACTGTACGCCATTCCCAAAACCAGGTGTATTTTGCGATTCGGCGCGTTGTCGACGAGCAAGAGCTGACCGTGTTCTGCGTCGCAACCCGCTGATCAGGACATGTTTGGCGACTGAATGCTTCAACTTGCGCCGGACGAGGAGCGACGGCGCCGCCAAACTAGAAATGGGACGATCGCGAGCGACGCTATCACTGCGAGTACTGTAGCGGTCGACGCTGCGCCGCCGCTCATGCCTGTGGTTTCACCTGTAGCCATTCGCCCTTCCTGTCCAGTTCGAGCAAGGTCTTGGCCGAACCCGAGACGAGGACTATCCCGTCGGCGCGTCCATGCTGGAGCACTAAGCGGCTTTCTCAACGCGGCCCAGGCAAAGCTTTCGTTCGCGTCCGCGCTCGGCCAGTTCGCAATTTGCAGTCAAGGGATTACGACCACAGTGTTTGTCAAGACTCCACCATGAGCAACGCACCACTCAACTCCGAGCAACGTACGATCACGGACGCCGACGTGTTGGGGCTGCTCTCGGAAGCGGCGCCGCCTCCGTACCCTCAGACGGAGGTAGGGGTGCCACCGCGCCGACGCCGTCGCACGAGGGTGGCGGTGCCGCTCCCGGAAGCAGCCAGGAACCTCGACCCCGAGGAGGTGAGCCGCTTGCGGAACCGGTTGGCGGCCAAGAGGTCCCGCGACCGCGCCGCGCAGCGCACGGCCGACCTCGAGGAGATGGTTCGTGAGCTCTGGAAGCGCGTGCAGTACCTCGAGGCGCTCGTCGTCGCGTTGCGTCCCGACCGGTCGGAGCTGTACAGCCAGTACGAGCCGTACTACGTGTCGCATTCGCTGCCGGCTCAGGGCCGCGAGCCAGCTCGCGCCGTCGACATGACGGAGCTCAGCTGGGTGCTCGACGCCGACGCTGACGCCGGCACCGCCAGCGACGACGGCCAGACCGCGTAGAGACTGGGCTCTCGATGCGGACGCAGCGAAGTGAAGCTGTGTTTGGAGGCTGTGGGTGAAGTGAACAAGGCCGAAACGGAGGACAGGGGCCAGGCTGGAGGAACGAGCGTGCTCGGGAGGCTTCGTCGAGTTTGGAGGGTTAGAACTCGTAGGTACAGTGCAGCGACGAAGTGAACACGGAGCCAACTGAATGCGTTATCGAGGAAGGTGCTACGGGCTGACTTCCATTCCGTTGGCTTGGCGGTGGGCCATCCACGCAAGTTGTGATGGCGCTCTGGACCACTAGCAGCCTGAAACGTGGCTTCTCGGTGCACGAGACAGCTCGCCATCACTCCCTACGTGTTTTCAAGCCATACCCTGAGCCTCTGTTCTCGTTCCGACGCTTGGTCGCGCAGTCTTGGATCGCGGCTGAGCGCCATAGCGTTTGGCTCCAAAGTGTACCCATCGATTGTGAATGTTGGTCAAGTGAACCCACAGTTTCAAAACCAGGTGGGTTCAACTCCAGATCCCACATAGTGTGCCACGTTGGACAATTTTGCGAGGTTACCTGCTTTTGACACCGGAACATGGCTACACAATCTGCCGAGCAGGTTCAGAATCCGCTGGATACTTGCACCCACGCACTGTAGCCTTCCGCTACGAGCCAGTTAAGCCCTCGGAGCAAAGTAGTGCCGTTATCAGCGCGAGTGAAGGTATGGATTGACTTACTCTGCCTGCCATGTACCGCGGCTCTGACCACATCGGGCCTCGACTCAAGCGACTCACTTTTCAATTCGCTCCCTACCACGTACTCGCTTCGGCTTCTCAGCGCGTCAACGCGGCTGATCATTAAGCTGCGGCCGCCATGAATGCGATGCAGATCGAGCCACCGACCGTGACACAAGCGGACGTGAACGAGCTGCTGTCGCGCTCGAGCTCGCCCATGGACGCCGAGACGCAGTTCGGAAAGCCACCTCCGCGGCGCCGTCGTGCGCGCGTGGCCATCCCCGTGTCGCCCGAGGACCAGGCGCTCGGGCCAGAGGAGCTGCAGAAGAAGAAAAACCGCGTGGCCGCGCAGCGTTCGCGCGTGCGAGCGCAGCAGCGCACGGCCGACCTCGAGGAGATGGTTCGTGAGCTCTGGAAGCGCGTGCAGTACCTCGAAGGCGTCGTGCAGGCGCTCCGTCCGGACGTGACGGCGCTCTACAACCAGTACGAGCCGTACGCCGTCTCACACCAGCTGCAGCCACAGGGCCAGCAACCGGCGCGGCCCGTCGACCTCACCGAGCTCGAGTGGATCTTGCGTCCGGACGGCAGTGACGACGATGCTCACTTCGCCTAGAGACGACGGCGGCCAAGGAGCACGGCGAAACTCCCAACTAGCTGGATTTGATTTGATATATACTGAGCGTGAGTAGACCTCGCGACGGCACTATAAACACCTGAAGAACTGTGATGCACGATGCACTCTACTTGGTCGCGTGGCGGTGGCAGAAGTCCGCGATACGCGCGAACGCCTCGCGCAGCACGGTCGGCGGAGGCGCGACTACGATGCGAAAGTAGTTGGCGAGGGTGAAGCACTGGCCGGGAAGCACCACGACGCTCTCCTCCTCGATCAGCCGCTTGGCAAAGTCGATGTCGTCCTTGAACCCGCGCAGCACATTCGTATCGATCTTAATCTGTTCCACACAAAACAGTATTAGATATACCCACATTTTCCACAGCACAAACAAACAAATATGCAAACTAGAAACAGAACATACCATCGCATACATGGCACCCTGCGGGATCGAGAGCTCGAGCCCGGGGATGGCGTCCACGGCCTCCTTGGCGAACACGGCGTTGGCCTCAAGGGTGGCGAAGTAGCTCTTCTTGAACTCCGAGATCTGCTTCTCGGCGTCGCTACCCGGCGTCGGGGTCAGCAGCTCCGGCACGATGCTCTGTCGCGAACGATATAGGTCAGCACTGAAGTCTAAACAGTTCCGAATGAACGCGACGCACCTCGGCGAGCGAGTTGGGTGCGAACGTGAGCTGCGCGAGTTTGAGGAAGGCCTCCTTGACCCTGGCGAGCACTCCGTTGCGGTCGTGCACGACCAGCCAGCCGATGCGCCAGCCCGGGACAAGGAAGTGCTTGGCGAGACCGCCGAGTGTCACGACCGGCACAGTCGTCGACAGCGATCCGATCGGGTGGAATTGGTTGGCGCCGAAGGCCATGTCGCCGTAGATCTCGTCCTGAATAGGGGAGGGAAGAGTCTCAGTACAGCATTTGGAATCAGCCTCTGGCGGTCGAACGTACTGCGATGATGGGGACCTTGTTCGCTTCGGCGACTCGCAGGATCGCCTCCAGGTGCTCCTGTAGATGGGACAAAACGCGGTGAGCCTCTGGAACCCAGTAGGACAGCACAGAGGATCTACCAAGTTGCTCACTTTGGAGTAGACGCTGCCGCACGGGTTCGACGGGTTGTTGATGAGGATGGCGCGCGTGTTCGAGTCGATCTGCGCCTCCATTTGCGCCAGGTCGGCCTCCCAGTTCTTCTCGGGCTGTTGGTCAAGAAGGCAGCGGGTTAGCAAGAACTGACCGACATCTCGGGTTAACCTGGCCGAAGCACCTTACCAGCAGGTCGTAATACCGGAACTCGATGTTGTGCGCGTCGGCCGTGACCTCGTACACGGGGAAGCCCGGGCGAGGCACGAGGATGTTCTCGCCGCGACCTGCGAGACCCCACATGGCCATCTGGATGGCGCCAAGGCATCCGTTGGTGAGGACCACGTCCTGTTTGCAACAAGGACAGTCACGGAGGGTCAGCAGCGATATACACCCCGACAGATCCAGACCAACTCCGACACGTACATCCTTGGTGACGGGGAAGGAGGGCGAGTTCTCGGTCTGCGCGATGGCGGCGCGCGCGGCGGCCGAGCCGACAGCCGGGAGGTAGCCGTTGTGCTTCATGGAGCTGCGGGCGAACAAGGTTGGAAAATCACGTTAGCCCTCGAGCCTGCCAGAGGTTGAAATGCAGTTCAACGCACCGAACGTTGCGGACGATGGCGTCGGTCAGCACGTTCGGTGGCAGCAGGTTCCCGTAGACAGTCGGGTCGCCTGTCGACAACATGGGTTAGCAAACACGCTACCGCGTCGGATGAAATGAATTATCTGCTCTGTACCGATCGAAAGCGAGAGCAGCTCCTTGTCGAGGTTGCGCGGCTGCTTCTGAATGTTGTCGACGATCTCGCGGATCGGGTTCGCGCGGTAGTTGACAAACTCGGACGGCGCGACAGTGGTCCAGGCCTTGGGGCGGCTCGACGGCGCCTCGGCCGGGTTCGCGCTGCCGCCAGCATCGACTGATGAAAAGTTGGTCATGCTTGATCAGTGGCGGATAGTATCAAATGCCGATTGCGGAGCAGGTAGCCAAATTCGAAATGAGTTGAGCGAGCAGCGGCTAGCGAGTTTTTTAGGGCCGAACTTCTGGTCGCTGCCATCGCTTCAAGGCGATTGCTCGGCTGACCCGGCAATTGGAGATGCGCAACCGCCCAAGCAGCTCCGCGAGCGTCTCAACATCCGGATTGCCCCGATTTGGCTGCATCATCTGGATGTTGAGACGCCAATGACACGGTTTTAGACAGATGTGTTTAGTGGTTTAGCCGCCGATTTAGAACAGATGGCAGCGATTTAATGATGTAACCGCTGCTCCATGTTGAAGATTTGAATTTGGACTTCGCTTCGGCCCACTGGACGTTTCGCGGTTCTCGGCGTCTCGGGTTGAAGGAAAATGGCTTCAACCCTGCAGCACGAGCCGCCAGCGATCTTGTCCCTCCCAACTTCAACCTGAACTACAATCCGATTTAACTTGAAAGATATCCTCTTCGTTTAGTCTGTCCTCTGCCGCTTTGCTTTCTGCACGTAAAACAGCGGTAAAATCCGCGCTAACTCGCGTTGAATTAGTCAGCGCCAAACCTCTGCAACGCAAGCCGCAGACGTCACTGTCGATTGGCCCAATCGGTTTGAGCATTCGACCATCGAGTGACCCGCAGATCTTGGATGGAGCGCATGCCGCCGACGTCACGCGTCCGCCCGCATGTCGCATTCGACTGCGATCAGCCCAACGCAAGGTGGTCGTCTGCTGCAGGCACAGGATATTAGCTGTCCACCTTCGAAATGGTTGGAACCAGCTACAAACCCACATGTGCTGTGTTAATGCAGCGGATCGCACCACGCGCGCATAAACTCCCAGCGCGGGTGAATCGAACACGGACATATCGACCACCATTTCTACTTTCCCAGCTCGGAAGGTATCTTTCCAAACGAAGCCGTACCCAACCCAGCTTGTGGACCACAAATGATATTTCATTCGTGCAACTCAGCTTTTGGCGGTCTTACCTGCACACCGCCACAAGGTGGCAAGGACAATGTCAATCACAAAGACGCCAACACTGCAACTCGAACGCGAATTCGTGTTGAACGTGGTTCAGTCGGCATCGAGCATGCTCGGCAATGCATTGTTTAGCCTAGGTTCACCATCGTTTCTCGGCAGAAATGAATGAATGTTGGAGAGATCGTTGATGCTGCTGCTTCCGACGAGATGCTGCTGATTGCCAGTGCGCCGCTGGCTGTCGAGAAACATGAAGAGAAAAAGCAGCGGCTGTTGCCCCGCATCTGGCCTGCCACGCTAGCGGAACTGCGACTTGAGCACGAGGAGGCGGCCGTCGATGGCGTCCACCTCGACGTCGCAGATGGTGCGCAGGATGTCCTTGAGCAGCGCCTTGTCGTTGTCCGTCACGATCACGCGGCGCAGCTTCTTGAGCAGGTCGCGCGTGCGCATACGGCCGCCGTAGCGCATGAGCTCCTGCTGCACGCCGGCTTCCGTGAGTCGGGTAGTCGACGAGGACGAACTGACAGCCGTTTTGGGCTGCTTGGTCGGCGTGCCATCCGTGTGAGACTGGTCGGGGTTTGCGCGCTTGTTTCCGACTCCAGTGGCGCCGTCGGCACCCCCAGTCGAGACCTTTTTGCCAGCGCCGTTTGCCTCGCTAGCTCCACCGGCCTTTCCATTCTCAGCCGCAGCTCCACCAGCCGCGTTCGAGACGCCACCGCCGCTTGAAGCCGGAGCCTCGTCCGACCGATCTCGGATGATGTTGCCGCCGAGGTCGCGCTTGATCTTGTCCATGTCCTGGGCGGTGAAGTTGTCGTCCTCGTCTTCCCCGTCGCCCTCCTCGCCGTCCTTCTCGTTGCCCGTCTCGAGCATCTCGCCACTTTGCGCGCGCTTGAGCAGATCCTTCATTGCCTGGCCCGTCTCCGTCAGCTTGCCCGTTCCCTCTGGGTCCACCTCGAACTCATCGCTCTCCGAGTCGGACGGCACGCCCTTCACATCGTTGTCGATCTCCGCGTCACTCTCGTCGTCGTCGAACTTCTCGTCAAAGTCGCCGCCGTCCTCGCCCGTCGGACCAGCTTCCTCAGTCGCCTTGGGCCGCGCCACGCGCCGCGGTCGCGCTGTTTCACTGACATTGAACATGTCTTCGGCCTCGGACTTGACGCGAGCACCGCCTCCCGCCCCGCCGCCGCCACCACCACCGCCCACGGCACCCGTGCGCATGCGCGGCGCGCTGACCGTGTCGTTCCCGCCAGAGTCGGGCTTGTCCTCTCCCGCGAGCTTGTGGTTCATGAGCCAGCGCTCGACCGCACGCTTCTTCTCGTTGTTCAGCTCCTCGGCCTCCTCCAGCGTGAGCGTGCGGTAGCCGAGGGGCTTCTTGAACCGGAACCACTGCTCCACAGGCATCACCGAGAACTCGTCGTTGTGTCGGTTCTTCACCAGCAGCATGTACGTCGACTGCTGGCCGCCCTCGAACGTGCCGAGGAACTTGTTGCTGCCGTCCTTGTCCTCGATCACCCACCCGTTCTGGCGCGTGTCCTTGCGGCGTCGGCGACGGCGCTTCCGCAGCGCAGGGTTGTACCCCACAGGCTCCTCATCCTTCTTCTCCTCCTCGTCGTCCACGCGCTCGGGCTCCGGGTACATCATGACGGGTTGCGAGCACTCGCTCAGCTTCGGCAGCTTCGGCAGGTCGAAGCGCGCGATGTTGTAGCGCTTGATGGACGGCGTCGCGCGCAGCACGAACGTCTCCATCTCCGCCGCGGACCCCACGGACCCGAGCGAGCCGCCGGCCGCCCCCGGACGTCCACGGGGGCCGCCGTTCGGCACAGGTCTCTGCTGGTTGCGCTGCATTTTGCCAAGTGGACGGTTCGTTTCCGGATCGCGACTGAGATCCGATAAAGTACGAACATAACCACGTTATTACGTATTTCTCGGTACTGGTGCTGAATAGTGTGGAGCCACCGACGATTTGTTCGTGTCACCAACTTGTTGGAGACTTGCACGAGACCGCAGCATTCAGTTGATCCAAATCATTGAACCGCTTGCTCAGCAGGGCGTATTGGATGCATGCTGCGGCTGGCGGAATTGTGGTTGGAGGACGAACCAATGTCTGCAGTCCTCATCCCGCTCAAACTAGCAAAGGGTCTTTATGATGTAGATGACCCGCGTCTTGTCATCAGCGCTCTCAACGAACTGGCTCAATGACCGCAGCAGCTTGAGTGTGCGCATGTGGCCGTCGTGGTGCAGCAGCTCCTGCAGAATGGATGCTTGCGTCAGCTGTACATTCGTCTCCACCTCGATTTCGTGGTCAGGTCGAGCGACAACAGCAGCAGCCTCGCCGTCGCTTGTCATCTCGTCCGACCCGCTGCGCTGCATATTTCAAATTGAGGACCTCAACCCACACTTTTCTTGAAGCTTGGTGTGGATCGAGTCTGGCTGGATACGCATCGCTCGATTGAGCGAGCACCTTCGGGTTCAATCACATGTCAGCAGAACGATCAACATTCGTCGTGAAATGTGTGTGATACGCTGTTTTCGTAAAGTACGGATTTTCAAGAACCGAACTTATCTATGATGCAGATCACGGTCTCGTGAGTGCTGGTCGATCGACCCGAATGCGAAAGATCATCTCCAGTCCCAAATAGTGATGGCGCGCGGACAGCAGCGACAAGAGCAGCAGACGCGGCCAGCGGCAGAGCAGAAGCAACGGACAGAAGACAGAATGGACAAGAAGGACAAGAAGCCGAGAGCGAAGGGCGGGTCGAAGTCTCGCAACGCGTCGAGCGAGCGCGTGGTCGTGGCATGGGACGATGCAGTGAAGGACCAAGCGAGTCAAAGCAGCGACGGACAACCTGCGTCTTCGATCGGCCAGCGCTCGTCGGGTTTGGCAGAGGAGAAGGGGCCTGCTCAAGCCAAGAAGAGCAAGAACAAGAAGAAGGGCAAGAAGCAACAGAGCAAGCGCACTGTGGGTCGGGACGACTTCGAGGAGGACGCTCTGATCGGCGGGAGCGATGAGGACGACAGCGAGGTGGATACCGATACGTTCGGAGGGAGCAAGTTCGTTATGCTGGACATTGAAGACGAGCTGGAGGAGTTGGTGCTCGAGGCGTCAGCAGGCGGAGGCGGTAATGCTGGTCGACGGCGACTGAATGCAGCCTTTGCGAAGCCCAAACGAAGCAAAGCCAAGTTGAAGGAGGAGAAGTCTGCCAAGGGCGGTGATGAGGGACGCGAACGCTCAGGCAAGAAGAAGACAGTATACGTGAAGAAGACACGGACGACAGCCAGCACTACGACGGAGGTTTTCGAGCAAGTTGAGAGAGATGCGACGACATTGCCGCATGAAGGCAAGAAGGGCAACAAACAGAGTGCGGCCGTCGCTGCGTCACGTGAAGGAAAACGACAGGAGGGGCACAAGACAGCTCGAGACCATGCCAGCAATCGTGGTGGCCGGTCTGACAAGGCTCCTGCTGAGAACGGGAGTCGGAGCAAAGGCAAGCAAGACACGAAGTCTCAGTCACGATCGGATGCGGTCCGGGGTCGACGTGACAATGACCGGTCCGTGTATACGGAGTATCTCACCCGTGACGATGTCACCAGAGGACTCGAAGACGGCTCGTTGCTGCAGGGCAAACTCCGCGTGAACGAAATGTATCGGATGGACGGTTACGTTACTGTCGATGGCATCTCGATGGATATCCTCGTCAAAGGAATGGAAGACCGGAATCGCGCCGTGCACAGTGATCTCGTGGTTATCAAGTTGCACCCAGAAGCGGAGTGGAAGGCTCTGGGTGACGCAAAGGCGGATGCTGACGACAACGATAACCAGAGCAAGACTAACGTTCCTCAGCCGTCCCCATCGCCAGGTGCAGACATTGATGAGACGGCGTTGCACTCTTTGTGGCGTCCGAATGTAGACTCGACACATTGTATCCTTCAACGCTCGGCTGACAAGGAGAGCGACAGTGTGTCGAACAAGCAACGCCTCGCTGTGGCCAACCTCAACCAACAGATTCAGAAGTGCCGATCACGGCCGACAGCGGCGGTGGTGTTCATCCTAGCAGCGGGCAACGCGAACGGGTATATTGGTACTCTCGAGCCGAAGTCGAAGGTCACGGATGTGAATGCGACCCTTCCAAGTGACGACAACTACGCGTACTTCAACGCGCAAGACCAGAGACTCCCGCGACGCATTCACATTCCGCGACTCCAGTTGCCGGACGAGTTCATCCGCCGTCCGGTCTTCTATTCGAAAACGATGCTTTGCTTTTGCCGAATCAAGTCGTGGGCAACCGAGTTTCGGAGTCCCATGGGTGAGTTTGTCAGGACGGTCGGCGAGTACACTGGCATTGAGACTGGGATCTCTGCGATTCTCTCCAAGAACGGTCTCCAAGACCACACCGTCGACTTCGACAGCGCGATCTTGGAGGAGCTCGATGCAAAGTACGGGACGAGCGGCGAGAAGTGGCAAATCCCGGAGGAGGAGCTGCACAAGCGTCGAGACTTTCGTGATTTCCAGATCTTCAGCATTGATCCGTACAACGCGCGCGACTTGGACGACGCTCTGCATATCCGCGCGCTGGACGACGACAGAACGACTTTTGAGGTCGGCGTACATATCGCAGACGTCACGCATTTCGTCGAGCCTCACTCGTTGCTCGACAAGGAGGCGCAATCGCGCGCTACAAGCGTCTATTTGCCGAACCGCGTTCTGCCGATGCTTCCTCGGATCTTGTGCGAAAAGCTGTGCTCATTGCAGCCGCAAGTGGATCGTCTGGCGTTTTCGGTGGTGTGGCAAATGAAAGTGGACGGCACTCTGGTCGATGGAGTGCAGCCGTGGTTCGGCAAGTCGATCATTCGTTCATGTTGTAAGTTGGACTACGGCTCGGCCCAGAAGATGCTGGATGGTGCCATTACAGCAGAGAGCCTGGACGAGTGGGAGGTTGATCGGCGTCCGATTCCTGGCGAGAACCCGAAGATTACGAATGCAACCGTGATTCAGAGTGTAAAAGACTTGTGGGCAATTGGCGAGAATCGGCGCGCAATGCGCTTTGAGACTGGCGCCATCAGCTTGAACGACATCAAGATCGTGTTTTCGCTCGACTCGAAGGGAAACCCGACGCAGTTCGGTTCGTACCAGATCAAGGACAGTAACCGACTGGTGGAGGAGTACATGCTGCTAGCCAATTACTTGGTTGCTCAGCAGCTGCTGCATGCGCATGGGCCGCTCGCCTTCATTCGTCACCACCCGGAGCCCGTGGCTCGTGCGATGGAGCTCGCTCTGGGCTTACTGAACGAACACGCGTTTGGCATCGATGGAACCACAACCAAGCGGCTGTCAGATTCGTTGGATCAAGTGCGCCAACGTCATGGAGAGACGGCGTTCGCGATCGTCCAGGCACTGTTGATCAAGCCCATGAAGCCAGCGGAGTACATGGTCGCTGGGAACGGCGCATCTCCCGAGTCGTGGCGCCACTACGCGCTCAATATCCCGTACTACACGCACTTTACGTCGCCAATTCGTCGGTACGCTGATGTGATTGTTCACCGCCTACTTCAGGAGAGCGTTGTGAATGCATCGACCGATGATTCGCCTGTCCCTGGCACCTCGAACGTGGAAGCCAGACTGCTCGAGTATACCTCTGTCGCTCAGAACTGCAACGAGAAGAAGATGACTTCCAAGGCCGCCGAGAAGGAGTGCGACGAGGTGTTTTTGTGCGCATACGTGAAGCACCTGGGATCCGTCGACGTCACGGGTGTGGTCATGAGCTTGGGCCAGAAGAGCTTCACCGTGCACATCCTCGAGCTCGGCTTGGAGCGCAGGTTGTTCTTAATCGATCTGCACATTACAGGCTCGTGGAACGAGAAGGCGAAGACGCTGACGGTTGAAGTGCCGCCACCGAACAAAAAGGGGAAGAAGACAAACAAAGCGAAACGCAACGGCGACAGTGACACCACATCGACACCACCCACTGATGGCTCCAAGGTTGAAGAAGAGGCGGCGCCGACGACGAAGCAGCTTCTCCAGCTGTCATTCATGAAGCAAGTGCGACTGAGGATGTCGGCGACGACGAAAATGCCTCTTGCGCTCAAGTTCGCACTGATCGGAGCTGCGTAGAGTGCAAGTGAACAGCAGCAATAGCGACCGAGACCTGAAAGTGGTTCAGTAGCTCGCGTATTTGGTCCGATAGGATGTAAATAATGGCGACGACTGCAGACTCAGACATTGACATTTTTGACTCTCTACACTTCTTGGCAGTCTACCTCACACTACTACCGAGAGATCATGTAACTTGCAGC
The DNA here is from genome assembly GCA_003413675.1 of Phytopythium vexans. Lineage (NCBI taxonomy): Eukaryota > Oomycota > Peronosporomycetes > Pythiales > Pythiaceae > Phytopythium > Phytopythium vexans. The sequence goes on from QLOC01000005.1 coordinate 339,162, forward strand.
TCATCTCTCTTTTGAAAGTCCAGATGTTGCCTAAACGAGCTCAAGTGCGTCGAACACGACGGACGCGTGAAGGAACTCCTCGTCCGGGTCGGTTGAACCGCTGGCGATCGTGAGCGTGATCGTGTTGGTGCCCGTGACGAGGTACTTGGACGGGATCGTGTACGTGTACGTCTTGTAATTGCCCATCGTGACGCCACGGGTGACACCACGGGTCTTGACAGCAACGGATGCCGGCACGCTTGGCGTGTACTTACTGTTGACGGTGATGGAGTTGCGGCCGCTGCTCTGCGCGAGCGAGACACCGATCTTGAGCGTGCGGTCCGAGGATGCCTGCGTCGACGTGAGCGAGAACGAGAGCGTGATCGGGTCGTTGACGGAGCGAAACTGCGCCATGGGGAAGTCGCTGTCGTCATCTGTGCCAGGCTTGAACGTGATGGCCTCCCAGTCGGACATGCTCACGTCGCTCGGGTGGGCACGGTGGATCTTGTCAGCGTTCAAAAAGCCGTCAGGCGTGCCGTCCCACTCGCCGATGCGCCAGATCGGGTCGCTCTCGATCGTGTAGGAAACCTTCGCGGTCGCCGATGTCGTCTTCCCCTTCGTGACCGTCACCTCAGTCCTGCTCACGGCCAGTTCTTTCTTGTACACGGTCATGTTGTACGTGCCGGGCTTCATAAGAGGCGACTTGAACGACGTGGCGCTCGCGCCGAGCGATGACCAGTATTGCGCGGCGTCGTTGGACCAAGCCACGACAACATCCGACGAACCGATGACGTCGGCCGAGTCCGAGATGGACCCGGAGATCTGGCCACGACCGCTCTCGATGACCAACCCGCTCAAGTCGAGGCTCTGGAAGAAATCAAAGTCGACGGACGAGGTCGTCGGCGCGTCGCCCGACGTGAACACGAGCGCGTACGGTCCATGAAAGCCGTACCGGTAGCTCTCGGTTCGCGTGTGGTCCGAGTTCATGTAGAAGGAGAGCTCGGTGGCCGTGTCAACCTTGATGTTGATGTCACGCCAGAAGGGTCCGCCGATGGACGTCTCGAAGCCGAGGTCCGAGACGACAAAGTACACCCCAGCATCCACCGATTTGCTGTACACGCCGAAGACCTGGTTGTCGATGAAAGGTACGCCAGAGTAGAACTTGGACCGCGTCGTGCCGTTGCTCAGAGAGTAAACGTCCTCGGCCTCGATGGCGGTGTCCGACGTCGAGTCGTAGGTGGCCTCAACAGCTCCGGCAGCAACCACGTCGCGGTCCAGTCGGGCCAGGAAGCGCAGCTCGGAGAGGTCGGCGGCCGTGGTGTGGTAGGTGCCCATGTAGATGGCGTTCTCGCCGCTGCGGAACAGGTAGTACTGCGTGATGCCCGTGGCCTCGCACGTGATCTGGATCGTGTCGTCCAGGTCCGAGAGCGTGTCGATGCTCGACGTGACTGTGCCGAGTCCCGAGTTGATGTGCGTGCGCTTGGAGCTGTACTGGAGCTCGTTGCCGTTCAGGTCGAGCGACGAGATGTCGCACGTCGACTGCGTCATGGTGACGGTGAGTCCACCGCCCGTCGTGATGACCCAGCTGCTGGAGCTGCTCTTGTATCCGAAGGACGAGGCAGCTTCAGCGCCGATCGCTGCGAAGGCGACGAGCGCGGCCGAGAACAGCGCGCGCATGGCTGTTGAGTTCCTGGGAGGCGATGACCGACTTGGATAGCGAATTCAAGAGTGAACCGCTGTGCTACGCTGCTGTCCTCGTTGGTCGATGTTCGTTGAGGGTCCTTCCCACTCTGCCGAGTGTACGGACACTGCCACAAAGAGAAGCTCGACGAGCGCACGACCACGCGCATCTCGGGCTCCCGCTCCGGTGCTCGACCGTCAGCTGGCGAAAGCTCGGAGCGTTCGCGCCGACATCGTGGCCGCAACGTCACCTTCAAGCGGCTCCGCTGATCCAGCTGGTCGGTGCAGGTGCCAAACCGATCGCGAGCCTGTTGTCAAAGCAATCGCTTCAAGCACCTTGTAAAGGATGCGTTTTCTTGAAGTGGACCACACCATTTAATTTATTGATTGCGTATTGTCAAACGCGAATAGTTCGATAAATCAATAACTGTACTGCAACTGCCTTCGCTAGGTTCGTTCTCTGCGGCTTCATCCTGATCATACTTTACGTCTATTCCGCTAAGATTGGGGCAGCATGGCGCCGCGAGCGCTCTTGACCTGCGTCACGGTCGTCGCGCGCGCGCACGCAGGTGCGTTCTCGTGCCAGGAGGTGTGCGAGCGCATCGAGAGCTTCGTGGACGGTCCGGCGCGCTGGCGCGAGCTGAAGCTGCGCAAGACCGACACCCAGCGGATGCTGCGGGACCGCAAGCTGCACCGCAAGCGGCTGCCGTCGCGCGAGGCAAAAGACCTGGACAAGGCCATGCAGGCCGCGGCCGCCGGCGGGTATCTGCACATCCTCCGGTGGCTGAACGGGTGGTCGAGTCCCCCTACTGTTTGGCCAGTATCCTGCCAGGTGATGGACACGGCCGCGGCGTTCGGGAACCTCCGAGCGCTCGAGTGGCTGCATGCCAATCGACAGGAGGGCTGCTCGTCGGCGGCGATGACGGCAGCAGCGGGGATCGGACGGCTAGATATCGTGCAGTGGATCTATGAGCACTACCCGGCGGTTGGCTGCGCGCCGTGGACGCTGCGCTGGATGCTCCACCGAGGCCACGTCGACATTGCCGAGTGGCTCCACCAGCGCGCACTCGGCGGTCAGTGCATCACATCTGACATGAACATTGCGGCTGAGCTCGGACGATTCGAGATCATCAAGTTCGTGCACGAGAAGTGTCGTGGAATTCGGTGGGATGTCGGCGCAATGGACGGCGCGGCCGCCGGCGGACACCTCGACATTGTCAGATATCTGCACGAAAACCGGACGGAGGGGTGCACAACAGCGGCAATGAACGAAGCTGCAGAGCAGGGTCACCTTGCAGTGGTCAAATTTCTTCATGAGAACCGATCCGAGGGATGCACGCACCGGGCGATGGACGGCGCCGCGGCGAACGGACACCTCGACGTGCTCGAGTTCCTGCACCAGCACCGGGACGAAGGCTGCACGCCGAGCGCCATGGACCGCGCAGTTTTCCGGGGATACACTAATGTTGTCTCGTGGCTGCACGAGCACCGCACGGAGGGCTGCACAGCGACAGCGTTCAACTCGGCAGCCAGTCGGAGCGACCTGACGCTGCTGCGGTTCCTCTATGACAACTATCACGACGTCGCGAGGTGCACGGCCCGAGCAGTGCGCGCTGCGGTCTCGCGCGAGAATATTGAGATGCTCGATTGGCTGTTCGAGCGCTACCCTGATCTGTTCGAGATCGACGTGCTGATCGACTTTGCAGACCGACGGCAGCGAGATGGAGTCAAGGCGTGGCTGAGCGATCTACGAGAAGCGTTGGCTGGGATGGACGCTATTGTGCCTGAGGCGCGAGCCGCTTGAATGCGAGCTGCATGTTTTGCAAACTGTTGAGGCGGCGGCTGCGTCTGCGTGTGGATCGTGCTAGTGACGATGCCGGGTCGACGCACTCGATTTTCGTACCACATAGCACAGTGATTGATGAATGTAAACAATCTATTTGAAGCACCACTCGATGTGCCATTCCCCATGCCTGCAATCCGGCATGGCGGTTGAGACCGGAAACGTCCTTTCGCGAGAAAACTGCTGCAACATCGTATCTCTCGAGGTGGCGTTCACTGCTTTAGCTGACTTGGCGGAAGGATGTTGCGACGACCAAGCCTGGCGAAGCTGTTTACTTCATCCTCATCGGGATCTGACGTCCCCAAGACGCTGGCGGGCGTCAACGAAAGCTCGTCGGGACTCGCTGACGGTGCAGATGGCGACGCTAACGGATGCGCCATCCGAGTCGTGGTGCGTGCGCGACCCTTGAATGAGCGAGAGCTTCAGACCAAGTCGCCTGTCATCGTCAACGTTTCGCGGACCAGCATCCAGATCATCAACCCGATCGTGTTTTTGGACCCGTCGTACCTTGATGCTATCTCGACTCCATCTCGACGCGCAAGCGCAAACGATCTCCCCATTACACTGAGCAGTCAAGGTGTCACGGCCGCGCTGTCAATGGGTGAGTGTCGTACGTTCAACTTCGACCGGTGCTTCGGTGTCAACAGCTCTACGACGACCGAGTCGGAGCCGTTCGCGAATTCGTACGACATTGACTTCCAGACGCAACGACCAAACCAAGAGTTGATATTTGACGAAGTGGGTCGCGATATGATCAATTCAGCGTTCCAAGGGTTCAACTGCACGATTCTCGCCTACGGACAAACCGGCAGCGGCAAAACGCACACGATGGTTGGCGAAAAGAACTCCAAGGGTAAAGGCTTGATCCCACGAGTGTGTGAGGCGCTCTTCCAGGAAATCGACACGCGCAGAGCGAGCGAGAACAGCACTCGTGGCGAGGAGTCGACTGATCAATCTGATGGCATGGAAGCCAAACGAACCATATACAGCGCGACGGTGGGTGGATCCTTGTTGTTGTTGCTCTGATGTGTTTACGCCAGTAGTTTACATGGGTTCATGGTTTTCAGATTAGCTACTGCGAGATTTACAAGGAAAAGGTTAACGACCTGCTCGAAGCAGAACCGCTTCCGCTGTCTCCGCGCGCGTCCGCACCAAAGCCGAGGCTGTCACTCACTCAGACCACTCTAAGCGCTTCTGGTGATGATGCGGCGGCCCATCCGCCGTTACCGAATACCACCTGTCGACGAACCCTGCGCGTGCGAGAACACCCAGCGACCGGGCCATTTGTCGAAGGATTGAGCACGAGATCCGTCACATCGTACGACGAGATTGCCGAAGAGATGTTGGCGGGAGACAAGTTGCGTTCCGTTGCCGCAACTCTGATGAACCCGGTATCGTCTCGATCGCACGCGGTGTTCACCATCACGTTCACTCAGACCTCCTTCGACCCCGCCACGCAGAGTGCTAACGACAAGGTGATGTGCAATATTGGTGATGGAGTCGTCGCACACGCTAATCGATTCACTTGTTGCATCGCAGACATCGAAGATCTGCATGATTGATCTCGCAGGCTCGGAGCGTGCCGACGCCTCGGGCACTAGCGGTGATCGGTTGAAAGAAGGTGCAATGATCAACAAGAGCCTCACGACGTTGGGTCGAGTAATTTCGGCTTTGAGCAAGTGCGTTGCCGAGGTGATTGCTCTTGGTGGTCCAAACCAATTGATCACTCAGATCGTTCTTGCGCAGGCAAACCACTGAGCGCGTCCCTTACCGAGACAGCACGTTGACGTGGCTGCTTAAAGAGAGTCTGGGAGGCAACGCGAAGGTGGAGTTCTAGTCACTTTTGCTTTGTTTGTAAAGATGCACATCTGACGCCACCACATATTTCGCTGATCAGACGACAATGATTGCGATGGTTAGCCCATCCTCAGATGTACGTGTTTGCAAAGCATACCGACGCGATCGCATCGATACTGAAGGCGGGTGTCTGTGTAGAATTATGAAGAGACGATGAGCACGCTGCGTTATGCCGAGTCGGCGAAAAAGGTGATCAACCGTGCTGTTGTCAATGAAGACAAAAATGCGCGCATTATCCGGCAGCTGCGCGAAGAAATCGCCGATCTTCGGAGTCAGCTGTCGAGTGCTAAGCGGAGTCCTACCCGGAAGGCGAGCAATGCAGGTCTGTCGGCCAGTTTGAACGAGCGCGAAGAGTTCTATCAGCAGCTCCAGAAAGAAGTCGAGTTCTTCCGAAGTCAGCAACAGCAGCAGTTGCTTGTTGTTGCAGACGAGAGCCCACAAGGCACGGATTCTCGCACGCTTCGTCTGCATCGCACACTGCCCAGTCTCGTGAACATTCAGCTTGGATCAGACATTCACGACCACGTGTTGGCGTATACTCTAAGCGAGGGGGCCACTGTGTTTGGGACCGAACCGGCGACTGACAGCACTGATCAGGTTGCTACAACTTCAGGCGCTAGCAAAGAGCACCCCGATGCGGCACAACCCAGCCAGAGTCGGCGTTCGTCGTGGTCTCCGAGGCTGCTCAAACGGCGATCATCTTCTCGATCATCGGCGTCTGAAGACACCGCAGCTGGAGCCAGCAACACAGTTGGCGATGATTCTGCCACAAATGGCCGAGGATTGCTCAGAGATGCGTCTGCGGTTACTTGCCGTCTGATTGCCCGTGACGACGATATCACACCCCGACACGCTTCCATCTTGTGCACTGCAACTGTCAAAGAAGAGCAATCGTCAACTGAGGAGAGTCAAGAAACCGCGAACGTCTCACCTGAGTATCAGGTTACCATCCAAGCGCTAGACGACAATGGCGCTGTGAAGGTGAATGGGACACGAGTGCCAGTCGGAGATCAAGTGAAGCTCACTCATGGCGATCTAGTCGAGTTTGGAAGCTCGTATCGCCTGCGTTTTCACGGTACGTTAGCGGGCAAATTGATTGTTTTGCGAACTAAGTATGCTTACTGTATCGCATCGTGGTGTCTCCTATGCGGTCTATTACAGTCCCGGGATCCAACGTCTTGCCGCAGGCAAGCGAGGATCAATCGAACTTGAACTCAGCTGGTACCAACGATGCATCAGCTCCAATCTCAGGATCAGCCGACGAAACGGTGGGGAGTGAGGATATCCTCCGCCATGCTGTTGACGAAGCAAACGCCATCTGCAAACGGTTGCGCGTCGAAACAGAGTTTGAAGTTTACCGCGGAAGCGGCAAGCCGAACGAACCCAGCAGCAGCACACAAGGCCAAGGTGTAGTTGCGGTGAAGAAGAGGCTCGCTGAGTATCGCTATTCAGTGGAGAACTGGGATTTGGGCGAGTTCGAAAAGCAGCTCAGCTTATTGCGCGACGTCTCCGAGTCGTTAGATCGTCCCAACATACCTACAGCAACCATGAACGGTACCGAAAGCAGTGATCGCAGCGGTGCACTGGATTCTGCAAGCACTACGAAACTATCGACGTCTCGACCGCCAGCTATCACGCCAATTTCGACTCGTCACGATCATTCGCAGACAGCCAAATCGTCAAGCGATCGCACGAGGTTGCAAGCGCGCGACAACACTGATGCTTTGCCGCTCTGTGTCCGCTTGCTCGGATACGGTCAGATTCATTTAGATTCCTTCCGTCCGAGTACTGCCGTTGGTGGTGGAAGCTCGTTCTCTGTCACAATCTACAACTTGTCGGGGGATACGATCGGCGCTCTCGAGACCCGAATTGATGCAAGTGGCACATTATCGAACGTCACGAATTCACCATCGCTAAACAGTTCGAAAGGGGACGACAGGGCCAAGCTGCGGATATTTCTGGACAAACTGGAGCTTGATGTGGAGAAACATTTGGTATCTGCTGGTGTCTCGCTGACCGTGAACAACAACAATGCACCAACGAGCGTTCGCGGCGCCTCCAAAATGAACGCTGGATCTTGTAGCAGCTTTTCGACTCCACGCCTGGTAGGTATTGGGCTCACAGATGAGGTCGATTACGACACAAGCTGCAGTGTAGACCGTAGAACATTCAAGGTGAATCAATGCGTAGACACAACCATGGTGCCGAATGCTGGCGGTGCCGTTTCGACCACCACGACGGTTGCAATGAACGCGGATGATCGATTGACTGTGGAGGTATGGGGTTATGAGCAGCCGATGCGAACGCCGACCGAAGTGCCGACACACCGGATGGAGTTCTACGCTTCAGTGGACGTCGACGAGCGTGGGAGCGATGGATTGTACCATCCCGTGGCGGTCAAGACGGACGGCACGCTTCGATTGACCTGCAATCGACCTCGCCGTCTCAACGTCCGTGTCACCCAGTCCGATCTTCACGGCTTCGCACTGGCTCGGATCGTTCGAGTCAGCGTATCCCCGCCACTCCACGTCCGCGGTGATGCGGTTGATGCATTTGAATTGGCCGGGAAGTCGGCGCAATCATTCCACTCAAAGCTAGAGAGTGACTCGTCGACAGCCGTGCCAGAATCACCCACGCCTAAATCGCTAGCAGCTCACTGGTGTTCGCTCGATTTCCGTGGGGAACCGACGGTCGACGCGACCTCTAGGACAATTGGAGCTACTCTGCGTTGGGATCAAGTCAATGGACAGTCACCCGAATCTCCGGACGCAACCGGGTCGCGTACTGTCTATCGTGTCGTCATCGCGTTCACCACGCAGTGGTCGCCAGTGCCTGTGGTCGTATCGAAGTACGTGGTGACCAAGCTGACAGTTTCGAGCGTCATGAAGCAGTTCACGCGAGGCCGCGAGTCTGCACAGCTGCCGTGGTGGGCACGCGAGAGATCCGGTCGTCATTATCGCCTGGGCACGTGGTATACAACGGACATTACCGAAGCTGACTCTATCGAGCGATTGATGCCTCCGACCGCTCCTACTGCAGCAGACCCGTCAATGGCTCTGGTGGAGGGACCAGACGACACGAACCACCCCAGTTCGAACGGCGATGCATCCCTGAAGTCAGATGCCGGGGATGGTGCTCTCGTTGAAGCAGCGATAGCTAACCACGTGCGCGGCACTCTTCGAATGGACAACGGTCTGGAGTTAGAGCGCCAGCGACAAAAGGTGTTCCTCGCTCTGCTCAATAACACCCGAGACAAGGAGAATGGGGACGACCAGGAGAAGACTCGGGTCACCGCTGATCAAGTCAATGTCTGGCTTGAACAGAGCCAAGAGGATCAGGACGGCGACCTCGAGTACGAGTGCATCCAGCTGGAGAGCACGCAGCAGCTCTTTCTTCGCCACAAGCAGCGCAAGAGTGTGTTTGTGGGTCTCATGGGTGGCCGCGTCGTCGACTTGAGTGCTCTCGACGCTCACAGTGACGATATACGCAGCGGGTTGGTCGATTCATCTAGCGTCAGTCGGTCAAGCCGCGACCTGAATGTTCTGCATCGAGTGCGAGATGTCTCTACGTATTTCGCATCTGAGCCAGTCCGTCTCGAGACACGGGATGCCGTCGACACGAGCGACATGTGCGGCTATCTGATGGTGTCACTGTCGCACTCGCCGGACGATGCTGCCGCTGCGCTGGCCACGTTAGGAAACGGGTCCAACAAGCAATCTCGCGGCTCTCCGCTCGTGTGGCGCCGTCAGTGGTTTGTGCTCAAGCGACCGTTCCTGTACAGCTTCGACAGCTTCGCGCAGCAATCTCAGACCGGCGTGATGGACATTTCCAAGTGTCAGCTGATCGCACTGCCAGCTCCGTTGCCGCCAACATCCCCTCGTGACCACGAGACTTCGAGCCTGCCGTTCGCCTTCCGCTTGGTGTGCCTGGCAGGGAAGAAGACCGTCGTGTGGACGCTGCAGGCGTCGACCTCATCGGAGGTGCGCGCGTGGCTTGCTTCGATGCAGGCGGTCAAGGTTGGCGCCGACGCCGACCCCGACCCCGACATTGCACCAACAGCGTCGATAGACCAAGCGATGACACCCATCGTCGGCACAGTCGTCTTTGATTAGCTGAATTACATGTTTGCACGATATTGCTACTACTCGGCTCTCTGGAACATGGGCTACCACCTTTCAAGCTCATATCCCTGCTCTTAGGCTCTATAACGCGAGCCCGTAGACGCAGAGGACAGCCGAGATGGTCGCGTTCTCCCACGACACAGTGCACGCACCTAGATACATCACGCTCAATTCTAGGCACGATAGCGATTGTGAGATCTGGAACTACGCACCGTCGGCCTTCTCATCCCAGAAGGCCGTGCTGTTCATCTCTAGTCCACCGCCGCGCCGCTGCCGCACAAAGCACGTGATGATGTACTTAAAGTTGGGGCAGAGCTGTTTGAGGTCGGTGACGCAGGCTGTGCTCATGGCGCTGATCCAGTCGTTGACCTGTTTGTTTTCGAATGAGCTCGTCGGTTCTGACTGATCTCTTGACTATCTCGCTCCAAATGGATATGCAGGCGAGAGTCCCACCTTGGCGTGGTCGTACACGTTCCCTTCCAGCGACGTGAGCACCGCGTCCTGCACGATCGCAGTCACCTCGTCCTTGAGCAACGGGAAGTCGAAGCAGGTCGCGGGCGGCATGGCTCGGATGTGCTGCGGCTTTTCGAGGCGAGCAATTTTGGCGCTTCAACATTGGTTTTGAGCCATAAGATACGCAATCCGTCGTGTTTTGCGCTAACTTTCCGATAATCGTATCATATCACGCATTCACGGTACATCACTGCAACTTGTGCACGTGAATAAGAGGATGACGAAGTTTAATCAGTCATCCACTAGTCACGGTGCAAAATGCAATGGCTACATCCGTAATTAGAGCTGTCGGCCATCCGTGAAAACGCTTCTGATTGGTCAACACGAGACATTTTGCTCCGCCAAAAGTTGACACCATCGTCACTTTGGCCAAATCGGCGAGCTGCACTTTCCAATTTGACATCCGACCATCAAAGCTCCAGCGCCGCCGCCACAGCCATGGGCTCCATCCTCCACAAGCGCAGCAGCTCCTCCTCATACGCGGCGCTGGTGTCGAGCGTCGCCAAGACGCTGCTGAAAGAAGGCGGCTACTCGCTGCACCACCTCCGACACGCGACCACTTCCGAGGTGCGCGAGATCGTGCAGCACCTGCTCGTCGTCCGCCCTCCGCCAGATGACTCGACCGATGCACGCACCGAGGAGCTGCTTTACAGTCAAATGGACGAGCTTCTTGCTGTGGAGCGGCAGCGGCAGCAGCTGACCGACGTCCGCGAGCTGTCGCCAGTGACGAGCGACCCCAAATCGACATTCCACAAGATGGCGCTCTGGAAGGGAGACATCACGACGCTCAACGCCACGGCCATCGTCAACGCGGCCAACTCGGCGCTGCTCGGGTGCTTCCAGCCCACGCACCGGTGCATCGACAATGTCATCCACTGCAAGGCCGGTCCGAGGCTGCGCGCGGCCTGCGATGAGATCATGACACGCCAGGGTCGAGACGAACCAGACGGTCAGGCCAAGATCACGTCGGCGTTTGCGCTGCCGTCCACGTACGTGATCCACACAGTCGGCCCGCAGCTCCACCGTGGCGCCAGTCCCTCAGATCGCGACCGCAAGACGCTCCAGTCGTGCTACACGTCGTCGCTGGATCTGCTACTGAAGACAAGTGAGGGCAGCGATGGCGCGGTCTCCATCGCGTTCCCTGGCATCTCTACCGGACTGTTTGCGTTCCCGAGCGAGATCGCAGTCCCGCTTGCAGTGTCCGCAGTAGTCAGCTGGCTGGATGAGCACGCCGAGCAGACGAGCGAGTGGAAGGTGATCTTCAACACGTTCTCCGACCGCGATTACGCTCTGTATAAGTCGGAGCTGGAGCGTCAGATCCCTGGACTCGTCGTCCCGCCGCCGCCCGTGGACCCGTCCATCAAGCTCGCGCTCGAGAAGGTCAAGAACGCCGACTACCTGCTCATCGCCGGCGGCGCGGGTTTGTCAGCGGCCGCTGGGCTGGACTATACGTCGGAGAAGGTGATGTCCAAGTTCCATCCGACCGTGCGCAAGGTCCTCCCGAGCTTCAGGACCATGTACAACTCGATCGGGTTCACGGACTGGGACCCGCCGCTCATGTGGGGGTACCTGTTCAAGCAGATCAGTGTCGTGCGGTTCGACTGGGTGCGCCACCGCACGGCGCCGACGTACGACTACCTCAAGACAATCCGCGCCGGGTTCGAAGCGAGAATCCCTGGCTCGACCTTTATCAAGACGAGCAACGCCGACGGCATGTTCGAGCAGGAGGGGTTCCCCACCGACTCGATCTACATCATGCAAGGCTCGTACGGCCGCATCCAGTGCAGCCGGCCGTGCCGCCCGGACAGTATCTTCGATTCGCGGCCGTTCATGGAGAAGGCACTGCAGAGCTTCAACCCGGAGACGTACCGCATTGAAGACCCTGCGGGGATCCCCAAGTGTCCCAACTGCGGCGGACGCATGTTCCTGCACCTGCGCGTCGACGACTCGTTCCTGCAGAGCGCGCTGGACGGCATGAAGCGCGTGTACGAGCAGTGGCTGTCCCAGGTGCTGGAGAAAGTAGAGCACGAGGGCAAGAAGCTCGTGATCCTCGAGATCGGCGCTGGATTCAACACGCCGATCGTGCTGCGCATCCCGGACGAGCGCGCCGCCACCAATGAAGGCGTCGACCTCGTCCGCATCAACGCGCAGTACCCGGAGATGCCGCTCGAGTCGAACGGCGTCGGCGTGCGCGAGGACGCCAACACGGTGCTCGAGTTCATCGCGAGCCACTTTGACCAGCAACCGTAGAAATACCGTACTTGTCGAAAATAAACCTTTCATTGCTTCAAATTGCAGATATACCGCACTGCCCAAATATTTTCGAATCGGAAGAGCCTTCTCACGTTGAACAGTCCAGATCGAATCGACATGTCCGTCGATGCCGTTGTCCTTCGCCACGGCCACGGCCGCGGAGCGTCCGCGTCCCCCAAGCCCGCCGCGCCTCCGATAGGAGCCGATAAGCCTGATCCCCAGCCACCCCACGTCCCGTCGAGCGCGCGGACGCCGCCGGTGTCGACGGGCAACCGCGTGGCGCAGTTCATCTTCATGACGGCCATGTGCTGCGTGCTCTACCAGCTTGTGATCGACGAGGACGAGCTCCCCGCGGTGTCACCGACACCGAGGGAGCAGCAGAGCGAGGAGGATGGACCGGCCCCGGCGGCGGCGTATCGCCGAGAGACCACACGGCACATGACGTCGTCCGAGTGCACGTGCTTCCTGGCGTGTCTCGGACTCTTCGGGCTGCTGAGGCACAATAACAACAACAAGAGCAAGCTCGAGGCACGGCAGGAGGAAGAAGACGCCGAGCTAGCGCGCGCTCTGGAGTTGTCTCGCAAGGAGATGCTTCGCCATCGCGGACGAACGACGGAGACTGCGCCTGGTACGGCGGCAGCGGAGAACGCTGTGGCGAGCTGGTCGATTGCAAGCCTGCCGCTGGAGCTCGCGCATCGCGTACTGCTCTTCCTGACACCTCGCGAGCTGGTCATGTGCCCAGTGGTGTGTAAGGCGTGGGAGCAGCTGACGGGCGACGCGGCCGAGCTGCTGTGGCGCCTGGTGTTCGAGCGCGACTTTGGCGAGCGCGGCGACCGCTTCCGCGTCGTGTTCCCGATAGACTGCTGGCGGCAGTTCTTCTTCCAGCATCGCCTGTCGCGCGCCGTGGAGCTCGCGCGGCTGCTGCAGGTCACGGAGAATCGCAAGTGCGTCGTGATCGAGAACGAGGTGTACGACGTGACATCGTTCATCGAGTCACACCCTGGCGGACCACATGTGATTGGCGACGTGGTCGGCACAGACGCCACCGACATGTGGGAGCAGTTCCAGCACTCGGCCGAGGCCAAGGAGATGATGAAGCAATTCATCGTGCACGACGACGTGCTGGCGCGCGGGTCGGACGACGCCAACTCGGAGATGCGCGGCAATTTGCAGCAGGTCGTGACGCGCTGGCGACGCATCTCGTGGTGCCTCTCGCACTCGCACTGCTTCGGCAGCATGGCCGACACGTTCGCGCTCTGGATGTACCGCTTCCACTCGCGCTCGCTGCGCAAGAAGCAGCAACGGCCAGCGTGAACGGACCTGCAGCAAAACGCCTGACCATGTACGATACTCCATTTTGATAACATTCATCCGCTAAAGATTGCCCTCCGGTCGAAAGCAGCGCAGCGTGATGCTGATCCTCTTGCCTTGACACGCCTTCATCTTGGGCAGTGCGTGCTTGTGCGTCCTCTGCGTTGTCCCACCCATAACGACCAAGTCTCCGTCGCTCAGTAGCAGCTCCGCCTTTCGTCCAGTTGGCTGCTTCAGCATGACGTGTCCATTTGCATCGCTTGGAGGGCTCATGCTGGTGGAATTCTTCGGCTTGGCCCGTGGAGTGAACACGAAGCGCCGAGAGGCTCCGAGCGAGAGCGCCAGGATAGGCGACCCAGGCAGAATGATCTTCTCGTTGTCCGAGTGTGGCCCGATGTAGTGGTCGCCGTTCTGGTACCAGTTGATCAACCCTTGGTTGAACCTCGTGGCGTTCGTGGCAGGGTCCACGACGGCCGCCTGCATCTGCGCGACTGCAGTCAAGAAGGCGTCTGGGAACGGCCGCGCGTGGAACGTGTTGCCCGAGAAGCGATAGTCCAAGTCGCCGCAGGCCAGGTGGAAGCGGTGGATCTGCGCGTCCTTGCCGAACAGCTTGATGGTGTCGTAGTTGGTCGGGTGTTCTTCCCACGCAGCGTGGAACCAGTCGGCGTACTTGCTGTCCGGATTCGAGTGCTTGAACATGAGGCGGTACCAGCGCGGCACGTGGTAGACCCAACTCGAGCGGTCTGCAGTCAAGTAGATGGTCTTGGCGTGCTGGTCGAACATCTTGACGACGAGTTCATCTGGGAGAACCGACGTCGTCGCGCTGCGAATGGCTTGGGACACGCTCTCGAGCGAAAACTCGTAAGGCGGTTCTACAGCAACAGGAACTCGCTTGGATCGCTTCTTTGGTGTTTGTTCGCCGTCTGCGGCCTCGCTGTGGGTTGGTGAAGAGCGCTTTGGTGTCATGGTTGAAGCACAAAATGCTGGAGCTCGAATTGGGTCCAAACGGAAAGTGTGCGGCTGTCCGGGTGGAAAGTGATGACGTTCACACGTCACATGTAACCGATTGCACCTTCTTTTGATGTTGGAATGATTGTTTCGGACGCATTCTGTACGCAATTATGGCGGGAACGACACATCTCGATTACCAGTTCCCGCGAAAACAAAATGCAGTTTGTTGGTCACTCGGCAAAGCACCGCAGCGACAGATTGATGCGCCGCCCGAGACAGCTCTTGGCCTTTGGGAGCGAGTGCTTGTGGGTCGCCTGGGTCGTGCCGCCCATGACGAGCAGGTCGCCGTCCGCGAGCTGCAGCTCCACTTGACGCGCGCCATTTTCAGCCGCACTGGGCTGACGCTTGGACTTCTTTGGAGCGACGACGAACCGCCGCGTCGCGCCAAACGTGACCGAGAACACGGGCGAGCCGGCTACCACTCCGCCGATGTCGTCCGAGTGCGGGCCGATGTAGTGGTCCCCGCTGGTATACCAATTGAGCAGTCCGCCGTTCACAAATGACTCGGAGCTGCTGTCGGACTTTGGGACAAGGCGCTGGATCTGCTCGACTGCGAAGAGCACCGCGTCTGGGAACGCTCGAGCCTCGAACGTCTTTCCCGAAAAGCGATGAGAGACGCCGTACGCTTGTTGGAAGCGCGGCGTCGGCACTTCGCGGCCGAAAATCTTGATGACGCCTGGATTGGCGGGGTGAAGCTCCCACAACTCGTCGAACCACTCGGATCGAATCGGCTGCGGATCGCGTGAGTTGTAGAGAGCCCAATGCCACCCTGGTACGTGGTAGAGCCAGCTCTGCTTATCGTCGGTCAGGTAGATGGTGTTGGCAGCAGCAAAAGGGTCGTCGTCACCTTGGCTTGGAGTCTCGAACAGCTGCTTGCCTGCGTCTTGTATCTGCGCAGCGATCGACTTCGCCGAAAAGACGGTATCTCTAGCATCTTGGCCGCTAGTTGCAGGTGTAGATTTGACGCGAATGTGTCGATCTCGAGAAACACGTTTCTGCTGGCCGACTTTGTAGCCACTGCGCGTCATTGGGAAGGGTTGCCAGTTCACAAATGCGGCAAGCAGGATGTTGACCAACTCGTACCCGTGATCCACCTGTTTTCGTCACAAACGGTGCGACTTCACCTGAAATAGCGACTCGGCTGCACAAAGACCGCCAAATCTGAACCCAGTATGCCGCAATGGCGCGAAACCAACAACTGCAGATGAAGACGGCATTTCAAACACCAAACACCAAACAGCAACATCTATCGCTGTCAAGTCCGAGAATCAGACTTGCACGACATCCTCCATCTGACGGAACACCATTTCGCGTATCAGCGCACAGTAGAACGAGTCTATTTCAATTGGTTCGAGCGAGTACGCTCACCTTACCACCTCTGTGTTACTGTCAGCTTATTCAATCTGAAATTGGACGAGAACTCGACAGCCAAGGATAACACCATTCACCCTGGCAATCGCGTTCCAAACACTCTGCACGCGTTCTGGCGCGTCATGCTGTGGAGAAGCAAACAGCGGGAACACATTCTTGGCCTCTGCACCATTGCTCTCGTCGTTCGCTTGATGGTTGCTGTTTCCGCAAAGAATGCAGCTGCTGCCATTCAACGCCGACGAAGCGGTTGCTTATTTGAATTGGAATTACGACTCTTGTAAAATGGACAATTCGTCCAGACAATCGAGGATCTCAGCTGACCGGTCGACGAAACTGTCGGCTATCAAACCGCGAATGCAATCCATGGCACCAGGAACGCTGTCCGCATATTCACGGACCAGGAATTGCAGGGATTCATAATGACGTCCTGATATAGCCGATCGAAACATGTCGAGCTGGCACTGGACGCGTTCATCTCGGCGCAGAACCATCGCAGTAGCGAGATGGCCGCCAAATACAGCAACCCTCAACGATTGCACCTCATTTGTGAATGGGTAGTTCTTCAGGAACCAGGCCACAATATCGTCGTGTCCATGTTGCGCTGCGCCGACAATGGCATGGTCAGTAGCGCCTTCAGTTCGGTTGGAATGCAGCCACTGCACCATATCCATGTGACCATTCTCGGCAGCGTCGTCCATCGCATCCACGGAACACCCTTCTGTTCGATTCCCGTGGAGCCATTTCACCACTTCCAAGTGACCATTTGCCGCTGCTCTGTCCATCGCGGCCTCCGTGCAACCCTCTGTCCGGTTTTCGTGAAGCCATTTCACGACATGTAAATGCCCGTACTCTGCGGCTTGGTCCATTGCAATAGTCGAGCAACCTTCCTCCCGATGTTTATGGAGCCACTGGACGATCTCCAGGTGTCCACTCACGGCCGCCGCGTTCATCGCACGCCACGAGCAGCCTTCGTTCCGGTGTTTGTGCAGCCACTTCACAATCTTGAAGTGTCCATTAGCAGCGGCATTGATCATGGCCCACTGCGTGCACCCCTCAAACCGATTCCTGTGCAGCCACTTCACAACTTCAAAATGGCCACGGTCTGCGGCGAGATCCATGGCTTGCACTGTGCAGCCTTCAGATCGATTTTGGTGAAGCCATTTCACCACTGCTAAATGACCCCCCATGGCCGCATAATTCATAGCATCGGGTTGACACCGGCCACGGCAGTTTTTGTGAAGGTACTTGATCACGCCCAGCCTCCCAGTCGCTGCCGCCTTCGATACAGATTTAGCAAAGACGTCCGAGCCAGTCACGCTCAAACACGTCAGAGCCCACATAATCAACTTCAAGTCGGAACTCCCCACGGCCGTGACGATCGCGCTTGCATCTACCGATAAAACGGCCTTGGTCGCGTTCAGCCACTTGGCCACTTCGAGCTGGCCGCCACTGACGGCAGCGTCCATGTAACTCTGGTCGCCCGACCATTTGAATTGTGCCGAGGTCCACTTCAACATCTCGAGATGGCCACGGCAAGCTGCTTTGCAGATGTCATCATCAAAGTCCAACGCAGCGTATTCGTCATTCCCGGCCATCGCGACAAGCCACTTGGCAGTTTTCACATCTCCGTTCGCGATCGCCTGGTGGAACGCTTGGGCTCGATCGACTGCTCCAATGGGGGACACGTGCTCGTGCAGCCACCGCACGATCCCGAACTGGTTGCTACTCGCTGCTTCGTCGTACAGCCGTCCGTAGTTCCAAACTACTCGCGTCCTATGGTTAGCGTGGAGCCACTGCAGCACGTGCAGGTGGCCGCGTCGCACGGTCTCTTGAATCGCAGTTCGCACTCGTCCGGTCGGAAGGTACACCTCCATGAGCCACTGAATGATGGGAAGGTCGCCACGGCGTGCGCAGATAACTAGAGCATCGGTGAAGAGCTTGCGCTTGTAGATCGGATCCATATCTGGCGGCTCCCGAGCGGCAACGCGAGTCAAGAGCCGAGACATGCCGGGAAGTGTAGCGGACGCGCAGACCCGCGGCACCGTCCACCATGTTGGCTCCAGGAACGCCTCGATCTTCCATACAACCGACTCGACCCCATCAAGCGGCGGGTGGGAGGCACGGCAGACGACCGTGACGCTCGTTAGCGGGGACATCTCCGCTGCGCTGGGCATCGTCGCTCCTGCTAGTCGACACCCTCCCAATCTGGTTTTGCCATTGTGGGTACAGAACGAAATCGCATTTTCAGCGAACCAGGGACGAAAGCAATCGTCACTCGCCTTTGGATTGGTAAATATTTTGTCCTCAACTTTGACAGCCAGTGAGGTGGCGACAAGTGGTTTGGCCAGGGTGACGGATATGCTGGCAACATCGATTCCTTCATTGGACGTCAGTTCGGCCAACGAGGCATCCATTGACCTGGTGACGGCCAAAGGGCTCTCATCAATATCAAGTTCACAGCGAGCAACCGTCCCGAGTGTAGTGAGCAAATTATCGGTCATTCATATCCCTCTATCCACAACATTCTATCAGTGTTTGCATCCCAGCCATTCTTCTTCCACGGGGTCACAGGCTAAGCCAACACCGCGAACAATCTGCAGTCTCCGAACCTTGATCTTATTGGCATCGGTTGTGCACGCTACCACTTGCACTCGACTGTTGTAGCACATCCCGGTCGCGTTGCCAACTTGGCACGAGCGGTACAGCACACCCCCACACAAATCAGTTCGCGCCTTGTTTGGAAAGTCCGACGCAAAATCGACCTTGGACGGCTGACACACGGAGCTGGCGAATCGATTGAGCGTTGTCATTGTCTCGCGTGACGCTCGCTCCGTTTCAGGGTCGACGCAGGTGGCGACAGGTACACCAGCGCTGGGAATACCGGCACAAAATGGGTGGGTGAGATTGCATACCCCGAGAAACCCGTCGCAGCATGCGTAGCTCAGGCGGTAAAGTGAAAAATGCATCAGGTGCGAGAGATGGCCGAGTTCCGGTAGCGTGCGGACAAGTGGCATGTAAGATATCGCAATGTGTTCGATAAGAGGCAGGTAGTCGAATGTCGGAAGAGTAGACATGGAGAACATGCGCGCGAAGGCGACACTTCGGAGGTTCGTGAGTCCATCGAGTGGCGGCACGCGCTTCAGCTCGGGGTGGATGCTGATGTGAAGGAAAATGAGTGACGAGAAGCTGTCGAACAGATCGTCTCGAAGCTCACGCAGTGTCGGGCCGCCGTAGCGTCCATCGATTTGCCTGAATTGTCGTGAACGTTTGCTCGTCAAACTTTAAGTGAGGGAACCTAGCGGTAATGGCACCTACTTACAAATACTGCAGGTGCTGGAACGTCGGCATCCATGGAGGAAGCTCGTGTGTGCCAGTGTGCGATAAGTACCTGTGATCACCAACCACATTAGACGAAAACAAAATTGGGTTGCTACATCATTGAGATCAGCGTACAGGCTCTCGAGGTGCTGGCATCGCCGAAGCTCTTCCGGCAAAGTTTCCAAATTACGATTCACCAGCTGGAGCGTCCGTAGTTTCCCAGAAGCAGCCAACACCCGGACGTTGCCAGTCGCATCCGGAGGGTTCAACCATTCGTCAAACGTCTTCGGAGCACGCTCGGCATCAATTAGCGTCAAACAAGGACAACCATCGTTCGTGGCAAGCTGGTAGGCGAACTCGACGCACTGCGGATAGTCGGAGCACGCTGCGCGAGACGCCGAGATGCTCATTGATGCATACACTGTGATAGCGCAGCCATATGCGATGAATACCAGAGCAGCGATCCGAGGCACGGGCCGTTGGTTCACGATGATTCGCACTACTGCACGCCGCGTCCGCTGTTGCTCCAGCTCTTCAATCATGCGATTGAACCGGTAGCAGAAAAACAGGTTCATGCCAACACGGAGAAACAAATCGGTAGCTGAGAGAATCCGCAGCGCATCAAAACTCGAGCGGAAAAGCGCGATCTCGTGCGGGTCGGCCATCATTCGCGCCGATCGCTCGAAGCTACCCTCGGGCATCAACTCGTTGTAGATTCGGGATGATTCGAAATCGATATGGCAGTTGAAATACGCATAAAGGAGCACCAGAATTGGGACAGCAATGGTGCTGAACAGGTCGAAGGCGCTGTCAATGACGATCTCTTCGAGCGCTGTATGGCGGCGAGCGAGCGTCACGAGTGCGAAGAACGCCGAGTGAAAAGCCACAAACGCAATGTAGCCTTGCAGCAGTGGCAATGGCGCGCCTTTCTCCATAAACTGGTAAATTGCGATCGTCTGCATGGCTAAATCCCCGAGCTTTAGCAGCCAATTCTGCAACATGTGAGTCAATACGACATTAGCCGAACGTTAGTCGATGATCACGACAAACACGCAGAAAACGGAATCGATAAGCTTGCACCATACCCAGAATTTGCGATTACGGCCACGGATATTCGTCAAGTCTCTCCACGATTGCAGTAGCGACCGTGTTGCGCGCGCTATTTGTCCGGCAAGGTGATGGCTTTCTTGTGTTTTGAGCCATTCATCGACATGGTACTCTATTGCCTGGATCTTCGATTGGCGCCTGCTGGGTCGGTGACGCAGCACTTTGAACAGACCGCGCAGGTACCCCGAGTTGATGACCACAAGTGCGCCGACCACAGCCACCTTCATGCGTGTGCTCTGTTCGAGCAGCATCCAGAAGCGACCGTCGTCGAATTCGTCCGTGTTCATGAGGAAGTTGGCGGTTTGATTCGGTGCAAGCGTGACGATTGTGAGCCAAGTCGTCCACCCGATGCAAATCAAGGCGACCAAAAGGACTGGGATACTGATGAATCCGAAGGTCTTCCAAAAGGTTGGCAGAATGAGCGCCTGCAAGGCCGAAATCCATCGAAGAGCCTGCCGCGAGCCGGATGACTTGGTTCTGTCTGGGACCACTCGCCGCGAAACCTTAGGATAAATCGTGGCCGAGGCATGCTTGCGTTTTGAAACCTCATCTTGACATTCGGGGACAATCGTGTTTGCGCTTCGCAGCACTCCGCTTTGACCAGCCATGACATTGCTCGTGTGGGGGTATTCAGATTCGCAAGTTCACGGCACACCCCGAAATAGACTGCGCCACCAATTGGCGTTTTTGAACCACTCCGTCCTTGTACTTGCATTTGCGTATCTCGTTATTCAGATCTGCACTCGCCCCACACTCATCATGATGCACGCGACTCGTTTGGCGCACATCTATGACAACAATCTGGGCTAGCAACAGCGAGCAAGTTTGCCTGCTAGTATCTTGACTGGATCCACATTGTATTCCCTGAGCATGCGAAGGATGTAGGTCAGGAGTTCGTCAAGGTGTTCCGTCAAAAGCGACATTGGCTAACCTAGCAATGTATCGAACGAGTATTTAGTTGCGAACACTCGACGCCGCACGCGCGTCGCAGCAAATGCAAGGATGTTCGATATCACATGGCGATCCAGCCAACCAGCTTGCCCCGTTCGATCCTTGATATGCTCTCGGTTGCTTTGGTTCGCGTACACCGACAGGATGCTCAAGAATGCGAGGCAGGAGTCAAGTGGGAGTCGCTCGCGCGCCACTGGGATAGTTTCGTTGTCATGTGCGCGGAAACGTGCGTTCAGCTCGTTGTCGGCCGCCCAAATCCCATTCACTTCCACCACTTCAAGTCTGCGGTTGACAGACAGCATCTCAACAATGTCGCGCAGATGAGCATCTGGAACTGGTGCTGTCCTGTCGTATGAGTGCGTGTACTTCCAGCGCGTAATGTTCTGGGCGAGGAGAGAGCGAGAGTCTGCCAGTTCGCGCGCCAGCATGCCGATATCTGTGAAGTTGCAATCGAGGTCTGATAGGTATGGAGTCCGACCCGCTCGGTATGCTTTCAGAAACAATTCGGTTTCGACACGCGGTTGAGGGATGAACAGTGTCTTGAGGTTCGGACACCACTGCAGGATTTCATCGATTTGCACATCATGAGCATTACCCCACTCACTCTCAATGCTCAAATGCATCAGTGATGATCCCACCAGCTCCAGGAAACGTGGGAGACCAACCCACGAGTCAGGGTGATCATCCATTCCCATCGCCAAAACAGTGACAACGGCAGTCGGCAGTTGATGAGGGTGTTGCATAGGTGTGAGGTAATCGCGGCGAGACTTGCAGACACCATATCCAGGAATGAGCACGTCGACGTCGCCGCTCACACCGTCATTGTTCAAGATCTTCACGCGGTTGATCGTTGATTGAGTCCGCCAGCCTTCCTCCACCAGGACGTCGCCATCAGACAGGCGAAACTTGTAAGGAGTTACAGGAGCAAACCTGTTCAGAGCATACAGTAATTGATGCTCGCTACCCGCTGCCTTGATGGGGCTATCCAGTGCTTCGACGCTGCCTTCACGACGGCCAAATACATAGTCTGTCGGGTTAGCCGAGCGCAGTACTGATTCAATCGCCTGCACTTCCTCCATGCCCAAACTCACGTCTTCAAGATCCAACTCGGTGATGGTCGAGTACGCATGCTTGGAGAACGTCGCGTATGCGAGACTGGCCCACATCTGTCGCCTTGCTGTTACCCCATCTCCACAACGTGACAGCGACAACGTCGTTGAGGTTTGTGTCTCAGCGATGGCTGAACACAGTCGGTCAAACGCCAAGCACTCGAGGTCTCCACAGTAAAAGCTAAGGCGCTCCACGCGAGCACACGTTGGCCCGCAGAGTAAACGCTCCATCATGGCTCCCGGTTTTCGGACGACATCGACCTCGCTGTCGCCTTGCTCTCTACACAGCGCCGGATTCAGCGAGATGAGTGAAAATGTCATCCCACCGGTCGTCATGAGCATCTCGTCGACCAGAAGCGACAGCCAGTTGGACACGCGGCAACTCGGCTCGTCAACCTCAACTTGATCCAACACGAGAACGCCGAACACATCGGAAGGGCTTGCATCTCCATCAACACCATCATCTGCCAACCCCAAAGGGAGGCTAAATGGAAGCCGAAAGTCGTTGCCGCCCGCTTTCAGCGCGACAATCGAGTTCCATGTGTCGCGAATGTAGCGGTATAGATTATCGTCCGACATGGCGTGAGGTTCATAGATGCTGGCTCTGATACGGACCTCCACCGGGGTCGTCATTTTATCGGGGTCCATCGCCGCGATCTGTCGTGCTGCCTCGATCACACCCGCGCTGTATGGACCTCTGAACAGCGCAAAGAACTCCGAGAACCCGCTCGTGAAGCTTGCGCCGCGCTCGAATTGGTACCCATTTGGTCCCATGATCATGAAGCGAACGCCTTCGAACTCGCCTGAACCGAGGCTGCTGTCGCGCACGCCGCAGTACGAGGACAACACGTGTGCCAGCGCGTCCATGCTGACGTGGGCTACCATGGCGAGCAGCAGCAACGCGTCGCGAGTTAGTTCCAGCGTCTTTGATGGCCACCAGGGTCCTAGTTTAACCCGGAATGTGCGCAGCGAGGGGGAGCGCCACTCGTATTCGGCTTCCACGCTGATGTTCCCTCCCACCTGGCCGCACCATTTGCGCATGAACTCCCAGCCAGCGTCGCCGCTGGCTGCCTCTTGCATGTTGAGCGCGGGTGGTGTCGGGATGGGGCGGGTTGTGCACTGGCAGCTGTCGACAAGCACAACATCGGAACCCAACCCACAGTCTGTAGAGAGAGTGCAGATAACCACGTCGATAGCGAACAGTGGTACGATCTTGTCCTGAAGGATTCAAGGGTCAGCAAATGACCGCTGCTGCTATTGCTCGAACTGACGAAGAGCATTGAGAATTGCGTCCCTGCAGCGGCCAAGCACAGTCGTTCAAACAGAAGCGCCTGTCATCCCATGCAGACTAGCAGATCGGCGCCTGCCGTCCAACAAGCATACCTGCTCGGTGACTTCTACGTTCGTCGACAAGTGGACGGCTGTGCAATGTGTTCAATCAGATATGTCTGAGCTACTTGATGAACAAAGCGCGAACTCAGCGATCTCTGTTTCAGCAATACGACGATGGAAGCAGAATGGTCGGAACGATGAAGGACGCACTCATTGTCAATCCTGAGGACACTCAATTGTTGACTGATTGCACGATATACGAACACACACACGCAAAGCTAGCCACTGATCCAAACGCTACACTCAAACAAGGGAACACATGTGTCTGCAGCCGTCCGCCACGGTCATCGTCGCTTCCGATGGCTGAGCTCAACTTGAACATGCACGCTGCCGGGAACACAAACAGTAGCGGGAGTCCAGCGAACGCCCCCGTTAAGCCCAAAACAGTCGCAACGTTTGCCGGAGACAGCAGGGCCAGTTGGGCTATAAGAATGAGAACGATCGCGGTGAACAGGTATCTCTTCCACGCCAGCCCTTGCGGCAACGACAGAGACGAATCGCCAGCAGTAGCAGTGCTCGTGGCTGTCTCGGGTACGCTGCTATGCTCGAGGTTGGATCCTCGGTGATGCGTGCGAAACAATACGTCTTGCTCGCGGGACACTGCCGTGGCACCGCGCAACTTATTGGAACGAGTGAGGAACTGGATCGAGTGCGCCGAGACGACGACCTGCAAGATCGACAGTTCAAGCAGCAGTCAGCGCACCAGCGCGGAAGCTACCCCGTAGTAGTAACAAGTAAGCCAGGCAGTTACCTCGAGTGCGATGGCCACGATGACGGAGAGGGGGACGTAGATCCAGAAGGCGAGGAAGGACATGTCCGCGTCAAAGTCGTAGTTGCCGAGCACATCGCTCTTCGTCAGCTTGAGGAACGACACGTAGCCAGCTATGCCGATGCCGTAGGCAATGAAGAGCGACGTCAGCATGGCCAGCAATGAGATCTGCGCGAATGTTGCGATTGACCGCTCGCGAAGCGCATAGAAGGCGTGGAAGGCGTGGTGTTGGTAGGCGAAGCAGGCGCCGAGGATCCCGAACACTTCCGGCATCGTACTCGGCACGACCATGTAGTCTCGCTCGAACCCTTGAGAAGCGACCGGCGCATTCTTGTTGTGCAGGCGATGTGCATTCTCCATCGCACAGGTCGAGCCTGCTATGAGGGCAATGACAGTCAAGGTGGTCGAAAGCTTGAGCTTTCGATAGTAAAACGAGGTCAGACAGAAGGGCACGACCACGACGAGCGTCTAGCACAGGCAGTAGTCAGTGACGATGCCATCCTCAGAGCGAGCAGTGAATTGAGCGATACATACGATAACTTCGGCGAACAGCACGCGATCGGTGAGGAAGTTGGCGCTGCCGATACCAGCGGGCTGGTCACGGAGCGGTTCGCCATCAGCGCCGAAGTCGAAATGGAGAAAGTGGGCGGACATGACGCGCAAGTCGCGGAAGATGATGGAGAAGTACGTGACCACCAAGCCTGTTGATATTCCGAGTTGTAGCACGCCGATGGCGAGAGCACCGTGGGGTCCGAACGCCATCGTCGCGAGGCCGTGAAGCGAGTAGGTGCCGTGTGTGACGCCGAGGTGCACGAGGAGGATGGAAGCAGCCAGTGAAGCGGCGCCAAAGGCGAGCAACAGCACGCAGGTCATCACGAAACCGCCTTGAAGAAAGGCGAAAGGCATCACAAGCGCTGCGGGTCCAACACATGTGGCGATGAGCACCATCATGACATGAAAGGGCGAACAGTCGCCCGGCGCGAGCTCGCTGAGAGGAACGAATTCACGGGGCGACGCGAGCAGATCATCGTCTGCGTACGGCTGGTAGTGGTGCGCGAAGAGCGGCCTGCCATCATGGACAGCGTACGCGGACACAGTCTTCGCCTTCTCAAGTTCGCCAGGCGGTTTGTCGGACTTGGCGGCGGGATCGAGGGCCTTGTGCTCGTGGCTCTTTCGGTGCTTTCGCGCGGTCTTGCCCATGATCACAGCGGCTAGTCGGGTCGGGGCGTGCTAGTGCGATTGAGATCGTTCGTTGCGGCGCTAAATGGTCACGGACCAGTGGATCTCAATCGCGTTGAAGCTGTATCGTGTATCATTCGCGCGACCCTCCAACGCGAAAGATCTGAAATCCTGCATCGAAGATTTCGACTGTCGATTGAGTCGTTGGGGTTTTCCACAATTAGCTGGAACCGCTCGCGATTGCTTGTCATTTTCACTGCAGCAGTCAACGGTGCCAATCATCATGCTTGTCAAGCGGCGGCGGAATCTAGCGATCTCGCTCCCTGTTGTCCCATTCCTACTTCTCTTGCTCATTCTTCTCGCTGCCTCGGCCTCGCACGCGCAAGCCGAGGGTGTAGAGCGCGCCAAACCACCTGCTGGATACAAACGTCGACAACCGGGCAAGATCGCTGGAGCACTGGATGACACCGAAGTGGTCTCGCAGCAACCGACAGGCATCAAGAGAGCCAACAACGATACAAACGCCACTGTGATTGCGAAGAAGCTGGTTGCGCAGAACGCCAATCACGGCGAACAAGCTGCCGCGTTGCCACGAGACCTCGTGTCGGTTGAGGTCGATTCGCCTTCAGGCACCATCTTGCGGAACGGTGTCTCGTCTTCGGTGACAACAGGCACGACAAACCAGACGTTCGTGGCAGCCGAAGCTGTGGCGCTGCTCGTCGGCGGGACTGCGGTGGTAGCCATGGTGATCACGTCCGCCTCCAAGCGCTTTTCCACCCCTCCGAAACCAGGTACGAGGATCAGCTGTCGGTCACACTGGCAGCATCGGCTCTGTCCTGACATGTTTCTTTGGTTCTCAAAAGCAGAAGAAGACCCTCAAATGCTCCAATCGCTCTTGTCCGCCGATATGTCCGCCGACTTGGACTACGCAGCCATTTAGCGAACAACTTCGCCCTCGTCCGTCCATCGGCAGCAGCGTAGATTTCCGTCGCATACATTTAATTTCTCAAAAACCAAACGCACGCTGACTGTTGGTGTACACGGTCTCGGCGAGTTCATGAACGTTCATGGCACGGATTTGAGCCGCACGTTGAACAGCGAGCTGCACTAGCAGCGGTTCGTTCAGCCCGGCCGCCAGTAGTGTGTCTCCCACACGGAGCGCGTCCACGACGTCGATGTCGAACTGCGTCGACGCTGATTGCACAGCCTCAAGCGTCGGCGGCTGGTCTGGCGCATCCGTCTCGAGCAGCAGTGCGCTGATCGGCACAGTCGCGCAGCATGTTGCAGCCTTGTTAGACCTCGTGTCGGCCAGTTGTCGAGCGTTCAGCGATACAAACACTTCAGTCGTCGGTGGCTGCGAGAGCGTCAGAAATACCGACAACATCTCGGGAGATCCGCTGTACGAGTGCAGCACGATTCTCGGCGGCAGTCTCGAGCGCTGCTCGGCCAACAGCTCGAGCAGCTTGCCGTAGTAGCCCACACAGTGGATCACACAGGTTCTCCCGAGCTCTGCCGCGAGCGACAACTGTGCGCGCATAGCTTCTTCTTGGACGCCGAGTGGCGTCTGCCGACCTCGCGCCGACTTGCACAAACCAATCTCGCCCAACTGTCGCAACCCACACACGACCATCACGTTAACCGCGCATCCAGACTGCTCGGCTGTATAGATCACATACACTAGCGGTCGGGTAGCGCTCCAGATATTGCCTCAACGCGACGAGCATGCTGTTGTCGTGCTCGCTTGCCCACCACGGGTGGAGACCAAATGCCGGCAGGATGAGCGGTCGCGTCATCGCAGGCATCTGCTCTTCATCGTCATCTGGGCAATCACGGCACGCCGCCTGTTGCACCACCAGCAAACGCTCGAGCGTGGCCCAATCTTGCTCATGGCAGGCGCAAGCGACCACGTGCGTCACGTTGGCGGCGGCCGCGCGCTTCATGACCAGCTCGAGGCGAGTGGCAGCGTTAGAGCGCGAGTCGCTGGCATCGTCGGAAGGCAGCTGCTGGCGGAAGCGCTCGTCGTGGAGGTGGCAATGCGCGTCGCAGGCGGCGGGCAGACTGCTCCCCCGCGCGGCCGACATGCGCGCGCAGAGCAACGGCCTCCACCTCGGAGCAATGGATCGGAGTTGGTGATGCCAATGCTGCATCGCGAGATTTTGGATCAAATCACGATTTCAGACGAAAAGCATTATTTCAAAAATCACATTTTTTGTTTTGCAAAATGGGATGATGGAACAGTGATTTTGACCTGCGTATTGAGGGTGAGATGGCCATCAGCAGTTTTGATTGCACAAAATAGCGCTTTTTGAAAAATAGATGACGCTCAGTTGGTGCTAATGTGACCCTAATTCTGCTTGTTCATCTGCATGAGCATGTATGCCGTAGCAGTCTTCAGGAACTGGTTCAGGTTGTCGCGGAGCTCTGGCGTGAAGAATGTCGAGTCGGCCTGTGCCGCAATGCTATCGGCGGCTTCGGTGGCGCTCTCTAGCGCTCTCCGCGGCGCTTGAGGCTGAGATGCTGCCGCGCTTCCGGCCGTTGGCAGCAAAAACGGCAGCACGTTGTTCGCCATGGCGAGCGGCGCCGGGAGCGGAACGCCAGGAGCTTGCTCCACAGACTGAGAGGCCACAGTACCAGCCGAATCGGTCGAGCGAGCCTGAGACGCCATGAACTCGCTCACACTCGTCTCACTCATGTTGCCTTGCACGTCACCTGAACAAAAGAGAGTACTGTCAATTGACACGCTAGAGACGACACACAATCGATGCACTTACCCGTGATGATGGCGCACGCTTCAGCATGCTGGAACCCTCGCTCTTTCAACTGCCGAAGCTGCGGAGCATAGCGCGGACGCTCCTCGATCAACCGGTCCCACTCGCTGTTGTCCAGAGTGCTTTTGCTCGGGTAGTTGGTTGAGGACTTGAACACGTCGTATTCGAGCATGATTCGCTGGTACTTGGACTTGCATTGGTCTGGCATGACATTGGCCCTTCAGAAATCAGACCATCAGCACAAAACACTGCGAGTTGTGGCTGACGTACCCTTGTCGAAATACTTGCCGCTGTACTTGTTCAGATCCCCCACGACGCTCAGCCACCCCTTGGACCGGATGCCTTTGTCGGAGCGCATCTCCGGGTTGCTCTTCGCGCGCTGGTACAGGAACAGCAGCAGCTTCTCCTCTGCAAGTCCCCACACTGCGCGTTCTCGCCGGCCCTCGGTGCTCAAACGCGGCTTCTTTCCCGAGACAGCGTTTGCGGACTCATCCTCGGCGCGTGCCCGCTTCCCGGAGGCGCTCGTCGAGTCGCTCGATTCGTTTGCGTCGCCTGAGCATCCACTACGTTAGCTCTCTCCCAACGCAAACTCGTGCTAACAGAATCAAGCCACGAATCACCAAGTATACGCTGGCAAATGTCGACGTGAGCGAAGCCATTCTCCTTCAGCTGGCGCAGCTGCGGCGCCGTGCGCGGCCGCTCGGCAAGCAGCTTGTCCCACGCGGCGTCGTCCGCTCCACTGCCTGCGACCAGGAGCTTGTGCACCGACTTGTACATCTCGTACTCTTGGATGATGCGCGCGTACTTGGACTTGAGCTGGTCTAGAGTCAGGCACACTGGTTACCAATCATGATACACTGAATATTCCAAAGCTGTGCGCAGTGCCTTTGTCGAAACTGCGGTGGCAGCGCTTGTTGAGCTCGGTGACCATTTGCTGCCAGCCGGGAGCTCGCACGCCGCGCTCCGACCTCAGCTCCGGGTCGCTCCGCGCCTCGAGGAAGAGCTCCAGCAGCACCCTCTCGTCTTGCACGCCCCAGTGCGCGCGCTCGCGCCGGTTCAGGCTGCTCGCCATCGCTAGTCGCCGCGTCTTGCTGTCTTGTGTGCCGGTTGCTTTTCAATTTTCCCGCCGCTTTCCCTTGCGGCGATCGCGTCTATGTGGTCGGAAAGTTGTGTTTTCGTAGTGTCGCTTCTGGCAGGCGACTGTGAGCCAGTTGTATTTTTGGGAGCTGCGGAGGATGTGACTTATTATTCGTACATATCTGAATATATCCTGTTCTACAAATGATCACACAAACATGTATACTCAGATCCAAGCCACACTTCACCATCCTCCCATTCCCCGCGAAATGAACCTTTCGACCCCAACGTGACGGTGCCGTGACACTCGGCATCTCTCAACCGCGACGGCAGGTCTGGTAGGTAGCGATGGTGATCGAGCTGAAGGACCTCGCGCCGTTGCTTCTCAAGAAGGAGCGCGCGGGCGGCGACATCAGCCCGGCGGTGCTCACGACGGTGCTCACGACGGTGCTCACGACGGTGCTGCGCGGCAGCGACAAGGCCAACGCGCGGCGCAAGGATCTGCTGCAGGTGATTGAGAACCACCCGGTGCTCAAGGACCGCGACATGATGTACCGGAACCACGGCGAGCGGTACAAATTCGGCATCAAGAAGGCGTACCACTACATCAAGCTGCTGCAGGAGGTCGGGTACACGGACCCAGTGGACCAGCAGATCCTGTACGCGGCCATGGGCGAGCCGACGGCCATCGAGGTGCACCACACCATGTTCACGCCTACGCTGGACAACCAAGGAACGGACGAGCAGCGTGCCAAGTGGCTGCCGCTCGCCAAGAGCTTCAAGATCCTGGGTGCGTACTCGCAGACCGAGCTGGGTCACGGCTAGAACGTGCAGGGGATCGAGACGATCGCCACCTACGACAAGGCGACGCAGGAGTTCATCATCGACTCCCCCACGCTCACGAGTCGCAAGTGGTGGCCAGGTGGTCTCGGCAAGACGGCCAACCACGCCATGGTGCACGCTCGGCTGTTCCTGGACGGCAAGGACGTGGGTGTTCAGGCGTTCCTGGTGCAGCTTCGTTCGCTCGAAGACCATCAGCCATTGCCGGGTATTGAAGTGGGCGACATCGGTCCGAAAGTGGGCTTCCAGCCGATTGACAACGGCTACTGAGCGTTCCACAACGTGCGCATTCCTCGTAAGAACATTATGGTGCGTGGTGCGTTACGCGAAGATGTTGCCCGACGGGACGTTCGTGAAGCCGAAGAGCGACAAGATGGTGTACCTGACGATGGTGCTCATCCGCTCGGGACTCGTGCTGAGCTTCGGCCAGGTGATGGGCCAGGCCGTGACGATCGCCACGCGGTTCGGCGCCGCGTGCGTGCAGGGCCGCACGCCGAGCAACAAGGGCGAGTTCTAGGTGCTCGACTACCAGAACCAGCAGCACGCGCTGTACCCGTACATCACCGTGTCATACGCGGCGATGTTCGCAGGCCGCCGCACGATGGAGATGCACGACGCGGCGCTGGCGGTGGTCACGAGCGGCCAGAGCTCGTTCGGCGCGCAGCTAGCCGAGCCGTCCGAGCCGTTCCAGGCGATATTCGTCGCTGTCCGCCGTCCCGGCCGCTGTCCGGGTCGCATGCCCAGGACGAGCTTGTCTTCGCCCGTTCAAAGCAGCATTTTCGACAGAATCCCACAATTTCCAAAATGCCGATTCTTTGTGAGGACTTCCTCGACAATTTTGGAGCCTTTGCGAATCGAAAATACCCCGATATACACTCCGTTTTAGCACACGATCAACTTCAATGATCTCCACCTCGATATACACCGTGTTTTGGAACTGTGCATGCTTTCCATGTGGAGCACCTCAAAGGGCGAGAAAGGAAAGAAAAAGGCTCGAAGGCGCCGAGCGCACAATCAATCCCATTCCGCCCTCGATGGCGGACGCCGACCTATTCGCGGACGAGGTGCGTCGTCTAGCGCCGCCATAAGGCCTGGCTGTAGTATACGGCGTGCGGCTATGGCCGCCGTGCGTCTCCGCTGCTCGTGTGGCTGACTCTGACGGCTTCTATCTTGCGATAGGACGACGGCGCCTTTGACGATCTGTACGACCAGCGCGCTAAGCCGCGGTCAGGCCGATCGCCACGGTCCGCGCCTTCGATCGACGACGACGACGCGTGGGCTCGCGGCGATTACTATGAGCGTAGCCCGGCGTCCGTGGCGAGCGTCAGCTCCCAGCCGGTCCGACCCACCAGCAAGGCGGCAGTGAGCGAGCGACCGAGCTCGTCGACGGCGTCTTCAGCTAAAGGTGGACGGAGGAGCAAGGCGCGAAGGAAAAACAGCCTGGAACTGTTCGACGTCGAGTGGCAGGACGACGCGCGCGTCAAGAGGTGCTCGCTGTGCCAGTCCAACTTCTCGCTCGTCAAGCGCAAGCACCACTGTCGGTACGAACTGTGCATCATTTCCGTCCATGGAGCAGTATTGGAGCTGACGCTGTTGTTATTGTATTGACGGTCAGGCCGTGTGGCCGCATCATGTGCGCCGACTGCTCAACGTTCCTGTTCTTCACGACGTCGCAGCGCAAGCACCGCGTGTGTTTGGCGTGCAGCAAGCAGCCACCTGCGTCTTTGACATCGCAGCACACAGAGCACAGCGGCGACGGAGTGCTGTTTGCAGACAGCGACGCTGACGTTGATCGCGATTCGGCGGCTGTCATGACTCCAGCATCCGTTGCGTCCGAGTCGCGTGGCAAACTGCGAGGCTCCATCTTCCGTGCGATGACTCCCAGTCACAAGGATCAGGACAGCAAGATGGAAAAGAAGAAGAAGAAGGAACGGAGAAACAAGGCAAAAACGCCTGATGATCGGGAGGTTTCGCGTGGCTCTCAAAAACCTGTTGCATCGAACGACGGTGCCAACGCAGAACAAGCCGGCACTGCTATACAAGGATCAAATGCCGCGCTGTTCAGCACCACCGAGGATAACTGGTTCTCAGAACCTACCAATGACGATGGTGGCGCGGTGTCTAGTCGCAAAGGTGCCAGACCACCTGCAGCATCGGACAATGATTATCATTTCTACGCCGAAGACTTGGCTGAAGCGGAACCTGCCAGAGCCGAGCCGAGAACGGCAGCAGACGAATGGCAGGACCGAATGAAGGCGACCATCACGAAGGCAGATCACCCACCGCAATCTCGAGCAGGTGTTAACGGGTTCAGTGGCATCTCGCATATGGATGATGCAGATGATGATTCTCTGTTTGACGGCGTGGATCCCTCTAACACGAAGACACGAACAGCAGCAGATGAGTGGCAAGATCAAATGAAGGTAGCATTATCGACTGCGAATGCTCGGTCGGGATCTCGAGGTGGTGGTGATGCAGGTTATGCCTCCAGATACATGGCGCCATTAGACGATGACGACCTGTTCGACGATCCGGCGCCAAGTCTCCCCAACTCTGGGCGTACCCCTGCAGATGAATGGCGTGACCAGATGAAATCACCGATTGCGACTGCCAATGTTTCATTGAGTTCTCGAGTGGCTGGCGGTGGGGATATCGGGTATGGGTTTCGGCGACACGATCTTTCGGAGCAATATCGATACGATGGTGGGGCACTGAACTATGACGACGACGATGTCATGGGACACAATGCGTACAGTGGTGATCGCCCATCCATGCCACGGCCTGACTTGGGCGTAGTTGATATCGCCGAGAAACCAAATGTAGCGACGGAGAGGATCGCTCCAGCTGGAGACGAAATGGAGGAGCGGCGACGCCGCAACACACTCAAGATTAATCTGAAAGGGCTTTTCCATGGGAAACCCAAGTCGGATAAAACCGACAGTCGCAAAAGGAGCAAGACTACCATCATTGAACACCAGAAATCGTCAGAGGCGTTTCTGAAGGCAGCGACTCCGAGTGCTGACGAGCGTATGACGCTAGACGAACTCGAAGCCTCTGCTGTCCTGCCGCAGGAAGTGATGAGTGCCGATGCACAGCTACGGGCCATGGCCCCACCATCAGCAGGAGCGTCGATGAAGCCGACGTTTTACGATGATGACGCCGACGATTTGGTCGTTGATGACTCGCCAGGCTTTTTCGAGGCGTCCATGGCGATGCAACTGGCAGAGAAAAAGAAGCAGGAGAAGCTTCAGGAGCAGATGGCGCAAGATGCAGCTTGGGTGAACGGCGCTGTAGACCCTCCAAGCGCGAGTGGTCAGCGTGTGTCCAGCGAACAAGAGTCTTTTAGCATCGTGGAGGTGCCATCGCGCGGCGCGAGTTCCCCTGAGAGCACAAGTGTCCCACCGCACGGAGATGGAACTGGCAAAGAGCCTGGCTTTGCAGGTGCACTGAAGCGCTTCTTTGGCATGTCGACAGTTAAATCTTCTGAGAAGCCAGTCTCTTCGTCGAAGTCTACACCTCCAGACCAATACGACTCGAACGAGCGGCGTGAACAAGTGACTATCACTGAGCATTCGCGTGACGGTGCATCTACTGAACTTGGTGGTGCGACTCCGTTTAACACTGCAGAAGATGTCACGCATACCGTCCTGGGATTAACGTCTCGGTCGTCGATGGGTGACATGGTCCCACTCGAGCCCGCAGACAGACTTTATAATGCTGAGAACTCTTCATTTCGAAACACGGTGTCGGGAGCTCTGGACCCGAGGACCTTCCACGGCGATTCCTTTCTTCAGCCCCAGCGCGCTCCGAGCGACTCCCGACGAACGAAACAACGATCGAACAAGTCCCTCAAGCGACGAGATACGTTCGATGATTTGTTCGAGTCCCCAAAAGCGATTGACCGCCATCTCGATGCGACAGCTAACCAAGTCGCACCGTCCACTCAATCATGGGGTCACGTCTCATTGGATCAACCTGGCAGCTATGCAGTTCCTCAGGTTGGAGTGAGTAGGTTTGATGCCTACAGGGACGATCGAGATGATCCAGTGAACCTGATGGCGGACTATCAGGGTTCGCGACCTGTATCTGGGTCCCATCCGGATGGATCCCATCGCCACAGCCTTGAGCGGCGTCGTGAGAGTCGCGACTCGTTCGGTTCGCCTAAGGGTGCTTTTACGTGGAGCAACATGCATACCGCGGCCAATTCTGGGACAGCAACTTATGCTCTTCCCCCTGGTGTCGAATCGCGCGATACCAGATTGGGTGGCGATCGGGTTGGCGGCGACTATGAAGACCGCAGCCCCTCGCACACCATTATGCAAGATCTGGGCCGGAACTCGATGTTCACGGACTCGAGAAGAAGCCAAGCAGCTGACGAGTCGGTCGACGACATCTTTGCGCAGTTCGAGCGGCCGAACGATTATGTATTTGACCCTGCGAGCGGGAGCTATGTCCCGTCCAGGCTTCCTCCTCGTGGCGCACAGCGTTCATCTAAACAGCAGCGAACGGCGTCACGTGGTTCGATTGAAGTGGCTGCACGTCCGTCCAAAGGAAGACGCACCAGCAGCAGCAGCCACAAGCAAGAGTATGAGCAACCTTCACGCGAGGTTTACGCTCCACATTCAGCTAGCGACGCTGAATCGAATGAAAGTGACGATATCATTGTGGACAAGATCTCGTCGTTGGAAGGCGAGCTGGCGGCGCTCAAGAAGCTCATCAAGAGGAGAAAGGGTGGCCACATCAACGACGCTGGCGAGTCGCGTGGCGCCAAGGTCGGATCGACTGTTCGATCTCGTCAGAGCGTCCATCCTCGTAAGGAGAGTATATTTGATGGCGACAGCAGCGAGAGCGATCGAGAGGCGCCTGCAAGTCGATGGTCCTCTTCCCGTCCTCTGAAGTCCAAGGGTGTCAACAAGCGGAAAGATTCGTTTGCAGGTCTGTTTGACGACGAGGAGGACGATGCTAGTGGGCTGGCGGGTGCCGGAGGTTATGATGCTCTGTTTCAGACTGACCAAGCCAGATCCGACGAGAGTGATGAGGGTGACCGTCCGACGCGTCGGGCAGTGAAACGAAGGTCGAGCAAGAAAGGTTTCAAGCAGCCGTCTGCCTTATCAGAAGCGCGGGAGGACGATGGTGAAAGTTCCGATGATGAAGAAATGTTTGATTCTCTGAAAGACGGAAGGCGGACAGCTCGACAGCGTCGGAGGTCCACCAAAGACCGGTCGTCAGTCGCGAGAGTGGATCATGATGTGGAGATCAGCACTGCTGACGACTTGGTGGCTCGAGTAGAGACAGCTCCGAGCTCTCGGTCAAATTCACATTCACGAGATGAAGCTGACAGCGATTCTATTGATGCGCTGTTTGACTCGCGTGCAGATGCAGACATGACTCACCTCTTTGGTGGTGAAGCTGATGATGAAACCGTATTGAAGCAGCCCCAGACCATCTCAGTGACACCTTCATCGACGAGGTCGATTGTCTCCAGTCCGACAGCCACGTCCTTTGTCGCTGTGAGTACTATCAGTGGCGATGGTGTGGTTGGTACAGTGGAACGAGACGAGTTCAGCGACCCTGCAGTCGTCCAGGTACCGGTTGCATCAAGTATGCCGTCGTGGCCGGTTGGTGACGAAGACGATTCTGACGAAGAGTTTTCGATCAACTGGAAGAAGATCAAGTCGACCAAAGCGCGGAGACGGACGCAAGTATCGTCTGCCTCTACTTTGTTTGACTCGGACCCCATCGACACTGACGAAATCGGCACAAGTGTGAACCTGTTTGACGTCGAGGATACGAAGACCGACGACGATTCAGGATTGGAAGTGACGGGCGAGAGTACCCTGAGTTCTGTGACCCTAGAGCTGTCAGATGATAGCGATTCGACTGCTGTCGCGCCGCCTCAAGTCTCGTCGCGGTCAACTAGCGTTGCAGATGAGCTCCCAGATGTCGATTATGTGGTATCACCAACTGCTGAACCCAGAGCACTCTCCAATGCACCCGTTGTTGATGAGCACGACAGTGATGACAGCATTGCACCGGTTGATCACGATGAAGACGCGACAAGTCAGATCGCGCCAACGTTAACTGTTCCTGCGGTTGACGTCGTCGTTGAGGAGACAGTTGCCGAACCGCAAGAAATCAGTACCCCGACAATACCGCCATCGTCGCTCGTTACTCCCTCGAAGCCTACGATTGTTGCCAACGATGAAGTCGACGAGTCGTTCGACATTTTCGACCGCACCAACGACTTTAATGTTCATTTGCTGGTTGACCATTCGGCTCCAGGCAATCTTGGTGTATCTGCGAATCTCGTGGCGGCAGAAGACGATGACGTTGATGAAGGGGTGTACTCTGATGACGGTGCCGACGACAACGTGAGCTTCAGCTTTGAAGTTCGTCCCCGCAAAAAGACGACGCAAGCGAGTCCCATCCTCCCGAGTGCGCCTACAAGCACGGCTGCACCGGCTGGCGAAGATGACGCGGCTGACGCCAGTACAGTCGTGCTGGGAAAATACAGGCGCGCGACGCCGCCGCCTAGCGCCATGTCGTCAGACGAAAGCGGCGACGAGCTGAAGCAGGGTATGGACGAGACAGTGACACCCGAAGATGAGGAGTTGTCAGCAGCACCACCAAGCGCAGACGCCTTCGACGCCGACTGGCAGGCGATGCAGGAGCAGGCGAAGGAGCGCAAGAAGAAGCTGCAGCTCAAGCAGCGCCAGGCGCAGCGAGACAAGCTGCTGAAGAAGCAGCAGTCGAAGACTTCGACCGTGCCGACTCCGAGCCAAGCCGACCGGAAGCAGAAGAAGAAGAAGCGAAAGGAGAATGGCGAGTCGACGGGTGCAACTGGCCACAAAAGCTCGGGGCGGAGGCACCGGCACCGCGATAAAAACGGTGGCGGTGATGTAGATGGCCGAGTGGCAGCCCCGGATTCCGAACCGCCACGTTCCCTGACAGAGCTGTGAGGGCTGTACTATACCTGTGCGTACGTGATCCTGTAGGCACTTGCAACACACGAGTGTATTACTCAATAGATAATAAGGGACTCACTTGGTCCGCTTGAGCGGCTTCTGATGCAGCGAGTACAGCCATAGGCGGTGCACCTTGGGGATGACATCTTCGATGGGTACGCGCTCCGACGGATTCGGCGACCACCCGGCGACGAGAATGTCGGCGCACCCGCGGGGAATTGACGGTAGTAGCGGTGGTCGCTCGCCGCTTGTGACGCTGTGGTACACCTCGAGGTGTGACTTGTGAGCCCACGGACTCCGATCCGGGACCATGATCTGCCACAACGTGATCATGAGGCTGTAGACGTCCACGGCCGTGCCATACCGCGCCGTCTTGCCGCCAATGATCATCTCCGGCGCCATGTAGTCGACTGTCCCTGCAATCGTCATGGTTCCATCGCTTCGCGGGCGTAGCAGGTTTGCCTCGCCAAAGTCCGTGAGCTTGAGCAGGTAGTCCTGGCCGATCAGGAAGTTGTCGGTCTTGACGTCGCGATGCAGCAACGGGGGCGAGAAGCTGTGGAGATACGCGACTGCTTTACAGGCATCGAGCCACGCCTTCAGCTTGGTCGACAGATCCCATGGCGGCGACGCCGAGCGCAGCGCAACGTCGAGCCCACCGTACTCGCAAAACTCGAAGATGAGCGAGATGGACGGCGGCACGACGCACAGACCGTAGAACTTGACGACGTTCGGGTGCGAGAGCTGCACGTTGAGCGCCGTCTCGCGCGAGAACCGCTGCACTTCCTCGTACGTCACCTGCACGGACGTGTAAATCTTGAGCGCGATGGATGTCCCGCCGCGTAGCGAGCCCCGCATCACGATCGACGTGGCACCCTGAGCGATGATACAGTCCAGTTGCAGAGCGGAAAAGTCCACGACGTTCTTCCGGTGCTCTTCGATCATGCGGTGGACATCATACACGGACGTGCGCGTCGAAAAGTTGGTGATCATGCCGCGCTCCGATAGCAGTCGGACATATCTCCGCATCGGACTGGACGAGTTGGATGAGCTGGAACCGTCGTCGATGGCGAGCCAGTACCGGGTATCGGCGCGCAGCGAGAGCAGCACTGCCACCACAATCATCGCGTCCAAGGCGCCGACGATGCACTGCGTGATCGGGATCGTGTAGTCTGGACTTGCGGACGCTAGCCCCATGATGTTGACGGTCACGTTGGCGATCGACGTGACGACGGCCACGAGGAAGAAGAAGTCGAACGTGGCGCGCGCGTGGAAGACAAACTTGGCCCAGAAGTAGTATGCCAGCAGCACGACGTGGATCGCCAGCGAGATGCCGTCGAGAATGTACCGCCCTTGGTTGTACAGGCACACGAAGCAGATGACCATGACGATGCACACGCCCCCTGAGTACACGATCGCGCGGACCACCGCCTCTTGCGACACGCTGCGCTGTATCATGAGCATCGGCAGCATCTGGAGCACCCACACGAACGGGAGCGTCGAGACCGTGCACGGATAGCGCGGGTTGGCGTCCGTATCGAGCACGTTCTCCGTCAACGAGTCGTCCGTCGCGATGTGGTAGCTCGTGAAATACAGCACGAGTCCGATGGCCGACAGGCACGCGATGGAGTACCAGATGGCCTCGTAGCACGGCAGCATGAACGCGGACGCTGTTAATTCCCACCACACACCACACACAAACAGTAAGAAACCGCACTCGACAACACCACAGTAAGTCACGTACTCAGGTTGGAGCTGATGCTCGCGGGTGCGCTGCGGAGCACGCGCTTGCGACTGAGACTGCAGAGCACGCCGACCCAGAGCGAGACGACGAGCAGCACGGCGTAGTTCATCATTGGGATGAGCACCGCGGCAATGTACGCGGTGGACAGCGCGTCGTTGTCGCCCTTGACGCCCATGGCGCACCTCGTCGTGAACCGAAAGTGCGTGCCAGCCTCCAGTGCCCACGCGACGGCCACAGCGACCGGCACACTGCACACCGCGACGCCCAGCGTCGTCATGAGGAAGATCGAGTCCCAGTTGTTGCCGATCCGCGTCCAGAGCGACGTGACCCACGCGCGCGGCTCCCACCGCACGTCCGTCGCGAGGCCGCACCACCTTCTCCGGCGCTTCGCGTTCAGCGCGTCCTTGTCGAACGGCGAGTCGCTCGGCGCCGACAGCCGCGACGTCGCCGTCGACCCGGGGCCGTCCTGCACCACGTACTCTCCTTCGAACGACGGCTCGCGGGAGCCCACGGTCGTGCCGTTGCCCTTGGCCGTCTGCTCGTACACGGCGTGCAGGATCGCGCCGGTCGACGGGTACGCGAACAGCGACGAGCTGCCGATCGAGGCCGTGCTGCTCAGTCCGCCGCCGGCCAGGAACTGCGCACCCGCGGGCACCAGCGTCGCCGCGTTCGCCGCGAGCGCCTCGGCCGCCGGCTGCGAGTCCGTGTCGATCAGGATCGAGTCCTGCCGCGACGGCATGATGTTGTCCGGGTTGGTGAACACGCTCGCGTTCATCGGGAACAGGTCGCTGATCGAATCCTCGCGCGGCCGCTGCCTCACGTTCACGCGGGTCTCCTGGCCGGCGAACGCCGCACCGCCGCCCTCGTCCACGTTGGCCATGGGCGGCGGCCGCCGCTGCAGCGCCTGGAAGAGCCGAGAGCCGCCCGCGGCGGGAGCGGGCGACGGCGGCGCGCTCTCATGGCCCTCGAGCAGGATGAAGCTGGTCGTGGGCGTCTCGTCGCCCGCCAGTGGCGGCGGGCCGGGCGAGTCCATGGCCGCGACGAGAGGGGAAGTGCCGCGCGATGGCCAAAGAAGAACAGCACGGAATTGTGTGTCGGTGTTGGAGAGCGTTCCTTTTTTTGCAGCGCCTACGGTACGCGTCTAGCGGGTTCTGTGCAGCGGGAAAGCGGCACTGAACTGAGCCCGTGGCTTCGGAGGTACCGCGTGCCGCGAAAGTGTTTGCCCACATATAGAGATCAAGAGATTTAGGACGAAGACGAGACTAACGGTATGTGATCTTCGGTTCAGAAGGTTCGCGTTTCAGAGCGCAACCAGCACGAGCTGGCCGATCACGCTGGGTTAAACGGCCACCTAGCGCAACGCTGCGGTGATCCATTCCCTGTTTGTTGATGGTGGAGTGGTAGCACGCTTGCCGGCCAATTGTGCTGCTCCAAACTCTTGCACAGGATCATCCAGACGGTTCCCGCAGCCTTATCGTGACGCAAGAGAGCATTGTTGCGTTCAGCCGACCTCAAGCTGATATGCTCAGGTCGATCCTGCGGTTGACCAACGCGGATGCTATAAATACCACCTGGGGTGTCGACTTCATCCTCGCGTATCCTGGCCGCACAATGGCGGGGCCAGCACCACCGCTGTGTGCGTACACAACGCTTACAAGTGTCGCCATTCAGCGATGGATATGCTTCTCGATGATGTCCTCGACCCCGCCAAGTCGATGTTGAGCTCGTCACTTTCGTGGCCACCACGCTCGTCCAACCTCACATCTAGCCGACATGGAATGAAAGCTACCGCTTCTTTCTCGACCGAACGGTGCTCACCATCAAGCCGGACGAGTCGTTGAGGTGCGATATACGGAGTCAACACCCACCAATTTCTCGATTCGCGCGACCGGTCAGCTCGTGACGATCGCGGAGCGGTTGGACCATGCGGACATGCCGCAACGAAAACTGGCGCAAGACCAAGCCGTTTGAAAAGGAAGCACGATACGCTTACCACATCTATGTAGACCGCCTACGCCTGGGCTGGTCAAGAAACTGGTTGGTTGACGGAAGGAGCGG
The DNA here is from genome assembly GCA_003413675.1 of Phytopythium vexans. Classification (NCBI taxonomy): domain Eukaryota; phylum Oomycota; class Peronosporomycetes; order Pythiales; family Pythiaceae; genus Phytopythium; species Phytopythium vexans. Next base: position 380,375 of record QLOC01000005.1, read on the forward strand.
ACGCACGCAGCGCGTGACGCCGTCTATTTATCCTTCTTGCTCTCGTCGGCCACCTCCTCGTCCTCCTCCTCCTCACTATCGCTCGAGTCGTCCGCGTTCATCACCTGCTCGAACAGCGTCGGCTCGTTATCTAACTCCATGTCCTCCGGATGCGGCTGGTACACTGGGAGCGACGACGCAGCAATCACATTAAACTGCACACACAAACAGATAACCACATACGTCAGCCACTCGCACCAACAACGACAACAACAAATAAAACACAAGCAGCCTCACCTTGGCCAGTGCGCGCAGGTCGAGGCCAATGTACGAGTCCGACTTGACAAAGATGTCCAGCTGGTAAGTGCCCGCCTTCGGCGGCGCCTGCAGCTGCAGCTTCAGCTCAGCCGTCCGCTCCTGCGATGTGATCTTGCCGAACGAGTGCAGGTGGTTCGTCTTGGCGTCCCCGACGACGCAGAACCAGCGCTCCGACTTGGGGTACGGGAAGTGCGGCGCATACACAAGGTCGCACGTGTCGCCCTCGGCCACGTTCTTGCGCGTCAGCTTGACCGTGACCGTCATAATGTCACCCTCAGCGATCTCCTGCTCGTCTTCGACGCCAATCGTGATCGCCAGCTCCATGTGCGGCATCATCTCCAGCACCTTGTTCACTTCCGCGCGCTGCTCGTCCGTCAGACCGCTCAGACCCTTGCGCTGGTCCGGCTCCATCGCGAGGTACTGGTGCATGCTGCGGCAGGCGTTCTTGCCCGTCACAATGTGCTTCACCTCGGCCTCCGTCAGGTGCGGCAGCTGCAGGAACGGCGGGTCCTTGAACCAGAGCGCCTGCGACAGAAACTGCTGCAGCTCAATCAGGTTCACCGTCGTCTGCAGCCAGTTCTTCATGACCGAGATCTCCAGCATGCCGTCCACGAGCAGAATGACCTTCTTCAGCATCGCGTGCAGGTCCTCCTTCAGCGCCGGGCTCAGCTTCTCGCGCATGAAGTGGGCGTGCAGCAGCACGTTCGCCTTCGCGATCGCCGGGTGCTGGAACTTGGGCTTCGCGATCAGCTCGCTAGCCTTGAACTTGCGGAACAGCGAGTTCAGCTCGGCGTCGTCCGTGGTGCGGCGCGGGACCTCCCGGAACTCGGCCGAGCCGGCGAGGATCTCGGGCAACATGCGCGGGTGCGAGTGCTGCGACATGGCAAAGTTGTAGAAGCCGTACGTGTCGTACATGACCATCGAGTCGCCGTACTTCTTCGAGTGGCTGTACCAGAGCGCGACGCACGACGGGATCGCGACGACGAGCACGATCAGGTACAAAAAGAGCACGATGTTGTGGTTGGCCGGGTCCATGAGGAAAGTCGGGAGGCCGATCGAGAGCTGCAGCGCCTGGCGACCGTCCGGGTTGCCGAACTTCTCGTAGTTGGCCTTGGCCACCTCATCCGTGAGCGCCTCGTACGCCTTCGCGACCAGCATGAACTTCTGCTCGGCCACAGCGTCGCCAATGTTCTTGTCCGGGTGGTACAGCAGACTCATTTTGCGGTACGCGCGCTTGATCTCGCGCTCCGAGGCGCCGGCGGCGATCCCGAGGATGGCGAACGGGTCGAACGACTTGATCTCCGAGTCGTCCTTGAGCAGCACGAACATGCGGAAGAGACCGTACCACATGACGGCGAGCACGAGCAGGTTGCCGACGAACAAGGGCGAAAACACCTTCGAGAGCTTCGTCTTCTCGGCCTGGAGCTGCTTCATCTTGCGCATCTCGCGGTCGCAACGCACATTCTGCTGGTCGATCAGTCGGTCCTTCAAGAACACCCCGTAGAGCACGCGCCGCAGTGACAGGTACGTCACGGGCACAAGGTAGAGCACGCAGAGCGAGACGGAAAAGTAGTAGAACGCCGAGTTGTCGTACTCCAGCATGGTTGCTCGGCGGAGACGGCGGCGGCGGCAGGGGGCTCGAGGCTTTCTCTCTGGTAGTTCGCTGGCACCGTCCGAGCGATTGTGGCGGCGTTCCTTTCCGCCTTTGAGCGCGGGGACACGTGGAAGGACGGAGCAAAAACGACCAGCACCCTCAAGCCGCAACTTGTGGTGCCGAGGTGGCACGGAGCGAGTTGCTGGTTGAGAGGTTCGCCCACTTTTCGGCTGTCCGGCCGGAAAAGCCTGTTTGAACCCACCGATGCCAGCCGTTGGATTGGTGCATGACACCAAACAGCCGGACAGCTGAGGGTTCTCTCACTTCGACAGTTCTGTTATTGAGCGTAATACGGTGCGTCGCTTAGACTTGGAAACGCACATCAATGATATAGAAACGCCATAGAAACGACGCCTGAACGAACCACACCAAACCAGCACCAAACCAAAGCTCAAGCGCTCCAAAGCTTCGACGTGTGCGGGGCGGTGCGGTGAGCTCGGTGGACCGCCGCGATGGGCAAGAAGAAGCGTCGCGACGACGGCGGCGACGGCGCGGCGGCGGCGCGGCGGCGCATCTTCTGCTACTACTGCGACCGCAACTTCGACGACGAGAAGGTGCTCATCCTGCACCAGAAGGCGCGCCACTTCAAGTGCGTGCAGTGCCACAAGAAGCTCAACACGGCCAGCGGCATGGTCGTGCACGTCATGCAGGTGCACAAGGAGGCGCTGGCGGCCGTGCCGAACGCCAAGCCGGGCCGCGAGAGCGTCGACCTCGAGATCTACGGCATGCAGGGCGTGCCTGGCGAGGAGCCACTCGACCCGAACAAGCGCACGCGGCTGGACGGCCCGCCCGGTGGCATGATGCCCCCCGGGATGGCGCCGGGGTTCCCGCCCGGTATGCCCGGTATACCTGGCATGATGGGCATGCGGCCACCGCCGCCGCGAGGGATGCCGCCGCCGAGAGCCTTCCCCGGCGGCATGCCGATCCCCGGCCAGCCCGGCTTCTTCCCGCCGCGGCCGATGCCTGGCGCGCCGCCGCCATGGGGAGCCATTCCAATGGCGGGACCGCCTCCTGGTGCTGGTGGACCGCTCCCCGGTGCTGGCGTCCCACCGGGAGCGCTAGCCTTCATGAACCAGCAGTTGAGCGCCGCCGCAGCATCGACGGTGCCTCCTCCAGCTGCCGTCCCTGGTGCGCCAGTGGGCACATCGGTTCCACCTCCAAACGAAATGGAAGCGCTTCCGAAGAACGACACGGGACTTGTGTATGCGGATGCTGCAGTCTCGATGGTGAGTGCGTTGCTTGGAGTAGTGTGGGAGAATCAGATCAGTGACGGTTGTGTTGTGATTGTGTCTATTGCAGGAGGAGAAGCGGGCACTGCGGCCCAAGTACGGATACAACAAGCAGTTGACGGCCTGAGCCGAGTAGGTGGGTGGGGGTCTCTATCGAATGTACACTCGCCGAGTCTTGGCATTGTCACTCCTGCTCCGGATACCCGCCATATTTGGAGCAGTAGCTCTTGAACGTTGCCGGCGGCGCGGGGCTCGCTTCCCCTTCGCTGTTGTTGTCGACTGGAATTCGTTTGTCTTTGGACTGCTGTGGTGGTGCTGGTGGTGGTGGCGGCGGTGGTGGCTTGGCGCGTCCTCGTCCACTGCCCATCGGTCGTGGTGGACTGCGGTAAACGCGGCTGAGAGACGCGGCAGGATTGCTTCCCGCTTCCTGGAACGCGGCGAGGTTGAAGTGGCGGCGCGCGTCCGAGTATCCGTTGTTGTCGCGACCCGAACTGCCTAGCGAGCCGCCAGAACGACCAATAGACCCACTGCCGCTTCCTCCGCTGCGGCCATAGCTCGAGTGGTAGCTGCCACTGCGTCCGAGCGAGTGGCTCTGGTGGTAGCTGCTGGCGCGTCCAAGCGAGAGGCTGTGGTTGTTGCTGGGGTGGAAACTGTGCAGCTGGTAGCTCGAACTGCGCACGTGTTTGGCTGGCCGCGAACCGCTGCGTCGCACACCCGTGAAAGAACTGCCTTCGTGGGTCAGCGCCGCGGTCGGCGAGCCAACGAGCTCGCTGAGCGCCTGCTTGCTGTGCTGGACGGCGGCCGTCGGCGAGTCGTAGATGCGCAGGAACACGCTGGTCGCTGATGCGGGGGACATGACGCCTTCGGCCTCGACATTGTCCATCTCTTGAGCGCTGAGGTGGCCGGCGGTGTCCCAGCCGTCGCTCTGAGAGTACCCGCGGTAGGACAGCACGCGTTCCTCGTCATCCGAGTAGCGGCTGCGCAGGAACGAGCGGCGCATCATGCGCATGCGGATCTTGGCCTGCTCTTGGACGATACGCTTCTTGCTGCTGCCGATGTGGTTCCCGTGACGGTCCTCGCCTTCCGTGTTGAGTTCGTCAAAGATTCCCGTGAGGCTCATGACGAGCACGAGACTCGGCATCGTCATGGGCGTCACGACGAACAGCGCGAGCGCCGGGAGGGCCACCATGAGCGCCGCGTAGCCCCAGGTCATAGCGGTCGACGATGGCTCGTGGATGACGGTCGGCAGCTCGACGAGCGAAAGCCACACGAGGTAGAACGCCTGGCCCGTGGTCGCAAACTGGAAGGCGCGCAGTAGCAGCGTTGGCCGACCGAACCAGAAGCGGTGGTCGTGGTGGTGGAGCGCTCGGTGACACAGCGCCGCCATCTGCATGCGCAACAATGCTCGCACCGCGAGCGCTGCGGCCTTGAACGTCACTTTGCGCTTGGGGACCGACTGACTCTGGCTGGCGTTGAGAGCTTGAGCCTTGGCGAGCTTCGTTTGAATATCGCGCATGGTGAAAACCCGCAGTCGGTCGTCGACGATTCCCTTGAGAATGTGGAGCACCTTGAGGAATATGATGGCGTTGGCGAGCAACAGCAGCGCGCCGACAGCAGCGAAGATCTCGTGCGCGTACTTGGGGACGGCGGCCGGGAGCACGGCGATGGTCACGAGCACGATGAAGGCGCTCGGGTGCAGCGACGTCATGTGGAAGAGCAGGTTGCGCATGCACAGCACGTGGTACTGATCGAATGTGAACGGCGGGCGGGGATCGTCCTCCTCCACGTCGTCGTCAAGGAGGTCCGATCTGAACGAGGCTTGAGGCCGCACGCCGAAGAGCCGGTGCATCTCGTTCGCGTTCTTGTAAATGTACCCGGAGCGGTGCTGGCAAATGTTGTACGCGAGCAGCTCGAAGCTCTTGTAGAGCTGCCACTGGCGGCGCAGGTTGAAGCGGAAGCTCCAGCCCTCGCGCTCGTACCGATGCAGCAGCAGCGCGTACGCCTTGGAGCCGACCGCGAGGTCCATGCCCGACTTGGCGCGGTCCCGCGGAGCCGCGAAGCTCTGCATGATGGGGTTGCGCGAGTCCTGCCGGCACCACGAGAACTGGTTGGCGGTTGTCGCGGGCGTGTCGTCGACCGTGTCTTCGTCCAGGTCATAGTAGTCGAGCCGGTCTTCGACGTCGCGGTACTGGCGGCGCTGGGACGTCTCCCACACGAGCTTGGGGGCCACGGTGCCGATGAAGAGCAGCAGCAGCACTATGGCGATGAAGTAGAGCATGGTGAGGAAGACGACGTAGTGGAAGAACTCGTAGAAGTGCAGGCGCTCGGTGGCCGTCATGCTCGGCGTGAACGAGAAGCGCAGTCCGTCGAGCGCGCCGCTCGCGTTCAGCGCGAAGATGATGAGCGAGAGGAAGCCGAGCACCATGATCTCCTGGAAGAGCCTGCCGACGATCCGCGCGAGCTGCGGACAGGCGATGGCGGCCCGCGACCAGTGCAGCAGCCGCTCGAAGCCCGTCGAGACGAGCACAATGACGCCCAGCAGGATGATCGCCGCGCCGAGGTTGTCGTGGAGGCAGGCCGTGTTGCCGACGCCGAGAAAGGACCCGCTCGCATGACACACGCTCGACTGGGCCTCGTCTCCGGCGAGGATCCGCTGCTCGCCGGGTCGCAGACTCGGGTGGGCTTCAACATGGACGGGGATGAGCAGCAGCAGCAGCGACCGCGGCGGACACGGCCATGGTCGCCGCCGCCGGTGGCCAAGGCGCGTCCGCGGTGCGGCGTCGGCCATGCGCGTTGGCTCTATCGGGGGGATTGGATAGTGTGATCCGCGCGGAAGTGCGGCGGTTGTTCACCGAACGTTGATGTGTTATTTTGATATCGCAGATTTCAGGCGGCGCTGGACGGATTTTTGTGATCGCACGACGACGCCTAGCCACAAAAATGCTGATTTCCGCGCTGATTGCGGGCGGTGGGTAAACTTCCGACTGCACCGGCCGCCATTACGATATCTCGAACTGGGCGACTTGGTGGCAACAATGGTACTTAGGTTGAAGCCAGCCGCCTCCAGAGAAACCAGAATTCTGGCGAGTGCTTGCTCTCTGAAACCGCCCACAGAAAAGCAATTCCCCACGGAAGGCGGCAACGCGCAAAGCGACAACCCGGAGCGTTCGATCGCGACTTTTTTTGTTTAGTTTTGGCTTTAGCGGATACAATCCACCACATGACGGGGGGACGCGCATCTTCAGACTTGAAGTGAATGTACGAGCTAAAAAATTGCGGCAGGCATTTTTGACTGGGCGTGTACCCTTGCGATGTCGCATGTCGGCCGTTAAAAAAAACCGCGCTGGACACCTGGAACGAATCGACGCCAGTGCGTCGCCGGCGTCACCTAATCCTTCTTCCAAGCGCGCCAATGCACGAGCGGTGACTAAAATCGCAACGCTGCCGTCGGCGACAGGCGCGATTGCCGAGTCAATCGCGACACCTCGTCTTTCGTGCATGGCGCGCGTTGCTCCCGCCGCAGCTGACGACTTGCTGAAGCATCTCGGACGTGCGTCCAATCCCAACGCCGTGCGCAGCCTTTCGAGAACGACCAAACGATCTCTCCCGCACTCGCGATGCCTCCTCTGTGGATGTGCATGGTTCGTGAATATCGCTTTTGCGCGAAGCCACCGCAGAGGCTGGAGCTGGCTGTAACTGCCAGTCATGAGATCGTGGCGGGTCAAGGAGTATCTTCTGACAGGATGGATCATCCGAGAAGATATTCGAGAAGCCTACCGACGACGGCCAACTGCACGCTGCGAAGTGATTGCACGTCGACCACAGCGGTCGAGAAGTGTGAACCAATCGTTTGCTGCGATGTGCGATCCAGAGCAACCCATTTGTGGCCACGAGATGGGTTGTTGACTGCGGACTCTTCACGGTTCTCGATGCTGTGAACTCTGCCATCAGCGATGCAGTTGAAGCAGGCGAAGTCGAGATGCTCCAGTGGATCTGTAAAGCTGCTGACGTGGATTGCGCGAACAAGCATGTTGATAGCGAGCGGTGGGTGCAGCCTGTAGCGAAGCGCCGACATGTGAGAATGGTCGCTTGGACGACTTTGACGATGGGTTCCGTCACGCGTGGCTGCTGCCGTCATGCATGGCAATGTGAAGATGATCTGGCGGCTCGATTGCGAGAAGGGGACCGCACAAACCCACAATCCCGGCGATGCATTCCACGGACGCGAACGAGGCTGATGAATGTTGTGGCTCAATCAGTGCCTGTGTGCATGAAATGGCTCAACCAAAGTACCCAATTCTGTACCGGTTCATCAGCAAAAATGTACCCACAAACGATGTACCTACCGATCTTGTCAGTCAACCCAGCTTTCATCTGCTCGATCGCATGAACCTGATCGCCAACCCCACTTGCCAAGACTCGCAATGACTGACATACGCACTGGAGCAGACACTGATCCGGACAAGCGCATTAGCGCCGACACCATGCTGCCGACGCCGCAGCTCCCAGTTCTATCGCTGCCGCTGTCCCCTTTGCAGAGCGTCGCTGTGGTCTGCCGCACCCACCCGGAGTTCGCAGGTCTGCCCGAGATCGTTTCGCGCATCAGCGAGTTCGTCGACACGTCGGGCCGACTGAAGTTCAGCGACGCGCTCGTGCCCGATTGCTCGATATCGTTGCTGCGCCGTATCCACGCCCACCAGATCGCAGCTGGTTTGCACACCGACCCCCATTACCGCGACTGGCAATTTCAGTTTGGTGTGACGAGAGCTGCGATATATGGGGACGTTGAGGTGGTGAAGTGGTTTTGTACAGAGTTTGCGCCGGAAAATTCGATGATTGAAGGAGTCGAGGTGGCTGTGCAACGAGGGAACCTCGACGTGCTGCAGTGGTTGCATGACGAGCACAAACTCGGGTACATCGAGGATCGCTTGGTGCTGATTGCATTGGATCTTTGTCGCCGCCACGCAGGCTCAAACCATGAAACAGGGGTCCTAGTACGTCCAGGGAAGATCATGAAGCGCTTGAAGGTGATCCGCTGGCTAGTGGAGACTTTCGGTCCCGGTACATCGGACCAGCGAATCCGACACAGGGCGTCCGCCGACAGTGTTTTTGGTATGCGCGACTTGAATTTTCTTCAGTGGGCGGTCAAGAAGAACTTGTTCGAAAGCGGAGGAGAGGAGCTCGCATACGCTGTGCGCGAAGGTCGCTCAGATACTGTACGGTGGTTTTCGAGTTATCTCGATGCTGAATACCGACGACAGAATGCCGATGTTGGTATTACAGAGAGCCGGCGCGACATTTGGAGCAACAGCGTTGACAAAATTGGTAATGGTGCTCGATTTGAGGACGAACTAGACAGTGAAGGGGACATCGTCGGCCCGTACTCGTTCCCGTACACGGTTAACCTCTCCATGGCCTTGTCGAAAGGCACCTTCGATTCAATCAAGTGGCTGCGAAGCGCCAACTATCCGTGGTTGAGATTCCGTGTGGACTACATCGGATTGAATCGTGCCACAGAGACTGAGAATCTGGAGATGCTACAGTGGTTTCATGACAATCGGATCGAAGGCTGGATGACCGAAGCAATGTTTTCCGCTGCTCGTCAAGGATATCTTCGCATTATGAAGTGGTTGCATGAGCACGGAACGGAAGGCGACGCATCCAATTTGATGGACGCGGCCGCGACGAATGGACAGCTGGAGATCGTTCGTTGGCTTCACGAGAACCGGACGGGAGGCTGCACGCACTGGGCAATGGACCATGCAGCGGAAAGGAACTACTTCGACGTTGTGGTATGGCTTCACGAGAACCGGACGGAAGGCTGCACGCACTGGGCAATGAATCGTGCAGCAGAAAACAACCACTTTGATGTCGTGGTATGGCTTCACAAACATCGAACCGAAGGTTGCACTACTAAAACGATGGACTGGGCGGCTCACTATGGTCACCTCAACGTTATCAAGTTGCTGCACGAGGAACGCAGTGAGGGATGTACCACAGCGGCCATGCACGAAGCTGCAGTCAATGGCCATCTCGACGTTGTGGCATGGCTTCATGAGCACCGAACTGAGGGTTGCACGAGCCGCACGATGGACCAAGCTGCAGCCAATGGACACCTGGACATCGTCAAGTTTCTGCATGAGAACCGCCATGAAGGTTGCACGACCCGCGCGATGGACGAAGCTGCAGCCAATGGACACCTGGAAATCGTCAAATTTCTGCATGAGAACCGCCATGAAGGTTGCACGGCCCGCGCGATGGACGGAGCGTTCATGAACGGCCATATGGACGTTTTCCGGTGGCTCCATCAGCATAGAACCGAGGGACGTTCGTCTCATTCTGCTGAACATGCAGCCCGGAACGGCAACTTGACCATGATCAAATGGCTGTCGGAGGATATCGGAGCACCGTTCTCGCCTCAAGTCATGGACTGTGCTGCTGCAAACGGACACTTGGACGTGGTTGAGTGGCTGCACATTCACCGATCGGAAGGTTGCACGACCGGTGCCATGGACTTGGCCGCTCGTAATGGCAGGCTGGACATTATCAAGTGGTTGCATGCCAATCGGATCGAAGGGTGCACGACTAGTGCCATGAACGGCGCCGCTTGTAATGGCAGGCTAGACATTATCAAGTGGTTGCATGCTAATCGGATCGAAGGATGCACGACTAGTGCCATGAACGGCGCCGCTTGTTATGGCAGGCTGGACATTATCAAGTGGTTGCACATCAATCGGTCGGAGGGTTGTACGACCTTCGCGATGGACAAAGCAGTCTTGAATGGCCACTTTGAGGTTCTTTTGTTCCTCCACCGATATCGAACTGAAGGCTGCTCTGGTGCTGCGTTCAAGAATGCCCTTTCGCGTCACTGTCTTGACATCTTGCGCTGGTTATCGCAGCACTACTCTGCCAAACTGGATCGGCAGTGGCTGTCGGAGCGACTCAGGCGGCCGATGATGGAGTACTTGAAGGAGTGGGCGGAGAGTGTTTTACTATAGAGAAGGCAAGCAGGAAGCATGATTTGGCCAGTTTGTGATGGATTCATGCGGCTTTTGGGGTGGAATCCATCAGTCGAGGTGTTTTGAGTGGCTCTCGCCACCAAGAATCTGGCATTTGCATTGTGGATCTGTCGCGACAATGCTTAAAGCTGAACAAACCTTCATTGACCTTTGCTGCAAAGACCAACACTTGGCGGTGGCGATAGAACTGGTGGACAGAAACAGGCATCTCCGCGAGCTGCTGGTGGATATGCACTCCAAATTCATTATCGACGCGGCCGGGTGTGGGTGCAATGAAACCACAGACTTCCCTATCCATTCCATGATAGCCTTGTAATCGATTCATCTCGGATCAGACTGGGCCATTCACTGTGTGAGAAATGATCAACAGTCGCTCAATGGCGGCACCCTGATTCACGCTAGATGGAGGACGGTGCTAGGCGAGACTCAATCAAATTGAAACTGCTCGACAAAGCATATTCTCGCGTCGTGAGGACACGATCCTGGTCGCCGCCATCTTCACCATGGCACGAGATATCAATCCCCACGTCCGCCCATGTTATCGAAACTATACCGCTATCTGCGAGGAAGTTCTTCATGACGCCAAGCAGTTCGCTAAATCGATCATTGACGGGTGTGGATTGTGATGATGTTGCTAACCTTGAGAGCCAATCTCGCGAAAACTGCGCTGGAAACGCCGACGAGAACAATGCCAGCAGCAATGAGGTTGGGCAGCGGTGTGAGCCACGCCAGAAGGTGTGCGTCAGCATGTGGCGCTGCGCGACAGCTCGTTCGTCAAGGCGGCTGTCAATGAGTCTGGTGGATCGAGTGCGCCTCCCAACGATCACCACTGCTGTTTTAGGGGGGTGTGCGGCACAACCACATCGCTTCGAACCACCATTCGATGCAGAACTGCCGATCCAAGAAGAGATCCACGGGGTGTAGTAGGTAACTTGTCCAGGTGCGCACCTACGACTGGATGCACGACACTGCCAACAGGATAGGCGGCAGGTTCGAGCCATGCGATCCACAGCGAGCTCGAGCTCGTTGCGGCTGGCGGTCTCCATGGTCTGATACATGACAGCGGGGGTGGTCAGCGGCAGGATGAGCCGCATCTGCGCGCATGGACCCCCCTGGTACGGTCGTTTTCTGATCGAGCAGCGCTAGTTGAACCTCCGCGCGGTCATGTCGATCTGTTCAAGCTGTCTCCGGTCGTTTGGCAGATCCTCTCGCTGGGTCGGGTGGATACTTAGGCGCAGGGAAGGAGGGAGTCGGAGAAGATCTGCAGCCGCCGTTTTTCCGGCTCCCAAGGGCGGAGGAGGCGCCGCCGACAGCCGCGCGGGGGTTGACGGACGCGGTGGTCGAACCGAAGCCATGTTGACCAGCAAGCTTGCATCTGGCGGATCAGATCTGGCGGGGGACTCGCTTTAGTGACATCGAACACCGGTTTTCTGCACAGGTCGAAGAGGATCTTCGTCGGCGCCAAACTGGGTTTTTACAGCTGGACAGCATGGAGTCAGGATGGGGGCTTGAGCCAATATCCGGCCGATCCGTGGTATGTTGTTGCAATTAGGGGACCGGTTCCCCCCGGCTTCTTGTCGAGTTCCAGGGCGTCGCGGCTTCGTGCTCGCACTCGCACTCGCACTCGCGCTACCGCTTGCGCTCGGCTTTCGCTACTCTGGCGCGCCATCGTGATGCCCTGTCCGGTTTTGTGCGCGCCGGCCCCGGACTTTACATGCGTGTCCAGCTGGCGAAAAATACAGTCGCCAAACATGTGGCTGCACTCGCCTTTAATCGCCTCTATACCAGTACATCAATCGTCCACAACTATTCCAGATCAAAAGAGTACTGAGTTAGCTGCAATCTTGAACCGATCGAGCGCCGCGCAGGATGGAATCCACCAGCTGGACGCCATGAGGTGACGCGACCGTGTGCTTGAAGATCTGCCCGCCTGTGCACGGCGTCGGCGCCGCGCTGCTACTGTGCCGCGTGAGTGCCGAATGGACCCGCGCCGCTGCAGCAACCGTGCAAACGATCCGAGCCGCGTTTCGAATTCCTTGACGTGAGTTACAACGCTCCTCTCCATCCGAGCTGACAGCTTGGCCAGCGCGGTCTGGGGTGGCCGCGGGCCTATGCATGCTGGCTGAGGTTACTGCCGGATGGTCCTAGCCGATCGGCCGGTCAAACAGCAAACGCACAACACGGCCGGCGCCGGTTTATACAGTGCGCCACATGATCCGGCAGCTCGAACGCGGCGTCGTCGGTCGCTGCGGCGTGGGCCGCGGTGGAGGCGACGTTGACGCTGGGTCGGGAGCGGGACACTCGTCGTAAGAGCCGTTGGTGCTCTGCCAGAGGGCGAACGCCCCACGCTGCGACTTTACCGCGCCGTCGATCGCCAGCTCGAGCCGCGGGCGGGTCGAGTCATCCGGACAACGACCGACGCCGGATCTCTTGTCGACTCTCGGCGGCAAAGGACGAGTCACCGTACCAGTCAGCGCCTCCTCCTCCTTGCTCGGAGCCTCACTATCCAATTCTCGCAGGAGCTCGCACCGACCTCCTCGAGCCAGCGACTTCCCCTCCCAGAGCCGCCATGTTGCCGATCTCCAAGCTCTCGCTCGTGGCGCTCGCGTTGACCACGCAGGTCGCCTCCAGCTTCGCGGGGCTCTCGACCTACGAGCAGGAGTGCTACAACGAGTGGAAGCAGTCCAAGTACTACTCGGTCGCCAAGCAGTACGTGACGGTCGCGGGCTCTTCGTCGGGCTCAGCTGCTGGCTCCTCGTCGGGCTCGGCCGCCGACGCCACGGTCGGCGTCGACGACATCACGGTTCCGACTCCGGCTGCGGCCTCGAGCTCGAGCGGCGACGCCGGCGAGATCACCGCGGGCACGCTCGACTCCAACTCGACGTCGACTTCGACGACCACGACCACGACCACGAGCTCCACCTCGAGCGGCTCGGGTGCTAGCGTCGTGACCGAGGTCATCACGCAGACGGAGGAGGAGCAGCGTTTCGCGGCGGCCCTCGCCACGATCGAGAGCCTCAAGGAGCTGCACCCGCACGCCAACTTCTCGGTCAACACGCCGTTCGTGCTGCTCACGTCGGATGAGTTCCTCGCCTATGTCAACCGCTACAGCGTCGACGCGAGCGCGACGCCGATCCGCGGATCGTCCTCGAGCAGCACGACGACGAGCTCGGACAGCGCGGCCGGTCCGATGACGCTAGCGTCCGAGGACTCGGCGAGCGGCACTAGCGGCAGTGCCATCATGACGAGCGCGGCGGCGGACGGCGAGACGGTGGACTGGCAGGAGGCCGGTTGCGTGACGGCGGTCAGGGACCAGGGCGAGTGCGGCGCGTGCTGGGCGTTCTCGGCCACGGCTGCGATGGAGTCGGGCTACTGCGTCTTCTCGAACGGCTCGCTGCCGAGCCTGGCGGACCAGGAGCTCATCAGTTGCGATACCGCTGGCGAGAACCAGGGCTGCGGCGGCGGCTACACGGCCTACACGATCGACTACATCGCCGACACCCGCAGCGGCAAGATGTGCACGCTCGACTCGTACCCGTTCACGTCGGACGACGGCACGGTCGCGAGCTGCGCGCTGAGCAGCTGTACCGAGGTGGACATCTCGGTCACTGGCTACGAGTCGATCCGCGAAGACCCGGACGCCCTCGAGGACGCCGTGCGAACGCAGCCGGTGTCGGTGTTCCTGTACAGCGGTTCGAGCGCGTTCCAGTACTACAGCGGCGGCATCCTGACGGGCGAAAACTGTGACAAGTCCGGTTCGCACTCTGGTCTCGCGGTGGGCTTCGGCGAGGCCGACGACATCAAGTACTGGCGCATCAAGAACCAGTGGGGAACGGACTGGGGTGAGGAGGGTTACGTGCGCGTGCAGCGCCGCTACTCGGGCGACAGCGAGGGTGCCTGCGGTGTCGAGCTCTACGGTGTGTACCCGACGTTCGACGGCTCGCTGACCCCCTTGACGCCTACGTCGACGACTGCCACGCCCACGGCTACCACTGCCACTCCTACGGCTACCACCGCTACTCCCACGGCTACCACCGCTACGCCTACGGCCACCACCGCCACTCCGTCGACCACGGACGCTCCTGCCTCGACCACGGCGACTCCGTCGGCGACGGACGCGGCCACGACGACGCCTTCGTACCCGTCGGCGACCAAGGGGAACATCGTGGTCACGGTGGACGACGACTCCTCGGTGGACGGCGACGCCTCGACGGACGACGACTCGAACCAGAGCGCCACGCCTGCGCCGACGCTCCTGGGTTCGTCGACCCCGAAGGACTGTAAAATGTAAGCCCGTTGCGTCGCTGCCCGCGCTGAAATGACTCACGCGGACGCCCAGTCCGCCGTCGAGCGCATAGAGGGATAGACTGAGAGAGAACACGACCGTACTCGCTCGCTGTCCCCGAGATAAAACTGCCTTGTACACAAGCTGCCTGTTGCTCGTTCTTCTCAGCCTTGACACGTATCTGCAGCTTGGATCGATGGATTCTCCGAAGATCCGCACTTGGGATCGGCGCAATCGCCACCGAAGGATCCAGTCGCAAACTGGCGAGTCTACCAATCCGTTCTGCGTGTCTGCCATCGTCGACGCGAACGTTCGCGTTGATGCTCTGCACGTCGCTGCCGCCGTGCGGGATAGCGGCGTCCGGAAGCCACAAGAGTGGCCGAGCGACCCATCGAGCGCCGCAGAGCAGCGCGGCAGAGAACAACTGTACGCTAGGACGCACGCGGCATTGCTCTCGGTGCAGCCCTTCTTCTCGGCGTTGTGGGTTCCACGGCCGTGTTTCCGGCTAAGAAGGTTCGGTCCGCCCTCGATGCAGCCTTGTCAAACAAGAGTCCAGCTCTTTCGAGTCAGCTGGAGATGCCGCTATCTCAGTGGATTTCGTCGATCGGATAGGTGATATTTTTAGCGCCGTATCGGATCCATCTCGGTGTAATGAGATAGAGAGGATGTAAGCCCTACCCTCCAGTGCCGCCGAACACTCGTCTCTGCCTGAACGGTGTTGCATGTCTTCGTGTTTGGAGCGCGCATCACCACGGTTTACTCCCGCAGTAATCCTGCGTTACAAGCATCAGATGTGCAAATGAATCGATAGATCAAAGTGGTTTATCTGACCAAAATTCGTCTCTTAGTCGATTCAACACTATAGATAATGTGAGGATATAGAGTATAGAGGAACCACATTCGACACACCATCGAAAGCGGATTGCGGCATTCGGCCAGGCATCGTCAGAATGGCAGTATTTTCGGCGCCGATGGCAAGAGGACGTGGCTGCGCAGCTATTCCTGGCGTCCGTATAAGTCCATTCCGATAGTTCCCTCGTCGCACTCGCTTGGCGCCTTGCCTCCGTCCACCCGCAGTCGCCGTATCCCCCCGTGCCGCACCAATGGGCTCCGCCGCCTCCACAACCCGCTTCAACCGCTCCAGGCTCGTGGGCACTTTGCCCGAGATCCGGGTCAACAAGGCGACGCGCGTAGCGCCATCTCACACCAAGTCGCCGCCGACGCCCACACCAGAGGCCGAGTTCGAAGCGGAGGTCGTGCCACCTCCGTCGCCTGCGCCAGTCGCCGAACTCGATGCTGCTGTCATCCGAGCAGCTCACGAACACATCGCTGCCGGCGGAGCTCAATACGATGACGCATTCTACACCATCGACCTGCGAGCCGTCGCCGCTCAGTACCACCGACTCGTCGCGCTGCTGCCGCGCGTCACGCCATTCTACACCGTCAAGTGCCACCCGGACGAGCGCGTCTTCAAGCTACTGACGCGTCTCGGCTGCGGCGTCGACTGTGCGAGCCGATCCGAGATCGAGTTCTCGATCGCGCACGGCGTGGCTCCAGACAAGATCATCTATGCCAACACGATGAAGCAGACGTCGCACTTGGCGTACGCGCGCGACGTCAACGTACCGCTCACAACCTTCGACTCGCTCGACGAGCTGGTCAAGGTTCAGCGCGTGTTCCCCGACGCGCACCTGGTGCTGCGCATCAAGGTGGACGACTCCAAGGCGCGTCACCAGTTCGGTCCCAAGTTCGGTGTCACCTTGAGCGAAGTGCCCGGCATCCTCGAGACTGCGCAGCGACTCAACCTCAAGGTTGTTGGCGTCTGCTTCCACGCTGGGGTCGGCATCTTGGACGCCTCCGCCTTCACGGATGCCATCGCTCAGGCCAAGCAGGTGTTCACGATCGCCGAGACGTTCGGCTTCCAGCTGACGCTACTCAACATCGGCGGAGGCTTCGCTGGCAACGACCTCGGTCCCGTGACTGTCGAAGATGCGGCCGTCGCCGTGAACGCGGCGCTCAACGAGCACTTCCCCGAGTCCTCGGGTGTGCGTGTTATTTCGGAGCCGGGACGTTACTTCGTGTCGGCGTGTGCGGCTCTGCATCTGAACGTGATCGGTCGCAAGCTGGATCCGGAGCTGACGAACAAGGCGAACGATCAGTTGGATGCGCCACACCCGGAGTTGCCTCGGTACATGTACATTTTGAACGACGGCGCTCACGGTTCGTTCAACGCGCCGCATCTGTGCAAGCTGTTTGAGCCTGTGGTGCTCAAGGCGCCGTATGCACAGAAGGGTGTGTCTGTGCCGTGCAGTTTGTGGGGTCCGACGATGGATGGCAAGGATCGTATCACTCCCGAGACGTCGTTGCCAGTGCTGGACGTCGGCGATTGGATCTCGTTCCCTCACATGGGAGCCTACAGCTTCGCGACGGGTTCGACTTTCAACGGTTTTGCACTTCCGGCTCCCGTGTACATTTCGAACGAGGAGGAGGGCGAGACTGTTGTCCAAGACATCGTCGAGGAAATGTGAGCCACCAAGTCGAGCTGGAATATCAGTTGAACACGTACATCCCACCAAGCGGACTAAGCCACTTGGAGACTCTGACCGACGACGACTTTTCTCCGTCGGACGGCACGATCTCGCTAAATACTGCCGTTCGCACGGCGGTCGGCGCGATGTCGGACGGACCACCCAATTCTGCATTTGCACGACTGCATCTTCACTCGCCTCTTTAAATCTAATCTTATAAAGGCAAGAGCCTGGGCAATTTCCATTCCTCTTATTGCGAAGTGTGCAGTCCATTGTGTTGCGCAGCACGTCACTGCTAGGAGATAGCTCATTCTTGCAGACTCTGTCGAACAGGGCATCGAGGAATGTCCGTGGATTGACGAGATTGAAAGTGTCGAAATGGGCCAAGAAATGCTGTATTTTGCTGCCAAAATCAACAAATTGCTGATGTGTTCATTATGTTTGGATGAGACCTCCAAATGCGTCATCAACTTCAAAACAGAGCCAGGACTGCGATATTAGCAGCAACGAATATAACAAATTGACAGCAAATATAAATTTACTGAAGGTTTTCAGGCGTACAGATCGGTTCATCAGATATAACCACAATACGTTTATGAAATATGACCGTAAATTTATGATTTTGTCAATGGACCGTTTGCGGCATTCGAAAAGTCATCGTCAGCATGGCTGTATTTTCGGCGCCGATGGCAAGAGGACGTGGCTGCGCGATCGGATCCCGGCATCGGCACAAGTCCATTCCGATAGTTCCCTCGTCGCACTCACTTGGCGCCTTGCTCCCATCAGCAAAGAGTCACCGTACCCCCCAGTGCCACACCAATGGGTTCTGAGATCCTGGTCAACAAGTCGCCCGCACCAGTCGCCGAACTCGATGCTGCTGTCATCCGAGCAGCTCACGAACACATCGCTGCCGGCGGAGCTCAATACGATGACGCATTCTACACCATCGACCTGCGAGCCGTCGCCGCTCAGTACCACCGACTCGTCGCGCTGCTGCCGCGCGTCACGCCATTCTACACCGTCAAGTGCCACCCGGACGAGCGCGTCTTCAAGCTACTGACGCGTCTCGGCTGCGGCGTCGACTGTGCGAGCCGATCCGAGATCGAGTTCTCGATCGCGCACGGCGTGGCTCCAGACAAGATCATCTATGCCAACACGATGAAGCAGACGTCGCACTTGGCGTACGCGCGCGACGTCAACGTACCGCTCACAACCTTCGACTCGCTCGACGAGCTGGTCAAGGTTCAGCGCGTGTTCCCCGACGCGCACCTGGTGCTGCGCATCAAGGTGGACGACTCCAAGGCGCGTCACCAGTTCGGTCCCAAGTTCGGTGTCACCTTGAGCGAAGTGCCCGGCATCCTCGAGACTGCGCAGCGACTCAACCTCAAGGTTGTTGGCGTCTGCTTCCACGCTGGGGTCGGCATCTTGGACGCCTCCGCCTTCACGGATGCCATCGCTCAGGCCAAGCAGGTGTTCACGATCGCCGAGACGTTCGGCTTCCAGCTGACGCTACTCAACATCGGCGGAGGCTTCGCTGGCAACGACCTCGGTCCCGTGACTGTCGAAGATGCGGCCGTCGCCGTGAACGCGGCGCTCAACGAGCACTTCCCCGAGTCCTCGGGTGTGCGTGTTATTTCGGAGCCGGGACGTTACTTCGTGTCGGCGTGTGCGGCTCTGCATCTGAACGTGATCGGTCGCAAGCTGGATCCGGAGCTGACGAACAAGGCGAACGATCAGTTGGATGCGCCACACCCGGAGTTGCCTCGGTACATGTACATTTTGAACGACGGCGCTCACGGTTCGTTCAACGCGCCGCATCTGTGCCAACTATTTGATCCCGTGACACTCTACTCGCATGAAGGCTCATCGGTTCCGTGCAGTTTGTGGGGTCCGACGATGGATGGCAAGGATCGTATCACTCCCGAGACGTCGTTGCCAGTGCTGGACGTCGGCGATTGGATCTCGTTCCCTCACATGGGAGCCTACAGCTTCGCGACGGGTTCGACTTTCAACGGTTTTGCACTTCCGGCTCCCGTGTACATTGCCAACGAGGAGGTGCAGGACATCGAAGCAATGTGAGCCACAAAGTCAAAGAGGAGTGGGAGTGTCAGCACTGCAGAACAGTACTCGACTTTCCAGAAATTTCGCGGTAGTGAACATCGAGATTCAGAAGGTTTTTTCACTTTCTGCTCGAAATTTCGTATTTTTCGGATGTGTTAGTGTTTCTTTCGTGCCTATCCACAAAGTCCGAATCGCCAGAAGTTGCAGCCTTTCGCCGAATGACACCTGCCATTACTCGTTGGAGTGTAGCGCCATTCACTTGGCAACCCACCAGCATGTGGCGATTGTCCCGCAATCGCTCCACCTTCGCAGCACTTTTCAATGGCGGTCCGCTCTGATCGTTGAACCCGATCACATTCGCTCTTCCGCTAGGGCTGGGGGGTTCCAGTCAATGAATATCGAGTTTGCGAGGCTCGCTGGCTACTCGCGGAAACAACCCGTGCAGTCACCAAAAACAGGCAGTTCCGGGGCGGCGAAACAGCGGCGTAAAGGCTCGGGAAGCGGCGGGGCGAATTCGTGGCCGAGCGACCGCGGCGTGAAGCACAAGGGGGTCCCATCGGACAGGCCGGCGCTGCGTGACCGACGGATCCGGCGGCGTTGGGCGGTGTCGCGCCGTCAATAGCAGCCTCCTCGCCTCTGGCGCGGGTTACCTTCTCGTAGCGCCTCGCTTCCCTCGGGTTACTCGCGCTGAACATGTCGGCCGTGGCGGCCGTGGCGGTCGTCGGCACGCTGATCGCGCTGCTGGGTGTGGTGCTCATCGTGCTCTTTGTGCGGAAGC
This sequence comes from Phytopythium vexans, assembly GCA_003413675.1. Taxonomy (NCBI): domain Eukaryota; phylum Oomycota; class Peronosporomycetes; order Pythiales; family Pythiaceae; genus Phytopythium; species Phytopythium vexans. Next base: position 400,226 of record QLOC01000005.1, read on the forward strand.
TTCGCGCGCACCGCGAGCAGCAGCTGCTGGCCACGCAGGTCTTCCTGCAGGAGCCGGCGGACGTGTACCGCGAGGAACTGAACGATAGGTAAGCGGTTGATTACAGTAGGGGGAGTTTACTCGGGTTGGTCAGACTCTAACGGGAGTGGGCGATGCGGTCGACAGCTTCATGGAGCAGATGCTGTGGCGCTGCGGCGTGTGCCATTTCCGCAACCACCCGGAGCGCAAACTGTGCGACCTGTGCCAGACCGTGCGCGGCCACGACAAGTACAAGGCGAAGCGCAAGGGGGGTTACACGACGGCGCGCCGGAAGGACAGTCGGATGGATCGTATCGGCGAGGCCGAGCCGTACACGTCGCTGAGCATCCTTGGAGGTGGGGACGACGCCATCGGCGGCTCCAACTCGTTCAGCGGCGGACGAGCGAGCAGCGGGAGTGTGACGGGGAACAGCTTGTCCGGTGCGCCGCCGCATTTGAGCAAGTTGCAGCTGGCGGCCAGTCGTCGACTGCAGTGGAAGCGCATGCCAACACACGACGGACTTCATCGGTGGGTACGCATGAGCCGCTTGCCGTCGAACCGAGATTCGATGGAGAGCGACCAAGGCAGCCGCGTCTCCATCGCTCGCTACATCAACGGGGACCGCGACAGCAACCTCTCGGTCGGCTATATCCGCGTGCGCGACTCGATCGGCCGCCTCGTGCTGAACGAGTCGGACGTTGTGGCGACCGATTTCCACTACCGGATCAACATCATGGACGGCACGGGCACGTCTGAGCTCATCATGAACCTCGAGGGCGTGCACAACTTGCCGTTCCCGGACAAGATTCGCTGGTTCTCGACCGAAATCCACCGCCTGTGGCTGCCGTGGGAGTCGGGCCACGCCGAGCTCATCGTGCGTCGAGACCACCTGCTCCAGGACTCGTTCGAGCTCGTGCGGGCAATGAAGCCCTACCAGCTGCGCCAGCGGTGGCGCGTCGTGTTCGCTGGTGAGCCAGCGCTGGATGCCGGTGGCGTCATGCGCGAGTGGTTCACGCTACTGTTTGGCGAGTTGTTCGACCCTGAGTTCGGACTGTTCCAGTCGACGGTCGGCGACGAACGGAGCTACTGGATCAACGCGAGCTCCAACTACCTGTGCGAGGACCACTTGGCGTACTACGAGTTTGCAGGACGGTTGGTGGGCAAGGCTATTCTGGAGGAGCATCTCGTGTCGGTGCACCTCGCGCTGCCGTTCCTCAAGCACATTCTTGGTGTTCCCATTTCGTTCTCGGACCTCCAATTCCTAGACGACGAGATCTACAACAGCGCCATGATGGTCAAGAAGATCGACGACATTGAGCCGCTGTGTCTTGACTTCACCGCGACGCGTCTCGTGAACGGCAAGCCCGAGGTCGTTGAGCTTGTTGAAGACGGCGCCAACATCGATGTGACCCGTGACAATCGCACGCGGTATCTGGATGCGCTGTTCAAGTACCACGTGCTCGACAGCGTCTCGGAGCAGCTGCTGTCATTTTTGACTGCGCTGTACGACGTGGTTCCCGAAGGTCTGCTCAAGCTTTTCGACTACCAGGAGCTCGAGCTGCTCATGTGTGGTACGTTTCTCGGTCTTGATGCTCGCTTTTATTCGCTATCATTTTCTGACTGTGTTGCAAATATCGGTGCAGGTGTTCCTTCCATTGATGTGGATGACTGGAAGAAGCACACGGATTTCAAGTTCTTCACGCACAACTACCCGACGGAGCTGGAGCTGACGAATATCGAGTGGTTCTGGGATGTGATTGAAGATATGCGTAACGAAGACCGCGTTCGGCTGCTTCAGTTCGCGACTGGCACGAGCCGCGTTCCCGCGCAAGGCTTCAAGGTACGATGCAAGATCATTGGTCGTAGTGCACGATTCGTTTCAGTCGATTGACCTGTCGTACTGTTGATGCTCCAGGGCTTGATTAGCAGCGACGGCCGCGTGCGTCGGTTCAATGTCGCGTTTGCCGGCACCAACCAGAACGTCTTGTTCCCGAAGGCGCATACGTGCTTCAATCGACTGGACTTGCCGACGTACAACTCCAAGGAAGTCATGGCCGAGTATCTCAAGATGGTACGCCGACATTCAGTGATTGCTGAGGGAGATGTGGAGACTAATGTCGACTTGCTCTGTTGCCTATTTATGCTTACAGATCGTGCAGATGGATATCACCGGGTTCACGATCGAGTGATCATTACGCCAACTTTCGAGGATATTTGTATTTATTGGCGCGGTGCTGGATCGACGGCGATCCAATGGGGGATAACAGGATCGCTTCTGGCCATCAGTCGAGAGGGATGTGCGGCGGTATCGGCTGTGGCGGCGATCTGTTACAAGAACAACGAACGACAGGGGTGATCAGGAATGTGCCATCGGAGGCAGGATGATGCCGGGATAGAGGTGGCCGGCGGCAGATCCACGATTTGTTGCGTGTGGGTGTGAGTGTGAGTGCGTCGTGGAATGCGATTAACGGAGAGAAAACAAAATATGAAGGTTCAAAACACATTGGGCGTACCTGTAGTCGAGTGCCTGGCACACCGGGTCGTGACACTTTTGGTAGTAGACGCGCTGCTCCAGGTCGACAATGAACATGACGTTGTTGCTGCGGTGCGCTCGTCGGATGTTGCCGCACCATCGATTCCGCGCCATGTGGTACGTGATCATCCATGGTCGGCTGTCGCTGCTGCTCGGATCGTGCTCGCTTTGTGCTGCGTCATTCCCAGCTTCGAGTTGAACTGGCTGCATTGGGATAAGCATTTGAATTGATCGGATCTCGCCCTGCACTCCGCCGGTAGTCGCTTGGCCGCGGATGAACGCGTCCAGTTTCGGGAACACGGACTGTCTGCACTCGACTGAAGTTGAGGTTGCAGGACGATGAGACATCCACCTCCCCAGGCGATGCACTGGATTCTGGTCGAACGCGCAGCGCAACAATCGCACAGGGCGAGCGCTCATCTCGAGCTCCATGGCCTCCATCGACGGGAACGGACACACGAGCGAGGCTACGAACGTGTCGCGATCGAACTCGTTCGCCAGTGACGTTTGTTGAGCAGAATCGGGTGACAAAGGAGGTTTGACGACTCGAAGCACCGCTTGCTTGCGATACTTGGACGATCCGAGCACGCGGAACATGCGATTCCGCGTGTATACACCCATGTCGATGAAGAGCTGTGAGCTGCCGTCGCCTGCTGACACCGTGAAACATGAAGGCGACGCTGCGACGGCGTCGTCGTCGCTGGCTTTGGTGTTTCCGGCAGAATCGACCAAATCGGTGACAAACTCGCGGACAAACTGACATACCATCACACAGACAGCGCATCAGACATCGAGCGGATGCACAACACAGACTGTGATGACGACGCACCGCTCCGACGTGGAGGTTGTCGGCGAAGAGTTCGTCATTCGGCAAGCGGAACTACGAGAACCACCGTCAAGAGGGACAGACTTCCATTCGCACAGCACCGTGATGACTTACGATCAAGTGTCGACTGAACTTGGATGCTGTCGAGGAATCCAGCTGCACCACATGCTCGGGGTTCACATAAATACCAAACTTGCGCTGCGACAGCAACGCGTCAAAACTTGTTACTCCATTCACTCCTAGTTCGCATCGTTCACTCACATATAACTGCAGCTGCAGGAGCGATACGAGTCGGCGGACGAGCTGATCGCCATCCACGGTCGGGTTCAGCTCGCGTTGGAATTCTTCACCAAACCATGAACAAATCAGCGACACAACAAACCCATCCACAGGCAGCACCAGCTCGTACCGAGGTCGAAGTAGAGGCGACAAGGGACTCCCTCGCGGATGATCTCGTACACGTGGCGCTGTCCTGCCGTCGTCGCGCTGTACGACGACCAGAAGGCGTCCAGACTCGCGACGAGGAAGCGGCGCCGGCCTTCGAGCGCGCTCTCGAACGAGAACACGCGCGGGTGCTGGTCGAGCGCGAGTCGCGTCGCTCCTTGGCTCCGCAGCCGACGACGGAACGACACGACCTGGTCGGCGAACTCGAACGCCTCCTGCTGCCGCGGGAACGTGGCCGACACGGGGGCTGTTCCTTCGAGCTGGCACAGCAGCGAGCGCGACACTCGGAACTGCAGCTGGTCGTAGAAGGCTCGCCACTGCTTGTCGCCCGTCGGCTCGGCATTGTCTGTGGTCGAGCCATAGAACGCTGCGGCCGAGAGCATCCGCCGTCGCTTGACAGCCGACCGCGCAGGCGCCAGGTCGACGCGAGGAGCTGCGAGCGCCGATCGTGCCGACGCCGACAGCGGCACATTCGGGAACGCGCGGTGCAGGTCCGTCAGCAGCAGCTCGACGACTTCACCGCTGTCAAAGTCCTTGAGCTGCGAGGCCTCCTCTCCGCCCTCTACCAGGCGAGACAGCTTGCCAAGGAAGTAGCACTGCATCGTGTCGGCCTCGTCGAGGTCCACGCCGACCATGACGCTCGCCGAGAAGGGCGACGGCCGGTACAGCGCCAGCCAACTGAGCGACTCGCCCGACAGCAGCAGCACGCGACGCGATTGTTCACCGCACCGGCGCAGCGAGACGCCATCGACAAAGCCACCGACGGACACCTCAACAGCGAACCTGAGCTGCTGCACGTCCGCATCGCGTGCGCTCTCAACCGCCTCGGGCGCGACGCCCCGCGGTCCGCTCCAGACCCGGCAGACCTCGGCCACATACTGCGACGTCATGTTCGCCAAAAGCTCAAGAAAGCTCAAGCGATTTCGCGGCCTCGCATTGGACAAAACCTTTAATGAAATACTATGATTGGCGGAAAAGGGGAGGCTCGCGAGTCAGATGGCTTCACTTTTTGATCGGCCAAAGGACGCGAGCAACACAATGGGGGACGAGGTCGAGGCGATCGTGCTGGACAACGGCTCGGGCGTCATCAAGGCTGGGTTCGCGGGTGAGGACTCGCCGCGCGCAACGTTCGCGTCGAGCGCGGGCCGCGTCAAGAACGCCGAGTGGTTCGCGGCGCAGGTGCCGAGCTGGAAGGCGGAGCTGCGCGACCGAGAGGTGTTCGTCGGCGCCGAGTGTCAGCAGTACCGCGAGCTGCTGGACGTCGTCCACCCGGTGAACCGCGGCGTCGTCGAGGACTGGGACGCGCTCGAGCGCATCTGGGAGTTCGTCTTTGCGCAGGAGCTGCGCGTCGACCCCGAGACTTGCGGCCTCCCCGTGCGTTGCTGACCTTTGAGTATCAATCATACAGCCATGTATGGGTCTATCACGATGTTGTGACTCAATTGCAATGTGTGATGGCAGATCCTGTGCACGAGCTCGCCGGCGGGGCCAAAGAAGCAGCAGGAGCGCATGGCGCAGATCCTGTTCGAGTCGCAGAAGGCCAGCGGCTTCTACTTCCTGCAGCAGTGCGTGCTCTCGCTCTTCGCGTCCGGCCGCACGCGCGGCGTGCTGGTCGAGGTCGGCCACGGCTCGAGCCACGCCGTCCCCATCTTCGAGGGATACGCGCTGCCGCACGCCGCCGTGCAGTACGCCGCCGGCGGCGTGGACGTGAGCCACCGGCTGCACAAGCTGCTCGCCAAGCGGGGTCACGCCTTCCACGCCTTCCAGCTGCACACGATCAACGCCATCAAAGAGGCCACGTGCGTCGCGGCCGTCAAGAGCGGCCAGTTCCCGAGCTCGAGCCAGGGCGACGATGGTAGCAAGCCGTTCGAGCTGCCCGACGGCACCATCCTCCAGGTCGACAGGCAGACGCAGGCGCTGCCGGCCGAGGTGCTCTTCCGGCCGCAGGAGCTGGGCGACGAGCACCCGGTCAAGCCGCTCAAGGGACTGCACGAGTGCGTCGCCGCCTCCATCGCCATGTGTGACAAGGACCTGCAGCGCGACCTGCTGGACGCCGTCGTGCTCGCGGGCGGCTCGACCATGCTGCCGGGATTCTGCCAGCGCTTCCAGAGCGAGCTGCAGACGGCCACCAAGCGACCGGCGCTGCGCGTCGTGCCCGACCCGGACGTGCGCGAGCGCGGGTACAACTCGCATCGGCGGCTCGCGGCCTGGGTCGGCGGCTCCATGTTCGCGTCGCTCGCCACCTTCCGGGACGTCCACATCACCAAGCAGGAGTGGGAGGAGTACCACGAGGCCATCCTCGACCGCAAGTGCTTCTGAGCCGAGTTGCACACGGGAGACACACGCGACGAAATTGGCAAACTGCTACTGCATGGTAAACAGATATATACGAGCGGCTTGGCGACAGTTTACAACTTGGTGAGTTGCGGCTTGGCACAGTTTAGCAGCCGCACGGCTGGCGCATCGCGTACTGCATAAAGTGCAGCAGCAGTAGGAACATCATGACCATGTTCAGGTTGGTGTCTGCACGGCCACAGCGTGAGTCATGTCACTTGTGACTCGTATCCCCTCCCATCGAGTCTAGAGAGGATGTGTGAACGCACCGCCAAACATGTTGTGCTCCTCCGGCTGCTGCTGCTGTTGCTGCTGCTGCTGGTCGCCGGTGGGGGCAGGCGGGTTCTCGCGCTCGCGCGGCGCGCCGGACCCGCCGACGGAACACGACGGTGCGGCGTTCTCCATGGGCGATTCGCTCGGGTGGTGGAGCAGGTAAGATTCTGGTGGAAATTATCTACCTGGACACCTCGCGAGTTGAAAATGCCGTTTGAAGGTCCGGATTGAAGCGGGTTAAAAACAATACCCGTTAAATACTGTTCGAAACAGTTTTTGAAAAGTTTTTAACGCGTCAAAAAAATGGTCAGCAATGGGTAAGTAAAAAAAAATCCTCCGAGAGACTTTACCCTCATCGTTTGATTTCGTTCGTACTGTGCTCGACGCTCGCCCTCGTGTCAGACCCAGCGGCACTCGCACTCTATCTGTACTCGTGTTGTAGTCAGTGCTCGTGCTCGTGATCGTGCTGTACTCGGTGCTCGAGTTCGCCCTCGTGCTGAACCCGGCGGCGCTCGCGTTAATGTTGATTTTGGCAGTGGCTGAACTTTTCTCGGCTAGTCCAAGCTATAGATTCACTATGGGGCGGCCGAAGAGCGAGATATGGTCGCTGTACGAGGTTGTTGTGAAGATTGGCCCGGATAAAGGGCAGCCTGACGTGAAATGCAAGAATTGCTCCAAGGTCATATCGAATGCTATGTTGCGCAACATGCTCCCGCACGCAATTGCCTGCCCTGGGCTGTCAACCGCAGCCAAGGAGAAGTGGGTCGCGCTCGCGACAAGAGAAAAAAGGAGAAAGAGATGCGGCAACGCTTGAAAGAGAGGATAGTGACGCAATCGATGCCGAGTCAGCTTCACTCCAATGTCAAGACTCCTTCGCCCCGGACCGTAACCAAGCGTCTTTTCCAGTCTTCAACTAAGACCAGTCGCCGGAGTCCTCGTACCCCCAAGAGAAAGGTTCGCACGCGCGCAGAGCGGCAGCTGTCGATTGCAAGAGCCTTTATTGCAACTGGGGTTGCTTTTCATGTTGTTGAGGACAAGTACTTTCGTGCTATGTTCGACGACGAAGACGATGTCCCGTCGCGGTTTCAGGTCGCCGGCAAATTGCTCGACAAAGTGTACATTAATGAGTACGAGAGTGTTCTGAAGGTGTTGCGGTCCGCGAACAGCCTTTCCATCGTCACCGATGGCTGGTCAAGTCGACGAAACGAGAGCGTCATCAATTACGTCCTCGTCAATCCATGGATCAAACCTATCTTCTGGAAGTCGTTTGCAACTGGTGAGGTGTCACACGACGCCGACTACATCGCGAACCAGATCCTCGCGGTGATCGACGAAATTGATGCGATACTAGGACGCAAAATCGTGCGCGCCGTCACCGGCAAGAGCTGGAACATGATCGAGCGGATGTTCCGCTCCGCCACGAGCTGTCAGAGCGCACCGCTCGCGAACATTTCGCGCGCCGATGGCAAGTGCGCGTGTTCCTCTAAAAATGGGCAAGATGCATTTCTCAAGTGACGGAATCAGAGCGGATCCACTCGGCGGATCCGCCCAATCCGCCTGTCCCGCGTATCCTCCGAGTGCACCCACGTCGTGTCCGCTGGAGTGTTGGCCGGCACCGCATCATTCGGCGAAGTGACTGCAAGAGCACACGACCTTTGCCTCGGCCGTCAACAGCTGTAGCGATGGGGAAGTCCAGGGACCAAGCGAAGGAGCTGTCGGCGGCTTGGCGTTCACCTGCAGGCTCAGGCGGCGCTGGGCGATCCGCGACACGGGTCGGAGCTTCCGGAGCATCTTGTCGCTCGTCACCCCACGTTTTACTTCACGGCGGATCTGGCTGAGGGGCGTCGGCGTCGTGTGAGGAGGTACGAGAGGGTCTACGAGGGTACACGGAATGGGTACGGTATGAAGGGTCGGCCCCCCGCGGGCTGCAGTCTGCAACAAGTTGCAAAAGTCATGCCACGAAAGTCACGCCGCGCGAAAGTGATCGACACATATGCGGCCCTCCTCTATCACCGGCTCTTCTGGAAGTATGCTCGGCTAGTATATGACGTGAATGATGACGACGAAGACATCCTCGACATCGCGCTGCTTTTCCATGTGCAGCAACTGCTGCGTTCGCGCTATAGTTGCCCACGGCTCCAGCAACCTCGCCACGCTACCAAAGCTGACTGGTATTTGTGGAGGTGCAGTGACCGTGAGTTCCTGCGATCTTTCCGAATGGATCGGCCAGCATTCCACCGACTGGTTGCGCTCCTCGAGCACAGCGATGAATTCGTGCTCGAGACTAGAAGGCGGCAAACGGCGAGCACAGAGGTGCAACTGATGGTTTTTATGAGGTACATTGGGATGTACGGGTCAGACGCGAGCGTCCAGTATCTGGAGTCAATATTCGAAATCGCTGCTGGGACGTGCTATCGCTACATTCAACGAATCACTGATTTGCTCAATTCACTATACGACAAGGTCGTCAGCTGGCCAAACGATGAAGAGCGGCAAGCAATTGCAGATCGCTTTCAAGCTCAGTATGAATTCTTGAACTGTATTGGAATTATCGATGGTACGCTGCTGCCTCTCACGTACAAGCCGGCACTCCACGGTGAAGACTACCTCTCACGCAAAGGATGCTATGCATTGAATGCCCTGATATGCTGCGACGATACAACTAGAGTTTCGTACGTGCTTGTTGGTTGGCCTGGCTCAACGCATGACAACAGAGTGTGGCAAAACGCTGCACCGTATCGCTCTCCTACGACCTATTTCTCTAGTGGCCAGTACCTTCTTGGTGATTCAGCCTTCAGTCTGTCCCAGCACTTGGTGCCGTCTTACAAGAAGCTGCCCGGCGCGTTCCTATCTCGTGAGCAAGAGCTTTTCAACAGAAAGTTGTCGAGACCACGCGCTCGCATTGAGCACTGCATTGGATTGATTAAATCCCGTTTTCAGTTTTTCAAAGGTGTGAGAATCAAAATCCGCAGCATTGACGATCTCCGGCGCATCATTCTGCTGTTTCGCGCTGCAGTTGTCATTCACAATCTCCTGATTGATAAGCCACTGCCTGCGGAACAACGTGAGGCTCAGAAGGCAGGTGTGTCAATGGAGCCGTAATGACAGCGAACGAGAGTGCAAGCAAGGATGGACGTTTGTATGCAATGTATCCGGCTCAAACGCAATAAAGTGCATACTGAATCCGCTAGTATTGTTCTCGTGTCCAACACTACAAGTTGCTGAGTCTTCGTATAGCACCTGCAGCAAGAAGACTTGACATCCGATTGCTCTGGAATCGTGATACAGAACAGTTCCGCGCTGAAGAATCACCGGTATGCCTTCACACCTCAACGCTGCACGGAGATTGAATTACCCGCTCAATAGACCCCGCTCGAGTTGCTGCTGCTGTGTCTCAATTGCCTGTCGCAGGCGGCCAGTCTCAGCCGTTGGGTTCCCTCGGAAAGCGACTCGTTTGCGAAGCTCCCGAACAAGCTAGAGTAGCTTGGTTTGCAGCTCGCTGGGTAGCCTGTCGGTCATGTTCTGATAGGTTCCTTGCTGCGCTTGCTTCAAGTCGCGTCTGTGCTGGACTCGCGCTCGTTCCAGCTCGGCTCGCGTGTCCACAAGTTCGTCCGCGGTTCGCTCGAATCTGGCCAAAAGCTTCATGAAGCTGCCATGCAAGCTCTGTGCTGGCTGTTTGGTCTAACGCGAGCTTAGCCTCCAGCACATCGACATGGCGTTGCTTCTCCACTCGTTAAGCTGCCGTATGGGCTTTTATATCGACAAGTCAGCGCTTGGTGGTGGCCAGCGCTCGCTCCAGTTTGAAGCTCTTCTCAATATCGACCAGTGCCATCGAGCTCACCCGTGGACTCAACCTTGGACTTGGAGACTGCAGCGGACATGGCGATTTGTCCTCCAATTCGAGCTGGTCAACGTTTGATTGCAGCGATTTGCGATTGGTTTTTCCTGGTTCGGCCCTTAAACGATCGGCGAGCTGGAAACTTGCAGCAGCAAGCAGCAGCACTGCCCAAAAGTGGCGGCAATGGATTCCGCGTTTGGGATCGCCGCCGAGTTTGAGCGAGCACTGCATGCCTTCCTGGCCACTCAAGTGGACGGTGCAAGCGCCTGTCTCCGATTTCATCCGTCAAGTTAACATCGAGCAAGAAATTGAGCCTATCCACGACTCGTGACGAAAAACTTCTCAGTGTCTTGGAGCAGATCCAGTGGTTGTGCGGCTTCGCGGACTCACGAGCGTTCGAGCCTGTGGTCTTGTCGCTGGCGGCGTGGGTTGGGAGTGCCGAGCGACAAGCACCGATGTCGATAGACGGCCCGGCTAAACAGCCATCCTCTCCAGAATGCATGATATCTTGGCTAGTTGCGAGCGCGATGTTGACTGTGCTGGATGCTGGCCTCGACGAATCTTCCACCAGCGAGAGGAGCGATCAAGCAATGACTGCCATATTGGACCAGTGTCTCGGCGTGTTCGCGTCCGAACACCGTGCGCAAGCAAACCAGATGAAGAACGAGTCTGGTGGGTTCCTCGCGTTCGTGTCGGCAAAAACGAGCAGGCTGTCATCGTATTCTGCTGTGATCACTGGGAATTCGAGTACAACCGCTCTTGTCCGCGTCCAGAGCCACATGATCGCAGTTTGGAAACGCGTTCTCGGCTGCGTGTCTCGCCTCGCTTTTCGACTTACTCGCTCCAAACTCCAGCAAGTGCTCGCCAAGCCAGAGCTGGTGACTAGCAAGCTCTTTTTGAACAGCAAATGAAGGTGGATCACAGGCGACAAAGGCTTGCAGCAGTACCATCACCCGTATCTGACGTTTCTAAGCGAGCTTCGGCTGGGGTTGACTCCAAAGCCGAAAACGACCGAGATCTTTAGTCGATCAGCCCGTACAGGTGCTCAAAGATGCAGCATTGCTGCTAAAAGTGTTCCTGCCGTTGCTTCAAATGCCTTTCAAGTCGAGAGTTCGACATGGAGCTGCCGGTCTCTTGTCCATCATGCTGGATCGTGAAGTGCGTCCGATGACCCACGACTGCTTCAATCGCTTGTACAGTATCGTCCCCGTCAGCGAGTGGAATAGATGCATCAGTGTAACGGAAGCAGCTCGTCGATCTCACTTTCTGGTACTCCTTCATCTCTCAAACGCTTACGGTTGCGAGCTAGTTCCACCTTCAATGTCATTTCCACACGCCGCGCCTCCTTTTTGGCCTGCGCCTGCAATAGCTGCACACGGCATTTTGACTCCTCCTCGGTGCATTTCAGGCGGTGCTCCTCTAGCGTGATTGTCTGCAGCAAATTCTTGCGCTTCAACTCGATCTTCTCCCGATGAAACTGTCTGTTGCTGGCCTGCTCGGTCGCTCGAGTCCGCGATAGGGTTGATCTGAGCTCGCTCCATTCAGATAGAGTGCTGGAGAGAGTACTATTGGACAGGTTGGGGCGTGCCGACCGTTTTGAGATATTGTGCTTCCCCGGGATATTGCTCTCTTTCCTCTGTTCTGAGGACGATGGCATCCTCCCTGATTCCAGCATTGCCATTCTCGTGTCCGAGATGTCGCCTCTAACTCCGACGCAGGAGGAGTTTGTGGCGCTGAGATCATCGCTTGTAAATAAGGGCCGCGACGATGGCCGATCCTCGAACACGTCCTTGAGGGTATCGTAGTAAGGACATCGATCCTTGATGGCATCTTTCAGGGAGGCCTCGTTTGTGATACCACTGCCTGGGTTTCTCAGGAAATCAACAGCTTCGCGATAGCTTTGCTCCAGTCGGCCAATCATGTTAATGATGTCTTTGGTCTTTCTAACAGAAATAATCCCGCTTTCTCTCATGAGTGTGGCGATCTGAGAGGCAATAACCGCCTTCGTCTCACCCGTCAGGTTCTCACCTCCGCGCCATCGAGCATAATTTCCATGTGTTGTCAACCAATCCAGCAAGACGCTCATCGAGCTGATCGAATCGTTGGGTCCATCGTTGTTCCACTTCATCCTGCACATCTTCTTCGTTTTCGGGGAGCAAGAGCTGCTCGAAGCGGGACATTTCCTCGTTGTCGCGCCATCGAGCGCAGAGCACTTTGATCTGATGTACCTCCATGTCATCCCCAGAGTTGACTGTCTCAACTATTCGATCGTCTTCGTCATCAGACAGCAACTCGGGGAGGCCACCGTCGCTCTGCACTTCTCGATCCGATGCCACATCGTCTGCCTGAACTGCATTGCAAGCTTCGACGACTCTGTCGCATTGGACTTCTTCATTGATCGCGTCGTCGCATGAAGCCGCCTGCTTTTCGTTGGTGGATCCACTCGCACCGTCCTCCGACGAGCTCTGGCTGCTGCTCGTCGACGTCACGGAGCGCGCATCCTCGAGCCGGATGTCGCTCGTCTTGCCGAGCAGGAACTGCAGCGCGACGTCGGCGTCGCCTTGCTTCATTCGGCGCGACTCCGTATCCAAAATTGCTGCATTTGGTGCAAGATCTGGCTGATTTTCGATAGTAAGAAAGATCAACTCGTATCAGTACCCCCATTGTATTGCATCAGTACTCTATTTTTATTATATCAGTATTCGACGTGTGAATATGACGTTCCTCTGTTTCCAAAACACTGGTCGATTTCTAGCTTGTAAGTATATATTGTCGGACCAGTGTTTTGGAACAGAGGGGGTATATTCCATGTTTCACATCTGGGCACTACCCAACACAACTTTGTACACAATTGTTCGTGGGCAGTAGTCCAAATAGAGTCGATCAACTATTGACAGAAACTACTATTGACCGTGATTAGTGTATAAATATAGCTGGCAATAGTGCTTAAATCAGATCTATTTGCTAAATGATTATGACCCACGACTGAATATTCGTACATATCAGAGCATATCCTGTTGCACAAATGAGTATACAGACTCCGAGTGAAATATCTTCCTGACCGTAAGTTTTTTATTGCGGGCACTATCCACCCGTATCTTCAAGTCTGGGCAGCAGACCAAAGATACAAGCAATTTCCAAGTGTAAACGCGAATAAAACAGTCGAAAAGAGAGAAAAAAACATCGTATTCACACGTCGATTCGTCATATTCACATGTCAACTTTTTTGCAATAATATAGGTTAATAAAGTACTGATATAAAACGAAAAATGCACCATTACAAGTCCCGCATTTAAACACTAATATTATGATAATTCATCGTCGTGTACTGAATTATTGAATTAATCGATGTACTGCCGAGGCTCATACCAAAAAGTCGATTTAAACGAATCAACGCGCTGGATCAGCGATCAGCTGACCAATCATTTGAGCGCTTTAAGCGTCCAAACCATCGCAAAAACGGCATTATGAAAAAAGTGGTTTTCGTTTGAAAATCGCATTTTGAAGTTGGCATGTGATTATGAATAATCGTCGTGTGAATACGATTTTTTTTAATTTATTATACGTCACAGCGCAAGTTATATAACTGTGTACCCTGAAGGTACGATTCCTCTGTCATACATTTTTTAAGTCCTGGTGGGTTACGATTTGCGAGAATTTTGTACCTTCAGGGTACATAGTTTTATAACTTGCGCTGTGACCTGTGAAAAAGGGAGCAGCCTGCCGCGCTGAGGAAATTCAACATAAATATGTCGCATCGCTTTCGATATGTTGACATGTTACAAATCATGTCGAAAATCAGCCTCAGGCTTCTCGTCGTACTCGATACGCTCGGCCATCGACTATCAAAGGTCTCGCTTGACAGTCATGGAGGCGAATGGCGCGGGCAGTTCCGGCGCCGAGGTGCTGGCGGTCGCGACGGACCCTGCGGCCGGCGACGCCGCCAAGGCCGCGCTCTCCTCGCCTCCCGCACCTCAAGGCACGCCTGGACCTGCTGCCAGTGCGACTCCAGGTGCGACGGCGTCCCCGTCCACCGGCGGGGCCGCGCCGAGCGAGGCTAAAAAATCCGGGAGACCCGTTCACCCGCTCTGGGCTCACTTCCACCGCGGCGAGAAGCGCAACCGGTACCACTACCACGCCTTCTGCGTCTACTGCGTGGCGCGGTACGGCTCGGCGCTCGTGTCCCCCACGCGCGGCGTGTCCACCGACATGCTGCGGCACCTCGAGAGCTGCGCCAACTGTCCGCGCAAGGTCGTGGAGCAGGTCAAGGCCGTATGCGAGCGTCGCGAGCAGCGAGGCACCGAACGGGCGGCGTCGCACCGCAAAAAGGCGGCGGTGAGCGATGGCGGAGCTGCTCTGCTTCCCCCGGTGGACGCACAGACGACTGGCATCGACGCATTGGGCGACAGCAACGACGAGGACCAGCCGCACGGTGAGCCATTCCAGGACGACCAGACCGACCGACTGAACATGTTCTCGGCCGACCAGAGCCAGGCGATGGGCCGCGCGGACAAGGCCGTCGCTGCGTTCGAGCCGCCGTCGCCGCTGACTGCCAAGCGCGTTGGTGGGGACGGCCGACCGCTGTCCGAGTCGTTCGTGCCGTCCAAGCGGCCGCGACGGGCAAGTGGGGACGGAGCGAACGGCAAGCACCAGGTCGACGCGGACAGGGCCGCGTTCGCGACGGCGGTGCTGCGCGCGGTGGTCGCATCCAACCTGCCGCTGGGCGTGCTCCAGCAGCCGGACTTCCAGGCGCTACTGGCGAGCATCGGCCCGTTCAGCACCGAGATGTTCGACGACCACCGCGTGCTCGAGGCGGCCCAGCAGCTCGCGGCCCAGCAGCTGGACCGCGTGAAGGAGGGCATGCTCAACTCGACCATCAAGGGCGGGCTCACGCTCAGCGTCAACTGCTGGACGACGCGCGACCTGCAGCACCTCGTGGCGTTCGCGCTGCTCAACTCGAATGGCGACGCCGCCTGCGTGCGCGTCGTCGACATGGGGAACCACGTGAACGCGTACACGTCGCCCAAGCTGGCGCTCGTGATGGAGGACGTGCTGCTCCAGCTGCAGGCGCAGAGCATCTCGGTACTAGGGGTCGTCGCCGACTCAGTCGTGGCGCTCGTCGCGGCGAGGCGCGTGTGCCGAGACCCCAAGTGGGCGTCGCTGCTCGTCGTGCCGTGCATCTCGGCCGTGCTCACCACGCTCGCGGGGAGTATCTTCACGCACCCGGCCTTCTGCGACGCGGTCGGCCAGCTCATCGAGATGGCGGCCTTCTTCTCCAACCCGGCGCTGCTCGCCGGTCTGCGCATGGCCAGCGGCGACCCGGACGCGCGCATCCCGCTGCCGCACCGCGATGACTGGCACTCGCTCGTCGAGTGTCTGGCCGCGACGCTCGAGCTGGCCGACGTCATCACGTCCATGTGCGTGGACGGCGCGGCCGACGTCCCCGTGCCGCGCGCTCTCGTCGAGCTCGTGGTCGGTCAAGATGGCGCCGTGTGGAAGACGCTGCGAGATCTCGAGCGCGTGCTGGCGCCGCTGCGGGAGGCGCACAGCGTCGTGATGCAGCCGCCGGTCAAGGTGTCGGCGAGCGGCAGACGCGACGCGGCCACGATCGACGCGGCGGGTGCCGTGCAAAGCGGACTCACGCTCGCGCACGTCATGCACCAGCTCGGCCGCATGAGCCAGCAGTACGCGGCGCTGCAGCTGGAGGTGAGCAGCGGGTCGACGACCGAGAGCCTTGCGCAGCTGCTACAGTCGCTCGTGGACGCCATGTGGCGCCGGTACGACCTGCCGGCCATGGCGCTCGCCTACATGTTCGACTTCCATCTGGACGCCTCCGCGCTCAACCTGAGCGACAGCGCGCTCGAGTGGAAGGCGGTCGAGGCGTACTTCGCGCGCTACTACCAGCGCTGGTTCGGCCAGGACATCGGTACGCAAGCGCCACAGACTGGCCAGCGCGTCGCCGACAGCTTGTGCGCGTTCCAGCTGCGCCAGTTCCCGTTCGACGCGGCCACGACCGGCGACTACACGGACGTCTCGAGCTTCTACTCGTTCGTGTCGGACTCGCATCCGGACATTTGCGCGCTCTGCTGTAGACTGTACGCGCTCGGTCTCGCGTCAGCCAACGTGCGGCGCGTGGTCACCGGCATCGGCTTCGTCCCGCCGGCCGCACAGACGACCGACGGACCCGCAACCGTCGAGCTGCTGTTGCACGTGGGCTTCGCTGCTAGCCTCAAGAAGCGGATCCCCGCGGCAGTCGACCAGAGCACGAGCCTCGTGCACGGCGTACAGTTTGGTCGCGGCGAGGACCTGCTGTGTGGCGCCGACGAGTGGGCGAGCCTGGCGATCGAGTGGCGCCGCTTCCTGGACCACGAGCTCGCCATGGACGAGTTCGAGCAGCTCAACCAGATGGCTGCTGGTGGAGCAGACGCTGGTCGCGACGACCAGCAGCCGCCGCACGTCAAGCTCGCGCTCGAGCAGACTTTCGTGGGCAAGCTCCCGCCACTGCCGACTGCGAGTTTCGTCGCGGAGATGCAGGACGGTTCCCACCCAGCATCCGTCTTGCTATAAGTTATTCAACACATGTCCAGTTCACATTCGTTGGTTTGTCGACTCATGCGGCGAAAGCAGCGCTAGCGCCACGCTTGGCTCGCCCGGCGCGAGCCATGCGCTCCCGCAGCAGACTCATGCGCGACACGATCTTGCGCCGGTTGAGCTCGTTCGAGGTCGTCTCGAGCTGCACCTGGCAGTAGGCGAGCGCCTCCTCGAGCTCGTCACACGCCACAAAAGCCAGCACGAGGTTGTTGAGGATGGTGCGCTCGCGCTTCGTGTCGCCGATCGAGCGAGTGATCTCGAGGCATTTCTCGTAGCACTTGACGGCCTGCTGCGGGTTCTGTTTGTCCAGGTACACGGTGCCGAGGTTCCCGAGAGCACGAGCCTCAACGACCTCGTCCTGTGTGTCCCGCGCGATCTCCTGCGCCACCGCAAACCGCAGGATGGCGTCGTCCAGCTGCTTCTGCTTGTAGAACTCCATCCCAGCGTTCAGGTGCTCGAGCGCCGACGCTGTCGAGGCTTCGTCGTCGCTCTTGGTGGTCTGCTGGCTCAGATCCGGCAGCGAAGCGGAAGGGTCGATCGTGGCAGCCAACGCCAGCTCGGGTCGGACAGTCACCGGCTCGTCAGCAGTAGCGGCAATCTCGCTTGCGCTGTGGAGGTCTGGCAGCGATGCTGAGGGCGATACACTCGGTGAGTACTCCGTAAGGTCTTGGGGAGTATCTGTGTCCGAGTGCTCTGCGACCGAAAGCGCCATGAAGCTCCCGTACACATCGTTTGGCGACGTCGAGGGTCGAGCCTGAGGATATTGCGGCGTCGGAGGAGGCGGCGGTGGGCCGAGCATCGACTCCCATTCTGCGCGTGGTGGCGCAGCATCTGAACCCATTGACGCTTCTTCGGCCAGTGCAACGAAGCTCCCGTAGTCGTCAGTCGCGCTCTGGATCGGCGGTTTAACCGATACGGGGAGTAACGGTGCCGAGCGAGACTTGGACACGCTCGCGCTCGTGAACGAGCTGTACGTTTCGTGCGAGTGCAGGTCGTGTTGCGACGACCACGCGTGTCCATTCTGCCTGGTGGGTGATCGCAACAGTGAGACGGTAAACTCGCGACGGGCCGCCAGTTCGCGCGATTCGGCTGCGAAAGTCGTCGCGAGCGAGTCGAATGTCGCGTACGCGTCCGAAGCCGGTGGTGGTGACCGTTGGTCTCGAGGCAGCGGACCATTCCGGAGGTGGTCTCTATGTGGTGCTGCTTCAGCGTGTCCGGCGAGGTCAGCGAACGATGAGAAATTGCCATAGTCGCTGCTGGATCCGCTGAGGTGCGCCACGAACGAGTTGTCGCCATCTTGAGTATGATTCCCCAGATCGACTGGCGGTGGCAACTCCCCGTTAGAGCTCCCGTGATGACAGGGGATTGACGACAGCGCGTCGAGTGAGAAGCCCGAGTAATTGCTGGAGGGGAAAGCACTGTCGTCGTCCACGTTGTGGTTCAGCAAGCCATACTCGGCGGCGAATCGCTGCGGCTGGAGCACCGGCGACCTCGTGAACAGCAGCGACGATCCGCTCTGCGGCGAGCGGTCGGGCATGTCGACCGTCTCGGAGCTGAACGCCGTGTACGAGTCGGCTTGGTGGTCGCAGATGGCGCGCAGCTCTGCCAGCTCGCGGTTGCAGGCGATCGCGAGCTCCGACGGGACCTGAGTACCGCCGAAACAGTCAGTAATCCGATCCGTTTAATTAATGAGAAGTACAGAACGTACTCCGTGCTTGAGCCGAGCGCCGCTGAGCTGCACGAACGACTGGATGGACTTGTACATGCGCTGCTGGACCTGTCGACCGCGTCCGCCCTCGAGCAGCGCATACCCTTCGCGTCCAACGTTCTCCATCAGGCAGTTCTTGACCTCGCGACGGCCATTCGGGTGCTCCTTGAGGTACGAGAGCGTGAACTTGGTCGGGTGCGACTCGGAGAAGCGCAAGAGGAAGGCGCCGTCGCCGAGCTTCGGTGCAGTCAGTACTCGCTCGGCCGCCGACCGCCCCATAGTGCCATGGAACCACAGCGCTAGCTCTCGATCGACGCAGAAGTTCGCCAGCAACTGCAGTATACAAAACGGCTAGTCAGCACCTCGACGCTTCGAGTCGACATCCTGCGAGCACATTACCTTCTGGATGCACTGCTCCAACGGTCCGAACCGAGCCAGGAACCACAGGAACTGCCAGCAACATCAAACGAGTCAGCTAGAGCATAGGAGTACATAGGGATGCTAGATAAAAACAACGTACGTCCTGCTTGGAGACGGCGTCCAGCGCACGCGCGGCGCCGCCGAGGCAGAAGAGCACGAGGACGCGCAGCTCGGCGAGCGACAGCTCCGGCGGCAGAGCCTGCGCCTCGCACGCCCGCAACAGCGCCGGGAAGAAGACGCCGTGGAACGACACGCGCTGCTCGCTGGCCCCGGTGCGGCCGCCGCTCGCGAGGACCTGGGCCTCCCACCACGCGAGGCCGCTCTCGCTCGACGCCATGGGCATCACAGCTCGGTCGGCAACAAGAAAACAGGAAGCTCAGATGCCGAGCTTGAGAGGGATGCGGAATATTAACCAATCGCAGGGCGAATAGCTCTCCCGAACAGACCGCCAGCAGAGTGGCCCACATGAATTTTGAACGTTGAAGTTTCAGGGTTTGAAATCAGCCCAGATCGCGATGCCAGCCTCCATGTAATCGATTGTCAACTGGCATCGATACGATTTGTGCACTAAGCGAGTATCTAAAGCCTTTTGTCGGGTTGATCCGCTCTTGGTTGCATGTGAAGGTGACTCGGCGCAGAATGTCTTGGCGATCGTTTGCTCGTGCCGCCTTGCAATCACTGCCTTCGGTTCTTCACAACACCGACGGCTTCCGAGGCGACATGCCGAGACTCTGCACTTGAAAGGGCACGTCGGAAAGATGCAGTCCGGGAGGTCTGTTTCCCGCTCGAGTGGTTGTCGGTCGACGAAGTTTGCCCTTGGAGGCTCGGCGCGGCATTCTCATTGATGTCGAGCGGGTCGATTCCTCATTGGCAATCGATGCCACCGGAGTCATGATATTGCGGTATCGAGCAGGGATATCAAGTTGGCTCGCGGCAGTCGGTTCGACGATATCAAAGTGATGGAGCTGCAGGTTGTCGGCCAAGCTCTCGCCATTCCTGCGGGACGCCGAACGCCGCCTGGCGCCGGGTTCTTTGTTCGCTCGGGACGTGCTGCGTGGCGTGGCAATTCGGCCAGTCACTTGTATCGGATCTGGAAACGAGAGGCTGCTGGCGCTGATCCCGTCGCCTCGAGTCGATATCGGTGAACAGGAGAGTCCTCCAGTATCGGTATGGCTCGGTGCAGTTCGAGTTCTGATCTCGATGTCGCTGGTAGTCAACTTGGCTCGTGGTGAAGTCGGTCTCTTGGATGGAGGCTGGTCGGGGCGGTGCACTACTGTCGCTGTTGCTGACGGACGACGCGAACGTTTGTTGGATGGAGAGACTGCTTGAGGTGACACCGGCGCCGCAGTGGAAGGTCGAGGCGGTTCGGGTGAAGCCTGGGGAAGTATCGCAGCTGTGTGAGGCATTTGAGGTGCGTCGGTCGCTTGAGGTATCGGCTTTAGATCCACTTGTTCATCGCCGACAGCAGCAGCAGGCTGGACTGGTGGCTGTGTTGTGGCGTTAGGAGCGCTAATCGGAGTGAACGACGAGTGACGCCGAGACCCCCCTCTCCCGGTGGGCCGATCAAGTTCGGAAATGCCTTCGCTCGGCAGCTCCGTAGTACCTGAGAACGCTGATGCGCGTCTGTGGGCGAGTCGCGATAGCTTGGCCGCAAAGATCGGCGAAACGGAGAAGTGTTGAAGCCTTCCACTGTCCGCATCACCGTTATGTTGGCGGGCGGCACTGTCGAACATAAGCGAAAAGCTGCGATTGCGCTGTGTCGACGGTCCTCCCAGATCATGCGAATATGACTTGACCATCAGAGGTGAGTCGTTCGCTGCCTGGCCGATACCTGACGCTTGTCCGTCTGAACGCATCGAAGTAGTCATTAGCTTCACGTACATCAATCAGATTGGTTTGCTGTTGTACCGTAATGAACTCCTGAAGGTGCTGCAGTAGCGAGCATTTGCAGTGTAGAACTGGACGGCTGCATGGCGCGACGCTTGAAGGCGGACACGCGACGCACAGCCAATGCCGCCACGTCCTTCACTTTGTTGCTCGAGCGGCGCTTATCACTTGATGCAGGACCTAACGTTTCAACCGTCAGACATCATAGTCGCGATCAATCAAGCAGCAACAGTGGAGCTGGCTAACGTACGTGAGCTGCTTGTCGTGGTGCGTTGCGAGTCTTCTTGATATGACGATGCCATCATGTCCAGCGGAGTGACCGCAGCAGATCTCAGCACCTCGTCGCATTTGTGCTGGTTTGCGTCGAGCTCATCGTCCCCGGCAGCATCTTTGTTACGATCGTGAGATGCCGATGGGTCACCAGCAGAAGTGCTTGAAAGAGAAAGAGCATCGATTTGGTCCCGGAAAGTGGCGGCAGCATCGCTGTTGAGCTCCGGTTCGAGATCAGTGGCGACTTGGTCAGCTGTCACGTCTTTAGCCTCCTGCAAAATGTCGGCAAGAATAATATCTGGCGACAACAGGGAAGCACTATATCACGACGTGGAACAGATACCCAGACAACAGCGAATCTACCTTCGAGGGGTTTCAGGAGGCGACGGTCACCCCAACAGAATGTCAGGCTGTGCATGATGCAGTACAGCAACGAGATATACTGGAGCAGCACTGGTCAGCGATGCGTGCGTGAACACAGAGCATGGCCAGCTGCTAGCACTTACATCTTCTTCGTGCAGGGTGTCTGTCCACAAATCTGCATGCAACCGATCATATCAGGGACTATCGGATACATCAACAAGATCAATGACACTGGAACGCACCAACTAGTTCAAACATGGACAGATGGAAGAACGGGTAGGTGAGGTGGTCTTTGCCGCCGCTGTCTCGCGTCCAGTCGTCGTGGATGACCTCTCGTGATGCCTCCAGGTCGAACTCGGGGAGAATGAGTCGATGTAAACGCAGCATGAAGCCCTCGTAGTGATCGAACGAGAGTGCTTTGGTCTTGCTGTCGGGATGAAGAGCGCAGAGCCAGAGCCTTTGCGTCAATGCGATCATGTGCGGGTGTTTCTGCATCGCAATGCGCTTCTTCAAATTCTCCTGCGTGTCCAAGAGCGAGATCCGTCAGTCACTGAGACACAACAGTTGATCAACTTTGGTGTTGCTGACCTCGGTGTAGTGCTCCAAATTGCCCTGTTGGCGATAGGAGACGTTGCCACGCTTTCGATCAATTTCGGTAACGACATGTCTGAAAGAGCATGCAGTTCGCTTAATGTGTCACATCCTCAATGGCAACAGAGAAGCGGAACTTTACCCGTCGTTGACTAGCGAGTGGACTTGACTTTTGACTGTCTCGATGGCTTGTCCCTCTCCTGTGATCCGAATAACGCTCTTTGTCGCCCTCCTAGCTCGATCAGCACGAAATGAGTACGTGAAAGGCGTGAGTGTGCGACACACTTCCATCTTCACCTGGTCAAAACGCTAGGATCCTCCACCACAGGAATTGGTTCATCCGATCCGTTCCCAATCGAAAGTCGACGAAGATTGATCAGCGCCGTGACCGTGCCCTTGAATGTCCGAAGCTTCCGGTAGTACGCCTTCAGCGACAAAAGCGAGTTGCCGGAAGGAAGGTCACCAGGCTTAATTGCAGACGTCGGAGTAGCATTCCACCGTGGTCGCGAAGCTGATGGAGCTGGATCTCTCTGCTCTGGTCGTGTCTCTCGGTCCCTCCCTGGAGCTCGGCTAAACATCGTCATTCCCACAATCAAGACGCCTCTCCAACTCTGTTTTGCACAGAAGCACGGAGCACGACGGTCAATGCAAGTCCGTCACGCCTGCTTCGTAGTCTGTGCGCACCAGACGCGAACGCGAGACATGCAAGCGTCGAACTTTGATCAGCACTATCAGTCTAATTATACCTTGTCGTCTGCTGCTTAGTCACTGAACGTTCAGGTTGTCACCGGCTTTCAGCGGCAAGATTGCGAGCCTAAATATACTCGGGTGCTAGAAATGCGGCAACATTTGCTGTCCATGACCTGCCATTACCTCAACACGCGCGCCGGTATTCGGCATGAAGAACAAGGCGTCGAGCCAAACAGTGCTCGTCCGCAATGACACGAGCAATGCCGAGAACATCGGCTCCAGCACCTCCGACAAGTTCTTCGTGCTGGTTTCCAAACTCGATCCGGCATCCACTCCCCTTGTCTTTTTTCCGTATCCATCATCGATAGGGATCAACCGCGACTGCCCTCCCGGATATGAAGGTACTCGTGTCACTCTCAAATTCCACTCTTGCATCAACACTGACAGCCGGTGCGATTCAGTGCGCGAACTGACTGCGCGCAAGACCGAGGTCAAACTCACGTTGGCCGTGACCAAACGGTACATGTACAACGCCATCAAGTTCTCACTCACGGCCGCCAATGTCCACAAGGATGCAGCCATTACCGTCGGGGACGCCAATTGGAACATATTCTGGGGCCACCACTTAAACGCACAAGAGATGCTCGCTCTACTCCCTTTCCAAAAGGTGAACCACTTCCCAGGGAGTTTCGAGCTCGGACGCAAGGACAAGCTGTGCGCCAACTTGCTGCGAATGAAGAAGAAACACCCAGCGCCATACTCGCAAATCATCCCTGAAACGTATTTGACAGCCAACGAGTACGACAAGCAGCAGTTTCTCGCACAGTTCCATGCAGAGCCCAACACATTCTGGATCCTCAAGCCGCCGAATCTGTCTTGCGGTCGCGGCATCAAAATCGTGACTGCGAAAGCGAACCCTGGGATCAAACTCACGAAGAAGAAGGCTTACGTTGCTCAGGTAGAGTGCAACACATCCACCACGATGCAAATCGTTCGCCAATCAGCGTTTGACACCTTCCTTGTGTGCGGTTGGCGTTTCACAGAGATACATTGCCGACCCATTCTTGATCAACGCGCTCAAGTTCGATCTCCGTATTTATGTGCTCGTGACGTCGTACGATCCCCTTCGCGTCTATTTGTACGACGACGGACTCGTCCGATTCTGCACGGAGCCGTACTCGACTAGCAAGAGCGCGATGCAGAACCCGTTCGGCCACCTGACCAACTACAGCGTCAACAAGAAGAACACGGCCGCGTTCAAGCCCAACCAGGATGATGAGGCTGACGCTGAAGGGACGCTAGGCAGCAGCAAATGGAGTCTTCAAATGCTCATCAAGCACCTCCGCAGCCAAGGCAAGCAGCGCGAACTCGCCAATTTCCAGCTTCAGCTCGAGGATCTCATCATCAAGACACTGATCGCTGCCGAACCCAAGATCCAGTCGAGCAGCAGGCAGAACGCATTCGAGCTGTACGGGTTCGACATTTTGCTCCAGGGCGAGGCCATGGTGCCCTGGCTGCTCGAGGTGAATGTGTTCCCATCGTTGAGCAGCTCCTCACCAATGGACAAACGCATCAAGACGGTGCTCGTGAGCGACATGTTCCAGCTCGTCGGGATACCATTCCAGGATCCTCGCACTGCGATCCACCAGCTCGAACGTGACAAGCAGGATCGACTTCACGGCGTCAAACCGGCGCGAAAGCTGTCTTCCCAAGGAACATCATGGTCGTCGTCATCGAATAACATCAAGAAGACAAAACGAACAGTCGACGAGCTGATGGACACATCGACCAAGAAACCGCTCGGGTTGGAGCTCGATGACGACGATATGAGCGTCGTCAAGGCCATGGAGGAGGAGTTTCACAGGAAGGGACACTTCTCTCGGATCTTCCCCACAGCGCAGTCGTTCGACAAGTACGCGACTTTGTTCGAGACGCCACGGTACCGCAACGTGCTCTGCATGCGGTGGCTGCAGGCCGCGAACGCCGACACCACACGACGACGAACATCGTCACCAGCCGTTGTACCAAAAGAAATGTAAAAACCACATGCGCCACATTCATTCGCTTGTTGGATCTTTGAGCTCGCTGCGATTGCTTTCACCCGCCAGCACCGACATCTGCGATTCTAGCGCCACTAGTTTCTCGTGTAAGTCGGCAACCCTCGCCTTGGACTCTCCATCGCTACTATCGATGCGCTGGTGCAGAGCGAAAATCTGCTGCTCTGAGAACGCGAGACGCTGAGAGAGCATCGACAATTTCGCATTCATCGCTTCCGCGATCTTTGCTTCCATCTGAGCCATCAGCTGCTGTTGGGCAGTTTCCAGGATCGCTTGCAGGTTTCCGAGTCCAGGTACAGCTCCAAGTGGAGTGGGCGGAGGTCCATCAACACTCAATCCAGCGACTAGAGCATCGACACCGCTGCAGTAGACCACGCAAACAGTCAACAGAGACAGTCAGAGCAGATAGGCAATAACGCGAGCCATGGGCAGAGCGAAGATACCTGGTCGCAACTGGGTGAAGCGGCTCGTACGTGCACTGGAACTGCTGCAGCCGCAGCTTGCGCTTGTCACCAACCAGAGACACAAACTTGACGCGCAACTGACTCGCAGCCTTGAGGATATCTCGGTCAGCGCTGCTCTGTTCGAACCGCTCATCGAACACATAGAGCTCCGAACTGTTGGGGTCTTGTCTCGCGCCATGGATCGTGCCAAAGTACACTTCACCCTGCTGGTCCTCGCCCAACATGCTGCGACGTGTTCCCTCCACAAATACCTCGGCGTGGCGCGCCGACGCCAACACCTCGAGGCGGAGGAACTTGCACTGGCGCGGCCTCGCTGTCCAATCGACGATGATCTCACATGGAGGCGCGTGCTCTTCCTCCCCTAGCGGCGGCGCATCAAGGCTCAGCGGAGACGCGAACTTTACTCGGTAGTCAATGGACCCGTCTTCTCTCGACACTTCGGCCTCTTCGAATGCCGGCGCGTCGTCCTGCGGCGTCCACGAGCTCCGCCACTGGGTCGCCATTTTCGCTGATGTGCTTAACAGAATTGAGGTTGCCTTTTAGATTTTTTCAGATTTTTTTTATCGCAGGAACCTCTCAAAAACCGTCTTTACTCCTTTACTTCGTACCCTTCACATACTGATTCGTCTAAATACTCGGGAATGGCACCATCGATTTTGCAATACACACTCTCAAATGTGATGCGTACTTATAATGCATCCAAAACGTACTTTGTGAAACCGTTTTTGTGTGCGGCAAGCAAATCATTCACGACGAAGATGGCGACGAGCGTGCTGTTCGTGTGTCTAGGCAACATCTGCCGGAGCCCCGCGGCCGAGGGCGTGTTCTCGGCCGTTGTGACCGGAAAGGGGTCGGCCGAGGCCGCGCGCTTCCGGATCGACTCGTGCGGCACGGGCGGCGGCAACCCTGGCTGGTACGCTCCTGGCGGTTGGTCGTACCATGAAGGCGACCGAGCGGACTCGCGGATGCGCAAGGAAGCGACCAAGCGCGGCTACGACCTTACGTCGCGGTCGCGGCCACTGACGCTCAAGGATGTGGAGGAATTCGACTACATCATTTGCATGGACGACGCGAACTGCGAGGCCGTGCTCGAGGCTGCTGACGCCTGGGGCGGAGCCGACGCCAAGGTGCTCGCCAAGCAAAAGGTGACTGACTGGACGACTGTATCGCGGTGCGATCAGCTATGTAGCTCCGGGAGGCTGATGGGCGATATGTGGTACAGATCTCCCTGATGACCAAGTATTGCACGCGGTTCACGGATGCGCGTCGCGTCCCGGATCCGTGGTACGAAGGCGGCTTCGACCACGTGCTCGACTTGCTCGAAGACGCCTGTGCCGGGCTGTACGACCACATCGCGGCTACCCGGTCGGACTAGTAGCAGCGCCTCGCTGGCCATCACAGGGTCGCGCACTTCTCGGTTGGATGCAATTTGAATCGACTCGAGTGTTTGGTTCTGTAT
This sequence comes from Phytopythium vexans, assembly GCA_003413675.1. NCBI lineage: Eukaryota > Oomycota > Peronosporomycetes > Pythiales > Pythiaceae > Phytopythium > Phytopythium vexans. The sequence goes on from QLOC01000005.1 coordinate 426,992, forward strand.
GGATGTCGACAGTAAATGCCGAGGCGGACGAGGATCGACAAGGATTGTCAGATTTTTCCTCCTCGTGACCTGGTGTCACTGGTATTAGGTCCGAGCTCTTCTGTCTTCGCTACTGTCTTCTTCTTAATGTCCTTGGAAACGAACAGCAGGCTGGCTGGATCGCCGACAGCTTGCTTGCCGACAACGTACGACAGTGGACCTAGACAGATGCATCGATGTAGCTGTGATGATGCTCGAGTATAGTGATCTCTTCACGAGTTCGAGTTCTCCATGAATGTCGATCCGCCAAGTTGAAGTTGCTCTCTTTGTCAAGTCTTGGTTCAGCCTAGTTTAGCGTCCGTCAAATGACAGCATATAATGTGGCCCACCTGTTGCCGTCCATTCCACGATCTTTCCTGCCTGTCACTCGCGAACAGGCGCGCCAAGAGCTCTCGTTGGCGCACCATGCCGGACGCAGGCGCCATGGCCTCGAGCAGTGTGCATCCGAGCGAGCTCGCGCCTGCCAGCGACACTGCGGACGGCGCCAACAACTACAGCACCTTCTTCACTATCGACTCGGTGAGCTCGTTACTGCATCTCGATAGCAAGTGTGCCAACCGTGGAGCTGATCGATGACTGTTGCCGATGTGGCGCGAACAGGGCGTCCGTACGCTGCTGAAAACCTCGGACAGCATTGAGAAGGCGCGACAGACCGTGAACGACTCGGAAGACGTGGCCAAGCACGCGCTTGTGGATCTCGAGCTGCAGCGCTCGCAGCTGACCGGCGTGAAGGACATGGTGGCCGACACGAACAGCATGACGGGCCAAGTGAGGCACTACCTCCAGATCATCGCAGACCGGTCGTACCGACGCAGGGTGTGTACCTCGGTTCATCGCGAAAGAGAGGTTCATTGCATGCTAACGAGTTGGTTGTTGGATTGGTGCTGATTTGTCGCAATGCAGGTCATCTTGTGGCTCATTATCATCGGGTTGATCGCCACAGACATCTCAGTTTTCTATCTATTGTACATTCGATAAGTGTCAGACAACGTCGCGTCCAGAGTTCAGAGCGTTCCAACTGTTGGGGAAACAATATGCAGTTGCATCGCATTTTCGGCTAGGCACTCACAATAGTGAAAGCCGCGAACTGTTTGCTGCTGCACGATTCTACAATATGCTCCTATACAGATCGGCTAGTCCTTCACCACAACGCGAGCAGGTTCGCATTGCCACAGACCGCGCTATCCCAGCCGTTCAAACTGCAGCGTGCGTGTCAGTCCCAGATTGAGCATCGGGTCCACAGCCGGGTTGATCATTGCCGACGATGCGAACGTTCGAGTGAGCGCCTCAATGTTCTGCTGGTGGCTGCTGGCGGCCGCTATCACCTCGGTCGGCGTGCTCCAGTCCTCGAGCTGTTGTGCGAGGTGCGCCATCGTTCCAGGGACGCGCTAGTATGCAGCAGGAACGAGCCATCATGAACAATACTGACTAAATGTCGACAACATCTCGACTCTACCTCGAATTCGTCGTCGACCGACGCGGGTGCTTGCATTATCCGTCCCATATTGATCTGCATACATGCGCAACGTCGCTCAGTTGACCCGCTTCTGTATCACTGTGCATCGCCATCAAGCAAACCTGGAGGGTGGTCGAGTGCTGTCGCTCGAACAGCACGGCCGCTCGGAAGAACTTCTCGACTCGGACCCGGTTCATCCAGCATGGATTACCGTACGAAAGTGGCGACGACGAGCCCAACCGTCTGCGCTTGCCTTTTATCTTCTCGAGGAAGCGGTGCGTTGCTGGCAGTGTGGATATCTCCATCGAGCTGAAACCCACTCTCTGATCGCGAACTGCTGGGTGATTGCACCGTCGCTCGCTGCTCAACTCGCCTCTGTATCGCTCTATGGTGACTCGCAGAGGCTCGTCTTCGTCGGACGAGCTGTATCTGCCGTTAGCGTCGTAGTTCTCGTCCATTCCGCCTCCGAAGTCGTCATCCATAGTCTGCGATTGAGAAGGAGCGGAGCTCGTTGGCTTGGAGGGATGTGGCGCCGATGATTGAGTCGCAAGCGAGTCTCTCGACGACATGGACCGATTCGTCGGCGAAGCAGGCGCGATCTCTTCCGCGTCAAGGAATGAGACCGTGCCGTCCAGCACGAGCGACTCGAGCTGCTCTTGCGTCAAGGCGAGCGAGCGTGAGAACGGCGCGCGCTGCGTCCGCGAGCTGCGGCTGGGTCTCCGACTACCCGTTGGCGTCAGCAGCTTCCTCCACACCTTCCGAGGAACAGCAGCCGAGGCTCTGTCGTTGGCGGCCATCGCAAGTCCATACGGCAGAATCGAGTCATTGCACGCCAGTAAAGCAGATGAAGCCGGACAAGACGTGTCGAGCGTGGAGCGATAGTCCTGGATCTCGGCGACCACGCATCCATCTCGCATTCGAACTGCGATCTGCCAGTAAAAGTGATAAATGGAACGGCGCCGATACCCAGAGGTGAATGATCGATACATCCACGTACCACATCGGTGAGGCCGTCGTGGATCCGACCCTGGTCGACGCAGGCGAGGAAGTATCTACAACCCAACTAAGCATGATCAGAGCCTCCACACACACGTCAGCAGGGTCGCCCGATCGTGCTACCACCAAACCTCGACTCTCCGTCGTAGGGCTGTGCGAACCCCTCGACCCACTGACCGGCCTTGTTGCGATGCCGGCACACGTATCCGTCGTAGAAGAGCACGACCTGCAGCGTCGGCGCGTCGCCGACCTCGCCGCCAGTATTGGCGTCGCGCTGCGTTCGTACAGCCGCCGGTTCTGTCACACGCGCGCAAGATCCTGTTACGCGCAAATCCAACGCTCGCCAATCAACGCTTCAGCGCTTGCCCTTGCGGTGCTTCATCGCCTGCAGCCGTTAACTGCCAGGCAGCTCGCTCGATGTGCCGGCCGCCACGCAACGATGGACGCAGTAGGTAAGAACTGAGTGCTCAAGCCGTCGAGATGGCTGTCATATGGAAGGATCCGGTCGAGGCGGATCGGATTGTCTGCCTTTTCAAGATCCAAAGGATACCGACTCGGGGTGTATACAAAAAACAAGTCAAAAGTAGTTCAACATCTTGTTCAGCTTTTGATGAAGCCATAGCAAAGCGGCAGCGCACTACGAGCTCTCGCCCTCGCTCTTCTTCGACTTCTTCTGCTTCTTCTTCGACGGAACGGCCATGTAATCGTCAACCGATGCCGAGGCGCTCGAGTTGTCCTTCTTGACACTCTAGAGTACACGAGAGCACCACTCAGATACCGGTCACAACGAACGATTTCGACCACAACAACACGAACCTTTTGCGCCAGGAACTTGTTCTTCAGCGCCTCCACCGACGTCGAGCGGTTCTGCGCAGCCTCGGCTTGCTGCTGCTTCCGCTTCTTGGAGGTCTCCTTCTCGCTCGGCGCGACAAACTCGGCCATCTTGTCCGCTTTCCGCTTCTGCTGCACCTGCGCCTTCTCCTCGTGTTTCTTCTGCTTCTTCAGCGCCTTGCGCTCGTGCTCCTTCATGAAGAACTCGCCGCTCTCGATCTCCTTGTCCACCTTGCTCGCCACTGGCGCAGGCGGGAACGGCGTGTACTCCTTCCTCTCGTGCACGTGCTGCGGCTTCTTGCGCTGCACGTTCTTCTTCTTGAATGTGGGAAGGAACCGCTCCCAGTTCTCGCCCTGCAGCTTCGGGTCCTTCGCCAGCTCGCGCTTGATCATCAGGCGCTTGACGTTGTAGATCGGGTGGATGTTGGCGAAGCAGTCCTCGACGATCTTGCGCACGTTGCGCAGACCCTGATAGCTCCCCATCGCCGCCACCGTGTTGCCCTGCACGAGCACGTAGCAGTTGGTGAGCAGCTCGATGGCCTTCAGCGTCGCGCCGTCCGGTCCCACGAGCCGCTGTCGCCGCTTCACGAAGCGCTCCTTGTTGCGCACGAGGCCGCCAATCTTGATAATGTCGCACTGCACATCGTCCTCCAGCACTTTCACCGCCTAAATCGCCACCGTCAGAGTCAGAAAACGCACATCAGCACTTCTACTGCACAACAGTGACGCACCTGGTTGACGGGGATGCTTCGTGCCAGCAGCTTGATCAGGTCCCGCGCCTTGAGCACAATGTACGGGTCCGCCGTCTTGCGGGTCGTGCGCACCGTCATGCTGCCCTCGACGAGGTTCAGCTCGCACGCAATCTTGTGCGCGTCCAGCGCCTTTGTCACCAGCGGCCACACCTCGCGCAGGTACTTCTCGCGGTACTTGGGGAAGAGCGTCGCGAACGAGCTCTCCTCGAGCAGGCCAGGCATGGTGCGCTTCTGACCCGGTCGCTTCTCATCGTCCACCTCGTCCTGCCACGGGTCGATCTTCCAGTGGTCGATGTCGTCCGAGTCCCACGGCTTGTCCTTGCGGTGGCTCTTCTTCTGCTTCTCGCTCGCGGCCGCCGCTTCCACGTGGTTGCGCGGCGCGTCGCCGTCGAACTGCTCCATCTTGCACTGCGCTCCGCGTTGACCAGCCAAACTGGTTGCCGTTTCGAGAACCAAACGCTGCAAATGACAGCAGCAAAATGAAATACCGTCTCAAAACCGGTATTATCATTAATTTAGTCTGTCCTGGCGGTACTGTCAAACCTACCCCTACGTGTTTAGGGCTCCCACTTTTCCCAACCGCAATGCATGCTTTATTATAGTTTAATGATTTTACATGATTTGAACCTAATGTACTCTATATCATAGGCTATACATTTGAAAAGGTTATCTCGACGATTGGTTTAAATTCGCTTTATTAGTGAGCTGATCCCGCGCGTTGATTCGTTTAAAACGGTATTTTCCGATTAGCCTGCCGGCGCCCAGCAGGCTAATCGCTGATTCCTTATCTCAATAGACCATTTATTTTAACACAAGAAAGTACATACATGCTTAGGTTTGTTCTGCCACACAACATTTGTGCCTAGAACATGTTGATTTCCATTGTAATGTGGTGTGGCAGAGAGTGACCCTTGAAATTACAGGATTACACTTAGTTAAGATAATTGCGGATTAGCGTGCGGCACGTTTGTGCCAAACTGAGGACCCTGACGTGTCGTGCTCGGTGGCAGCTAATTCGGCGGACGAAAATAACAACCAATCCGTGGTGCGTGTGGCAGCAGAAAATCGGGAGTTTGATGAACATTAGCCAATCCGACATGTCAATTTCGGTTGCTGGTTGAGGGTATTAGCCAATCCGCGCAGATCAAGTCGGCGGCTAATAGGCGGCAGGATTTTAACACAATCAAGTACTCTGGTTTTTAGGTTCGCGCGCACCTAGCTGGGTGCCTGCGGAAGTCTATGCTGGGTTTTATGCTATTGCTGATCACTCACACGGTTTTTTCCCATGTGCATAGATTTTGCCCAACACGCAGATGTGACGGTTGGGTTTTACTTCCGCGAAGGCTCGGGTAGGCCGGTTCAGTCGCCGGAACGGCCTCGACCTCTGCTTGGGCTAGCGGACTCAGTGCAACTCGCAACAAAGCGCAGTGCTCACGAAGGCGCGCGGCAACGAGGAAACGTCCCGCTACACGCAGCTATTGCTCCCCGAAAGCGAAGAAGATGTGCAGGATGAGATAAAACAGCGGTGGACCCAGCGATTCGACCAGCTCTCTGAGCGTATTGCTGGGTTGGTTGATGACACTAGGAGACGGTAGCGCGCTCGCGTTGTTCGCGCACGAACATCTTTCAGCGTCACTTCTCTCAGGATCTGGCATGTCGGGCAAGGCCCATGACTTCCTCGTCCAGTTTTGTCTATAGGAGGCGCATTCGCTCCCTTCTTCAGCACCTTTGTGCAGCACTGGATACTCTTCACATTGCTCCAGGCAGGAGGTGACACACACGCGGGACGCTACCCTGTGGCCGACACTCTTTTGCCGAGCACCTGGTCGAGGACGAGTCGATGTAGACGCTGTGCCAAATGTGTCTGCGCGGCTGAAGCATGGATAGCGGATCGCGGCAGTGCCACAGCATATGACAGGTGGACGCAGACACGGTCAGGGTCGGCATGTTCGTGTGACTCGCATACGACGAGGTGAAGCGGCGCAGCGATGCGATCGCGAGCGGCGTCGCACGCTTCGCGGGGCTCTCGCGGCAGGCCAAGGTCGTCGTGTTCAGCAAGCTTCTACTCGAGTGGTCGCTCGTGAACCACGCGTGCGACCGCATGGCGTACGCGCTCGTGACGCTGTACGACACGCTCGGGCCGGACGCCGTGCCCTTCATCGTCAACCACACGGAGCTGACCATGCTCTTCTGCGGCCAGGACCACCGGTTTCACATCATCATGGACATCTATCTGAGCGCGGTGTTGAAATGGCATCAGATTTGACCTTAGATAGGGACATGACGAAAGACGAGGGGACAAAGTGAGAGCGGTACCTCTGTATATTATTTGAGGGGATCAGCTCCTTGATTCGGGACGAATCGACTTATTTGTTCAAGCTGGAACAGCTCGTTGGTTCGCCTAAATCGGCATTTTTCGGCTTATATGTTGGTGCCGCGCCGGTATTGATTGAGCCGCCACATTCAACAGCATCGTTCGCGTCCGTGGAATGCATTGCCAAGATTGTGGGGTTTGTGCCGTCCCCTTCTTGCACTTGAGCCACTTCATATCGTCATGCATGACGGCAACAATTTGTTCAGCTTGTTCCACTCCCCAAGCCGCATGAATCCATCACGAACTGACCAAATCATGCTTCCAGCTTGCCTTCACTATATCAAAACACTCTCCGCCCACTCCTTCATGTACTTCACCATCGGCCGCATGAGTCGCTCCGACAGCCACTGCCGATCCAGTCTGGCAGAGTAGTGCTGCGATAACCAGCGCAAGATATCAAGACGGTGACCCGAAAGGGCATTCTTGAATGCAGCACCAGAGCAGCCTTCAGTTCGATATCGGTGGAGAAACAGAAGAACCTCAAAGTGGCCATTCATGACCGCATTGTCCATTGCGAAGGTCGTACAACCCTCCGACCGATTGATGTGCAACCACTGCAGAATATCCAATCGTCCGTTCGCTGCCGCGTGATTCATGGCCATGGTCGTGCATCCTTCGATCCGATTGGCATGCAACCACTTGATAATGTCCAGCCTGCCTTTCCAAGCGGCCAAGACCATGGCACCGGTCGTACAACCTTCCGATCGGTGGATGTGCAGCCACTCAACCACGTCCAAGTGTCCGTTTGCAGCAGCACAATCCATGACTCGAGGCGAGAACGGTGCTCCGATATCCTCCGACAGCCATTTGATCATGGTCAGGTTGCCATTCTGGGCTGCATGCTCAGCAGAACGGGACGAACACCCCTCAGTTCGATGCTGATGGAGCCACCGGAAAACGTCCATATGGCCGTTCATGAACGCTCCGTCCATCGCGCGGATCGTACAACCTTCATGGCGGTTCTCATGCAGAAACTTGACGATTTCCAGGTGTCCATTGGCTGCAGCTTCGTCCATCGCGCGGCTCGTGCAACCCTCAGTTCGGTGCTCGTGAAGCCATGTCACAACGTCGAGATGACCATTGGCTGCAGCATGGTTCATGGCCGTCATGGTACATCCCTCACTGCGTTCCTCGTGCAGCAACTTGATGACGTTGAGGCGACCATAGTGAGCCGCCCAGTCCATCGTTCTATTGGTGCAACCTTCGGTTCGGTGTTCGTGAAGCCATACCACGACATCGAAGTGGTTCCTTTCCGCTGCATGGTTCATTGCCCAGCGCGTGCAGCCTCCCGTCCGGTTCTCGTGAAGCCAACGAACGACCTCCAGCTGTCCGAACATAGCGGTCACGTCCATCAATTTGGGTGTGTAGCTTTCCGTTTGGTGCTCATGCAACCACTGCACAATGCGAAGATATCCTTGGCGAGCAGCGGAAAACATTGTTAAGTTCGTCCAGCCTTCGATTCGATTGTCATGGAGCCACTGTAGCATCTCCAGATTCTTAGTCTCTGTGCCACAATTCAATTCGATGTCGTTCGCAGTGAATCTCAGCCATGGATAGTTGGCGCTTCGCAGCCACTTAATTGAATCGAAGTGGCCTTTCGACAAGGCCATGTTGAGGTTAACCGTGTACGGGAACGAGTACGCGTCGACGATGTCCCCTTCACTGTATAGTTCGTCCTCGAATCGAGCACCATTGTCATCTTTGTTATCGCTGTTGCTCCAAATGTCGCGCTGCCTCTCTGTAATATCATCATCGGCGATCTGTCGTTGGTATTCAGCATCGAGATAACTCGAGAACCATCGTACAATATCTGAGCGACCTTCGCGCACAGCGTATGCGAGCTCCTCTCCTCCGCTTTCGAACAAGTTCTTCTTGATCGCCCACTGAAGAAAATTCAAGTCGCGCATACCAAAAACACTGTCGGCGGACACCCTGTGTCGGATTCGCTGGTCCGATGTACCGGGACCGAAAGTCTCCACTAGCCAGCGGATCACCTTCAAGCGCTCCATGATCTTCCCTGGACGTACTAGGACCCCTGTTTCATGGTTCGAGCCTGCGTGGCGGCGGCAAAGATCCAATGCAATCAGCACCAAGCGATCCTCGATGTACCCGAGTTTGTGCTCGTCATGCAACCACTGCAGCACGTCGAGGTTCCCTCGTTGCACAGCCACCTCGACTCCTTCAATCATCGAATTTTCCGGCGCAAACTCTGTACAAAACCACTTCACCACCTCAACGTCCCCATATATCGCAGCTCTCGTCACACCAAACTGAAATTGCCAGTCGCGGTAATGGGGGTCGGTGTGCGAACCAGCTGCGATCTGGTGGGCGTGGATACGGCGCAGCAACGATATCGAGCAATCGGACACGAGCGCGTCGCTGAACTTCAGTCGGCCCGACGTATCGACGAACTCGCTGATGCGCGAAACGAGCTCGGGCAGACCTGCGAACTCCGGGTGAGTGCGGCAGACCACAGCAACGCTCGGCAAAGGGGGAAGCGGCAGCGATAGAACTGGGAGCTGCGGCGTCGGCAACATGGTGTCGGCGCTGATGCGCTTGCCCGGGTCAGTGTCCACTCCAGTGCGTGTGTCAGTCATTGTGAGTCTTGGCAAGTGGGGTTGGCGATCAGGTTCATGCGATCGAGCAGATGAAAGCTGGGTTGACTGGCAAAAATGCGAGATCCGAAAAGTTGCTGGGGCTACTGGACGTGGCTACACTAAATGTCCATTTCATAAAATTTCACTAAAGTTTAGATCGTGCCCAGAACCAAGATACGGGCGACTGCCGCCCCCGACTACACCCCCCCGCAAATGGAAAATGAGTCACTTAGGACGTAGCGCGAGCTGTGATTGGCCCGTCGCCGAAAAGTTGCTGGGGTTCGAAAGAATCAGATGGGAAACGATTACCGTGCTTTATATCGTACAGATCTCCAGGTGCCCCCGATTTGTCCCTCTTTGATCTGATGGTAACCTGCGGTCTGCTGCCAGGAGCTGAAGATCCATGTGAATACTGCCCAGACTTTCATCCCCCGCAAATATGATATCCGTCACTTTGGATTTGTATGACGAAGCGGGTACAGGGTATACTCCAAAATGTACCAGTGTATAGTCTCGTGAGTTAGTTGTATAGCTGTACATTTGCGCTTATCCGCACTAATGCCAGCGATTTTTTTGTACACTTGTCATTGTCAATAGCGACGCGGTCAGTAGTCTGTCTAATTTGACTTGACTACTGCCCACGAATATTTGTGTTTTCTGTGGTGTTCACTAATGCCAGGAGCTGATCAAGTGCAAAATACCCTTATTACCGATAAACCGTTAAGAGAGAGATATTCAATTTGCAAAAGAACTGTGGCATCTTATACCGGTTAAAAAAACGCGGGTCGCTAAATCGTTTCTTACCGCATATAAAACCCTATCTAAATCGTTAGGCTGTGCACTGCCTGAAGGACTCAGGTTGCTCAATTGGAAACGGCCAAACTACCCACAGCGAACACTCAAGTTGCCAGATGGGGGTGGCTGCATTTGGATCGGCATGTCTTGGATGGCTTGACCAGCTGCTATCTACCAAACCGGAACCGCGGAAGAACGCGACGGGAAAAGCAACGCGCCGCGCGCCGTGCCGTGGGGCCGCGTCCGGCTTGCCGACAGGAGCCGTTATCGACTAGCGCTCGGCCAGCAGACCGCAAGTGATCGCCTCGACCCGACCGCTGTTGGCTATGGCCGAGGCCGCCGCGATGGCAGCCCCCGTGGCGCCGAGGAAGGACAGTCTGCTTCAGCCGGAGGAGGAGGACCCGGCTGAGGACACGACTGGCGCGCGCGAAGTCCCCAAGCCGTCCACAAACCAGCTGGAGCGCGGGTTCTCCGCCGAGGCGGCCGCGATCCCGGCTGTCCGCGCCTCGAGAGCGGAGCCGCGGCCGCGGAGTGTGTCGGCGGCGACCGGCGCGTCGTCGAAGCTGCTGGTGGACGGAGACGCGCCGCGCACATACGGCGCGACGGCGACGATGCAGAGACGGCACTCCATCTTGCGGCTGAGCTCTATGAGCGCGGGGATGAAGAAGAGCGCGTCGGTCGAGTTCATTTTGAGCCAGGAGGAGCAGGTCAAGATCGTCGAGAAAAGCATCCACTTGAGTGGCACCGCGATCACCCGCGACAAGACGCCACGGTGAGAGAGGATATTGCGGGAATAGTGCTGGTGATATCGGTTTGCAGACTAATTGGTGTGGTCATGGTGCGATGGTCATGCAGGCGGCTCACGTTCGAGGAGAAAGAGGAGCTTTACCGCGTGCGGCCCGACCTCGAGATCGGGCCGGTGCCGTACTTTAACGAGAAACTGGCCGAGATGAACTCGCGGAATCAGCGACGGATCATCTTCGCCATGTTCGGCGGCATGCTCTCCATCGTGCTGCTGCTGATCATCTACTCGGTGCTGGCAGGCGCCGGCCAAATGTAGACCAGCCACGACGGATATATTATATAGCGCTCGGCCGCAGCGATCAACAAGAGTCCAAGACGCTGCATGGAGGATCCGCCTTCGCTGGAAGGGTGTGCTATGCCCAGACTGTAGCTGCTCGCGCTGTGGCCCCTTGTCAATAGTGTCGTCATATAAACTAGCCCAAGTGCGTGGAGCATCGCCGAGTTGGCAACGTGTTGCCTCCGTGCCTGACTGTGCCTGCCTTGCCTTGCCTTGCCTGCCTGTGCTCAGGACAGACACGAAAGGGGGATGGCACCATTCACGCCAGTTCCGACGTGGCATTATTTCGTACGGCAGTCACCGACACGAAAGAGTGGATGGCCGTCAGGACAGGGGAGTCATCGTCGTTGTAAGCATGGAGCGCTCTGACCGGGTGTGTGTAGACATGCGCGTTGAAGTCCTTCATCCAGCTGAATTTTGCTCCAGGTCACTGCAGCCGTGTCACACGTCGCATGTGCAGCTTCAGTTGGTGAAAGCCACTGTAATCTAGGCATCATTGAGCTCCAAACTAGGATCATGCCGAACATAGCGTTCGGTGGTGTACCTCGGTCGCACTGGTTGCCATCTTGCCAGCTCGAAGCAGTCTCTTCCCCAGCGCCGACGCACCCGCAGCAAGCAACCACCATGCGGCTCATCACGCACAACTTGCTGACGTGCAACAAGAAGGGCGTGGAGCGCGGCTTCCCGCTGCGCATCGAGGCGGAGCAGGTCGAGGTCGTGGACTCCGAGTTCAGCGCCGCGTTCGTGCGCAAGATGGCGCCGAAGCTCGACTGGGCCGCCTTCCTTGCCGGCGCCAAGGCGCTCAACGTCGCCGACGGTCTGCCCGAGGCGCTGCCGACGGACATTGACACGCTGGACGAGCAGGCACTGCACAAGATCCACCACGCGCTGCTGGACGTGCACGTCAAGCAGGGCAAGCTCGTGTGTCCCGAGTCCGGTCGCGAATTCCCCGTGCTCGACGGCATCCCCAACATGCTGCTCAACGAGGACGAGGTGTGAGGAGCCCAGCGTATGTATCTGGACAATCAAAATCGTCGCTTTAGATCCACTCTGGTTGATGGGCAGTCGTGCCATTACGAGACATAGCGCTCTTGGACGATCAAACTGCCAAATCGGACGGCTTTTTGAACCCACTCGGCTTTTTCGCCTTCGACGGGTCGAATCTATCGCAACAGTCCATTAGGATCGATAACCGGGTCAGTCCATAGTGTGGCAGGCACGTACGGGGTATCGTCGCTGGTGTCATCGTCGTCTTCATCCCTAGTGTCCTGCTTGGTGGGTGTCTGCACCTGCGCGATCGCCTTGATCCACTGGATGCGCAGTTCGAACTCGCCTTCCTGCTGGTCGGCGATCGCAAACCCAATCTGTCGCAGCCGCTGCGTGAGTACGAGCCACCAACGCGACGGATTAGCGACGAACGGCGACGTACACTGCGCAGCTTGCCGGGGTCGAGCGGAGTCTCATCGTCGAACTTGACATAGCCTCGCGACGTGAGCATAAAGTTCTCAAACCGCAGCTGAGCAAACCGACCAAAGTGAGTGATGTTCGACTGTCATCCTCCGACTGAATAATCGACAGCCTGGTACGTACGTCGATGTCGACCCACTCGTTCGGAGGCGTCCGGATAAACCCCTGCATCGTACAGAACATGATGAGTCCGAGGACTTGCAGTACAAAACAGACAGGTTCGTACCATGTACAGGTTCATCGGGTTCCAACCGTCCACCTGAATGTTCATTCGGTATCTGGAAAGCACGCTCGAGTGAGTCATGGCCACTAGTGGAATGAGATTCAGCAGATCAGCGACTCACTCGCGGCCATCCGTCATGACGCGCATGCTGATGCCCTCGTAGCCGTGCAACAGCAAATCGGATGGGACCGCGGCGCGCACACCACAGTAGCCGCTCCGAACGACCTCCGCCTCGGTCGGCTGGCACGCCATGCTCAGCCTGCCGGCAAACACCGCTGGAGGAGGAATGACACAATCAGCTAACTGCCACTTTGTACACACCCCGGCAACAACACACTGCCCACCTGACGGCACGTTGTCCTCCACGCGAACACTAGCGCTCCTTCCCTTGACATTCTCGTCGCTGCTCGTAGCCGCAGCCTCCGGGTCGTAGAACCCCCACGAGCACTCGGACAAGCCTGCACACAACTCAACTCGGTCAGCAATGACCCACTAAGGCGCCACGCGGTACTTCGCACCTCCAATCGTCCGGTCGCTAGACGAGACCCAGCCGCCGAGCGACTCGCGCGCTTTGAACGTGAAGATCTCCTGCTCCGGCTGCAGCTTGAGCTGCATGCCCAGCGCTGTGGGGAGCAGGCAGCAAGACCGATGCAGCGTCAGATTCGCATTGAATGGCGATCCCCTCACACCGATTAGTGAGCGCCAATCGCGCTGCCGTTGACTGATACTGTGGGCAATAGCTGGGAGTTGCACGTACACTGCTTGGAGGTCAGCACGGCCGAGTTGACGGACCGCAAGGCCCGCCGAAGGAAGCTCATGGCGCCGTTGATGCCGATCACACAGCTTCGACGGTGGTCGCACAACCGCACTTACGTATAGAAACCGCACTTTGTTTTTCATATTTGTAGATTTTATCTAATTCGATATATCGCTGAAATTGATCAATTCAACCAAATTGGTCGAATTTAGCTGCAATGTGCTCGCACTAAGTCGACATTCACCACCACAACTCGCTAACAAGAAAAAAGGACGGCGGCGACCATGAGCCTCCACCTGCCGACGCGCCGGTGGGGCACGAGGGGCATGGACGCGTACGAGAAGCTCGAGTGCATCGGCGCCGGGACCTACGGGTACAATATTCGTCTTTTCTAGTAGCGGCGGAGGCGCGTCTGTTCTGACTGACGTCTGGGGGGACACCGCTTCCAGCCAAGTGTACATGGCCAAGGACAAGGCGACGCAGGACGTTGTGGCCATCAAGAAGATCCGCAGCCTGAACGAAGTGCAGGGCGTACGTGCGGTCGATTCGTGCTATCTGTTGCTGTTGGCTGGATGCTGACTGGCGTGCGTGCCCACGTGCAGCTGCCGGTGACAACGATCCGCGAGATCAAGGTGCTCAAGTGCCTCAACCACCGCAACCTGGTAGAGCTCAAGGAGGTCGTCGTGTCCTCCGAGAATGACGACGACGACGGTGTGTGGTGTTTGAACTGGCTATGACGGCTTACGAGTACTGATCGGTCGTGTGCAGGCGAATTCACTGACAAGGACGAGCCGCTCGACTACTGCCATGGATCCATCTACCTCGTGCTCGAGTACGTCGAGCACGACCTGACAGGGCTCATCGATCGACAGTACCCGTACGTCTTCAACTGCTCGGTCTGTCGTGAAGGAGGGTCAACTGATGAATGCACTCGACTCTCAGGTTCAGCGACGTCGAGATCAAGAGCATCATGCTGCAGCTGCTTGAGGTGATCGAGTACATGCACTCAATCGACATCATCCACAGGTGACAGCCTTGTCGGTCTGAGCTATACGGTTTTCGCCTACTAACTGCGGCTGGAGCGTAGAGATATCAAGTGCTCGAATCTGCTGATGACCAAGCACCACCTGCTCAAGGTAGCCGACTTTGGACTCGCACGCTCTGTTCGCGGCGATCAGCTGTTCACAAACAAAGTCGTCACACTCTGGTACCGCGCACCCGAGCTGCTACTCGGCGCCACGAGCTACGACGCCAGCATTGATATGTGGAGTATCGGTTGCGTCTTCGCGGAGCTGTACATCGGCCACCCGCTGTTCCAGGGCAAGACGGAGCTCGAGCAAATCACCAAGATCTTCGACATTTGCGGCACGCCGACGACCGACCTTTGGCCTGATTACAAATATCCTCTCATCACGCTGTTGCATGTCCCTGCATGATGCATCCTTTGATCCGCGGCTGCGTGCTGCTAGTTCGTTTCCTTGACCTTTTGATTGATGTTTCACGTTCCTGCCGCTCAGCAGCAAGTTTGTCCCCGACAAGGCCAAGCCTCGACGGCTCCGCGAGTACCTGATGCGAGAGACGACAGCGCGGAAGCGGATCCTCCCGAAGGGTGCGCTGGACTTGATCGAGGCGCTGCTGGTGCTCGACCCGGAGCAGCGGATCACAGCCTCAGACAGCATGAAGTCCTTCTACTTCCAAGCGCGTCCGCTCACGCCGAAAGACCCGGCATCGTTGCCGGCGATCACGAACCTGCCGCACTCGCACGAATACCAGACGAAGAAGATCCGCCGTGAGCAGGCCAAGCTCATGAATGGTGGCAACAACAGCAGCGCCGCCAACACAGGCGCGAACGCTGCCGGCGGAGGCTCGAAAAGTGGCACAAGTCCGTCTGTAAATGCCAAGGCGAAGAACACCGAGTCAGCTCCAGCCAAGTCGGACGCCGCACATGATGCGGGCGAGCCGTCTGCGAAGAAGAGACGGAGAGACGTTTAGGAAGGTTGGTCGAAGTGCGAGTGCCAGCTTTTGTGCTGTGATAAGAGCGGCTCGACACGATTGTTGACAGCGGAGCGGTAAATGGAGCATTTCGATTGTGATGAGAGCGAACGTCGCTGTACTCGGAGTTTGCCGAGCTGCAGGTTGCAGATCTACCGCGCCACAATCTAGTGAGTCAGGTATCGGCTTTTTGATCCTGCTCCAACCGCTGGGCCGGGCTTTTGCAGCTGTGTCGACAAGCAGAAGACTGTGAGCAACAGTTGGCTGCTTGCACAATAGTAATAACTTTTCCAGCATACCTGCAGGAGCAGCGAGGGGTTCTTGGTCTTGACAATGCTGTTCACCTCCTGTGGTCGCAGACACACAATGTGAGCTCGTTTGTGCCACTACCTGCAGGTTTCTTCGTATGACGACATACGTGAAGTCGTGTCTGCAGCACCTGGAGCCGCGTCTTCATCGAGTTGTACCGATAGGTGATGTGCTGGCGGATTGTGTCGTCCGGTGCGCGCATAAAGTCGACCGACAGCAGCTCGACAAACTTATACTCCATGTTCTGGATGAAATCCAGCCGTGCGCGTCCGTCGGCTTGCATGAGATAGACGGCCAAGTGGTTGTGCGGCTCCTTGATGCAGTTGTTGAGCATGCGAATGAGCACGTTGGCGTAGTCGGCAAAGTCGACCATGAGCTTCTGCTGCTCCTGCATGAGTTGGAAACTCTCCGCGTCGCACGTGTGCGAGTACATGAAGAACAGGTCGCTCTCTGTTGAGAGCTCCACTTTGACAACGTGAACGTCCGTCTCGTCTCCCTGTTGTTGAGCAGGAATGTGAGTCGTTGTCGACCTTTAAGGTGTTGCTATCGCCATGATCACGTACCAGGATCAGAATTTTGACCTTGATTGCCTCCAGCGAGCCGATTTGCTGCGGCGTATTGTCTGCATCCTGGCAAGAAGGGTTAAGAGCAGGAAACACACGCCGTCAGAATATTTTGGTCGACTGTGCGGCCAAAAGGCAAGTGCATACCTGGATGCGCAACTCAAACGGCGTCTCCCTGTCGTAGATAACACGAAATCCGCCGACGAGACTCGGATCAATGTCGTCGCCTGCAATCATGGGGACGTGCTGTGCTGAGGCTGCACCGTCCGACATCATCGCCGCTGCGTCGCCATCTCGCGACGAAACCACCGAGCTCATGGCAATTGCAAAATGATGGCGGGGACCATAAAAAGCGAGTGACAGCCGAGCCAGACGCCAAGAACCACAGCAGCTCCTCCGTTCAGCAGCACTTATGAACCGTCGCACCGTGGCTGCAGTTAGCGCTTCGCCAAACCACCATCTAAGAATACATGGACGCTGGCGAATGAGCGATACCAAGCCAAAAATACACATCGGCAAATCGTACTGAACAACCGGGTCACCTCGAAGACCGACGACAGCGCTCAGCACCATTTGCCAGCGGCAAGAGTTTGCTCAAGCGCAGTCTTGCGGACAAGGCAGTTTGCTCAGACACGATCGCCAGCGGGATCAATGGGGGATGCGCACGAAGGAATAGTCGACGACGATATGGAGAACCTGTGCGAGCAGGACGACGAGTGCAGCGAGGGAGAAGGCGGACCTTTGCTTGACTTGACGCTGGACAACTTCGACGAGAGCGAGGCGGATGGCCCCATCCTGACAAGCCCTCGATCGATCGAGGCATGCAGAATACTCGGGATCGACCCGGAGGAGCTCGTGCAACGCCCAATCAAGTATTTTCTGCGTTCAAACGAAGAGCCAGCAATGGGTGCCAAGCGTGCTGCCCGCTACGAGCGCATGCGACTCTCGCAACTCGACAAAGCTCGCGCTCTACGCCTCGAAATCATTGACGCTGAAATGAGAGGCACATCAGTTCGGATGCCAACCTCGGCACGGAGCCGCAGCCGTTCACCCGATGCTGGAATGAGACCCAAATCGGCATCGCGACCATTCGGCAGTGCGCCATCGTCTGTAACACCGCACGAAAGCACGACGGTGTCGCGTGAAAAGCGAGAGATCGAACGCATGCAGTATCGCCAGACATTGGAGATGCAGCAAATGATGAACTTTGAGCTGCAGATGGCAGAGCTGGAGCGCGATCGAGACCGCCGCGAAGCAGAGAAAAAGCGCCAGGATGAGTTGGCCGTCAAGGAACGTATCCGTCACCAGCGACAAGTAGATGACGCTCGGCGACGGAAGGAGATCGAAAAGGCTGAGCAATCGCGGATCGAACTCGAGATCACTCGGCGCGAAGTACAGCAGCAGCAGCTAGAGATGCGACGGCGCGAAGAGCGTGCCAAGCAGGAGGCTGACCGACAGCGACGCGAATTACAGAAAACTGAACGTGAGAGGCTCAGGCGACAGGAAGAATCACGACAACAGGCTGAACTGTATACGCTGGTACAAGAGCGGGAGGCAGTCAAGCGCGAACAGGAAATCGCAAGGCGAGAGGCTCGAATGCAAGAGCAACTCGAACAGCAGAAACGCGCCAAGGCAGAGGAGCTTGCAGAGAAGCAGGAACGCAACAGACAGCGCATGCTTCAAGTGCTCGGGGACAAAGAGTTCCAACGTGCTCAACAGCTGGAAGCCGCTGCTCGGAAACAGCGAGAGAGCGAGGAGCGACGCCAGCAGGTTGAGGCTGAAAGGAAACAGCGCGATGAGGAGCTTCATCAGCAGGCGCGACACAAGAAAGAAACCATCGAAATGGTCCAGAACCAACTGGCGCTCATGGAGCAGCAGCGCCGCGGTCGGTTGCTCGATCAGGAGCGTCAGGTGGCCGAGCGCCTTGAGCACCAAGAACGCGAGCGAATCCGAGAGCGAAAGGCGCAAAGGCGCGAAGAACAGCGTCTGGCCGAAGAACGCCAACACGTTTACCAACGAATGGAAGAGCGACTCCGCGAGAAGCAGTCAGTGTACTACCAGAAAATGGAGCAGAAAGCAGCGATCGCCAAAGCGATGCAAGAGAACAAGCGCGCACTCGTGCGCGAGCGGCTCCAGGATGCCAAACTGCGCGAAGAAGAGATACAAATCGCGCTCATCCATCGTCAGAAACAAGACGAGTACCGAACCAACGTCCTCTTGTCTCGGATCGAGAGCGATGACACTCGAGCTCGCCAACTCAAGGAACAGCGAGAGGCTCTCATTCGTCGACGGCAGCTCATCAAACAGTCAGCAAGTCGCCAAAAGCACGAGATCCTCGAGAGCTTCCATCGCATGAGAGTCACGAAAAAGTACAAGTTGCCGAAGCACTTGGTGGCTGCAGTCACTGCGCCAGGAGAACGACCTCGTTCGGCGTCTAGTGTGCTAGAGACTCGACGCTTCACTGCCACTGACGCACGACCTCCAGCCCGCAAGAGTAGTACTCGAATGGTCTCCAGACCGCGTCCGGCGAGCGCAGGGCCAAAATCGAACAGCAGGGAAAAGGCTCAGAGTCCATCCACGACAGATGACGACGACGATGAAGAGAATGACACTGACACTGAGCGTGACACTGGCGGGAATGAGCCGTCCAAACGCCAGAACTGCAGCTTGGAGGAGTACGAGAGCGAAATTGACAATCTTCGACGAAAACAGAACGCAGAGCTACTGCACGTACTCGAAGAAGAACACCATGCCGAGGAGCAGCGGGACCACTTGCTTCGACAGGTGACCGGCAACGCTTCTGAATACTCCCGCCTGGAACACATCTTCGGAAAGGAGCGTGCGCAGGCCAGCGACCGAATCATGAAGCTGACGGAACGACACGAAGTGGAAATGGCTGCGCGCATGCAAGAACTCGTTGGTCCGAGTAGCCTAGACCATTAGCATTATCAGATGACATCATCTCGGGTTGCTCTATCCTTGTTCACATGTCTTCATCTCTCAGATTAGCGTCGTAGTCTAACTTGCGCGACACGTCGCCCCCCTGGTCGTCCAGCGAATTACCGTCAGATACGGGATCTCCACTATGTTGGTCAATCTGTAGTTGCTCCTCTCGCTTCAGTTGCTTGGCTCTCCGCGCCGAGTCAGCGGCAATGCCAGATAGTTCGCTCATGGAGATCTTCTTCAACGAGTTGGCAAGCTTGGCTTCTTCATGAGGCGGGAGAGCGGGCGTCGGAGGACAGAGCTTCATCGTACTCGTCGTGACCATGTCCGACTCGGGCACCGCACCTGCCAACTCGAGGTAGAGAAGGCGTGCATCCTCGTCGTTTGACTCCTTGATGCGAGCAAGCAACAACTGAATGTGCTGAACCATCGAACTCAATCGGGCGATGTGCTGAGTACTCGCATCAACAAGCGATGAAGATTGTGGTGATGTGTGCAACTCCACGAAGCGTGACGTCTTGGCTTGCGCAATACGGTTCCGGACAGTTTGGATAAACGCGTCAGCATCACGAATGACATCCGATAGGTTCGAGCTGTTCTTGTGGTCGCTGATCGACCCGTCAGGCTGTATCATTCCTCGAGTGAGCTCAGGTTCAGCTTCGCTGTGCTGAATAGCGGTTGCAAGCACCGTCTTGGTTCGGGTGTATGCGTCGCTGTCCGTGAGCTGTCGGATGGACTCCCACGCACTCTCGAGGGTTTGAAGCTTCTGTGATCGCTGGGTAGCTCTTACTTGGGAGAACACATCTCGATTGATATTTGCGTCGAGAAGCGCCTGCGCTTCGCGGATTTCTTGCTGCAAACAACGGTGTCCAGTCAGTTCCATTGCGCTTACAGTTTCAACTAAAGCAGGTGAGATGCAGCTGTACGATACTCACCTGCAGGACATTCATTTCCTGAATCTTCGCAGTCATTTCCGATGCGAATTCGCACCATTCGTTTTGCACTTGACTGCGCTGTACATACTGCTCTTTGATTCGCTTGGTCTTGATAGCAATCATGGCCTGATGAATGGTTAGTGGCTCGTTCGATCATCGAGGAGCAAAAGGTACAGAACTGGTACCTTCATCGTGGCGACAGCCTGGGCCGTCGGAGTGGCGTCCATTGCACAAGGAGTGACAACGGTATAGTCTGGGAAGTCACGCGTTGTTGCGGTCTGGATAGCGTGTGTGGATAATCGCCACAGCAAGTCGATGGTGCTGCATCACTCGAATACTCGTCATCACAGAGATCCAAACGCCTTCTGCGACCCAAAGCTCCGTACCGAGGACCGTAGCCCGTGTTAATCCTCGACGCCTGACTCGACCCGATAGGCAGCAGCTTCTGTTTCTCGAGGTCCTGCAGCATCGTCTTCGGCGTGGGTTAGAAGTGACGATCCTCGATCATCCAAACACAACCCATCTCACCTGCACGAGCCGCTTAAAGTTGGACTTGTCGTGCGGCGTCGCGATCGGCCAGCAAAAGCGGAACTCCTACTCGAGCCCACCACCACAACCGCTGGCATCACTCACGCCGTCCCAAACTGAATCGCAGAGCAGTAATTCTAAGTCGAACCTGCGCAGCCGCGGGGTTCACAGTGACAAGCAAATAGTGCAGCACGCGCAAGAGCAGCTTCTCGTTCGGCCGGTCGAATGAGCTCGCGTGGATCGCTGCGTCAGGCTCCTCCGCCGCGAACCCGAGCAGCTGCAGGTTCTGCGCCATGACCGTCTCTTTCCGCAGCGCCATCGTGGATGCTGCTCCGATACTGGCGGGAACTTCGCTTGTCCAAATCGCGGAATTCGAGTTTTGCTTGAGTACAGTAGCGGTACACTGTACCAAATCCGCAGGTGACCTTTCAAGTTGAAGCGGCACAAACTAGCAAGTGCAACCCGCCAGTGAACACCAGCGTCCGCAATCACGTAGGAGGGAAAGGATGAACCAGCAACAGCTGGAGGAGGAGCTCAAGAAGATCGGCGTCGCGGTCGTATCGGGGCGGCAGGACACAGTCGTGACCGTGCAGATCAAGGGTCTGGCCGGACGTCCGCTCGAGCGAGCGTTGCGCCTCGCCGACCAGTTGCTGCTGGAACGGGTGAAGCGCGTGCTTCAAGCCAACACGGACCCGACGACGAAGCTCTTCCACGACCCGACGTTCGGTCCATGCGCGGACGACCCGGGAGGGGCGGCAGCCATTTGCAAATCCGGTCTCAGCGTCCCGTCGAAAGGCGCGTCGCAACACCAGGCCAAGGTTCTTGCTCTGCTTAAAAGCGACAAAATCCGATGGGAACGCCCCCAGTATGCTCAGCCCGAGGTTGACGGGGCCGGAGACAACTCAGATACTGTCGGCGACGACGATTATGATGACGATTCGCGGAGCACTGCGTTCGCCAGGGATGGCGACGAGGCGTTTGCCACGCAGGCAGTGCTGTTCTCGGACGGAGTGTGCTCTGGAGATGTCATCCAGGGGAACTTGGGCGATTGTTGGTTTTTGAGTGAGTATTCTCTGTACTCGCGGAGTCATTTACTGCATCGGGTGTCTGATTCCAGCTGGTGTTGCTCAAAGGCGCGCTGAGTGTGGTTGCGACCCGATCCGATCTGCTCGAGCAAACGTTCTGGCGCGCCGACGCGTTCAAGTCCAAGGGTCTGTATGTCTGCAAGTTCATGAAGGTATGCTTGACTGCCCTGCTTTCTTTCGATGAGACAACTCGAATCACCATGGTGCGATGCCGTTGTGATGCGGAATGTTGCAGAATTTTGTGTGGAACTACGTGATGATAGACGATCGACTGCCCGTCTTCGGGTACTCCAAGACCAAAGCCGGGAAGCCTTACTTTGCACGCTGCCGCGATCCGAACGAGCTGTGGTAAGGAGATGGGTCGATATACCATGAAACACAGGGTATGTGTTTACTCGTTGTGAAAACGCAGGGTCTCGATGCTCGAAAAGGCATACGCCAAGCTGCATGGCAGCTACGAATCACTGATCGGAGGGTTCGTGGACGTTGCATTGAACGACCTGACTGGTATGTGCTCGGAGCAAGTTATTATGAAGACTGGATACCCGGGTTTTGGCGAGGATCCATTCGCGTCCATCCTGCCTGGTCAGCAGCTCGGCGACCCGTTCTGGCTGAAGATTCTTCGATACAAGACGTCGGGAACACTAATGGGCTGTTCGATCCAACCGGTACCAGCCGGCGACAAAAATGTGGCCGCCGAGTCGAGTGCCGGGAACGGTCTGTACTACAAGCATGCATACGCGTTGGTTGACGCCGCAGAAGTGAAGACAGTGCGCAACGAGCAAGTGAAGTTGGTGAAGCTTCGCAATCCGTGGGGAATGGGCGAATGGGTGAGTGGTCTCGTCGTCTCGTGTGTTTCGAGTATGTTCTATGAGTCTAACATACTCCGACGTGATGTTCGTAGACTGGGCCATGGTCAGACTCGAGCCCAGAGCGTGCAGAAAACGAGGATATCATCAAGACATATTTCAAGATCTTGAAGCGCACAGTTGGTGGCAATGCGCAAAAGCGTGTCTTTCTGCTCTTGAACGGGCGAGGCGAGGTGGCGTTCGACGAGATTGCTCAGGAAGAGGTGATCGAGGCGAATATAAACGACGGAACCTTCTTCATGTCGTATGTGACGTGGATGCAGTACTTCACCCACTTCTTTGCGGGTATTGGTAAGTTCTGTTTCGTGCATTCGAGACAGTGTGCTGTCGGATGGGGAGCCAACAAGTATGCTTGCTCATCAGTGAAAACGGCGTGGTGCCCGTTTGATGTTTTTAGATTTTCCGGATGTGTGGAGCGGTCGGCGAGTCGAAGGACGGTGGGATGAGTCTACCTGCGGCGGCAACATATCCAAAAGCACATGGACGAATAACCCGCAGTATGCGCTCACGATCAAAGAGCGGTCGCGTGTGTTCATCTCACTGAGCCAAGAGGATCCTCGTGGGAAGGACAACCAGAAGATCGTGCCGGTTGGCTTTCATGTTTGCTCCCTTTGCGATGTCAGTGGCGGCGACGCTGGTGGGAAGAAATTTGAAATGAAAGAGCCAGCAAAGAAGGCCGACGCGTATTACAGGCTGTACAAGGCAGCCAAAGATCGCGCCGATTTCCAGAGCGGCGCACGACCGGAGCCTCTGCCGCCTCTGATCATTCCTGGCTCTGCGATTCCCAGCATCGATGGCGATGGAGTTCCCCAACCCGCTTATACTTTCAAGCAAGCGGTTTCTGTACGTTGGCTCGGATACCCACTCGTATAGCTTCACCTACTAACACTGTTTGGCTTTGTGGCAACCATTCATCTGTATCGGTCGGTCGACCAACTTCGTGCAGGCTGAAGCCACGTTGGAGCCTGGACACTACTGCATCGTTCCCAGCATGTACATGCGGACGGTATGCGATTCCTATGCTCTCTGTATCGCTCGCATGTTGCCTGATGGGAGCACTTGCTCGTGCACTCCACACAGGACAAAGACACGGGCAAAACAAACGTCGGGAGCTTTTGGATCTCCGTGTACGCAGACAAGGCTTCGTTTCAACTCGAAGGCGGTGAGCAAATTGTAGAGGAGGAGGAAGGGGGTGACGCCGAAGGGGGTTCTGATACCAAGTATTCTCGAACCGGGACTGGCTTGTCGCTCGGCAGTCCAAGCAAAAGCTCAGATGCGGGAGTGGTGGTTTCGGAGAGTCTGAGTGTTATGGACAAGAGGAAGAAGTACGAAGACGCCAAGGACGAGCTTCTTCGTCAGGCGAAACTGAAAGGGATCGGCATCCGCGAGCTGAAAGTGGAGTTCGCGAAAGCTACAACCATGAAGCGAGCCGACTGTCGTCGTAAGCTACAGTCGTTGGGGTTCAAGGTGGATGATTTGAACGACGACAAAGTCAACGCGCTCTTGAACGGTCTGGACGACAGTAACAGCGGCAGCATTAAGGCCGACAGACTCGTGGGACTCTTTGAGACCGAAATAAGCGAAGACCAAATGGCGTGCGATATCCCTGAAGTCGAGAACGACGAACCGCCAGAGAAGCTCCATCAGGAAGGCGTCCTTCAAATCCACCTACACGGCGCGACAGACTTGAGTTTTGACCAGAAGCGTCGTAGATCCGCAGGCCGAAAGATCGTGTTTCCGCCCGCTGCCTTTGATGTATCTCAACTGGCTATCAGGCGCAAAATAGCCGCTGAGATCCTCGAAGGCAATTCAGCGTTAGCAACGAGACTGCGACATCTTTCATCGGCATCCGCTGTTGTGAACGGCTGCATTCCGTCTTTGTCGCGCGAGCAAGAGAGAGGGTCTAGAGCGATTGCTTCGTCTTCCAGTTACCTTCCATCAACTCCTGTACAAGAGTTTTATGAGCAGCTTGAGAAGAAGTTCGACGAAAGGAGGGATACTCCCAGTGCAGACAGCATCGACACACCGACAGTGTCTGGTTCTGCATTCGCCTACCAAAAAGTATCACCAGTGAGAGTCCAGACTTCGCGTTCTTCAGAAGTCTCCGTTGGCTATGCGGAGGAGCTACTGCATTCATCGAAGCAGATGCAAGAGCTGGAAAAGAAGAGGGTGGCAAAACTGGCGCATCTGCAAAACCTAAAGCACAAATCACTGGGCGACGTCCAGCTAACGTTGGCATTGCCACGCTTGATTGGCGGCAGGAAAAGTGGATCGAGTTATACTCAGTGCATCGACTGCGGCTTCCGAGTTCCTATTCCACGACGACGAGAAGCTGACACGCTGTCCAATACGTTTGCGTGCACGGGATCCAACTGTGTCAACGTGTTCTGCAGCGAATGCTACAACGCGTTGCCGCGGAAGGTAAAGCTGTGCGACGACTGCTTTGCGAACGAACACATGCCGATTGAGATCGTTGGTGAGCGACTTCGAGGTGTCCTGATCGATAAAATAGGGACTGGCGAGACCCAACGTGCTCACCTGGATGAGCTCTTCAAATCGTTCGACGTGGATCAATCCGGGAAACTCAGTGCGGATGAGTTCAGCCGCGCGCTTTCACAGTTGCGGATACAGCCCTCATTGACACGGGACCAAACACTCTTTCTGCTCGATCAGTTCGACACAAACAACGATGGAGAAGTGAGTCTTGCTGAATTTTCAAGCTGGATCCTGCACGACCAACTGTGGAAGATCGAAGAGCAACAACGAGACCGCGGTTCCAATGGAGTTGACGACGTCCTCAACAACGTGATCATTCCGATTCGAGAAAGCATCATAGATGCTTCCTTCGCAGCGTTGGCGATGAGACAGAGCATCAAACAATGGTCCTGGACGACGAACTCACCGGCCAACAAACCCACCACCGTGAGTTCAGGAGAGAGCGAGCGCGGGGTTCTCATATTTCAGCGCGTTCTTGCAGTCCGCGGGTTGACAGACATCAGCAGCGTGGTTCAGCAGCTGTTTGCGCGATTCGACCTCGACAACACGGGAGATATCGACTCTGACGAGTTCTCGTTGCTGTTAGCTTCTCTCGGGGTCCAAACGGAGTCAAGCGATGCCAAGATAATCTTAGACCGAGCATGCTCATCACTAGCTATGCCAGGTCGAGCGCTTACTCGAAGATCGCTAATGGCATTCATTAAAAGTGCGACGAGTCGGCCACCAAGTTTGAACTGCGAAGAACAACAGCAACATTTTTTGCCACGAGTACTGCTCCGCCTGCGCAAACTCACTGACGCTAACTCAGCGACAAAACAACCACTGGCAGTGTTGCTGCGGCAATTGCACGCTAACATGAGTTCATCCGAAGCTGCATCTCTCTCTAGATGTCTGCTCAATCGCTACTTCATCCTAGTGAACAGCAGCGAGGTACTGCGGCTTGCCAACGCGCTGTGCTCTGACGACGAGTTTGTAGCGAGAGACGACAGTTCGTCGGTCTCAAATGAGCAAGGAGCCGGCTTGAAACCAAAACGAACGGTGTTGAAGAGAAGCTGCAACATTGTGATGGACGAGCTACTGGCAAGTTCGAGCTCATTGGCGACGCTCGTGAATACCTTTGATATTCTCTCCGTATGCCACCAGATGTCCAGTTTCATTGCCACCACTTTCGCTGGAGCCACTGTCGACGAGGCCTGGAAGCAACTGATCGGTACTGCAGCCAGTGATGTGATCAGTCAGCGAACTTTTCTTGAGCGTTTCGTTGATGCCGGACTTTCTCTCCGTAAATCGAGCGAAGCAATGCAAGCAGACCAACTGAGCAGTTGCGTCGTGACGAAGCTGCAAGTCGCTCTGGCCCTGGATGCTGTGCGAGTGGAGTTGACACAGGACATTTCGACGACTGATGAAACTCGCAAGGATGTCACACTTGATCTTTGGAGCTTTCTACTAAGGTATCGGCAGATCGCCGAGGCCGAGCGCAAGTTCTACCTCGCACTTTCTAACTTGCTCCGTTTCAGTCGCGGCGAGCAACACTTCTTGATCTCGGTGGCGATCGACGACGTCCGAAGATTGATTGTGCGAGTGACGGATCCGATCTACAAGACAGTCGCAGACTTGGCTCTCAGCTCGGACGATTACGATTTCTGTCATGTACTATCCCACATGCCAGGTCTCTTGACGAGTATTCGGCGAGTGAGCGAAGGCACTCGGGACAAGGTGTTCATGAAAGAACCCCACGCTCTGGTGACTGCGACATTGATGCCTATTCTCAATGCTGCTATTGTGCATATCGTCGGTCGCCTGCGAGTGTCTACCATGCCACTCATTGCAGGTGCCAGTGGAACCACCTCAACTCCTCTTGTGCCGTATATTTCGTTGGTGGAAAGCGATGGGTTTCTCTCGACACTGCGTAGTTTGTTCACAGGGATATCTACTCCGTTCTTTTGGTCGGTCGGTGCCGAGTCACTCGACTTCTCAATCGATGTCGAATGCCTCAAGCGTGGACTCAGCACATCCACCAACAGCTTTATGCAACTGGTGGGCGGCTTCCTCAGCAGTCGCAACGCGCCTGCGCCGATTCGAGCTCTGTGTGCGCTGCTACTCAACTGCTCGTCTTCAGTATCGGTCTGCTTCGAAGTGATCGGAGAGCAAAATCGTGTGGCGATTACGTGGGATGAGTTCCAAGCTTCCCTGGCCGGATCTCAAGACATGTACGCGGTGATGGAGTTACGGCCTCAGGGCGATAGTTCGTCCACGGATATTTCTTCCGCCGGGTCGGTTGGCGCTGTCGACTGGGACTTCGAGAGATCGATGTTGATAAGAGAACCTGCAACGTGCGACCTGCGAATCGACCGACCGGTGGTATACACTGACACAGTCAAAGTCGCTACGATTACGCCTGATCTCGGGGAAGGTTCAGCGCGACGCGTTGCATTTGTCGAGGACAAAGATAGTGGGCCGGCGCATTTCGTGATCGTCACAGTACGGAAGGCGTCGACAACAGATACCCACGGCAAACCACCGCGATTGTACTGCACGGCTTATGACCCACTCACGTCGTGCGACTACGCCGTTAGTGGCTACCCGAACGACTGGACGGTCGATTTCTTCAACTCAACTGCGAATCCTGACTACGAGACCAAGTGGCGAGGACTGCTGCTCAAGATGTCTCTTGGTGTAGCACTGACACCTAAACTGTCAGTCAAAGTGTTTAGCCGCCAGCTGAAAGCCGACCAGCTCGTTGGCGAGTGCGAAGTCACGGTGGCGTCTGCTATTGCGCGCGAGGGTCACGTGTTTCACGAAATGGTGGCTTTGCAGCACCCCACTAGGCCACAAACAACGACCGGACGAATTCAAATAACGTTCAGCTTTGACGCTAAGAAAGCGAGCGAGGTCGTCGCAGTCGAGGCTGCTGCACAAGTCCGGCGAGAGTCAAGCGTTCTCCAAGGACCGGTCAAACTCGACGCCAACTTGATAGAGAAGGAGCCAGTTGTTGCTCCAGATCGCTTGGACGACATCGCTGCTGTCAAGCAGGAATACGAGAGCAAGCTCAACGAACTGCGTGGAGCGCTCCGGCGCTCTGAACAAGTTCAGGAAGACGCGCAGGAGCAGGTCAAGACGCTCAGACGACAGCTCCAGCAGTCCTCCAATGCCACGAATGCGGCAGCGAACGAGGAAGCGTCGCGATGGCAGCGCACCTTTGAACAGGCGATGCGGGATCAAGCGGTACTCCAGCAGGATAAGGACCGGCGGTACGGCATGCTCCTTCTTGCATTAGCCCGACTAGACAGCATTTGTCCAACTACTGCTCGTGTGTGTGTGCGTTTAGTCTGAGTCAGCTGCAAGACGAGCTCAAGCGCCAGGCCGATGAAATGGAGCTGCGAGCGGCCAAGATCTCCAAGCCTCCACCAGCGCCTGCATCCAATTTGAGGCAGGCAGCACTCGGTGCCGACGCGTCGGCGCACGACATTCTCTCGGCGATGAAGGAGATCCTGCTCTCACGGTGTCCTGAACGACCGTACAATGGCCTCAAGAAATCGTTGGCTGCTGTCGCCGAAGTGCCTGGCAAGGTAACTGATGACCAGTCGCTTACTTGCATTGCTGTGCATTTTATCCGTGACTTCACGTTGCTCTTGCTGCATTCACAGGTGGCAATCTCGGCTTTCGAAGATGTACTGGGTGACTTTGGACTGGCGGTCACACCTGCACATCGCGGAGCTCTGTATTCGATCCTGGATGCGGAATCCAGAGGGCTTATCTCCATCGAAGGTGCATCTTGGAGCGATGGTCGAATACGACCGCGCAATACTGAGTTCCATGATGGCAATTCTGGATGCGCGCAGATTTTTTCATCAAGCTGTGCGGCGATGCCGACGCGTACTCAACGATCATTCAGCTTCGACAACGAGCAAGCCCACTCCCGATCGAAGAGCCCATTCCCTCACCCGAAATTGAAGAGATTGCATCGGTGCGTCTTCGTGCCTCTTATCCTCTTGCAGTGGCAATCATACATTGACGAATGGGGTGAACTGTGTGTTTGCCGAATGTGTAGCCGCCGCTAGCAGCGCCGTCGGCTCCTCCGGGACCACCATCTCCACCCGCACCGGGACCAATGCGTCCAAAGGCCATGAACTGGCGCGAGATGAAGAAGTTCTTGATCCTGAACCTCCCCGAAGGATGGGAGACGCGATTCACAGAGAAAGGTCGACCATACTTTTGCAACCATGCCAACAGGTACGAAACTAGTCTTGTGAGTGGAAGTCTCCCCACTTCACTCAAGACCGTGGTGGCCACAGGTCAACTCAATGGAAACACCCGCGACCAGACATCGAGACAATGTACAGCGAGTGGATGCAGGAAAACGGCGCGAACTTCTCGCGGACGTCATCGAGCAACGCGAGCTCGCGGCGATGACCAGAACGATGCTCGTAAGCACCAACCACTTCATTATATACTGACCGATCACAAGCACAGATTTTACCATTCACCCCAGTCGTCGGCGGGCTTGGCGGTCGCTCCAAAGTCATTGTCCGTAAACACAGACACCGACGAGCCTGGAGAGCAAGGCGCCACGCCGTCGGCGAGCGAAATGTCGTCCAGCGAGTCGTCCGCAGAGACGCCAGCGGTCGGGATCTCGATGTGCGCAGCGCTCTCGTGGAAGGCGCGGAACATGGACAGCTCGGCGCGCAGCACGCCGATCTCGCTCGAGCTGTCGATCGCTCCCTTCTCGACGCCGCGTTCGAAAGCCTGCGCGACTTCTGCCTTGGCCTTCTCCTCTGCCTCGGCTCGGCCAGCTGCGACACCCTTATCGTACGCCTCCTTCTCGCGGACTTGAGCGTTCGCCGTCGCCTCGGCGACTTGAGACTCCAAGCTCGAGATCCGAGCGCGCAGCTGGGCGGTAGGATCGCTGCTGCCGTCGCTCTCTGTGCCCTCCTCGCCGGACGCCGCGCTGGCGTTCGCCTGGCGCGCTGCGTTCAGCTCCGTCTGGATCAGATCCTTGAGCTTCTTCATCTTGAGTGCGCGCATGCGCCACAGCTCCATCTCCTTCTTTGTCTCGGCGACCGACTGCTCAAGACTCGAGTTCTTCGCCTCTAGTTCGTCGCCATCCCGATTCTTCTCCAGCTCGGCCACTCGCTCGCGCGCGGTGTTCAGTGCCTGCTTGAGCTCGGCGTTCTCGCCGACCAGCGCTGCGTCGCCATCGGCCGCCAACTGAGCGCGCAGGCGGTTCAGCTCGTCGTCCGCCGTCTGCCGCATCGTTGCAATTATATCCTCGCTCTCGCGAATGCCGGCGTCGTACCCTCCAGCGCGTGCGTCGTCGATCTGTGTCGTGGCCTCCGTCATCCGAGCCTCGTAGGCGTCACACAGCGACATGTAGCGCTCCTCGAGATCCTGCTTCACCTTGCCGACCTCGTCTGCATGCGCCTGCTTCTCGGACTGCAGCTCGCGGTGCAGCTCGCGCGCCTTGTTCCGCCACTGCGCGGCCGCGCGCCGCTCGGCATCACGTGCAGCTCGCAGCAGCCACAAGCCTTCCTGGTCAGCACCACCATCGCCGCTCGCATCGGCACCGATCTCTGGACTCTTCTTGGCCTTCGGTCTCTCGTCGTCGAGCGTGAGCTTGTCGTCCGAGCCCTCGCCGTCCATGTCGTCCGTGTCCTCGTCCTCATCGTCAAACTCCGGGAGTCGGATGCCGTCCACGGTCTCCGCGTCCTTCAGGTACTGGCGACGTTGCTGCTCGAGAAGCTCGCGCTCGTCGCTCTGCTGCCGCCGGAAGAAATAGCTGACCCAAATGCACCGCAAGCGAGTCAAACAAACAGGCAACTTCTGCTTTCAGACACTGCACAGCAGACGCACCGACACCAGAACTCCTCGAAGCTCAGCTCCACGGGAACGAGCGCCTCGTGCAGCTCGCGAATCTCCTCGTCCTCCGCCATGGCCTGTCCGCGACCGCACACAATCGTCAGTCGCACGAACCGCTTCGATGTGTTCGCATCGCCACCAGGTCGAACCTGCGCGATCTCGTTCGAGTGCTCCTCGGCCGAGAAGAACTCGGTGAACTCCTTGTACGCGTCGATCTCCTCATACAGGATCTACACAGCGCGCGCACACACACACACTCCATCAGAGCTGGTCGACAGCAAGGCAGCATGAGACAAAAAGCGAAGGCGAGAGACCTCGTCGACAGGTCCCGTGCGCGCCGACCCGATGGCATGCAGCAGCGTCGAGGCCTCGTCCTGCACCGTCGCCACGAGCGACTGCGCCTTCTCCTGCACGGTGCTCACGTAGCCAGTGGCATTGGCCGTCGCCGACTTGGCCGCCTGCTCTAGCAGCCGCCACATGCTTGCCGCCCGAGGGTCGTCCGTTGCTTTTCCAAGTGGGTCACTCCGTTCTTCCGCCCTGCTTCTTCGCAGTGGCGGTGCTGAACCGGGTATAAGATGCCACAGTTCTTTTGCAAATTGAATATCTCTCTCTTAACGGTTTATCGGTAATAAGGGTATTTTGCACTTGATCAGCTCCTGGCATTAGTGAACACCACAGAAAACACAAATATTCGTGGGCAGTAGTCAAATCGAATTAGCCAGACTACTGGCCGCGTCGCTATTGACAATGACAAGTGTATAAAAAATCGCTGGCATTAGTGCGGATAAGCGCAAATGTACAGCTATACAACTAACTCACGAGACTATACACTGGTACATTTTGGAGTATACCCTGTACCCGCTTCGTCATACAAATCCAAAGTGACGGATATCATATTTGCGGGGGATGAAAGTCTGGGCAGTATCCATATGGATCTTCAGCTCCTGGCAGTAGACGGTCGCTAAATCGTTTCTTACCGCATATAAAACGCTGTGCTGGTCTGCTTAAATCGTTAGGCTATGCACTGCCTGAAGGAGCGATGGGCCAGCAGTAGAATACTTTCCAATGCAAAATACTGTATTACCGGTTCATACCTTGAAATGTCGAGGGATCCGGAACCATTTGGCCGAGTTGGCACGATTTCGTTCGCAGAAAAGGGAGTGGGTAGGGTTGTGATGTGGTTTTGCAGGTTATTAAGTTTGATTTGTTTCGCATCTTCCCAAAATCAATGTCACTGAAATAGGGGATCCATAAGAAGAAAATGATCATCCGCATATTTTTCGCATTTGGGGAATAATTGCGACTAGTATTCTCGAACTAATTCGGAAATGCTCGGCCTCGACAAGCATTCTCACGGCAACATCGGCAAGCATCCGCCTTGCACTCTCTCGCTTGAATGGTGGGCTTTTCGAGGCATCAGACGGCCCATCGTGTCGCTTGTTGCTCTCGAGCATGCTCGATCCACCTAGAAACTGTAGGTGGAGCTCCTGTAGATGTGGCCCGAGTTGTCTTCGTCATGCAGGTCGTGGCGGAAATCCTCGAGCGATGACGGACGACCCGTCAGTTTCCCTTGATTGCCCTGACCTGACCTTGACGGGGAGATTACTGGCATGGCTGCTGGCACAGCGGTGGGCCGTGACTTTTTGTACCAGCAGTGCGTCATGCCGGGCGACTCGACGAGCTTAGGTGTGCTCTCGAGTACCGATCCGCTCCTGCTGAGCACGCGACTTTGCTGCCGTGGTCGAGCTGCTCGTGAGCAAGTCTGCAGCGACCGTCGGAGCCACGCGAACAGCCCAATCGTGAGCAGCAACGAAGCTACAACGAGGATGAACCCCCACGGCCACACGCCGCTGGCAACTTCATCCGCCACTCCAGCAGATCCGCCGCTAAAGTCGTTGTCGCCAACGTGATCCCCACTGCCGTCGCCGCTGGAGCCAACGCTTGATATGTCGTTGCTCGTACGCTCGGAAGCTCGAGCTACGGCCTGCAGACATATAACCGGGTATAATTGATGCGATGACGCTGACGCGGAAGGAGTTTGCTACACACGTACCGCAGTGGGAAGCAGCAACTGTAGTACTTGGAGCATCCACGGTCGCGCGGTCGAGACCATGGCAACTACTTGTGCTCACCAGTGGTCGAACGAGCCGTCGGGCGTTGT
The DNA here is from genome assembly GCA_003413675.1 of Phytopythium vexans. Taxonomy (NCBI): domain Eukaryota; phylum Oomycota; class Peronosporomycetes; order Pythiales; family Pythiaceae; genus Phytopythium; species Phytopythium vexans. The sequence goes on from QLOC01000005.1 coordinate 460,097, forward strand.
CGAGGTAGATTCTTATCCGTAATGCCGCCTGTCCGTCTGTTGGCCAAGCCACTCGTTGATCTCTGTCCATCATAGATGGACTCCAACAGTGACAAGGGATCAATCAATGTGAAAAGAGAGCGGCTAAGCTCGGCTCACGTCTCCAGGTGTCAGCTTTCAGTCGGAAAAAGGACATTTTCACTTCTACTAGCGCGACGTGCTCTTCCTGATGGACGACTTGGCCGAGCTCGCCTCGACCATCTTCGTCTCATTGCCGCGGCTCTTCAACCGCATGTACAACAAGATCTCACAGGTTGTGGGAGCCGCCGGGAGGCTCAGGAAGTTGCCGTTCGACCAGGCGTACGCGACCAAGAAGGCCACACTGAGCGACGGCGTCAAGATGCACGCGCGTCGCGCAGCTGGCACTTGCGCGTTCAATTGCCTGCGCATCGCAAAGGAACCGTGAAAGTGTTTTTGTTTGTTTGGAACCTTACCAAGCTTGAATTCGTCTGTAGCTCATAGAGCCAACTCGACATTCGTGCTTGCCAGGTGCGTCTGCTTCCTCTGAATGACCTTGGTCTTCTCAGCTACATCCAACGCCTGAGGGCAGGATATTCTGTTGAAGTTGTGCCTGTCTTGAACGTCAGTGGACACGGCAGCTCAGAATCAGATAAAAGCTCACCTAAATTCTCAGAAAATGATCAGATCGTTCAGATTCTGAGCTGATAAATATCTGAGCCGAGCTGCAATGGCCGCAATTCGACGAGGTTTTACCTAAAAATTGCCTGTCCGTCTTCATCGATTCGGACGTTGGTGTCGATGGCGCCACGATTCAAGGCTCCGCGATGGTAAGCAACGACATATTCGCGCTGTATGTCGCCGCTGGGTGGAGCTAACGCGCTCTGCTGTGTACGTCCGCGTGTGCAGGGCGGCGACCCCGTCGAGAGCGAACCGGTTCGCGCGACTCGTCGTCCATAAGGCTGGCGAGGTGGTGGACGAGCTGAGCATTGGGCAGCAGGCGTGCTACGTGCTGGGACGCAACGAGGACACGTGCGACTTTGGCCTGCAGCACCCGTCGGTGTCGAGGCAGCACGCGGCGGTGGTGCACGACCGGGAGGGCCGAGTGTGCGTGTTGGATCTCGGGTCCGCTCAGGGAACGTTTGTGAACGGCGAGGAGATCGAAGCGGACGAGCCGCGCGCGCTCCAAGGTACGGCAGTACTGCCTGCTGTGTAGGATGTCATGTATGGTATGACTGACGGTGGTCTGTAACCTGTGAGCAGTCGGCGACAAGGTCCAGTTCGGCGCAAGCACGCGGACGTACGTCTTTCAGAACTCTGGCAGCGGCGAGGCGACTTCTGGGCGTGATGCTGCTGAGGCGGGGACTTCGAATGAGGAACAACTGCTGCAGCAGCTACCGCAGAGCTTCGGGGGAAAGAAGGTGTCCAAGAAGGCTGCTGTCTCGGCAGAGGAGGCTCGAAAACAGGTATGGTGACGAGTTCGTTCGCTTGTATCATCAGTTTGAGGACTGACAAATCTATCGACTGTCACAGAGAGAAGCCGAGATCGCAGCGATGACGGCCCAGATGATGGTCGCCCCCGCACAGTACAAGCAGAACGAGCCGTTGGAATCCCATGAGGAGGAAGAGGAGGAAGCAGCGGATGATGACGCTGAGCGCGAGGATCAAGATGATGAGGAAGAGGACGGAGGCGCCAAGGACGACGTGGCGCACCGGTACAACATCCCGATCTCACACGAAGTCGCGCTCACCAGCCACACCAAGGCTATTGCGTGCATCGCCGTGGACACTCCCGGCGCTCGGGTTGCGACTGGCGCAATGGATAATCAGGTGAAGCTGTGGGACTTTGCGGGTATGGCGCGCCACGTCCGTCCGTTCCGCGATCTCGAGGTGGATGAGGGCCATCCGCTCGTGGCCGTGAGCTACAGTCCATCGGGCGATCGATTGTTGGCTGCCAGCGGTTCGTCCCAACCGAAGGTGCTGTCTCGGGAAGGAGTTGTGGAGCTGCAGTTCGCCAAGGGTGACATGTACGTGGTGGACATGGCCAACACGAATGGGCACACGCACACTGTCACTGGCGGGTGTTGGCACCCGAAGCAGCGCGAGCAGATGATCACGAGCTCGCTCGACGGCACGGTCCGCGTGTGGAACCTGCAGGGCAAGCAGTCGTTTGACAAGCTCATCAATGCGAGCGTGCTCAAGTTCAAGAGCAAGAAGGGCAGACGCTGCGGGGTGACCACTTGTCGGTACAACCAGGACGGCTCGCTCGTCGCGGGTGGCACGATGGACGGCATGGTGCAGCTGATGGATCCGCGCAAGGCGTATGCAGGAGCGGCCGTGACAATCCGCGATGCTCACGCGGACGGCGGCGGTGATATCGGCATCTCGTGTATCCGATTTTCTCCCGACGGCAAGACGCTGGCGACTCGGTCGTGTGCTGACGACACGGTCAAGCTGTGGGATGTTCGCAAGCCGCGCGACGCTCTCAAGGTGTATTCAGGGATCGAAGGCGTGTTTGGCACTTGCAACGTCGCGTTCAACTCGGCAGGGACAAGCTTGGTGGCCGGCACGTGTGTCCGCAAAGGCAAGGGTCTGTCTGGACGCGTGCTGTTCCTGGATGTGCCGACTCCCGGACTGGTCGAGCCGCTGGCGAGTGTCGCCATGAAGGAGGACGAGAGCGCCGTGTGCGTCGAGTGGCATGCCGGTATCAGCCAGGTGTTTGTCGGCAGCTCGACCGGCGAGTGCCGCGTGCTGTACGACCCGCAGCTGAGCAACAAGGGTGTGTTGCTGAGCGCGACGAAGAAGCTCAAGGTGTCGTCTGCAGACTTTGCTGCGAGGATCGACGGCGCTGGCAAGATTGTCAATCCGCACTCTCTGCCCATGTTCCGCGACGAGGCGTCGCGCAAGCGCAAATTCCACAAGCTGCGGACCGACGCGAAGCAGTCGAAGGCGCCGGACAAGCCGATCACGGGTCCGGGCATGGGCGGCAAGATCAGCGGCAGCACGACCTTCACGCAGTACTTCATGAGCAGCCACATCAAGTCGTCGTTCCGTGAGGAGGATCCTCGCGAGGCCATCCTCAAGTTCGCCAAGAAGGCGGAGGCGGAGCCGCAGTTCGTGAGCAAGCCGACAGGCAAGATCGATCCGCGGTACGCGTTGGCGCCGCAGACGCTCGAGGAGGAGCAGCGCGCGCAGGAGGAGGAAGAGCGTCGGTTGCTTCAGCCGTGATGGTGGATCTGATTCAGCATTGGCACTCAAGTGGGCCAACAATAGACCGTCAACTGATCTGGTGCGTTAATATGGATCGCGACAAAACACGAAAAATTCATATTGGTGCATATTCCAGCCAATGCAGTGACGTCGATATCAAATACGACATGAGCATTGGCTATAATGGCAAATCATTCCTGTCCATAGTATGGTCCGTTTTGTTATGCCGCACTGTCGCACATGGATGCGAGCGGATAAATCACAATCGCCACGTCAACGCGCAGGTCGTCGCTCCTCGCTGCGTCTCCGGCAGTCGCCGCCTCCCCCAGCGCCACAGTCGCACAGCCATGGCGCGCAAGAGCAAGACGCCGCGTGACCCGAAGCGCAAGACGCGCATCGACAAGGACGTCAAGACTGCGCGGCGCCAGAGCCGCGTGCTCTCGTTCCTGTACGACCTGCTGTGGAGCTACCGGTACTTCCCGCAGTTCGCGGCGCTGCTCGTGCTGGCCGAGGCCGTGCTGGGCTATCTCATCATCCAGCATGTCAAGTGTGAGTGGCTTGCAACAGGCTCGATGTCGTGAGGATGTGTGTCTAAACGCTAAACGCTAAACGCTGACTGATGGACTCTAGACACCGAGATCGACTGGTCGACGTACATGCAGCAGGTGGCGCTCTACAAGGGCGGCGAGCGCGACTACGTCAACATCAAGGGCGACACCGGCCCGCTCGTGTACCCCGCGGGCTTCCTGTACGTCTACTCGGTGCTGCACTCGCTGACGGACGGCGGCGAGAACATCCGTCGCGCGCAGTACATCTTCTTGGGTTTCTACCTCGCCACGATCGCCACGGTGCTCGCCATCTACTACCGCGCGCGGGTCATGCCGCCGTGGGCCGCCGTCTTCCTGCTGGTGTCCAAGCGGCTGCACTCGATCTACATGCTGCGCATGTTCAACGACGGCGTGGCCATGATGCTGCTCTTCATGGCTGTGTACCTGTTCGCTCGGCAGCGGTGGCGTTGGGGCTGTGTTCTCTTCAGCTGCGCCGTGTCCATCAAGATGAATGTGCTTCTCTTCGCGCCGGCGCTCTTCTTCCTGCTGCTCCAGTCCTGCGGTGTGTTGCGTACTGTCTGGTACCTCTTCATCTGCGCCGCCATCCAGGTCAGTCCCATGCCATGCCAACCTTGCTGCGAGGTCTCAGTACTGATGGATCGTTGTCTTCTTGCTTTGCTGCGTGTTTGTAGATCGCGCTGGGCTACCCCTTCCTGCGCGAGAACTGGGCGAGCTACCTGTCGAAGGCGTTCGAGCTGAGCCGCGTGTTCACGTACAAGTGGACGGTCAACTGGAGGTTCCTCCCGGAAGACATCTTCGTGTCCAAGCAGCTGGCGCTGCTGCTGCTCGGCCTGCACCTCTTCTTCCTCGTGCTCTTCCTCAACAAGCACTTCGCCATCATCGGCACCTTCCGCGCCGTGCTCTACAAGCCGTTCGCGATCTACCAGCCGTTCCCGATCCGCAGCGAGGTGGTCGTCACGTCGCTCTTCGTCATCAACTTTGTCGGCGTCTGCTTCTCGCGCACGATGCACTACCAGTTCTACTCGTGGTACTTCCCCACGCTGCCATACCTGCTGTGGAAGACGAATCTGCCGCTGCTGCTGCGCATCAAGGCGCTGCTGCTGTCCGAGTACGCGTTCAACACGTTCCCGGCCACGAACGTCAGCTCGATGCTGCTCCAAGCGACGAATATCTTCATCCTGCTCTCGCTCTACTTCAGCGAAGACCGCGGTCTGGTCGTGCCGTACTTGGACGCCGACTCGCGCGTCAACCTGATCGCGTTCGTGAACGAGGAGTGCTTCGACGGCGCGCGCCAGCTCGCCATGTACTACGGCAGCGTGACCGAGGACCTGGCGCAGGGGGCGAGCATGACGTCTATCGACGAGCGCGAAGTGGTGCTGAGTCTTCCCAAGCTCAAGCTGACGCTCGCCGTCGGCTTTGGCAGCAGCGCGCCAGTCACGAGCGAAGGGTACGGGCGTACGGTGCTGCGGGGCATGCTCGCCGAGGCCACCGAGGGTCTCGCGGCGGGCGACACGATGGGCAAGGTGATCAGCCGCGAGTACATGAAGGAGAAGGAGCTGTCCGAGCTCGTGGATGGCATCGAGGAGAAGAACCGCGCCGTGAGCGAGGCCAAAACCGCCGCCGCGCTGCGCCACCGCGCGGGCAACGCCAGCAGTGTTTGAGCATTCAGGTCTGCGAGCAAATGCAATGGATTACGTCGAGCATTGGGATGCATGCACATTCGACATGCATGTCATTTCTCGAGCCAATGCAGATCAACAAACCTGTAATATTCCATGTCTGGACCGCCACTTTGCACCGAATTCATACAGTCACACCGTCTAGCCAGCCTGCGCCAATTAATATTCAAGGCGACCCAGCCAACTAACGAAGCTGCACCAAGGTCGGAACAGCTCGAGAAGCGGCAACGATGCCCGTGGCGCTGGCGTTCGAGAGCGACGACGGCTCGCGCGCGATCGCGACGCGCGTGCAGGTGGTCGAGAGCGACGGTGTGCGCGCCGAGGACTGCGACGTGCTCGAGTACTACGCCGTGGAGCGCACGGTGCGGCAGCTTCGCGCTGGCGGGTTCCGCCGCATCGCGCTGCAGTTCCCGGACTCGCTGCTGTCGGACGCGGCGCGCGTGCAGCAGGCGCTCATGGTCGGTTGAGCTGCTTTGTTAATGGTTATGGTGATGTGTGCAGAGCTGACGGCGATTCTGTGGACGGCAGGACGGGCTTGAGGGTCAGTACGACCTCGTGTACGTGCTGGGCGACACGTCCTACGGCTCGTGCTGCGTGGACGAGGTCGCGTCGCAGCACTTGGAAGCCGACTGCGTCATCCACTACGGCCGCACGTGCCTCAGGTAGGACGGCGTCTTTGGCGGTCGTCGTCGAGTCAAAGCGTCTCTGCTAACTCGCTGAGGGGTTCTGGCAGTCCGACGACGGCAGTCCCGGTCATCTACGTGTTCGGCAACGCTCCAGTCGATGTGGCCGACTGCACGCAGCAGTTGGCCGCGCGGCTCGCGCAAGTCCCAGTGGACAAGACGACCGTGCTGCTGTATGAACCGCGGTTCCACCACGCGCGACAGGATGTGCTGGCTGGACTAGAGGCGCTGCAGGGCGAGCGCCGGATTGTGCTGGGCGAGATGGACACCATGTTCGACCCCAAGGCGGCCAGCGAGTCGCCTGACACGGCGGAGGTTCGCATCGGCGGCCAGCGCGTCGAGCTGCCGTGCGAGTTGAACGGCGACTCGGTCGTGTTCCTGTACGTGGGAGCCGAGTCGGCGCACCTAACGAGCATCTTGATGCGCTACTCGGCGATCGAGTGCTTCTCGTACGACCCGGACATGCAGACCGTGCGGAAGGAAGGCGCGGCCGTCAACAAGGCGCTCATGAGGCGGTAGGAACTGTCGGGTTCGCTTGTTTGATGGAGTAGCGACCGATGGTTGACGAGGTGTCGATGGAATGGAGCAGGTACTTCTTGGTGCAGCAAGCCAAGGAGGCGCAGATCTTCGGCATCCTCATGGGCACACTCGGCGTCTCTAAATACCTGGACATCGTGCGCAGTGTCCAGAAGCTCATCAAGGCGTACGGTCTAGCTCTGACAGCGAACGTGTATTGCTTTCCAACCGACTAACGCAGTGTTCCTTGATCCAGGAGCGGCCGCAAGTCGTACCTGTTTGTCGTGGGCAAGGTGAACGTCCCCAAGCTGGCCAACTACGCCGAGATCGACGCCTTCGTGCTCGTCGCGTGCCAGCAGAACTCGCTCATGGACAGCAAGGAGTTCTACAAGCCGATCGTGACGCCGCACGAGCTGCAGCTCGCGCTGGCGGAGAGCGACGAGTGGACGGGCGAGCTCAAGACCGACTTCCAGGAGGTGCTGCCGGCTCTCGAGCAGACCGCGAGCGAGCTGGAGGCCACCAACGGTGTGGACAGTGGCGACGACGCACCATTCTTCTCGCTCGTCACTGGCACTTACCAGAGCAAGGCCAACGGACTCAACAGCAGCTCGGCATCTGCTCTGGCGCTGGAGGACGGCGTGGCCTCGACTGCACTGCAGGTCAAGAACGAGCACTCGGAGCTGACGACATACCGCAGCGAAGCGGCCGAGTTCCTGGCCACGCGCGAGTACCGCGGACTGGACCCGCGGCTCGGCGAGACACCGGCACACGCTGCCGTCATGGGAAGCACGGGTATCGCTCGAGGCTACGACCACGAACACTAAGGCTGAGAGAGAGAAGGACGATTACCGCACCACAATAGATATTCGAGGCGTTAATAGTCGGACCGGCGCTTCTTCTATGGAGATATCACGCTGTGTGAGCTGACCGCAGAGTGAGGACCCACAGACGGGCCACAACAACGGCGGGGAGGCGGAACACACCTGACTGACCTGCAGTTCGTCGCTGGCCAGCGGTTGCTTGCCAGTAAACTGCCGCACGCGCGGCGACTCGCGGTCGGTCGCTGCTGGCGTCGCGGCAATTGAGTTTCCTGCTGTGCTGACGCTGGTGGCGGACATCGCGGCGCGCTGCTCAGCCGCGTCCTTCCGCAGGTCCTTGACCACCGCGGCCAGCACCTCCGGGTTCACGCCCTTCTGCACGAGCGCCATGAGGATCGCGAGTGTCTCGCGGTCCAGACCCGTGTTGAGCAGCCGCGAGAGCTCGTACACGGCTGGGAGAGCACACACATAGCACAGCGTCAGATTACAGTCATGCTATACACAGAACCGCAGTAGCTCGTATACGTACTCTCCATCACCTCGTCCCGACTGGCTGTGACGCCGCCGTCCACCGCCATCGAGTTGGTGCTCATGCTCCTCGATCTCCCGACCTGTTTGTTTCCAAAGGAAACTCGCCTACAAAACTGCATGAGAAATGAGATACTACCGTGCATGTCCTATAAAATGATAGTCTCAAGTGTGCAACTTGGTCAATCTCCTGAAGCACTAAGAAAGAACTAACCAGTGCATGTTTGTATGTTAAGAGGGCAATGCGCGCGTGCGCTCGGGGAGTCTAGTGTGCTACGGTCCGGATATTCGCAGCATCTCGAGCGCGAGAATGCGCACCTGGATGAGCAGCACGATGGCGAAGAGCAGGAAGGTCGTCACGGGTCGCAGCACCGGGTTCATGAACAGATCCGTGCGGCCGACGAAGTACAGGAACACGACCTGGGCGGTCACGAGCATCGGCAGACGCTTCACGCACCGTACCAGGCTGTCGAGCAGCAGCACGGCGCTCGACGGCACGTTGTCCTTGGTCCACTGCGCCGTCCGGAAAATGTGCGCCACCGCGTACACCAGCAGCACCGTCAACAACAGCAGATCGTCCAGGTACAGCCACAGCTTGCCGGCGTAGCTCGGGTGCATCGTGCCGGGAACCGAGTACACGCTCACCCACGTGAGCACGAGCACGATCAAGATGCTCGAGAGCAGCGGCGTCGACGACACGGCGTACAGAATGCTGCACGAGATCTGGCACGCGCGGCGCACGACCCGCGAGTTGAAGATGTCCATCGACAGCGGCTGCGCGTTGCCAGGCGCAGGGAGACCAAAGCTCGAGAGCCTCCGCGGCCGACCCGACGGCTCCGTGTGCAGCTTGAGGCACAGCATCGTGTACGCCGACCAGGCGAACGCGAAGATGACCGTGAGACTCACCAGCTTGCTCAGGAAGAAGCCCAAGTGGTCCTCCTGGAGCTCCCCGCGCACCTGCTCCCAGTGCCAAAAGACCTGGAAGTACGTGTACGGCAGCCAGAACCACGGCTTGATGGTCGCGCCGCTGTACTTGAAGCTCAGCAGTGGACCGGGGATCGCGCCGGTCGACAGGTTCTTGTCCTTGCACTTGTACAGGTCCCAGTTCATGCGCTCGTAGAACACCATGTGGTTGATGCTGTAGTAGAACGGCAGGCGGTGCACCACGGCGTCGCGCGTGTCCACGTCCACGTCGCTGTCGTCGAAGAAGAACAGCGGACTCTCCTCGAACGCCTCGAACAGACCCGGCACGAACCCCTGCATGATGCCCACGTAGTTGTACTCGCGGCCCGTGATCATGAACGTGTCGATCGCGTCCGAGTACAGGTTCCGCGCCGCGAGGCTGTCGGGCGAGATGACGAGCAGCGAGTTGGCGTACACGACCGACTGGCCGTTGTCCACCGCGCAGAACTGGCGGCACGCGAAAATCTCGTCCAGGTTGCGCAGCACGAGGTTCTCGCCGTCCAGGTACACGACCCGCTTGAGCGTCGACAGCACCGGGTCGTCCCAGATCACGAGTTTGTTGCGCATGTGCAGCAGCTGCGTGCGGTGGTCCGTCAGCTGCGAGTGGCGGAACACGTTCGGGATCTTAGTGCGCACGATCTCGATCTGCGGGTCGTCCTGCCTCAGCAATGCCTCGCTGTGCGGCTGCAGGCCGTCCTGCGGCACGATCACGATGCGCCGGAAGCGCGTCTCGGAGTTCCGGATCGACCGCATCAGCACGCGCGTGGCCAGCAGCAGCGCCTCGCTCTCGTCCCCGTGGTCGTACAGGATGGTCGCGAACGCGCCTTCGTCGTCCTTGAGTTCGCGCGCCAGCGCCGCCATGCCGCCCTCGCCCTCGACCGCGGTCTCCTCGCCATTCACGCTCGTCGCCAGGACCAGAAAAGTCACAAGACTCGCGAACAGAGCGGCCGTGCGGCGCATCGGAGCCGCGCTGCGACGCGAAGACCGGCCACGCGGATTCATATTGGACACGTCAGCGGGTCTCGCCGCCGGATCCGCTCGCGCTCGCGCTCTGCCTCGACGAAGCGGCCGCGCACCAGTGCAGCTCGTCGCGCTCGCCCGTTGATTCTGCCACGACCTGGCTGTTGCCGGGGGGAGGCAAAGAACCGAGAGTAAACGGCCGCACTGATTGGCTGCAAAAGTGGGTCTTCAGGTCATTTTATTGGATTATAATAGGGATGTTTTCAGCGAATCGCGTGACGAGTAAGATGCGAGGGTTACGTTGGTTGGGTTACGTAACCCCTGTTCCACCACGTACCCCCTCCCCATATCATCAACTGGCCACACTCGATCGGATCTTGAACCGGTGTGGCATGGTTCGTGTGCCAAACCTTCCGAGAAGCCGCGGCGGCCGAATGGAAATGCACGGAAAACCACAGAAGGAACCGTACGTAGGGCCAGCTCGCGCGCGAGGAAGGGGGGCGATCGACGGAAGGACCGCGGCAGACAGGGGGCGGCTCAGCCCGTCACTGCGCCGCCGCCGAAGCCGCCGAAGCCGCCCAGCCGGCCAGCAGGCGCCGGCGCGGCCATAGATAGCGCGTCGCCGGCGCGACGCTTTCCATATTTGTCGCGACTGCCGCCGCCGCGCCGCGTCGTGCCGCGCGTGCGTTTCGGCCGGCGTATTTCCGGCCCTCGGCGAAACGGATCGACGCGGAGAGAGGCAAGGGTCGGGCCGCCGGCTGCACGGCCCGCCCGGTTGCGTGCCTGCTCGCCCTCGGGGGAAACTCACGGCACGGCCCCCGCCCCCGCCCGCGGTCGCGCGCGGCCAGTCGAGAACGCCGGAGAAACAACCACTCCACTCACGGCCCCCTCGCGGCAGAGCTCTCGGCAACGCGCTAGGCAACGCGCTCGGCAATGGCGACCCCGGCCACCGCAGTCCCGACGTCCCCCGCAGTCGCGGCACCCGGAGGTGGTGGCGCGCCGCTCGTCGCCTCTGCGGCCAAGCCCGGCAACAAGTTCGCCGGTCCGCTCGACGGCTCGCAGTTCGACATGGGCGTCACGCTCGGCACCGGCTCCTTCGGCCGCGTGCGCTTCGCCACCCACAAGGTGGGTTTGTATTGCTCAATGTATTGAGGACGGTGCTGTGGTGTGCTAAATGGCGTGGAGGCTGCAGGGCACAAGCTCGTACTGGGCCATCAAGATCCTCAAGAAGGCCGAGATCATCCGCCTGCAGCAGGTGAGTCGTGTATATATACAGTGTGTGTGTGTGTGTTTATGTGGGGAAGTCACTGTGTACTGAGCCTGCCGGTGACGACGCCGTGCGATTCTATGTGATTGTGTCACTAGGTGGAGCACATGCTGTCGGAGAAGTCGATCCTGCTGTGCCTGGACCACCCGTTCATCGTGAACCTGGCGGGCACGTACCAGGACACCAAGTACCTGTACATGGTGCTCGAGTACGTGATCGGCGGCGAGTTCTTCACGCACCTACGCCGCGCCGGGCGGTTCGACAACAACGCGGCCAAGTTCTACTCGGCGCAGGTCGTGTCCATCTTCGAGTACCTGCACGCGCAGGACTTTATCTACCGCGACCTCAAGCCGGAGAACCTGCTGCTCGACTCGGAGGGCTACATCAAGATCACGGACTTTGGCTTCGCCAAGCGGGTGGCCTTCAAGACGTACACGCTGTGCGGCACGCCCGAGTACATCGCCCCAGAGGTGCTGCTCAACAAGGGCCACGGCAAGGGCGTCGACTGGTGGACGCTCGGCATCCTGCTTTACGAGATGCTCGCGGGCCAGCCGCCGTTCTGCGACGACGACCCGATGGGCATCTACCAGCAGATCCTCTCGGGGAAGCTCAACTTCCCGCGCTTCTTCGACCGCAACGCCAAGGGACTCATCAAGCGGCTGCTCACGGCCGACCTCACCAAGCGCTACGGCTGTCTCAAGAACGGCGTCGAGGACATCAAGAAGCACAAGTTCTTCGCCGGCGTGAGCTGGGAGGACCTGCTCGCGCGCAAGGGGGCGGCGCCGATCATCCCGCGCGTCGGCACGGCCAACGACACGTCTAACTTCGACCCGTACCCGGACTCGATGGAGGACGCCATCGTCCCCGTCTACAACGGCCGCGACCCGTTCGCCGACTTCTAGACACCCAGCACCGCGCGCGGCCGGCCGCCGACGCGGGTTCAGCAGCGAGGCTGCAGCTGGCGGCGAGCGTCGAGGCAGTGGGCGGCGGGCGAGGCGACGGATCGCTTTGCATGTTATTTATCCAGGCCACCGTCCGCCCACGACTCGGCAAGGAGCTCGCCCGCCGTGTCCGCAGCCTCGCGCTGTCCTCCAGCCGCGCGCGTCCTCGTTAGGTCCCCCTCCAGCCGCCATTTGCCCTCCCACACCACACCATCCTCTTATTGACATCTCGATAAACAAACTGTATTGGTCACGGTTTGCCTTGGCGCGCCATCGACGGACGGCACAGGCTTACAGCTTGGAGTCCGGGAAGAGCAGCTTGTCGCCCGCGAAGCGGTAGTACGACGGCTTGGTGTTGAGTACGCGCAGGATGCGGCCGGCGTTGTCCGGCTCGCGCAGCGCCTCCTCGAACGCGGCCGTGACCTTCTCGACCGGAATCAGTCCACCCAGCTCCGCAATGTAGTCCGGGATGGACTCGGCCGCCTGCTGGCCCATGGCGGTCTCGGCGAAGCCAGGGCACAGCGCGAACGCGCGGATGTTGTGCGACTTCTTGAGCTGGTACAGCGAGCGGGTGAGTCCCACGACGCCGGCCTTGGCGGCGCCGTACTCGGGCGAGAACGGAGTCGGGTTGAGTCCCGCCAGACTCGCGAGGTTCACGATGACGCCCTCGCGGCCGTTCAGCGACTTGGTCATGTAGTCGAACGCGAACTGCGTGCCGCGCGTCACGGCCGTGAGGTCGATGGACAGCACCTTCTCCCACTGGAGCGGCACGTCCTCGTTGAAGAAACTGCCGTCCCCACTGATGCCGGCGTTGTTGATCAGCAGGTTCACCGGCGCGGCGAAGAACTTGGTGGCCACGTCGAACACGTGCGCGAAGCTGTCCGGGTCCGTCACGTCCTGCCTGGTCCAGCCGACCCGCTTGGCGCCGTACTTGTCCGCGAGCTCGGCCGCCGTCCGCTCGACCGCGCGCGCGTCCACGTCCGAGATGAGCACGCGGCCGCCGCCGGAGAGGATCTTGTCGGCGAAGGCACGGCCGAAGCCGACGGCGCCGCCCGTCACGATGCCCACCACGTCTTGCAGTTCCATTCTTGGTCACTTGGGTTGTGATCAGCGTTGAGCGAGGCGGGGCGGCGATTTTCGATGACGTCAAATCACCGACTTCAAGTTGAACAACCTTCGATTTTTAATGCGATTGAATCAAGAAGGATATGTATGATAAGAGTTAAGAAGACATACAAAGAACGCTGCGGGACCAATGCTGACGCACAAGAGATCGAAAGGCACAGGGCAAAACAAACCTCAACTTACAGTACCGCTTGTTAAACACCGAGCAATGGCTGCAAGCGCGATGCTGCTGCCACTACGCCCTACAACTTGGAGTTCGGGAAGAGGTGGCGGTCGCCCGCGAAGTGGTAGTACGTGCGCTTGGTCTTGAGGATGCGGAGCACGCGGCCGGCGTTGTCCGGCTCGCGTAGCGCCTCGACGAACGCGTCCAGCACCACGTCGATCGGCATCAGACCGTCCATCTCCTGCGTGTACTCCGGGATGCCCTCGACCGCCAGGCGGCCCATGGCAGTGTTGGCGAAGCCAGGGCACAGCGCGAACGCGCGGATGTTGTCCGTCTTCTTGAGCTGGTACAGCGAGCGCGTGAGTCCCACGACGCCCGCCTTGGCCGCCGCGTACTCGGGCGAGAACGGCGTGGCGTTCAGCCCAGCCATGCTCGCGATGTTGACGATGACGCCCTCGCGGCCGTTCAGCGTCTTCTTCATCTGCGCGATCGCGAACTGCGTGCCGCGCACGACGGCCGTCAGGTCAATGTCCAGCACCTTCTCCCAGTTCTTGTTGAGTCCGTCGTAGAAGGCGTGCATGTCGCCGATGCCGGCGTTGTTCACGAACAGGTTGACCGGCAGACCGAAGAACGAGGTCGCGTACTCGTAGACCCGCGCGAAGCTGTCGGCGTCCGTCACGTCCTGGCGCAGCCAGATGACCTGCTTGGCGCCGTACTGGCGCTCGAGCGCCTTGCCCGTTGCCTGCAGCTCGCGCACGTTGATGTCCGTGATGAGCACCTTGCCGCCGGCCGCCAGCACGCGCTCGGCGAAGCCGCGGCCGAATCCTCCGGCGGCGCCCGTGATGATCCCCACAACGTCCTTCGGCTCCATGCTGTCGGCGTTCGTCCCTCGCTGCGTTTCTCGCAATGGAGGCACCAGCGATGGCTCAAATCCTGCTGCTTTGCACTCGAGCAGGACTTTTTGTCCTGTCTATTTGGAACAGTCCCTCACGCGTGCGATTCCGAAGGGTACCAAACTATGCGGGGGTATCGGATAGTTATTATTTAAAATTGACATGCAATATACAGGGTCTTCATATGATGAAGGTAATTGAAGATCCATCGCCTCTTGACACCTGACGCGCTTCCCTGCTTTCCCGCTGCTGGAAGTCCGCATCAAACCTGTTGACGTGAACGATGGTGAAGTTGGCCGAGCTGATGGTGGCTCGAATCGAACTCAGCATGGCGGCGATCAAGGCGCGCACAAAAGATGCAATCAAGACTCGAAACACACCATAAGAGCGCAATCTCTGTAATCGTGAATCGAATGTACTCCCTCTGCTCTTATATCGTGGTATCGTTTTTGTCAGTTCGTGTGTGACGCGTATCTTGCGCGACAACCCAAGCAAGCCGAAGACGATGAGCGCGATCGCGTGGGTGCTGGCGCTCGCGCTCGGGCTCGCCGGAGCGCTGTACGTGTACTGGCAGCAGGCGGAGGCGAAGCGCAAGGAGGAGGAGGAGCTGAAGCGGAAGAAGGAGGCGCTGGCGCGCGAGCAGCTGGCGGCGAAGAAGAGCAAGCCGAAGGCCAAGAAGGTGGACATCACTGCCGAGCTCAAGAAGAAGAAGCAGCAGCAGGAGGAGGACGCGCTCGACGCGGGCAAGGAGCACCAGTCGCTGCTGCACGTGCTCAAGGGCCACAAGTTCGCGCTGACGGCGGCGGCGTACAGTCCGAACGGCCGGTTCTTGGCGACCGCCAGCACGGACCGCACCATTCGCATCTATGTGCGGGCCACGCTGAACGACAAGAACGCGCGCGCGCACCAGATCAACATCGAGTACGACCACGTGACGGCTATGAGCTTCAGCTCGGACGGACGGACGCTGGTAAGGTGTCAAGGGAGATGTCATGCAAGGGTTGAAACCTGTTTTGACAATGATTCGTGCAGATTGTTGCGACAGAGGGCGGCACTGTCAAGCTCTATCGTACGTACCTCCACACGCTTCAAGTGCTATTGAGTTGAGTTGTGTGTTCCAACTAATGGCGGCGTGTTCATCATTCTGTGGTGCAGAGAAACTGAAGGTGAAGCCTGAGCTTGTTGCCGACTTCCCCGTTGCTCACAAGGGAGACATCCACTCGGTGGCCATGAACGATATCGGACAGGTCCGTGGACTGTTATGTCGCGTTGAGTATTGGAGCGCACAAAGTGTTTACACTGCCATTGCCTGGACGACAGTGGGCGACGATCATCACGTGCGCAGGCGACTCGGACACGGAAGTCAAGTTCTGGAACCTGGCGGGCGAGCTGCTGCAGGTCGTCAACACGAACCAGGTAACCAACTACCACTGCGTCACGTCCAAGGACAACCGCTACATCGCTGTGGCGGCGTACACGCCTGAAGTCAAGATCTTCGAGATCACACGCGAGAAGAGCGGCACGTTCAAGAAGGTCAACAAGATCATGACTCTTCAGGGCCATCGTGTACGTTTTCAGTCGCTGTTACTTTCGGTTTTGGCGCATGAGCACCCACTTATGTGTGGCTTTCCCGTAGACTGGCGTGCTCGACCTCGCGTTCGATGGCTCCGAGTCGCAGCCAGTGAACCGCGTCGTGACGGTATCCAAAGACGCGTCCGTCCGCCTTTGGGACATCAATGGTGCGATCCACCCACAACCAGGACCATCGACATGGCGATCACTCACTCGAACTAATGTTGTCTGGTGTAGTTCGATACACGCTTCAGGAGGACCCGAAGGTGATCTCGACGTTCACTGCGAGTGAGAACCGCGCGTTCCAGACAGTGGATTTCGCACCGAACGGCAAGGTATGAGCTGTTGGAAACGATGTGCGATCGTGTTGTCCACTCGACTGGTAAAGCTGACTCTCGGTATTGGAATATTTGGCGGCAGATGCTGGCCATGGTGCGGGACAAGGACGTCGTGTTCGTCTCGACGAGCGACAGCAAGGAGTTCGATGCGATCGAGAATGCGCTGGACGAACCAATCAAGCGCGCGAGTTTCTCTCCCGACGGCCAGGAGATCCTGGTTGTCGGCACACGGAGCAAGCACGCCAAGGTGTTCAAGTGTCCTCGCCTGTGATTCGCTTCATAGAGACCGAGCATGGGCAAGCTCATTGCCGCGCCGCGTTCAAGCGAGGTCTCTCTTCCTCTCGTCGATGGAGTGGACGATGCCAGCAGCGGATACATAGAAAGCTACAGTGTTGATTGAACAGGAGACATCTGATCGTCGTTGCCCTCATTGCTGCGGAAGCACCTCCAGCAGCTTCCACTTGAGCATCCGAATATTCTCGGCTAAAATGTGCTTGTCGGACTGGCGCACGACGATCGCCATCCGCTCGTGGCGCGCGTGGTCGTCCTCGACGTCCGTCGCGGCCTTCTCTAACTCGACGAGCAGCGCGTCGTCCTCCTCCTGCGTCCCGGGGTACTGCTCGAGCATCTTCTCCAGCGTGAAGATGAGGCGTGTCAGCGTCGTCTGCTCGTTCTCGGCGCTAATGACCTCGCCGTCGAGCGCCTTCTGCGCCAGCCGCTCGAGCTCGTCCGTCGTCTCGCACTCAATCTCCTGTATCCGCACGGCGACCAGCAGCAGCTCGTTGACCTCGTCGGCGGTCAGCTCGAACGAGTTGGTGTCGTGGTCGAGTCCGTTCTGCAGCAGCAGCTCGGCCTTGGCGTCGTACAGCTTCGTGGTCGCGTCGTCCATCGGCATCCACACGTCGATGGCGTCGAACGGGTTGTCCGGGATCACGAACCCGTAGAGCGTCAGCAGCTTGTGGTTAGACAGCGGGCCGTAGTTGATGAAGAGCTGCGAGCCGGCGTTCCAGTGCTGGTGGCTCACGAGCTTGAAGCAGCGCGCCTCGGCGTCCACAAAGTGCGACATCTCCGCCTCCGGGTCGTGGTTGAGCATGTCGAACACTGGCACCATCCCCTTGACCGCTCGGATCTTGCTAGTCTCGAGCGCCGCCGCGTCCGGGGCGTCGTCCTCGACCCGCAGCGAGACGAAGCGGCTCCAGATGGTCGAGAGAGCCCACCGGTAGTTATCCAGCGAAAAGTACGCGTCGAAGCGGTCGAGGCTGATGCTCTCGGTGATGTTCTCGAAGAGCTCGACGAGCACCGACTCGCGCAGGCGCGCAAAGTCGCTCGCGACCTTGGCGTCCATCTGCTGGGCGATGAAGAACAGGTTGCTGCCCTTGAGCAGCGCGCGCTCCTGCTCGGTGAAGAACAGCGCGTTGTGGTACGTCTCCGGCAAAAGCTCGATGTGCTTGGCCCACTTGGAGGCCTTGCCGGCCACGAACTTCTCGTACAGCAGCGCGAGCGCGAGCTGCTCGTCCTCGCGCTCCGGCAGCAGTTGCTGGAAGAACGGCGTCGCCTTGAGCGCCGCGTTCGCCTGGAAGGAGCGCACGCTCAGCACCGAGTCGAGCGGGATGCGAAACACCTCGGCGTGCGGCGCGATGTCCTCGGCGATGAACACGCCGCGCTCCCCCTCCTCGCCGGCCTCGTACACAAAGTCGGTCGCCACGTGCACCTTGAGCGCCTCGCCCGCCCACTCGTTGTAGCCGACGAACGCGCTGCCGTCGTCCTCGCGCTCCTCGTCGTGCACGGCCATCGTTAGCGTTGACTGGCTGATGCTGTTGCTGATGCTGGTGCTGCTGCTGCGCTTGGCGACCTTCTCGGGAATGCACGGGAGTCGCCGGCGGTCGGCGGCGTCGGTGGCCAGTGCGCCATCGCCTCAGCTTCCGCGCGGGCTCCTTCTTGCTCTTTTTTCCGCCCACTTTGGCGGCAAAAGCACACGGGCTCGTCTGATATTGGCGGTACAAAAATCCACTCGTTGGACCTCAGATATCAGACGGGTTTTATCAGACATCACAAATGCACATCGTCAAAATGATGTGTTTTACTTGGGTCAAAAGTCGCTTGAGCGATATCAGATTGGGTGTTTTCCCCACCGCAACACACGCACCGCCCAGCAGAGCCAATGCGGGACGCGGCCGAGAAGACGCGAGAGATCAAGTTGAAGAAGTTCGTGGCGCGCTGCTGGCGAGAATCAGTGGACACGAGCGCGGGACGCCAGCCAGCGCCGGTGCGACAGCCGAATCGATCAGCGGCGGGCTGGCCTCCGTCCGCGTCCGTCAAGCGCGGACTGGCGCGGACAGCCCCAAATTTCGTGGCGGGAGAGCAGGCGAGCGTAAGATCCTTCGATAAGTCAGCCTGGCGGGTTCGTTCGCATCAGGCGAACGCCGCGAACGCTTCGGTCGCTGGCGAGCAAGTTCGAGTTGCACCTGACGGGCGGACGGACCTGACGGTCGCAGTCTGACTCACTCGCGGATAGTTTTCGCTTTTTTTACTTCAAGAACCATCAGAGAAGAAAAGAAAAGAAAAACACAGCAAAAAACATAACCGCAAAAATCATTTAGAATTCGTCACTTTGAGGTTTGTTGAAGCTGTGGCTATGGCCGTCGCGGTTAGGGGGTACTAAGTATACGGAGCCTTGATATGAAGGGTTGTATACCTGCTCGATCTATGCAATTGTCACTGATGACGATAACATTCTTTTTGACGCTTTTTTAGCTTGCCAATCACCCAGCGGGTACCGTATCCTTGTTACCCTTCGTGCGTAACTCGACCGGGTAACCCAGTCGATCTGCTGCATCATCTGCGCGCTTTCTCCGGCCGAACTGCCAAAGAGCGGCGCTTGTCCCCGCCTTCGCTGCCATTCCTCGCCGCGCCGCGGACGCCGCTCCTGCGTGGCGACCAGGTACGTATCCTGCTCTTGTGCATGTGTGCGGCGGCTGGTGCCTTCACCGGTACATGCGTCGCGCTGCAAGTATGGAAAGATTGACGAAACGATTTGGCATCCCCGCCGTTCTCGCTGTGCCTTTTTCGCAGAGCAGAGCGACACGCCGAGTTGCGGTGCTCCGGTGCAGGCAAGAACAATAGCAGCAACACCCGCAAGACTCGTGTCTGCAAGCTGTTACAAACGCTCAAGCCGGTCCGTGCGATTGGGAGCCGACACCAAGCGTCGGGTGAATGCCGTGGCCGATGAAGGCGACACCAGCGTCATCTCTATCGCCACGAGTGGCGGAGAAGACGGATACGACGCCGAACTCCGTGAGGACTGAGGCAGCGTACGTGCCTGCATTATTCTGCGTTGCTGTTGGTAGTGGCGAATGTTCACGATTGGTGTGTGTGTCGATGTAGCAAGAGACTGCAAGACTTGTCGCTCAAGCAGCCGCCGCGCACGTCGCCGAAGCGGAAGCTGCGCTTTGCGTTTGACGACGAGTTCGCTCGCAACCACCTGGACAAGGTCACCGAAGAGAGTGGTGACCAGAGCGATGCTGGGTCGTCGTTGTCGCCTCCAAAGGCAGCTCCAGGTGACGCTCCTGTTCCCACGGACAGGAAGCGCTGCAACAGCAGGCAGCTGGACGTCGGCTTGGGGTCTACGAAGCGGAAAACGAGCGAGATTCTCAAGCTAGAGGGCAAGCTGGGTGTCGAAGAAGAGCTCGCAGTCGATTCAGATAAGGGGTCACCGAGGTATCGATCTATAGGAGAGGTGAGCGGATGCCGCAGTCGTATTTGGCATCTCGAGCAGCAGTTAATCTCACTGTTTGTGGTTGACTGGACAGTTTGAGTGCGCGTTAGTCCTGAAAAGCGAAGGCTTGGTCCTGCAAACCTCGAGCACTCCGGATCAGAAGATAGAGCTTTATCTCGACGATATGGAGCTGATTATGGAGCCCTGGCAGCATGAGTGCAAGTTTCAGCTGCGATATCTGCCAAGCGCCAGCAGCAAATACGCCGGAGCGACCTCGTATGTGTTCGAGGCGGCGACAGTGAACGCGTACAAGAGCTGGGTGAACGGCATTCGCGGCTACGGTCTCACCAGGAGTACGAGCGTCGACAGTTTTGGCAACTTGCCGGGGAACGCGGCTCCCCGACCGCACGCCGTCGCTGGCGACTTGGCTCTCGGTCGAGAGAGCGACGAGCAGTATCTCAGCGGACTCCCTGCGGCCGTCGAGAGCTTCGTTCTGTCTGCACCTCCACGCATCAAGCACTTCGTGCTCGTTCGCCACGGCCACTATGTGAATGCTCACACGCCGCACGTGCCGGATGCGGAGCAGGTGCTGTCGCAAATGGGACGCCAACAGGCCGCGCTGACTGGGAAACATCTCGAGGCGCTGTCGAACCGAGCGCAGTCGAGAAACGACCTCGCGGTGTATCATAGCGATATGGCTCGGGCGGTGGAGACAGCTGCGATCATCAGCGCGGATCTGGGCAGTTGTTCGGTTCATTCGACCCCGTTGCTTCGTGAGGGCTGGCCAGGTCAGCCGTACTCGACTCCTCGTTTCACCCCAGTCAGTATCGGCGCGACGAGCGCGCGTGGTGCCTCGAGCCGCGTCCAGGCGTTGAACCGGATCGACACTGGACGAATGGACCGAGCGTTCGAGATGCTGCTGTCGCCGGAGGCCACGCCTGGCAACGAGGACGAAGAAGACGGCGAAGAGTCGTACCGCGTGATCGTGTGCCACGCCAACATCATCCGATTCTTCCTGTGCCGAGCGCTGGGGATCGACCCCGTCGGCACGTGGGGCCACTTTGAGATCAACCACTGCTCCGTCACGCGGATCGACATGTACGAGAACCGGCCGCTGAAGGTGGTCGCTGTCAACGAGACGGGTCATCTTCCCCCCACGCTCATAACCTCCAGCGAAGACCATCTCTGATCCCGTCACCGGCGCCGACCTGGACGAAAAAGGTATGTGTAGATAACACTATCGGACGTGGTAGTATTGTCGTCGCTGTCCCCAGCAGTGCAGTGGATAAAGCCCATCTCTATCGAGGCAATCAGAAGCGATAAGCGTATCGTGTTTTGTTAGTGCGAGCACACTCAGACGGCCGAGTTGCCGACGTGGTCCGAGCCGGAGAAGAAGTCTTCGTTGAGTCCGTCCAGCCGCGCCACCTGCTCGGGAGTGAGCTTGACGTTGGCGCTCTCGAGGTTCTCCTTCAGGCGCGCCTCCTTGACGGACTTGGGCAGCGTCACGAAGCCGCGCGCGATGTCCCACGCGACGAGCACCTGCGCCGGCGTCGCCTGAACCTGCTCGGCGATCTCGAGCAGCACGGGGTCGTCCAGCCGCTTGGCGCGAGCGAGCGGCGAGAAGGCCTGCAGCATGATGCCTCGCTCCTGGCAGTAGTTGACGAGCGGCGCGCGCGTCAGCCACGGGTGCAGCTCGACCTGGTTCACCGCCGGCGCCACCTTCCACGTCGTGGCGAGCTTGGCCAGGTGTGCCTCGCCAAAGTTGGACACGCCAATGTCGCGCAGCATCCCCTCGGCCTGCAGCTCCTCGAGCGCGCGCCACGTGCCGGCGCGCAGCTCCGGGTCGAATGGCTGATGCAGCAGGAAGAGGTCGATGTACCCGCAGCCGATGCGCTCGTTGCTCTCGCGAGTGCCGACCAGCGCCTTGTCGTAGCCCCAGTGCCACTCGCGCAGCTTGCTCGTGATGAAGATCTCCTCGCGCGGGATGCCCGAGTCGCGCACGGCGCGGCCGACGTCCGCCTCGTTCTCGTACAGCAACGCCGTGTCGATGTGGCGGTACCCGAGCTTGAGCGCCGCCCGCACGGCGTCGTACGTCTCGGCGCCGGGGGCCGTCTTGTACACGCCGAGGCCGATCATCGGGATGGTCGCACCGCTCGGGAGCGTCGCGCGCGGGACGTTGACCGTCGCCATGTTCTGCTTGACGGGGGCGAGTGGAGAGAGGGCGGCTAGAGGGCGGCTAGAGGGCGGCAATGCACAAGTGCCGGGCCAGCCGAAGTGACGGCGACGAACATCAACGTCGCTGCCTGTTCTTGGTTCAGCAACTGAGGGGTTTGATTGGGCAAAACTGCAGTCATCTTTGCTTGATGGCTTGCTTGATGCGCATCCAAAATGGCTTGTTTTGACAATCATCAAAATGGGAGAAGTGTGCGTTTCAAACCAATCAGGAGCGAGAGGGCATTACACCCAATCACGGCACGAGTCTGGTTAAATACCGGTATTTGGTGCAGTTGAAGCCAAATCAGAAACCGGTATCCCTCTCCAAGTAGATCGCATGCGTGCTCCAAAAGGTTTCCTTCCACGGTTTCCCCCCTCGCTCATCTTGAAGAATTGCGCGCATCGCACAAGCGCATTTGAGGCTGAAGAAGGACAGCGATGCGACTCGATCTCGGTGTGTTGGCGGCGCTGCTGGCGGCGGTCGGGCCGGGCGGCACGTCCGCGTGCTACGTGCGCAGCGCGGACCGGTCGGAGCTGGTGACGGAGGCGCGGCCGCACGAGTACCTGGACGCGGCGGCGCTGCCCAAGAACTTCGACTGGCGCAACGTGAACGGCACGCGCTTCGTGACCATCTCGCGCAACCAGCACGTGCCGCACTACTGCGGGTCGTGCTGGGCGTTCGGTGAGTTCCCGTGCGATATTCTCCTCGATCATTAGGCACTGATTGACGTTCTCTTTTCTCTCTGTCTGGTCACAGCTGCAACGTCGGCGCTGGCGGACCGCGTGCTGATCGCCAAGGACCGCAACAACCAAGGCAAGTCGCGGCTCGAGGTGACCCGCGAGGTGGTGCTGTCGCCGCAGGTGCTGCTCAACTGCGACCTGAAGGACGACGGCTGCCACGGCGGCGACCAGCTTGAAGCCTACCGGTACATCCACGACCACGGCGTGCCCGAAGAGGGGTGCCAGCGGTACGAGGCCACGGGCCACGACACAGGCAACCTGTGCCGACCGATGGACGTGTGCGAGAACTGCCTCCCGAAGAAGGGCTGCTTCGCGCAGACCACGTACGACAAGTACTTTGTCTCCGAGTACGGCACGACGCTCGGCGAGAGCCAGATGATGGCCGAGATCTATGCGCGCGGGCCGATCGCGTGCAGCGTCGCGGTCACGAAGGAGTTCTTGGCGTACGACGGCGGCATCTTTGAGGACAAGAGTGGGAACGTCCAAGTGGATCATGCCATCTCGGTCGTGGGGTGGGGCGAAGAGCACGGCGTTCCCTACTGGGTGATCCGCAACAGCTGGGGAAGGTGAGCATCGAACACTTGTTGTTGCTTGTGTTGCTGTCATGACTGATACAATATTGTGTGTGGCAGTTTTTGGGGAGAGGAAGGGTGGATCCGACTCGCGCGTGGCGTCAACAACCTCGGAATTGAAGGCGAGTGCGCGTTCGGAGTGCCCAAGGACAACGGCTGGCCGACTCGCGTGACCCCTGGATCTGAGGTGGCTGAAGTCGAAGAGATCGAGAACGAGCCGGCTGCTGAATCCGAGTCAGTCGAGTCTCCTATTGACGACGAGCCTAAAGATACGTCGTCGGGAGCGTGCCGTCTGCCAGTGAAGTTCGAGAACGGTCCACTCGTCACGTCGCCGCTGCCTCACGAGACGATCGACGTTGCCGACCTCCCGAAGTCTTGGGACTGGCGCGATGTGAACGGCAAGAACTACATTACGTGGGACAAGAACCAGCACATCCCGCAGTACTGTGGCAGCTGCTGGGCTCAGGCGACCACCAGCGCGCTGTCGGACCGCATCTCCATCATGCGGAATGGTGCGTGCTGTGTGATCAGTTTGGTGTTTTGTGCGTGATCATCTGACTTACTCCGTCATGTGTGATCGTTCTATACAGCGTCGTGGCCTGAGATCGCGCTGTCTCCTCAGGTCCTCATCAACTGCCACGGAGGCGGTACTTGCAATGGCGGCAACCCAGGCAGCGTGTACGAGTACGGTCACCGCCACGGCATCCCGGATCAAACATGCCAGGCTTACCAGGCCAAGAACCTGAAATGCGACAGCTTTGCTGTTTGCGAGACGTAAGTGTACACTGTTTGTGCTGCAGAACGAGCCTGTGTGATGCTAAACGCGGTTGCTGCAGGTGCTGGCCCTCCAACACGTCGTTCACTCCCGGAGTTTGCGAGCCGATCAAGAAGTTCACCAAGTACTTTGTATCCGAGTACGGCCACGTGAGCGGCGCGGACCGCATGAAGGCGGAGATCTACAAGCGCGGGCCGATCGGGTGCGGCGTGGAGGCAACGGACAAGTTTGACGCGTACACGGGCGGCATTTACTCGGAGAAGATTTGGCTCCCGAGCATCAACCACGAGATCTCTGTCGCTGGATGGGGCTACGACGAGGAGACCGAGACCGAGTATTGTACGTGGACTGTGTGCTGTGGCTGGGAGGTGACTGCGTTGTATGGAGCTTAACGAGATCTTTTGTGTTGGATCTAGGGATCGGTCGCAACTCGTGGGGAACGTACGTGGCTCTGTAACTACTCTTCCACCTCTGGGACGAGATGGGTATCATGGATTGTAATGCTGACGATTTGCTTGTATATCTTTCAGGTACTGGGGCGAGAACGGCTGGTTCCGCATCAAGATGCATCACGACAACTTGGGAATCGAGACGGACTGCGACTGGGGTGTGCCCATCCCGGACGGCACCAAGCCGGGTTCGGCCGTCGACGAGATGAGTTGGTTGCTCGAACCACTTGAGCAGCCCACCGCGGACGAGCTCCTCCAGCTGGAGGCGACGATGATGGCCATCGAGTAAACGACCAAGCGAGAGAGCGAGGAGAGAGTTGAGGCGAGCGTGAGGAAGAGAGACGCGCCAGCAAATCCTGATTATGCACATACGAACGAGGTGAAGTTGTCTGGAACACGAAAGCATTTCATTTTGGTGAAATCTGTATCCAGGAGTGGTGGTCGTTTTTGGATCGCGAAACGACGCCGGCGGTCAGTGAGGGGAATGAAGAGCCCTCATGGCGTGTGGCTGCTCGTCCAGCAGCCGGACGAGGCCGCCGACCGCTGCTACCTGTTCACGGACATGTTCGCGCGAATGCTGCAGCTGGCGCTGGCGTCGTCGACCGTCTTCCTGCTCTACGTCAAGCGGCAGATCGAGTTCCCCAAGCGGCCGCTCTCCGTCAGTGCTCTGCTCTGCCACTCATGAAATCGTCATCGCTAATGCAAGAGTTCTGGCAACAGGTGTGGGCTCTCGACGTCGGCAAACAGTGCATCGGCTCTCTGTTCCTGCACTGCGCCAGCATCATCACCTCGGTTATGTTCGTCAACCGCGACAACCACGAGGACGACGATGAGGTGTGCCAGCCTGCATCTTTCTAGCATTCACCACGACTGTGAGCTGATGCCTACGGACTTGTATGAATCGAGGCAGTGCGCTATCTACTTTGTGACCTTCATGCTGGACGTGACGTGGGGCGTCGTGCTCATTGTGCTCCTGCTCCGCGGGATACAAGCCCTCGCTGAGCGGTTCAACTGGGAGGATCTCATCGACTGCGGCTACTACGGCGACCCGCCGCGACTGCGCGTGTGGTGGAAGCAGGCGGCGGCGTACACGGCCGTCATGGTCATCATGAAGCTGCTCAACACGCTGCTCATTCTGGCGCTGTATCCGTGGATCGCGGGGTTCGCCACCCCGATGTTCCGAGGCTTCTCGCACCACCGCCACCTCGAGCTCACGGTCGTGATGGTCATCGTCCCGGGCTGCTGCAACGCCTTCCAGTTCTGGGTGAGCCTGCGCGGTATCGTTCAAATGTTCATGGCTCGACTAACTGTTTGCATGCAGCTGTTGGACTCGGTGATCAAGACGAGCGCCGAGCACTGGCGGTACAAGGCCACGAGCGCGTCCGCCGACGAGAAGCACTGGATCCAGCGCTCGATCGCTCCCCCATCGCAGAGCTCCACCGCCTCGTCGGCTACTACCGCTCGCATCGCTGAAGAACCGACGACGACCACGCCGCTTTGATGCCACCACCACACAAACCAAAAGCTGTCGATGTTCAGGTTCGTTCGTTGGAATATTGCAGTCCTCCTGCGCTAAATGCGACGTTGCTATAGCTTATCGATGGTTCAGACTCGCTCACTTGCATAACCCAAGTCGGCGCCGCGCTCGAGTCTACCCCATGTTGTCCTGCCGTTCGCGCTGGAGCTGCTCGCGCCGCTGCTGGATCAGCTCGTCTACTGATAGCCCTGCACTGCTGCTCGTCTTCTGCGGCAGCATTCCTTCCTTCCCGTACGAGGTCGGCAGCTGCGGGGCTCCTGTCGGCACGGCAACGCTGGTCCTCGACAGCTTCTGCTCCACCGCAGTGGTTCGAGCCGCACCGTCAGCAGGTCGCGAGTTGCTTGAGCCCACCACCGCGTTGCTGCCGGCGTCGGCGTTCCGCAGCGCGAGGATCGAAGCGTTCACGAGCCGCTGCAGCGCGTGGACTTCGCGTGTGAGCCACGCGGCGGACTCGCCGAGTCGCTCGACACCCCCCGCGGAGCGCAGCGTGGCGTCCGACGCCTCGCTCACGGCGTTCACCAGCGCCTTGATCTTGTGCTCCATGATGGTCTGCACGGCACGGCGCTCTTTGACGAGCGTCTCGCATCGCGCCTCGAGCTCGCCAGCTCTGTCGCCGCCGCGCGGACTCGCGAGCTGGTCGCGGAGCCGCCGGTTCTCCATCGCCACGACCTCGAGCTGCCGCTGCAATTGCCTCGCACGCTCCTGCTCGTCGCTATTGTTGCCTCCGCCGCCGCCAGTCTCCGCCGACTTGAGTCGCGCCGCGAGCTCGATCTGCACCAGCTTCTCGACCCGCTCGCGCAGCACGAACTCGACCGAGACCTTCTCCGACTTGACGTCCTCGAGCTCCTTGGCCAGGCGAAGCTGCTCGGCGCCTTGCGTGTCCACGAGCGCCTTGAGCTCCTGGATCTTCTCGTCGGCCGAGAGCAACGCACCACCACCGGAGCCGCTCGTCAAGGTATTGTTGCTGTTCATGATGACCTGCTCGGCCGCGTGCGGACGGAACTGCTTGTGCGTGATCAGCAGCTCCGGAGCCACGGGAGGTGACGCCGCCATTGAATTGAGTCCCGCCGACCCCGACGACGCCGCTCCCCAGTCGCCCAACGCCTTGACCAGCTCGGCGTCGATCTTCCCCGGCGAGCTCGCGTTGTGCTCCATCGTGACGCGCTGCAGGTGGATGAGGTGCGCCGTCTTCTCGTCCAGCTTCTCCTCGAGCTCCTTCTGGTGCCGGTCGTACGCGTCCAGCTCGTCCTGCAGCGCCGTGATCTGCTCGTCGCGCTCGTTCAGTCGCTGCGTGAGCGCAATCATGATGTCGCGCTGCTTGAGCAGCAGCTGCTTGTACCGGTCCACCTGCGCCTTCTCCTCCTCGATCGTCTCGCGCTCCTTCTCGAGGTCAGCCAGCCGGCACTCGTACTCCTTGCGGATCCGGTCCTGGTGCTCTCGGATCACGTCGCGGATCGCCGGGTCCTCGGCGTCAAGCTGTGCGCCGCCTTCGCCACCCAACGGCAGCCGCCGCTGGTTGGACATGAGCATCTGCGACGTGAGCATCGAGATCCGCTGCTCGAGCTTCTTCTTCTCCTCCTTCTCGCGCATGAACTCGCGCGAGCGCTCCTCGAGCGCACGGATGGCCGCCATCTTGTCCTCTTCGGCACGGCGCCTCTGCTCGTCGAGCTCGAGCAGCCGGCGCTTGTCGACCACGTTGCGAGACTTCTCCTCGAGCTCGGCGCGCAGGCGACGCAGCTCGCGCTCGTACTTGCGCAGCAGCGACTTCTGGTCGAGGTCCTCGTTCACCTTCGCCTCGTTCTTGATGTTCTTGGCGCGGTTGGCGAACTTGAGCGTCGAGAGCGACTCGGTCATGGCCTCGAGCGCCGGCGAGATCATGGCCATCATGGTCGTCTTGCAGTTGCCGCCGAGCGAGTCCTCGAGGATGCGCGTGAGCTTCGAGTCGCGGTACGGGATGTGCTGCCGCCCGCGCGCGTCCGTGAGCGCCGAGATGACGTTGCCCAGCGCCGAGAGCGACTGGTTGATCTTCTTGCTCTCCTCGAGCCGCTGGCCGGTGGCGCCAGACAAACGCACGCGCTCCGAGCCCGCGAGGTCCACAAGGTTGAGCTTGCCCACCTTGAAGCTCTGCCGCACCATCGACTCGAGCTTGGGCGGCAGCTTCCCACTACCTCCCTGAGCCTGAGCCTGGCCGTGGCGAGCCTGGAAGGCCTGCGCGAGCGCCGTAAAGTCCTCGGGGGACATGTCGTTGCCCCGCGCGTCGACGTACGACGTGCGGCTCTGCTCGGCGATGATGATGAAGACGGCGTGGCTGCGCGACGAGAGCTCGTTCATCTTGGTGGAACCCGTGGCGCGCATGGCACCGCCGCGCTCCATGAGTCCGTAGATCTCCTCGGGCGAGCGCACGACCCACTCGGACAGACCTTCGACGAAGACACCGCGCCGCTTGTCCTCGCGGATCGTCAGGTTGGCGCGCTCGGGCTTGAGCAGGTCCGAGATGGACTCGTTGTAGATCTGCAGGTAGGATGCGCGCACGAGGAACCGCAGGCGGGGCGACACGTGCTGCTGGATGTGGCCGAAGATCTGCTCGATCGCGCGCGGGATGATGCCCCGCGCCTCGACGTCCACGCCCAATGCAGGCGCGCCAGAGTTGAAGCCCTCCATCGTGTACGTCTTGCCCGTGCCCGTCTGGCCGTACGCGAAGATGGTCGCGTTGTACCCTTCGAGCGACGACTCGACCACGGCCTTGGCCGTATTCTCGTACACGGCGCGCTGCGTGCAGAGCTGGTCGTACACGTGATCGAACGAGAAGACGTGGTGGCCGTACGCGGCGATGCCAGCTGCGCTCGATCCGCTTTCGTCACCTGCCACACCGTCGTCTCCCGCTCCACCTCCACCAGAGCCAACAGCCAGCGCGCTCAGGTTCTCCGACACGGTCAGCACGTGGCCGCTCGCGTCGACGCCGATGACGTTCTGGAACGGGTGGTCTCCGTGGAGCTCGCGCGGCAGCGGTGGTCGCACGCGGATGACCACCTTGAAGTTGCTGCCGCGCGGTGGGAGTCCCGACGACGACGACGACGACGACGCGAGTCCTGAGCCGCCGTGGCCCCCCAGCGACGACGAGCTCAGGCTCAGGCTCGACGCCGCCGTGAACGTGTCTGAGAGCGTCGAGGACGCGTCGTCGTCGCCGCCGAGCCGCGCGGACCGCTGCATCCGCGCCGGACTGAAAAACGAGCTCGCGGGCGACGCGCCGAGCGACCCGCGCCGCGAGGACGACGCCGACGAGGACGGCGAGACGCTGCTCACGCTCACGCTCACTCGCGCCGGGTGGCCGCCGCGGTGCATCGCGCCGCCGCGCAGCGTGCCGGCAAAGTCCCTCGCGTTCGCCATGGCATCGAGCAGTGTGCGTGTGTGTGTGGCGTTTCGTTGGTGGCACGAGGGGGCTGGCTGGCTCGACTGGTCAATCTATTCCTCGAACAGTCTGCGGCCCGCGACAGGCTGCTCGTACGTCTCGCAGTGCTGCAGCGCGCCGTTGACGCCCGTGCTAATGGCGAGGAAGAACAGTCTTCGTCGCAGCAGATGACCCGCGAACGACTTCGGTAGCGGGACGGAGCCGAGGCCAGTGAGGCATTCGACCTCGTACGTGACCCTGTCCGTGTTGTGTCGTTGCTCCACCTCTCGTCTCGGCTGGCGAGGCGTCATGTGGGTCGGCACCAAGTTGAACATGTTGTTGGGCTTCGCGTTGGCGACGCGGCTCACACCTTGCGGGAAGGGATGCAGCAGAGCCTTGCCGTTCACATACAGCATCTCAGCCATCTCGTCGTTCACCGGCATGTACTGCACGATGCTGCCGCACAGCGAGTCTGGATGGCTCTGCATGTCGCTGTTCGGCCAGGATGAGATGACACTAACTCCCCATGGAGAAAAGAAATAATCGACGTGAGCCAGCTCATATGAGAGCCAAAACGTCTCCTTGTCTCCCCATGAGTATGTGAATCGGAACCGCTCCTTCGTAATGAACCACCACATGATCTCTCGTGCTGCTCCCATACGGCTCTTGTCGATCAACACCATGGACGAGTCCTGTTCGTGGCACGTCTTTCCAGCGTAGGCGAATGAGTTGAGCAGATGGTCGGACGGCGCGTACTCCGTGAGATTGAACGCTTGGTAGTCGAACTTGTGGAACAGCTTGGTCAAATAGGGCGTGAAGATGTCGCGCCGGTTGAAGAACTTGCTGCAGCTGCTCGCGACTCGGTCGTAGAAGAAGGTCGTCCCCGTCCGCTTATACCCTTCGCTCTCTCTCAACACGGCCGGATCCTTCATCAACACATCGTCCGCGTCCAACAGCATCACCTCGCGAATGTCCGTGTGGATCACAGCGAGCGGCTTGATCCACCAGTTGCGGAAGTTGACCGCTAGATCCTTCGACATGATCTTCCGCTCGATGAAGTCCGAGCACACGTCGACGATCTCGAGCCGGTCATCGGTGCGCAGCAGTTGTGCGCGGTTATTGTTCGAGATCTCGTTCAGGCAGTGGTAGACCTGAATGAGCTCCTGATTGCCGTGGCAGCGCAGCTCGCGAATGAGCGAGAGACCCATGGCCATGTTCCCGTTGTGCATACAGACGACGATGCCCTTGTCGCGGCCCACGTCCTTGTCGAACGTTTTGCTGCGTCTGTAGGCCGGCGAGGCGAACACCGACGGCCTCACCTGCATCGCTCGCACGAGCCAGGCAGGGTCGAAGGCCACATCCTGTCCACCGAAAGGTGGGAAGGACAGCATCGCGGACCCCGTGAGCGCCATGCTCAACAGACACAGCGCCACCAGCGGCGCCAACAGCGACCACCCACTCCGCCTTCGCGCCGCAGTCGGCTTGGGGACCGTGGACGAAGGCTCGCCGCGCTCCACATCAAGCTCGAACTGGTCCTCCAGGCTGCTCCAGCTGCCGTCGCTGCTGCTACCGCTGCTACAACCGCTGACGCTGCGGCGGCGGCCTCCTTCGACGCGGTTCATCGCGGGGAGCTCGGGATCTGTGCAGTCGGTGGGCGAGTCCGCCATGTTGTCGAGGGGAATCGGACGATCGGATTCTGGGTGCAAATTGTGGGGAGCCGGTGCAATCGATCCAGTGGTCAGAAAATCTGCGACATGAGCCTTCAACTTGGTGATATCACCTGACGTTACCGCATGCAGCACCGCACGGCTCAGTGCCGGTTCAACTGGTTCATCGTCTCGAGTTGCTGATCAGTCTCAGAGCTCGACCAAACAAGTGTCACGTCCACGCCGACTAGTTTACGGATTTAACAACGAATACACTGGCGAAATGGAACGGATATCACTCACTGACTGCCCCGCATCAGCAGCCTGTCCTCCGAGGCGTCATCGATGGCAAGACGGCGCAGCTCGTACGTCTCGCAGTGACGCAACGCGCCTTCGACGCCCGTGGTGATGCCAAGGAAGAAGAGTCTTCGTCGCAGCAGGTGGCCGGCGAACGAGGACGGGAGCGGTGTCGAGCCGAGTCCCGTGAGGCACTCCATGTGGTAGGTCACCTTGTCCGTGTTCTGCCGGCGCTCGACCTCGTGCCGCGTCTGTCGAGGCGTCATGTGTGTCGGTACCAGGTTGAACATGTTGTTGGTGCGAGCCTTCCGGACGTAGTCGACCCCCTGCGGGAACGGGTCGATCAGCGCCTTGCCGTTCACATACAGCATCTCAGGTGTGTCGCTCTCCACTGGCATGTACTGCAAGATGCTGCCGCACAGAGAATCAGGGTGATCCTTCATGTCGTTGTTCGGCCACGCCGAGATGACGCTGACACCCCATGGAGAAAAGAAGTAATCGACGTGTGCCAGCTCATACGAGAGCCAAAACGTCTCCTTGTCTCCCCATGAGAATGTGAATCGGAACCGCTCCTTTGTGATGAACCACCACATGATCTCTCGTGCTGCTCCCATACGGCTCTTGTCGATCAGCACCATGGACGAGTCCTGTTCGTGGCACGTCTTTCCAGCGTAGGCGAATGAGTTGAGCACGTGGTCGGACGGCGCATACCCCGTGAGATTGAAGGCTTCGTAGTCGAACTTCTTGAGCACCTTCGTCAGGTACTGGAGGTACCCGTCGCGTTTATTGAAGAACTTGTCGCAGTGTCCGATCACGCGGTCGTAGAAGAAGGTCGTCCCCGTCTTCTTGTACCCTTCGCTCTCTCTCAACACGGCCGGATCTTTCATCAGCACGTCGTCCACGTCCAACAGCATCACCTCGCGAATGTCCGTGTGGAACGCTGCAAGCGGCTTGATCCACCAGTTGCGGAACTTATCGGCCATATCCCTCGACATGAGCTTCCGTTCAATGAGGTCCGAGCAAACATCGACGATCTCGAGCCGGTCGTCGGCGCGCAGCAGCAGCGCGCGGTTGGCGTTCGAGATCTCGTCCGGCAGGCAGTGATACACCTGAATGAGCTCCTGGTTGCCATGACAGCGCAGCTCGCGGATGAGCGAGAGTCCCATGGCCAATATATCGTCGTAGAGGCAGATCACAACCCCGCGACCTCTGTCCACCGACCGGTCGAACGCGCTGCTGCGCTGGTAGAACGGCGAGTCGATCGTCGACGCGTTCGGGTGCATGGCGCTCGTCAGCTTGTGCAGGTCGAACTCGCCCTCCAAGCTGCTGGCCGCGCGGCGGACCGAGTACCTGGCCATCGCGTAGCCGCCGACAGTCAGCGCCATGCTGACTGCACACAGCGCCATCACAGGCATCAGCAGCCGCGTGCGCCGTCGGGGAGGCCGGTCCGGAGGCGCCGACGCCTGCTCGGCACTCGCGCGAGCGTGAGGCTGGCCGCCGGCCTCCATCTCGGGCACCGATACGAGCATCACGACGTCGCTGGTGTCCTCATGCTCGTCGTCGCTGCTGGAGGCGCTGTCGTCATCGTAGGCGGGGCGAAGCAGGCTCGCGCGAGCGGCGGCGTCATCCGCGGCCGTCATGGCGTCCATGGCCAACATGCGATCGATGCGATCGCGCGAGCTGTGAGATAGCGGCGGAAGCTGCGGATCGGAGCTTGCGTCGGCGGCATAGCTTCCCGGCACATCAGCTTTGATTGACGACGCAATGCGGAATGTTGTGGATCGGAGCGGTCTGATTGGCTGGAATGATCGCTTACTCGAATTGACTGGTCGAAAAGTGGGGGCGACGCCAGATGCGAAACCTATCTAGTGAGAGGGGGATTGGCTGCAAAACAGCAGGCACCGTACAATTGTGGCTGACATTGAACTTCACCATAAATCACAAATCATAAATCAATTTTAGTGATAATCGAAATTCGTAAATCGAAATGCATAAATCATAAATCGAAAAGCAGAACTGAGATAAAATATACGTGAGTGGCCACGCTCTGAACCGAAGGATCGGTGCACCCATGTGTGGGAGGCGCACTGTAAGAGGAGCGGCTGAACTCGGGACTACCGAAATGATCGCCTGGCTAATCCAGACACCCTCGACGCGAGTGAAAACGCGCCGGCGGATCGCCTCGCTGCATCCAAAGTCGCTAGATCGCGAAGCTCTGTCTCCATTTGGGCAATTTTTCTCCCGTGATGAGCCCAGCCCCGCATCCTCTCCATTTTCCGAAGGTGGCTACATCGCTGCTTCTAGATAATATTTAATGCCTAGATCGAAGCATTTTAATACCCCACATTTCACTATTTTTGCATCTCTACCATCACTCCAGATCTGATTTACCCATCGTCGCGAGTATAAATAGCTCCTCTCGACTCGCAATTCCCACCGCCACGTCCTCACACGAGGTGCAAGGGACCGGCCTCACGACCATGCCGCCAACCAGAGACGGCCGGCCGACAGATGGCCGGTCATGTCCCCTCCCTTGCTGGCCTGGCCGCTCAGCAAAGCTCGACTCGCCATGACGCCGCCAGGTCAAGCGCTGCTGCCCAAGCTGCGGCGTCACGCGCTGCCGCTGCTGGTCGCCGGCGCGTTGCTCAGCACGCTGCTGCTCCATGCGGCCTTGCGCAGTTCACTGTCAACACTGCGGTCGTCGGCCGAGCCCGCCAAGGTCACGCCCGCGCCTGTGGACCCGTCGACGTTCTTGAAGCGCTCGCCGACGTTCGACGCGAGCGTGGGCCGCGACCGCGGCATCATCATGGGGATGTTCGACGGCGTCGTGCCGCTCGGGCTCTCGCTCGTGCGCGAGCTGCGGTGTCTGGGCAACACGGAGCTCATCCAGGTGTATCACTGCTTCCAGGACGAGATGTCGCCGGAGTCGGTCGAGCTGCTGCTCGGCGCCGACGACCGGCTCGAGATCGTGGATGCCTGCTCGGACATGGTACATCGCAAGATACTCCAGCGCCACACGGCGCGCGAGTTCCGCAGCTGGTGGATCAAGCCGCTCGCCATGGTGCACACCGATATCGAGCAGGTCATGCTCGTGGACGTGGACGACATCTTCATGCGCGACCCGGCGGTGCTGCGGACCACGGCGGGGTACCAGCGCACGGGGACGACCTTCTTCTACGACCGCGTGGTGCCCGGCAAGGAGTTCTTCAACCAGGACGTGAACGGCACGCAATACCTGATGCACCTGCTCGAGACGTTCGACTACGCGCAGTTCGGTCTGTCGCCGGACGGTGCGCAGCCGTCCGAGCACCTGCAGCAGTCGTTCGCGTTCCGTCGAGAGACGGCCCACGAGCAGGACTCGTCCGTCGTGCTGGTCGACAAGACCCGCGCGGGTGCAGCGATCGACATCATGTTCTGGCTCATCAGCAAGCAGCGGTTCCGTCGCAGCTTCTCGTACGGCGACAAGGAGACGTTCTGGCTCTCGTTCGAGCTGGCGAGGCACGAGTACTTCTTTTCTCCGTGGAGCGTCGGTAGCATGTCATCCACACCGAACCAGGACATGAAGCACCACCCGGACACCATGTGCGGCAGCATCGTGCAATACATGCCTGTGGACGACCCGACACCCGAGTTCCTGTACGTGAACGGCGAGGCGCTGCTGGACCCGTTCCCGACGGGGCTCAATGGCCGCAGGGAGGACGGGCTCAACGTCTTCTACAACGCCAACCCGACCCACATCTCGCAGCGCGCGCGCCGTGGACCGAACCGCAAGTCTAACTCGACGTGGGCGGGCGAGTTCAAGATGGAGTGCCTCGTGGGCTTCGGCTCGACGCCGCTGCCGCCGGCGTTCGCCCCGCAGCTGCTGCGGCGGAGACTGTTCTACTTCGGCATCCGCATGGGCATCCCGTCCGCGCTGACCATGTGCTCGCCGTTCACCGAGCTGAATGGCGGCGTCGGCGGCGGTGTCGGCGTCGAGTTGGCTCATTAGATAGCATCGTTCAGTATAATAGAGCGGTTGTGAGGAACCGTACACTCTTCTCATGCGTGGCAATGTGTCATTGAGGTGATGATGATGTTGTGGCATGATTTCCTTGAGGCATGATAAAGATTGCATTTTAGGATAGAATTTTGAATATGGTAAATATGATTGTAGATAAAATAACATTTTGTAAACTTAATGTGAATTGTGAACACATTTCAGCTCTCTGGTCATAAGATTCCGCAGTTCCCAGCCAATCGCCGCACTTCAAAAGTGCGAAGCCGCCAAAGCAGCCACTTTTCCATTTCCCGACGCGATTCGCCTCAACAATCACACAGCGTCGCCTTTTGAAAATCGTCCCACATTCTCGTTCGAAAATTTCAGATCCATGACCCCAAAAACAAAAAGGGGATTTAGGCGAATCTATTTTAAAGCTGGAGAAAATGATCGACGAGTGAAACGATGTGGCACGGCCCACATTTTTAACCTTGAAGTTTATATGATCAAAGTGTACCCTTTAGTAGCTACAGAATCATCTCTGTTAGGTTCGAAAATACAGTCTTGAGCTGTAATCGATAAACCTATAATACCCATACATACCCTATTGACCGCGATAAATATACAGAATTTATACAGGATTCGCACTCAGTAATTTGTCTGGTCAATAACTAATTGACCTTTTTTGGCCAATGAATCGGCGAGTGATAACGGAGAGCAAAATGACGAGTGAAGGATAATACTCCAAAATGTTGGTGCTTTGTGCCACATTTGAACATAACTGGGTCTCATATTTGGGTATTTAGTCCATAACTGGGTCTCACATTTGGGTATTCGGGCCAACCTCGCTCGATTTTTACACCTCATCAGACCGCGCATCATCGTCGGTGCAGGACGTGGCGGCTTCGCGTACCATCCGGCACAGCATACAAACCTCAAGTCATTCCCGCCAAGGGCGGCTGGTTCGGCCCGATGCCAACTGCTCCGCCTCGACTCTCGAGCCATCCCTGCCATCTCCGTCTGCACGGCGCGGCATTCGCGCATTGACCGCCGCTGCCTCCAAGCGATGCACAACCTGAGCGGGCTCGTGAACCGGGCGGGGCCGAGCGCGGCGCACGATGACCTCGAAGGTGGCGTGGCGCCTGAGCGTGCGCGGCTGCCGCCCCCGGCGCGCGGCGAGTCGACGCGGACGACCATGTACGTGCTAGCGTTCGTGGCGGCCCTCGTCATCCTCGTGACGGCCAACTCGACGCTCACAACCGACTCGGGGGTCATGGAGGCCATCGAGCGCGCGGCGACGCGCCACTTCCAGTTCACGGGCGACCTCCCGGCGCCGGGCTTCGTGCACCGCTCGTCCGAGTTCAAGAACACGAGCCGCGAGCGGGGGATCGTCATGTGCATGCACGACGGCGCCGTGCCCATGGGTCTGTCGCTGATCCGCGAGCTGCGCTGCCACGGCAACGAGGAGCTCATCCAGGTGTATCACTGCTTCCCGGACGAGATGTCGGCGGCCAACCGTGCGCTGCTGGTCGGCGCAGACGACCGGCTCGAGGTCGTGGACGTGTGCTCGGACCTCGTGGACCGCGGCATGATGATGCACGACCCCGCGCTGCACTTCCGCAGTTGGTGGATCAAGCCGCTGGCGGTGTACCACACCAACATCCGCGAGGTGCTGCTGCTCGACATTGACGATATCTTCATGCGGGATCCAGCGGTGCTGCGCGAGACGGAGGGGTACAAGCGCACGGGAACCACCTTCTTCTACGACCGCGTGCTGTACAGCAAGGAGTACTTCAACCAGGACGTGGACGGCACGCAGTACCTGCGCCAGCTCATCAAGGAGTTCAACTACACCAAGTTCGGCATCACCGGTCCGATCAAGCCGTCCGACCACTTGAGGACGACGTTCGCGTACCGCCGGCAGACGTCGCACGAGCAGGACTCGTCGGTGGTGGCGATCGACAAGGCCCGCGCGGGTCCCGCCATCGACGTCATGTACTACCTCATCACGAAGCAGCACTTCATCCACGAGTTCTCGTACGGCGACAAGGAGACGTTCTGGCTCTCGTTCGAGCTGGCGCACGTCGATTACTTCTTCTCGCCGTGGGGCGTCGGCGACATCTCATCCTCGACCAACAACGATATGAAGAACCACGAGGACTCGCTGTGCGGCAGCATCGTGCAGTATATGCCGGTGGACGACCCGACGCCCGAGTTCCTGTACGTGAACGGCAAGGCCATGCTCGACCCGCACCCGACCGGACTCGAGAAGTCGCGCACGGCGACCACCAACGTGCTGTACAACATCAACCCGACCCACATGACGCCGAGGCAGAAGCGGCGCGCAAACGGCCACACCAAGACGGGCTACAAGGACTTCTTCCCGATGGAGTGCCTCGTGGGGTTCGGCTCGACGCCGCTGCCC
The DNA here is from genome assembly GCA_003413675.1 of Phytopythium vexans. NCBI lineage: Eukaryota > Oomycota > Peronosporomycetes > Pythiales > Pythiaceae > Phytopythium > Phytopythium vexans. The sequence goes on from QLOC01000005.1 coordinate 498,054, forward strand.
GAGCAGTTCGCTCCCATCCTGCTGCGGCGCCGCATGTTCTACCTCGGCGCGCGCATGGGCGTGCTCTCGTCGCTCAACCTGTGCTACCCGTTCGACGGCATGGGCGAGGCGAACGCCACGGCGAGCACCGCCCCCGCGCGGACGAACGCATGAGCGGATGATCCTCCGCGCTCTCCGACTCGACGGAGGCTGCGTCCGCGGCACGTAAGGAAGCTGTGCGCGTCGCCGTCGAGTTGCAAGTAAAGATAACCACCATAGAAGTTCGTCGATAGCGATTGTAGTGTTGTGCGTTGAATGGAGCCGTTGAAGTGTCCGGTTCAACGGGATCTGGTTTTACGAATTGCGACAAAATTTAGCGTTAAAAATACGTCGCAAATAGCTTTAGTCGACTGACATGTGGTTCGGGGTAGGGTTCAATTGACACCAGTGACTGGCATACGTTTGTCTGCATGCGGAGGATTGCGCGCCGTCCAGATGGATAGCTCAGGAGCACTCTCCCAATAACACTCAACAACACTCAACAACACTCAACAACACAAAAAGCTGTCAAAAATCGAAATGACGAAATTAAACCGTTGACTTGTCAGCTTTCCTGTACAGCAAATACCGTACTTTTCGAACCCAACTCTCTATACATTCGAATATTTGACCCCTTGTCAAATCGTACATCTACTTCATATGGATTTCCCGAAATCCACGCTAAACTTCGCCACTTGCGACGGACGCAACGTCAACCCGCGCGTGTCACCCACCGGCGGCCGAACCCAGCAGCACTCGCTCTTCCCCACTTCCTCACTGTTTTTCGCTGCTCGCCATGGCTCCAGCATCGACCGACGCTGCCTCCGCGCGCGCCACGAGCGACGACAGCGTCGTGGTGGTCGCCTCCCCGAGCGACAATGAGCACGGCCAGCTGCTTCGTCCTTCGTCTGACTCCCCCAGCAAGCCCAGCAAGTCCGGCGTGGCGGACGGCCGTGTGCGGCGGCATCTGTGGCTGCTGGTGCCGCTGGCCGTCGCCTGCGTCGTCAGCGTGACGGTCTCGGTCGGCGGCTATGTATGGGCTCAGCGGGCGGCGCTGGCGGGTGGACAGGCGGCGGCCAGCAACAGCCTCGGCGGCGACAGCTTCGACATCGAACAGATCTCGGCCGCCATTAAGTTCAACGCGACTATCTGGGACTCACCCTACTACCAGCGCAGCGCCGCGTTCGACCGCAACGTGAGCCGCGACAAGGGCGTGGTCGTGTGCATGCACAACGGGATCATCGCCATGGGTCTCTCGCTCATCCGCGAGCTGCGCTGTCTCGGCAACCAGGAGCTAATCCAGGTCTACCACTGCCTCCCCGAGGAGCTCAACAACGAGAGTCGCAGGATGCTGCTGGACGCCGACGACCGGCTCGAGCTCGTGGACGTGTGCTCCGACATGGCCGCGCGCGGCGTTCTGAGTTCCAAGGAGGTCGCCAAGTTCCGCAACTGGTGGATCAAGCCGCTCGCGCTCTACCACACGGATATCACGGAGGTGCTCATGGTCGACGTGGACGACGTCATCTTGAAGGACCCGGCCGTGCTGAGAGAGCGCGAGGGGTACAAGAAGACGGGGACGACCTTCTTCTACGACCGCGTCTTCACCAATTGCCACCACTTCCTCAACGGCCGCGACGGATACATGCAGTACCTGACCAAGGTGCTCAAGACCTTCGACTACAAGGCGTTCAACCTCGACGGGTACGCGCCGTCCGACCACGTGCTCAACTCGTTCGCGTACGCCGGCAAGACTTGCCACGAGCAGGACTCGTCCATGGTGCTGATCGACAAGAGCAGGATGGGGACGGCACGAGAGATCATGTGGTGGTTCATCACCAAGGAGCGCCACCGGTTCGAGTACTCGTGGGGAGACAAGGAGACGTTTTGGCTCTCGTACGAGTTGGCGCACTTAGACTACTATTTCTCGCCATGGGGAGTCAGCGTCATCTCGGCATGGCCGAACAACGACATGAAGGACCACGCCGACTCGCTCTGCGGCAGCATCGTGCAGTACATGCCGGTGGAGGACGAGATCGCCGAGATGCTGTACGTGAACGGCAAGGCGCTGCTGAACCCGTTCCCCGAAGGCGTCGCCGAAGCGCAGAAGACGCGCAAGAACAACATGTTCAACGTGGCGCCGACCCACATGACTCCCCGGCAGAAGCGCAAGAAGGCCGAGAAGCGCGCGAGCACCGACAAGATCCTGTACTACTCCGAGTGCCTCACGGGACTCGGCTCGACGCCACTGCCTCCCGAGTTTGCCGGCATCTTGCTGCGTCGCCGGCTCTTCTACTTTGGTATCTCGACCGGCGTCCTCGGCGCGCTGCAGCACTGCGATACGTACGACCTCCGCCGACTGCTGGCCATCGACGAGAGCATCGCCGACTCGGACGAGTGGTGAAGCCAGCAGGCGACTGCGTAGACCATTAGACGGCTCAATATACTTACATCCCAATACGTCGCGGTTGTGTCAAATAGTTTGAGCAATTCTGCTGCGATCTGCGCGTGACGATAGCTATCAGTTTGTGGGCAGAGCACCACTTGCTTCGCCTTCATCTTAAGCAAGCAAGCGAGTTTAGCACTCGAATGTAGATCTACCAGGACTTCCAACGACAATCGCATGGTACGATTGGTTGCGCTTGGCCAGTACTCGACACCCAACCCAACATTCTCTCAGCAAAGATCATCAACGAACACAAAACGATGACAATGCATAACAAGGCAGCAAATACGAGCCAAATGGGGTCGATTAGGTGGTGCATGCACTAAAGTGTAGACGCCAGTGGCCAGCCGTCTTCATCCTGGTATCGACGACACCGCTGGCGACGTCACTGCCAGCGGCACACCGCTCACAGATCCTTCGCCGCGAAGGCGGCTGCGGCTTCCTCTCGTGCTTGCTCCAGCACGTTCTATACGACACACGACCAACACATCGTCAGCACTCGGCATCAATGCATGCGATACGTTCCCACTTCACCTTGGGCTCGCCAGCTGGAGCTCTCTTGGCGCTGACCGTCCTCTTCGGCGTCGCCTTGCTCCCACTACCCTCGCTCGCCACTGGCTCATCCTCCACATACACCGCGACGTCGCGCGCGCGGTCGAGCGCGGCTGTGAAGCCCGCGCGACACGCCTCCTGTCGGTCGATGGGCGGCACGCGCTGCAGCTCGCTGCACGCGTCCAGACGTAGCGACGTGATCAGCTTATCGTCCGGCTCCTTGTTGCAGTAGCCCTCACATCCCGCCTGCTTGCCTGGGATCAATCAACCCGTGAGGATGAGTTGGATTGCGGCAGACAGTTTCGACGAACATCAGCGCCTTACCGAGAATGTAGCCTTGGCCACAATTGTTGTACAGGTCCGGGCGGGGAAGTCGCGAGCGCCAAACCTCGCACGCCTCTTCCTTGTAATGAACGAGGTTCGACTCACAGTTCGACTGGCAGAGAACCGAGACAGACGCGACCTCCGACAGCCCGAGAGCGAGCAGCGTTGCAATCCACGTGATCTGCATCGTAGGTCCCGGTCGTCTACTAAAGCGAGTGAATGTCGTGACTTCGCGAACTCCTGGTCGTTGCTGGACTCGCGTGACAATTCGTGAATGAGCGGCGTCTGGTCGCCGGCTTCTCGATCGATGGATCGCGTCTGTTGGCGACAGGGGACAACAGCAACGAAGGCAACCAGACCGACCTTTGGACAACCGGTCTCGCACCCCTTTGCGTCCATCAAACTGCTCGCCTCTTCGTCATGTCGGCTCGCTCTATCAATAAAGTCACCCGTCGCACAGTCTCCAACATTCATGCCATAGTGTTTGCAAAGTCACCGGCTCCATCCACGCCACTCCAATGCGGCTCATAACACCGAAACAACTCGCGCATATAGCTGGTTCTAGGGTCCGTCGGGTTGTCCAACAATCACATACGAATCGGTCTTAGTGTCATCGACGATCCACTGGTCCAACGTGAAATAGATCTGGTCCATTGTCGGCCGTGACAGTGGGTGGACGTGAAAACACTTGTTCATCAAACCGCGATGCGGCGCTGGCAGCGTCTCAGGGATCGGCACATGCTGGCCCTCGAGGATCAGTGCGATGGCTTCCCGAGTCGACAGGTTCGGGAACGGCGGACTGCCGCTGAAGATCTCGTACATGAGAACGCCAAACATGTACGAGTCGGACTGGGTCGAGAACAGATGCGGCGGCAAGATCGATTCCGGCGCCATCCACTTGAGCGGACCGAAGCCGTGACCATCGTCGTCAAACAGGAACCCACTCTCGCTCTGTAGGCGTCGGGAGAGACCGAAGTCACACACCTTGACGCGGAAGTCTGCGTCAACGAGACAGTTGCGCGACGCAATGTCGCGGTGCAGGAAATGACCCTGGTGAATGTTGGCGAGTCCGTGGGCCGCGTCGCGTGCCATGATTGTTCGCGAAAACAGATTGAACTCTTTGTCCCCGCTAGAGCTGCTGCGAGACGAAAACGAGTTCGTCCGGATGCCCAGCACATCTTCAAGACTGCCGTTTGGAAGGTACTCGGTGACAATCGATGGAGGCGACGCACTGCTCGTATCGCCACCGGTCGAAATGCCGAGGAGTTCGACGACGTGAGGATGCTTGCCGAGCAATTGCATCACGGTGGCTTCATGACGCAGCTCTTCGATCGCATCGGAGCCGCCGTAGGCTTCTTCCCGCAGCGTCTTCACCACAACTCGCGCATCATTTGCAGTCCATCGCGCGAGCATCGCTGTTCCAAACGCGCCGCTCCCGATGGGCTCCAGCAGCTCGAGCTCGTCGATCGGAATCTCCCGGACATTGGCAACCACTTGCTTCATCTCAGATTCGAGAACTGCGACAGCAGACGGTGCGTATGCGTCAGCTTGGTAGCCTTCCATGTTCCTCTCATCAGAAACGCGGAGCCGAATGTACAGCATCGACACCTTGGTGCCGACTACCACTCGAGCGATGCACAAATCATCCTCCTGCTCCAAGGCTTCGTCATGATCCCATGTACTCTTCTCATCGTCAGTCCGCATCAGATCGAACGAAACACCGTCAACGTCCCCAGACCATCGAAATGACTTGCAATCATCGCCCACGACGCTGAAGTGAACGCTAGCCTCCATCGACACGGTCACGAGAGTGCCTCGTTCAATCTGCAGCGGCTGAACGCGACTCCCGCACTCTGCGTCGTTCCGCTCGAGCGCTGTCTCCAGCATACTCGCACGCTGCTGCTTCAGGTACGCCCAGATATCGAGGCGGAACGTCTCCCGACGTGTAATGTCCTTCGGACCAAACACGCTGAAGTACACCGCGTCCTGCGAGGCATCGCGCCACTCCGAGCCGATTTGGTTCGAGCGCTCATCCATTTCGTGGCTGTTCCAGCTCTGCGTGTCGGAGAAACTATCCTGAGATGCTTCATCATCAACAGAATCAACCTGCAGCGATCGGACGATTTGGCGCTCGATGTCTGCAGAGCCGTTGAACACTACCGACGGCTGGTGTGCGTGTGGGAGCATCATGAACCCACTCCCGTCTCCAAGCGCCAAGTTCGTGTCGCTGTACGCCACCTCAAAGCTGTCGTAGGCAACGCCTTCATACACCTGCGCCGTGACTGGAACAGCGTAGGCGAAGCCATCATATGACCTGGCGGCAGCAGTCACCGCGTCCACGTGCACCGCCTCCAGGGAAACTTCCTTGTTCATCCACGACTGCATGTGCTGCTGCGACAGATCGTACTCTTTCGAACCAGCACGAGCTGTCTCCTTACTGACCTTGTCGTCGTCGTCACCAAGGAGCTGAGACGGGATAATGGCGGTTCCGAACGGGGGAACCATCGCCGCGCCTCGCCGAACCCTCGGAGGTCCACCAGGTGCAAACGACTTCTTGTGGGAGTAGTACCGCTTCGGTTGTTTCTGCCAACACAACGATAACCAAAGTGTGAGTGGAGCGAACCTTAAAAACACAGCACCAACTTGTCGTACTCGGTTGCGTCTCAAGTTTTCCTCGTCGTCGGCCACAGAAGGACGCGCCGATTGGCGCCAGGAATTGCCAAGCCAGTCCACCATAAAGAAAGTCGCCAACTTCCATACGAGCGTGTGGTACAGCAGGTTTCGCGCTTGCGCGTTGAGACTGCACTCCATCTTGGACGTGACAGAGACAAAGTCAATGTTGCGCAGCCACTTGCGCTTCAAAAGCTCGTCAATCGTGAGCTTGGCCGCTGAAACACACAGAGAGCAACATCCATCAGCCTGACAATCGACTCTCAACACCACGAGATCGATAACTCACTCAAACACTCCACGAGCGTATCGCGGCACAGGGACGACAGGAACCCCAAGTGGTCCTCCACCGCCTTCTGAATCTTGCAAATGTCGAACCGATTCGCCGGCGTGTATGGCGCCATTGTGAGCTGAAACATGAGCATCCCGATGGCCGCCCTACTCGTAACAGGGTGAGAGGTGAGGCTAGGAGGCGAATTTGGAAGCAGAGGACTGCACTTACACATCGGCCGCTTTGTTCCGGTCAGTGGCAGGGACGAGGAGGCATCCCGAAACAACAAGGCTGACGTTCAGAAGCAGCGTGACACGGCCGTCTTCCACCTGAACACACAGTCACATTAATACCCATGCAATCATACACACAAACTCACAACACCATCAAAACTCGCACCATTACGCTGTCAGGTCGCAGCTCGCCGGCCAAGCTCAGTCCGTGCGCGTGCAGGTAGTGCACGAGCGAGGCGACCTGGAAGATCACGTCCCTCAGCAGCTGCTCCGAGACGGCTCCAGCCTGGGCAAAGCTCGCGAGCACGGACTCCCACCCCGCGCTAAACTCCTGAGTGACGACCCAGTTCTGGCCCGCGTCCCAAATGTGCAGCAGCTGCTGGAACTGACTTCCCGCGCGGGGTTCGAGCGACCGCAGCACGCGCTGCGCGTGCTCCATCTGCCTGCTTTCCACAAACCATCACCTCTGTCTCGTCAGCCTATTCCCGACGTCCCCCACTCTCGCCACCGCGCTCCAGACTTACCAGTCCGTGACGGCCGCCTTGGGGAAGCACGTGAGCAGCACCTGCGAATCCTTCGCGCGGTCGGCGGCGACGACTGTCGACCCCATGAGCCTCTGCCACTTCCGCTCCATCATGTGCTGCCATTGTCGCTCGCTGCTGCCTCCTCCATCTTCCCACGCACGCACGCACGTGTACCTCCCGACCGGAAACTGGTCGAACGTGGAATCCACCACCTTGGGCGGCGACGCGGGTCCCTTGGCCGCCCGGATGGCGTCGAAAACGTGCTCGGCGATCCCCAGGATCTCGCACTGCTGAGAGACGTCGCCGCCCACGCGGCCGCGCAAAAAGGGCGGCATGAGCGACTGGAGCTGCGGCGCGCGGTCCTTGATCTCGGAGAGGATCATCCGCCGCAGGGTGGCCCCCACGCCGCCGCCATCCGAGCTGGACGTGGCCATCACGTCCATGCTCCGGCTCGCCTTGCGGTCGAAAAGATGCTGCCGTTGCTTTTTTGGAGCGGGAGGAGAGGCTGTCGAAATGCCCGGCGTGAGAATGACGGTAATAGTGGGTTGACGACAGGTCATTTCAGCCAATGGGTGTACGTCGCGCAATTTAGCGTTTTTTCATTCAGAAATATCGCCATTACATCTTACAAAAACGTCACTATGCCTCGGCAAACAGTGCTTGTGTGGGTCCTGACTAGGATTGAGCAGAATTTCACACAGTTTATAACTGTGTGTGTAAAACTGTTTATTACTGTTTCGAATTTGTTTGTAACTGTGTGAAACTGTGCCGTTGGTAATTTTCATTTGCGGCGCCGTCAGCGCAAGACGGAATCTTGGAGGTGTGCCCGCGCCGAAGAGCAGAAGGGAAGCTGTAAGAGAGGCGCAGGATAGCCGATGGCGATGACGAGCAACGCGCCAGTCAACAGTATCTGTGTGCGTGTCCAGTGTCCGAGCTTCTAGCATTTGCTGTTCGGGATGTGAACTTGGTCGCCGACATCTGCTGTCAGGTTCAACGGCGGTAAGTTGCTATTACTGCCTCAAACTTCGAGCACACTGCGCAGCGACACATATTCACGCAACTGATCAAGGTGGCCAACGGCGCTACTAAGCGCACATGACAGTCTCGAGAGACAGTGAGGAGATTTTGCGCCATTGAGAGCTGTATTTGCGGTGGGTGCAGGATGATGCATAGGCCCTACGTTTAGCTGACTGCTAAATTCGCCGACAAATCCACGGCTCATGTTATCGTCACCATTGAGAGCAGCAGCTGCATGGCCACCCCGCCGACGGCACTCGCGTTACTCGTGCTGTCGACGATTTCTCTCCGGGACAGTTCGCCCAGTGGCCACCAGTCGGTGGAAGTCATGTTTTGTCGCCGCAAATGTAGAGCATGCCCGAGCTGGTGAGGCGTTCTCACGAGTGGGAATTCCCTTCGACTCTTGATGTGTTGGCAATGTCGGTCCACACAGTGTTACGCACGGATTTTTCTGACTTGGCTGACACGCACAAGCAGGTCCACGAGGCTCTACCACCTCGATGCGGCCAAACTCACGACGCACGAGCCAGACGTGATACTGACGCACTGTTTGTGCAAGGTGCGCTCGACCGACCTCGCGTCCGTCGAATCGTCGCTCGACCTGCTATGTCCAGGGGTGGCAACCTCAAACTCGATCGACAGCACATCGACCTGCCCGTTCCCGCCACCGGGCACGGATGCGGCACAATTGACTCAAATCGTGACGACGAACCCTTTCAGCCTCAAGGACGCGCTCGTACGGCAGTTTGAAGATCTTGGGGTCAAATTGGACATCACCAAAGAGGGCAAGGCGATGATACAACAGCATTTGGAGAAACTCAAGGAACTGCAAACGTTGGCCAAAACCCTCTCCAAGAAGAACAGCAATGGAGGGACAGTCAAGCGCCACGTGTTACTTGTCGAGCGGATGGACCCGCTCTTCATCGGAAAGCACGGATGGATGCGCGACATCATTAAAGCCGCGGGGGGACACGTCGTTGAGTCGATCGACAAGGACCACGATGGAAACCTACCACATGGCGATGCAGTCATCGTCGCTTGCAGTGGGTTGAGTCTCGAGAAGACGCGGTCAGAGATTGAACAAGGGAAGGTCGGAGCCTGGTGGCACGAGCTGTTTGTCAGCACTCGACGGCCGACCCCCATCTACCTCGTCGACGGCACCTCCATGTTCTCGCGACCCACCCGACGACTGTTAGTCGCGCTCGAGTTGCTCGTGCACGTCTTACACGAACCCGACACCGAGTGGGTCGCCAAGTAAGCGTTCCCGTTCGAGAGTCCTCCCAACGCTCGCACCGATAGCACCGATACCCAGCATAAACACCAAACCAGCGCTCTCGCCGGAACTCGCAGAGATCGAGGAACTTCACCGGATCGCGTGCGACAACAAGCAAGCCACATACATCGACCCCGCGACGGGGTTCACGGTCATGACGGCCTACATCTTGAAAGAGCGGCAGGTCTGCTGCGGCAACGGGTGTCGCCACTGTCCGTACGCGCACGCCAACGTAAAGCACGCGTCGATGCGGAAGAACTCGCGAGTTGGGAACGATTTCGACGGCCGCGGGTGGCAAAATCCTATGCTCGAGGCGGTGTTAGTGGCCAAATTATGTGGCCAGAGGACGTCGAACACGTTGAAGCTCAACGCAGCGCCGACAAGGCGATCAGAGACAACCTCGCGTTGGTCTGGAGCAGTGGCAAAGACTCGTTCCTGGCGCTCACCTACCTTTACAAATCGTATGCTGAAGCGGAGAAGCCCATGCCACGCGTTGTTCTGTTCTCGACGATCGACCTGGAGACAAACACCGTGCCGATCCAGAACATCGACGTGCCGACCCTCAAGGCGCAGGCCACGGCGCTCGAGCTTCCACTCTGCTTCATGTCGGTACAGATGGGCGGTACGCATGCCTCGTCCGTCAAGAAGGCGCTGAAGGAGCTGTCGGACAAATTGAAGCAGGCACCGATCCAGTCGTCGATTACGAGACTGGCGTTTGGAGAATTTCATCTCGAGGATATTCGCGAATGGCGCGAGAAGGCGTTCGGTGACGAGTACGTTTTGGTGTTTCCAGTGTGGAAGAAGGACTACCGTAGCGAGATACTGGCGGGGCTTGAGACGCTGTACCACCGCACAGGCGCTCATCTCTACTGCTCATATGTGGACATGGACCAAGTGGACGGCGACTCGGTCGCGTGCCGCGTTGGGTCCGAGTATGATTGGAAGCGCGTGGATGCGTTGAACCGCTCACATGGGGAAGAGGGGAAGAGTGTCAGGTTCGTTCTTGCCCGGCTTGACAAGAACATACAAGAGTCGTTTCAAATGGATTGGGCAAACGGACATTTCGCTAGCGTCTGATACGCCGATTACCGAGGCGGTCAAGGCCGAGAAAGCCGACGGAACGCAGCTTGACGGCGAGGCGACGCCCAAGATCTCGATCGACGAGGTGGAGGAGCACCTGCACATCCTGCAGCAGCTCGAGCTGTCGGTGGTGCAGAGCCTGTAGGAGCTGAACCAGCAGGCCGGGTCGCCCCGGCGACCTGGCGAGGCGTCGCGTGTGGCGCACGAACTGCTCGCGGTGCAGCAGAACCTGAAGAGACTGGCGCTGGGACTCAACGGCACTATAGCCGAGCTCGAGCATGGCCAGGAGCTTACGTGGTGAGTAGAATATCACGTGCACTGGCGGGTTGAGCAACACACCGTTGTTCACAACAATGCAGATGCACTTCCATTGATAAAAACTACACGGTAAAGAGCAAGGAAGCGCGATTGCTCGTTGGCGTTCCTGTGGGTGTCTGGCGCGTGTTTCCTGATTCCGCCCCGCCATTTTCGCTCTGATCTGGGTCGTCGAGCACTTCCACCTCACCGTCACGGTGCTCAATGAACTCGGACGCTTCGGGGTAGAGTTGGTAAAGGATTTGATCTGCAGCGCCTTTCTCACCGATGTTCGAGTACACAAGCTTGTTCACGCTTTCGGAGGACAAGCGATTGCGTCGCAGTGAGTGAATGAAACCATGTATGCTCCAGCTGCGTTCGCTCGCAGCGGAGGATGTCGGAATCGATAGAAGTCGAATGGCAAAAGTCTTCAGTCTTGGATACTTAGTTGATAGCATCCACCAATCAAGCGGGCTAAATGCAGCATACTTGTCAATCTCGGCCTTGGTCCAGTTCATTTTTGCTCTTACAAATACGACCAACTCGTTGTGAAAGTCAGAAGGCTCGACTGAATCAGGGAGGCCGACGAATATTGCAAGCTCAACAGTTGAAGCGATTACATCAATCGGGTCGTCCCCGGCGGTTGCAACAGGCTTTGAATGATCAAGTAGGAAGGCTGCACGCATTGAATCCGTGAATAAAAACTTTTCCCGTTCCTTGACCATGTTAATCACCGTCGATTTCATTACAGCCTCCTCATGTGGGGCTGGTGTCCGGAGAATGCCCTTGAGCCAGACAAACAGGTGCTTGATCATAGACAAACAGCACGTATCCATCTCAAACTTGGCCAAGCATTCATCAATTGATGCAACAACTCGTAGCACTACAGCAGCCCGCCTCCAAAAACCATCGTCGGCAATAATCGCTTGAACCTCGTCGACCTTGTCTTGAGTGTTGGCAAATCTGCGCATCAATTCGCGATCAGCAAATGTTGCCGATATTACGGCACGATTGTCAACTACGCTGCGTATACACTTCTCACATGAATACCATCGAGTTTTGACTGGCAGAGCCAGCGCTCGCCGTTTGTCACCTGGGGTTTTGAAGATGTGCTTCTGGATCGCGCGAAAGCGATCCAATAGTGCATGCCGTTGTTTAATGAACATTGTCAGCGTCTTGGCTCGTTCAAGCACCCAATTGAACTCTTCCAGCTTGAATACATCTCGCATAAGTAGATTCATAGTATGTGATGCGCAACCGTTGCAAATCAGTCCACGGCCGGAGGATCGTAGGATCTGCCAGGCGCCCTTCATATTGGCTGCATTGTCTGTCACTATAGAGAACACAGCCTTACGTCCGAGCACAGCTTCCACGTCGTCGATAACCTCGAGAATCTGCTGAGCAATACATTCCGAAGTATGAGCCTGCCCTCCGGCAGACGTGGATTTCCAAAACATGGGCTTCATGTTCGGATTCACCAGCACATAGTTGATAATGCTCTCGTTTCTGGGGTTGGACCACCCGTCCGTAACCAGAGAGAGCGTCGATTGTCGAGACAAAGCGTCGAGGACACCAGCTTTCTCGCGTTCGTAGGTTTTAATTAGAAGCGACTTTGCGACTTGGAATCTTGATGGCACGTCGTCCTCATCGTCAAACATGGCGCGAAAAAACGGATCTTCAACTACACGAAACGGAATACCAGTAGCAAATATGGCCGTGGCAATCGCCATTTGGCGCTGCTCACGGGAGAGCTTCTTCTTCTTCTTCTTCTTGCTCTTTTTGCTCGTGGAGATGCTGGTACCAGGTGTACGCCTTGAGGAATCAAATAGACGCTTTGTAATTGTTGGCATAGGCGTTCGATCACTTGGTTCCCTGAGACGGACTGGTGTCACGAGTTTGCGCCATTTCCCTTCCCTTAAACCGGCGTCGTACTTGATCCATTCCTCCTTGTCAGCATCCAATATTGACTTGCATTCAAGCACGTGAGGCAAAAGGTGCCGCGCCGGCTGAGCATTTACAATCTCGAACCCACAATTATTGCATCGCACATCGCAATCGCGCTTGCCGACGCCTTTGTCGACTGTGATCGTGAACATTCACCACAGGCTGCTCTTAGGTCGGCCCATCGTGTTCGTCAAGTCAAACTTGGTGAACAGCTCAATGAGCATTGTAGAGATATCCTCCACGTTCCTAATTGCTTGATCTTTTTCATGTGAACTTTGAACTGATTACTACACAAATAATTAGGAACGGAGGGGAGAATGTAGTTTTCACATCATATATATTCGTGACGAGATTTTCACACAGTTTTAAACTGTGTGAACTTTGTGTGATACTGTTTGTAGCGAATTACAGAGTTTCTAACTCCTCAAAACTCAACACTAGTCATGGCTCACACTTTGTCTCTCCTGTAACCACATGCTATACTAAAGTTCAATGATTTTGAATAGGCATATAACAACGTAATATAATACTCTCCCACAGTGACATATATGACATTAGACAGGTACATGACGAAGGACAAGGTACGATTCGGGAGAGGCGACGACAAAGGCAAGCAGTGTTTCAGTACTTTATTTAATTCATGTCCGTACTCCAGGTTTTTTAACTCTGCAAAGTTCATGCAAATGCGAACTTCCGAGTATACAAAAACCTATATAAAATGGAATCGGCGATTCCATCACGAAAAAACGTCGATTTTTGCATTGATATATGTTAATAGAGTACTGATACAAGACTAATAATGCACCATTACGTGCCTAAATAGCTGCTAACCCATCAACATTGGTTAATGTAAATTACGAAATTGCAAGGATTACACATTACACTGAGCAATAATTAAGGCAACGCTATTTTTTATTACCTTTTATATCGTATACTATGTAGTGTCACAGGTTGCAAATGAAAATCTTGAGTAAATAAGATATAATACCAGATTTACTTCTTTGTATTCAAGACCTCTCAAAGATGTTCATCTTGTAGGCGCATTTATGCAAGCGCTGTACTGTATCAGACTCGTGTTCGTTGTTAATATGGCCTTGTTCGCTGTTAATGTAAATTGTCTTTGAAATCGAACTTACTGAAATCTCAGACAGTACTCCAATTTTTTTTCCTCCTGCATCGCATGCTATATTATGGTTTCGTGATTTTGAGTGGTTTCAAATTGCAACGGTATCAGATTTCCGCCTCATTCTTGCGACCACCTAGCATATTCAAGCGGAGCTAAATCAGATCCTGAGCTGATAAATATCTGAGACGTGAGCAGAGAGGCAGATATGACATTAGATAGTGATATGACGATGGACGAGGTGAAAGTGGATAATTTTTTAAATAAGGGTAGCAATACGGTAAATCAGGGTTACGTATCGATAGTTACCCAAGTGTAAAACCCAGTTTTTTAAAACTATGGGTATAAAGCACCAATATTTTGTAATTTCACTCGTCATTTTGCTCTCCGTTATCACTCGCCGATTCATTGGTCAAAAAAGGTCAATTAGTTATTGACCAGACAAATTACTGAGTGCGAATCCTGTATAAATTCTGTATATTTATCGCGGTCAATAGGGTATGTATGGGTATTATAGGTTTATCGATTACAGCTCAAGACTGTATTTTCGAACCTAACAGAGATGATTCTGTAGCTACTAAAGGGTACACTTTGATCATATAAACTTCAAGGTTAAAAATGTGGGCCGTGCCACATCGTTTCACTCGTCGATCATTTTCTCCAGCTTTAAAATAGATTCGCCTAAATCACCCTTTTTGTTTTTGGGGTCATGGATCTGAAATTTTCAGTCTGGCACAAAGCACCAACATTTTGGAGTATTATCTTTCGCTCGCCACTTTACTCTCCGTTTTCACTCGCTGACTCATTGGCCAAAAAAGGTCAATTAGTTATTGACCAGACAAAGTACTGACTGCGAATCCTGTATATTTATCGCGGTCAATAGGGTGTGTGTGGGTATTTTATCTTTATCAATTAAAGCTCAGGACTGGGTATTCGAACCTAACAGAGGTGATCCTGTACCCACTGGAGGGTACACTTTGATCATATAAATTTCAAGGTTAAAATGTGGGCCGTGCCACATCGTTTCACTCGTTGCTCGTTTTCACCCGCCAAAAAATAGATTCGCCTAAATCACCCTTTTTGTTTTTTGGGTCATGGATATGAAATGTGAGGTGACCCTCAAAATGGATTTTTGTGTTTCCGACTGTGCGCACATGGAGCAAAGATAAGACGCGATGGGTGGACTCTGGCTGGCATGCCACTGTCCGCTCAAGATGAACCGATCGAGCGCATGGATTTCCGCGCACGAAAGTGCAGGTCCCCACGCACGCCCGCGGTGCGGCCCGTGATGGCTGCGCCTGGTTTCTGGCCAATCTTCACCGTGGCAGCCACAATTTGTTGCGTGTTGCACACATGCTGAAATCGAGATAAATACACTGACCTGATTTGCCGCTTGTGGCTGGCTAGAAACAAAAAGTTCCAGGGTCACGGTACTACTCCACGGTACTCTCGCTTAAAGTGAGATGAGATGTGTGACGGGGTTCGGGGTTCTCGCCGATAGGTTCGCGCTGTCAGGCAGATGCAAAGCTCGGCCGCATTGAGCAGAACGCCGCCGCGCCGAGGAACTCGTCGAGTGCAATGAAGGCGCTCCGCGCGGCCGTCTCGGGCTCGCGCGTGCGCTACATGAAGGACGGCTTCGACCTGGACCTGACCTACATCACGGACCGGCTCATCGCCATGGGCTACCCTGCCGCGGGCGTCGAGAAGACGTACCGCAACGACATCACCGAGGTGCGCACTCTGCGGTTGATTGCAAGCGATGACGGCTGGATCTGACGGCTCTGTGGTTGTCTGCAGGTCGCCAACTTCCTCAACTCACACCACCCGAACGTGTACCGCATTTTCAACCTGAGCGAGCGGTGAGCGGTCCTGTTCTCGAGATCAAGGCTGAGTGGACACTGCCACGATGCTAACAGTTTGGGATGGGTATATGTGCCTGTCTGTCGTGTGTGTATTGGCAGTAAGTACGACTACAGCAAGTTCGAGGACCGCGTGTCCGAGTGGGGCTTCCCGGACCACCACCCGCCGCCGCTGCAGGTGCTGCTGGACATTATGAACGAGATGATTGAGTGGACGGCCAAGAGCTCCAAGCACGTGGTGGTCGTGCACTGCCTGGCCGGCAAGGGCCGCACGGGCGTCGTGTGCTCGTGCTACCTGCTGCTCACGGGCTACTACGGCAGCATCTTCCGGCTGCGCAAGGAGCGCGAGCTGCGCGAGCTGGCGAACGCCTCGATCCGCGACTTTTGGAACGCGCGCGGCCAGGGCGTCCGCTACCCGAGCCAGGCGCTGTATATTTATTACTTCATCAAGGTGGTGCGCCGGCTCGGCCGCACGCCGACGCAGATCCCGCCGCTCCTGCCAGCCAAGAAGATGGTGAGTGGCTGCTGCAGTCCGCGAGTGTTTCGGTTCTGGTTGTAACAGTGATGTTGTGGCGTGCAGTTGCTGAAGCGAGTGGTGCTGCACGGCATCCCGGACTACGAGGCGACGGCGCGCGGCGGATGCACGCCGTTCCTGCAGGTGCTGCCAGCGCCATGGCAGCAGTTCAAGCCGAACCTGTACTACAACAGCGCGTGGCAGCGACCCAAGTTCGAGACGTACATGCCGGACCCGAGCGGCACGATCGTGTTTGAGGTGTGTATGCGCCAAACATTTGGAGGAGTACTTGACACTATTGAGCTGACGCGTCGCTGCTGCTATGTGGGATAGATCAACTGCGTGATCCAGGGCGACACGTGCATCCGGTGCTTCCACGCCAACACGGCCAACATCATGGGCAAGCACATCGTGCAGATGTTCCACATCACGTTCAACACGGACTTTTTCCACAAGAATGTAGGCATTGCACCTGCATATCGAGTGTGATTGAGAGAACTCCTGCTGACTTGACACAATGTTCCACAGAGCGATCTGTATCGGCTTCCGAAGGAAGAAGTCGACGAGGCGACCCGCAGTCGCCGGTACCCTGCCAGCTTCCACGTCGACTGCCACGTCGAGGTGCTCACTGCTGGACGCAACGACATTCCTGAGGACCCGTCGATCATGACGGAGCGCGACCGGATTTACCCGAGCGGCCACCCGAGCTTACCGAATCGTCCGGCGTCGGAGTCACAGGCAGTTCAGCCCGCGAGGGCTGTCGCGGAAGAGACCCCGACGATGATGGGGTGGTTGTACAAGATGGGCGGCTTTGTCAAGAACTGGAAGCACCGGTGGTTCGTCGCGCGAGAGGGCAAGCTCACGTACTTCCACGGCACGAACGACCCGACACCGCTCGGAAGCGTGGATCTCCAGGGCGTGACCGTCGACGTGTGCGAGCCCAACGAGATAAACGCGCGGAACCAGTGTCTGCACTACTTCAAGGTTGTGCCGCCGCGCGCCGGCATGCGCACGTACTACTTTGGCGCTGACAAGGAGTCGGACATGATCGCGTGGATCGGCGTGTTGGGAGCGCAGTCGTGCTACGGCATCACGCTCGACAGCGAGCGGCACAGCAGCCAGCTCCGTGGCCCAGTGCCGCGGTCGCTTGTGCGGAGCCATACGTTCACGTCGACTCGGGAGCGTCCACATTCGTCTGGGAGTGACAGCTTTTCAAACAGCAGCGGCGCTCCACCACCGTCGGTTCTGTTCAGTGGACCGGCGACGAGGAGCAGTGAGCGTGCGAGTCTGCCGAGCAATCCGATCCACGCGGGGTCAGGACGACCTCCAGCCTCGGGGTCGAATGGGCTGCGTGGCAGCGACATTGCTCCGCGAGCCTCGGTCGAGGAGGGGTTCGATGAGCGGTATCTGTCGTCACAGAACGAGCCGACATATCATCCATCGGTTCCTGTCGATATGAGCTCGACCATGTCGGCTGCTGAACAGGCTACGCTACTCCAGGAGGTCGACAGCTTCCAGGGAGGCTACATTTACTCGGCGGACGAGCTGGAAGAGGCTGCACAGCTTCAGCAGTATATGCGTGCGACGCAGATGCCGCCAAGCGACGAACATGGAGGTTCTGCGACCCCCGTGACGCTCGCCGGTGCTGTCCAACGACTGATGGCGCAGCAGCAGCGCAACGGCGCCGAGCAGCTGCTGACAGAGGTGGTGCTGACTCGGTTCCCGCGCCTTGTGGACGCAATGGACTACGACCCGCTCGCGTTCACGCAGATGATTGCGGGGAACGACATCTCGTCCGGCAATCGGCAGTCCGCGTCCCATGTGAGGCCGTCGTCGGCTGGTCGAGCCACCTACTTCTAGTCGGTCAATCGGACAACCAGTCTGTTTCGACATCGAAGCGAAGCCAGGACTGCCAATTTCTCGAGTTGACACGTATTTGAATCAATGTTAGGACTCGAGCCAGCAGTTTTAACTGCATTGACGTACTTGAGGGTTGCGCTGCTCACTCTATCGCAGCACGAGTTGGATGGTAGCGAGGGTGGAGAAGGCGGTGGTGACGACAGCGAGCACAAGCAACAGACCGAGGCGAATGCGCGAGCTGCGAGCGGATCTCCACGGGAAGAGCCGAGCGTAGAACGCCGTGGGCAGCAGGTAGCACAACGCGAGCAGGATGCTGGCGCCGACGAAAGAGAAGACGACCTGGATGCCGGGAACGTGCAGCGCACACAGGATCTGGGCCGTGAGCAATGCAGCCGAGATGGCGAGCTGGACCGGCAGTCCTCCGCGTTGGCACCACGGGTGGGTGTCATGCACCAGTCCTCGCAGCGGGTGAAACAGCAGCGGGAAGGAGAAGAGGATCGTGAAGAGGATGGCAACGCGCGGCACGGCCATGATGGGGTCGTGCGCGAGGTTGAGCAGGATGTTGCCCTGCGTCGCGCGGCCGTAGATGGCGGCGGCGCTCACTCCGAACAGCGCATACAGCGCCACACACGCGCTGATCGCGAGCGCCAGGTGCACGCGCATGACGCTCTCCGCCTGCCGCAGCGCCAGTGGGTATGCGTCCATGCTCTCGATCGTCGCCATGGCGATAGAGCCGCCAACTCCGAGCGAGACTTGCTGGGTCTGGCGCTTCTTGACGTCGGCAGCGACGAGCTGCACGACGAGCGGGATGACGTTCAGGTGCAGCATGAAGGTGAAGTTGTAGATGCCGACGGCCTCAGCCACCCGCCACAGGATCGACGTCTCGTGTGTGTCGGCAGCTTCATGATCTTCGTCGGCGTAGTGCGGGACAGTCGCCGCGCGGAAGACGACGGCCCCGACCAGGTACAGCGTGAAGACGAAGCCGAGGTACGAGGAGAAGCGTAGAGCCGAGATGTTGCGCGCCAGTCCGCCGAGCGGCAGCCCAACCGCCAGAAACACCACCCACGTCGTCAACGCCGCCGTTGTGTCCGTCGGCGGTGTCGTCGTCACGAGACCCACGAGCGTCGGCGCCATGTCGCGCACCACGCGAACGCAGCCGACGCAGGCGCCGAAGACAGCGACAGCGGTGAGACCACCCGCGAGCTGAGCGAGTCGCGGCCCGCCGCAGGCCAGCGCCAGCGTCTGGTACGTCGCCGACCGCTCCTGCTGTGGCGCTGACGTCTCGGCGAGCGCCATGGCGACGTGGACGCGCAGGATGACGTCGGCCGTGACCCCCATGGCGATCCCCACGACCGCCAGCGTCAGCATCGCCGGCACCGGCTCCAGCAGCACGAACGTGTAGGGCACGGCGAGCGTCCCGGCGCCGACCGCCGACATGAGCAGCGTCAGCGTCAGCGGAGCCGAGGCAGCCACGGCCGCCAGCCAGCGCGCGATGGCCGCCGTCATAGCAATCGGCGGACGATCATCGAGCTTGGAGGTGGCGTCCGCCTCTGGCTCAGTTTCGGGAACGATCAGCGGGAAGCCCGTCTCGAACGACGCGTTCCGGTGGCGGATGCGGCTCGGCGTCGGCGTGGACGAGCGGGAGCCAGGCGCCAGCAGCGGCAGCGCCTCCGAGTCGCGACCTCGCGAGGACATTGTCGTCCGATCTGGTTGTCAGGAGGAAGTCGGTCCGACACCACGTCGGATTTGCGGCTAGAAAGTGCGTCGCACGATTCACGAGCATACCAACTGGTTTAAGAGCGTTTTGTACGGTTGAAGAGCGCATAATCTTTGATGGGCATCAATTACAAGGAATGTGACATTGGTCGCTGCTTTATAGACCACAGCCACCGTCACCCGAAGGCCCCTCACGCGCGCGGGTCGCGCTGCGCGTCGTCGAGCGGGCGGGACGGCTGGAGGACTCTAGTTCGCGCGAGCATTTGGTCTTCATGCACTCTTCTTGATCATCGCACTGCTTCTAAACGCGCCGCGGCTACAGCATCTCGAGTATCGACTGCGCGCGGAGCTGAAAGTCTTCCTGGTAGTTGGCCAGCAGCGGGCGTAGCAGGTTCGAGACGTCGAACGCCGACAGCCGCTCGCTCGGGCGGTCCGCGAGCAGCAGGCCGCGGAAGATCTCATAAATAACCGGGTGGAAGTCGATATCGCGGAAGCAAATGAGGCAGCCATCCTGCCCGAGGCACGACGAGTAGCCGGGCATCCCGGCGTGGCACAGCAGGTTTGTGCACCA
Source organism: Phytopythium vexans (assembly GCA_003413675.1). Lineage (NCBI taxonomy): Eukaryota > Oomycota > Peronosporomycetes > Pythiales > Pythiaceae > Phytopythium > Phytopythium vexans. Next base: position 518,340 of record QLOC01000005.1, read on the forward strand.
GTTGGTGTCGCACACGAGCGCGAGCTGGCCCTTCGGGTAGCCGAAGCACAGTAACTGGTACAGCTACAGCACAGACACAAGCAGCAACATCATAGGTCAGTCTACGAGTTATACCACAACACTTGCCAATGCGATACCATCACTTACCAACACACCCGCGGACCACATGTCGGCGGCAGCGCCGAGGAAGCCTGGCCGCGGCGACGGGTGCTGGTTGTGGCTCCGCACCTCGTGGGCCACGTACAGCGGCTTGAACTTGACGAGCCGGTCGTGCGCGCCGGCGTAGCCGTTGTTGGTCATGATCTCGGAGCTGCCAAAGTCGATGATGCGAGGCTGGTCGTGCGCGTCGATCACGATGTTGCACGGGTCGATGTCCAGGTGGCACACGTTCTGCGCGTGCATGTACGCGAGGCCCTTCATGACGCCGTCAAAGATGTGCAGCGCCTCGAGCATCCACGCCTTGGCCACGAACGTGTTGACCGTGCGCTCGAGACCCGCGAGCTCGACGGTCGCCATCGTCTGCACGAGCCGCTCGACCGCGAACCGCTTGTACTCGGTCAGCCGGTGCTTGGCGTACATGATGAGGCTGCCGTTGGCCGCGAGGTCCATGGCGATGTACTCGTTGTGCGCGTCCGAGAGGCACTCCCACTGGGAAAAGTACGGCGAGTGATAGAAGCCGGCGAAGCCCGCGGGCTGCAGCTGCGCCATGACGCGCACCTCGTTGAACACATCGTCGTGCTGCAGCTCGAGCTGCGCCTTGGACATGATCTTGACGGCCACGTCGAACACCGGCGCGTCCGCGTCCTGCAGCCGCGCGCGCTGGAAGTACTTGCCGTAGCGCACGACGCCGCAGCGGCAGAGGCCGATGTTGGCTCCCTCGCTCTGCGTCGCCTCGGGCGTGGCCAGCGGCTCCTGCTGACCGGCGTGCAGGAAGCACATGACGCCGCCCTGGTCGTCGTCCCACGGCAGGAAGAGCACCGGCAGCTGCAGCTCGAAAGGAGGGTACCGCGGCGGCACCCCGCGGTGCGTGTAGGCCGCGTACCGCGCCTCGCCGCGCTGCCGGTTGTACGCGAACACGGTCTGCTGCAGCGCCTCCATGCCGCTTTTGTTGTCGCTCTCGGGGGTCCCGCGCGGCGCTGGGGGAGCGGAAGACGCAAAGTGCGAGGCGGCCGGCCAGTGGAGCGCGGCGCGAGTGGCAGTGGCAGTGGCAGCGGCGACTCCCGCGCGCGTCCCGCGCCGCCCGGAGGAACGTGCGCGCTGACTGCTGGAAGAGGAGGGGGGAGTGGCAACACGGACCCCACTCACGCCATGCCGCAGGCGAGAAGCAGATGGTCTCAGATATTGCTCTCTGGTTCAGTTTGTAAAAACCGCTGTATATTGAATGCGATTATGCTCATGATATACCACGTTTTCAGGTATGTAGCGGACTCTTATCTGATGATTGCGCGCGGACTCAGATCATGCTGCGGATTGACCTGGGGCGTCATCATTGGCTTGAGCAACATGGCTGCGACTCACGCGGATGTGGCTGCGCGGCTTCTTTCGTGTCGCACCGACGAGCACCGCTCGAACGGAGTGTTGGACGCACCGCTAACTCATGGGTTGAGAGCGGCCGCGCGTTCGCGCCGCATTCGCCGCGCGCGAGTTTGCCTTTCGCCATGCAAAGCTCGACACGTGCGCCACTCAACGGCAACAAAAGTGCAAGATGGGACCAAATGGGTTGAGATATGAGCGCATCTCCAGCGCGGCTGGGAAGGTTGCGGACTACAGAATATCCACTACGGGTATCCACTGCAAGTATCCGCTACACGTATCCTCGAGTGGGGGTCGCGCGCTTGAGCGGCTTGAACTCGAGCAGCGTGGAGGACCAGCGGCTCGGCGACTGGTACAGCGACGACGACGACGACGAGTCCGCCACTGCCACGACCGTGCTCGTCCTCGGTGTCGCGATCTCCACGACGCTGAGGGAGGTGCTCGTCGGTGCCTCCTCAGTGTGGCGGCGATCCTTGAATGCTGCACCGCGCGAGGAGCGAGTCCAGCGGAGCAGCGACGACCACAACGACGGAGACTTGCTACCCTTGCGACTGCTGTCGCGGACGAAGGTGCTCGGCGTCATGCTGCTCGCGCGGGAGTACGGAGTCGCTCTCGCGCTTGAGTCGGATCTGGGGAGTATCTGAATGGGTTGGTTCTCGGCGGATGAAGACACATTCGCACCACGATCGCCATCGGAGGGAACTGCTAGTGTGTCGTCTTCGCTCGGCGTTCCTGGCGAAGGTGGCAGTCGGCGGCGCCACCACAGCAGCCACATCGCCACAATAAGGACGAGGCCTACACACCCAGCGATGACGTGAATGGCAGCGACTGGCGCGGTCTCGTCGACGCTTGTATCATTTTGCACCTTGAGAACCACCTTGTCGACGTGCTGCGTGCTGTGGGCGACCAGCTCGGACGACTTGGCGAACAGGCCGCCGGGCACAGACGTGAGTGGCTGCAGCACGGCGACGCTGTGCGACTCGCCATCCAAGTCGCTGCCGAGAATTAGCGCTGGAGTCGCGGCCATGGAGACAAGTGCTGGATGGATGGAGAGGAATTGGACACCGACGCAACAGGGCGTGAGCCACAAGGCCAATGACAGTTTGCTACCAGACAGAGGTCGTACTTGTGGCGACCGCGAGACTCGTCCACGCGTAGTCTGCCGCCATCGTCGCTGATGGTCGCGTTGCCTGGAAAAGGGACGGACTGACGGGATCGGACACTGGCCGACGACGGAATAAGATTTGGTTGCACGGGTGTAGGCACGACTGTGCGAATATCGCGTTCGCTTAGGAACATCGGCGATCAACCAATGACGATGTTGGCGCAGATCGACTGCCTCAGTCGGTGTTGTCGCCGGGTGATCGTCACACGCAAGACCATGCGTCCGAATTGTAAACCATCGAGCCACTGCTGGTCTGCATTACTAATAACTCTGAGCGACCTCCAGCCATGGCGGAGTCGCACAGCAGCACTGACAGGTCGGTCAATGATGCGGCAGGCTGGCAGCGTTGGTCGATATCCATGGCCTCGATTTGTCTCGCAATGCTGTGACCCAAAACTTCTAAATGAAGTTTGGTTGAAGTTTGAACCTAGCATTCAGTGCGCGAACTTTACCAAACACGACCACCCTACCCACCGAACTTTGCACAACAGGAAGATCGCAACAAAACACTCCAGACACGATATCCGTCCGAATTTGTATTCCCATCTCTCACGAGTCTATCACAATCTTAGTCAAACCTTGTCAACTTCCACGATTTAATGCCGGATCAGTCGCTGTTGCGCGTCTGGCGTCGCGCGGCTGCTGGGTTTCTCCTCAAAAATACCCAGCTGCTCCGGCCATCGGGAAAGGACTGAGCAGCGTCGTCATAACGGCGCTCCGGCATTCCCCTTCGGCCGCGGAGCCAGCTCTCCGCCGCTCTCGACAGGCGGCGCGACCAGCTTGACACCTCGACGAGCGTTCGCTCCACTTGCGTGTCGTCCAGGCCGGCGTCCAGGCGGGAGAAGCTCCGAGCCGCCATGAAGAGCCGCTGGGTCGAAGCGGTGCGTCGCGGCGTGTCGGCCGGGTCGCCGCGGGCCTCGCGGACGAACGGGCCGCCCTTCGCGTCGCAGTCGACGGCGACGCTGTCCGAGGTGAGCAGCTCGGCCGAGGCGGAGAACCCGGCGTTCGCGCACTTCCCCGACCGGTGCGCGAGCGTCGGCGGCGACTGTTCGGTCGCGCGAGTGCTCGACAACTGCGTGCTGCAGGGCGGCGTGCACCACTCGCACATGAACATGCTCACGTACCTCGGGCGTCCGCTGCGGGCCGAGTACTGCTGCTACCCGGTGACGGTGCAGTGGTTCCGCGCGTTCGACGACCACGACGACTTCCAGATCATCCCCGGCGCCAAGGACGAGTTCTTCACGCCGACCGCCGACGACATTGGCGCGCGGATACTCGCCAAGGTCATGATCGAGGACGAGGACGTGGTGAAGACCAAGATGCTCGAGTACGGTCCGATCAAGGAGGACCCGGAGGTGCGCAGCAAGGTGGAGTCGTACCTCGACCGCAAGTCAGTGCTCTTCATGGTACGAGCTTGGATGGGTGTTCGTTCGTGTGCTGGGAAGCAGTCAAAAGTCTGACCTTCTCTCGTGTGTGTTGCAGGGACTGCAAAGCGTTGCTGTCCAGAACAGCAGCGAGTTCCCCGAGGTCGAAGAGCTGCGGGTGTGTCCTCAGATCTGTCTTTTATATCGATGGCGATGTTGTTTGAGCTGAATTGGCTCTGCTCTCAACAATAGGAGAGCTGGACGCTGCTGATCGACGACCGAAGGGTGCGTCTGACATGCGAGTCCTCGTTGCTTCCGGCCTTCGAGAGCCTCTACACCCCGGACATCAAGGTATCTGCTGAGATGTCAGCTGCGTCCATTTTAACTCCTTATTTTGTTGATCCTAACTCCGTCCTCTGTGTCTCTCTGTTTGTGTGCTGCTCTGTCTAGTTGGAGGTGACCAACAGCTCGCCGAACGAGTTCTGCTTGTTCTTCCACGAAGAGAGCTTCGTCCGGCTGCGCGCCGCGTCCAACCTCGTGCGCGACATCATCGTGCTGACCCTGCGGGCGTTCTGCAACGTGGCGGTCACGAGCGAGGTGGGCCACGAGGCGGTGGCGCGCGGGCTGTCGCCCATGCTCACGCTCCGCACTCTGGCAGCGCAAGAAGCCACCCAGCAGCAGCATGCGCAGCCCGTAGGTGTCAGTACTAGCTTTGGCGGATTGCTTGGGCTGAGTTGCATGCTTAGCTTATACACGCCGTCTCTTGCGATGCCTCAGGCCCAAGCTGTCGCCCCTCCGGTTCCGCCTGCCTATGACTTACCTTGGAACCGGGGCGGCGGCACATTTGGTCTGAACGCGGTAGTTGACGGGAAGCCCCGTGAAGTTCACGATGTCGAAGATGAGTTTGTGGAGCAAGACCGTTCTCGGCGGCCAAGCTTCTCTAGCAACTTTAGTGGCGGCGGGAGCAGTTTGTTCGGCGATGAGTGGGATGAATCGCTCCTCCTGGACGCTGAGGCGCTCATTGGGAACGCCATGAAGATGGGGATCCAGAACCAGATTCTGCCACGTGCGCCGAAGCGTATCTCAATCATGGACATCCCAGACTTGCAGATCGTCGAGACGATGGGAGGCTCAGCAGCAAAACCTGACAAGGATGAACAGAGCGCAACGCAGCGACGAAGACGGAGGCTCTCCGCCATCGGAAGCGATGGGAGCACTCCGCGCGGCAGTTTTGACGGAAGCAACAGCGACGACAGCGGCTTCGACGACAGTGCACTCGAGTTGTTCGAAGGCGAATCGAAGCCGGAACTGGACCACCCCGAGCGCATTTTGGCGCCAGCGGTGGACCCGAGTTGCATCGACGAAGCCATCAAGGAGTTCATGGAAGGCGATGCAGACGAGGACGTCAAGAAGAGCATCGACGTGGAGGCTCTGCGGTCTCGGTACATCGCCATCTTTGTGGCGCTCCAGCACGAGCTGCACGATTACAAGAAGCGTGTGCACCGCCTGACGCAGCAGCTGGACGAGAAGCGCGACGAGACTGCGAGCTTCCGGACCGACATCGAGACGCTGCAAGACGCGCTGCGGTCGCTGCAGCTGAGCACCAAGATGTATGAGCGTGTGACGGACGACCTGGCGCAGGTGAAGAGCACGGCGGCGAGTCCGTTGAGCCCCATGATCGCCAGCGTCGTCAACGCCACTGCGACGGCGATTGGACCGAACTTCTATTAACGACCGATCCCCGTCGGTGATGGCATAGAGCTGACCACCTCGCCCTTGCAGTGGCAGGGTGAGGTGGCGGCGTCCTCGTCCTAATCTAATAGTGTAATCTGCGTTTGCGAGTGCGCATAGCCCACTCGTTTCACCACCGAGCTGCTGTGTGAGTTAATGGTCCACCGACGTATGGCTCGACTCAGTGACATGAGGAGGCAGACCGGTGTCCGAGTGCATTGTCCATTTAATCATCAACCCAAGACGCACGACTGCTCCCCAACCTCCCTGTCTACAGCGACGGATCATCTCTCGGCAGCGCCGCCCATCACGAGCGCTTCTCGAGCGCGGCGATCCGCTTCGACAGAGCCGCGTTCTGCGAGATCATGTCGTCCTTGAGCGCGCCGATGGTCTTCTGGATGTCGCGCGTCGACTTGTCCACGTCCTCCGTCACCTGGTAGAGCCCGTAGCCGGCGCCGACGGCCACGCCCACGGCGAACGACGTGAGGCGCTGCACGATCGAGCTGCCGCCCTTCTTGACGACCACGGGGGCCGCCGCCACCACCTTGGGAGCCTCCGGGGCCGCCGCCTTGGCCTCCGTCGCGAGCGTCCGGGACGCCGCCGACCGCACGTGGCGAATGGCTTGCGCGCGCAGCATGGTTAGTGTCTACTCTGGCGATCCGACGAGCTCTCGAGAAGGCAGATCACGGTCGAGCTTTTCGCGAATGCGCACGGGAAGAACCGAGGGCGAGCCTAGTTTTGAGCCACACGAAAAGCACATCCAGCCTGTCCAACAGCCTACCGTTTCACACCTGGTTAAACAGATCGAACCAGTACTGATTGGTAGGCTATAATATAGGTTTTGTCTTCAACTTGCCATCCGTTTCGAGTCTCATAGTGAGCGAGAATGGGCCGCGATGAGTCTGCTATTTCGGCTCGCCGTTCTGTCAGCAGGGCGAGTGCTCTCGCCCTCCTCCACCTCCTGGCCGGACGCGCCGTGTGTGTGTGTTCGAGTGTCTCCCCTATCTACCGCCAGCTCGACAGAGCATCGGCTTTCGCGGTCGGAACTCGGAACTCGACCCAACTCGATGACGATGCGGTCGTCGAGCACGAGCGCGTCGCTGCACGCCAGCACGGCCGCGATGGAGGCCGAGGCGCAGCCCGCGGACCTCGCGCAGCTGCAGCGCGAGTACCGCAACATGGAGATGAACCGCCGCGTGTACGCGGACGAGAGCCACCAGGTGATGCGGCGGCAGCAGGCCGTGATCGAGAAGCTGCGCAAGGACAACGACGACATGAAGCACGAGCTGCTGCTGGCGACGCGCCACTTCACCGAGAGCTCAGTGGCGGCCCAGCAGGAGCAGCTCGCGCGGCTGCACGACCAGCTCGAGGGCTTCCACCGCAAGAACGCGGCCGAGAGCAAGAAACTCGAGACGCTGACCCACCAGATCCAGGTGCTGCGCCACAAGGTGCTCCACCAGAAGAAGCACATGGGCGGGGTCAACGCCGCCAAGGAGAACCTGCAGATGGTGGGCAAGCAGATCCGCATCCTCGAGAACCGGCTCGACAAGTCGCTCGTCAAGTTCAACGAGGCGCTCGCGCAGAACAAGGTACTCCGCGAGGAGATCGACAACCTGCGGCGCGAGCGCGTCGTGTTCGACACCATCTACCGCAAGCTCGAGCGCGAACACAACGACAAGAAGAAGCAGATGGCCGCCACCATCGAGCTCAGCAACCTCGCCTACGAGCAGCGCGACGCCGCCAACCTCGAGCTGCGCGGCCTGCAGGAGCAGACGCGGGTCGAAGGCGAGAGTCACCGCCGCGCGCTCGGCGAGCTGCTCGACAAGGTCGAGGAGGCGAGAGCACGCGGCGCGGCCATCGGCGATGACGCCATGGCGCTCTACAAGCGCGGAATGTCGCCCGGAGGCCGCGTGGGCGATCTGTCGCTCGAGGAGGAGCTCGAGATGAAGAAGAAGATCCAGAAGGGCACGTGGGGAGTGGCCAAAGAGAAGGTCCACGTGCAGGTCTCGATCGAGCGCGTGCAGAACTTCGAGGAGGCCTTCCAGAAGATCAAGGCCGCCACGCGCATCGACGACCTCGAGGAGCTCGTCGCCGCCTTCATCAAGAAGGAGGACCAGAACTTCTCGCTCTTTAACTACGTCAACGAGCAGACCAACGAGATCGAGAAGCTCGAGGAGTGGCTCGGCGCGCTGCGCGACGAGGAGCGCAAGTACGGCGACGACGGCGGCGACGACATCGGCCAGCACAAGCAGCTGCTGCGCGAGCTCGAGGCGCGGCTGCAGGCGACCGAGCAGGCCGCCGACAAGTGCGAGGCCAAGTGCCAGGACGCGCAGAAGACCATCACGGCCGTCAAGAGCGCCATCCAGTCACTCTTCGTCAAGGTCGGCGGCGACGCGCAGCAGATGGCCGAGATGCTCGGCGACGCCGTCGTGACCGAGGCCAACCTCATGGCCTACCTCGGCGTCATCGAGGACCGCACCAACGACGTGCTGCAGCAGTTCGCCGCGCTCGCCGTGCACCAGCAGAAGCAGCAGAAGCTCGCGCGCGCCAAGGGCCACAGCGACGCCTTCCACGAGGAGCAGCAGTTCGTGGCCGCCGCCGCCGGCTCGGCAAACAACGCAGCCGACAGCAGCGTCGTGCAGTCCGTGCTGGGTATCGGCCCCATCACGCCAATGGGAGCCGACCCGCTGCAGATCAACCCGCCGAACCTCGAGGACTACTCGTCCGAGGACGACGACAGCGGCGACGGCGACGACGCCATGCACCCGCTCACGCGCGACGAGCTCAAGGTGCGCACGCTCAAGGGACTGCGCCGCCTCAACCACGCCACGGGGCCATCCGCCTCCAAGGACGTGCGGCGCGCCAACAACCTCGCGGCCGCGTCCAACCAGATGGGAGGAGGCATTGGAGGTAACAGTAACAGCAATTCGGCAGGCCAGCGACGGGCTGGCTGAGGTTGAGGCCGAGCGGAAGGATCTACGTAAGAACACGAGTCGTCGTCGTCGTTCCATTTGAGGTTTAGAAACGCGCGCACTTACTTCTTCAGAGGCGACGGTGCGAGTAGTGGTGTCCGTGGCCGACCGCTGCTCGCTTCATATTTCAGGTCGTTCGCTTGGTGCGTGAGACAGCGGTCACCCGCGCAGGCGTCGTCGTCAGCATTCTTCTAGTTCACAGGCAGTTCGGAGCCGCACCGGCTTGGAATGTGGCCGGACCGAACCGGTCAAGGGCTGGATCCTCCCTCTCGAGAGAAAAGACGTCCAGATCGATCGAGGCGCGGTACTAGTCGTCACTCTCGCTGTAGAGGTACAGGCGCGAGTACGGCGTCTGCAAGTCGAGGTGCACGGCGCAGAACGGACAGATCGCGCGGCCGTTCGGCATGAGCAGCGCCGCGTAGTGCGCCGCCAGCTTGGTGCTGATCGCGTGGCCGCACGGGTTGAGAACGCACTCGGGGATCGCGTGGCGCTCGGCCGCCGACTGCAGCTGCGAGTTCTCCTTGAGCAGCAGTTGCACCAGGTTACCCGGCGCGCGGCACAAAGGACACGTCTTGGAACGCGCGATGCGAGGGTCGTAGCCGAACACGTGGCCGCAAGCCGGGAACACGTGCGGTATCTGCTCTCTCGGCACGTCCACCTCGCCGGGTTCCGGTCGCGTGAACCGCAACGGGTGGAGCTGCACGGGACACTGCACGTTCAGGTTCTCAAGCTGCGCGGCCACCGACGCCACGACGACGCTGCCACGACCGAATACCATGGGGGAGACCACGTCCGCAGCTTCGTCGTCGGCCGAGCTGTTGTTGCTCTCGGCCACCTCGTGCATCGGTCCATGCAGCGTCTGGAACTGCAGCTGCACGCCGCCGAGGTCGATGATGGCGCCGTTCGTCAGCACGGGCGGACGACCGTCGGCCCCCGTCGTCGGCCGGTTGAACGCACTGTTGCGCACGCGCGAGAGAGATGCCGACGGCGGACGAGACCCAGTAGCCGCAACCTCGGCTCGCTCGCCAGCGGACCGACCTTCGATCGCGTACATGTTGCCGTTCACCGACACCTCGAACCACTGCTTGTGCTCGGGCAGCCACACGCGCACGCCGTTCTTGGTCAGCCCGTCGAGCGGCAGCGCCGGCGCCGACGAGATGTCGGCTTCCACGTGATCCAGCACGACCTCGACGCCGCTGTCGTCCGCCAGCACGACCGGGTGATGCATCGCATTGATCTGGTTGTCGATCGCCGGCTGCTGGTCCACTGCGGCGGGCGGCGCCAGCAGCGTCTTGGCCACGCACGAGTGGTCCGCCGGCACGCGCTTCATCCACTTGTGGCAGCTGACGCAGAACTTGAGCGCGTGCCCAGCCGTGCTCATGCGGCGCGAGGCGTCGAACCCACCCGCAAACAGTCGGCACTCGAACGGCGGCTCGCGCGAGCACAGCAGCCTGGCGGCGAACCGCGAGATGGTGCCGGAGGCGCCGACGCGCGGCCCGGGGATCACAAAGTCGTTCTGCGGACATGGCATGCGGCCGATCTGGAACAGGTCGCTCGCGTCGTCCGCGTGGAACTCGGTCACGCTCGCGCTCGCGTCCTTGTCGTTCATCGGGACGCACATGAGGAACGGCGGCACAGTTGAGGTGGCGGTGGTGGAGGATGCCTCGCCGTCCTCGTGCTCCTCCTCGATCGCGTGCATCATGCGCTTCGTGATGGTCTTGAGCGCCTTGGACGACGCCTCTTTCCTCGATGAACTAGTACCCGAAGAAGAAGCCGAAGCACTCGCGTCCGCCTCGGCGAGCGGAGAAAAGTGGTGGAAACGACGCAGCCGCACGCCGTTCGCGCGCGCGCGCCGCTGCAGGATGTAGTGCGCGTTCTGGTCGCCCAGCGGCTCCCAGAGCTGACCGAGCGACTTGCGCCGGTGCGCCTGGCCGCCGTTCGCGTGGGTCGTCACTGGTGCTGGACGAGCGGACGCGCGGCGATGCGGGGCCGCGACGGCGGCATGTGAAGGCGCTGCTGCCGCCTCGGCCTGCTCGGCCGCAGCCAGCTCGGGGTCGGCCAGTCCGAACGACTGCGGCGGCGCGTCGGGACTGCGCGGCCGCCGTGGAGCCATCGCCACGCGGTAGCTGCTGTACCCGAGCACGACGAGCCGCCCGTACTCCATGGCGGTCCAGGCAGCCGGGGAAACCTAGGAAAGAGTACACGCAGGCAGTGGGGGACGCGGACAGACACACGGAGCGGCGATGCAGGCGGGCGGAGCGGCGCGGCGAGCGGCAGAGCCGGCGGGAGAACGCGGCGGAGGCGGCGAGCGGCTTCTGCGGATTTTCTCGCTCGAGTTTCCGCCCGCGTCCGGCAATGTGGAATCGCCGCCAAAGGGCTACACCGAGAGAGGGTACCTGGGTAACCCATTCGAGAGGTTACGCTGAATCACATTGGTTACATTACTGTAAAATGTACCCATGTTTGAAATTGCACCAGTGTATTCCTTGCAGTAAACACATGCAATTTGAGCACCTCAGATAGCACTACAGCTCGCCTGTCTTGCGCTTGATCTCGAGTAGCTCGACGTTGAAGACGGCCATGACCGATGAAGCGCGTTGCGACTCGTCTCTGTCGTTCACAATTGCTTTAATGCCAAAAGCAACGCTTAGCTTTTCGTGGATGTGTGCTGCGACGGCTGAATCGTATTTGAATGGTCTATGTCCTTCACCGGCGACGGCTGCCGCCGCGACAAGGACTACTACTACTTCATCGCCGGTCAAGTCAAGCGATGTGCTGTGCACGTAGGATCACCGCATTGACACAGCCAAGCTCGACAAAGAGCTCGTCCACAAGGTGCGATCGCAGATCGGTGCGTTCGCAGCTCTCGATAGGATCTTGATGACACCGGACATGATGTATCGATTGTCTTTAGCTAGTGCTCGATTTAGGATGTTCTGGTGCTCGCAGCCGCCTCCACTCGACCAATACACGCTATCACTCACACGCGAAGATCAGTCACTCGATGCCGAGCATCGCGCTGAACTTGGCCCTCCAGTCGTGAAGCTCGTGATTGTTGAGCACCACGCGATTCGAGTCAAGCAGGGTGTCGAGTCGTCGATGTAGTCCATACCCTCCCAGTGCTCCTTCAGTGAAGCGAACGAGCTTGGGTTGGTGCATGTTTTCGACGAGAAGCAGTGTTCGTGCGCGCGCAACCAATACAAAGTGATTGAAAGCAGCTTCAGTGATGATCTCCTCATCCTGATCCTGAAGATGTTCAATGACATCTTGGAGGCGTTCCCACAACAATCGGTAGATTGCACCGAGCGTTCTCGACGTGTACGTTGCCTTAAGCTCATCGAGGTGACCGATGATGTGGGCTTGCACACCATCAATGAGGTCAACAACAGATTCTTCATCTGGAGGTGGATATAGCTCCAACGCCTTCTCATCCTGTTCGGACAGCGGCAGGGCGAAAATCGTCGACTCTGCACTCTTCTTATTCAAATCTTCACACTTTTCACTCTGCATCGCAAGTTTGGTCAGTTCTTCGACCACCGTTGCGATACGGATGCGATCTGCTGGATCGCGTTTGCACATTCGCTCGACCAAATGCCACACCTCCGACGAACAATTTTGGGGTCTCGTCGGCAATTTACCATCAGTAGCTTCGCGTTTCACCACAACAGGGAGTAGATCCCCCCATGGCGTCGTAATCTTCACATTGCCAATCACGTTCAATGCCTCGATGATGCACATCCCAAGTGAATACACATCCGATGCCAACGTCGGTGTCGCAGGCTTCTCTTCGAGACACTTGGGAGCCACCCAACCGCAAGCTCCGCTCACAGGTGCTACCGTCGAACTGTCATCACACAGCCAGCTCAGTCCGAAGTCCACCACTTTTGCTTTCTCGTCCGCGCCGATCACGATGTTGTTCCCCTTCAAATCTCCGTGGACGATGCCGCGTGCATGAAGGTATTGCACTCCCAGCACCGCCTCTCGTAATTTGATCCATACTCGATCGGGGTGTCGACGGATGTAGTTGTTCAATGTCCCGTTTGACGCGTACTCGCACACGAAGAATGGTCGGCCAACATGGCAAGCTCCGAACAACTTGATGACGTGAGGATGGCTCAATCGGAACCAAATATTTGCTTCGCGCTCGAACATCTTCCGCATGTGATGCTTCTTGCTACAATCCATACCGTCGTACGTGAGCATCGTTTTCACCACCACCTCCGAGTCGAGCCATCGCCATCGAGAAACACTGCCGAATCCACCATCTGCGATCCAAGACATACCATTCTTGTCGAGCTCGAACCATGGAATGAACCACTCAGGTGGACTAGTCAGCGGCACATCGTCGAGCGTCTGGTTGGCGATAGCGTCATGTGCATTGCGCATCACAGCAAGTTGGTGGTCCGTGTAGGTCGCTTCTTGATTGTGCATCTCCTCCTTCAATATCGCAAGATACGTCTTGCGATCGTCTTCAGTTTCCAAGCGCTGTAGGATCACGCATTTGTTGGACACTGCCGACACAAACATCTCCATCTGTTCTTGACGTATCACTTTCCATAGCTCCTTGCAGTTCGTGACGACATCAGATGGAGCACCCATATCCTGCAGCAACTGCACCACGCGTCGGTGCAGTTCATGCACGTTGTTGACAGTAGCTTGCGTCGATGATAGCTGATAGATGCGATGTTTGGCCGAGATCACTCGCAGAGCCGCACAGCACTGTCTAAGGACGTCGAGAAATCGATCCACCAACGCACGGGTTGGCTGAATATTCCTCAGTTGGGCATGAACTAGGTCCAAGTCACCCACGAGCTGGTGATGGAGTGCATTGTCGCTATGTTTCACCAATCGCTTGGCCTTCGACAGTCTTCGCTCCGTCTTCTCGTCGTCCAACGCATCTGGCGGGTTGAACTCTGGCAGCGTAAACTGACAGATTTTCTTGCTCTCTACATTAGAAAATGTCTCCAACTTCTGGACCACCGCTGACACAGTGAGGCGGTCGAGAGAGTTCGAGCAACACATGCGAGATATCGCATCCCAGTGGTCAGTCGACAAATCAAGATCCAGAGGCTGATCCAATGACTCGAACGATCTATGACGCTCCATCACCTCCTCTTCAGCCAGGTCTGACCACGGCTGTCTCCTCGTCAACGCTTCCAACATACACACTCCAAACGAGAAAATGTCCGACGACACAGTAGTCTGCTCTCCGCGGATCGCTTCGGGTGACGCCCATCGTACCCACTCACCAGACTCGCTCGCTTCGCGTGTGTTCGACGAAGCGCTGACGTCGAAGGCCGACATTTTGGCAAGTCCATCGTTCCCGATCAGGATGTTGCTGCCTCGGAGATCACCGTGCACAATACCTCGTTCGTGTAAATACTTCAGACCGAGAGCTGCCTCATGTAGATACTTCCAAGGTGTCCGACCATCAGGATCACATTTGCGGAGATAATCGACGAGAGACCCGCTACTCGCATACTCGTATACGAAGAAATGGTGTCCGACGTTGCAAGCTCCATAGAGCTTAATGATGTTCGGGTGTCTCAATTTGTGCCACAAGTTGACTTCGTCGATGAAAGTAGCATTCGTGGCGCCTGATACGAAGAGTTTGACGATCACTTCAGCGCCAAGCCATGTGCCGCGGATGTCACCAGCAATATCGCAAACGCGTAAGAACTCGAGCTCAAACGGCGAGATGAACCAGCTACAGTGGACATCCCTATCCCATTCGTCTTGCGTCTCCATTTCGTCGTCTTCGTACACCACGTGACGTGCCAACAGATTGGCAATGCTGTTGCGGCCGTATTTGGTGGCGATGGATAGCGCGGTTTCACCATTAGTAGACACGGCATTAACATTCACGCCATATCTGAGAAGCAATCGCGCCACTTGCTCATGACCATGTCTAGCGGCGGTCATGAGAGCTGTCTCGCCTGTGCTACTACTCGTCGCGTTTATTGTCGCTCCACAATCCAAAAGGACACGCACAACATCAGTGGATCCATTCGTTGCTGCCAACATTAGAGGTGTCTGACCATTCTCGATCTCAGCATCAACATCTGCGCCATACGCTACAAGTAAGCGAACGGCATTCGCCTTGCCTTTTTGTGCCACATTGGCAGGCATCGCTGTGGCAACCGTGTCCCTTGTATCCACTTTTGCGATTAGGTCTTTCATATTATTCGCCGTACAAACCCGGCCACGCCAGGGCAGTTGAAGCAGCACTGCTCGATCGTTTGTATATGCTTCGTCAATATCTGGTTGAACTAGTACCTGCGTCCGCAGGTATTCTACACGATCATAGTCAAATTGGACAGACCACTGGAATAACATACCATTCTTCCTGTAGTTTGTGCCGACTGATGCTCCACATGCGACGAGATGACGCACAGCGGCTGTGTGCCCGTATTTTGTGGCCAACATCAACGGTGTCATGCAACGCTCGTCCATTGCGTCCAAATCAGCAACGTGATCAATCAAGACTCGCATCGTTTCCACGTGTCCATATCTGCTAGCCATCATGAGCGGTGACCATCCATCCGGGTTGCTCACATTAGCATTAACATGGCGAACAATCAAGAGTTGTACCACACGCACGTGCCCATATTTGCATGCCAGCATGAGCGGCGTCATTCCATCCGAGCTGCTCGCATTTACATTGGCATTGTGCTCAATCAAGAGCTGCACTGCCTCTGTATGTCCATATTTGCAAGCCATCATGAGCGGCGTCAATCCTTCCGAGTCCTTCGCATTCACTTCGGAACCATTTGACAGTAACATCTGCATCAGACCAATTTCATTGTGTTTCACCGCTTGCATCAGCTGCGTCCTTCCATGCCAGTCGCTCAGATTAACACCGCTATTGTGATCAATCAAAGGTCGCGTCTCATTCGTTTCCCCACGATTGCTAGCCCACGAAATTGGCGTCCATCTAATCCAGTCCATCGCATTGGCATCGGCTTTGTGGGACAAGAACAGCCGCTTCTGATCCATTTCACTGTTTTCCATTGCACTTATGAGCGGCGTTCGTCCATGGTTTTCGGCCGCATTAACCACTGCCCCGGAGTTAACGAGAAAACGGACCACTTCCACTCGATTGTTAGCAGCAGCACCCATCAACGGCGTCATTGATCTGTTAGCACCTTCGATATCCGCGCCATTATTCACGAGAAGCTCCACCACTCGAATATGACCCCTCTCAGCTGCCAATCTAAGCGCCGTCCTACCCCTTCTGTCTGCGACCTCAAGATTCACGCCTCGATCCAGCATCTCCTTCACACGTGACTCGTCTCCATCCGCGGATGCCTCGAGTAGCAACTGCTCGTGTCCTGCATGATCTTCATCGACATCATCGTCGAACAGCTCGCTAAGCAGGGCAGCATACTCGAAAGCTATCACCATGCCGAACACAATTCTCTTCGTCGAATCACATAACATGAAATGACCAACACTTGTCTTCACTGACTACCTGTCAGCTGGTCCCATCCCCACAGCACCCACATTTCTCTCATCAGCAAACTTGAACGAAGATGTATGTACGATTCTCCTTCAACGATTGTGACTGTGTAATACTTGACACGATGATGCAAGCAGATCGTCGTTGAGCTTGCCGCCGACAGCATCCATGCTATCGCTGCTCATATGAATATACATGATACCGTGGCACTCGCTTACCTCCGCTTCGAAACCACGCATCGACCTGATGCAAGACAACACACGCACACACACACACACCGCGTCAGAGCTGTACGACTATTCACAACGCTTACTTTCACTTTCACGGCGCTACTCACATCGGTACTCGCCGCGACAAGGTCCCAAATGGACCGACACCAGCTGCTGCATCCATTGCTCATCCACTGACGAGACCGGATTCTTCCTCGGTGCACTCCTGTGAAGCCGACTCCCCCCACCGTCGAATGTGCTGCTCGCAGGTTAAACGTCTCGATCTCGCTTGTCACGGGATCAGCACTGCCTACGAATGCAGAGGAGGTTGTCTCCGCGGTCGGCGAGCGCCAGCAGCAGCTCGGCGAGCAGCTCAAAGGAGCGGACGGAGCCATGGTCCGCATGGCCGCGAGATCGCACCCGACGGCCGTGGCTGGAGGATAGAGCAGCGATGTTGAGGTGGTCGGAGGTGGCAATTACGATGTTGGTGGCAGCATGGAGGCGACTTCCGATAGGTGCCGCTTGGCCGGCGGTTGCGCGAGGTCGGCCATGTCGCTGAGTGAGTTATAACGTTGATTTGGGGAATGCATTATAAAGTGGAATGTGTTTGTGTGATGAACATAGTGAACACAAATGAACGTTCCCTTTTTGGAGCTGGAATAGTGGTCAGTTTGTGCAATCTGCGACGTGTGTGGGATGGATACACTTGTATTCGGCTACTCGTCCGGCGGCGCCGAGCTCGGCGCGAATTGGGAGATGCCGCGCGGAGAGAACGCCTGGCTCGAGCTGACCGTGTTGTGTGAGCGGTCCGCCTCGAGGAAGGCTTCGTAGCCAGTTGGAGCGTCGTGGAGGCGCTCCACCACGAGCGAGAACTGCAGCAGGGTGTCCTGAATGGGCAGCACAATGCTTAGCGATCAGTGTGTGATCCCTTCCTCTCTCTGGCCAGTGCCGACAACATACCAGAACTAGGCTCATCTTGGTCTCGATGGCCTGGTCGAGGGTGTCGGTGCTGCGAGAGCCCGCGCCAGCCTTCTCTATGATCGACATCGTCGACTTGATCGACCGAGTGCTGCGGATGTCCAGCGTCACGTGCATGATGTTCTCCAGGTTGCGCTGCAAGTTGACGATCGTGCGCTTGACGGTTTCGAACTGGTGCACGACGTCGAGCTCTTCGTCAGTCAGGCGGAACTCCTGGTCGCCCTGAGCTGTGCCTCCGCCTTGTCCATTCTGTTGCTTGTTGGTTCCTCTCACGTCGGCCAAGTTGCGCTTCGTCCGCCACGAATGCGACGAGCCACCCTGATTTCGAAAGCACAACCAAATACGTCACATCTGAACCGTGTCGTCGACAGCAAGGAGTGGAGTCGGCAGCGAGACGTACGCGTTTGACGACCATCTTCTCCAGGTGCTTCTCGTACAGACTGTAGAACTGAGTGCCGACGAGCGACAGCGGCATGGCCGAGTAAATGGTCGATATGATGATGACGATGATGGCGAACGCCCTGCCAATTGACGTCCGCGGCGTCAAATCTCCGTATCCGACCGATGTCAGCCTGTTTGGCACAGCCATCCGTTAGTCAATTAGCGAACAGAGTTTGAGTTGCTGCCTTTAGCCACTCAAACACATGCAGGTCAACAACTCTGGGCTGAGCAACTTACGTTGTGTAAGAGAGCCACGCCGAGTGAATCATGTCGGTAATGGTGGTAGGACGCTGATCTTGGATCTGGATGCGCTTTCCCGTGGGCAAGCCCTCCTCTAGCCACGGCGTCAACACATTCTTTCCCCACCACATGCACACTTCGCCCACAAAGCACTGCGTCCCTCGCTCGACCTCGTAAAACACGGCTCCACAAATGATCGCGCCGCCAAACAAAAAGAAGAGCTACAACACGATGTCAAGAGAGAGGGCACATGCAAGAATGTCGTCAATGGCGAGTGAGTTTGCACAGAACAGCATGGATGATCATCACCGGAACGAGCAGTCGCTCCCACACGCGTTTCGCGGTCGAGGCGATCACTTTCGTGCCTCGGAAATGCTGGCAGCAAAGCGAATGTGTCAGCATTGACCTCGACCCATTCACAAGAATGAGATTCGACACTCACCCGCGTGAGTTTGAGGATTCGCATGATCTTGAGCACTCGAATAACCGACAGGAACGACGGCGACGTCGCGACGATAGCGTAGTCGGGCTTGACGCCATCGCTCATATACTGGAACACTTCGACGACGAACGGCACGACGGCGAGCACATCGAACGCGATGTAGAAGTCTTTGAGGAAGTGGCGGCGGTTTTGCGAAATGTAAAACCGAAACACCAGCTCGATGGTGAAGAGCGCGCCGAAATACCACTCGAAAAAGATCCAGTACGGCCCCATGTCCATCAACGTGGTGGCCACTGGGTGGCACTGCTGGCGGTAGCAGATGATCGACACAGCCTTGGTGAAGAACGACTCGGCGCAAGTCAATGCCGACTCGTTCAGAGATCCAAAATTCAAGCCGGTGCCATAGCAATTCTTGGCGGTTGAGGTTGACGAACAGGAAAAGTCGAGCGGCAAGCTGAAATTGGTCTTCCCGTCCTCACGACGTACATAGCAGCCAGGATCGGCGAGACTCCACGAACCGCGGTAGAAGCCGTCTGACTTGCAATAGTCCTTGACCACTTGTTTGCAAGCCAGCGTTTCCACTCCGGCCGACGCCAATTCCGGCAGCGACTCGAGGTAGAAGAGCATGATGCTCAAGAGCGAGAAGACCACCATCGCCTTGTTCAGGTACGATGCGCTGCGGGACGAGTCTGGCACTTCCAACAGCAGCCAGAGTCTCCCTTTGAACGTCTGAGACAGCACTCTTGTATCCAGTCCAGCAGAGTACCGGTGCACGGGGAACCTCGCCTTGGCCATCACCTGGCGCGCGCGAGCATAAATGCCGTTCAGCAGCCCTTTCGTTTGATTTCCGCCCAGCGAGCGGCGGATTCTCCGCTTGTGTGGGATAAAACTCTGGATCAGCTGACAGGCTTCGGCATGAACTGTCAACAGGTTCTCCATCGCCTCCATGATTTTGCCATGGTGCGACCGCTGGCTTTGAATCAGGTCTTCGGTCGCCTGCTCCAGCGAGAACGCGCGGTTCACACGCCGGACCTGTTGGATATTGCGCTGCACGATCTGCCACGCGTTCAGGACGTGATACTGGATGTCGCACAGCCGCTCGACGCGTTCGTGGATGTCCTGGCAGTCGAAGGGCGAGAGCGAGGCGTCGAAGAAGCGCATCTTTTGCTTCTTGTTCATCTGGAAGCTCTCGTAGGTGCGTCCAAAGTTGTTGCCGATAATGGCGATCGGCATGGAAAAGTAGATTTGGCCGAGGATCATGGCAATGCATGTGATCGCCATGGAGCCAGGGTTGTGCAGTGACGGCACTTGACTCCCATAGCCGACGGTAGCAACACTGAACACACCAAAGCACACTGTGTTAGCATTCATTCAAGTAGTCCGTCTACAAGTCACAATTTCGGGACGTACGAGACCATGATGAAGTACGCCGAGTTGAAAATGTCGGTGAACGTGCACGTGTTGACATTGTAGCACGGCTCGGCGTAGAACAGCGCAGTGGCCAGCACCATCACGAGCGTGAAGAGGAAGAAGAGCGTGACGCCAAGCGGCGGCAGACTCGTTTTCACAGAGCGGATCAAGATCTTGGTCTGTTCGTAGTGGCGCAAGATGTAGCCCAACCGAAGCGTTCGCGCGAGTCGAAACAAATTGAACTGGTGGCCGAAACTGGAGCCGTACAGGTCGAAATCGTAGCCGGTCGAGTTGGCGACCTGCTGGATGTACCACGGAGACAGCGCGAAGATGTCGATCCAAATCAGCGGATGCTTCAGAATCTTGAGCGAGAACTTGTTGATGATCAGGCGAATGAACACTTCGACTGTGAAAGTCAGCGTGAACACCATGTCGAAGATCTTGTAGTCTTCCTTCGTCGGGAGAAGCGGGTATCCCGGCGACGAGCTGCCAAGGTTAGGGCCGTCGCACGTCGCGAAGGCCATCGTGGCAATGCTGGCGAGAATCCACACGAAGAATACCTGATTGACTCGTCGCCCCCAGTTCGACTCGACTGGCATGACGAAAATGTCGGCCAAACTCTTCTGAGTCCGCAGGAAGATGATGCGGTGTCTGACTGGGTCCAGACCCTGGTCATCAGGTGCGGATGGAGTGATGGACGACCGAGCTGTGATCTGCAACGTTCGAAGCGTTAGAGTCTTTGAGGCTGTCGAGTACGACGATGTCCTCCGCTTGCTGTTCTTCGGACTTTGGCTCGGCTGGACATCTTCAGGCACATCGGTTTTCCCATCCTCCGGCGACTCGCTCGGTGTTGGCGCCAGCAGAACCGGGTAGATCCTGGCGCTCGCCTGCTTGTTGGTGGCAAACACACTCTGACTGCGCCTCTCCGACAGCGCGCTCTTCTCGACCACGTTCTTGGACAAATCGATGCTCGGCACCACCACCTGACCGTTCGCACCGCCATGGTCACCGCCATGATCATCACCAAGGTCACCGCCATTCGAGCTCGCCACCCCGTTCGCCGGTGTGATCGGCACTTGAGCAGAGTGGCGTCGCGCGGCTTGCTCCGATACGGGCCTCTCGACTCGCGACTTCGGCGATCTACTTCCGATCGTTGCGAAATTGACGGGCTCCGACCGCCGACGTCTTCCTTGCGGCGACTCTGATTCCGTCGTCGGCTCCGACGGCACCGAGACTGGCGGGTCAGCGATAGTGTTGGGCACCACGACCCCGTCCTCAGTGCCGAGCTGTGCGGCGGTCGGCGCTGGCTCAGCGTCGGATCCATCGCGACAAGGGTCGTCGCGCATGGAGACTCGCGGCCGCGTCCCGCCTGCCGGTGGACCCTGGCTACCGAGACGCGCGGTGGATCGGACGACGCTGCTTCTCACCTACGAGGCCAGGGCACTGCCGGCATGAAGCCCAACGGCGCGACGCTCGCTTCGAGAAGGCCTGGTGCACGGCCGAGCGGAGCCTGCCTGGTGGGGGCCGAAATCGAGCAGACCAGAGTGCCTGCGCCAGTTTCAAAGGCGCCAGCCGGCGGACGCGGTCGCGCTAGTGGTGTGCCCACTGTCGTCGTCGTCGTAAGCGCCGCGCTAATTTTGCAACTGATTCGTCGCTCCGCCGCACTTGAAACGAACGAACGCCCTGCATTACCACCCGCAGTGTTAGTCAATCGCAGCCATGACAGCGAAGGCCGTCATGCATTGCATGCTGATGCTCGCCACCGTTTTACTTGTCACACTGTGATGCACTGATGCTTTGAGACGGCAACACGGTCCAGTTGATGGTGAAGTGTCCAAGCAGCCCCGTATATTGATGACTGCTAACAGTAACATGCAGTCCAGCCTCCGTCTTGCTCTATCTTCGCTACTTGTCCTCTCTACACGCTCTTGAGCGAGAGCGAGAGCTTGATGTTCATGGCCGCGAGCTCGTTCGCGAGGTAGCGGAAGACGTAGGGCATCGCCACGGCGGCGCAGTGCTCGCCGCTCTGGCACTCGAGACAGTACCACTGGCGCTTCGCCTGCATGGCGATCGCGAGCTCGCCCTGGCCGGCCGTCTCGACGCTCGCGCGCTGCGTGGCGTTCGACAGCATGCTGCCGCAGTTGGCGCACACGGTCGCCACGTGCTTGTCCGAACAGTTGAGCAGACGGTCTTGCAGCAGGAAGGCGCAGCCGTGGGCCAGGAGCGAGTCGCGCTCCATCTCGCCGAAGCGGATACCGCCGCCCTTCTTGCGGCCCTTGACCGGCTGCCGCGTCAGCGCGTTCATGACGCCCGTGGCGCGCACCTGGCTCTTGTCGCTCACCATGTGTCGCAACCGCTGGTAGTACACGACGCCGATGTAAATGTCGGCCTGCATGACCGTGCCCGAGATGCCCGAGTAGAGCGGCTCGCTGCCCATGTAGTTGTACCCGTGCTCGGCGAGCTGCTTGCCGAAGTAGTCCACCACGCGGTCCTTCTCGTTGAACTGGAACGGCGTCGCGTCCATGTACTTCCCCTTCAGAGCGCCGGTCTTGGCCGCCATCGACTCGACAAGCATACCGATCGTCATACGCGACGGGAAGGCGTGCGGGTTGATGATCACGTCCGGCGACATGCCCGACTCGGAGAACGGCATGTTCTCTTGCGGCCACAGGATACTCATCACACCCTTCTGTCCGTGGCGCGACGAGAACTTGTCACCGATCGTCGGGTTACGGCAGAAACGCAGCTTCACACTCGCGCGGGTGAACTCGCTCGCCGACGACGAACCGCCGATCATGTTGATCTGCTCCACAATCGCCGGCTCGAGCTCCTTGTGCTTCTGGAAGCTCGGCGCACCGGTCGTCTCGTCGATCCAGCACGCGAGCGGGTCGCCCTTCTGCACAACCTGGCCGATGTGCGGGAAGCCGTCGCGGTCGAGCTTCGCCGACACGCGCTCGCCGCTGCCGTCCGTCTTGAGGTTCGAGAAGTATTTCTTGGAGCTCGCGCTGCCCTGCTTGCCGCCGGAACCGATATCCACCTGGATCTGCTTGTACACGCTCGCGTGCGCGAAGCCGCGCTCGTACGACGACTTGTTCAGAATCATGGCGTCCTCCATGTCGTAGCCCGTGTACGAGATGACGGCCACGACCGCGTTCGTGCCGAGCGGGTACTCGTCCAGCTGGTAGTCGCGCAGCCGTTGGTTCTGCACGATCGGCACCTGCGGCGACTGGATGCGGTACATCTTGTTGTCGGCGCGGTGCACGATCGAGTGCGCCGGCGTGCCCATCGTCTGCTTGGCCATCTGGCACTGGTACATGTTACGCGGCGACTGGTTGTAGTCGGAGAAGGGTGTAAGAGAGGCCACAAGCGACAGCATGTTCGTCGGCGACAGCTCCATGTGGGTCGTCGCGGGCCGCAGGTCGTCCTCCGTGCACGCAATGTCCATGAACACCTGCTCCATCGGACCAATGTACTCGACACGCTCCGTCGCGAGCTGCTTGACTGGCCGAGACATGCGCGCAGCGTCCGCCGACAGGTACAAACCCGGGAACGGACCGCCGATCGTCGGCAGGATCAGACACACCTCGAGGTTGGACACAATGCCGTTCGCCTTGCGAGCCGTCGAGTCCTCCGACGACTTGATGTCGCGCAGCACGTCCCTGATCTTTGAGCACACCACGGCAGGAGCAGCACCAAGCACCTTGCCGTTCAGCATGATGGGCAGGTACGAGTACGGGGCGACCAGCGCGCCGTCCGCGTACCCAGCGCTTGGCAGCATGCCGAGCGACGACAGGAAGCGAGCGAGCTTGAGTTCTTGAGCCAGGAAGTCGTCCGCCTTGTGTGCGGGGTGCGTCACGAGCTCACACTCGACGGCCAAGTGGTTCAGCAGACCACACGGCGAACCATCGGGAGTGTGCACAGGACAAAGGAACCCCCACGAGTCTGGCAGCAGCTTGCGCACCGCCGTGGTCTTCATCTCCGTGAAGAACTGGCCGCGATGCACCGAGCGGAAATGCGAAAAGTAGCGGTAGTAGTTGAGCTTCTCGGCCACGATCGTGTAGCCGGCGACCTGCAGCAAGTCGAGACCGCTGGACGAGCGCAGGTTGCCCGTGTTGAGGAAGTACGTCATGGCGTTGCCGATGTTGGGCGTGCGCTCCCACATCTTGCGCAGGAACACCTGGTCCATCACGACGCTCTTCTTCTTCGACTGCAGCTCCTTGGTGATGTTGGCGCGCATGGCCGCCAGCATGTCCTGCAGCTTCTCCTTGAGGATCATCAGGTACAAGTGGCCCGGCAGCAGCAGCTCGTGGTTCATGACCGAGTCCGAGTTGTCCTCGCGCACCTCACCCTTGGCGAACGCGTACAACTTGCGCAGCATCAGGCACAGCAGCTCCACCTTCTGCGCGCGGCCCTTCTCGCCCTTCGGCAAATGCACGAACACGTACTCGTCCAGCAGCATGTGGCCCACCTCGACGTTGCTCATCGACTCGTACACGTACGGCATGGCGAACCGGAAGTGCTTGCCGAGGTACGCGAGCGCCTCGTCGCGCGAGTACACGGCGAACTTGTTGGCCTCGCGCAGGATCAGCTCGACACGCGCCGACAGGTACGTGTTCTCGTGGTCGCCGCGCAGCACGCGCTCGTAGATCTCGCGGTCCGTGAGCGGGTACAGCGCCTTGAGCAGCAGACCCGCGGGCACCATGAACTCCTGCTTGCGCACGCCGAAGCGCACCGTGGCGTTGCCGTCGTTCAGGTAGTGCAGCGTGACCGTCACGGCCGACTGGTCGCGGCGCACGCACTTCATGAACACCGCCAGCTCCGTGTAGAGGTCGCCGCGGTTGGCGAACGCGCCACGACGCACCGCCATCATGTGGTGGCGGCGCGGCATCTGCAGCAGACGCACGCAGCGCTCGTTGCCGTTACAGATGAAGTAGCCGCCCATTTCGTTGGCCTCCTCGCGCGCCTCGACGAGCTCGGGCGGCGAGAGGCCCTGCAGGTGGCACCGCTTCGAGCGCACCATGATGGGGATCTCGCCCACGACCCGCTGGATGCGCTCGACATTCTGCGAGCCCTCGAACGCGCGCGCGAGCGTCACGACGAGCGGCGCCGTGTACGACACGCCGCGCTGGCGACACTCGCTCGGCAGCAGCTTGCGTTCGCCCGTGATCTGGTTCTCGACCGTGGGGAAGCCCACCTGCGCCGACTCGATCCAGAGCTCCATGTTGTGCTGGTTCGGCAGCTCCACCGGCACCTTGGCGAGGTCGGCGACCGCGAGGTTCAGGCCCTCGGTCAGGAAGAAGTTGAACGAGTCCACATGCGGCGCCACGAGCTTCTGCAGCTTGTGGTTAGTCGTCGCCGGGCACGACCGCGGCGCCGACGACGGGTTCGTGGCCGGCCACGACGTCGCCTTCACGCCGCCGGCGTCGCCGGAGGCCTTGGCCTTGCTCTTCTTGCTGCGCTTATCCGGCGCCATGGCAGGCCGCGCACCTAAACAGCAAGCGAGGCTTCAATGCAGCCGCCGAGCTCTTGGTTGGCAATTGACCGGAGCGACGTTTCCCCAAGCGCAATTGCACCGGTTGCCAGCCAACCAACACCGCCGCCACCCGTCCATTGGCCGTAATTTGGACTCTTTATACACATAATTGGTCGTAAATATATAAATTATATGATTGGCTGAAAGCCGGTGTGTTGGTGGTCTCAGTGGGTCAAAGTGACAAGGAACATGCTGCGGACGTCGGCAGCTCGTGTCGCGGCGACGGCGACGCGGCCGGCGGGGGCCGTGGGCCTGCTGCAGCCGCTGTCGTCGCTGGCGGCCGGCCGCACGGAGCGCCAGAGCCACCGCGACGTGCTGGTGGGCCGCATCGCGCGCAAGCTGGCGTCGGCGCACGCTCCTCCGTCCAGCATCGAGGCGCTGGACGACAAGGTGGAGTTCCTGCGGCGGCTCGGGCTGAGCAAGGACCGCGCGCTCGCGGCCATCTCGCTGCACCCCACGGTCGGTACATTCGCAGAGTCGCTTGGGTATGGACAAACAGGGTCTTGACAGAGTGTTGTTGGCGCGCAGATGCTGAACTACTCGGAGCAAATGATGGAGAGCAAGGTGGACTCTCTCGTTTGTGATACTATTGCTATGCAACAGGCATGTGACTGACGATAGCGACTGTGTGGCGACAGATCTCGGCGCTGTACGCGTTCGGGCTGACCAAGCCGATGGTGCTGACCGCGATCACGCGCCACCCGAACGTGCTCGGCGTCAGCGTGGACGCCTTCGACACCGTCCGCGACTGGTACGTGGCTCAGGGAGTGAGTCCGACCAAGGTACGGCAGGCTGGCTATATCGTTTCTTCTCTAATTGTCCAAGCTAATGGTGCATGCACTGTCGAGCAGGTGCCGTTCCTCATGACGGTCTTCCCCCAGGCGGTGTCGGTCAACATCAGCGAGAACATGGACCCCAAGCTGAACGTGCTGCGAGGCATCGGCGTGTCCTCCTCCCAGCTCGTGCGCATCCTGCAGCGCGCGCCGCAGTTCATGACGCTCAGCATCGAGCGCATCCAGGCGCAGATCACGTCGCTCAAGCGCTTCGGGCTCGCGGACGACGAGCTCGCCAAGATCCTGGCGCTGTGTCCCGAGGCGCTGAGCCTCTCCATCCTCAACATCACCGCCAAGATCGAGCTGCTGGACGACATGTTCGGCACCGGCGCGGGCGTCACCGCGCTGAGCGTGAACCCTCGCATCCTCATGCGCAACGGCGAGCAGCTGCGGCTCGCGTTCGCGTTCTTGACGGAGGTGGTGGGTCTGGACGCCGAGCGGCTCGGCAAGAACACGTCGCTGATCATGCGCACGGTGGACGGCATCCTCAAGCCGCGGTACCAGTTCCTGCGCGAGACGCAGCCCGAGTTCGACTTCGAGTCCCTGCCATGGATCATCCGGCCCAACGACTGGTTCGAGGACGCCTACCCGGGCTACGCCGAGTTCCTCGCGGCGTTCGACCCGGCCGCGCCGTGGCCATGATTGCGAGATGGTATGGTATGGGATGTATCCGCAATTGGGAATGGAATATTTGAGGATGTTGCTAGAAAATGGGATATTTGGTGTGGAGGTCGGGATAGGGATCACCTCACTCGCGCGTCTCCAAACTGCAGTGTGCGCATCCGTCGTTCGCTCGAAACAGGACGATCGTGGACTGCCAGTGCCACACATCTGTCCGCATCTGGCCGCGAGCCGCCCATGCAACGCCACGTGCCGCAAGATGCGCGAAAAACAGTTGGGACTGTCCCCCAAATCCTTTGGCTCCTCACACTTCTGAAGAATCGCATTTTTCCGATAATGCCGCATTTTTCACCAATGCGCTATTGCTCGAAAATATCATTCGTATCCTTCTATCCCAGTATACAAATCCGCTGAACCCGAAGTAAACTGAATTAGAAAGTGTTTTTTTTTTGCGGTCAGGCATTTCGGTCGTGAGTGCTGAACCTCCTTCCGTTTGTAGGTTAAAAATTGTGAAGAGACTTTGCGTCCAACAACAACAGCCCGCCCGATCGTGCCTCTCCTTCCCTGGCTATCCATTGGGTGCCTTACGCTGCTCCCGCACAATCCGCGTGTGCATGCCTCACAGCGGCTCGCCCGCCAGTCCCTAACGCTCTCCCCACTGGTCTGTGAACCTTGCTGCGAACCTCGCTGTGACCGCAGCCGACCGCCATGGCCAAGCAGTCGACGCTCGTGTGGATGCTGGCGTGCGCGTGCTGCTTTGCCGTCGGCTTCATGGCCGCCTACTCGACCACGCTCTCGTTCGCGCCGCTGACCGAGTTCAAGACGGCCATGCTGCGGAGCTCCCCGAGTGCGGCCTACTCGGCGCGCGGGTACGTCGATGCGGCCGACAGTCGCGTCAGCTCCGCGGGGACGAACGCTACGCACTCCGAGTTCAGTGCTGCCGAGTCAACAGAGTCGGCGGCGAACGAGACGGCGGCGGGGACGCGAGGCATCATCATGTGCCTGCACAACGGCATCGTGGCGATGGGGGCGTCGCTCATCCGCGAGCTGCGCTGTCTGGGGAACCAGGAGGTCATCCAGGTGTACCACTGCCTGCCGCAGGAGCTGTCGGCCGAGTCGCGCGCGCTGCTCACGCGCAACGACGCCAAGGTCGAGATCGTGGACGTGTGCTCCGAGTACAAGGACGGCAAGAGCGGGCTGCAGGACCTGTTCGTGAAGGAAGACGCTGAGCCCAAGAACTTCCAGAACTACTGGATCAAGCCGCTCGCGCTGTTCCACACGCGGCTGGAGGAGGTCGTGCTACTGGACGCCGACGCCATCCTGATGCGGGACCCGGCCGACCTGCGTCGCACGCCGGGGTACCAGCGCACGGGCACGACCTTCTTCTACGACCGCGTGGCCCCCATGCGCCGCTTCCTCAACAAGTTCACGGACGACGGCAAGCGGTACCTGCACAAGCTGGTGGAGACGTTCGACTACGCCAAGTTCGGGCTCGACGGTCCGGCGCCGTCCGAGCAGCTCAAGCAGTCGTTCGCGTACCGCGAGCGCACGGGCCACGAGATGGACTCGTCCATGGTGCTCGTCGACAAGCGGCGCGCGGGCAAGGTGCTGGACGTGCTGGTCCAGCTCATCTTCCACACGCGGTTCGAGATGCAGTTCTCGTGGGGGGATAAGGAGGCCTTCTGGCTCGCCTACGAGCTCGCGCACCAGGACTACTTCTTCTCGCCGTGGGGGTTGAGCCTGCTCGACTCGGTCCCGAACCAGGACATGGCTGTCCACCCCGAGTCCATGTGCGGCAGCATGGCGCACTACCTCCCCGTCGAGAACGACGGCGAAGAGCCCGAGCTGCTGTACGTGAACGGCAAGGCGCTGCTCGAGCCCTTCCCGGCGGGCGTCGACAAGACGCTCAAGGGCAAGCGGTCCCGCATGTTCAACATGAACCCGACCCACGTCACGCCGCGCTACCGCCGCGCCGACTTTGACGTCAAGTCGTCCACGTCGTTCGAGTGCATGGACAAGCTGGGTGCCGCCGAGCTGCCCAAGTACTTTTACGCCAACCTGCTGCGGCGGCGCACGCACTTCTTCGCGGTCGAGACCAAGTTCTACGAGGGCCTCGACTCGTGCACGCCGTGAAGAGATTGATATCGCTTTGTCATCATCACCTCCACGCTGACCAACATGCCAGCCAGTCTCCAGCAGCAATCGCTCGGCGCCATTAGTAGGGCCGCCAGCGTCGCAGTTCGTACTATGAAGACGGCCAAGCCCGTACAGTCCGTCGAGACGACCACCACCACTATGCAGCTACGGGCCAAGCCACTCGGGCGAGCCGCTGCAGGTTTGTACACTACCGTGAATACAGGTCTAGGTCGAATATGCTTCCTCCGCACGTCTCACGTGTCGTCACTCGCGGTCGATCCATAACACAGGAAGCGATCTTCTTCTTCTCCTCGTCGCCCCACCTTGGGAAAGCGATCGGCCTACTTCCATTTCTCAACTGGAGCGACCGTGATGAAGACGCTGCCGCCGTGCGAGAACTGCGGCGAGCCCGCGCGTTCTCGCTGCTCGCGGTGCAAGGCGATCCCGATCTGCAGCAAGGAGTGCATGTCGGCCATCTGGAAGAAGCACAAGCGCGACTGCGACAACATCGTCAATGCGCGCGAGCTGTTGGATGCTGTCCCGTACAAGTCGAACAACTCGGAGACAGTGTCGGCCACGATATCGCCGGACGACTTTTTGGCGATCAACCAGCGCACGAGGGCCGTGTACATCAGGCACGGCATCGACGACCCGCCAGCCAAGGGCTCCACCATGGACAGCGGCAAGAAGCTCGCCTTCTTCCTCGACATGCTGCGCGAGCACGACACGTCGGACGAGGCGAACCGTGCGCTGCCGCTGCCGACCAAGCTGCTGCTCAACCGCCGCTACAACAACACGTACCGCCACGCAGTCGACACGTTCACGCCTCGTGAGCTCGAGCGGCTGCACGCTCTCATGCAGAGCCAGCACATCGGCGCGGCGTTCAAGTGAAACTCATGCAACACCCCAAGTATCAACTGTCGGGCCGAGCGGACCATCAGCAGTCAACCACCTATTCATCTTGATTTAACACGTGCAGTACACCATGAACGTCACAGCTCGCAGCCTCCTCCTTCACTCGCACGCGACGGCGGGCCGGCAGTGGTTCTGCCACAGCCGGCGGCGCGCATAGGACGTGGTGCCAGGCGCGGCGGACCACGGACCGGTGAACGAGCTGGCGTAGACCCAGCCGTGGTCGTCGCCCTTGATGGTCGCGTACGCCCAGCCCTTGCCCTCGAGGCCGTCGGGCACCTGCGGCGCGACCTGCTCAAAGTTGTCGGACGAGACCTGGCGGTCGAACGTCGACCAGTGCCGCCACTCGGCGCTGTGCGCGGGCACCCACTTGCCCTCCTTCCAGTCCTCGTTCTCCCAGATCGACAGCGTCGCGTGGCCCGCGTCCTCGAGCGTCAGGCACAGCTCGAGGAAGAGCAGGCTGTTCGTCTTCTCGGACCCGCCGACCTCGGGCGGCACCTCCAGCGTCACCGTCTTGGCCACCGACCGGTTCGCGTCCTTGAGCAGCTCGGCCAGCGGCACCACGGCCTCGCCGAGCAGGTCGTCTGGCTTGAACGTGTCATTGTCCACGACCCGCACGAACAGCTTGGCGTGGTCCACGTCCTTGTCGACCTCGAATACGAACGTCTCGGCGGGTTGCCACACCGGGTTGAGGTTGCGGCTCACGCACGAGCTGCGCTGGCAGTCGCCGCCCAGCTCGAGCGTCACGAACGGGTCGCTCGCGTTGCCCTGCAGGAAGCCGTCGGCCGCCGGCAGGTCCGTCGCCTTGAGCAGCGTCACGCTCAGCTCGGGCATGTTTCTCTCTTCGTTAGGACCGCTGCTACTAAAGTGAGGCGAGAGTGAAAGTGGCCGATGACCGACCTTTTGCGTGGGTAGGAAACCCGAAACAGGCGGCGACGGCCCGAATAAATGCGGAACGATCTTCCCTCGTTCGCATGAAAAGGGGAGGGGGACGGGTCGACTTCAAGGCGGAGGTCGATTCACTCGCAGTTTGTATGCAGGTGGGTTCCCACACGCCGAAAATCAGAATCAGCCGATCGATGATTCGCTCCGGCCGCAAGATGACACTTTCGGGAATATCCACCCCGCCACAAATGAGGACCGAAAATTGGTTCCCACTGCCGGCCATCAACAGATCCACCCACTGTACGCAGCTCATATGGCAGTGCGTCTCCCCTCGTTGTTGTCTATCTCGTTGTCTATTGGCTCGATACTCGGCGTATTGGCATTGATCCGGAGTCACCAAGGCTCGCGTCCTCCCTCTATGCACCACCGCGTTGCTCCGACTGAACATTCAGATGATCGCGCGCGAGCTCCTGGACGCGCTGGATGACTTGGAGCAGCGGCAGCTTCTTCTCCAGCGCAATCGCCTGCAAGAAAATTCGGGTCAGTCGAGGTTGGTTCAACGCGAGGTGGATACAGAGCTCCCGTCTGACCTTGCAGTGCTCGTACTCTGGGTACACGTTGACCACGGAGCCGTCGAGATAGCCGACTTTAACAGCGACCGAACGATCGAACGCGTCGACCGACACCATAGTGCGGTCCAGCGCGAATCGAGTCATCTCCTTCCTGGCAAGTCCGCACCGACGCAGTGCCAAAGTGAGCCCACCACACGGTTGTTGGAGAGCAACTCGCAAACACGTACCGGCGGATGCCGAGCGTGCTGGTCTCCTTGAAGATCACCTCGCGGATCTTCGACTCGTCCTTCGTGAAGCACAACACACTGTAACGCACCGCAGCTTCGTCAGAGATACACAAAGCAACAGAATTTTGTCCAAGGGGAGACTCACCTCAGGCACACAGCGGGGCGATTCTTCTTCATCTGAATCGGAGCCGTCCACACATCCAACGCGTGGAAATGCAGCAGCAGCAGCTCCGTCACGTATCCAATCGCTTGCGGGTTCAGGTCGTCCAAATTCGTCTCCAGCACCACGACCTCTTCTTGCTTCCCACCACCCACGCCAGAAGGTGCGCGAGTAGCCACGGCCGGATTCGGGTAACTCTTCTCGGTGCTCGGCTGAATCTTCTGGCCCACCGCGACGCGGACAATGTTGGCGTGGAGGGGAAAGTCCTTGGTCCCTGCGCCGACACCCGTGTGCGTCGGGATGAACGCTGGCGGCTCGCCAAACGCCTCCGCCAACGCCTTGACGAGACTGATACCCGTCGGAGTCACCAGTTCTCCGGTTGCTCTACAGTCAGCATTCGAAGAGGTCAGCAAGGCGTTGATACATGTCATGTCCGTTCGGCACTCACCCTTTCGGAGCCGGACAAACGGGAATGCCAATCATCAGGCGGAAAGTGGCCGGCGGTGGAACTGGCAGCACGCCGTGCATGCACTTGACGGTGCCGGATGAGAACGGCAGCAGCGACGCGTACACCTCACGGACGCCGAGCAGATCCATGGCGAGCACGGAGCCGACCGTGTCGATGATGCTGTCGATCGCGCCGACCTCGTGGAAGTGGATCTCCTCGATCGCCGTTCCGTGCGTGTGCGCCTCGGCCGCCGCCAGGTGGCGGAACACCGCGACGCTCTTCTCCTTGACCCACGGTGACAGCCCGCTGTTGGCGATCAGACGCTCAATGTCCGGCAGGTTGCGCTGCGGCTCGCTGTCATGGCTGTGGCTGTGCGAGTGCCCATGGGAATGGCCATGCGAGTGTTCATGCGAGTGCGAGTGCTCATGCGAATGGTCATGAGGAATAGTAGCCGCCACCGAGTTGTCGCCTGCTGGAGCCTGGTCGTCGTGGGTATGGTCGTGGTCATGGTCGTGGCCGTGGTCATGGTCATGGTCATGGTCATGGTCATGGTCATGGTCATGGTCATGGCTGTGATCATGTCCGTGGTCGTGGTCGTGATCATGATCATGACCGTGGTCGTGGTCGTGATCATGATCATGACCGTGGTCGTGGTCGTGGCTGTGGTCGTGAGCTTGATGGGCGTCGCTGCCAGGTCGCGACGGCGGTCCGGCCTCCTTGTGCTGGTAGATGGACCCGACGTGCGCCTTGGTGCCAGCGATCTGTCCCGGACCCTTCCACGCGCGGCTCGTCGTCAGCTCCCACTCACCGCGCAGCTCCTCGATCGTCTCCAGCCCTCGCTTGACGTCCTCCAGCGGCGCTCCCTGTCCAGCAGCCAACACAGGTCAGCCTAGAGATTCTCTTGACACCAAAACTCCAGCAGATATGACAAACCCACCGCGTCGATCAGCGCGCCGAGCAGCATGTCGCCCGCGATGCCCGCCGAGCAGTCGATGTACAGCAGCGCCATCCTCTTCTTCGTCTACTCCGTCGTGCTGCAAATGCAATGTGGGCTCGCACACCGCCCAAATACGCAAATGGTCTCTCGCTGCGTCAGCACCTCAATAACTCATCCGCCGATCCGACAAGCTTTACGTGCACAAAACGGCAACAACCTCTTCAATCCGATGTCCATCCATGCGTCAAACCAACTCTACTCGTTCCCACAGGGCCTCCATAATCGGATATTATCCGCCTCCAACCGCATGCAATCCCACAGGTTTTCTCCGACATTCTGTGCTCGCCTCGCCACCATCGCTGCCATTGTGCGACGGAAACTCCCCCCTGCTTCGCCGCCCAAGACTCCAAAATCAAAAATCGGCTGGTTACACTCGGGTTACGCCTGATAACACCGCCTTCGTCTTCGTCTCCATCGTCGTCGTCAACCATGAACCCGTCGCCGATGCCAGCGGCGGCGCCACTAACGCCCGAGCCTGTGGTCGGCCCGACGCTCACCAAGGGCATGAGCTTCCCGGACAGCAAGGCGGCCTTCTACGCCGTGCAGGACTACGCGCTGTTCCACGGCAAGCAGGTCAAGGTGGCGCGCCGCGGCGGCAAGCACCGGCGCATGGAGTGCTCTTCGCGGCTGCCGTGCCCATTCTTCGTGCAGCTGTACCTGCACAACTCCAAGACGAACCACACGTGGTACGTCTCGTCCTTCGAGCTCGCGCACTCGCCCGCGTGCGACTCGAGCGCCAAGCCCACGCAGCGGCAGATCCTCGAGAGCGCCACCTTCCGCCGCGCACTGCAGTCTGCCCCTAATGGCACGGCGCGTCAGCTGCTCGAGACGGTCGCGGGGCGAGCCAACCTGCGCACCATCTACCGCGCCAAGGAGACCATGAAGCGCGCGCTGCTGGACGAGCTGAGCGCGTCGTACTGGAAGATCCCGGCGCTGCTGCGCGTCTTCCAGGAGCTCAACCCTGGCTCCTGCACGCAGTTCGAGGTTGAGCCATGGCCGACTTCACATAGTGGCGAGGACGAGGGTGGAAGTGGCGATCCGCCGGGCTGCGGAGCCTTCAAGCGCGCGTTCGTGGCCGCGGGCGTGTTCACGGGCACGACGGCGTTCAACCAGCAGATCTACGGCCTCGACTGCGTGCGGTGCTCCAACCAGGAGGCCGAGTACGAAGGCGTGCAGCTCTTCCTGCTCGGCAAGGACGGCAACCTGGCCAACGTGGTAGTGGCGGCCGCGTGCTGTGACGCGGCGTCGCGCGACAACTACAAGTGGTTCTTCCGGTGCGTCGAGCAGGCCGGGGTGAACCTGCGGTACTGTCCCGTGCTGTGCGCTATGGACCCGGAGCTGCTGAGCCTCGAGGGCGAGCTCGGGCTCACGTTCCGCTACTGCACGCGGTCCATCATCGAGAAGGACCTGACGCAGCTCGGCGCCTTCAGCCAGCACCACCACGCGCTCGTGTGGGGCTTGCAGCAGTCCGAGACGCCCGACGAGTACGCCAACCGGCTCGAGTGGATCGCCACGACGTGCGGCCCGAGCGTCGCCAACTACCTCCGCCAGCTGCCGCTGCAGCGGTGGGCCGTGGCCGGGAACCTCGGCAAGGTGTCGCTGTACGGCTGGCGGAGCCGCAACTTCTACGAGAGCGTCGACCAGGAGCGGGAGGCCGCGCGAGCGAGCGGGTCGTCGAGCGGGAGTGGTGGTATGTCCGCTGCTGCTGAAGCCCAGCCGCTGGAGCAGCGGTTCCGAGACCTGCTGCCGTTCTCGTTCCTCGAGAGCGTCATGGTCGCGTACATGCAAGCGGCGTTCGAGCGGAATGCGCTGGCGGCCCAGTGGAAGCAGCAGAGCCGCAAGGTGACGGCGCGCGCGCAGGAGCTGTACGACGCGCAGTTCCGCCGCATCGGCGAGTACAAGGTGAGCCGCGCGTCCGAGTCGGTCGCGTTCGTCTCGCAGCTCAACAAGTCGCCGAGCCTGCGCCGGCGCGTGGACCTGCAGGCGAGCACGTGCACGTGCGCCTTCATCGACCAGTTCGCCATCCCGTGCCGCCACCTCATCGCCGTGCTGCTCTTCTGCAACCAGATGGAGAGCGTCTACGGCCGCTTCGCGCCGTGCTATCTCGTCGACAACTACGCGCTCGCGTTCCGGGGCAAGGCCGTCGAGTTGCCGCTCGAGTCGAGTCTCAGCGACGACCCGACGTGCGAGCGTGCTCACAGCTCGAACCCGTCGGCGCGTCGTCGCCGCAAGGAAGCTGCTCCCGCTCCGCCCAAGAAGAAGGCCAAGCCGACGCCGACCACGAGCGAGACAACAGCGTCCGACGCTCAGGACAATGCAGAAAATGCACCGACGACCACACCTGCAGCGCCAGCGCGCGTGCGGCTGTGCAAGAAGTGCCGCCAGCCTGGCCACAACATGCGGAGCTGCTCGTACCAGGGTCCTCCGCCTCCAGCCCCGGTTGCACCGCCCAATCCTCAGTAGCAACAGCAGTAAACTCCAAAATGGCTGTACATATTCCCATCAACGCGGCATGTTTAAACGCTTCGCCTACGCAACACGCATCGCCACAGCTTGAGCCCTCGCGTCTTCCCTCTTCAGCAGCGCGTTCATCTCTTGAGCATCTGCCAGAGCTTGGACAGCTCGTGCATGGACCCGGCACCGCAGAAGGCGCCGACGCGCGGTGGCAGCAGCGAGTGCGCGAAGCTCGACGCGAGCGACGAGAACCACGTGTCGAACCGGTTGATCTCGCCGTTGAACATGGCGTCGAGTGCGCGCGTGGCGGCGTCCTTGGCGTCGTTCGTGAGTCCCGGGATGATCATGCACACGGCCTGCTGGATGGCCGCGGTCTGCGCAAAGTTCGTGTCGACCGGCCCGGGCGAGAAGCACGTGACCGTGACCCCCGTGGACCGCAGCTCGTAGCTGAGCGCCTGCGTGAAGGAGGTCACGAACGCCTTGGAGCTCGCGTACACGGCGGCCGTGGGGACGACGAACGAGGCCGCGAGCGAGCTCACGTTGAGCACGCGGCCGATGCCGCGCTCGACCATTTTCGGCACGATGGCGCGCGTGAGGCGGATCATGGCGTGCATGTCGAGCGTCATGAGCGCCTCGATCTCGTCCGGCTGCATGTCGAGGAAGTCCTTGGTGATCGACACGCCGGCGTTGTTGATGAGCAGGTCGATGACGAGCTCGCGCTCCTGCACGAACGCGATGAGCTTCTGGATGCCCTCGCGCGTCGACAGGTCGCATGCGCACACGAGCACCTCGACGGGCTTGTGCACCAGCTCGATCTCGGCCTTCATGCGCTCCAGCACCGGCTCGGTGCGCGCCGAGATGACTAGCGAGTACCGCTTCTCGGCCAGCAGGTAGCTCATCTCGCGGCCGATACCCGAGGACGCGCCGGTCACGAGCGCGTACCGCTTGAGCTCGGGGGCTGTCGGCTCGAAGCTCCACTGGTGGTAACGCGTCAGCACGAGGTCCGCGCAGAGTAACAGGAAGTACGCGAAGAGCACGAGCCGCAGGTAGCTCACGACTTTGGTCGCGTCCAGGAAGGACAGCGCGAGCACCAGCAGCCCTGCCAGGTGCGCCGGCCCCCAGACCACGCTGGTGCGCTCGGGTCGCCGCCGCTCCCCCATTGTCTCGCCTTTAGGCTGGTGTCTTCGCAAGCCGCTGGCTTGAGCGTCTCGCCGGTCCGCTCGAGTTGTTAGTCCGAGCTGACGCGGATGAATGACAACGCGTGTCTTTGATCCAAGTGTTCAGTCCTTTCGCAACGGTCAGGCATACCCATCAAGAGTAACCCCGTAACCTGCTGACGTAACCGGATGGATACAGATTCGAACATTGAAGTGCTCATCTTTTGAAAGGAATGAATGGGTGGCTGCCGTCATGGCTGCATTCTATGAGTAGCCATGTTCAAATCACAGTCAACAGCCAGATACCGACCAAAACAACGCATACAAGGCGAGTCACGATGACGAACTCGCTCGTATGTCTACCGCTTGAGCATGTTCCAGACCTGGCACGGCTCGTTCTGGCCGACGGCGCAGGTGGCGGCCGCGGCGCGGCGAGGGGCGATGCTGGCGAGCGTGGACAGATACGCGCTCCACGAGTCGTACGCGAGGGACTCGCCGGCGAACATGGCGCGGAGCGCTCCGCTGGCCGACTCCTTGACGGGTGTGGCCAAGCCGGCGTGGAAGTAGATCGAGTCCTCGCTGTTGGACGCCTTGCCAAAGTTGGTGTGCAGCGGACCGGGACAGTAGCACGTGACGGACACGCCCGTCGAACGCAGCTCGTAGTCGACCGCCTCGCTAAAGTGCATCACGAACGCCTTGGAGGCGGAGTAGAGCGCCGATGAAGGGATCACGAGCGACGCCGTGATGGAGCTGATGTTGAGCACATGCCCGACGCCTCGAGCCACCATGTCGGGCACCAGTGCACGAGTCAGTCGCGCCGTCGCTGCCATATCCAGCGCCATGATGCGATCCACATCTCCTTCGTCCAACTGCAGCACATCGCCCGTGACCGTCGACCCGGCGTTGTTCACCAGCACGTCCACGACCAGCTCCCTCTCCTTCACGAACTGCTCCAGCTGCTTGGCGCCTTCAGCAGTCGACAAGTCGCACGCGCAGTAGATCGCCTCGATCGCGAAGCTCTCCTTGATCTCCGCGGCGAGCCGCGCCAGGTTCGCCTCTGTGCGGGACGCCAGCACCAGCGAGTACTTCTTGGCCGCCAGCTGGAGCGCGATCTCCTTGCCGAGTCCCGAGGTCGCCCCAGTCACGAGCGCAAAGTGTCGATCGGCTGGAGCAACGGCTCGGAAGTTCCACTTGTGATACACCGTGAGAGCCGCCGACAGCAGCGCGGCAAACAGGTACACGCCTAGCAGCAGGCGGAGTATCTGGAGAGCCTGGTGGGGGAGGACATAGCTCAGCGCGAGGGCCAGCGCGGCCGCGACGAGCGCAGGCTGTGCCACCGCGGAACGGATCTGCTCCGGTGCCATGGGAAGCAG
The DNA here is from genome assembly GCA_003413675.1 of Phytopythium vexans. Lineage (NCBI taxonomy): Eukaryota > Oomycota > Peronosporomycetes > Pythiales > Pythiaceae > Phytopythium > Phytopythium vexans. Next base: position 556,592 of record QLOC01000005.1, read on the forward strand.
CCGCTGGGTTACGTTTTGTGGGGTAACCCGCAGAGCAAATCTGCGACATGTGCGCCGCCGATTTTGTGGTTCGCAAGCGTTTCATCAACGTCCGGCGCAAACACATACCCCATCTCAAAAATACCCTGCGACACTAAACTTGGACCGGCCAATCGCGTCTCCCGAAAGCCACTTCAACCTGTCCGCGATTGGCTTAAATCCGAATTTACACCTCCGAGCAAAAATGCGTAACCCTCCCATGGCCATTTGTTTAGGGCCGGCAATCGCCAAAATTAGCGGCGCGGCACGTTGAGGAAGCAGGCGCCTGCCTGCCGCATTGAGCGCAGCCAGCGTCCCCGCTTCAGGCTCCACCCGCTCCGCCCGCTCGCCGCGCTGGCCGACGGCCGGGTTCCCACGCGCGCCATTAATAAACGCCCGCCGAAACCTCGCGTGCATCGGTGCGACCGCCGCGGCAGCAGCAGCGGCCTCTACCCCACTCGACGACCATCCGAGTCGCTCGCGCATCGCCAGCCCAATGGCTCGGACGCTCGCGCGCAGCCGCCAGTCGACGGAGCAACTCGGCGCGTCCAAGACGCCGGTGGCGGTGGCCCATGAGGCGGACGACGCGCTGCTGCTGCACCTGATCCGCATCCTGGCGCTGCACCTGTTCGTGTGCCTCTCTCGCTCCGTCTCGACCTCGCTGGAGGACTTGGAGCTTCTGGTGACGGCCGACACGTTCGGCGAGACTGGTGACTATGCTGAGCGACTGGATGCCGCATTGGTGGCCTGGGTGCAGCGCGAGATGGCCGGCAACCAGTTCGATGGCTTGCTGCACGAGCACCGCGCGTTCCTGCTCATCCGGAAGTTCTTCCGCCACCACCGCGTAGCCGGAGCCACCCAATTGCGCGTCTTGGCGTCGCTGCTCGCCACATACATGGAGCAGTTGCAGGTGCCGCTGGTAGCGTGCGAACCGTCGACGGTACTGCGTTCGACGCTCGAGTACTTGCTCTCGACCGGAACGGTGCTCGGCGCTGTGTCGCCGTCGATCCTGTACCCGCTCGTCTTCGCCGTCGACTCGCTCCGTATCGAGCAGCGCGACTGCCTCGAGGCGCTCACTACGCTGCTCAAGCGGCTCAGCGACTGCGGGTCGTCCGACATGGTGCGTTCGAATGATGCTGGCCAACCGTTGGTGCGCTGCTGACTCTCGTCATTTTGAAATGGGTCGTGTGCATTAGATCGCATCCAAGCTCATCAACCGCTTCCACCGCAACATCATCCACGTCTCAGACGTGATGGACGATAGTACTAGCGGTGCTACCGCAATGGACGCCGCTCCGACGTCCATCCACCTTCACGACCTCGGCATCTGCTTTGTGCGGACACTGCTGTGCCACAGCGATCACATTTTCCGCCGCGATCCGGAGGTACGAACGATCGATTCCATTTCTGTATGGTTGGACTGGATAATGACCGGCTTGTGGTGCAGTTCCCGGACACTCCTGCGTTCTTCGAGAGCGAGACCGAAGACGAGGACTTCAGCGAAGACAGTCCCGACGTCCCCAGTGCGCGCAAAGAGCTGGACGAGTGTCCAGAAGTCGAGAGCCGCTCCAGCGCCGACTCCACGGACGCCGTGTCGTCGAGTGCGGAGACGGAAGACGGCGAAGACGACGGACTAGCTTCAGCGCCGCTTCCTGCTGACAACTGCCAGCCGCAGTCCACCAAGCGAAGCATCCGAAAGCGCAAGAAGCGCGTGTCGCCGCCACGAAACTTGCCGAGTCAGCAGAGCCAGCCGACCCAGCCGAGCTGCGTGCCATTGCCAGCGCCGGTACCGGTGGCCATGCCGCTGACCTGCAAAGCCGAGCTGGACGAGTCGTACTCGTCGACCGTGGCGCTCGCCGCTGCTGCCGGGACGCTCGCGGCGGTGCTTTGTGTCATTTTCACTTGAGTTTCAACGGTGCCGAAGAGAGGGCAGCTCACGGATTCCCAGTGTTCATTCCAAAGCCATCGCTCGACAGCGCCAAGCCGACGAGCGTGCAGCATTGACGCTCTGTACATTCTAATATAGTAACTCCTCTTTTCCCAGCCTCGCCACGCGCCATGCGCTGCCCGGCCGAGCTTTTCGCACATGCTTGTCAACCAAACTACCACCATAATTAAAAGAAAAAATCAAACGCATCAAACCAATCCTCTCCGCGTCTCCGCTTGAGTTCGTTCGTGGCCAGTCATCCCGTGTTGCATCTTGAGCGAGTCGACTCTCGACGCGCTGTGCGTTGTGTGATGAAAGCAGGAGGGTCAATCATAGTCGGTAAGCGCCTCGGACCATGGACCAGAGACCCTCCATCAGTGGCACAGATGTCTCATACGCTGACATGACGCATTGTTCGGGGTCGTCGCACGCAATCGCAACGCTCGTCACCAGGGTCAGCGCCAGCGACGCGACCGGAAAGACGAGAAACAGCAGGGCTTGCCGCTTGGTCGCGTAGCTCACCTCTCCTTCTATCCCTCGGTTCGCAATGTAAAGCACCGCCAGGTTGAATGCGTAGATCACAAACAGCAGCGGCAGCCGGAAGAGCATGTTCATCCACTCGGCTCGCAGATAGTACAGCGTCGCCGCGCCGAGGATTGGCAGCACTGCGACAACGATGTTCAGCTGCGCAAACACGAAGAATACGATGCCGAGGAGCAGCAAGATGCCGACCACCTTGAACCCGTACGCCAGCTCGCAACTGAACACAGCGAGCGAGTCAGGCGTCCACCACGAGATCATCCACCACCTCTTCTCGTCATCCGGACTGCACAGCGGCTTGATAAACGCGATCTGTCGCAAGTTCTCGAAGAAGACGACAGCCATTACAACCAGCACCACCAGCACGTCGATCTTGGTGATTCGCCACACGAAGTTTGTGCGTTCGACCTTGCGTTGGCGCTGCAGCTCCATACGCTCGAGCTCAAGCCGTTTCTTCAGGTCTTCCTCCTCTTTCAACTTCTGCGCGAGCCGTGTCTGCTCGATCTTCTCCGCTATCAGCTGCTGCTTGTGCTTGAACTTTTGCATCATTCGCCCTTGCTTCTCCTCAGCCTTGATACGGTCGCGGTTCCTCCGCTCAATCATCTTCTCCAGGTCTCGATGACGCAGCTGATCGAACATACCGCTCAAACTGCTGACCAGGAACATCGTGTTCGATCTGTTCGCCACAATCTCGCCAGCTTTCAGAATCGCAGCTTGCTGGTCTGCCCCCATGTCCACAAAGGTCCGTGCAAGTGCTTTGACATTGCTCAAGTCCTTCTGGTCACGATTGACGAATTTGGCGCAGAAATTGTCACGACGAGCGCCTTCCAACATACTCTGCGCGTGCTCGACTTCGTCCACGTACGTCATCTCCAGCTCTTCCGCTTTATCCACGAAGCGCTCAAGCTTCCGGGTGATCATGGCATTATCACTGCTGCCAATCATTTGCGGACGGCTCCGGTCGTCCGCGAGCACAATCTCGCCTTGGTGGTGCTCGCTCGCACCAACGCGATACGTTTCGATAGCTGCCGTCAGATCCCTCTTGACTTGGTTTCGTGCAGCCACCTCGTCGTAGGCCTTGAGCAAGAAGTTGAACTCATCCTTGCCACCACCGCCGTTGCTACTCGAGCTCCACGTCCGATATGGCGCATCACTCTCGTTAGGGTTTGAGCTCTGTCGCAGGGTAGCCAGCAACGTCAGAAACTTATCCTTGCTGATCACCTTCCCAGCGTTAATCTTCGCCAGAAGGGTGTCGGCAAGAGTGACGGACAGCTCGTGGATACGCGAAGCCTGCTTGTGCAGAGCTTGGATCGAGTCATCTGTGGTCTGCTGCCACGATTTCACGTCAACGTACTGAGCACACTGAGGCGGCACGGTCAGTTGCATCAGCTCCACGATAACTTGGTCGCCAGTGCAACTGATTTCTTCAACCTTGCTCAGGATGTCAGCGAAGGTCATGGGTTTATATGTCTTGGGGTGCTCAGGCAGAGACGAAAGATCGAGCTCTTCTTCATCAAAGGTGACCCCCTCAATTAGTACTCGAAGCTGCTGAGCATTCGTGGCGACTCGGAGATGCCGAAGGCGAACGGACGCGACGTGCTTGATCGACAGCGACGACGTGATCGGGAACTGCTTGACGTATTCATCCAATTGATCCGGGTCAGACTCGCAGAACAAGCGATTCATCAAGCGCCGCTCCTGGATCGCGTGCCACGCGAATGATAACACATGCCAAACGGCCGCAAAGACCAGGGCGACGACCAAAAGACCAGACACCACCACGGCAAGCACGGCCGCCTGCTCCTCGACCGTCAGCTCTTCCTTCTGCTGCGGTGTCCACCACCACGCCTCTTCCGTGTACGAGAACACTTGGTCCACCAACTCCGCCTCATCCTCCTCTTCCTCGCCATGTTGCGGTGGATCGTCATCGTCATCAACGATCGCGTTGTCGTGAAGAACGACACCGGATCGCCATTGTTCTCGGTAGTCGTGACGGCGCACTGGAGTTTGGTCCACGCGGTCCACTTCGTCGACACCTACAAGAGCAGGAGTGCTTCAGTCTTCAACATCAAGCTGCCAGTAGTGCTGATCCTCATCGAAGGTACCTGAGTTGCCAATCACGATCACCGGATCGAGCTCCGAGTCCAGCTCCGAGCCTTTGAGGTCTTTGCTGTCGATCGCAATGTGCTTCTCATTCGAAAGACCGTCTGGACGCATCCACAACAACAACACCATCAGCTCTCTATACAGCCAGCACCAGCACGCAACAGTCCACCCACATACGCGAGAACGAGTAGTCTTGGACTCGGATCTCGACGCGAGCCGGCGCTGCGCTCCATACATCAACGTTGGCTTCCATATAACCCGCTAGCACCATGCGATCCACACCTACGTACCTTTCGGTCGCGCGGACGTGTGTGCGACGACGCGCCGCGCTTCGCTGGCGCCAGCGAGCAGCACGATGATCGCGAACAGCCGGCGAGAGATCCATCTACGCCGCGGTGCGAGCGGCAGCGGCGCCAGCCAGCGCGCAGACATGGCCTCGGCGCTGGTGCTGGCAGGATGTGGAGCAGATCGTGATATGGCTCGGCGAGGTGGATGAATCATGTCGGCGTCAGTTCCCCCCGTCCCTCTCCTCCTCGGTACTCCCGCCGCGGCCGTCACACGCGCCGATACTTCGCGCATGTCGATACAAAATCCAAGCTTCTTCGTCAGCTGCTTGTCAGATGCGGCAGCTCCCGCTTAATAGTGACGTGCCACTATTATCGATGAAGCCACGAGTGTATCCATCTTGCACATGAAGCACAGCAAATGATTTATGCGCATGTGATCTACACTGGCGTTTGATCTACGCTTCCTTCGGCGCTGTTACTCCTCTTTAAAACCTATACTACACATGATACTACTTGCTTGCAAAGCGCGACAGCCGCGGCAGTCGCACTCACTGCTCTACTCGTTCGAGCGGTTCGACGGCTGCAGAAGAGGGATGCGCGCTCGGTCGCTCGCTCGTTCGCTCGCGGCGGCCGCCGGAGCGCGGTCGGTCCAGCATTGCATTCCCCAGCGACGCGAACATCTCGGCCGTGAACCCCTGCGGCAGCTCCTTGGTCAGCTCGCTCAGTCTGCGCAGCACCTCGTCGTTCCGCGCGTCAAAGCTGCGCTGGCGGCTCCTCCCCAGTGGCCCTTCCTTCTTGCGAGCGACCTGTCGAGAGATCGTCGAATGCAGCGAGAGGAACGAGCTGTAGAGTTGCTGCAGACCTCGCCAGTCTTCGTCGGCATCCACCGCGCGGTCTAGTGCCTTCTCCGCTTGCGGACTGCCGGGCTGGCTGTTCAAAATCGCCGGGTTCTTCGCCTGGATCGCACGCAATGTCGCCATAACCTCGTCCAGCGTCACTTGCTCCGGCCGGCACGTCCGTCGTGGCAACGCCAGCGACGCGATCGCAGTCTGAGTGTCGTCAGCGGTGGAGTCCAGGAGCTCGTGCCTCAGCTGATGCACCACTCGGAGCAGCTGCGAGTGGCACGCGCGAACTTGTGACGCCTGTCTGGTCGCTCGACGCTTTGCCTTCCGACGCACCGCCTGCGTACCGGTTGCTGCCACGCTCGACACGCGGAATGGATACGTGACGATCCGCCACGTGATTTTCAAGACAAACGCGGCGAGCCGCACACCCAGCAGTGCCACCACCGCGAGCGTCATGAGCAGCACCAAATCTCCCACCGACAGATCCTCCACAATCGGCTCCTGCCACCACGAGCTGTACGTGAAGGGCGGCTCGGCCCGGCTGACACGCTCGTGCATATCACTCTTGCTGCCCAGAGCTGATCAATCCAACAACAAGAAGAATCGATAAATGCTGTTAGTTGTGCTGGCCATTCGCATGGGTACATTCGCGCGCTCCACGTACTCTGCGAGAGCGTCAGCAGATCCGACGTCTTGATATCCCGCGCGACCACCTCCACGACTGGTCGTTCGCGAGCGCCATCTACACCCACCCAAGCAAGCAAACACAGCAGTCATTAGACTATCAACCCACTCCACATCCGCAACACCAGGCGCGGCCACGCACTGCTGTACGAGTAGTCTTGCACACGGATCTCCATGCGCGCCTTTTTCCCTGAGCAGACACAGCAGCACACGAGCGGAGTTAGCAACCCGCGAAGGTGATCCCAATGATTCCCTACACCCCCGACCGTACCAGACGACTCATACGGCGGCGGCGCTCCAGCACCTGCGGCGGCGACGACGACCTCGACCACCCGGCTCGGCTCGGAGAAGAACACGACTAGCACGCAGAGCGAGCGGCGACTGCGCCGCCAGAGCCAGCGCGCGCCGCCCAAGAGCTCCATGGAGCCTATCGCCGGTCGCGAGGAACAGAATTTTCCACACTGCCGAGTGAAGGTTCTCCTCGTCGGTTGCTCTACCACTGTGTTCCACTGTACTGTGGCGATATGACATTCTTTCGAAATAGTGGCACTCGCCAAGTTGAAGCGGCTCATAAAATCGGAAACCAATTACTGAAAGCGCTGATACGACATGCTCGACCGCCGCTGCGGACGACCGAACGGCGCGGCGTCATCGACAGCGATGGCCGTCGCGTCGGTCGCCATCGAGTGCCGCCGCGTCGGGGTCATGAACCCGGTGGCGAGCACCGCGTTCGGCCGCGCGGCCGGGATCATCCGCGCTGAAGACGACCTTATCGGCAGGGAACTGGTCGGGTTGAGTCGGCGGAAGATGGCTCGGAACGCGTCCGTCTTGGCCTCGGCCGCGAGCCGGCTCGCTGTCTGCTGGCGCTCCTTCCACTCCTTCTCCTTGTCCAGCGCGTCGCTGGGCGAGTCGTCTGGCAGCTCGACGTAGATGGCGCCTTCGCTCGTCACGACGAACTGCGGGAGCGACCACTTGGGGAACCGCGACTCGCTCAAGTACTCGCGCAGCACGGCCTCGCGGTGGCTGATGGGGATCTCCTTGGCGATCACACGCGAGAACTCGTGAACCTTGAGCAGCACCTGGGACGAGTACTGGCGGCGCTTGACGAACACGGTCGTGTACAACCCCCAGGCGATGTTCACGATGGTGAAGGCGCCGAACGAGAAGCCCAGCAGCCCTTCCTCGGACCACGATTTCTCGGAGAACATGTTGACGAAGATGGGGAACAGCGCGTTCTCGAGCGTCACGAGGCACGTCACGATGAAGCAGAAGAAGACGTACTTGTCCATGGACGTGAAGTACGACACCTGCGGGATGACGGACGCCACCTGGTTCTTGAACGTCACGGCCGTCAGCACGAGCGCCACCACCACCTGCAGCCGCGCGTCCGTGTCCATGAGCGAGCCGTCGGAGAGCGGCGCGTACGAAATGAAGCACAGGTACGTGATGCAGGCGGAGGGGATGCCAACATTTGTCAGGTAGTACCCGCTGCGTCGCTCGAGCATGATCTCGAAGCTGATGGCCTTCTCCTTGCCAAGGTCCTCGATGCTGCCAATGAACACCTTGTCGTGGTAGACGACGTCGAACACGTTACCGAGCTTGTAGTTCTGGATCGCGAACGTCCCAGCCTCCACCGACGCGGGGGCGACGCGCATCGACTCGCGGACGCCGCGACCGGTCGAAAAGTCGAACGAGAGCTTCTGCTGGTCGAACGGGAAGTTGTAGAGCGTCATTTCTTCTGTGAACACCGCGATGACGCGCCGACTGAACTGCAGGTGGTGGATCTTCTCGGTGGTCGTCTCTCCAGCGTGCGGATGCGACGCCTCATCAATGAACTCGATCTCGCCCGCGAACGCGAGTGTCGTGGCCATGGGACGCTCCTCCTGCATGGAGCTAACGTTGGTGAACTCGAACTGCGACGCGTCAAACTCGAGCAGGTCGAGCAGTTCGCGGATCACCGAGTCCTCGCGGATGGCCGTGAGTCCGGGCATCGTCCCCTCCCACGTCACATCGGCCGAGAAGGTCTGCGCCACCGTCTCGACTGTCGTGATGCTGTTGACCTCGATCTGCACCTCGAGAGGGGCGAAGCCAGCGAACAGGTGCGCGACGATCGGCGCGTCCTTCAAGGTCTCGGCCGTCGACTCGGAGCCTTCCTGGTTTGGCGGCGGACGGATGTCGCGGAGAAACCAGTGCGCAGGATACTTCCCCCATGACCCGAGCTGCATCTTCCACTCGAACAAGCACGGCGGTAGCTCGTCCTCTTCGGATGCGGACGCGACAGTCTCTGTGGTGTCGACTGTGACACCCAGGTGCTTCTCTTGCTGAGACAGCTCGACCTTCTTCGCGAGCTCGTTCACCTCTTCGTGGTTCATCTCGGTCGTGCGCCACGCCACGCAGTGCACGCGGCGGTTGCCGTCGCTCAGCTTCTTGATCTTCCAGATGCCGCCAAAATGCCACGACAGACACAGGTACTCGGCGTGCTTCGAGTAGTCCTGCGGTAGCGCTCGCTCGAGTTCGAGCTCCAGGTGGTACAGCACGCGGTCCGTGTCGATGTCCACCGCCGCGTGCTCGAGCGTCATCTTGTGCTGCAGCACGACGCTGGACCACGCCTGCGCGTCCCGCAGACTCAGGGAGGATGATATGGGCGGCGGCGCATCCTCCTCGTCCTCCTTCAGCTTGTGCAGCATGTGGCTTCGCTCGAACGGCATGGACAGCGACTGCAACTCGAGTGACGAGTCTCGAACACCGCGACGATCTTTGGAAATGGAGCCGACCCGATGGACGGCGAGTCGCGAGTTGGCAAATGGCGGGCACGGCAGCCGTTCACGCGGCCAGCAGCGCGTCCCATCATCACGAGTGGAGCTCCGGTTCGTCCGCCACCACGTGTCGCACATACGTAGGTTAACTTTTACTGTTTGAACTGATGCACTGCACATGATGGTACTTGAACACGGATGTCATCAAGTGCATTACGTATCAACAATGCGCTGATAAATGAATTCCTGGTTTAAATCAATATTTAGCGGCTCTGTCCTAGAGAGGTCTCTAGCCCCTCCTCATTCCACGACATCGGCAACTCTGCGGTGCTGCTGCCGACGCCACCGCGCAATGTGCCACCGTCTTCGACCAGCAAATCCGCAGCCGCATCTCGCACCGCATCACCAGCTGGCTACTGCGTGACTGGATGGATGCTTGGTGTGAAATGCACTGCACCTCGAAGCTCAATGCGACTGCGTTGGCTCAGGCTCGGCACTCGGCTCAACCGCCACCACGTCCACCACCACGACCGACGCTGCCTCATGATGACCGAGGCTCTTCTCCTTCTCCACTCGCGAGGGCTCAAAGTCGGCGTGGGCGGGCGAGACCGCTGGCGACAAGTCGAGCGAGCCAAATCTCATGAGCTCGGCGGCAGCAGGGTCGAGCTCGCGGCAGTACTTCTGAATGTCCGGGAGGTCGCGCAGAGCCTGCTTCCGGAACATGCTCACCGTCGTGTCCGGCTCGGCTCGTCGCCGCACCGACGATAGATCCGACGGCAGCTGGATGAACAGATCGCCCTGGCTTGTGGTCGCGACCTCCGGCATGTCTGCGGCTGCAACCTGCAGTCGCTCGAGAAAGCCATCGAGAACCTGCTTCTTCTTGGAGGTGGGGATCGCCTTGGCCATCACGCGGATGTACTCGTACACGAGCAGCAGCACCTTGGCGCGACGTCGACGCTCCTTCACCCAGCGGAGTAGATAGAGTCCCCACGCCACGTTGCCGATCGTGAATAGCCCGAACGAGAGCCACAGCAATGGCCCTTCCTTCAGCGACTCCATGAAGGATATCTGCGATACCACCAACGGGAACAGGGCGTTCTCGAGCGTGATGACGCACGTAATGACGAAGCAAATGAAGACGTACGTGTCCAGCAGCGTGAAGTACGACACCTGCGGGATCAGCGACGCCGCCGTGTACTTGAAGGTCACGCACGTGAGCACCAGCGTCGACACGATCTGTAGACGCGAACCCAGGTCCATCATTTCTCCATCCTCCAGCGGCGCGTACGTGATGAAGCTCAGGTACGTGATGATTGCGGCCGGCAGCGCCACATTCGTCAGGTAGTACTCGCTCTTCCGCTCGAGCACCATCTCGAATCGGATCGCCTTGGTCGTTCCGTCGCTCTTGACCTCGCCGACAAACACCTTGTCGCCGTAGACGACGTCGAACACGTTGCCCAGCTTGAAGTTCTGCACGGCAAAACTCGCCGTGTCGACTGGAGTGGGCCGGATCGGCACGATCGGCCCTAACCCCCGCGTCATATTGAGCGTGAAGCTCAGCTTCTGCTGGTCGAACGGGAAGTGGTTGAGCGTCATTTCCTCCTTGAACGTGCCTGCCAGTCGCTGGGTTCGCTGCAGGTGGTAGACTCTTCGTGCAACCTCGCTCGACGTCGAGGAATCTGTGAACGTCACGCGGCCAGCAGGGACGAACTTGGACACGATAGGTTTCTCCGAGTGACTGTCGTGCATATTGGCCAGCTCGAACTCGCCTTCGTTCACCTCGAGCGCGTCCAGGAACTCGCGGAGCGCCGCATTGTCACGCGTCGTCGTGATAGCCGGGAACGTGAGCTCCCACGAGATGTCGGCGTCGAACGTCTGGTCCACCGTCGTGACCGATGTGATGCTGTTGACCGCGAAGCGGACCTCCACGGGCGAGAACCCCGCCAGCAACCGCACCGTCAACACTGGCGAAAAGTCGACGACCAGGTCGTTGGACGAACCTGGCGTCGAGTCAACCGCCTTGTGCTCGTGGATGAACCAATGTCGCGCCTGCTCCCACACGCCGAGCTCCAGCTGCCAGTCGAAGATGGGGACAACCCCCTTCTCCTCACCCTCAACGCCGCCTTCGGTGGCAGGAAGCGACTCTGCTGTCTTCTTGTACGCCAAACATGTCACTTTGCTGCGGTCTTCGTCGAGGCTGTGAATCTTCCAGACGCCGCCGATCGGCCAGTCGAGGCAGAGAAACTCCGAGTGCATGAGGCATCCGGACGGGATCGGCGTCGCCAGCTCGCACGTCAGGCGGAACTGCGCGAGTCTCCCGGCGGACGGCTCATCCAACGACACGCGCTCCTCACGGAGCTTGTAGCTCGTCACTGCACTCGACCAGGCCTGCGCCTCCTCGACCGTCGCCGACACTGCGAACGCCTCGCCGCTCACGGGGCTCGCGCGCGTCGTGCGGTCGCTCCCGGTGTCCTGAAACGCGCCGGAAGGTCTCGCCATGGCTCAAGTCCCACTGAGCGCCGAGCGCACGGCGCTGGTCGGTGCTCAGTGGTGTGTACCCATTGTCCCGACGATCGCACTTAGTCGAATGTCGTCCTTTCTCCAATTCGATTCATTCACGCTGAAGCCATCGGCGCCAGTGAAGCGACAAGTTGAGGTTGGAAGCCAATGCAGCCACCACTGCCACGCCGGTCGCCTGGATTTTGCTGCATGCGATCTACATATCTGTTATTCTCTAGTGTCCATGTCACACCTGGTCCGACAGCGACCCGATGCGCGTGTACACGGAGGTGTCGCTCGTTGGCGTCGTCGAGGGCGGCGACGGCGACGGCAGCACGAAGCTCGCGGCCAGCAGGTTCCGGTAGAAGTCTTCGATCTCCTGCACGTTGTGCTTCGTCTTGACTCGGATCGCGTCCGACGCCGTCTCGCGCATCTTGACGAGCTTCTGTTCCTCGCTCGGCGAGTCGCTCGGCAGCACCACAAACAGGTCGCCGGTGCGGGTCGTGTCGATCTCTGGCAACAACCACTTGCGCACCTTGAGCATGCGGAGATACTGGAGCAGCGCCTCGCGCTTCCGCTCGGTCGGGATCTGCCACGGAGCGATGATTCGGATATGTTCGTGGACGATCACGAGGATCCGAGCTCGGGCCGCGCGGAGCTTGACGAATGCGTAGACCCAGAGACCCCAGACGACGTTGGCGATCGTGAAGATACCGAACGAGAGCCAGAGGAAGTAGCCTTCGTGCCAGCGGGACGGCCACGAGTGGATGTTCTCGACCACGAGCGGGAAGAGCGCGTTCTCCCACACGACGACGCACATGACTAAGAAGCACCAGAAGAGGTACTGACCGAGCCACGTGAAGTACGAGACCTGAGGGATGAGCGCCGCGATGTTGTACTTGAAGGTCACGCACGTGAGCAGCAGCGTCGTGACGATCTGCAGCCGCGAGCCCGTATCCATGAGGTCGCCGTTGGCCAGCGGCGCGTACGAGATGAAGGACATGTAGGTGAGGATCATGGCCGGCAGCACCACGTTCGTCAGGTAGTAGCCGCTCTTACGCTCGAGCATGAGCTCGAACCGCACCGCCTTGTTCACTCCCCGGTCCGCGACGTTCCCCACGAACACCTTGTCGCCGTACACCACCTCGAAGACGTTGCTCAACTTGAAGTGCTGGAACGCGAAGCGCGCGGTATCAACTGGTGCGGGCAGCACCTGCACGAACGGGTGGCACGCGCGGCTCAGGTCGAGCGCGAACGTGAGCTTCTGCTGGTCGAACGGGAAGTAGTACATGCTCATTTCCTCATTGAACGTCGCGACCGTGCGGCGGCTGTACTTGACGTGGTACACGCGCGCTTTCCGTCTGCGGATCAAGCCGGACGGGTCCACAAAGTCGTAGACGTGGTCTGGTGCTTGAGACGGCGTCACCGCCACAGGTCTCTCCATGTGAATATCCGCCGCGTTAACAAACTCGACGCGGTCTTCGTGGAACTCGAGCAGGTCGAGCAGCTCCCGGTGCACCGACTCGTCCAGGCTCATGGTGATCCCCGGCACCGTCAGCTCCCACGTGACGTCCGCCGTGAACGACTGGCCGACGATCTCGACGGCAGTGATGCTGTGGATGTCCAACCGCATTTCGATCGGCGCGAAACCTGCGAACAGCCGCATGGACGCAGTTGGTCGCGTGGAGACCGGTCGGTTGATCTGGTGGATGTCCATCGCGAACCAGTGCGGCCGCGTCTCCCACGTGCCGAGCTGCATCTCCCACGTAAATATGGCGGCCCTCGCCGGGTCGTGGAGCCCATTCTCATCCTTCACTGGCGACCGCGGCGGCTTCATGGGCGAGGAGACCCTGTCGGCGACCGGCTGGTCCAGGTTCCGCTTGTGTGCGACGCACACGATCGTGCGGTTGCCGTCCAGCAGCCGGTGGCGCTTCCAAATGCCGCCGATCGGCCAGGAGAAGCACACAAACTCCGAGAACTTGATCAGCGCGTCCGGGATCGGCTGGTCCAGCGAACACTCGAGCCGGTACCATAATCGGTTGGTCGACGCGTCAAGCGCCACCCGCTCGGTGCGCACCGAGTAGCTGACGACCCGCGCGGTCCAGTCCTGCGCCTGCAGCACGCCGCCGCTCGCCTTGCCAAGGTCGACGAACGGCTCCATCGCTCCACAGACCTGCCTCAGTTCGGAACTGGTTGACGTATCGCGTTATGTGGTCGCGGGTCCAGTTGCGACGTAGAGGCTGGGACTGGCATTTGGGTGGATAGAGAGAATCCTGTGGAGGAAAGGCGGCCGTGATATCTCTCGTTGTCCTCGCCTTCGCGCATGTATCGCAGTGCGGGAGAGCGGAAGTCAACCCATGGGGCGTCGACACGAAGTGGTAGCAAAATGGCTGAACCGAGACGAAGAGAAACGCGGCAAGTCTTTGCGTCCAGCACTGTAGTGAGAGGCAAACGAAGCAAAAGAGGCGAGGGATGGGTCCGGAACGGTACTCCCCCGCTCAGTACCGTACGCTCGCAGGTCGGAGGTGGATGGAGGTCGGCAGCGCCGCGGCACACCGGAAATGATCGCCATTTGCCTGGAACGCATTGCTGTCGGTCACGTTGAAGTGGTCGCGAGCCGCTTGAAGGCGGTGACGCGCCATGTGTTGGCGACACCGCCAGCAGCGCAAACACAAGCGCCAGAGAGCCGGAGCGAGGCGACCGCGGGCGTATCTTTCTGTCCAGCTGACAGTCACCAGCTGTTGCACAGTCCACCATCGCCATTTCGAAGAGATGGTGACGACCTGGCGCGCAATCGGTGGCGGAACGGTCGGCGTCGAATAAAATCGAGCGAATCAAGTGCGTCAGCAAACGTCAACGCGTCCGCGTCACGTGCGTGTGGAGTCATTCCGTCCTGTATCGATCCGTCCGGCACGGTACTGGTTTGAAACAGTCGAGCAGATTAAATCGTTGAGGTGCCTACAGTGGGTGCTGCGAACGTAGGTTTCTTGTGGTGGCAGGGGGAGGAGGAGGCCGACACGGCGGTCGGTGCAACGGTCGCGTGTGCTATGGCCCCACGCATTGCACACCGTTGGGCGAACAAAGTTTCACCGTTGCCGCGGGATTGGCTGACGCGGTTGCTAACCTGCCCTATCCCTCAGCCGGTGTCCTCAAGCCAGCACATTGAAGTGCCGACAAAAAAAACGTAACCGCCGCTGCCGGTGATCGGCTCGTTTGCACTGTGCATAATGCCAGCTCCTCCCAAACAGGCTGTTTGACACCCGCGGCTTTGGCTTTTGGTGCTTACAGAGATGGCCGACCGGCGGTTTGCCAACGTGGGACCGGGTTGTATTTGCGACAATAGCAAATGCGCAGTTGCTATGCATACTGACGTACGGGACATTTGCGCCACGAAGATGATCCCGAGGTGGTCTCCTCCCTCAGAGAGCGCGGGCGATTGCTCTTTGCACATGGTTCGAGGTGATCGACACCCCCCGACCGCGGTCTGGCTCCTTTACGCCGATTGAACCTGACCCAGCACGTGGTTGAAGATCCGCCGGTTCGGCGGTGAAGCCACCACGACTGCGGCTCTTCACGAGCAAAATTGCACCGCGAAGCTTGCGCGGTGTGAGGTCGCGGCACGCCACCTTTTCTTTCGGAACCGCTGGTTGTTCGTTTTGCTAATCGCTGCCTTCGGTTTTCTTTGCTGTGAAAATTCCAATCTGGGCTGGGACCGGGCCGCCACAAACTAAAACAAATAAGGCCAGTTTCCATCCCTGGCGACCGAGGCACATTGCACGGCCCCCTTTCTCGTCGACGTCCCCTGCCCTTTGCTGTTGTGATAAAAAAGATCGGCGCGCATTGCACAACACCGGGGCTCGGCTTGAAACGCAGTTGGGCCTCGGAAAGAGTTGGAACACCAGCGGCGTGGCGCATCGTCATAGCCGGGGCGGAAAGATATATCGCGGACAGCGACGGGTCGCTTTTTAGTCTCTGATTCCGTTTTTAGTAGTCATCCGCGTCGCTCATTGGCCAAAACGACCCCAACAGCTGCCCTTTCTGTTACTGTGCGCGACATGTAGCGTTCGCCACCCCCGCGCGATCTCGAAAGATGATGCAATGCGAGTGTGCGCGCACAGATTCAGCCACAAACCGCTCGCGGCACTTGGCTCGCTCGACCATGGCGCTCATTCCCCAATTGGCAGTGTCCTGCACACAGCACTCAAGCTCCTTCTCCACGGCCAAGGCTCCGTCCGATCCCCGCCTCCGTTGCCCTCGTACGGTGCGCCGCCTCTGCTGCTTCAGGCAAACTGTCGGCTCCACGCTCGCCCCCGCGCCTCCTCGTCCCCTCGGCCCTCGCGTTCCTCCCCGCTGGGCCGCGCGTCCGTGTCTGCCGCTGAACAGTTCAGCGCTTCAACTTCAACTCCTCCTCCTCCTCTCAAGCCAGCCATGTCGTCCGGGAACTCGGGCTACCGCTCGCTCAAGTCGCCGCGCATCGCGGCCAACGGCCAGTTCGCGCTCGATGTGGACGGCGGCGCGCAGCTGTGGGCTCCGTCGCCCGGCGCGCGCTCGCTGCCGCACACCAACTCGTTCTCGTCCGTCCACTCGGCGCTGTCGTTCTCGCGGCAGGCGCCGGTGGTCGAGACCGCCGACATGCCCGACCACGACCAGCGTTTCCTGAGCGAGGACGAGAAGCTGCTCGCGAGGCGTCCGCTCGAGGCCAAGCAGTCGTTCGCGACGCTCAACAATGAAGACAAGAAGACGTGGCACATGCTGTCGCTCGACACGGTCTCCAAGATGCTCAACACGAACTTCGAGCGCGGCCTGGTCACGCTCGACCACGAGCGGCGGCTCGGTCGTTACGGCTCCAACGTGCTCGAGCAGGAGCCGCGCACGCCCATCTACATCATCTTCCTGCTTCAGTTCTACAACATCATCATCGGCATGCTGCTCGTGGCCTCGATCCTCGCGCTCGGCTTCCAGGAGTTCGTCGAGGGCATCGCCATCCTGTTCATCGTGCTCCTGAACTCGTGTATTGCGACGTACCAAGAGTACAGCGCCGGCAACGCGCTCGAGGCGCTCGCGCAAATGTCGA
Organism: Phytopythium vexans; assembly: GCA_003413675.1. Lineage (NCBI taxonomy): Eukaryota > Oomycota > Peronosporomycetes > Pythiales > Pythiaceae > Phytopythium > Phytopythium vexans. Next base: position 573,328 of record QLOC01000005.1, read on the forward strand.
GTCCGCAGTCGGTCGTGGTCCGCGACGGCATGCAAGAAGTCGTGGACAGCAAGACTCTGGTTCCCGGCGACATTGTCGTGCTCATGACGGGCGACATCGTGCCTGCCGATATCCGCCTGATCCACAGCGTCGACCTGAAGGCGAACGAGATGCTGCTGACCGGCGAATCCGAGGACGTGTCCAAGAAGTACAACGCCTCGCGATCGGAGAAGTCGGACAAACTGACGGCTGACAACATGGTGTTCTCGTCGACGACGATCACAGAAGGCAACGCCCGCGGTGTCGTCGTGGAGACGGGTATGAACACGCGTGTCGGGTCGATCGCGTCGCTGCTGAAGTCGGCGTCGCAGCCCGACGACGAGCAGCAGAAGTGCCGCAACCCGATCACAGACTGCATCAAGAAGCACCAGCCGAAGCGAACTCCTCTGCAGCGCGGTCTGCACAAGTTGGGTCTGCTCATGGGTTCGATTGCGATCATCGTGTGCGTTCTGGTGTTCATCGTCGGCTATCTGCGCGGCAACAAGGACCCGAAGCACCCGGACCGGCCAGTCTGGCTCAACATGATCATGGTGGCCGTGTCGTTGGCGGTGAGTGCCGTCCCTGAAGGTCTTCCGATGGTCGTCACGATCTGTCTCTCGTCCGGCACTGTCAGCATGGTGCAGAAGAACGTGTTGGTCCGGAAACTCGCTGCTGTCGAGACTCTTGGCGCTGCTTCGGTGATCTGCACTGACAAGACCGGCACGCTGACGGAAGGCAAGATGACTGCCGTCAAGATGTGGACGGACTTCACTGAGTACAAAATCACCGGCAAGGGGTTCACTCCCGAGGGCGAGATCCTGCTGGATGGCGTCAACCAGGCGCTCCAGGAAGTTGGGAACAGCCCGGTGCGATCGACTTTGCTGGCGTCGGTCCTCTGCAGCAACACCCTGCTCAAGCAGGTCGAGGTTGACGGTGTGACTTCCTGGCAGCCGTTTGGCAACTCGTCTGAGGCGCCGCTCGTGGTCGCTGCTGGTAAAGCCGGGATTTGGGGCGATACCGCGAACGCGCAGTACCGACGAGTGGTGGAGCTGCCGTTCTCGTCAATGCGCAAGATGATGATCACGGTGAACGAGCTTCCTCCTTCGCGCCAGTTCGGTCCACTGCAATTGGACCAGAGCCACGCGCTGGTTGCGAGCGTCAAGGGTGCGCCAAACTACATCTTGAAGGCCTGCGAGCAGTACTGCCGGACGGACGGGACTTTCGCTCCGTTGTCGTACTCTCAGCGCCAAGAGATCATGGCGGCAGTCGACAACTTGTCTTCGCAAGCGCTCCGCGTTCTTGCGGTCGCTATCCGTCCGTTGAACACAGTGCCGTTCCCGCGCGAGTGCGATAGCGCCGAGGAGAAGTTCACGTCGCTGGCTCAAGACCTGATCTTCCTCGGACTGGTTGCATCGATCGACCCGGAGCGCGACGGCGTGCGCGATGCCGTTTCTGTTGCTCGCAACGCGTCGATCCGCACTGTCATGATCACTGGCGACTACTTGAAGACTGCAGTGGCGATCGCCAAGAAGATCGAGCTGCTGGAGATCGGTGCGAATGCTGACCTGGAAGCGACCGACTGCGAGCAGCTCCGACCTGGCGGAAAGGGCTACTTGCCGGACCACGAGTTGGACGAGATCACGTCTCGCACGTTGGTGTTCGCTCGCGCGAAGCCCGAGGACAAGATCGAGATCGTCAAGTCGCTTCAGCGTCAAGGCTTGATCTCGTCAATGACCGGTGACGGTGTGAACGACGCGCCGGCGCTCAAGGCGGCCGACATCGGTGTGGCAATGGGTATTTCCGGCACGGAAGTGGCCAAGGGTGCGTCTGACATGATTCTGACCGACGACAACTTTGTCAGTATCGTCGCTGCGGTGGAGCAAGGCCGTGTGATTTACGCCAACATCCAGAAGTTCGTCATGTTCCTGCTCTCGACCAACATCGGTGAGATCGTCATGATCTTCGCGACGATTGCTGCTGGCTGTCCGATCCCGATGGAGGCGCTGCAGATCTTGGTGCTGAACCTGTTTTCGGACGGTATGCCTGCGGTGGCGCTGAGTCTCGAGAAGGGCGACCCCACCATCATGGACGAGCGTCCGCGACCTAAGACCCAGCCGCTGATCCACGGTCGCTTGTGGGGTCTGATCGCGTACAACGCCTTTCTGATCGGCACGGCGGCGCTGTCGGCGTTCCTGCTCGGACTTTACTGGAACTTCGGCGCGCTGCTGCAAGACGACATTTTCAAGAACGGTGGCGGCGTCCACGACACGGACTATCGGAGCGTGACGTGCAACCGGTGGGAAGGCGCCGGCAGCGGCTGGCGGCTGTACGGCAACTGCGAGGCGACTTACGAGGATGGCAGCTACGTGTTTGGCGATCTCGAGAACCGCGACTTCTTCGAGAACTCGACCATGTACTGCGAAGGCGGCGAGTACGACTGCCTCTCCAACGGTCTCTCGCGGTCGCAGACCATGACGTTCGTCACCATCACGTTCATGGAAGTGCTGCGTGCCTACTCGCTCCGCAGCTTCATCGAGCCCATGTTCGCCGACATGTTCGGCAACAAGTTCATGAATGTGGCGTCGCTGCTCTCGATCACGCTCACGATCCTCATCACCAACGTGCCAGTGATCATGGACGACCTGTTCGGGTTCGCCTACATCGAGTGGTGGCAGTGGCTCGTGTGCGTAGCGCTCGGCATTAACGCGGCGTTCTGGAGCGAGCTACTGAAGCTGCACCTGCGGCTCCGCGACCGCGACCAAGCGCGCTGGGACGCCATGCGCGACGGCTTCGACACGCTGCTGCAGGAGATCCGCTACGTCCACAAGCGTCTCGACCGGATCGACCATTAGTTAGCTAGCTAGCTGTATCTGGTGGCGCGCTCGCTACCCGTAGAGGCAGAGTCGTAGCGCTATGAGAGCGCGATCAATTCGTCGAATGTGCATGTGCGTTTTTGGTTTTGCGCAATACGGTTCTTGGTCACAATTGGCCATCTCATCAATTGGATGCTCTTCAAGTGTGCGCAGTACTGTAGCTGACGATGATGAGTGTTTGCAATGCTGGAAAGGTACTAATCGCTGATTGGCCAGATTTTGTATTTTTCGGCGAATGAGCGGCGTTTCGGAGAGCAATGATGTTCAACCGAAGGATCACTTTGCAATTCGCTCGCTTCGGCCAAGGTGCAAGCCACGAGAACCGACCGAGAGTGAGAGAGAAGAGTGAGAAAAGGAAGAGAAGTGTCCATCACACACCATGCCGCGCATCTTCCGCTTCGCGATCGACCGCGGGGGGACGTTCACCGATGTGTACGCCGAGATGGACGTCGTGGACGACTACGGCGGCATTCAGGGTATCGAGCCGTGCGTCATCAAGCTCCTGTCCGAAGACCCGGCCAACTACCCTGATGCGCCACGGTACATATTCTCCCTCAATGGACTCTACGTTGCGAAAGGGAGTCCGATCTAATGGTGATTTGTGTGCGCTGATGTGGGGACGTAGTGAAGGGATCCGGCGAGTGCTGGAGCTCATGACTGGCGAGCCGCATCCGCGTGATCGGCCGCTGGACACGTCACGCATCCAGTCTATTCGAATGGGTGGGGATGAGTGATGGCATGTCTCTTTGTGTACGAGGAGATCTGATGTGTGTGCGCGTGGATAGGCACGACGGTGGCGACGAACGCGCTGCTGGAGCGTCAGGGTGAGCGCACAGTGCTGGTGACCACCAAGGGCTTCCACGACCTGCTCTTCATTGGCAATCAGTCACGACCCAAGATTTTCGACCTCGAGATCCGCACGCCGGATGTATGTTGTCTGACTTTGCTGGATCGGTAGTCTCGTGGATCAAAGCTGATATGTGTGGAATTGTTGTTTTGCTCGTGGACGACAGATGCTTTACGAGTCGGTTATCCAAGTTGACGAGCGTCTGCAACTGATCAACAACGAGGAAGAGCGCGTTGAAAGCGATGTGAAAGGCGTGAGCGGAGATTACATTCGTATTGTGAAACCACTTGATGTTGAAGCGCTGAAGAAGCAGCTGCAGGTAATGAATACTCTGTCGTTGGTGCATTCGCACTCTGATAGCACCTGTCTAACTGCTTGAAATTGACGACGTGCAGGTGGTCAAGAGTAATGGGATCGAGAGTGTGGCGATCGTGCTGCTTCATTCGTACACGTTTCCAAAGCACGAGCTGGATGCGTACAAGGTGGCGTCCGAGCTGGGGTTCACGCAGATCTCACTGTCGTCGCAAGTCATGCCCATGATCAAGGCCGTGCCGCGCGGGTTCACTACCTGCGCCGACGCATACCTGACGCCTGTGATCAAGAAGTATGTGGCTTCGTTTTGCGCAGGCTTTGACGATGGTCTCGACAATGTCAAGATCAGCTTCATGCAGAGCGATGGAGGACTGGCGAGAATGAAGCACTTTCACGGTCACAGGGCGATTTTGTCTGGTCCAGCCGGTGGTGTTGTTGGTTACGCTCGGACCACTCGTCCTCCAAACACGGAGGTATCCGCTTCTAATCCGGCGCCTCCTGTGATTGGCTTCGACATGGGCGGAACTTCGACCGACGTGTCTCGATTCGACGGCAAGTTTGAGCATGTGTTGGAGAGCGTCACAGCCAATGTCCCTGTCCGCGCTCCCCAGCTGGACATTCAAACCGTTGCGGCTGGTGGTGGATCTCGACTATTCTACAAGAATGGGATGTTCATTGTTGGGCCAGAATCGGTTCGAGCGCATCCCGGCCCAGTTTGCTATCGCAAGAACGGGTATTTGAGTGTCACGGACGCCAACCTTGTCACCGGTCGCATTTTGCCCGAGTTCTTCCCCAAGATCTTCGGACCAAATGAAGACGAACCTCTAGATGTTGAAGGCTCTCGCCGCGCGTTTGCTGAGCTGACCGCCCAGATCAACGCCACCAACATTGGTGCGGATGTGACCACGTACACGGTGGAGGAGGTCGCGTCAGGATTCCTTCGCGTTGCCAACGAAGCCATGTGTCGTCCGATCCGAAACTTGACTCAGAACAAGGGGTACGACATCAGCACGCACATTCTCGCGTGCTTTGGTGGAGCTGGTCCGCAGCACGCCTGCTCGATCGCGAAGGCGCTTGGCATGGCGAGAGTGTACATCCATCGCTATAGCGGTATTCTGTCCGCGTATGGCCTCAGTGTGGCCGATAGTGTCGTGGACAAACAGCTTCCGTCGTCGGCCGAGTACAATTCTTCCACCAAAAGTGCTATGGTGGAGTCATTGAACCAACTTGCCAAGAGTGTTCAAGACGAACTCGTTGACGATGGCTTCAGTCGCGAAGATATTCAGCTGCAGTACTTCCTCAACTTGCGGTACGAAGGAACCGACAATGCGGTGATGACGCGAGGTCCGGTTGGCGGCAAGGGTGTTGCTCTGACCAAGAATGCGACCGACCTGCTCGAGTTTGATTTCGAAGCCTCTTTTATCCAGAAATACCAGCGCGAGTTCGGCTTTGTGCTCCAGAACCGCTCTATCGTCATTGACGATATTCGTGTGCGAGGGACTATTTCACCCGAGTTGGTGGACACTTACGGAGGATCAAGCGAGCACAATGATTCCTCATCGGACGTTTGCACACCACACTCGCACACTAAGTTCTACTTCGCCGACGACAAGGTGTGGAAGGACATCCCCGTGTTCTTGCACGAGGACTTGCTCCAGAAGCGCGGTGCCAAGTATTCGGGACCAGCGATTATCATGCAGGGGACGGCGACAGTTGTTGTCGAACCAAGCTGGGTTGTCCAGGTTCTCTCGAACGGAGATCTGTTCCTGGAGTTTACGGGCGAAAACAACGCGGTTCTCATCAAGCAAAACCCTGTTGTGAGCCCCGCTGATGTTCCCCTCGATTCCATACAGCTGTCGGTGTTCTCGCATCGGTTCATGGGGATCGCCGAGCAAATGGGCCGGACGTTGGCGAGAACGTCCGTGTCCGTCAATATCAAGGAGCGACTCGACTTCTCTTGTGCGCTGTTCGGACCGGATGGAGGTCTGGTCGCGAACGCACCGCATCTGCCAGTCCATCTCGGTGCAATGCAGCAAGCCGTCCGCCACCAGCTGCAATATTGGGGCGACGACTTGGCTGACGGCGACGTGTTGGTGTCCAACCACCCGCAGTTGGCTGGTGGCAGTCATTTGCCCGACATCACCGTCATTACGCCAGTATTCGCCAAGGCATCGAAGAAGATTGAGTTCTTTGTCGCCAGTCGCGGACATCACGCGGACATCGGAGGCATCGCACCCGGCTCCATGCCGCCGCTGTCGAAGACTTTGTCGGAAGAAGGCGCCGCTATCATTGCGTTCAAACTTGTTGATGGCCACAGCGGTTTGTTCAAAGAGAAGGAGATTACCGACATCTTGCAGCAGAAGGACTTGCTGGACGACAACGGCAAGCCGCGCATCGGCACGCGAAACCTGCGCGACAACCTATCGGACCTGAAGGCGCAGGTGGCCGCCAACCAGCGAGGCGTGGTGCTCATGAACGAATTGTGTGTCGAGTACTCGCTGCCGGTCGTGCAGGCGTACATGACGTATATTCAGCAGGCGGCCGAGCTAGCGGTGCGCAGCATGCTCCACGAGTTCTCTCTCGCTCAGCGGCTTCCAGAAGTTGGCAGCGTGTTCGCTGAAGACTTCATGGACGACGGCACCAAGATCGCGTTGCGGATCACCATCGACCGTCGCACCGATTCGGCCATTTTCGATTTCGATGGCACTGGTCCTGAGGTGTTCGGCAACGTCAACACTCCTCCGGCGGTGACGTACTCGGCCATCATTTACTGTCTTCGTTGTCTGCTCCACGGCGAAGACCTGCCGCTGAACCAAGGATGTTTGACACCGATTGAGGTCGTGTTCCCCAAGAACGGGAGCATTCTCAACCCGAGCGCAAATGCGGCAGTCGTCGGTGGCAACGTGCTGACGAGCCAGCGCATCACGGACGTCATTCTCAAGGCGTTCAGCGCATGCGCAGCGTCGCAGGGTTGCATGAACAACCTGACGTTCGGCAGTGCCACGCTTGGCGGGTACTACGAGACCATCGCGGGCGGCGCCGGAGCGGGGCCGAGCTGGCACGGACGCAGCGGTATCCACACGCACATGACAAACACGCGCATCACGGACCCGGAGATCCTGGAGAAGCGGTACCCAGTCATTCTCCGCGCCTTCCACTTGCGCGAAGGGTCTGGAGGGTCTGGACGTTTCCGCGGTGGCGACGGCGTCGTGCGCGAGCTCGAGTTCTTGCAGCCCATGACTGTGAGCATCTTGTCCGAGCGCCGCGCGTTCCAGCCGTACGGCTTGCTCGGCGGAGAGCCCGGAGCTCGCGGAATGAACCTGTTGACTCGCAAGGACGGCCGCGTGCTCAACCTGGGAGGAAAGAACACCGTGGACGTGAGTCCGCACGAGATTCTCACCATCTACACGCCTGGTGGCGGTGGCTACGGCACGACGAAGTGACGGGTAGCTGCGAGTATAGCAAGGTAAGTCGACGCTGGTGTGTTGCAATGTCACTTTGCATTGCCTGCTTCGTGCTGAATATATCTACTCTTGACTCTCGTCGTCCGCCTTGGGCTGTTTGTTGCGTTTCCGTGACCGCGCATCGCTGCTCGTGATATACTCGCTGAGCTCGGCGTCGAACTCCTCCTTGAACCGCTCATATCGCGTCTCCGCCGCGCTCGGACGCAGCTTCTCGGCCTCACGGGCCAACGCGCGCTCGCGGCGGTCCTGCAGCAGATCGCTGCGACTCACGTACGTCGGGTGCAGGCAGTTGCGCATATTGTGGCCGATGCCGCCGCAGTTGGAGCAGATGAGCGGCAGCAAACAGTTGCGCGCGACGTGGCCGCGCTCGCCGCAGTTGCGGCACACGCGGTCCGCGTCCTGCTTGCGGCGCAGCAACTGCTGGAACTTGCGCTCCTTGGCGTGGTGGGTGTCGAGCTTCTCGAGCTGGTGCTCCAAGTCCAGGTCCTCGTCGGCCACGCGCAGGATGCGTCGCTGGATGCTGCGGTTGATGGACGCGCTGCGGCGCCGCATCTCACGCGTCGGACGACGCACGAGCTGACGCGGGTGGTGTTCCTCGTGCTCGTCCTCTTCATCATGCGAACGCTCCTCTTCATCATCTTCCTCCAGCGCCGCGTCCAGCTCGTCCTCATCGACTTCTTTTTCGTCTTCACTATCCTCGTCGTCGTCGTCTTCATCGGAGTCTTCCTCATCCGCCTGACTGTCGTCCTCCTCCGCCTGCCTGTCGTCTTCACCAGCTCCTTGCTCCTCGAACGAGAGGCCGCCGTCGCGCTCCATCTGCTCGCGGAACTGCTGCGAGTGCTGCAGCAGCCGCTCGAAAGGGTTCAGCTCCCCATTCACGCGCGGCGGCGTTTCGTCACTGCCGTCCTCATCATTATCGCGGCCACTCGAGAATCCGCTGCGCTGCTGCGTCTGCAGCTGGCGCTGTACCGCCAGTGCCGACACCTCGCCCGTGTAGAAAGCGCTCAGCGACGCAGGCCCGCGGACGCCCCGCACCGCGCGACGGAGCGCCATGGCGCGGCCAAGGAGCTGCTTCGGCGCCAGCATGACCACTGCTCTTTGTTGTGCGCCAGTAGCTCGCGCAATGTTGGGTAAAGTACACACGATTGGTAGAAATGAGGAACAACATCCTGATTGGCGAAAACATCCTGATATGTGATTGGTAGAAACTCGAGATGAACTGTACAGCCTCGTTAAAGTACGATTATCTGCGCCGAGAGTGCGGCAATGCCAACCTGAAGACGCAGGAAGGAGCGGAGAGCGAGCGAGCGAGCGGCGCGTTCCCCCTCGCTAGATACAGCCCCGGCGGGAAGTGCATCGATAGAGAGTAGAGGATCCGAGGGACAAGATGAGCCTGCTGGCGTCGCGCGTGCTGCCGGCAGACGTCGAGATCCGGGACGTGTGGGCCACCAACCTCGAGGAGACGATGAAGGTGATCCGCGACGTGGTGACCCGCAACTGCTATGTGGCCATGGACACCGAGTACCCTGGCGTGGTGGCGCGGCCGATCGGGTCGTTCACGACCTCGACCGACTACCAGTACCAGACGCTGCGGTGCAACGTGGATCTGCTGCGCATCATCCAGCTCGGCGTCGCCTTCTTCCACGAGGACGGCTCGTACATGTCGGATCTGCCCGTCTGGCAGTTCAATTTCAAGTTCTCGCTGAGCGAAGACATGTACGCGCAGGACTCAATCGAGATTCTCAAGCAGGCGGGCATCGACTTCCCCAAGCACGAGGAGCTGGGCATCGAGGTCGCGCGCTTCGGGGAGCTGCTGGTGCCGTCTGGGCTCGTGCTTGGCGCCAACATCAAGTGGGTCTCGTTCCACGGCTCGTCCGACTTTGGATACCTGCTCAAGGTGCTGACCTGCGCGCCGTTGCCCGCCGAGGAGGAGACGTTCTTCGATCTGCTGCACACGTACTTCCCCTACACGTTCGACCTCAAGCACGTGGCGATGGACTTTGACAAGATGGGCGGTCTCAGTCGCCTCGCCGAGGACCTCCAGGTCGAGAGAATAGGCACCATGCACCAGGCCGGCTCGGACGCGCTGCTCACGGCCGCTACCTTCTTCAAGATGGTCGAGGTCTTCTTCGACGGCAAGGTCGACAACGCCGCCAAGTACTCAGGCCACCTGTACGGACTCGGCAACAGTGCCAGCTTCGGCCAGGGATGAGCGACGGAGCAGTCGTCATGACGCGTGCGCGCCGCACGACGACTAACGCTGCGACAAAGAATACACTCAACCTGCCATAACACTGTTCGCAACGACGTGATGGTGCTTATACGTAATCGTCCGTAGACCCTAGCGCCACCTAGTGCTTCTGGATAAAGGTCACCACCTCGGCGACCGAGCCGATCTTGACGCTGCACTTGGCGAACGAGATCTCGCACGGCGAGTCGACGTCGAACTGGAACGGCGCGTCGTCACGGCCCACGGGCACGTGCGTCTGGTCCTGCTCGTCGTCGCCCTCCGTCTCGAGCGACGAGCGAGTCTTCTTGAGCTGGGTCAGCTCCTTCTCCAGCGCCAGCTTGACCGCCTGCGGGGTGGCAGCGCCAGCCGCTTCGCTCTTGTTGCACGCCACGAGGATCGGCGGCGTCAGGTCGTTGATCTTCTTGTTGGAAAAGATGTCGTACAGGTATCTGCAGACCAACAATCAACAAGTCAGCTACCACGACATCATCACCTCGCGTGCTACAATACAGTCAGCGTACTCGGCGGCACGGCGGAACGATGGCGCGTCCGCAGAGTCCACGAAGAACACGATGCAGCCCGCGACCGGGTAAAAGTCCGCCACGCGACTGCAGAGTAGCAAGTCACATTTGTCAGTTCCCACATTGCAACACATCAAACATGAAGCAACACAACACCCAACGTACGCGCGCAGACGCTGGCTGCCGGGGTAGTCGACCACCGTGAGCTCGGCGTCGAACTTTGATGGGTTGTACTTCGGGTGCACCTGGAACTGGAACGTCGCCTCCTTCATCGAGCTCACAGTGTCCACGAGCTGGCCGTCGCGGATCGCGTGGAAGAACTGCGTCTTGCCGGCGTTGCGCGGGCCGAGCAGCAGCGCCATCTTCTTCTTCTTGCCGCCCCACGTCACGCCGAGACCGCGCATGTGCAGGAAGAACCGCACGCACAAACCAATGTACAGCAGGCTCAGCGCCGCCGTGATCACCACCATGTACGTCGGCGCATTGAACGTCTTGTGTGACAGGAAGGCGTCGATCACGCCGCCGATGGAGGAGAACATGGCGCTGGCTCGGGTCTCGACAGTCGCAGATTACTTCGGCTTCAGCTCGGGAAGGAGAACGAAGAGGAAATGGCACGGGGGAGCCACTCGAGCGGCGGTCAACCACGTGTAGGTCTCCGCAACCTCAACCACCTGGCCCGAAATCAATCAAGCGGTCGGGGGGGGATGGAGCGCACCTGAAGAACTGCTCGCTCGACCCACAGCGTCATGTGGATCGCTATGTGGATCGTTCTAGATTGTGGAGCGCTTCACATTGTTTTGGGATGAGACGGGGGATGCGACCCAAAATAGTGATGACAGTTTGGGCGTTCTGAAGTTGGGCATTTTCTGCAAGTGAGTGATCTGGCGGTCTGCGATGACGCCAACCAATTGCGACAGCACGCTGAACAGATGCGCTCGCGAGCGATGTGTGCCACGCTTCTGCTTGTGATCGATGCCTCTTGTCGGCTCTCGCAATATCCGAGGTCAGGGCAAGGAGTGGTCTACGACGCAGGCAATTGGCGGCAACGGTGCACGTGGATCGAAATGAGGGATCGACCAAGATTCGCCAACTTTTATAGAGAGCTGCAACTCATTCGGCCACTTGACGCACGAATTGACCCAATCACGCGGTGTAGGCGACGGAATCTGGGATAAGATACATCTCATTCGGAGAGTAGGACTGAACCTACATGACCAAAAAGACGAGCGGACGCGAATGAGAACCATATTCGAGCGAGCGAAATGAGTCGCGCTCGATGATAAAAACGTACGGTTGTGACGGGTAGAGACCTGGTGCTGCGATCGAGTGGCCACGGCGGTTGGGCTTCGCTGTGCGTAGAGTCCGACCTCGGCAGTGTTCACTCGTCGACCGCACGACGATTGAGCGAACATGCTGACAACCCGCCCTCCCTGTACGGAGCACACGCCACATCAAGCAATTGCCTCCAAAGTCGTGGTGCTGCGGCGTTGATCTTGAGGCAGAAGAAGCTCGGCGCGCCTGGTATTTCTTGAGTGTGAAAAGGAGTCCCGATCTTCGTCATCTGCCTCTTTGTCCGATTGTGAATCGAAGATGCATTATTGCAGGTCATCAAGTATACATTTTATCTTGATCTGTCAGTGAGCGTGATGAGTCGAAATCAAGTGTAGTGGATTCCGCTGGCCCGTCTCGATGCGCTGGCTACTGTTTGCCAGTTCAACGAACAGTTGTCAAACACAAGCAGTTGCGAGTTCACAAACCCGGCCGTGGCACGCGAGCCATCAGGGCGAGCACGGTCAGGATACGGCAAGAGCGGGTATGGGAGCAGGTTGCCCGCGCACTGGGGACATGATCGGCGAGCCTGGCGAAACAAACATCTCACTCGAGCCAGTCGACAGTGGCACATAGGCGGTTCGATTTCCGCAAAGCAAACCACCCCACACGTTGACCCCGAGCAGATCATCAGCTGCTACTGCAAGGTCTCTACGCGGTCCGACGGCCAGACAGACCTCCGTCAGCTCTGCAGGATCGGCCGGGGTTCTCTCTCACTCGAGCTGCTCACTTCGGAATCTGCGTCGTCGAGACTTGTCTCGTTCCCTATCTTCCAGCTTCGACAGCCCGTCATCGACTGAAGCATGCTCACCATCTCGAAGCTCGCGCTGGGCGTTGCCGGCGCCATCTGCGCGCTCGGCGCCGTTGCGGCCGACACGTACATGGCCACGACCTACAGCCCGATGCACTCGTACGCGTACCCGCTCACGAGCTCCGAGACGCTCAACTCGACGGCGCTTGAGGAGTCGATGGACACGGACTTGTCGCTCATCGCGCAGCACTTCGGCTACGCGCGCACGTACTACTCACAGTTCTACAGCATCGGCGTCGCTCAGTACGCGAGCGCGCACGGCGTCAAGCTCTACCTCGGCGTGTACATGACGACCGAGAGCTGGCAGCAGGACGAGATCGACGCCGCTGTCGCCGCCGTGCAGAACTACCCTGACACGATCGAAGCGATCATGGTGGGCAACGAGAACCTCTACAACGGCTTCACGTCAACCGACATCCTCGACGTCGTGTCGTCCATCAAGGAAGGCCTCGGCGACGCCGCCTCCTCCGTCAAGTTCGGCACGGTGCAGCGCATCACCGAGTACCTGGACTCGTCGTACGACTCGCAGACGGCCGAGCTCGCGTCCAACCTCGACATCCTCGGCGTCAACATCTACCCGTTCTTCGACAACAGCTACAGCGCCGACGACCCGACGGCGCTGCTCGAGTCCGAGTGGGACGAGATGGCCGCCAAGTTCGACGTCAGCCAGATGCTGCTGTGCGAGACGGGGTACCCGACGGCGGGCGACCCGTCCTCCGAGTCGCCGGATGTGTACCCCGGCCTGGACGCGTCCATCCAGTACTTTGAGGCTGTGGCCGGGTGGTCGCCGTCGAACGCTCCGACGTCGCTCAAGTTCTGGTTCGACATCTTCGACCGCCGCCCGGACGACACCACCATGAGCGAGGAGCTCGAGCTGCACTTTGGCATTTACACGTACGACCGCCAGCTCAAGAGCGAGGACTACCTGACGGCGCTGGGCGACACGTCGGCCTCGACGACCACGACCACGACCGGCTCCACCTCGACGGACGCTTCGGCCATCTCGGACACTACCTCGGCGCCGTCCACCACCGAAGCCACCACCGCCTCCTCGACCTCGACGGACTCGTCGACGGCGTCGGACACCACGACGGCTCCCGAGTCGACGACGGCCACCCCGTCGGTCACGACTGCCACCCCGGAGTCCACGACGGCCACCCCGGAGGCCACGACTGCCACTCCGGAGGCCACGACCGCGACGCCCGAGGCCACCACGGAGACCACGAGCCTGTACTGTTAAGTTGCTGCGACCTCGTTCGCAATGTTCGAATGAATGAACGTTCAAAAACCTGCTGCAACTTGACCAGTAATTGTATTCGCTGATAGTGTGTTTTGTCCTGTGCAATATTTGAGCGTACCTTCAGGGGTACACAGTTATGTAACCGGGTTATGCAACGATGCTGTGACGTGTGGAAAAGGGAACACACTATGAAGCACGGTGGGATACGTTGTACCCCGTACTCGTAATCCCATCACGGTTACGGTTACGGTCGGCTGTGACGTGTGAAAAAGGGAACACACTGTTCCCTTTTTCACATGTCACAGATTTTTACCTACCAAAATGGCCCGGATTTGTGCAGTTTCGTAATTACTATAAAATAATTACGGCACAATGTGTTCCCATTTTCACACGTCACAGAAGGGGCCCAAATGAGTAACTCGTAACTAGTAACTCTCGAATGTAACCAATTCATAAAGGAACAGTGTGTTCCCTTTTTCACACGTCACACAAAACCATACTTTGTGCAAGAGTTACATGGACAGAGCAACTCAGAATCAGGTTTTAGGCTGATAAATATCTGAGCCAAAATGGCTCGGATCCGTTGCAGTTTCGTAATTACTATAAAATAATTACAAGAAAAATGGAACAGTGTACCCTTTTTCACACGTCACATACGTAATTTACATGTCATAACCCGGTTATATTACTATGTACCCAGAAAAAAAGTAAAATACTATTGATCGGTCACACTGTTCAGATTTATTACGGACGTAATTTACCGCTAATCGACCCGTTTGCCTGTATCGACCCGTTTGCCTGTATCGACCCGTTTACTTGAATCGACCCGTTTGCCTGACCCGCGCTGGTTTAGATGCCATTTTGAAAGCCCAACTGGCGACGATGAACATTGTGACTGCGCATGAGCTGAGCGGCGACGGCGCGCCGCTGCTGCGCACGGGAGGCGGCGAGCAGGAGGAGGAGTTCCTCATCAAGGCTTTCAGCAACGTCGGTCTTCATCTGAGCGAGCAGGAGGCGGACCCGAGTCTGCCGGCGACGTCGGTCAGCGGCCAGCTCTTCGTCACGACCAGGTATGTTCCATTGACAATCCGTTGGCGGGTAGTCTAGCTGACTGAAATGGTGCTGCTGGTGGCGAACAGGCGGGTGGTCTGGATTGGAGACCGCTCGGTAGCGCGCGTCGGGTTCGGGTGGGAGATGAGCAGCATCACGCTGCACGCCATCTCGCGCGACCCTGCAGCGTTCCCGCAGCCGTGCCTGTACTGCCAGTTCGACAGCGACGAGCTAGCGGAGGTGCGCTTCGTGCCGTCGGACGACAAGCAGCGTACGTGTCTAGTCGCTGTGTGTGTTGTTAAGTGTCGAGATCTCATGCTGTTGCTGTCCGTCTACAGTTCAGGAAGTGTTTGACGCGTTCTGCAAGTCGGCCGAGATGAACCCTGACGATGACGAAGACGGCGGCGAAGAAGGCGACGGCTGGATCTACGATGAAGACGAGGTCAACAACGGCGCGCGCGCTGCCGAGATCGCGGCCCACTTGGACTCGGTGCTGCACATTTCGCCGGCGCTGCAACGCGACCAGACCGAGTCGGGTCAGTTCGACGATGCGGACGAGGACGACGCGCTGCTGTGAGGCGGATCACAGACACGTTCGATAGGAAGGCAAACTGCTCTACATCTTTTGGGAATGGGAAGCGACATTTATTGCTGCGCTGCGTTCTGTGGGGCACAACACCCTCGCACACTCGTCGCCGTCCTTGCCGGTCGCCGACTGTCCGATCAGGTCACTCGCGTCGCCGCCGACGGAGCTTAAATTTTGTGGATCATGTTCTCCTTGTTCACTAAATGGCACGTCGTTTCCACCAAGCGGAGGAGCTGCGTGATGTCCGCTGCATCAACCACGAAACGTTAGAACTGAGGCAGAGGCATCATACATACACACGAGGTTGTCGACGTACCCGACCAGTTGGAGAGCTGCTCCTCCGCCGACAGCGGTCGGTGGAATGACACGATCTTCGCAGGACGGTCGATCTTAGCGTAGATCGAGCCGTCGCTCACGAGCGTCGAGATGCTCCGCTCCGTCAACTGCAATGCCAACATTTCGAAAAGGTAAGTCACGGTTCGGTGCCGCATGTGCGACCACAGCGTCAACGTACGTCTTCGGAGAGCCCAATCATGTTGGCCAGGTGCGGCAGACGAATGCGTTCGTAGTGCTCGGCGACGACGCGGATGTTGTGCTCGATCACGCGAGTGCGAAGCGTGGTCCACCACTCGGCGCCTCGCTCCGCGTGGTTGAAGATCGGGTGCTTCTTCAGGATCTCGTCCTGCGCGAGCGGGTACGCGACGATCTCCTTGGTCGTGAACTTGGTCAGCAGCTCCTGGAACGGAGGCAGCTTCTCAACGAGCTTCTCGCGCGCCAGCGTGTGCAGCAGGTCGCTCTGCAGGTTCGAGAAGGCAGAGAGGATGACAAAGATGGTCGCATGCTGCAGGGCCTTGGTCCACATCTCCGTGTCGGCCTTGACCATCTCCGTGTTGAAGATGGCCATCCAATGGCGGCACAGCTCCAGCGTGTTGTTCTCGTGCGAGTCGTACTCGATCATCAGGTGGTAAAACTTGAGCTTGCACTCCTGGAAACCCTTCTCCTCAAGTGTGCGGCGCAGGATCTTCTTCGCCAGGATGTTGGCGC
Organism: Phytopythium vexans; assembly: GCA_003413675.1. Classification (NCBI taxonomy): domain Eukaryota; phylum Oomycota; class Peronosporomycetes; order Pythiales; family Pythiaceae; genus Phytopythium; species Phytopythium vexans. The sequence goes on from QLOC01000005.1 coordinate 589,653, forward strand.
GCACAAAGTCCTTCTTCGCGAGCGTCAAGCGCACCTGCTCGAGAATGTACTCGGTCTTCTCGAGCTTGGTGAGCGCGCCGTACGTCTCGACGTGCACCTCCTGCAGGATCGTCGCCGCCTCGTCGATCTCACCGCGGGCCTCCTTCATGCGGGACAGCATCTGCGTCAGCGTCGCGCGCTCCTTCTCCAAGAAGATCTTCCCCTCGGCCACTTGGCGCAGCGCGTTGATCAGCTCCATCTTGACGGCCTCGGACGGCGTCTCCGCAAGGAACTCCATCGCCTTCTGCACCACCGTCGTGATCGCACCGGACTTCTGCGCGCGCCGCTTCGACAGCAGCGACACGTGGTCCTTCAGCAGCTCCCATCGCTTGTACTGCGCGCACAGCTGCAGGATCGCAGCCACCACGAGCTTCAGCGTGGACACGTCATTCGCCAGGCGCGCCTGCTTCTCCAGCGCCAGCAGCAGCTCGCAACCGGCCTCCACGTTGCCCGATCCCGCCACGGACTGCGCCTGCGGCAGCACGCGCTGGAACTCGTCCGAAAAGTCCGCCTTCTTGCCGATCTCCTCCGCGCTCATGGTGTTGGGGAAATCTTTGTGAACACAGGGGGGAACGCCTCGTTGAAAGTGCGTCCGTCCTGAAATTGGCCCCAAATAAGCTGAAAGGCAGTGTGGCGCACGCTATTTGCACTGGCACTATTTTGCGTCGAGCACGGTACGCGTCTGTTTGTGCGCCACACGAGTTGAAGTTGCAGCAAGTCGCCGTGGCCAGTGCTCCAGGCAGAACTGCAGCCGCGAGGGCCGCCGTTAGCTTGCGCACTGGGCGTGGAAGGCGATGAGTGACGGATTGGTCTTGTGCGATCTTTCCCAGCAAGCAGGTGGCCGACCGGGTCGAGTGGAAGGAACGCGCTAGGCAGCAACAGACAGCCGCCTGTCGACTAAGATCGTGCGATCAGCGGCCCCGGACGACGCTTGGGCCACATCTTGAGCTTGCAACGTGCGGTGGAGAAGCGTTCAGCACATATTTCGATTATGCGGAGCCGCCGTGGCTCTATGTTCGCGGCGTTTCGCTCGAGCATTCTCGACAGCCACGTCTCGTCCTGTTGGAGGGTATGGCGGTGGTAGGATGTCCGACCTCCAGGCTACTGTAAGCAGCTGTCTGTTGTTGAAGCAGGTCACCATCGTTAGGAACGAGCGAACGTCCGCGGCCATCGGAGTGTCCATACGATGACGACGGGTGATTTCTCCTAGATACCGCGCGGCCATTGAACGGAGCAGCCAGGCTTCGTGATCGTGAACATCCAACTCGACTGTATTAGGGGGGATTAGTTACTTTAGGGGCCGTCGTCGTGCCTTGCGCTTCTTGGCGGCGGATGGGCGAGGATCTGCCGCCGCCGCCTGCGCCTGTCATTCGGGCAGCCGGTGCTCCTCGAGCGGCGGCGACTCGCTGCCGTCCGAGAACGAGTCGTACCTCCGCTTCCTCGCCTTGGTCGGCGTGCCACTTCCCCCTCCTGTGGCTGAGCCCGCGCCGGGAGAGTCTCCGGCGCCTGCGGCCGCTCCCTTGAGCTTCCTGCTTCTTAAATACGTGAGCGCGTTTCGCAGCTGGATCTTGGTTGGCATGAGGTCGTCGCCGAACATGCCCTGTTCGTGTAAGGCCGTCAGCTCCTTGTAGATGATCATGGGCTTGACGTCCGGGTTCGCCTGCAGCATCTGCACGATGTACACCTTCATGTCGTCCGTCACGCTCGTCTGCACCGGCTCGGCCGAGTCGTGCTCGTCGCTCAGGTGCTGGTACGCCTGGCAGATGACGCCCGCATGCGTGAGCTGGCACGTCGACATGCGCACCTGCACGGGACACGCGCGTGGCTTGGAGCCGTCGGCGTTCTTCGGGTGGCACAGCGCCGACGTGCACTTGGTCCACTGCACCTTCATCTTGTGCTCGGCGCCGGCGTTCACGTTCGCGGCGGCCGCACCCAGGTTCTCGTGGGTCATGGTGCAGTTGACGAGGTGGGTGTTGATGATGGCGTTGCGCTTGAGCGAGCGGCGGAAGTCGTTCATCTCGGCCTCGGACTTGGTCTCGCCGATCACGTACCAGCCGCCATCGTCAGGGTTGTGCAGCAGCCGGCGGATGTCCATCGCGAGCTGGTGCGATTGGGAGTTCGTTGTTTTGGAAAGTGGCGGCACGCGCGGATTTTGACCGCAAGAGCGCTGGACGCAAAACGGAGCCCGAGCGGGCGGTGCGACGATCAGCGGACGAGCGGGTGGACCCGATGGGTGGGCGGTAACGCGGACAGTCTTGCCGCAAAGTGCAGAAAGAACGCGGACGCCTGTCGTGGCCGTCGGCCGTGTCGTTCGCTCCGGGGCCGAAAAATTAAACTGAGCGGGAGCGGACAGCGAGCGCCGAGTGTCGGAGCGCTCACTCACCGCCTCGCCGGCTGCTCGCTGCTCGCTGCTCGTTGCTGGCTGCGCGCTCCACCGAACTTGCCGGACTGGCGCGCGCAGAGAGGATGGTGTGAGTACATGGGACGTAGACGGAGATGCGGTCGCCTGATCCCTTCGCCACCCGCGCGGAGATGACGGCGCCGCCCTTCAAAACGCTACGCGCGACGTTTGGCGTGCACAGAGAGCGCGCACATTGGTGGCAAAGACGGGCACGCGCGCCAAGCTTGCTTGTGCCGCCGCGCGACTCGCGGCGTTGGTACACCGGCCGAGTGGGACGCCTGCCGAGTGAGTAGCATCGCCATGGACGGTGCACCCAGTCGGTCGAACAGGCAACCTTGCCCAGCTCGCAATCGAAGCCGCGACATCCGCCGCCGGCGGCTTGGGCGTCCGACACGTGGCTGTCGCGCAAGCTCAAGTTCAAATTCAAAGTTCGTGGGCCGGATAGAATAGGTATCTTTGGATATGCTGCCTGCGGGTCGCAGCGCGCACGGAGTTTCCGGAGAAGCAGCGTCCAGCAGCGCCTCCTCCCTCGATTGGAGATGGTACTCACGTCGGTCGGCTCGCGCGGCGTTGCGCGTTTTCGCGTCCGCCGTAGCACTGGCCGACCACAACCGTTGGCGCGCAAGGCGACGCCTAGCAACTCTCCGCCCGCCCGCCCTTCCACACCCCTTCACGCCCGCCCGTCCGCACAACAGGCGCACTCGGCGCTCGAGAGGGTGCGGGTCGCCACCGTGCCGAACGTGCTGCCGCCGCGAGTTACACGCGCGATTGGCCACACGGGACGGTGCGCTCGAGTGGCCTCCGGGGCTCGCAGCCTCGCAGCTCCGGAGCGATCGTACCTCCGCGCGGCGGACTGGCGTTTGCAAGAAAGGGATCCGCTCGCCGCGGCGATGAGACGATGACTGCCGTATCGTAAGCGGCGGACCGCCAGCGGCTCTCGTTTCTGTGTTCGGGCGGGTGCGCGAAGACATTCGAAGACGAATTATCCGGTGTTCAGCGCTCGCCGCAGCTCACCACTTCACGGCGCTTTGAGTCCGGAGGTGGGGACTGTCGAACACTGGTCAGCGGTGTTCAACATCCAAAATTGTGTGAAATTTCCGGCCTCCACGCAGACCGACAACATCGGACGGCGTTCAGTGTCTGTCTTTGCCTCGATGGAAGATTCCCCCCTCCCGTCTCTGGGCCACCAGAGAGGCAGCTCGCCAGCAGCACATCCTGTGAACACCGTGCCGTCTTGGCCACGGCGCGATTACTGTTTCTCACAGCCCACGGCGATGGCAGCGACGAGGCCCACATCGTGTGTACACATGCACGCGTGCGCGTGACTCTTTCTGGCGCGGTCATGAGTACCAGCCAAGCCCGCAGCAACTGGCTTTCCGACGCAACCTGTCACCGATCGCCGCCACGATTCAGCAAGCACTGCGACATCCTTTGACATCCTGTGGATGGTGATGTCGACGAGTACGCGTGCACGTGCAGAACCTCTGATCATCACGATATGCTGCTGTTACTTCCTCCGTTGCTAATGTTGTGCAGAGCCTCGCTCCCCGTGTCACGGCCTCGCCACATGGCGGCCAGCTGTCTCGGCCGAGTGCCACGTCGGACCATGTGTCACTGACTGGCGCGTGCATCTCCACCGAACAGAAAGGCGACAGCGCTTCTCTTCAGATCGTTACGAAGCGCCTGCCGTGCACCTGTCGTCATGCGCTCGACGGAGTGAGCTCACGGCGCTGAACGGCAGCGCCAAGAGATTCAACATGCGTTTCTTCACCGATTCTTCAACTTCAAACTCTGTCAGCGATACAGGAAGCACGTCTCGGCGTTAGTCGCGCTCCGACCGCTTGAACAACTCCAAGACGCCGTCGGATTGCTCGCCAGCATTCACTTTTCGACCACAGTGTCCTCGCGGTTTAGGTACTGGAGCATCGAGTCCTCGTACACCTTGACGTCCTCAAACCCCACCACCTCCTGGAGCACGAACGCTGCGTGGGCAGCCCGAATCCCGCGCTGGCAATAGGTGATCACGGGCTTCTTCTTGTCCAGACCCAGAGAGCCGACGAGCTCCGCCTCCAGTTCGTTCTTGGACTTGAACCGGCCGTTCGACGTCATTCCGTTGACCCAGTTGAAGTTGACAGCTCCCGGAACGTGTCCTGTCGAACGGAAGCGCGGTTAGTAAGGTGAGCGATCGTGCTGACCGTGGAACAGAGCTCTCATCCCACCTGGACGAGCGTTGCCGGCGGGGTTTTGGCCGGTGTATTCAGCCGGCGACCGCGAGTCCAGGAACTGGACGCCGTCGTCGAGTCCCTTCTTCACAGCGTCGAGACCGACCAGAGCGTTGGTAGTCGAAGTGAAGCTGGATTTGGTGTTAGCGCATCAATCTAGTGATCCAACCAAGCAGCAGCAGACGCACCTCCACTTGGTGGTGGCAGGCGGGAACGAGCTCGGCACACTGGTCTCAACCGCTCCAGTGTCGGCGACCCACTGTTTCCAGCCTCCGTCCAGAACCTGCACCATGGGGAAATCCAGCCCCGCACATTAATAGCATGTCCGCAGCAAACGAGGAAGGTGGTGCGTCCCACCTTGAGCTGCTCCTTGGGGAAGCCAAAGTGGCGGAACACCCACCACATCCGGATTGCTTTCTGCGACCAGCGACAATACGTTAGCACCACCTTTCGCCGCTGTGGCTGTCCAGTCGACCAGCACTAACCATGCTCGCGTCATCATCGTAAAACACAAGCGTCGCGTCGGCGTCGAGCTCGAGACCGTCCACCACGCTCTCGAACTGCTCCTTGGTGATCACGCTCGTCGTGTTGGGCTGGGGGTTCTGTCCAAAAGCAGCATCCATCAATACACTCGCCACAAAACGCACAGCAAACACGTCTAGCCGGACAGTCACGCACTTTGAGTCCCGACGCGGCGACTACGAACGGCAGCGCGCCAGGCACGTGCGCGCGGCGGTAGGCCACCTCCTGCTCGCAGTCGAGCAGCACGAGCTTCTTGGCGCCGTCCCCGCCGCCGCGCACCCACGCGCTGTCGACCACGGCCGAGAACAGGCGGGCGGCCACGCGACCGAGGTCCGAGCGGGCAGCAAGCGCCGAGGCGCGGGGCAACGCCGACCGCATGTGGTGGCGGCTCAACATCGTCAGCGTTTCCTAGTCAAATTGCTCGAGTGAGGATACTGGAGCAAGAGGATAAAACCTCGATTGTGCTAAAACCTCGTTGAACTTTTGACGTGTGACGTGTGAGCAGATGGATCTGGCTATTGGCCAATGAAACGCATGGATTTGGCGACATCACTTCAAGCTGCAGCTTGGGATCAGGTCGACTCCGGACGAGATCGTCGAGCTTGCAGCCTGGAGACGAGTGCACGCTGCGTCGCCTCCAGTGCGTGCTGAGGGGTCGAGCAAGCGGGGTTAGCTGGAGTTTCTCTGGTGGTTGCTGTGACGCTGGTTCCTACGCACCTGGTGCTGCTGGATGAGGTCCTTGAGACTGTCCACCGACTCGCCTCCCAGTCGATCGCCCTTGAGTTTGCCGATGCTGATGTCCACAAACCAATTGACCTGTTAGCGAGTGTATAGGTGAGTGTTCCGCAAGGCGAGATACCGTTACCATTTCTGCTGCTCCGACAAGGTTGTTTCCAGGTCGGATAGGTGGCGATTTGCTTGGATGGCGAGTGAGCTGTCCAGACTGCAGTGCTGTATGCAATCCACTCCAAGTCAGCCTTCGTATTTGCCATCGATGATCATGTGTCTGCGCTCACCAATGTAACGAGGAGCCACGCAAACGAGATCAGCAGTGCGTTGGTGACGCTGCAGGCGGTAACCGTCGAGATCATTTTCTCTACAGCTGATGACAGCGATACGCTCTCGTTGCACCTGGGTCATACAGAGCGTTCGTTACGACTACCCCCACCACGTCACACAACGAGTGATAACTGGCTTGCCCGTTTTCGTTCTGTAGCAAGGTTAGACTGAGCTGGAATGATGAGGGCGACCCGATCCCCCAAACGAGAATCGCCAGCGCCATGCAAACACTTGCACCGATGACCTAGAAAGCGTGTTGAAGCAGCGTTGGGAACACGTATCAACACCGGCAGCGGCTGTATACCGTGCTTCCAAACACACCAGTCGTCGAGACGCATTATGTCCAGCGGCTTTGTCGTCCAATGTCGCAGTATCCTTGCAAATGTGCTTCGCTAGAGCGATGAAAATACCAGTATCAGGGCTGAAAAATGAAAGGAACCTCGATGAAAACCAGTTGTTAATGATGCAAGCCAGCAGAGATGAAAGGATATTTGAAGCAGACGAAAAAGAGCTGGCGCGACCGATTCGTGCCGACACTGATGGAGCACAGAAGCATTTTACCCGCGCTCGACTCGTGGTCGGACGTACCAACGAGCTCCACTGCGTTCATCCAGCAGAAGCCCGCGGCAATCCCGAGAAACACCATCGCGAGGATCCGCTCTGCGTCGTTGGATAGCAATCTCCACAGCGAAACGTCACGGTCGGAACCTCGAGCCTTGTTCCCTGTACTATCATGCCGATGAAACGCAAACGGATGCGAACTGCGGCGACGTAGCATTCCGAGGAGGTTCTGAGCGCCACCACGCATGGAATAGAAGTCTCCGCTGACGGCATTCTCGACAATGTAGCTGACTTGCGTGCTGGTGGTATTCAGGATCGGGACGCCGCTCCAGCTGTCGCTGTCAAACAGGGAGTGGATTTGGTCCGAGGTCATCGCGTTCATACGGCCATATTCGGCATCGTTTGCGCCGCTATCACCTCCAGGAAGGCGCTCTTCGCCGCGGTAAGGAGGATTCGTATTCTCATCGTTGGACATTGGGCCGCTGTTGATGTCGCCAATTGCAGCAGGATCCACAGGATGAAACTCAAAAATCGAACAGTCGCTACGGTTTCCAACGCTTGGCGCTAGTTCACTTCGCGCTAGTTCACTTCGCGCAGTACGTGTGTACAACAACACTTGAAATGGACCTCCAAGTTGAGTTTGATTGGCATTCGCATAGAGGATGACATGAAACCTGAACGCAAGGATGCTTGGAACGGACGCCGAAGCATTCACTCGATTGCGTGGATGGGATACCGCTTACTCTCCCACTCAAACTCGCCAACCACAAGCGGCTGACTGTCGGCTTGGTCTCCGCCGGCAGTATCTCCGGCATGTATTTCACCGATCTCCATGTGCTTGGCGAGCTCGACAGCGAGTTGCGAGCGAACCAGCGCGATGCCCTCGTCGCTTCCCGGACTGACGTGCCGTGTGCGAACGTCGTGGTACAAGCGACCAGTGGAGAGCGACATGCGCAGCGTCTCGGGGTGAAACGGCATCTTCAGCTCGCCTCCACCGAACGCGAACTGCCACTCACCGGTCTGCGGGTCGCGCGCCAAGTTGTCGAACACAAGCGGGCGATCGGCGCACTTGATGAAGTTCATCTCCTTCCCGCACGGCGATTTATACGGATACTCAAGAAACGCCGCCAGGTCGCCAGGGGCCGTGGCAGCATCGTTGTGCTGCAATTGCGAGAAGAAGAAGCGCAGGAACTTGGCGCTCTTGAGCGACGTCGCGATGTTCTTGGGTCGCGTGTTCTCCAGGAACAACCGACCCTGAGCACGCGCAAAACACCCCACACTCAATCAACTCTCTGGCCACCAACCGCTCGGCGACGATCTAGCCCCGAATACCTGCAAGTCGACGTAGTAGAAGTACCGCCGGTGCTCCGCCTGCTCGTCGTAGAACTCCTCGCTGTCGATGATGCACAGTTAGTGATTGGTTTGCTTCTGATCGCGACATCGCTGCGCTGTACCTTTTGATGTCGCGCAGCTGGCGAAGCTCGAGATACTTGTCCTCGTCAACTGCGTCCGTGCACAGGCAGCGGCGCGCGCCACGTTCTCGCCACAGAGTTTGGCGCCATCGCCTGAGCGGCGACCGGAGCGCCAGCATGAACGAGCTACGGTTCCCTCGATCAATTTGATAGGGATGTCACTGAAATGGTCAATTTTCGTGTTTGTGACGTGTGTGGAGGCTCAAGCAACACTTCAACTTGCCACACTTGCCACGATGGACGGCGGGCAAGAGGACTGGGCGTCAGACTCCTCGGCATCCTCGGCGTCGTCCCTGGCATCCGTCGGGTCTACAACGAGCACAGGCATCCCTACGCATAGTGGGCCGATCGGGACTTCACCGTCCTCAAAGCCTGGGGCTATCGAAACCGCTGCGTCTCCAGCTTCCTCACCAACAAGGCGACCGCGACGCGCAAGCTATTTAGGCTCGCTGTCCGAGTCCAGTTCGATCGTCGGCGCGTACAAGAACGCTCTGCAGCAAGTCTCTGCTCTCGACGCAGAATTGGACGTCGATGACGACGCGGTGACGGCGGAGACGCGGCGACGCCACGACGAGTCCAAGCGGCGCGTGGCGCTGGCTGATGGGACGCAGCTGCTGCTCGCCAAAGCCCACGAGCTGAGCGCCGAGGTGGAGGGCATGCCGCTCTGGGTGCACGCGTGCATCGTCCCACACAGATGGCGGCGCGAGGCGCTGGAGCTGCTGAACCCTGTCTATCGCCAAATGACGTTCTGCCGCGACGAGCTAGTGGGTGGATGGGAACTGCTGCTGCCGCCGTTTGACGCGCCAAACGTAGAGGAGTACGATCGCCGCTATCAGGACTTGGGTCGCAGCGTCGCGGCACTCGAGCGCGCTATCATCGACATCCAGACCCAGTTCATAGAGGGGGAGCGGACAGTGGCGGCCAAGTTCATCCAGCGGTGGTATCGCCACCGCCTCGCTAAGGTCGATGACAATGGCTTGGATGCTGCAAACCGATCAATCACAGGACTAACGTGTATCTTTGTGGCGGCGGTGGTGGTGGTGCAGCGCGGGTTCTACACAAAGGTGTTGAAGATCAATCGGCGGCACCGCGGCCTCATCCCTGGACTCTTCGACTCGATTCAAGGCATGTCTAAGCTGACCGTTCGTCGAGGTGCTCACACTGCAACACTCGAGTACCCAAGCGCGAACCAGGACTTCGGCTTTATGGACGGCTAAGCAACAGCAACCTCAACGACGAAAGGAACAAACAGGCGTGGCGTTTCTTTTTTCTTTATCTGAACAACACCCACAAATGCTCGTCGATCTCGACTCATTGTCCAGCGACTTGCAGCGGTGGCACCACCCAAGATGCATAGATAGACGACAGACCGCGTGGCAGCAAGGTCACGCGATGGCGCGACGCACCGGCGCGTTTATCTCTTGACGCCCTGGTTGATGTCCTTGGCGAAGAGGTCGTCGAACTGGCGCGACTGGTTGATCGGGTTGCGCTTGAGGTTCGCCATGCGGAAGCGGAACTGTCGCCACGACGAGCCACGGTCGTCCTTGTGGTGCAGCGTCGTGAAGCGCTCCTCCTTGTTCACGTACACGTCCGGGTTGCCGAACATGTAGCGCGCAGCCACGCCCGTGCCCATGCACGAAGCCAGCGTGGCGATGAGCACGACCGGGAAGGTGGCGCGGTCAGTCAGCCACAGCTTGGCGACGCCGAGACCCGAGCGGGCAGACTTGTTCAGGGGTGCGCTCATGGTGAGAGAGGAGGCAGATAGACCCGCGCTTCCGGTGGTCTTGGTCGTGAACTGGGCGGCTGGTCACACGGACGCAAATGCTGGAATGAGCGGCCGGACACAGCGCATTTCTGCGGACCGGAGGCGCGCGCCGATCGCCCGGGCGTCGGTGGCGGCCATGAGCCGCAAAGACACGAGCGTCCTGCCGCTAGATACGCACCGCGGACAGTCTCCATTGAGAGCTCAATACTCTTCCAGCATGGCGAGCTTCCTACGGTACGGTACGCGAGGTGTTGCCATGCGCTAGACATGCGCCGCGCTTTCTCATGTTTGGAAAGGGATCTGCCTCCCCAGGTATAGTGACTTCAACCTGTTCTGCGTTTGTCGAAGTCATCCGTTTTGCAGTCAGCATCGCAATACCAAAATTGATAGTGCTTAAACCGAGGGATCAATTTTGGTTTCTCCGTTTTTCTTTTTCACCGAGGTTCAAGGGATGGGTTTTCCTTGATCTGGCCCGCGCCGAGTTTAGGTGAGGCAAAAAGCCTCCCAATTCGGTGGTGCTGTGTGAGTAGAAACGATCGTCAGTCACATTAGCTGATGCCGGCCGAGTGCAAAACACCGTGATATACAGCTAAAACGAAGGTTTAACGGGTAGACGGGTTCTAATACGCAAACTTGCAGACCCGGGTCAGTGGCCCATGTCTGCGTGACTTTGAAGTCGAGCCGACTGGCGCATTGGCTTTCCACACCAGCTTTGCGTCTCTTTGCTCTTTGCAATGGGCGGCAGGGGCGGGGGCGGGACGACGTTGTTGGTTGGTGGGTGGGTGGGTGGACTAGCATTCGACCTGGCGGTGCTTCACGTCGGTCCATGCGAGTGGGCGGTCGAGACGGACATCGCTGAGCGTCGTTTTGTTTGCCCGTTCAATTCGCAAGCACGGCATTTTAGACCGCCAGAGATGGAGTATATCGCGTCCTAGCGACTTTGACCCTCTTTGTTGATCACGCCATTGATATTACATAGCTTCACGCTATTGTTTGCTTTCAGACCGATTGGCGGTTTGTCAATTGAGTGCTGTAACAGTATACAGCGCAGCTTTCTAACGGCGCGATCTTTGCTTGGGAGCAACACCTCAACGATCTCCTCCACGATGGCGGTGCTGGCGGTGACTACCGCGCGTCACTATCGCAGAATCGCGAGCCGACAGAAACAACATTGAGGGAGGTCGACGGCCAGCACTGGTCCCAAATGCAGCCACAGCGTGATCGTGTCTTACGAAGCCATCGTTCTGACGCAGCGCTTCACTTTGAGATTGAGGGAAACGCGCAATAGTTCACGGACAATGTGTGCAATTCTAATGCTTTGGTGCAGTGGGATTCACGCAGAATATTTAGCTGAAGATTCATTTGAAAGCGACCTGTGCGAGAACCTGTCTGAAGGATCAACTACGGTGGAGCACCGCTAGACCACGAGGTCGCTGCACTTGTCTCTGAGCGTCTACCGCTTGACGTCCTGGTTCTCCGCCTTGTCGAAAAGGTCGTCGAACTGCCGCGACTGATTGATCGGGTTGCGCTTGATGTTGGCCATGCGGAAGCGGAACTTGCGCCACGTGCTGCCGTTGTCGCCGTCAAAGTGCATCGAGCTGACGCGCTTGTGCTTGTCGAAGTACACGTCCGGAGCGTTGAACGCGAAGCGGATGCCCATGGCGGTGCCTAGCACGGCTGCAAAGCCGGCACACATGATCACCGGGAAGGTGGCGTGGTCCGTCAGCCACAGCTTCATGATCCCGAGGCTGGATCGCACAGACTTGTTCACCACTGGCATGGTCTCTGTAGATGTGCTGTGGTGCGCGAACCGGACGCTCTCGAAGTGGCCACGGGGACGCAAAAGCTGAAATGGGCGTTCCTTCGAGTGCAATGGGCCGGCCAGGAAAGTGGAGTTCGACCACAACAGTACCGATGCAATCTCGGCGTCGAGGCGAGTGCTGGTAATCGCTCTTCAACACTAGCGTTGATGATGTTGTATCAAGGTATTTTGCAAATCAGTCAAAGTGTCCAGCCCTTTATAAGCACATTCACTGGAATACAAACCGTGTGAGAACGACTCTAAATACCCTCATCAGAGACATGATTCAGATTTAATTAAAACCGTTTTTATTCTGTATTCAATTAAAACCGTTTCTCAAATGCGCCTGACATTGAAGCTCCCATCAACACACATGGTCAGGCGTCCATCGTGGTAATCACACAACATCAAAACTACACACCGCAGTACTGCGCAATGTGTATGATGCTCAGCTTTCCTGTGCGCGTTCGAACTGTTGTGTTTCCTTTTTGCGCTCGGCGACTCCCAAGCGAACTCCACAGCCGTCGAATGAATCGTATCGAGATATCCGATGAACAGCCCAACAAGCCGCTACAAAACTCGACACAAGCGCATTCGGGATATTGCACAGCGAGATGTAGTTGGGAACACTGGCGCAGTGCACACGCCACACCTCTAGTCGTCTACCGGACAAGATCTGGATCTGGATCTGAGTGGCTCGGCCGATCTGCCAATCAGTATCGCCGACATTTGGTAATTTGTTTGCTGAAACGAGCGAGTGCGGCCTCACATATTACCGCGAAGCCAACGGATCTAGCCGGCGTCCTGGTCCCCAGCACGCTCGATCGTCGAAGCTGTCGAGCGAATTGGTTGCCTTCGCAGTGAAGTGTGCTCTTCGATCGGCGGGCCACGCGATCTCGGTCTTCCCGTAGCAAGATAGCTGTTGCCGCCCCGATTCGCTGCTATCTTGTCGCGAACCAACGCAGCGAGCTCTTCGACCTCGCGCTCGAATTTTAACGTCGCTTTCATCTGCTGCTCGTAGGGATTGTATGGGCGACGCTGAAAGACTCGAGCGGACTGCGAGGAGGCTGCCTCAAGAATGAACAGGTAGACCAGACATAACAAGGCGATCATGAGTATGCTTGTCAGCAGCATTATCCGTCGATCGCCGCCAGGATACATTATGCCGTCCAGCCTCCGACCCTGCGCCATCGCGATGATACTTTGGCGAGGCAAGTGTGACAATGACGATTGGAAGCCATGTTCAGCGCGGTATCACCAGCATCCGCGTGTCGTCAAAGTTCTTGAGGCACGTTTCAGTGCGAGGCTAGTAATTCGAAATGGAGTTGTTCCCCGTTCGGTTTCTCAAGCTGAAACTTTCCGCACGCCTGTCGCTGCGCTGAGCTGCATCTTTCGTGCATTCGGTCAGTGAGAGGGTAGCTGGGATAGGCCGCTTCGACAGTAACCATACAGGTCGTGGCCAGATACTCCGCTGTTGGTTTCGATCAGGATCCTGTCCAGGCATGTAGGTAGGTTAGGCTGGCACCGTCGTATGTGGCTAAGACAGCATCTTCAATCGAGGTGCCTTCGCTGCAATAGGCGCAAACGTGCGCGCCGTTCCCTTGACAAGTTCGCATCGACGTCACCTGGCGGACTCTCTTGCAATCAAGCCGACAGACTCGCTACTAGCAGACGAACGCGCCAAAACTCAACATTGAGCGTGTATTCACAGTGAACAGAGACAAACGATTGGACAGTGCACAGACATCCGTGCGCGCCTTCGAGAGCTCGCGAGTGCACTCGGCAATAGATGTCCATACTTCAACAGAGGTAGATGGCTTTGCTCGCTGAGACGATACACTTCAATTCGCTCGCCACGCACGTCGTCCTTCCGAGTTTCACGCCTCGACAGATTGAGCACCAGCCTCCAACCAATTCATACTTTGCAGTAGATCGAGCGGTAACTCGTCCTGCACCTACTTTGACTGGTCTGGGTCGGACCACTCGAGTTGATCTTGCACATGAAACACTCGAGCTTGCCAATGAGACACTCTTGCTTGCCCCCACCTGACAGGCAATACCACTCCCATCGGTCTGGCACCATTGATCCTGTGACTTTGCGAGAAGTTTGAAATGAACACCTGTCGGGTTGGTTGGCTGTCCGTGCGCCTGCTCATATTCATCGTTCTCAACCACCTCGATCCTTGCGACTGGGTCCACATCGGCTGCAGAACTGGATTCGATTATCGTACCGTGAACGCAGAGTCAGTCGGCTGGTCGTCACATTGATTTTTGGAAGTGATTGCAGCGCACAACTTGTGCAAGCGAGATGGTCTGGAAACAGAAACAGTTTCGTATACATTTCTCAACATCCCACGGTTGCTGTTAATCTGCCTGCGTGAGGAGAAGCACAAATGCGAGTGACGGGCTCCGTCGCTGACATATCACTTGCTCTGTCTATGCTACAATTGCCTGGGGTCTGCATCTAGTTTTTCCTCAGGGTTGCACTTTGGAAACTAATTAGTCATAGCAGACGCCTCCCCTACGAATGAGAGATCGTTGTCCAATGCTCCCGGCGACACTGCACCACCACCACAACTCGTCATTGTCCAAATCGCTTCCGACTAGACAAGACTCCAATCTGCCTGGCCATGACTCTACTACGATCCCTCATCATCACGACCATGATGGCAATGGTGACCCCCGCCATGTCACTCACGGTGGGTGCCAGATTGACTCCTCGGTTCCATCGTGCCACGGCATCATCCATCTCGGGTCAGTGGTGGTCGTACTCCACCATGTACGAGTCGTCCTCGTGCGACGACGACGTGCCATTCTCCTTCTTTGCTTTCCCAGAGTGCTTCCTCGAGTCCGAATCGTCCGAGTGCACGACCATTGACTATACTGGGACTTCGTACGACCCCAACAACATTACTGCGGACCCCTTGGCGTACGAAGTCAGGTCGTGCGCGGCTGACGTTGACGAGCTTGTCGACAGCCTGTACGGCGACCGAGCCTACATCCGATTTGACTACTACTCGGATTTGGATTGTCAAACGCTGGACACCATCAAGACTTATGCTGTCGACGGAGACTGTCACGCGGTCTATGCTGTCAATGTCAGCACCCACGAGATATTCACGGAGTCCTGGCGAGTCTTCGTCAATGACAACGGTTCGATCACGCTCCAATTCTTTTACAACAAAGACTGCAGCGGTGTCGAGGAATTGGGAACAGTGTTCGAGCGAGATGATCTCGTATCCAACGAGTGTGTCAAAGGCTCCATCACATCTACCAACGCCAAGGCTGAAGACCCAGCTGCACAAGTCAAAGGCGTGGATGGCGACGACAACAGTGGAGTCGGTGCTGGGACCATCGCTGGCATTGTCGTGGCCTGCATTGTGGCCATCGGACTTGTTTAGCTAGTTTCGTGGCTTGGAGACGGCGCAAGCAGACGGCACAATACCAACCGAATCCGTCGACAACCGAAGCTGCGAATGCGACTGCTGACGATAGCAGCCATCCCTACCGCGCCGAAGACTGAGATTGCGCTTGCTGCTCTATCGACTTTGAAGACACCGTTCAGGACTACTGCATCTGTCCGAAAAGGTTATCAGCTTGCGCTGGCAGGTACCGGTAGAGTAGCCTCAGAAACTCCGATCAGCTCGTGATATGTATCGAAAGAAGTGATCAAATTGCTTGACACTGCGTTGGATATTGTTGGCAAATGCCTGACGAGAATTGTATTGTACTGCAACGTAGTCCGCCTTCATTCAACACAGACGACATATCAATGTT
The DNA here is from genome assembly GCA_003413675.1 of Phytopythium vexans. NCBI lineage: Eukaryota > Oomycota > Peronosporomycetes > Pythiales > Pythiaceae > Phytopythium > Phytopythium vexans. The sequence goes on from QLOC01000005.1 coordinate 605,272, forward strand.
TGGACTAGTTGAAAAGCAGTTTGCGACGATGGTCGGAGGCCCAGACCTTGCGCTTCGTGTTTACAGCATCAATGCTGTGGACCGCGTGGTGTCCATGGGGACATGTCCATGGATTGAACTCTGCGTTTTTTGTCGATTGCATCGATCCCTCGGAACGTGTTGAACCCGTCAGGACAGGTCTGCTGCTTGAGCTCCGTGAGCGCGCGGTTTGTAATCTTGATGAGGGTGCACTTGGCCCAGACTTCCTGTCTCCGGAGGGGACGCAGGTACTCCTCGACATCGGTCTCGATCGCCGACCATTCGGTCGTGGGCAACAGTTTGAACAGCGGACTGTCACAATTGGCGATCGTGTCGGGGAACTTGCCCTTGTAGAAGTTGCCGATATACTGACATGTGTGCACAGCGTACGGCGGGTCCTGTGGCATTACGAATGCCAAGTTGTCCTCGCATGGGTTGGCCATCGAGCCGTCGACAAAGGTCCAGTACTCGTGGTTGCCCCACTGGTAGCCCGGCGACGAGATGCCCAGGTTGGTGAGCCCCGTGTACTTGATGTTGTTGTTGGCAGCGGCCACCGAGAACGCGAACATCTCGGTCATCCACACCGGCATGACGGAGCGCGAGACAACGCAAAGGTGGCAGTAGTCGTCCACGAACCGCTTGGCGTCGTTCAGCGTCATAATGTACGGCGGTCCGATGTTGGCGTAGTACTCGAGACCGTCGGCGACCGACACGTTGCCGCACGGCAGGCCGTGGCAGACCTTGTCGAGCGTGCCGTTGGCGTTCTCGCCCTCGTAAAACCCGCCGCGGTTCACGTTGGTCCAGTCCTGCGCGAGTGCCCAGCCGTCGACCACCGTGTCGTTGATGATTGCCGGGTCGCGCGACCCGCCATAGTAGCGCGATACATTGCGGCCGGTGTTGACCTCGAGCGGTCGGAAAAAGTAAAAGTCGCCGTCGAGCAGCGTGATAATCTCGTGCTTGACTGGCGGCTGCGCGTTCTGGAGAAAGTGGCGCAGCCCGAACGGCTTGTTGTAGGCCAGGTACGAGTCCTCGTACCCTGGCTCCGGGTTCACCGCGTACCCCGGCGTGAAGTGCAGGCGGAAGTCGTAGTAGAATGTCGGCTCTTTCAGCAGTTCCGCCTGGTCCGCCTCGGAACAGCCCGACATGATGGCTGTGATCGGCCCCTTCTGCCCGACCCACGCGGCCGTGAGCTGCAGCACTGACTGCTGCATCAGCCGGTTGCGCTGACCGCAGCTCATGCTGAACACAATGTGCATCTGGCTGTCGTCGTGGTCGCCCGGGAAGCGCATCGCCGCCTCCGAGCTGCTCTTGCTGGCATTGTCGTCCGCCGGTTGCTCCTGCCGCAGTTGCTGCTCCGCCACACTCCACGCGCCGGTCGAACTGGTCGTGTTGACCACCTGGAGAAGCTCCTGGGACCGCAGCACCTCACGGATCTCCTCGAGTAGCGCCTCGGCGCGCGCCTGGTGCTCCAGCAGCGCCTTGGGGGTCGCCGCCTGCTCTGTCGCGGCCGTCGATGCCGCGAAGCCGTAGTAGTTGAACACGGTCAGCAGCGCCACGGCGACGACACCGAGCGCCGCCACGAGCTTGAGCGGCCTGCGGTCCGCGTCCGGCGCGTCGGATGCAGCGGTCAGCGGCTTCATGCGTCCGAGTTGGGTCTTGGTGGACTGGCGCGCGAGTGACGTGGAGAAGGCCACGGCATTGCGGCCGCAACCGTCCACTATACAAACATCAAGAGTGGCACGGTCAGTCACCCGCACCAAATTTCTGCACCGTCCCGGCTCGAGATTGCGCTAGATTGCGCTAAGTTCGACGGATTTTCCTCGCATCCTCGCGTGCTTCTGGACTGCGCGCTCGGCGCTGAACATCTAGCATTAGCCAAGCGGGTTCAAAGCTGGTGGCGGGGCGAGCACGCCATCGGCGAAGCTGGGGCCACTCACCTACCTGCGCATCGAACGAATCAAATCACATGTCAGCTGTCGGACCGTGGAAACCCATGGCAGTTCGTCGTTGAAGCGGGCACAAGACCACACGATCGTCCCACGCTATCGCCAAAGCTGAGGATGTCCTTCATATGCTGCAGTGTTGATTGGTTAAATGTGGGATGATGATCGTAATGATTGTCCATAAACGGCGTTTTTGCGCACATAGTCAAGGACCCACAACGAAAATAAAGGCAAAAAAGTCGAAGCGAATCCAGAAGACTTTCCCTGCCTCTTCTTCCAACAGCAAAAACTCAATCCAAAATGCTGCATACAAATTTGTAGGTAAAACTTCCAACATAGATTCATTCATGCTTCATTTGGCGGGAACGGCACGAATTTCAGCTCGACCCCTTGAGCCGCTGGTACCACGTGGTTACCGTTAAGGATAACAGGGGCCGAACGCGTCTGCTCCTTCTCATCCCCCGTCGCTCCAACTGCCGCTGACTGCGAACGCAATTGGCACCGCAAGTCGACGACCAGACGCTGCGATCGAGACGAACCCTCTGTCGCCGCATTATTCTGCTGCGCGATCATCACGCGAGCAATCTCGTCTGGCTGCATCCGAACACTCCAGATGTGGAACCGAGCGAGCTGGCCCCAGAACCCGTCGCCAGTCGAGGACGCCCCAACATGCCGAGACAGACCGCTGGCAATCGCAACGAGACGGGTGCCAGAGCGCCGATCGACTTGAACCAGGTTATCGCTGAGATCGCTGAACCGCTTTGACTGCAGCACAAAGTGCTGTCGTTGCTGGCCATCGACAAAGAGCGCGACAGATTGAGTACGGGCGTCGAAGATCAAAGCGATGTGGTACCAGCGAGCGGCAGTGAAGGAAGATCTCGAGAAAGTGACGACCATTTCAGGGTGGTCCGTGTGGACAAGCGAGAACTTGCGGAACTGCAGTCGCCACGTTCGCGGATCGTCCGACGCTCGCACGAACTCGACCTGGAAGTTGTCGAGCGCGTCCACCAGCGTCATTGTTCTCATGGCCGCTTGCTCCGCTCCGTTGATGAACAGCCACGTTTCGACCGTGAAGTCCTGAAACTCGAGCCCGAGAGCCGAGGGAGCCAGCTCGACGTCCAACTGCGACTCCAAACCGGAAAATTGCAGCGCAGCAGTGAATTCGTACTGAGTGGAGGCAAGTGTCTCGTGCTGTTGCGACTCGACAGCGATGGGAGGTTCATCTTTGTGGTTCTCAGCTTCGGGAACAGCCAAACTGGCGGTTGACTCGGTGTCAACTTCAGCTTCTCGGTGCGGCGAATGGTCCATGTCGTCTTCGCTCCACATCGCAAACGCGCTCCACATCGAATCCATCAGCGATATCAATCGTTCAACGACATCCTTCACCGCCAGCTTGAGTCTCAGTAGAGCCATGGCATGCCACACCGCCGGCTCGGCCTTCCCAGCCAGCAAATAATACAAGCCCGCTCGCTCTCGCGACAAGGTCGCCCCACCGTCACCGTGCTCGTGCATGAAGCCGATGCTGTAGAGCGCTTGTCCGTTCGTACCATGGCTCAGGTAATCGGCTTCCTGGTAGTTTGCGAACGCGGCGGCGTGGTTGCCTCGACCAAACTCCCAGTCGCCAAGCCGGACCAACGCATCTGGACTATTCTGCTCCGCTGCTCGAGCCACCAGCCGAATGTACTGCCTTTCTTCATTGTCATCGAGAGATCGCCACTGTCTTCGCTCCATCAGCCAGGCCGCATTGCTCTGGGCAACCTCCGATCCCGTCTCTGCTGCGATTTCGTACAAAACCCGCGCGCGGTCCCAAGATCCAGCGTTGAACAGCGCGAGCGCGGCATCGAGAAGCCGTTCCACTTCGACTGCCCGTTCTGCGACGCGCTTGTACAGCTGCACCACATCCTTGCACATCGCGAGGGACGACTCGGTCGGCTGGGTTGATGCAGTCGGTGCGTGATCTCGCTCTCTGAGGCGCGCGAGCTCATAGAGCGAGCCAAGATGACCCACCTCGGCGGCCGCAGCGAAGTACTCGTGCGCGTGCGATGGGTACTTGTCGGTGAGCAGGACGGCCATGTTGTACACTCCATCGGCATGTCCGGCATCCGCTGCCAGCTTGAAGTACTCCATCGCTCGCTTGGCATCGACCGCGACTCCGCCAAGACCCTTCGAATAGACCAGTCCCAGTCCGTTCGCCGCCTCGACAGCGACTGACCCAGCCTCGCGAGACAAGCGAAGGGCCTTTTCATACAACTCCACGGCGCGACTCACGTTCTGCGGTTCGCCTGCGAGTCCGAAGCTGTGGACGTGACCCAGTAGCGCTCGAGCCGAGTAGCTCCCGTGCTCCTCGGCTTCTTCTAAGAACTGGACGGCTTCGCGCTCTCGGTCGGCGTGATCCTGGTCCGCGCATGTGTCGTCGAGAGCGGGACAGAACAAGCCACTGAAGAGTGCGAGGCTCGCGTACCTGTGCATTGTATCTGGATCGCGAGACGACTTGGCTCGATGCCGCAGGTACTCGGCTCCAGCCAAGTCGTCTTGGTCGCGAGTCGGTCGTAAGTTGTTGTTGGCGCTTTGCTGGTTATCCGACAGCCGTACAGCTTCGGATCTGGCATACATTTGAACCGGAAACGGCGAGCGCTTTGCCTCCGCCGCGATCACTCGGGCTGCAGCGTGCCGATAGAACGCCAACGCTGTGTCGCACGACTTGGCGACATGGTAGCCGTGAAGGTGCGAATACCCGAGCGTCAAGATCGCCGGCAGCGACCCTGCTCGACTGGCAAACTCGAAGAATAGCACAGACTTTGGCGGGTCATCTCCTCGCTCCAACGACCCGAGCAGGAACTGCGACGCTGGATCTCCACTCAACCTTGCGCTCGCCTCGAGGTATGATTGAGCATGGGTCAAATTCAGCGTTCCCATGTCGAGAAGGTGTCGCTCGGCAATACCACGCAGTACATCACTGTGTTCGTCTGCTGAGAGCGCTTGGACTGCGGGGATGGCCAGTACGTGATGTGGTGGACCAGCTACAAGCTCCTTCGCTGGTTCAGCATGATCGCTGGTGCTGCGCGTTAGGTCATGGCAGTTCAAGCGTGCTTGTGCCGGCTAAACATACCTGGATGTGTTGGTCGCAAGCCTCGACAGTAAATCCTCGACCGCCGACCGAGTGGATGGAGCGAACAGTTCGCGCGCGAAGACTGGAACAACGCAGAGCCAAAGCACCACCGACAAGACCAGCGCGGAGCGGCGAACCGCGACCAACATGCCCGCCGGTTCTCTCGGAATGGCGTCCGCAATGGACCAACGGCACTCGACGTCCCCCATCCGTTCCCATCCCTCATCACCCGCGAGTTGAGGTTGAGCCAGCCGGGTGCCGACTCTCAGCTCCCTCTCTCTGGCGCTCGCAGACTGCGAGAGACATCACCGCAATCAGCGCTCGCTCGCTTCGACGCCGTTTGTGGCCAACGCCAACGTGTGGGCATGATGGCTGCTGTGGAACATGTGCTGCTTTCATATTTTTAGCGCTGAGAGCGAGCCTTCCTATCAGTGCAACATACGGTCAGGATGGCATAGACTCCAGCCATACGGCCGCACATGCTCCAGAGCTGAACAAGCGAATCCAGCTAGTTCAAGCGATCCAACTTCGACTTGTGTCTGGATGTGGCCATACACTCCAAAGTGAATGGCTCGCTGCTTTGGCCTGACATTCAGCGAAGCGTCAAATGAAAGCCATGTGACCGTCAGCGGAGCTGCCGCCTGCACCGCAGATCGGCGAAGAGCCACACCGACGACTGCTCGATCGCACAGACGACATCGCCAGCAACGACCGAGCTTCAAGCGTCGCCAGCCATTTGCTCACTTGCAAGCAACAAGTAGCAGCCAAACCAGCGCATATTCCGCGTGCTCTGATCGTCATGAGCTCCAGCTCACGCCTCTCGCTGCTCGAGTGCGACGCCGTCCGCCGCCGCGCGTCCATGCGGTCGATGGTTGGTCGGGCGTGGGAGCGACTGCAAGACTCTCTCTGGACCAGTCCGCTGCCTGAGAGCGCGTTCGCAGCCGAAGACCAAGTTGACAGTGCGTGGCAGCGGATGGAAGACGTCGACGAGGGCGACGAATGTTGCTACGACGCGCCGGATCCGAGCCAAGACGGACAGGCAGTCGACGGCGACAAATACGAAACTCTTGGCAAGTCAGTCGACAGCTTCGACCGCCTGGTGGACTCGGTCAAGGACAAGCTGGCGGGTCGCGGCAGCGCCAGCAAAAGCTCCAAGTATGCGGTTGTGCGTGCCGAGACGTACGCTTCGTTTTACTAAGCGAGAGCATAGAACTCATTGCGATCTCTCACCCTTCTTGTCCTACATGACGCCGTCTCCATGTGGCGCGTCGTCCTCCTCGTAGTCGTCAAAGCCGAGAATCTTGTCGGCGAAGCTGAGCGCCGAGTACTGGCGGTCCAAGAGCTCGGCGCCGCTCGCGCCGCCGTCGGCGCTGACCACGAGCGCCTTGAGGCAGCTCTGGAGCTCGTCCTCGCTCATCTGCTCGCCCGAGTGCAGCAGCCGCGCCTCGAGCAGCTCCCACGGCAGCACCGGTGCCGAGTCTTCCGTGGCCTTGGCCTTCCCTCGCTGCTGTCGCCGCGCGAGCACCTCGAAGGCGCGCTCGATCTGCGCCTTGCCGACGCCGAACACGGGCCGGTGGTTCACGTACAGCTTGAGGAACTCGGCGAGGTCGAGGCTCTCGACGGCCTGCGTCGTCTCGGTGAACTTGGAGAACTTGACCTCGCTGCACATGTGCTGAATCTCCTGGTCGGTCGGGTAGAAGCCGATGGCGCGCATAACGTTCGGGATCTCGCGCAGCGGGATGCGGCCCGAGATGTCGCGCGCCGCCGTCGCGTCTTCGCCCTGCACGCGGAGCTGCGCGAGGTAGAAGTAGTCGACGATCTCGTGGTAGAAGGCGCCGTCTGGGCCGCCCTCGAGCAGCGACAGGAACGGCGCGAGCGCCATCGCGTCGCGGTCCACCTCGGTATTGATTGTCAGCGGTGGCGCCATCGCCATCGCCCCCGCCGCCTCGAGCGCGTCGAGCTGGGCCGTGTGAATCTCCCACATGTTGACCACGAGGTCGTCGACGCCCGCGGTGAGCAGGAAGCTGCCGTCGCTCGTGACGTCGACATTGCTGATGGCTCCCGGGTGCGCGATAAGCCCCATGGCCTTGTGCGGGTTGCCGTCCAGCGGCAGCTTGAGCAGCCCGACGACCTTGTCGTGCGTGCTGTACGCGCAGTAGCGCTCGCCGACCGTGGCTGCGCCGTCCAGCTCGTTACCACCACCACCGACACCAGCGCCGGGCTTGAGCGGCACGGGCACGAGCTTGTTGATCGGGCCGCCGTAGCACGGGCCGAGCGTCGTCTTGCGGCACGTCGTGTTGCTCGCGTTCCACTGCTTGAGCTTGTACTCGTCGTTGGCCACGACCACGAGGTCCTCCTGCAGCCCGCGCATGTCTGGGTGCCAGCAGCACGCGGTGGGCACGCCGCTCTGCTCGATCCGCGTCGGCGCCTGCTTGAGCACGACGCCGTCCAGCACGCTGCATCGGTCGAGCGCGTACTCGACGAGCGTGCGGTCCTCGGCGACCGAGACGAGCGCGAGGTTGCCGTCGCCGTCGCGCGAGAACTCGAGCCCCGTGACGGGCTTGCTGTGCGCGCGGCAGCGGCCGATGAAGACCCACTCGCCGCCCGTGCCGTCGTCGCTGGCGTCGAACTTGCAGCGCCACATGCCGAGGTACAGCGTGGCGTCGAGCGCGACGAAGAGCGAGGCGTCCGGGCTCACGCGCACGTCCGTGATGGCGGCCTTGCCGAGCCGGAAGGTGGCCAGGTCGTCGAGCCGCTGCGCGTGCAGGATCTTGATGGCGCCGCTCGTGAAGCCGACGAACAAGCGGCGGCCATCGGGCGAGAAGGCGAGACACTGCGGGCGGAACTTGTCAGCGTCGAACTTGCGCATCATGATGAGCCGCTTGCCCACGTAGTCCCAGAGCTGCAGCACGCCCGAGTACGAGCTGAGCGCGAGCTGCGGGTGCAGCGGGTGGGCCGCGAGGCCGTGGATGGCGTCGTTGATGCCCTGCATGAGCAGCGTGCCGCGCCGCTTCTCCGGCTCGTACTCGCCGAAGAGCGACGCCGTCATGCCGACGATGAAGGCCGAGGACGTGGCCGCGATGAAGTCTGGCACCGTGAAGCGGTCCTCGTCGTCGTTGCGGGTCGTAGGGCTTTCGTCCTCGTCCGCGCAGGCGAACGAGACGCTCGTGACGGCGCCGGCGTTCATGTCCTCGAACCAGGCGACGAGCCGGAAGTCAAAGTCGAAGAACCGCACGGCGCCGTCGCTCGAGCCGAGCACGAGGTAGCCGTCCATGTCGGCGAGCACCGTGAGCGCCGCGGGCTTCTTGTGCTCCGAGGACCCGCCGAGCCGCACAATCTTGACGGCCTTGCGGTCCGGGAAGAGCCCGCTCGTCGGCTCACTGGCGTTGGCATTGCCAGTGGCGTCGGCGTCGGCGGGGACGACGTCCCAGAGCACGAGGTCGCCGTCCTCGGTGCCCGTGAGCGCCTGCGTCGAGTCCGGCACGAAGAGCGACTGCGTGAAGTTGCCCACGACCTGGCGGAAGTCTCGCTGCGAGAGCGAGGGCGAGTAGAAGAGCAGCTTGTGGCTCGCCCAGTTCCAGAAGATGACGCGCTGCCGGCCGTTCGAGACCACCTCGCGTACGTCGTACGTGTTGAACCGCACGGCGTGCTGCACGTCCTCGGTCGCGACCAGCGACGAGTGGAGCGCGCGGTTGCTCTGCGCGGCCGGCGCCGTCCACTCCCACACCGACAGCTCCTGGTCGAACCGCTTGCGCTTGCTGGCCTTGGTGCCATTGTTCGCCAGCGTTGGCTCGCGGGCCACGGCGCTGAGCGTGACGATGAAGAGCGCGTCGGGCGAGATGTCGAGCGCCTCGACGCCGAGCGGGTGCGGCTGGAAGATGGTCTTGATCGGGTGGCCCGTGGCCGAGTCCCAGACCACGAGCATGGCCTCGGCGCCGCGGTCCGCCGTGACGATCCAGCGCTTGTCCTCGCTCACGGCGCAGCAGCTGATCGGGTGGCAGTGGCCCTGCAGCAGCCGCTGCTGGCGGCGCGCGAAGTCGTAGATGACGCCCGTGTGCGCCGCCGGGTAGAAGACCGCGCGCCGCGCAGGCGTCGACAGGTTGTGCACGCCGTTCACCAGGTCCTTCTGGAACCCGAACGACCACGCCAGCCGCAGCGCATTGCCCGTCCCAGCGGCAGTAGCCGTGTCACCTACTGGTGCATTGGCGTCGTCGCCTACGGACGGCGCATTCTCTTCATTGTCGCTCATGGCAATAGCAGCAGCGGTGGAAACGAACGACTGACGCTTTGACTGTTGGCGACAGGCTATTCTCGATACAAAGTCATGTTGGAGACGAAAAGCCATGTTGAAGTGGAAGACTCCTCTTATCCTCCCATTTGTGGCGGGCGAGGTCGCTAGATAGATACACATTCACGGGTGGCACGGAGACAGCGCTACTCGCTGCCACAAACTAACTTCGCTCTCGCGCCTTAGAAGGACGAGGGCGACTTGTTGTCGGCGCCGACGCGGCGCGCCGTGTTCTCCCACAGGCGGCGGCGCACGAAGCAGAGCGGCGGCTTGGACGCCGACCACGGACCCGCGAACGTGCGCGCGTACTGCCAGCCCTGCGCGTCGCCCTGCTTGGACGTGAAGGCCCAGCCCGACGCCTCCAGATGGCTCGGGATGCGCGGCGCGACCTCGTTGAACGCGGGCGACGTGCTCGTCTCGTCGTAGCTCGCGAACTGCTTGCGCTCGGCCGTGCTCGTCGGGTTCCACCCGCGACCGGGAGACCAGCTCTCGTACTCCCACACGTAGAACTTCTTCTCCTCGTCGTCGAACTGCGAGAGGCAGATCTCGAGCTGCAGCGTCGAGTTGACCTTCTGGCTGTCGAACTCGCTCGGCACCGACAGCGGGTAGTTCTCGACCACGGGCACCTCCAGGTCGAACTTGGCCACGGGGAGCACCAGCTCGCCGATCAGGTCGTCCGGGTTGAACGCGTCCAGGTCCCACACCTTGGCCGTCAGCACGGCACGCTGCGGGTCGGCCACCTCGAACGTGCACACCTCCGCCGGGTCCCACACCGGGTTCAGGTTGTCCTTGATGCACCGCGTGCGGTGGGTCTTGCCGCCCAGCTCGAGGATCACGTACGGGTCGCTCTTGCCGCCCACGAGGCTGTAGTCGCTGGCCGCCAGGTCGCTCGCGCTCGTGATCTTGACCGACAGGAACGGCATGGTTCTCTTGGGCAGGGTATGAAGCAGGAGGTTGGATGAGAGAGCTCGGGCTTGGATGAGGGCGGACGAATTGCGGAATGAGCGGCGCGATCTACTGCTGAAAACGAAGAGCGGCGGGTGGTGCCGGAGGAGTGCCGATCCCTCGATTTAGCGGTGGTGGCGAGAGCTGACATGTACCCGCCATGCACGCGCGGCGGTGGAAGAGCGAGCGGCGGACTGTAAAGCCGCGGAGGCGACCGCTGAGACAGTGGGCTGCGACATTGCGGCGGAGAAGCTAAATCCAGGGAGGCGGACAGGTTGAGTTGCGGTGTACCGATTGCGGAGGTCGCTTCAGCATACAAACTGCGAGTGGCTTGGGTGGATTTTGTACGGTGCATTTGCGACATATCATATTCTGACGGGTGGATTTTTACCTTATTTGTTGGCTCCCGTACCGTCAACTTGATTTGGGGCAAAACAATGCGGCGAGCTCACAAAATGAAAATGTGCACTTTTTGGTTGGTAACCTCGGCCAACTGCAACTCTCGGCGTGTCATCATGGGCTTTGCAGCTGCCCAATCACGACAGCCGTGCGTCAACAAAACCTTTCAGACCCGATCTCCAGAGCCACTGCCAACCCCAATCGACTCACCATCACGTGCGAAAGACCTGCGAGACAGCATACGTCGCCTGTCGCCACTGCGTTTCACGTCACGGTCACGCGTGCACACATCTCGATCGGCCGGCTCTCTAGCTCTCGCCTGCCTGCCCGCGCGTCGGCCAGCCGGAGCCGCGCCATGTCGTCTTCAAACACGGACGTCGACTCGATGGTCACGGCCGTCCAGTGGGTCGGTGCCGTGCTCGGCATCTTCTTCATCGCGGTCGTCGGCGGCGTCATCTACCTGTGCTGCCGCAAGTCGGCACCGGAGGGCGACAACCGCGCGCTGCTCGACGGACTGCTGCGGCGCGACCAGCTCGAGGAGTCCGAACTCGAGAGCGACGAGAGGGGATGGCAGTGCGTCGTCTGCGCCTATACCAACAAAGTCGAGCGCAAGACGTGTCTCATGTGCGGCACCGCCGTCGGTACGTCGTCGAACACCATCCAGCGTTTGCTCTGTCAATGGCTGACTAGAATCGATATATGTTCGGCAGATTTCCTGGTGTCGAAGACGCTGAACCGGCACAAGAGCTCCAAGACGATCCTGCAGAACGCAGTGGACGATGCTGCTGTTGCTGGGGTTGGCGATGCGCCAACTGGAACCAGCGAGGAGGAGGACCTGCGCGCACGGCAGCGCGCGTTTGTCAAGCGGCGACTGAACGCGCTCGAGGCGCGGCAGAGCCTGTCGCAGCGCCAGCGTGGGGCGATTCGCCGCCGCGTGTGGGAGCGCAAGCAGCTGGACGACGGCAAGTTCCACTGGATCCGGCAGAACAGCAAGGACGTCGTCAGCGCGCAGCTGCCAAGCGCCTCGAGTACGATGCTGTCCACGTCCGACTCGCTGCCGGACACGCATGCGCCGAAGGGCGTGGCGCTGTCTGGACCTGATGGCCAGAGCGTCGTGGACTACCACAACCTGCGCTCGCAGGGCTTCGTGTCGCACTACGATGAGCTCGGTCGCCTCGCGTGGAAGCGGGCCGACGAAGGTACCAACCAGACAAGGCTTGGCATGGTGGAGGTGACAGAGGTGCTCATGTTGATGTTGATGTTGATGTTCGTGTGTGTATGGGACAGTGTTGATCGACCTGAACTCGTCCGAGTTCAAGGACGCACTGGTGGCGGACGAGAAGATCGACTTCGAGGTATGGCTTTGGAGCCGTCAAATCTGGTTCAAACTCGTGGCACCGACGGAGATATTGTGTATTGGCAGGGTGTGATGGCGTTAGGCTTCCAGCGCAAGAAGCAGTGGTTCCTCATCCACTTGTCGCGGATCGCCACTCCCGTCACGGAGGCAGTCGCGAAACTGAGTACGTGCATCGGTGTCACTCGACGCCAATCAGTCCGGTGCAGGCTAACATTTGCCCAATGTTCTTCTGCCAGCCGTCTCCCGGGATCACATTATGGACGAGACCATGCAACTCGCGACAGCGCCTCCAGATGCGATGCGCACCTACTTGAAGATCTCGTTCGACGGCGAGCCGGGCATTGACGCCGGCGGACTCCTGCGCGAGTGGTTCGGCATTGTGTGCAAGGACTTGTTCAGCGAGCAGCGGGGACTGTTTATCCCGACCAAGGGAGAGGACATGAGCTATTGGATCAACCCACTAGCCGGAGACACGAACAAGGAACACTTGCAGTACTTCCGGCTCGCTGGCATCTTGGTGGGCAAGGCTCTGTTCGAGGGACTTGTGATGGATGTCCACTTGGCGCTGCCGCTGCTCAAGCACGTGCTCGGCATCCCCATCTCCTTCTCCGACTTGGAGTTTCTCGACGCCGACTTGCACCGCAACTGCCAGTGGCTGAAGACGAACGACCACGCTGAGAGTCTGTGCCTGACGTTCAGCGTCATGCTGGAGAACGGCACGGAGATCGACCTGAAGGAGAACGGCCGCAACATCGACGTGACGGACGACAACAAGGAGGAGTACCTCCAGCTCGTGCTCGAGCACCGCATGCTCGACAGCATCGCTGAGCAGCTGCAGGAGTTCCTCACGGGAATCTACGACGTGGTGCCCAAGTCGCTGTTGTCCGTGTTCGACTACCAGGAGCTCGAGCTCATGCTGTGCGGCATTCCGACCATCGACACGGCTGATTGGAAAGCGAATGCGCACGTGCGGTACATCAAAGAGGACGAGAACAAGCGGCCGAAGCTGACCGAGGATCAGCAGAACTCGGTGGTCGAGTGGTTCTGGCTGGTCGTTGAGGGTATGACGCCAGAGGAACGCGCGCGGTTGCTGCAGTTCGTCACAGGTACCAGCCGCGTCCCCGTCGAGGGCTTCAAGGGTCTGATGAGTTCGAGCGGCATCATCCACCAGTTCACGATCCAGCTCGTGCGCCGTGGCAACGAAGGCGGGGACTTGTTCCCCAAGGCGCACACGTGCTTCAACCGCCTCGATTTGCCCGTGTACCGCGACATGGACGAGCTGGACCGATATTTAACCATGGTGTCGCAGATGGAGATCTTTGGCTTCGGCCTCGAGTGATCCGGACCCCTCTATGCGCGCGTAGCCCGTGATTTGTATGACATGAGAACGCGACCGTACATTTGCTGGGGATCTGTTGGTGTGTCTAGGAAGCGCATTCATTCGCGTGCGGCCTTGTCCGCTTTGGCGGCTCTGTACGCCCTGATGTCCTGCTTGAGCTGGTCCTCCTGCCGCTGCTTGACGCGCTCGTTGATACCGCTGGGCGAAGCGTTCGCAGCTGGCGCCGGTGCAGTGTTCGCGCTTATTGCCGCCTTCAACGCCTCTTTTCGCTTGTCCCACATCGATGTGGAGGCTGGCACTGCTTCGGAATCTGTAGTGGCGGCCTTGTGGCTGTCACCACTGGTGGGCTTTGCATCCTGGTTCTTCGCTAGCGCCTCGTCCTCTAAGTGGCGGATCCGGTTGCGCAGATCCTCGATCATGCCGACGAGCACCTCGTCCTTCCGCTCGCGCGCGATCTCGACCTGCAGCTCATCCTCCACCTGCTCGAGCCGGACGCGCTCGTTCTCGCGGTTCATCTCCTGCCGCACCGAATACAGGTACAGACCCGCCACCGTGCCCGGCAGGAACGCGAACGCGCCGTACATGAGCTTGCGGCCAGGAGACAGCAACTTCCTTCAAGTGACGGCGCACATACACGAGGCAGTTAGGCGGTGCTGAAGCCATTAGCAGCAGCTCAACAGACAGCCAAGTGACTGTTACTGTGGACAGTAATAATACGCTGCAGGCACTTACTCGAGCGCACCTGGCGGCGCATCGGAGAACAACTGCTTCCACATGTTGCCGACGCTGCCAACAAGTCAACAGCGATGAAAACCAAGAGCGAGTAAAGTACGGCTGACGATCATCGATGAGCAAACATGCGAACTTAACACGCTGACAAGGACAAGTTCTATTGAGGCGTGCGGGGGCCAGAGTTCTATGTGCAGATCGACCTCCTTTGCTCCATGACCAACACGACAGGACAGCGCAGCCCACTCACGAGAGTCACGCTGGCCTACACCCTGCCATTCGCTCGTCAACAGCGATACCTGCTCGCAAGGATCAGCCTAGTGCTTCTTGTAGACGAACTCGTTGGGAGCCCAGGCCGGACGAGAGCTGTCCGCGTTGATGCTCTCGAGGATGCGGTTGCGGATGTCATCCGCCTTCGTGCGGTCCGTGCCTCGCAGCCAGATCTCGTAACGGTAGTTGTTCCCCGGGTCCTTCTTGTCGCGCTTGTTCTGTCCTCGCACCATACACACAGCTCAGCTCTGCGTCCCAGTACCACACAGCGCATCCTCGACTCTACCTTGTGGATCACACGGACGCCAGTGACCTCGTTGCCAGGGTCGATCACCTCGCCGATGGCGCCTAGCACTAGCTTGTCCCAGAACTCGTCCAGGTCCTCGCCATTCAGCTCTGTCCACCACACATACACAAACACATACAAACTGAGCCATCTTGCTGAATCGGGTGACGCAACCAGGCCGCGGACGCTACCTTTGCGGACCGACCACTCGCCGCCGCGCTTGTTCTCCGGGTCCTCCCACTCGGGAGCGATGCCGTCCTTGAAGACCGCGAAGGACTCGACTGTCCGGTCCGCGAACTTCTTGCGGACGAACCCGTCAAAGAGCACCTCGCTGCACAAAACCACGCCAGTCCCACCACTCAGCCTACTGCAGTCGCACACTCTATGCCACAGAGCACGCACCTGGGCTTGGGGATGTTGTTCCAGTAGCCCCAGAACTCCTCGACCGTGTTGAACGTACACAGCTTGAACAGCTTGTCGGCGTACGCCATGGACCGCGAGTTCTGCTCGCGCTGCTCCCAGATGGACCACGCAGAGTTCAGCGTGTGCACCTGCGCCTTGTCGTCCTCCGGCGTCGCCATCTCTCTCCGTTCTCCCCTCGCGGCAGCAAGGAACCAGCGATCAAGAAGCTGCTGGTCCGCTCGCAGCTTTGATCGATGATCGATTGACCAGAGCTGGTGGACGGTTATTTTTCGTCGAGATAGTTGTAATAAAACCATCATTTTTGGGTTTTATTCCTGACAATATTCGGGACAATCGAAATAGTGACATGCTATTATTTCGAACCCGATCGAGTTCAACCGGTTACAGCTCACTCACTCTCACTCTCACTCTCACTCTCACTCGCCCTTGTACACCGGCTTCCTCTTCTCCTTGAAGGCACGCAGACCCTCGATACGGTCCTTCGTGGGGATCACCTGCGCGTAGCACGCGTTCTCGATCGCCATTCCCGTGGCGATGTCCACCTGCGATCCCTTGGAGATGGACTCCTTGGCCATGCGCACACCGACCGGACCGTTCGGCAGGATCTCCTCCGCGATCTCCAGCGCACGCTTCATGGCGTCGCCCTCGGGGACAGCGTAGTCCACCAGACCGACTTTCTCGGCGTCCACCGAGTTCAGTCGGCGGCTCGTGAAGATGAGCTCCTTCGCCTTGGAGATGCCTACAGCATCAAACACACTCGTCAGGAATCGAACTCAAGCACGAATGCTGATTGCTTCGCTCACTGATGAGACGGGAGAGCCGCTGCGTGCCGCCAGCACCGGGGAGGATGGCTAGCGACGTCTCCGGGAACCCCAAGATCGACTTGGCGCCGGCGATACGGATGTCGCACGCCAGCGCCATCTCCATGCCACCGCCGAGCGCCGCGCCTTCGATGGCAGCGATCGTCGGCATCGGCAGCTGCTCCAGTTCGGTGAACCCCGTGCGGTAGCCGCGGGACGACGCAGCAGCCTGGGTCCACCACGATACCTCGTCAGATAATTCTCATCTGGACTCAACTTTATAGGCGCCTCTACCTCTTGCTCGCTCATCTGGAGGCGCTCCTTCAGGTCCGCACCGGCGCAAAACACTGCATCATGAACGTCAGTGTGGTGCGACTCCATGTCAGCCATGGCAACGGATCATGCACCTTTGGGGACCTTGCTGTGCACGACCACGACGCGGACCTTGGGGTCGTAGCGCACCTGCTCCATCGCCTGGCGGAACTCGGCCATGAACTGGCGGCCCAGCGCGTTGCGCGCCTCGGGCCGGTCCATCGTGAAGAGCGCGACGCCCGCATGCTTGCCCTCAAGGTACTCAACCTTGAACTGCGTGGCCGCCACGCTGAAGCAACGAGCGAGCGACGCGCCAGAGACCGCGCGGCGGGTCGCGGACGTGCTAACAGCGAGGCGGAGCATGGTGCTCGGGACGTCTCAACTTGCAGAATGCGCGGCCAGACAGACGGATCCTCGGCGTCACCCTTGCTTGATGAGACGGCCAGGTTCCCATCCAAACTTCAAGGAGACCGAACCGTGCGAACTCGATAAAGTTCGATGCGTTGCACGAAGGTCGCCGATGAGGTTTTATTGATGGTGCGAGGTTTTATCGGTTTTCTGAATGGTTGGCTGTGTGGCGGTGGCAAAGCCTGTCAGCCAATGGGGAGATGGCGCGGGTCATTAGCCTTTTCAAGCAACCGTGAAGAATGGGAGCCTACAAGTACCTGGAGGAGCTGTGGAAGCGCAAGCAGTCGGACGTGCTGCGCTTCCTGCTGCGTGTGCGCGCCTGGGAGTACCGCCAGCTGCCGGTGATCCACCGCGTGACGCAGCCGACGCGCCTTGACAAGGCTCGCCGCCTGGGCTACAAGGCCAAGCAGGGCTACGTGATTGTGCGCGTTGCCGTGCGTCGCGGCGGCCGCAAGCGCCCGAACTCGAAGGGTATTGTGTACGGCAAGCCCAAGCACCACGGTATCAACCAGCTCAAGTTCGAGCGCAACCTGCGCTCGGTGGCCGAGGAGCGCGCGGGCAACAAGTTCACGAACCTGCGCGTGCTGAACTCGTACTGGATCAACCAGGACGCGACGTACAAGTACTTCGAGATCATCCTCGTGGACTGGTCGCACAAGACGATCCGCCGCGACCCGCGCATCAACTGGATCGTCAACGCCGTGCACAAGAACCGCCAGCAGCGCGGTCTCACGTCGGCTGGTCGCCAGGGCCGTGGTCTGCGCAAGCGCGGCCACCGCGCCAACAAGATCATCGGTTCGTCGTTCCGCCAGAACTGGAAGCGCCGCAACACGCTGTCGCTGCGCCGTTACCGCTCGTAAGCAGTTTCTTCGCTTCGCTAGCTCCGGAGGAGAAGAAGCTCGGCACTCGGACTCGTTGCTTGAAGGCTTTTGCTTCACGGAGGTCGTTCGGCGTCTGCGCGCGTGCGTTTTGGGCCGCGCGTTGGCTCTTGCAGGCTTTTTTGCATTCGTAAAGTGGCAGCTGTAGGGCGTCAGCGTGTAAGCGCGTAATGCTAGTCACCAGACCTCGGTCGTCTTCCGAATCCAAATTGCTCATTATGTTGATCGTTTTCCTAGGAAGGCTAAACTCTGAACATGAAACGAACTGTAGCGTCGTCTAAGGTACTGCGTTTTGGTTGAGACCAAGAGGCGATAAACTGAGAAATTGATCAAACAGAACGAGCTGCCAATCAGCTTCGGTGGACTGCGACGATCGAGCGGAGAAGATGGACGGCTTCACGAGCTGTCAGTGCGTGAGCTACTGCGAGGAAATGGTGCGTTGACGTCGCTTCCTTGTTCTGTGCTCTGGCCCTGCACCGAGGCCACAATAGATCAACGAGGACGCTGTTGTGTTGGCTTGTGGGCAACCAGAACGCACAGTACAGGAAAACGATGGAGGACACGATCCGCGTCGTGGACGGATATTTCAACAACCCGCAGAGCGGCTACTTTGCCGTGCACGACGGCCACGGAGGTAGGCCGGGACAGTTGGAACGCGATGCTCTCGTGCGCGCACTGACGCGGATCGTCAGGTCGGAACGTGGCTGTGTACTTGCAGCGCAAACTGCACGTAACCATCGAGCAGGAACTGGTGCAGCCGGATGACGGCAGCACAACTGAGCAACGCATTGAGCGGTACGGTGGAGCATTCATGTCGCTGGCGATCCACTCGGTCGCAAGCTCACCCGACTGGCATGGCATAGGGCGTTCCTCATGACGGACATGGAGTGCTGCCAAGCGTGTCCTGGAGTCGAGGGCTCCACCGCTGTCGTCGCGATCGTGCTGGAAGACGGCGGCACCAAGACGCTGTACGTGGCGAACGCTGGGGACAGGTACGACGGTTCCATCTCTGCAAATCTGTGCAAACGAAAAGCAAGATCTCGTCCATTGTCCTCACACTTGTCGATGTGGAGCAGTCGTGCAGTGGTGTGTCACAACGGCGCCGCGCAGCGATTGTCCAAGGTTTGACATGCCTGTCGCCCGTATTCCTCGATGATGACACGCATCATAACGGTCTGAATGTGGCGGCAGGACCACAAGGCCAATGACTCGGAAGAGATAGAGCGGATCGCCGCTGCCGGTGGTTTTGTGCTTCAGGAGCGCGTCGCCGGTGTCCTGGCGGTCACGAGGTGCGCGAACCTTAGTTTGTCACCTTCCTATCCCATGCTGTGTGTGGATGATCGATCGACATTCGTTCTTCGCACCTTCAGGAGCTTTGGAGACGCCAAGCTGAAGCAGTTCGTCAGCGCGCGGCCGCACATGTCGACAACTCTGTACGTTGTGCATGCGCCATCGCTGATTGATGCAGAAAGCTCATCGTCCTCTTCGGCAGTCTCACACCACAGGAAGACTACCCGTTCCTGATCCTGGCGTGCGACGGAGTTTGGGACGTCCTGACGGACCAGGAGGCTGTTGACTTCGTCCTCGCGGTCGACCCCAAGGACCACGAACACGCAGCGCACCGACTGGTGCAGCGAGCGATCGAGCTCGGCAGCTCCGACAACGTCACTGCCGTCATCGTCTTCTTCTGATATGAATCACTTTGAGCTGCCATTGGCCGAAACAGCCGACTTTAATGAACGCTTTTGTCGAATCACCGTTGACGTATACGACGAAACCCACACCCACGTATGCGTCCTATAAAAACGCTCACATCAAGCGGCAAAGCTCAAGGCGCGAAGGCAACGGCGGCCGAGAGCAGACCAGGCTCGTTGAGTTCCTGGGTATAGCGCCAACGAGATCCCCCATCCTTTCTCCCCTCCCCGCGCGCTCGCTCCGGCGACGCCACACTCTCGCGAAATGGGCAGGCAAACCGGCATCTTGGCGGCGCTGCAGCGCTTCGACGCTCTCTACGCCGCCTCGGACGTCAACAAGCAGCAGCGGCTTCAGCAGGCGCTGAACGTCGTGTTCCGCGCGGTGGACATATTCGGCGTCGAGGGTCTGTGCTTCAGCTTCAACGGCGGCAAGGACTCGACGGTGGTGCTCCATCTGCTGCGCATCGCGCTGGCGAAGCGCGTGCTGGCTGACGAAGAGCGTGCTCAGACGGCGGCGGCGGCGACACAGGACGAGGCGATCGTGGACGGGGTGGAGACGGAGAATAGCACCGGTGAGGCGACGACGACGCACCGAGTGACGTCGCCGAGGAACAGCTTCGTGCGCACGGACCTGGTGAGCGAGGACGAGCTGGAGACCCGCGTGGACGTCTTGCTGCGCCGCATGCCCGTCATGTACTTCGACTCGCACGACCAGTTCCCAGAGGTGCGCGCGTTCATCGACCAGTGCGTGGAGAGGTATTCGCTGCACTGCCACACGTACAAGTGCTCGTTCGTCGAGGGCGTGAAGGATGTGCTGGACAAGCGGCACGTCAAGGGGGTGTTCATGGGTGTGCGCGGCGGCGACCCGCACACGGAGAGCCTCGAGCACTTTTCGCCCAGCACGGCCGGCTGGCCGCCCTTCCTGCGCATCAACCCGATCCTGCGCTGGACGTACCAAGACGTCTGGAGCTTCCTGCGCGAGTGCGGGCTCGAGTACTGCTTGCTGTACGACCACGGGTACACGTCGCTCGGCAACATCTTTGACACGGTGCAGAACCCGGCGCTCTGGTGCAGCAAAGACGGCAGCGACAGCGGCTCGGACAGCGGCAGCATCACCGAGGGCTACTACCAACCCGCCTACATGCTTGTAGACGGCAGCTCGGAGCGGTCCGGGAGGCAGAAGAACGCGCACACGACTTCCAAATAGACCCTTCACGACAGGTAGCAGCATATTCCCGCCAAGCAACCGACACCAGCAGAGCTCGGGAGGATTTTTTGATTATTCGACTATACCTGTCCCCACAGAATGCCGCTGGTAGCCTAACAGAAACTCTTGAAGCTGACACTCGCGGTGTAGGCGCGAATGTTGGCATCAGCCGTTGTAATAGACCAGAGAAACAGCCGCGCACGTTATTCCTCTCCACTGGTGACTAGCGCTGGGATTCTTCGTCTACTAGTGGTGCCGGCGACCCCGCGAGTTCGAGCGAGAGCGTCGGCGGTGTCGTTCGCGTGATGCTGACCGGGAGCGCGAGCGTCGATGGTGCGATCGTCGAGGGGATCTTGAGCGAGAGTATGACGCGCTCCGAGATCGCGACGGTGACCGTCGATGAAATTCACGGTGTCCACGAGACCGCGACTGCGACCGAGATCGAGAACGTCGTCGTGCAGCACGCTCAGGCGATCGCGAACGAGAACGCGAGGGTGAGCGCGGTCTTCGGACTTGTCTGCTTCGATCGTCATCCTGAGATCGCGATCGCGACCGAGACCGGGATCGAGAAGAACTCCTGTCATCGCGCTCACGTCGACTCTCCCGCGTCTTCTTCTCCCGTTTGCGACCCTTCTTCTCCTTCTTGCGGAGCTTCTTGGCAGCCTTCTCGGCTTTGCGCGCCAGTTTCCGAGCCGCCTTCGCGTCCGCAACGTCATGGCTCGACCCTGATGCCGTGGCAGATCCCGACAGCTTGTACGTGTCGTCCGCCTTGCCTGCCGCCAGCGCCTCCTGGTATTTCTCGGCCATCGTTTTCTTCGGACCCGTCTCGAACCCTGGCGCCTCTGTCGGCGCGGCACCGAGTCCTTCAACACGCTCCACCATCATCCCATCGCGCTCCGACTGTCCGCGCTTCAGCAGCTCCTTCATCTCTGACGCGTCGAGTTGGCCGGTCGGCTCACTTCGCTTCCGTGGAGCGATGCCTCTGCATGCAGTGCACAGTTAGCAACTCTATCAAGCCTTCCATCCAGCAAATGGAAACACATACAGCGCCTCGTTCATGAGATCCTCGTCGCGCTGCTTGGCGAGCGCGAGCTCCTGCTGCGCGGCAGCGGCGCGGTCGGCCTTGCTCGCTTTGGCGTACCACGTCAGGTCCTTGTTCTTCTGCCACCGGCCCACGGGAGCGTTCACCGAGTGGCCCAGGTAGTTCTCGCGGTACTTGTCGTTCTTTACATCCTCCCACTTGAACTCTGCGATCAGCGCACACATACAGATCACCAGCGTCAGATCTATGACAAGGACACGATCTTTGTGCTGCAGTGACAGCCCAAGCAGTGCCCACGTACGGTCGGCGCCGCCGCGCGTGCCGCCAGTCCGGTAGTTCGTCTTGCCGAAGCTCATGCTTTGCTTTCTGCGCAAAACCAGGACCGTTTCATCCGCTTCGAGCCTAAACACACGTCTGCCACACGACGATTCGCAAATATGGCGTGGCAGACATGAAACGATCTTTACGGCAGTGTGGACCTCATAGTTTCGAACCTTTCCACAGAAATCAGACTCTGGCGCTCAGGTGAGAGCCACGACCTCATTTGCCGCGCGGCGACCAGCTCTGCGTCTCGCGCTACGTGCGCCAGCCACGAGAGGCAGCAATGCCGGACGGCAGCTTCCGCGACCTGAGCGCGAGCAACGGAGGATCGAACGGGTCGAGGGGGAACGGGTTCGGAAGCACCAGCAATGGGAACGGGACTGGAAACGGCAGCTACGGCACCTTCTTCAGCAATGACGCGGTAAGTATCGGGAGAATGAAGCGCATCGACGGCTTTATGATTCTAACAATGGTGCATGCGTCACGAACAGAGTGTGCGCGCGCTGCTGCGGACGTCGGACAGCATCGAGCAGACGCGGCGGACCGTGAACGAGTCGGAGCAAATGGCCAAGCACGTGCTGGTGGACCTCGAACTGCAGCGCTCGCAGCTGAACGACATGCAGGGCATGGTCACGGACACGTCGAGCATGACGGGACAGGTGAAGCACTACCTCAAGATCATCGCGGACCGATCGTATCGGCGGAAGGTGTGTGGCGGTTGCTTTGGTGGGGATGGCTGTGCGTGGCTAACGCGAGTTGCGAGTGGACGTGCAGGTCGTTTTGTGGCTCATCATTATCGGGCTTGCCGTCACCGACATACTTGTCTTCTACCTGTTGTTCATCCGGCGTTAGCTAGCTTTTCCGAGCGGTGATGCATTGATGATTGTATGGCGAGTAATAAACTACATTTTGGCGCTGTATCGACTGGGATGGGTGTATTCGACAGTGGGTTGTGGTCGCTCTACTTTCGATGCGGCTTCCTTCACGCGGGTTTGTGGCGGAATGGGCCGTAGGGCTGACCGCAGCACCGAAGCGAGTGAGTCACTTCCTAATCAACCCCGCATCGCCGAGATGCGTTCCACTGCGCTGTTATACCTTTGCACCGTCATTCTGCAGTATTGCTCATAAATGATAAATATTCGTTTTACATTTGATGCTAATTTACGTTGTAGGTATATGCAAAATACGATATAATTGCGTAACATCATCGCAAGTGGTGTGGCTGATTTGCGCCGATCGATGGGTGCATATTGACGATTTTGCGGTCGATGAAGGTGGCAAATTGGAGGCTCGCATGCTCCGCTGTCGCGGCGGCGGCGCTGTGGCGACGCGCCGACGGTGTGGGGAGTTGTGCGGCGACGCCCAAGCAGCTCACGTGGTCGTGCGGCGGCGTCTGCGCCTCGTACATTCCGTGCCTCGTCTTCAACGCGTCCGATGGCTTGTGTAGCGACTGCGAGAGCGACAGCGACGGGGTCTGCGCGTACCGGTGCTTCTCGACGCTGTACTCGGCGTCGGAGGCTGCCAACGCCAACTTCCTGATACCGTACGGGTCGTATAAGAGTCTCGAAGAGCAGGCGGCTCGGTCCACAGACAGCAGCTACGACGATCAGCTGGTGAACTTTGAGAACGACACGGACACGTACCCGTCGGCTTCAAACGATGCACTTACGAGAATCGCGGCGGCTGATTTGAGTCCGGAACTCATGTATCTGTGAGTAGTTCAGGTGGGTGAGTCGAGTGTTGGGCTAGTTGTTTGACAGTCTCGTGTGGTTTGCGACCATATTTAGGACGTTTTGGGGAGGCTCGAGTGCCAGCTACGGTGATTTCGTCCGCGGCAAAGTAGTCGATGTCGCGCTCGAGGGAACCTTCGTGTCGGGGTTCACCAATCTCTCGGTCGTCAACCTGTACAACATGAACCTGCAGAACGAGACGGATCTATCCTCCAAGCTTCCCGCTCACGCGTGGCGGCTGTCGCTTCGCAACGACCTGATCACTTCCTTTCCGTACGACGAGTCTTCGTTCTCGGCGCTGCAGATTCTGTACGTTCCGACCCGCCTCTGTTTGGAGCTGATTGACTGCAGGGGTGATCAGTTTACTGATGGTGTGGAGTGTGGCTGATCGACAGGGATCTAGCACACAACTACGTCTCGGAGTTTGACGGCTTGTTCCCGCTGATGTATGCTCTGTAAGACCAGCCAATCTTGCGGGCGTTCCGGCTGTGGTGACGCGACTCACAGTTGTGCGTTGCTGCAGGTACTTGAACAACAACTCGTTGACCTCGTTTCCAGAGATCATCTTCAACTATTCCAAGCTGGAGTACTTGTGAGTAAACTCCTGCGCCATTTCCGCTATGCTCTTTACCGATGTCGTCGTTGCTGCTGACTTCTCTTAGGCATCTGGCGGGAAACCCGTTCGAAGGGATGCCCCAATTCACGCGCTCCCAGGTGACGTTTCTCCAGAGCTTATCCGAGCTCGACCTGCACCTGTACGACTTTGCCGAGACTCCAAACTGCGGTTCGATGGCTCTCGAGACAGTCCACAACATCGTGGTATGCGTCTCGGACGAATCTGCTGGATCTGGCGACGCGACTGTGCCCGAGAATGCCGAAAGCGGCTCGACAACTCTGCTGAGTGGCTCGAAGTCGAGAATATCTACCACAGCAATGATCGGCATTATCGCCGGCGGCGTTGTGGCAGCAGCCATACTTGCGGTCGCCGTGTTCTGGCGGGTCAATCGACAACACGACAAGCCGAGCGACACGAACCCGACGTCCGGAACAGAGCTGGATCATACCGGGAGCAGCTACATCTGGAACGACGAGCAGCTGTGCGCGCTGCGAGTTGACGCCGAGGACATTGAAGACGTTCGCAAGATCGGCGGTGGGGCGTACGGCGTGGTGTGGCTCGTGCGGTACCGGTCGACACAGTTGCTCGCGTCCAAGCGGCTGCAAAGCAAACCCGACGCGTTGAGCCAAATCCAGGCGTTCGTGGCCGAGATCAAGCTGATCGCGCAGTTCGACCACGCCAACATTGTCAAGTTCAAGGGCGTCGCCTGGACGTTCCACAACGACATCCAGGCATTGTTCGAGTACATGGAGCACGGCGACTTGCGCGACTACCTGTCCACGCGGTCTGGGTCGAACCAGCGCGTGTGGACGCCAGAGAAGTTCCAGATCGCGTGCGATGTGGCCGACGCGCTCGTGTATGTCCACTCATTCGTGCCGCCGGTCGTTCACCGCGACCTCAAGTCCCGGAATGTGCTGCTTTCAAGCGAGTGGCGCGCCAAGCTGACGGACTTTGGCGCCGCGCGAGTGCAGTCCGAGAACAACACGATGACGGCGGCGGTCGGCACGGGGTTCTGGCTGGCTCCAGAAGTGCTCGATGGGAGTCCGGACTACGGTCCACCAGCTGACGTCTTCAGCTTCGGCGTGCTCCTGTCCGAGCTCGACACGCACGAGCTCCCGTATGACGATGTGCGCGGTGCGAACGGCAAGAAGCTGTCGAGTGTGGCCATCCTCCAAATGGTTGCAATCGGTCAGGCGCGTCCGAGCTTCTCGTCCGAGTGTCCGCAGGAGCTGCAGGATCTGGCTGCCAACTGCATGGCGCAGGACCCAGCAGCTCGCCCGGCAGCGCCGCAAGTGGCGTACGAGCTGCGCCAGCTGCAGAAGGCGCTTCTACGTTAATCGTGAACCTCGAACGGTTGGACCGTCGACTTTTCCTGATCAAGCTCCATCGAGACCACACCGCCACACTCCCAACACCGCACTGGATTGCATTCGTCTCGCTCGCTGTTATTTATGAGAATGTCACGGAGCATACACAATAACCTATCCAAAAGGGAAACAGGCAACCGATCTCATCTGCCTGCCCACTCTGTCGAGGTTGCTGTGTTACTCCTCGGGCTGCATCCCGCCGCCGCCGCCCATCTGCTTACCCGCGCGCATCACCTCGTCCACGAGTAGCAGCTGCGATGCCAGCGTCGTGGCGAGGTGGATGAACTGCCGCTTGACGCGGTAGTTGTCCCAGATTCCTTCCTGTGCAGGCAGCATGGGCTCGCCAGTGAACAGGTCGAGTCCGACGGCCTCGCCCGAGTTGATGTGCTCCTCCTGGACGGCGATCAGCGAGTCCTGCACGTCGAGACCCGAGTTCTCCGCCAGCACCTTCGGGATAACCAGCAGCGCGTCCGCGAACGCCTGCACGCCGAGCTTGGCACGGCCCTTCACCGTCGTCTTGTACTTGTTGAGCGCCTCGTGGGCCGTCAGCTCGAACGCGCCGGCGCCAGGGACGACACCCTTGTCCTCGATCGCATTGTTCACGGCGCGGATTCCGTCGCGCACCGCGTCCTTGATCTGCGCGATCGTGTGCTCGTTCGGTCCCTTGATCAGGATCGTGCATGACTTGGGCTGCTTGACGTCCTCAATGAACGTGTACCGCTCCTCGCCGAGCGTCTGCTCGTACACCTTGCCGGCCCAGCCGAGCATCGACTCGTCCATGTCCTCGGTCGAGTTGATCGGCATGCCGCCACACGCAAGCGTTATCCGCTCCATGTTGCGGCGCTTAGCGCGGCGCAGCGCCAGGATGCCTTCCTTGGCGAGCATGTCGAGCGACAGAGGGTCGATCCCCTTCTGGTTCACGATCACGAAGCTCTTCTGATTCTCGTCCGTGCACAGCTCGCGCTTGAGCTCGATGATCTGCTTCACCTTGTCGTCCGTGAACTTGCGCTCCGCCTCGACCATCTTCTCGCGCTGGTCGGCGCTGCTGTAGAAGAACCCAGAGTTCACCTCGCTCTTCTCGTACTCGAGCGACACGTTGCACGTCATGATGTAGCAGTTCTCGAGCGACGTCGGCATGTCCGGGTGCCGCGACCCGTGGTCCAGCACGAGACCCTTGATGAGCTTCGTGTCGCTGCTCGACTGGTGCATCATCTGTAGATAATCATTATCAGCAGCAGCAGTTAGCAACGCGATCCAACCGATCACCACTACGATAGAACACGTACATGCATGATCTCGATCATGTGCAGGTCGACCGGACGGTTAGGCACCGCGATCGTGAGCACGGCGTCCGTCACGATCTCCGTCAGTTGGTCCGCCAGCTACCGACATGGAAAACAAGCATGTTAGCTCGGCGGTGTCACTGGTTACGTCGATCACATCAGCGACTGTTCACCTTCTGGTCGAGCTTGGTGCGCAGCGAGGTGCGCGCCACCGAGCACAGCAGCTCACGGTCCTTGAGGATGTCCTCGCGGCCCACCTTGATCTCGTCCAGCACGCGCAGCACCTCGTCCTTGGCGAGCTCAAAGCCCTCGGACAGGATCCGCGGATGAAGACCGTCAGCGAGGAACCGCTCGGCGTGCTTGAGCAGCTCGCCGATGAAGAGCACGGTCGACGTCGTGCCGTCGCCCTGACAAACAACACCAAGCAAACAAACAAATATATCCTCGTGAGCCGGTCATCTCTACAGCGGAAAAGCCCAGCCAGACAATGCAATCCGCACCGTCACGTCGTCCTGAGCAGTCGCGGCACGCGCGATGAGCGCCGCCGTCGGGTGCTGGATCTGCATCTCGTGCAGCAGCACGTTGCCGTCCTTCGTCAGCTTGATCTGGCCGGCGCCGCCCACAAGCATCTTGAGCGTCCCTCGCGGGCCTGGCGAACGCAATAGATCCTGCTGTTGGCACCTCCTCATCCTTCCCCTCCACTCAATCAGCCAAACCACGCACCGAGGTTCGACTTGAGCACGCCCTGCAGGCCCTTCGCCGCGCTCACGTTCACCATCAGCGCCTGCGACTTGCTGATGATCTCGGCGTTCGGGTTCATGCCGCGCACACTCATGGTCTCGGAGGCTGCTGGCGAGCTTGGTGGCGTTTGTGGCGGCGGCTGGGAGGGATGGATTGGATCGTCGTCCTAGGTTGGGTGGTGTACCCTACGATCGAGTGGGCTACCCTACCATAGGGTGGGTCACGCTACCGGTATGTGGTGCCTCATGTCACAGTTCGTAATTTACATAGCATAACCCAGTTAACGGGGTCTGCCGTTTAATATGCCATATCCGGATAGTATACCTAATCGGTTTTCAAAGGTATACTTTTCCGTATAACACCATACCGATTAGTATACCCTACTGCCGTATACCTCTATTTCTGTGCCAGCTCCTGTCGGCCAACCGTGTCGTGCTCGATGGCTGGTGGCTAGCACGCCGAGATTTTGCTCCGAATATCAAGGCAAGTTGGCACCGAGCGTTGTCTGCGCATTTTCAAATCGACTTGCCTGCTCAACTGTCACCTTCGCTTCACCATGGCCCCAAAGCGAACATCCAAGACCAACCTAGAGAAACGTGAGGTCATCGAGTGGATCAAGGCCGAGGGTGGTGGTATTCCCACACGCGCGGTCAAACATTTTCAAGCCGAACTCGGCTGGAAGGTGTCTGGCGCGCAGATTCGGTACTGGTGGAAGCACCGGGAGGCCATAACCAACGCGTCTGCAATGCAACTCCGACTTCCCGGTGGTGGCGCCCGCCCACATCTCGGTGAGGTTGAAGACATCCTCTTCGACCAGATTTTGTACTTACGATCGGCGAAAGAGAAGGTCTCTCGACAGTGGATCCAATCTACCGCCCTGGAGCTTGCCAGGACGGACACCGAAGTGACTGATTTCGTAGCGTCGGACAAGTGGCTTGCTCGTTTTATGGCCAGGTATGGCCTCTCTCTTCGCCGGACGACGAATTTGACCGTACTATCTGATGACGAGCTGACTGATCGCGCCGTCCGGTTCATGACCTACCTAGCAAGCAAGAAGCCAGCGCTAAATCCGAATTGTACGCTACTGATGGACGAAACTGCGGTGTACTTCGAGGACCCGCGCCGCGACACCGTGGATATCACTGGCGCTCACCACGTCGTGCTGCGCTCAGCCGGGTTCGCATCCATGCGCGTCACTGTGGCGCTCACAGTCACGGCGGCTGGGCATAAGCTGCCTCCTCTGATTATTTGGAAGGGTGGGAAGGGTAAGGGCGATCGAATCCAGAAGCACGGGTCTGTCTACGTTGCCTATCAAGAACGCGCATGGATGAACAGTCAGCTGCTCGAGCAGTGGATCGACCTCATGTTCCCCGCGGTGCTAGATTCAATTGGGGGTAGAGGACTGGTTTGGGACTCCATGCGTGCCCATATCTCCAAGGCAGTCAAGGCTAAGTGCGCCGCCAAGAGAGTGGAGATGATGGTGATACCTGGCGGACTGACACCCTACTTACAGGCTGGAGACATCGGAATATTCAAGTCGTTCAAGGACAGTCTGTCAAGCGTGATTGATGAGTGGAAACGGCCCGATCGTGTGCTGTACACCAAGGGCGGGAACCCCAAAGCCCCCGACATCACAGAAGTGATCAACTGGGTGAGCACCACGTGGCGAGGTGTCACGAATGATGTGGTGGCCAAGTCAGTGGCTGCCGCTGGGTTTTGCGACGACTATTGCGCCTGGCACATTGCGAAGCACGACGTGTACGGCTCGCTCTTCCAAGCTAAGTGGTCGGCCAAAGCTGACGAGGAGTTGCAAGAGCTGTCTGACTGTGAAGACGATGGGATCGCGAGTGATTTCGACGAGTTGATGATCGAGTGAGATTGCAATATACTGTTTTATCACTGGTCATATCTGCATTGTTCTCAATATCAAAAGGACTTACAAGGCGGTTCCAGACCCGCCAGGACGGGTCTTTCTGTGTGATCACTGCGGGGGCTTGAACCCCGACCATACACCTTGGACGGGAGCCTGCTACACCACTCCACCAATGCCATCGTTTGTCCAGGATTATTGCGAATTGATTATACCGTAAAACTGAAGTCACGTCCGACAAAATTTTCTGCCAATCAGAGAAGTCCAAGCATGTCAAAATGCATATCGGAAATATGGTAGCTATATCCGACATTCTCACCACCAGTGGTCTAAAACTGCGTCCTGACACCGCTAATCTGCCATTTGGAGCTCCTGCTGAACCATGGGAAGGGTGCAAGTTCGTGAAAATGGAGGGCGCCGCCCCAAGCAATACAAGCGCTCCACGCCAACCTACGAATTCCGACTCGAAGTCGTGCGTTACTATGAAGAGCATGCAATTCAAGCTACGCTCGAGCGTTTCTTCTCGGACGTAGTAGGCACACAGAGAAGCACTAAGCGCAAGAGCATCTACCTGTGGGTCAAGGACAAGGAGAAGATTGAGGCGGCAGGGAAAGCTGCGGCGACACGGACAATGAAGAAGCTTCGCAAGCGTGGCACTGCCACGATCCTATCGAACGATGTTGAGCTGCAGTTAGTGGAGTGGATCAACGAGTATCGAGCGGATGGCGCGCCTGTGTCCGCCATGATGCTACAGCTCAAGGCGAAGGAGTATGCCGCCGCTTCAGGCATAAATCAGTCCGTGTTCTCCGCTACATGGGACTGGCGCACGAGTTTTCTACGTCGTCATGCCCTGCGCTTTCGAGCGCGAACTCGCCAAGGCCAGCTGTCTCCGGCCGACAGCGAGCGGGCGCTCAAGACGTTGAACGAGACGATCCGGATGGAGATGCACAAGGTCGACGTGGACGAGATGTACAACGCTGACCAGACGCCCATCCTATTCGAGTACGTTGCCAAGTCGACGATCGACAAGAAAGGCGCGAAGACAGTATGGGTGCGGACGCACGGCAAGGACAAGGAGAGGATGACATGCATGCTGCTGGGCTCGTCGTTCGGGCGGAAGTTCACGCCATTCTTGGTGCTCAAGATGAGGCGCGCAAAGGAGGCGGCACGGCAGCGCGAGAACGACGAGCACCGTGTAACGGGACGCTGTCAACGACAGTTCCCGAAACACGGCACACACGCTTGCGCTGTAGAGGAAGACTTGGCAGAGTCCCGACTTGGAGGGACGAAGAGGGAGGAGAAGAGTGAGGAGGAGACTTGAGCAGAAGACGGCAAATTTGCAACTGAATTGAAATGAGCTTATGGTTCCTGAAACCTCTCCCTAGAGTCCTATGGGGTTAAATGCAATCACCCTACAAATGCAGAATAAACCTTGGGTTGAATCAGGTTGAACTTGAAGCTGAGCATGAAGAATATTCTCACTTGAACTTGAACTTCAAGGAGAAACTTGAACTTGAACTTGAGATTCTTCTCCGAAGAATCTTCTGTGTACGGGGAGTTGTGATTGGCTGATATCAACAACATTGTACCCACAATGACACGTCGGCTTCGTCAACAGATAGTTTCCCAGCAGGAACCATCACCGTGCGCAAAGACATGTGCGCAGGCAGAGAACACTCGAGAATGTTCGAGAACATTCCGTGCGGACGTAATCAGTGATTACTCCGTGAGTGTCGGTGTGTAGACATGAATCAGGGATCATGTCTATGACACCTGGCGATCCAAAACAATTAGTGGGAATCACTAATCCGTAATTGGACATCGCCATGTAATGGCACTATTGGATAGGCCCATTACACACCGTCACGGATTCGGCAAGCATGTATGGAAGAAGATCCAAAGATTGCAACAAAAATTCGACGTCCAGATCTACGCTAACGTTAGTGGATGGTGGAACTCACAGCTGTCTATTACGTGGCTGGACTACCACTTCAAGGGTCGCCCTCAGCCAAATCGCCCTGCTCTCCTCTTGTGGGATGACTCCTCGGCCCACTGGACCGACGAGGTCGTCGCGCACGCCAAGACTCTTCATGTTCGCCTGCTCTGTGTCCCGGCTGGGCATACAGGGACATGCCAGCCGGCGGATGTGTCCTGGAATCGTCCTCTCAAGCAACAGCTCCGACGCCACTGGATCCTGTGGCTGTCCGAGCAGCTTGCACAACGAGAAGCGAGACAGAGCATCAAAAGCCCGACGCGCTCGCAAGCTGTCGAGTGGATGGTGAACTCGTGGAGCGAGTTAACTACACCGACGGTCGCAAATGGGTTTTCTGGAATCCTACGTGATCTACCAGTCGACCAATGCGTGGAGATGACCAGCAACGACGTTGCCGAACAGCTAGAGCGATTGAATTTGATTGACGCTACGGTCGGAGAGGTAACCACTGACGACGACATCGTCGACAAAGCACTTAATGATCTTGATAGCGTAGGGACCGAGAGTCAGGAGCAGGTGGTCGTTTAGGTTATCGTTGAAGTCTGTGTGCGCGCTGGGAGGGTTCTGAGGGTAAACCCCCCTCCTGAATTCAATTGTGACCTTCATTCACGCTAATTCGCTACTTTTTAGTGAAAATTCGAAATACAGCTGGTTCACCTGCTGTTATTATGTGACCAATAATTGTGATTGTAACAAACATCCCTAAACCTTTGGCAGATGGGTGTCGGAAACTACATCGGGTATACGGTAATACCATTCCAATTATTATACCATTTGGTGTTTCAATGGTACACTATTGCAATTGTATACGGTATATTAAACGGCAGACCCCGTTATATAACTGTGTACCGTGAAGGTACATGTAAATTACGCGCTGTGACGTGTGAAAATGGGAACAATTTCCGCTCGTTGATTCGTCCAAATCGATTTTCTTTGTTTTCAGCAGCAAATCGATACCAATGGATATCAGCAAATCAAAGCACGTTGTTTTAGCAGCAGCTAAATAACATCATAAATAACATATCAGCCAATCAAAGCAGTGTACATTCGTCAGCGTGACTTCAACGTGTTGCACTACCAATGATGATGACACCAGCTCCCAAACGACAATTGTACAACAATGTAAGGCAATTGCTGCTCTATCGCAATGTCTATTGAGGCTTAGCTCGCACAACCACGCTCACATGAAGGTTGATAGAATAGAATAACTTATTATCTTAACGTGGGTGGCCAGCTAGGTACATGCTTGGGTGGTTCGCCTCTTCAAACAGCAGAGACGCCCGTGTGTGTGTGTGTGTCTTGGCTGCTGGGGTACGTGGCACACCCGACTAGGGGGGACGGCTCGGCGGCAGCGTATAGTCTTAGGGTTCATCGTCGTGCAGCCTCAGTTGGTCTGCGTCGCAGCGTCGCGCAGCAGCTCCTCGACGTCGACGTCATCGAACTCGATGGCATTGGTCGAATCGCAGCGCTGGCTCAGCTCCTCCTGCACGAGGCGGCTCGCCTCCTCGTCCATCATGGCGTCCAGCTCGTCCTCGCTCACCGACCCAGGCAGCTCGGAAGGTTCGACGCGCTGGCGGACCACGCGCTCCGGCAGGCTGACCGACGGCGTGCGTGGCCTTCGCACGCCCGATGTGCGGTTGACGGCGTCCTCCTCCTCTGGCTCTTGGTCGGGCTCCTGTTCGCTGACTTCGGGCTGTGCGGCGGCGGCCTCCTCGCTCTGCGTCGGCAGCTGGTGGCGGCACGTCGGACACACATTGTGCTCAACGAGCCACGGCATGCCGCACTCCTTGTGGAACACGTGGCCGCACGGAAGCGTGAGCACCGTGTCGTCCTTCTCGTAGTCGCTCAGGCAGATGGCGCACTCGTGGTGCGGCTCGGTCATCGTCATGTTCGACGTCCACGTCTTGACCGGCAGCCGGTCCAGGAACGGCTTGCTCGTCGGCGGCGGCCCGTGCTGCTCGCTCTGCGCGCGCGCAAACAACTCGTGCAGCGCGTGCATCATGCCGTCGCCGTTCGCTGAGCCGCCGCCAAAGACCGAATTCAGGTATGTGGCCGGCGACGGCGTGAAGGCGAGCTGCACGCCGTCGCTCAGCTGCACAAAGATGGTCGGCGGCGGCGGGAGGAAGAACACGAAGGCCGGGTGTCCATTGGCAGTCGGCTGCGGCGGCGGCGGCGGCGGCGAGGCGGTGGTGCCGCCGCTGTTGGTGGTGCTGTTCTCGCTCATACTATCAGAGGCTCGAAGCAAATTGTCGAATATGGCCTGCAACACCGCTGGTCGGTGATGAATTTTGATGGCGTCTTTCTCAGGTGATTGCGACATACTGAAATCGTGTTTTTGTGAGAGAAGAAGCGACAGGATTGGGTGATTTATCGACATGATTGGACGATGATTGGGCAGCTGGATCTATTTTCGAGAATCATCGACGCATAACGACGTGTGATTGGGTGAAAGTTGGCTTCAACACGCAAACAGTCTAGAATGTGCTGTTGTCGACGAGATTACGGAGGTCCTAGAACATTCGTGAACATTGTGACATCGACGGCTTCGTGGCCAGCGATCCGGGTTTTGGCTGTGCGTCGTCGACTTCGACGTCTTTGCTCTCGCCGAGGCCGCGAGGTCTCGCCAATCACAATCGAGACGGTGCAGATGCGTTCCTATTTTGGCGAGCAGGAGTCGACCCGGAGTGACATCTAGGTCTGCAAAAATAGCATTTTCCTCATCTCGTCACCTGCAGTTGACAGCCCTGACCAAAAAGCATTTCGGTAGTTCGCGCTGCCAATTTGGATCTTGTGAAAAGTCGCTCAAAAATCGACCAAAAATTGTAGCATTTTTTTACATTGACGATGGCTCACAGAATATCCGCCAATGAGATGCTCGCTAGTTGCATTCTGTATTTGACAACGATTGGATGAAATAGCGGTTCAAGTTGAAGCTGGTCCACAGAACAGATCCCTCTATGCTGCCGTGATCCCTCCAGATATCGCCGAGACATCGCGACGAGCGGGAAGGAGACGGAGATGGAGGTGGTTGGCGTCGGCATCGCCGCCGTCGACGTCATTTGTGAGGTCGAGGAGTACCCGCAAGGTAAGTGCGCGTACCGCTGCTAGCTGCTTGCGTCTCTGCTTTCCTCTGACAGGGTCGCCTTCAGAGGACATGAAGGTGAAGAGCCCGTTATCGCGACGATTAGCCAGATTTCGGTCACTGACACTATCGAGCGATCCTTGCGGGTGGCGATCGAGCTAGACGCGCGCGCTGTCGTCGAGGAAGTGCAGGTTCGCGGGTAGATGTTTGATCCAATTTGTGTAAATGTACCGGCGCTGATCGATCGTGGAGCGTAGAGGAGGCAACGGCACGAATGCGCTGGTGCGTACACGCTGCAACACTGCCGCTGTGATTCATACTAATAATGGCGGCACTTGCATTGCTAACGCCGTGGTAGGTTGTGTGTTCCCAACTGGGCAAGCGATGTCGGTGGATCGGCGTGTCGACAGACCCAGCCAAGGACTCCGACGCTGCCATCGCTCTCAACGACCTGGCTTCGTTCGGGGTCGACTATTCTCTTGTGGACACGCAGCTATCCGGGAGCTTCCCCGTGTCGGTGAGTTAGTGTCTGGATTTGAACTACGAGATGGTACTGACGCAGATGAAAATGTGGCAGTTTATCCTCACTAGCCGACGGACCGGGTCGAGGACGATTGTGCACCACCGGAACATGCCTGAACTGAGCCTTGAGACGTTCAATCGAGCGTTGACTCGGTACGCGCAGACTCGCCCGGCCGATGCCAGCCCAGTCTGGTTTCATTTCGAAGGACGCAACATGGAGGTCGTGCTGCAGATGTTGCTGCTCGTGCGCTCCACATTTCGAAACGCGCTCATATCGGTCGAAGTCGAGGCGCTTCGTTACGATTGGAAGGCCGCTAAAAGGTGACTTTTTGCGTAGGCTATTGATGAAGCTTGTCGAGGCGATTTGTTATTGACAGCTAACTTTTGGTTGTTTGCTTTGTCCAACAGGTTAATGGCTGCTGCCGACTACGTCTTCGCCTCAAAGGACTATCTCCGCGAGAAGCTGGAGCTGCAGACTGCCGAGGCGTTTTTCCAAGGCATCTTAGCTCAGCAGTGGGGAGCGGACTGGACCAAATCGGTGCGGGCGTTCATCTGTCCGTGGGGGACGGACGGCGTCTACTACCTCGACATGTCCTCGCGTTCTATGCATCACATTGCGGCCGAACGCCTCGATACCATTGTGGAATCCGTCGGAGCTGGCGATACATTCATCGGCGCGGCCATTGCGGGGTTGTCGAGTCCAGGCTGCTCGTTAGATCGTGCGCTTCGCTTGGCGTGTCTGGCCGCCACAACCAAGTGCACGCAGCAGGGCTTCAAATTGCCGGACAATCTGGTGGCCAAGTGGCGCCGTGAGCTCCAGTGTGACGGCAAGTCGACCTCGTTCAAGCAGAGCACAAGCACGAACAAAATGGCCCACCAGGCAGCGTAGTGATCGAGAGTCGTTTATCTTCAAGTAACTGTTTATTTGGCATTGCATTAAAGATGCAAGCATCAACACGCAGGTAATCATACACCTATACGCCCTGGTGGCTGTGGTTGCTCACGCGTGTACGGTTGGGAACAGCTCGCAGTTTTCAGCATCACTCGACGGATTGGAAGCCGACGGGAATAGCTCGTAGCTTTCGGTGTCGCTCGACACGTTGCCACTGGAAGTCGGGGACATGGTACTGCTCGCAGTCTCGTGTGACGTCGCTGTCGAGTCTGACCCTTTCCCCACCGGCTTCTCTTGTGCCGCTAGCTCCTCCCCACCAGGAGCATCAGGTACAACCACGGGGATCATACCGTGGTCGAGGCCAATCATATCGCACAAAAGATCGATGAACTCGTCGGCGCGACACCCCGGAGGCTGCATCTTGTTGATTGGCCAGTCGTGGAGGCGTAGCTTGCCCTTCACGCCGCTCGGCTCGACCGTGACGTCGATTCGACGCCAGGGCAACGCCTGCTGCTGCTGACACAGCATCTTGTACGGGAACTCAACTTCCTGCTTGTTGTCGCAGTCGTAGCCTTCGATGCTCGGGTATCGAGGCGTCGAGGCGGCGTCGAGGCCCATCGCATGCTCCTCGACCTCCACAGAGTGATCCACGTGCTCGTCCAGCCTCTGCAGGAACGCCGAGCGGGGTGTACTTTGGACATGATCGTCGATGAACCCTGAGTGGCGAATGTGCCATCGCCAGTCCGCGAACCGCTCAGTCAGGAAAGTGCTCTTGTACGGACTGTAGCTGCGCATCGACGCCGACGGGAACGGCACGACGACATCCCCATCCGTCATGGCTACCAGCGTGCCGTGTTGGAACTTCTTGAGCGCGCGGATGAACTCCGAGTCCGGGTCGCTCATCACCTCGAGCAGCGGGCGGCAGTCAGCGCGGTTGCCTTCCGACAGCTCTTCGTCCGAGCTGCTTGCCGCGCTCGCGCTCTCGGATTGGACTAGAGCGGCAACATTCAGTCAAACTAAAGTTAGCATCCAGGGAGTGGTTGTGGCGACAACACGCCAGCTCGGGTTCTCACCGTCGATGAGCAGGTCGATGCCCGTCTGGCCGTACAGCTTCTTGGTCGCGAGCACCTTGTGGACGCCAATACGCAGGATGTTCTGTGCATCATCCACCCACCCACATCGTCATTACCACAGTATAACCACCATAGCATCATTATCCGCACCTTGAAAGTGGATGGTCCGCGAGCGCGGCGAGAGCCGAGGTGCGGCGTGCAAATGGTCACGAAGCTCACGTAGTCGATGTTGAGCATCGCGAGCCTCTCCATGATCTGCGGGATCGCGAACCGCGAGTACAGCCCGCCGAGCGAGTGGCCGACGATAGACAACTTGTAGCCCGTCGCGGTCGAGCGCAGCTCCAAGGCGAGCACGGCTTCGACCACCTCCGCGGCGAGCTTCGAGCCGCCGACCTCGACCCCGAGCGACGTGTCGGCCGCGTTAGACTTGGACTGCACAACGAGCAGCTGGCCATCGCCGAACTTGGCCGTGAGCGCAGCTGCCATGGCGTCAAAGTCCGCCGGCGAGCCATTGTTGCCGTGCACGAGCACGACGATGTGCGGCGGCAGGAATGGTCCGTCCGCCATCAGTCGCCCGAATGTATCGCTGCTGCTTGGAAGGTCCGTCGGCACCGCGCGGTCTCACGGCAAGTGACGTCTCACGGCGGCAAAGTGGCGGTGCCGGCCGGGGCACTCGCGCTCGCGATCGAGTAATGGGGCGACTGTGACACGGCCGCGGATTTCTTCGACTCAGCCATTTCAGCGCCGCCGTTTCTCCCACATCCGGTTTGCGAGCAGTCGGTGTGTTGTCAACATGCCATGTGTAACACCGGTTGGCGCGTTAGAAACTGTAAATTGCGGTTATATTGATCGGGTCGGATATGTTGCAAAATTATAGCGCTAAACCAGTACGCTCGCTGTCGACGTTGAGCGACTGTGCCAGGTCACCCAGTCTCTTCGACTAAATCAGTAACGGGTCGCATCGAGCATGGCGCAATTACGCCACTGGGTGTCAGCTGGAGTATCCATCCATCGCGGTCACAGCAGGCAATCAACACAGACGAGAGCCCCCAAAGTGACACTTGAGTCTCCTCCCGCGCCTCAAATCCTGAGGCGCGGACGGGTGCGATGAGAGCGATGCGAGAAGTGACTCAGACATTTTGGCCGTCGAGTACTGGGTTATCGTTAACGGCCCATCCCCAAGCGGATTTTTTCATGGGTTCAGAGATGGGCCAGCGTTTGTAGAAAGAGAGTCGTGTCCGATCGAAACGGACGCTTTTGATCAACATTTCGCTCAATTGACACTGTCAATACGCCACTTTGTGCCGGCGACAATGGCGACACACCTGGCTCTGCAACACAGCGACTCATATCCCATTTCGATTGGCCAAAACTCTCTCCATATGGACCTCCCCATTCGCTGGCTGGACGCCACAAACCCATCCCAGACGTGCAAAATCTCAGTCGCGAGTTTCTATCGCTATATCAGTACTCGAGAACCCGAAATCGCGATCGTCGCCTGCACGCATTCCGGCATTTACGACGGTCGAACCCTCGCTCGCTCCGCGTCGAAGCGCGCGCGCGGCCTTCCCTTCGCCCCCGCGGCTGGCGCTCCGCCCTGGACATCGGCTTGCCTGCGTAGGAAGCCCCCCTCTCGTGTGTCGCGATGGAGAGCGACGGCTCGGCGCTCGGGGGCGTGCTCATCGGCATCGGCTGCTCGGTCTTCCTGCTCTTCTGCCTCGTGATCCTGTTCGCGAGCTACTGCCGGCGCGACGAGTACGACTACACGATCGACATGATCGACGGGCGTGACCTGCTGCTGCGCGAGAACCTGGCGGACACGGTGCTGGACGACGGCAAGAGCGAGTGGCAGTGCATCGTGTGCATGCACATGAACCACCCGGACCACGAGACGTGCACGCTGTGCGGCGCGCACGTGGAGAACTCGACGCTGACGGGGACGCTGCTGGCCGCCACGTACCTCGGCGCGAGCAACTCGACCATGCTGCTCACGAGCACCGTGCTGCATAACACGACGCTGCACTCCAACACGTCCTTCCTGCTCACGTCGTCCGAGATGCCGCTGCTGCGGTCCAGCTCCTCGGGGCTCGACGAGGCCGGCGTCGCGCTCACCAAGACGACGATACAGGAGGAGGCCGTGGACGTGGCCATGAGCGCGAGGCAGCGCGCGCTGCGGTACCGGCGGCTGAACCAGATGCAGCTGAACCAGAAGCAGCGCGGCGCGAGCCGGCGGCGGCTGTGGCAGCGCGTGCCGCTCCCCAACGGCGCCTTCGTGTGGGTCCGCACGGCCACGGGTGCGCAGGCGTCGCCGGCGCTGCACAAGTCGGACTCGCTCGTCGCCAAGCTCCGCAACAACACGTTCCTGACCAAGAACCCGCAGGCGAGCCAGCTCCACGGCGAGCTGGCCGAGCAGCTGCACCGCAAGAACGCCGCATCCGTCGGCTTCTTCACCGAGCTGAACGATGCCGGCAAGGTGGCATGGCGCAAGACCGACTCGGTCGCGATCGACATCGACGGCGCCAAGCACGACGTGCTCCAGGACGACTCGATCGACTTTGAAGGCGTGCTCTCCATGACGTTCCGCGACAAGAAGCGCTGGTTCCTCAAGAAGGTCAGTGCCATCGCCGTGCCTTACACCGAGTCCATGTTCCGCATCGACGTGCGCCGTGGCCACGTGCTGGAGGACTCGATGCTGCAGCTGGGAGGGTCGATGGAGCCCTCGCGATTAACTGAGCACCTGAATATCGCGTTCCTCGGCGAGCCCGCGCTCGACGCCGGCGGGGTATTGCGTGAGTGGTTCGGCTTGCTGTGCACGGAGCTGTTCAGCTCCGAGACGGGGCTCTTCACGACCACCCACGCCGAGAACCTGAGCTACTGGATCAAGCCGACGTCGGGAGAGGTGCAGTCGAACCACCTCGAGTACTTCCGGTTCGTTGGTCGGCTGTTCGGTAAGGCCATCATCGAGGGTCTCGTGTTCGAAGCGCATATGGCGCTGCCGCTTCTCAAGCATTTCCTTGGCGTCCCCATCACGTTCTCCGACCTCGAGTTCTTGGACGAGGAGCTGCACAAGCACCTGTGCTGGATGCGCGACAACAGCAACGTCGACGCGCTGTGTGTGACGTTCAGCGTGCAGGACGACGAAGGCGGCGAAACGATCGAGCTCAAGCCGGGCGGCGCCGAGATTGACGTGACGGATGAGAACAAGATGGAATACCTGGCGCTCATGCTGCGGCACCGCATGCTCGGCTCGGTCGCGGACCAGCTGAGCGCCATGCTGACGGGTCTCTACGAGATCGTCCCCAAGTCACTGCTCACGATCTTCGACTATCAGGAGCTGGACTTCTTCCTGTGCGGGCTCCCGAGCATCAACGTGAAGGACTGGAAGGCCAACTCCAAGGTTCGCCACCTGTGCGCGCAGGACGACTTGAAGAGCATCGAGCGCGAGCTGCAGGTCGTCAGGTGGTTCTGGGAGGTCGTCACGTCCTTCTCGGACGAGGAGCGCGCGCGGCTGCTGCAGTTCGCGACCGGCTCGACGCGCGTCCCCGTCGAGGGGTTCAAGGCGCTCACGAGTGCGAGCGGCTTCGTGCACCCGTTCACGCTGCAGGTTGTGAATCGCGGTCAGCCGCCATTGGGTCTCTGCCCGCGCGCGCACACGTGCTTCAACCGTGTCGACCTGCCGCTCTACGAATCCAAGGAGGAGCTCACAACGTACCTGACCCTGGTGCGTCCATGTCCCTATGATCTGATGGGGGAGGTGTTGCTGATTGATACTGATGTGTTGTCTGCGCGGAAAACAGGTGATTCAAATGGAGATCACGGGCTTTGGGTTCGAGTGAAGACGTGGCGGCGAGGTGCGTACCGATGAGCTCGAACTTGCTGTACGAACGAAGCCCCGGCTGGCATGGATGTGCAGGCGCAACTGAAAACAAATCGTAAAATATGAAAGTGGATTTGAAATGTGATGCACCATGGATCAAGCGCTCATGGCAAGGATGTTTGTCGCTAAGTTTGGTACCGGCTCGACTGTTCAGGACAGCATCTCTTCCTCTGTGGAGATGAAGGACAAAACCGGCCATGGTAAGAAGAAGCACCGACGCCGCGGACACGGCACAGGCGAGGCTCAGAGCGAGCACGCGGCCTCCGAATGTGCCAACGAAGCCACATGCGAGCTGTGCACGACCTCGCCTTCGAGTGCGCGCACGCATGGAACTGCGCATTCGTCGGCGACAGCATCACCCGACAAGTTCCGGTCGCCAAGACGCGAAGTGCCGGATGCGTCGGTTGTGACCGTCTTCTACTGCCAGAACACGCGGCTTTACGGACAGCTCCACCGCCAGTTGCAGTCGTCGGGCAACTCCGAGTTCACCGAAGAGAGCGTGAGTGCAATCGGCAGCCAGGTGGTTGCCGCGGTACAGGACATGATGGCCATGTCCGGGTGCAGTCGCGGCGGAAAAGCTGCCCGTCCTGGCGCCAACCCGTTCGTCATGCTGCTCTCCATCCTGATCCCGACACTGCGCAAGGTCCTCGCGTGGACGTGGACGATGCGCAGCGTTTGGTACGGCGCCACCTACCCGCTGTCGCCGTATCAGCACTGTCCCGACTTCGCGAACAGCACTGCAAGGAGCAACGCAGCTTCGAACACTGGCGGCAATAGGACAGTCGTAGGCACACCGGTAGTGTGGGCTATGATCGCGCAGCACGACCTCTTGACCAGGTTGACAACTACGTTTGCAGTCGTCTCGCGCGTGATCGAGCGAAGCGAGGAAGAATCGGACGGCCAACAGAGCCACCACTCCGACTCGTTGTCAACTGCGTCGACCAGCACTGCACCACACGCTGGCAGTGCAGCCGACAGGCACCGGATTCCGCAGGTTCACCACATCGCCGTCGAGTTCGAAGATGTGTACGCTGAGTACCGTATCTGTCTCGCTGAGCTCACCGAGTGCCTCGTGGACAATGTGGAGACGGTGCGAGGCTCGAGTTCTGACCGACGATATACATCGCCTTGTGGATTTCTCACCGGCGTGCCATACTCGCACAGATCGCGAATCAACTCGGCAAGACACAGAAAGACGCACCAAAACCCGTAGGATCTGTGGTGAGAAGCCTTGAGTGCAGCGATGCTGGTTTTACTGCATCTGACGATCCGCGCTTGATTGTGGCCGACTCAGAGCGAGTTCATGGAGCTACTCGTGCAGCAAGTGCTCGATCCGATCGCGAAGCGCATGACCGCTGCACCGTCTCCGTCGCGGGTATACCTCCTCCCTCGTTTGCTCGACAGGTGTATTTCATCCACGATCGAGTACGTGTCACCCTCATCATGAAACTTGAAGCAACGTGCCATAATGTTCCCTTTTCCATTTGGTAGCGAGTACATCTTGCGGCGCAGTACGAGCGACACCATCGTGTCGCAGCTCGAGAAGGCCATCATGTTCTTGCGCACGTGGAGTCTCAAGGCCGAGACGGAGTATAATGCGCGTGTCCGCGCGTTGGCGGCGAGCGACAATCCCAGTGCAGGCATCCACGCACTCAAGTCCAATAGCGGCAAGACATTGCGCAGCGACCCCGGCCTCTTTCGAACTCCGTCGATGTCGAGTCTCGCGCGAAGTGGCAATGGCGGTGGTCGATCCCACCCCGCCGACGCAACCGGTGCATCGACTTTCGAGGAAATCCCCGTTTCCTCGGTCAGCGCTGGCGCCACAAAGCTGCAGCACCGCAACTCGACGCTCAACGAGGCTCCGGAGATCGAACGGATGAGTCTCATGGGGGTCGATGGCTTCAAACGACTCGAGTACCACCTGAGCGCATGGCTGCGTAGCGAGAAAGCTGGCGGCGGTGCGGCTCCGTCGCGCTCTAAAGCAGAGGGCTTTCGAGGCACGTTCGTCAGGACGTTCACCGCACGAAACAACGTCGGGTCCACACTGGCTGAAGGATGATCGACTCTGCACTTGCTACTGTTAGACAATTCTCGTCAGGCATGTGACAACAATATCCAACGCAGTGTCAAGAAATGGATCACTTCTTTCGGTACATATCACGAGCTGATCGGAGTTTCTGAGGCTATTCTACCAGCACCTGCCAGCGCAAGCTGATAACCTTTTCGGACAGATGCAGTAGTCCTGAACGGTGTCTTCAAAGTCGATAGAGCAGCAAGCGCAATCTCAGTCTTCGGCGCGGTAGGGATGGCTGCTATCGTCAGCAGTCGCATTCGCAGCTTCGGTTGTCGACGGATTCTGTTGGTATTGCGTTGTCTGCCTGCGCCGTCTCCATGCTACGTAGCCGATTGCGACAAGCCCGACAACCGCAACGCATCCCGCGACAATGCCAGCGATGGTCCCAGCGCCGAGTCCGTCTTCAGCCTTGGCGTTGATAGAATACTTGTAGCCACTGACACACTCGTTGGATGCGAGCTGCTCTTGCTCGTAAAATATTTCCAAATACAAGTAGCCGCTGCAGTCTTCGCCGTCATATTGTTGGTACGTGGCTGAACCGTTGTCGTTTACGAAGAGTCGCCAGGACACAATGAGTACCTCGTAGGTACTGGTGACAGTATAACTTGCGTGGCAGTTTCCGTCGGCAAGGAAGATGTCGATTCTGTCCAGCGTCTGACAATCCAAATCCGAGTAGTAGTCAGTTCGGATGTAGGCTTGGTCGCCGTACAGGCTGTCGGCAAGCTCGTCAACGTCAGCCGTGCACGACTCGACTTCGTACATCAAGGGGTCCTCAGAAATGTTGTAGGGGTCGTAGAAAGTCCCAACATAGTTGAGGGGCGAACACTCGGACGATTCGGACAAGTGGGAGCAATATGGGGAAGCAAAGAAGGCGGCCGGCGCGTCGTCGTCGCACGACGACGAATCGTATATGGCGGAGTATGACCACCACTGACCCGAGGTGGATGGTGCCGTGGCACGATGGAACCGAGGACTCAACTTGTCACCCACCGTGAGTGACATGGCGGGGGTCACCATTGCCATCACGGTCGTGATGATGAGGGATCGTAGTAGAGTCATGGCCAGGCAGATTGGAGTCTTGTCTAGTCGGAAGCGATTTGGACAATGGCGAGTTGTGGTGGTGGTGCAGTGTCGCCGGGAGCATTGGACAACGATCTCTCACTCGTAGGGGAGGCGTCTGCTATGACTAATTAGTTTCCAAAGTGCAACCCTGAGGAAAAACTAGATGCAGACTCCAGGCAATTGTAGCATA
This sequence comes from Phytopythium vexans, assembly GCA_003413675.1. Classification (NCBI taxonomy): domain Eukaryota; phylum Oomycota; class Peronosporomycetes; order Pythiales; family Pythiaceae; genus Phytopythium; species Phytopythium vexans. The sequence goes on from QLOC01000005.1 coordinate 649,412, forward strand.
GACAGAGCAAGTGATATGTCAGCGACGGAGCCCGTCACTCGCATTTGTGCTTCTCCTCACGCAGGCAGATTAACAGCAACCGTGGGATGTTGAGAAATGTATACGAAACTGTTTCTGTTTCCAAACCATCTCGCTTGCACAAGTTGTGCGCTGCAATCACTTCCAAAAATCAATGTGACGACCGGCCGACTGACTCTGCGTTCACGGTACGATAGTTCTGCAGCCGATGTGAACGTGTGAACTGACCCAGTCGCAAGAGTCGAGGTGATGGGGGCAAGCAAGAGTGTCTCATTGGCAAGATCAACTCGAGTGGTCCGACCCAGACCAGTCAAAGTAGGTGCAGGACGAGTTACCGCACGATCTACTGCAAAGTATGAATTGGTTGGAGGCTGGTGCTCAATCTGTCGAGGCGCGAAACTCGGAAGGACGACGTGCGTGGCGAGCGAATTGAAGTGTATCGTCTTAGCGAGCAAAGCCATCTACCTCTGTTGAAGTATGGACATCTATTGCCGAGTGCACTCGTGAGCTCTCGAAGGCGCGCACGGATGTCTGTGCACTGTCTAAACTTTTGTCTCCTTGCGGCGATCGACGGACAATGCTGCTGACAAGCACAATCATGATCGCCTTGTTATCTCTGGTCTACCTGTTCATCGTCGGCGCAGCCTCCTCGCAATCCTCTCGAATCTTTCAGCGTCGACCATACAACCCCTACGAGCAGCAGATGAAAGCGACGTTAAAATTCGAGCGCGAGGTCGAAGAGCTCGCTGCGTTGGCTCGCGACAAGGTAGCAGCAAATCGGGACGGCAACAGCCACCTTGTTGCGGGAAGGCCGAGATCGCGTGGCCCGCCGATCGAAGAGCACACTTCACTGCGAAGGCAACCGATTCGCTCGACAGCTTCGACGATCGAGCGTGCTGGGGACCAGGACACTGGCCAGATCCATTGGCTTCGCGGTAATACGTGCAAAATAGGAGCAAAATGCATGCGAGGTGAACACAAATCACTAAACCATTGATCAAACCAACCTCGAGACTCGCAACCACTGCGTTCTGTAAGCAGCAAACAACCTCCACGAGGCATAACTGCCTAGATATCAGGCTAGAGGAACGGCATCCAACCGATGTACATCTGCGCGAGGTTCTCGAGAGCAGTCGCTTCGTGAATCAGCTTGTCCACCTGGCCTTCGACCGACAACGGGAGGGTCTCGTTCTCTGGCAGGATACGGAGGTGCGAGGCCGATAGATGCGGTCGGATCGCCGCGCCAAGGTTGTACACGCCGCGCAGGCGATCGTCGATGGCTGCAAGGATGGCGTGCGCCTCCGCGTTGCCCTGCTCCCCGTTTGAGTTGCCGTTCCCGATATCACTCCCAGCGCGGTCGCTGTCGGCCGAGCTTCGCTGCGTCGACTTGCCGCGGCGACCCCACTCGACGAGTGGGTCGTGAATGAACGACTCGAGCACACTGCGCAGAGTCGCCTGGTTGCCGCGCAGCAGCTGCATCGTGACCTCGCCGACTCGCCGGAACACGCCCTCGTAGCCGGTGATGCCGAAAGCGTCAATCATGTTGGGCGTGAGTCGGAACGGCACGATCTCGGGCTTGGCAAGCTTGAGTCCCTTGTCGAACAGGCAGTCAAAGTCCACGTGCACGCACTCGCCGTTGGTCGTATCGATCAGGATGTTCTCGCCGTGGCGGTCGCCCAGTCCGATCACGTGGCCAACCATAGACCAGACAGCCGCCGAGCGCGCAAATGTCAACCGCGCCTCGAACCACGCGGTCGGGTCCGCAAAGTTGTTGTAAAACCATTGGTGGAACCGCGGCGAGAACTCCGGTAGAGTCAGGATCTTGCGGCGATAATACGCAGCCATGGTCGACGGGTTGTTGGCATACTTTTGCTGCATGTACAAGTACCGCTCCTTGACGGTCGAGAGTCGCATGGGCTGCACGAACCCGCACTCCGTCTTGCGGATCTGCATGATGAGTTGTCGCATGGCCCGCGTGTTCTCGACCCACTCGATCAGCCCGCTTTCTTCGTTCAAGCAGACAACCGCGTACGTTCGCAGCCGCAGCTTGCGCTTGCGTCCCTCGTCATCTTTCTGCAGCAGCTTGTTGACAAGAACGTTGAACTCCATCATGCGCGCGTCCTTGCGAAGGTCGCCAGTTTTCTCCCGCTTGCACAGGAAGGGATACTTGCGTCCGTCGTCGCCCAAGATCTCGATGCGCTTCGGCTTCTCCTTCGTCATCATCACCTCCGCCTTGTCGGTGAACGCACTGATGTGAACTTGTGTCGTCAGCGCGAATGCCGTGTGCTCCTTGTCCGACGGCGCCTTGCCGGATACCGGCAACAAAGTCGTTAGCGCAGCTTGAATGGGCACCAGGATCTTGGTTCGGATGCGGCTGAGCCGAATGTGAATCTTCTTTTGGTTCTGAGGGTCGTGGCTTGCCAGCATAATCAGCTCGTCGACCAGGAGGCCACCTTCCTCAAAGCTGGTGGCAATGTCTTGACGCTGTGCCTTCGCGAACGCCCGCTCTGTCTCGGCAATAATATGCTTGGCTTCGTATCGGCGCTTCGAGTTGAGTGACCGTGACAATCCAAGAACAGGCCACATTGCTTGCGTCGGGTAAGCTCTCAACACGTTGATCATGATCTGCCGAACTCCAGAGACAACCACCGAATTCGGGTGGCACACGCGCGACGCGACCTGCGGAAAGCACATGAGCCACTCGTAGGCAGGCAATGCGCGACCGGCTTCGTTCACAATCGCATTCATATCAGCGAGCACCTGCTGCTCCAACTTCGCCTGCGCAGTCTCGCGCTCGAGTTGGTGCGTCGTCTTCCTGGACTTCTCGCTTACTGACCACACTGAGGCGCGTGTGTACAGCAACTCGCCATAATCGAACCAAAGCGTCAGAAGCCGCGGCAACGACTGGAAGACGAACTTGGTGCCATGACGAAGAGCCAGAACGTAGTTCTTCATCAGGTGGACCAAATAGGTGTGGATCTCACTGTCGACCACCGTCTGGGGACCAACCTCCTCTTTCTCGATCGATCCACCTCCAGTATTGGTCGACGAACCCTCCGGTCGCCTAACGCTGAGCAAGTAGTCGTAGTATTTGGCAAGGAAGAAGTAGCCTTTCTCCCACTGGGGGTCGAACTTGATCACTGCCTCGTATCGTTCAATGACTTTCTTCCCCTGTCGTTGTCCGCTTTCTTGCATCCAGTACGTAGCGAGCAAGAGCGTTTTCGCACAGTGGTGGGGATCCTCAACGCTGAAATCGAGCTTCGTCGGGTCGATATCGACAGGTTCGAGCACCTGAAGCGCTTCATGCATCCGGTCTTGGCTGACGAGCAGCTTTGCTCGCTCCAACAGGGCATACTGAGTCCCAAGCGCCTCGGCATGCATCACGGCACTGTTTGACGTGCGTAAATAGCCTTCCTTTCGGGTAAGCTTGGCGTACTGAAGCCAGTTGTGCGATACGCTGTTCTTCATGTCCGCTTCCTGCAAAATCACTCGGCGAAGCGCCAGAATTGGATCGCGGTACTTGAGCGAGGGTGACAGCATGTCGTAGCGCATATCCCAGACAGCGTGCTTTTTCCACAACACGCCTCGCTGCTCCAAATCGAGCTCTTCTTTGCTCAACTGCAAAAATATGAACCCCTGCTCAGCCTCATGAAGAAAATGGAGCTTGTGCAGCAGCGGATACGCTCGTTGGTACGATTCAGCCGATGCTGCGGCCAGAGGACCCATGATTTCCAATCGGGCTTCGTTCAGGCTGCGCGTAAACGCCTCCGTGTCGCGCGCGTGCAAGCTGTGGAGCACCCGAACCAGCAACAACTGTGAGATGTCTACTCGACGCAATCGCAGATCGCCACCATGACCGCCGCCAGTCCCATTTTCCACCGCCATCGATGAAGACAGTAGCGGGTTCTGCCGCTCTGCACTCAATAGCTCTGTCACCAGATCCCAACGCGAAAGGCGCCACGAGCACTCAAGTGCGTACGGATAAACCGTCCCCTTGAATTGCGGTTCTTGCGTCGCGATACCGTATATATGTTGGAGCGCGCTCTCCAGCCGTCCCAACTGGATTAGGCAGCCAATCATTCCCGAATAGAGTTCAGGCTTCATCAGCGCTGGATTCCGATGAGCGTCAGCATCCAAGTGGAGGTCGTGTTGGCCGCGGACGTGGTTCCCGTATGGGAGATCGCACAATGATCCCGGTGGGAATGCCGTCTGGATTTCTTGAATGGCTTGCTCGTAACACGCGAGAGCGTCCTCCCACTGCGCCAGTTGTTCATGATCAACAATCTGGTGCATCAAGTCCGTCAGATTCAATCTATCCTCGTTATCGGCTTCTCGCTGCGCTTGTGCAACATCGCTGTGGCTATAAGCATCGTAAATGCGCCGTAGTGTTGCGAACCCAATGAGAGCGTCAGGTTCGTCCACGCTTTTGTAGAGCTGTTGAAGGTACATTGCGTTCTTGGCTATCAGTCCAAGGGGTACTGGACCAATTGCACCATAGAAGGTAGTTCCGATCGGACCCGACGAAGAACCCTTTTGCTGCCGCAGAAACACTTCAAAATACTGGATCGCCCGCGCGTACGCCTTGATTCGATAGGCGGCATTTGATAACACTTGGCTCGGAATGTCTTTCAAGAATTCGTCCAGGTTGTCCTTCTCCTGGTCCTCAAAGTCTGGAGGAGCTATATCCGCAGCACGGCTGCCTGCTGACCCTGCAAACCGACTCGAGCTGCTGCTGGACGGGATACGCTTCTTCTCGCTTGTCCACACCCAGTCGTTCAGCTCATCGATGGTCGAGAAAATGGTTTGACAGCACTGGTGGTGACGACTCGATGTGTCGCCAAAGGTTCGGTCGATGGGAACTCGTCCGACCGCACTATCCTCGTGCGAACCAGTGTTCGAATCTCCCATGTGGTCTGCCTCGTCTTGCAGCATCATGACTTCATCTAGGACGATTCCTTCATCCCGGTCGTTCAGGATCGTCATCACCTCACGCTTGATTTCTCGGTATACATCGGGTCGACCAGATCGCAGGACATTCTGAATCAAGTATGGCAACAGAAAACGTGCGATCTGCGGACACGTTGGGAGGACCGATCGACACGCAAGAAAGATCTTTCGTTCCGGTGGTTGGGAGATCTGAATCAGCCGTCGACACCATGTCTGCAGCCACTCTTCGTACGAAGATCCGAACTTTTCGTAGTACGTAATGCCATCGAGGGCCGGATGCAGTGACCGATCACCGCCTCCCGCATTGCGATTGCTGTGTCGACTGCTTGACACTGTGTACTGGGTCGCCCAGTATGGCTCCACGAACTGGAAAACATCTTTCCGCTCGAACCTCCTTCTCATCCACTCTGGCATCGAAGTACTGGACGAACCAGACGCATTCGTGTCTGGTCCTGTCGTCGCTGGAAGAAGCATTGTCGAGTCCAGTCCACCCATGGACGCCAAGCTCTGGCCACTATGCTGTGGGTCGGCTGTGAGCTCCGCAAGAAACTTGAGCAGTTCTTGAATCGCAAAGGCAACGAAATCTGTGTTTTCTGGAGCCGCTCGAAGCTCCTTGACCAGCCACGACTCGATCAACACACAGGCCAAGTCCTTCGTAGAATGCTCCATCCGTCGATACAGCGCGTCCTTGTGATTCCCGCGTCCACCAGGCGACATAAATATACTTAGTGGCATCCGAGCGGCGTCGATGGCGCCAAGCGCACCGAGGCAGCGAGCACACAGCAGTTTGATGCTTTCGCTGCTCTCTGTCCTCGTCACTTCCATGACAGACAATACAACTGCGCTGATTGCCGAATCAATAAATAAGTCTCCTTCGCTCTGCATCAGTCGCTGCAGCTCCGAGCCGCGACCAACCAAACACCGAAACAGTTGCGCCAGTGCGACCTCCCGCACTGCCACATCCCAGTGATTGACATACAACGACACATCTCGGAGATACTGGTGAAGTGCTCGTTCTGCAGGATCGCCGATTTGGCCAACGATCGAGGCGTAAATCTCGTCCAGCTCCGGTGTCGAGGGAAGCATCATGATCTTCGGAAACGCCTCTTTCAAAACGTCGCGCTTCTCAATGAATAAGTACCTCAGAAGTGAGATCGCTGTATTCATCGTAGCTGTGTTCGACGCGGTACGCCCATCCAAGGAAGCTGTCGACCTGATGAGCGACTCGACGTTCCAACACACGCTCATCCTTCCTTCGCGAGCCTCGGCCAATATTGATGAGGCGTCGCATTCGAGGCACGGCAGCAAGCTGACCACAATCGAGCACAAGTTCTTTTCCAATGCCTTCGGTGATAGCATGCGCAAAAACGTGCTCCAAGCACGAATGCCATGCTCGCGCAACTCTGGCTCGATCAGACCGATCTTAAGCGTGGCCATGATCTTCGGGACGAACGCATCCACAGCCCCAGTTGTGCTTTCAGTATCGGACGGCGCTGAATGAAAGAGATCCAGCAATCGATCGATGCTCTTGATTGCCTGAATCTTCGTCGATGTCGACGAAGAGAGATTGCCCTTACTACTGATTCGACTCCCCAGGTCTGTCATGAGCGCCAAAAAGTGTTGGGGTTTCAGCAAAATCCCGACAGACTCCGTCTTGGCGTCATCTTCACCTATCGCACGACCGGCATGCAAAAACTGTGCGACCGTTCGGAAGGCTCGCTTGGCCGTCTGGTAGCGTGAACCTCCGAGTTCCCACGCCAACAGATTCTGCAGCCGCACAGGCGAGCGTGACATCAAATCGTGCACCGTGGTGTTTTCCGGCATGAACTTGTACAAGAAATCCCACCCGGCCATCCTGTTATCATTGTAGTTGGTCTGGACTTGGTGCATCAAAAGCTCTTTCAGCACATGCTCAAGATGGTCGAGCAGCAGGCCATCGATATTAATCGCCTCAAAGCGATTATCTTCGGATTCGTCTTCAAACTTTCCTGCTTGCTCGCCATTCTCATTGTATTCGGTCACAAACTGACGCAGCATCGCTTCATTCTTGTCAATAACGTACTTCGGAAGAACGTGCGGTGCGCTCGCAAGTAAAAACCTCCCCACATCGACATGCGACCGCATAAACGTCTGCACGAACAGCTTCACTGAGACTGAACCAAGGAGTTCGTCGACAAGAGGGAAGTAGCACAGGGCTGGAAACTCGATGCACAGTCTTCTCCAAGACACGTTCTGGTAAACCATGACGCGGTGGATCTGATCGAACGCGGCGGCGGCCAACTTGGTAGACTGCTCCACAACAGATCGACTCCACAGCGAGGTCAAACGGAGAAGAGTCCACAAACTCAGTTCAGTAGTTTCAATGTTCCGCAGATCGGAATGACATCCGAATGTGCCGAGTACGTGCAGAGCGACAAAGACACCATTCAGATCGGATGAAGCATCGGAACGCGTAACAAGCGCGTCCAACTGTTCTACAGTTTTGGCCGGGCCATTTTGCAGCGGGTTCATCATTGAACGGCACATTCGGCTGTGATCGGAGAGCATCAGTGCTGCACAATGTCGAACTGCATCGTCCGAGTCCTCGAAGCAGCAGAGCGTCAGCTGAAGTAGTTTACTCGCCGCCTCGTTGTTGTCCGACACGCAGTGGTGAAAGATTCTTGAGATCGCCGACAGTGCTGAAAGCTGACTTTTGCTCGATTTGGCTTGCATGCACAACGAGACTGTCGAAGCGAAGAGATCAATCGGAATAGACAACTGCAGCTCATTGTCTACGCGACTTTGGCAACAATTCGTAACTGCAGTCGTGGCAGGCTTGGACGACGACGTGCTTTCGCCTTGATTCTGTCCAACTACAGCAGCACAAGCTATCGCTCCACATGCCGCAGCTACAGCCGACCGCACATCTTCAGAGACTGCTCGCTCAATTCTGGAGTTCAGAACCTCAAGAACACAACCAACCACTTCCTTAGCAGGAGCGATACCCTCGGCAATAACGAGATACACCAGCGAAGGGATCATCTTGATCGTAATACAAGTGACGGCATCCGAACTCGAATCCTGCTGGATCGTTCGACAGATCATTTTCCACGGAAAGGCCATACGCCAAGACGGTCCTGACGCGATCCGAAGCGCAAGCGGACGCGACCACGACAGGTACATCAGCATCACTGACCGAAACACTCGAGACTTGGAGAATATTAAACGAATTCCGTCATGAATTGGCTTGGCGCGGAAACTACTGGCTCCGATCTGCGCGGAAACAACTTCTACTGGATCACTTGAACATAACCGAAACAGCTGCACCGGATCCACTTGTTCGCCAATGTCCAGCGGAATCGAGCTCTGACGACGATCGCCTGAAGTCAGGTAGTTTTGGCACTCGATACTTTCAAGAGTCTTCTCCAGCAATGCCTGAAATTTCGAGAGCTCTTGGTCCTCGACATAGAGCAGCATAACGATCCACAGGTTCACGTACGCCTCGGACGCTTCCCGAACTGGCGGACCCAATGTTTTCAGAGCGTCTTCAACCCTTTGAAACAATATTCGAAAAATAGTTGCGCTTTCCAATCGTCCAGCCAGTGCGATTCGCTCTCGCAACGGAAGCAGTAGTTGCAGCCCCACAGTCAAGTTGATAATGTTGGCCTCGTCATTGTCGTCGGTAAAAGAGATGAGGCGCGCAATCCATCGGCCGAGCCTCTCCAGCGGATCCACGGCTTGACTGGCGCTTTCCTTGTTGTTGCTGAAACCGTTTTCACTCACAGAGATCATGTTCACATCAGTGGCAATCGGGCTGTCGCGTTTTCGTTTTCGAATCGGTCGATTCGTTCCTCCAGAGAGCGTTACGTTCGAGTGCTCAGATGACAGCGTCCTGCTCACGATTTGCGCGAGTCGTTGCACACTTCGTTTCGACGACAGCGTTCGAAGAACGCAAGCAATGGTGTCAATAACAACGTCCGGTTCCAACATCGTAATGTCCCCGCCTAATACGAGCTCCGAAAGAACCGAGGTGGGAGGCGATGAGCTCGAACGTCTTGCTTGAGTTGCTATGATCCCAATGATGGGTTTCCAATACACCAGCAAGGCTTGTTGGTGCGCTTTAACGCTGCCGAATTCAACCACGCGGCAAACCTTGTCGTGTAGAAACTTCTCAATGCACGGCCAGAGCACGTCGCCAACTGCATCGATATGGTCTTCGTATCCTTGGCGAAGGCAGTCGAGAACAGCAGCATTCACGGAGATTAGTTCAGGGTACCCTCCGTTCATCGATCCGTCTTCACAATACGACCGCGCCAAGCGCAAAAAGCGAACGCTTGACCATTTGCTCAGAGCAAGCAGATTCTCCAAGAGCATTTTAGTGCTGCGAACCACATCAATCACAATGTCGCCAAGCCGCCCTGCGGTCCGACGAGCGCCACCTGCGTTCATCAACAGCTTCTCATCCTTCGCAATAAATATGCCTAGCAGTTGGCACAGTCGATCACTTGCTCTGTCGTTTTCAACCGCGGCCCAATGCTCGATCACGAGCTGTCGGACAAGTATGGTCACCGCTTGCCGTAACACCAGCGCAGACCTGTACGAATCAACTTGCACACGGGGAAGCAAACTCTTCAGCTGTTCCAGTCGTTGGTGACGTTCGCGCTGATCTGTGATCGGCATGCAGCCGCACACCGTTGCACAGCTCGTTGGACGAAGCGGTCCATCCGCCTCTTGGTACACGTGAACGGCGGTGTCGAGAAAGCACGAGATCGCCGCAGCTTGGCGCAAGTCCATCCCGTCGTGGTTGCTCAGATACGCCTCCAGCAGGTACGCGTCCTCGAGCAGCTGCACAGCGTCCCGGAAGAAATGCAGAAACGCGTACACGTCGTGCGTCTCGAGGAAGCGGGCCATTTGGAGCGTGACGCGCAGCACGTGCGGTTGGGCAGCTCGCAGCGCTACGTTCGTGTAGAACGACAACATGTAGAACAGCATCGTGGAGAGAGACGAGTACGAGGGGGAGCCAATCGCAGCCGTCCCGCCGCCATCGCGCCGGCCCGCTCGTGTTTCCGTCCCTTCAATGAAGAGCGTCATCGAGTGCGGACAGACGTCCCCGCTGAGTAGCAGCCCCAGCAGCTCACACAGCTTCTGCAGCACGGTGACCGCGTCATCTGCCGAGAGCCCCGAGATCGGGCGCATGAGCTTCGGCAGGAGCTTACGCAGCTTGCTCAGCATCGTCTTGCACCGCTCCTTGGCCGCAGCGGCCGCCGAGTCGTACGCGTTGTCCTCGTGCTGCCGCTGGTGGGAGCGCACGAGGTGCAGCAGCCCGTCGATGTCGCTCTTCTCGGCCTCGGCGCTCACTTGCCGCGCCTGCGTTCTGCTCGTGCCAGTCGCCATGGCGGCCATGGCCAGCTGGCGTCGAGGTGACTTGCGTGGTGCTTGCTTTCCCTTTGCGCGTTCGCTTGCCGGGGCGGCCCAACACTCTCGGACTTCAAGCGTTGCTTGTTGTTGGCGCGAAATGCCAATCAAACCGCACCTTACGGCAATAATCGTACTTTACACAACGTACTTAGAAGGATAAACGCTGGAGAACGTCCGTGAGGCGGTGGTGGCGCAGGCAGCGCATTCCCCTGGACCAAGATGGCGACGAAAGGCGTGTGGCAGCTCAAGGAGGTGACGATCCGGTACTGCCAGCATGGCGGCAGCAGCCGCTACATCCGGTACGACAGCGGCGTGTCTGACGTAATGTGCCGCGCGGTGTTGTGGGTCTCACGCGCGCTCGCTGTTGCGGATACGCAGGCAAATGTTCTCGGACCCGCAGTTCCTGAACTTCGTCAAGGAGAACCCGCAGGTCAAGTTCCAGACCCAGATCAAGGGAGCCAAGCACCCGGTGCTGATCGGCGACTATGGTATGCAGAGGCGTTTTCTGTAGTTGTTGGTCCTGTTCGCTGACGGCGTGCCAATGCGCTTCCGTTTCCAGTGACGGACCGCCGCAAGGTTGTCGACGTGAAGAACCAGGACATCAAGTTCGTCATGATGCAGGTGTGTGGCCGTCGAGATGACATCACGTAGCTTTATTACCCGCACTGACACCTCGCGACCGTCGTGTCTTACTTAGCTCGAGCGACTGCGGAACACGAGCGGCCGCAAGATGACGGCGCTCAAGAAGCCGGTCATCTCGGACCGCCCGTCGGTGCAGGGCATCTGGCAGCCCGACCTCGAGTTCCCCGAGTTCAAGGTGGAGCACCATTAGAAAACAACCCGGCGGCCTTTGTTGCCGAGTAGCTTTGCTTTCGAGGCATTGAACGAATGCACGGCACTGCAGACAAACACACAGCATATTCATTCAATACGAAAGGCAAGCACCGCGACGCCTCGCTCTAGACTCTTGCATCCTACCCACGGTCTCAGCGTCCCGCTGCTTCCTTCCTGCTAGCCACAGCGAGCTGCGGCTCAGATGCCCTCGACAACTTAGAAACCGTGGAGCACGATCTGCGACTCGGTGCAGATCTCCTGGTCCACGAGGAACTCGCGCACGTTCGTCCGCTGGTCGCCCGAGAGCTGGATGATCTCGCCCAGCTCCTCATCCTTGACCACGGCGCCGTTGCAGCTGAAATTCTTCTTGAACGCCTTCAGGATGCGCTTGATGTCCAGGTCGTCCGCCAGACCCTGCACCGTCGTGAGCGACTTGCGGCCGTTGCGCTGCTGCACGCGCACGTGGACCTTGCCACCGCCGGTGCTCGTGTCGTCCTTGGCATCCGCGAAGGCGTCTGTCACACCAGTATAGTTAGCAAACTGCCACACCCTCAAGTCGCTGCAGCCGCACAGCGCTCACCGAAGGTCTGGAAGTTCTGGATATCGGCCATGGTGGCGTTCGGGCTTGGCTTTCTCGAGCACGAAGTTTCAATGGTGCGAGGGGATACGAGCCAGAGACCCTCTGATTGGACAACCCTCGACTCTCTTTCGGCAACACTGTTTGACACTCTCTCCCAATCAATTGGCTGAAAACAGTCTCACAAAGCGCTCATTGGCTGAAACTAGAGAATTATCCATGCGGTGGCACGAAAGGGTGTGCGACGAGTTGAAGCGGCAGGCGGAATGGCAAACTAGTGGCAACGATGGGGAACACGCTGATCCTGACCGCGATCCAGGACCCCGCGGCCGTCGACCTGGCCGAGGGGATGTTGCCCTTCGACAACCTCAGCGTGCACGAGGTGGAAGCGTACTGGCGAGCGTTCTACGACTACGCGACGTCCTTCGCGCTCTCCCGAGCTCAGTTTCGGACAATCTGCTGCAGCGCAGCACGCACGCTCCGGCCTCAGGGATCGACCACACGAGCGACTTCAGATGCAGACCGAGCGTTCGACCTGTTTGCGCGACGGGTACCGACGGCGCAGCTGACGCGACGAGCGGACATTGCAGCTGATAGTGTGTTCGATGCCTTAGAGTTCTATTCGTCGATCGCATTTATCGCGGCGATCCCGCAAGACGACAAGGTCGACCTGCTGTTCGACTCTTGGGATATGTCCGAGGATGGAGAGCTGGACTTGGACGAATTCACAATCTCGCTCAAGTCGACGCTATGCGGTCTCGCAAAGATTCTCCTGCTTCGTGACAGCATCCCGAGCGACTACCACGTCCGCGGCGGCACTGATACCATCAACTTTCGTAGAGACGGCGACGTCACACTGGACGAGGATGCGCTCATCACTCTCGCAGGATCGATATTCCGAGATATTCAAGGTGGAGGGTTGCCGTCCTCTTCAACCGCCTCGATCAACTGCGAGCAGTTCCGAGAGTACTGCGCGACAAACCAGCGCGCGAAGGCGATCTTCGAGTTGTTTGACCGAGTCGCTGGTAAACTCGACGCCGATGGCGATGTTGCAAGCGATTTTGGCTGGACCCATAAGGGAAGTGCAGACGCTGATGACCAGAAAGCTCGTCAGGACGCAGATCCGACGTTGATGATAGCATCTTCGACGGATCCGGGGGACGAGTTTCTTGCAGTCAAGCCGTGGAAAGGAGCGATTGTCTGTCCGACCAAACCGCCAGTTGTATCTCGAGAAGCACCCGCAGTTTCGATTCAGCTTGACTGGATCCACGGGTACAGCGCGCAGGACAAGTGCGCCAACAACCTCCGCTATGCCACGACAGCGAAGAGCTGCGTGTCGGGCCGTTCAAACGAGATTATCTACCCAGCCGCCGCCGTTTGTGTCGTTCTCGACATCAAGACGATGAAGCAACGTCACCTCCTCGCTCATACAGACGACGTGCTGTCGATTTGTACCCACCCCTCACTGCCGATCGCAGCGAGTGGAGAGATCGGGAAGCAGCCCAAAGCTATTGTGTGGGACATTGAGACCACTGAAGTGAAGTGCGTGCTTCATGGATTCCACCAGCGCGGAGTGCTGCTTATCGCATTCCAGTCCGTGGATGCACTCATCACAGTGGGAGGCGATGAGGACCACAGCATCGCTATATACGAGTCGAAGGACTCTTGGAGGTCGGCTACGCTCAAGATCACCTCAAAGGGCAACAAAGCTGTGCCATTCAGCTTGGCAACGCAGTCGATGGCTGGCTCCTCGTCTTTGGCAAAACCGTTTGCGATCTGTGGACAAAAGTTCATCGATTTCTGGACGGTGGAGAACGGAGCTCTGACATCCAAGAAAGGACTTCTGGGACGCAAAGGAACGCAACAGTTGTTCCTGGTGGCTGAATATCTGTCGAAGAGTGGTGGATTGGTTGTCGGCACAAATGACGGGATGCTGTACCTGTTTCCAGGACGAGAGCTGGCCTCGTCCGTCCCGGCGCATAAGGGTGCTGTGATCTCTCTCTATTCCGCAGGAGGCGGAGGTGGTCTGCTGTCGGGAGGCAAGGACGGACAGATCATCATGTGGGATGACAACCTCAAGCAAGTCGGAGGGCCATTCTCGATCAGCGACTCGATTGCTGGATCCCCGCAAGCGCCGTGCTCGCTGTTTGTTCGAAGTTGCTGCTTCTCGCCCGACAAACGGACGATTCTAGTCGGAACACAAGCTTCAGAGATTTACGAACTGGATGCTCGCACCGGGAAGGGTGTTCACTCTGGCGCGCTAGTCAGCGGACACTATATGGGCGAGCTCTGGGGATTAAGCGTGCATCCAAATCAGCAGCAATGCTGCACCGTAGGCGACGATCAAACGCTTCGTATCTGGGATCTGGCGGCACATAAAGAGCTCCGGTCTGTGCGTCTGGATTGCCCAGCGCGAGCATGCGCATACTCGTCAGATGGAAAACTGATAGCGGTTGGACTGGGGAGTTCTGAGGGAGACCGGCCGCGACCAGCTGCCACTAAGCGTGGAGAAAAGTCTGCCAGCAGTGACTCGAAGCGAGAGCGTCCGAAAGGTGGCTTCATCGTGTACAGCGAAGCCAACTTGGTGAAAGTCAAAGATCCGTGCTACGATCCAAAGAAATGGGTGGGCGACCTCAAGTTCTCTCCAGATGATCGAACGCTCGCTGTTGCCAGTCACGACGCCAAGGTGTACTTCTATGATGTGCTGAACGGGTTCGCGCGACGGCATGTGTTCAAAAAGCACTCCAGCTACATCACCCATTTAGACTTTTCGTCTGATGGGAACTATCTGCAAAGCACTTGCGGAGCGTACGAGCTGTTGTTCACAGACGTAAAATCGGGAGCCCACATGACAGCCGCAGCGACTTTTCGTGACGAGCGCTGGCACACGATGACCAGCACGCTGGGCTGGTCGGTTCAAGGCATCTGGGAACCTGAGAGCGATGGAACCGACGTGAACGCTGTGGATCGATCCAAGAACGGCAAGTTTCTGGCCTCCGGTGATGACTTTGGCAAGGTGAAGGTGTTTTCTTATCCTTGTGCGATTGAAAAGGCGTCGTATGTTGAATTGCGCGGGCATTCCTCTCACGTGGCTAACGTCCGGTGGTCGGCGGACGACGCATACATCATCTCTGTTGGCGGAAACGACCGCTGCATATTCGTTTGGAAGCACAACAAGCAGCCAAACAGCTCGTTCGAAATCGTCGAGCAGCCATCGATCGAACCGCAGCCGGACGATGTTCCGCAGTCGGCCAAGATCATGTCGCGCGCGTTTGAGAGCGAGGATTTCGAGGAAGACGTCGGCGACGAGTTCATGGCAGTCAAGCCTTGGCTCGGAGCGATCGTGCCTCCAACAAACGCCAAGGCACTTCCGTCCAGCTCTTTGTCTCCTGATGCTCGACTTGAACTTGAGCAAATTCACGGGTACCAGAGCCAGAACGCGGCCAACAACGCTCGTTACGATGGCAGTGGCAATGTTGTTTACCACGCCGCTGCAGTTGGCATTGTGGTCGACAAATCGCCCCAAGGTGGTCGACAGCGTTTCTTCATGGGTCACGATGACGACATCGTCGCTCTCTGCGCGCATCCTAACGGGAAAACGTTTGCGACTGCGCAGATGGGCAAGCGACCAAAGATATTTGTGTGGAACTCCGACAACTGTGCTGCAGCGGCGCCGTGTTTGGAGGGTTTCCACCAGCGATCTGTGCCTGCGATTTGCTTTTCCTCGGACGGATCCAAGCTCGGCAGTGTCGGTGGCGATGACGATCACTCCGTTGCCATTTACTCGTGGCAGAACGGCATTCTTGTCTGCAGTGCGAAGGGCGAGCGCAACAACGTTCGCAGTATTTGCCACCACGCAAAGACGCAAGAGTGGGTGACATGTGGAGATCGCCACATCCGATTCTGGAAGGAACAGGGCAAGAACATGACGTCGAAAAAGGCGACATTTGGGATAGTCGCGCAGAAGAACGGGTCGCTGCCATCCGCGTTTGAGTGCACTGTGTCTTTCGGTCCAGCAGTAGTTGTCGCAGGTTCGAACGGAACGCTGTATGTGTTTGACGGCTCGAACGAGGTATCGCGCTCGGTTGAAGCCCACCCCGGTGGAGTATTCGCCTTGTCCGTGACGGATTCTGGTCGTGGTGGCGACGGAGGCGAGCTCATCAGCGGCGGTAAGGACGCCAAGGTCATCATCTGGAGCTCGCAGTTCGCGAAGCTCGTGACGATCAGCGTGAACGAGGTGCCGCCGCCTTTGTCAACTGCGATGTTCCTGAACCCTGTCGTGCGCAGTGTTCATGCTGCCAACCGTTCGTCGCGGCTACTTTTAGTCGGTACGCTAGGCAGCGACCTGGTCGAGATTGACGCAGGCAGCAGCTCTCGAGCGACAATGCGTGTCGTCACACAAGGACACTACCACATGGAGCTGTGGGGCTTGGCGGTGCACCAGACGAAACCAGAATACTGCACTGTGGGTGACGACCAAACAATTCGGGTCTGGAATGCTGAAACACAAACGCTGCTTCGCATGAAACGCATACGGGGACAAGCACGGTCGTGTGCGGTGTCGCCGTCAGCAGATGTCGTGGCAGTCGGGTATGGTGGACGTCATAACCCCAAGGCAGCCAAGACTGCCGACCAGAGCGGAACCATCGAGCTACTCGACTACAACGACTTGTCAAAGTCAGTGTTCCAGGACAAGCCGTCGAAACAGGCGATCAGCGAGCTCAAATTCTCGCCGAACGGCTCGACATTGGCCGTTGGATCGCACGATCGCTGCATCTACTTGTATCGCGTGCAGGGCAAATACCCCGACCTCAAGATCACCAAGACTGCGACATTTTCCAAACACCAAAGCTACATTACCCACTTGGACTTCTCGTCTGACGGCGAGATCATCCAAAGCAACTGCGGCGCGTACGAACTACTGTTCAGTCAGGCTGCCACTGGGAGGCACTTGACATCAGCAAGCAGTGTTCGCGACGTCGACTGGGCGACGTGGACTTGCGTCCTCGGCTGGCCAGTCCAAGGCATCTGGCCGCCGTGTTCGGACGGAACAGATGTGAACGCTGTTGCTCGCTGTTCCAAGAAAGAGCTCCTAGTCGCCGGAGACGACTTTGGCCACGTCAAGTTGTATCGCTACCCTTGCGTTGTCAAGAACGCGAGCGGCATCGAGTTCAACGGCCACTCGTCCCATGTGACGAATGTTCGATGGTGCAATCGCGACAAGCACGTAATCAGCACCGGCGGCTTGGATCGATGCGTTATGCAGTGGAAGGTACTCCGGGATCACGCAGAAGATGTGGTTGTGATGGAACCAATGAACCTTGACGACCAACCAGCTCAGCCATTTGTGGGCAGCAATGTCGACGAGATGGACGAGCCTGCTGGAGATGAATTCATGGCCGTCAAACCCTGGATTGGCGCCATCGTCGCGCCAAGCAACGCGTCAGTTCCGAACGCGCGCGAGCCAGACGTACGGGTCGAACTCGAGTGGGTCTACGGCTACCAGTCAGAGCTGGCAAGGCAGAACGTGGTCTACAACCAACTCGGAGAGATCGTTTACCATACGGCTGCTGTTGGCGTCATCTACGATCCGAAGAGCAGCTTCCAGAAGCACCACATCGGACACACGGACGACATTGTGAGCTTTGCTGCTGGTGGAGCAACTCGCGCGCTGGTCGCGACGGGGGAGCGCGGTAAGAAGCCGTCGATCCGAGTATGGGATTCACACACTGGGGAACTGAAGGCGGAGCTCAAGGGTGCGCACTCGAGAGCGGTCTTGTCCGTGGCATTCAGCCCTGATCTGACGAGATTGGTGAGTGTCGGGGCTGACGACAACCACTCCGTGGCGTTGTGGGAAGACTCCAGCAGTGGGTGTTGGACAACGCCTCGACTCGTGGCGACGGTCAAAGGAGATCGCGGCGTGAACATGTTCGCCGGCTTTGGGTCCACGCGCGACGCTTTCGTGACTGGCGGCGTGAATCACGTGTTGTTCTGGACGATCCAAGGGAGTAGCAACATCGTGGCGTCCAGAGGCCGAGTTGGCAAGCAAGGCTCGCTGCAGCAGTTCGCATCGGGCTGTGCGTTTGGCTCGGCTGACGAGTTTGTGACAGCCACGGCTGGTGGAGAGCTGTACGTTTGGAAAGGCAACCAGCTCATGAGGACCGTCAAAGCGCACGACGGCGACGTTCGTGTCGTGTCTGAATGCACCTACATGGATCCTCGGGGACAAGCGATCTCGGTTCTGCTCAGCGGTGGCAAGGATGGACGCGTCATCATGTGGAACACGAGCTATCAGACGCTCAAGAGCTTCAACGTCGCAGACGTGGGCGGCCATTGGCAGTGTCTGCGCAAGGCCATCAACAACGTCTTCTTGTCCGGCGACGGCTCCAAGCTCCTGGTCGGGACCTGCTCGAGCGACATATTCGAATTGGACGTCGCCACGGGGGCGATGTCGAGCTCTGGTCCGCAGCCTGTTGTGTCGGGTCACTTTGCCATGGAGCTGTGGGGTCTCGCGGTGCATCCTTCGCGGCGACAGTTTGTCACGACGGGCGACGACGCCACATTGCGAGTTTGGGACATGGACACTCGCCGGCTCTTGCAAATGATACGCTTGCCAACCAAAGCTCGTGCCTGTGCGTATTCAGCGGACGGCGAGCTCGTGGTAATCGGCTTCGGCGGCGACAATGGCGTCCGTCGTCGCGCACCGAAGGCCAAGGCAGCGGCAGGCGAGACGAAAATGCAGGATGGCGGCTTCAGTGTGCTGAGCGCTCGGGATCTGGGGGCATACGCACCACTCTTTGAAGACACCCCAGCCAAGGAGTGGATCAGCGACGTCAAGTTCTCGCCGTGCGGACAGCATGTCGCGATCGGCTCCCACGACAACAGCGTCTACCTGTACTCGGTCAACAGCAGCGGCGGACGAGTAGCGCTCAAGAAGCGGCGGCCGTTCAGCAAGCACAACAGCTACATCACGCACCTCGACTTCTCGCACGACAGCCGCTACGTCCAATCCAACTGCGGCGCGTACGAGTACCTCTTCTGCGACACCGCCACATCCGAGCAAGTCAAGTCGGCGTCCGCGCTCAAGGACGCGCAATGGCACACATGGACGTGCACGCTCGGGTGGCCCGTGCAGGGCATATGGCCCGCGTGCGCCGACGGCACCGACGTCAACTCGGTGTGCGCATCGACGGCGCGAACGCTGCTGGCCGCGGGCGACGACGCGGGCCTCGTCAAGCTTTTCCGCTACCCGTGCGTGCTCAAGGGGGTAAGTAACTCGACCTGTTGCCCTGTTACCGGTCGATGGAGAGCGCTCATGTGGTTACTCTGATGACAGTCCCAGTTCGTGGCGTGCCGCGGCCATTCGTCCCACGTCGCCAACGTGCGCTTCAGCTGCGACGACAAGTACGTGCTCTCGGTCGGCGGCAACGACCGCTCCATCTTCCAGTGGAAGCTCTCGTGACACTGTGCGACGGCGCTGGCGTCACGGGACAGGTACCATCTCTGGTGGCGATCATAGCGTGAAGTCTATTAGCCTCGCTGTGCACTGCTCTGCTGTGTTCACTTGGCCTCGTTGGCGTCCTTGCTGCGCCAGAGGTACTTCTTGAAGTACGGCATGGTGGCGACCGTGATGGGGAACCGGATGACCTCGAGGCACTCGTTGACGACAATCGCGATCGCGAGGTTCCCGTACTTGGGGTCGAGTCGCGCGGGGTCGATGTACTTGTCGGCGCCAAGCGACATGAGGAAGTCGATGGCCTGGTCGCCGGGGAGCAGCCCCGTGTCGAGCGCCACGTAGAGCCCGACGCCCGAGGCGAGGTAGAGCCCCGTCCACCAGACGAAGAAGGGCATGCCGAACTGCTGCACCATGCTCATGAACTTGCCGGGCTTCTTCGCCAGCTCCGCCTTGAGCGACGCGACCTCCTTCTGCAGCGCCGCGTTCTCGGCCAGCAGCGCCTCGATCTGCTCCTTCGGGCTCTTGCCACTCTCGTCCTCGTCCGACCCGCGCGCCGTCGAGAACGCCAGCGATTGGCCGCTGGTCATGAGTGGAGCACGGCTCCAGCCGCCATTGCTCGCCAGCAGCGACAGCGCCGAGCCGCGGGGGGCACGCAGCACCGCCGGAGCGGTCGACGCCTTGGAAGCGGTAGTCTTGAGCGCCGCGCCGAACAGCGCGCGCGTCGCGGGGCCACGCAGCGACATCATGGCGACCTGTAGCTCCCCTCCTCACTTCGTGTGTCTAGGGATGATGATGGATGTCAGCGCCGAAAGGTGGTGACTGGCTGAACCACCTTGTATTCAGGAGCCGTGCGGTACTCGTTCGACCCCCATTCTCCCTCTACAAGAGCGCGTAGAGTGGCATACGACAACCATTCCCACTCTTCAACGAGATCCAGTCAAAACCTGCACTCTGACACCTTGAAGTAGTCGTCCCGTCGACGAGGATTTGCGGCGCTTCCCCCCTTCTTCCGTGGAAAATCTCTATCCCGCGCATGCGGGCGGTGGGAGCTTCCTGCCGCCGCCGAGGTGCTGGCCGCGCGTGACTTCTCGAGCGAGCGGCGAGTGCCGAGCGCATATCTCGAAGCTGCTGCTGGCGCCAGACACGGCCGCTCGCCGACGCTCACGTGGCCGGCGATCCCCCCGCCCTCGCGACCGGATCGCGCGCGTCCCTCACTCTCCTATAAATACCTGCGGCGGCACCGCCACTATCCATCCCCTCCACCAGTGCTGCAAAGCCCCCATGTCGTCCGCGCTGGTCGCCGTGCGCGGCCATTCGCCGTCGTTCCGCCGCGCGATGCCCGCGCCTGCGTATGGCGAGGCGACGCGCGACCCACAGGGCTGCGCGCTGAGCGTCGTGGCCCGTGTGGAGCGTGCGCTGCTGCGTGCGCTCGCGAGCGTGCTCTTCCAGCTGCGTCGCGAACATGCCAAGTACTGCGCCATGTCGGTCGTGCGCGGGTTCGCCACGCTGCAGGAGCAGCTCCCGGCCGCGGCCGCGCAGTCGCTCGACCACGCGGCAGCGACCGTGGCCGCGCTCTCGGACGCGGCGTTGACCGACTACTGGCTCTCGCTCGTCGGCCACGAGTGGGGGTCCGGCAGCGAGGCCTCGAGTCCGGATGCGGACGCCGGCAGGCAGCACGAGGAGCAGCACGTGGTCGCCCGGCTCTTCCAGAGCTTCCTGAGCCTGTTCGCGGGCCAGTCGGCCGCCCACCAGCGGCGGACACTGACGCCGTGCACGTCACCGGTGGACACCATGGACGCGACGCGCCGGACGCTGCCAGCGGACGACCGAGACGCCGCGAGCGATGTCTGCGAACCAGGCTGGGCCGTCGAGTACATGGAGCAGGCGGTGACGCTGCCGCCGGCCGTGACGCGCCGCATGGCCGCGATGATGCACTCGACCGTGCCGACGAACCTGTTCCGCGCCGAAGTGAGCTTCAATGCTGAGAGCGACGAGTACGAGGTGGGGCTCGGGCCCGACGGCCTCGTGGGGCCATCACACCCGGCTCGTTGCCGCCCACGCCCGCCACGAGGGACCTGCAGGCGCGGCACCTGCACCACTACACGGTGTCGGTGCTGGACCACGCGACGCTCGCGCTGCAGGGGCTCGAGGCGAACTGACGCGCCGCTTCCCGTCGGAGATCAGTCGGAGAAAAGAAATGTATCATTAACGCCGCGAAAAACAGGCGGCGAGTATGACCGTCCTGTGTCACTCGAGCTTTGGTTCCCACCGAGCGGCGGTCGCGTGCTCGCCCCCAGCGGCCTTGGCGCGCGAGGAGATCCACACGAGCAGCAGCGACGCGGCGCACGTGGACACCAGCGTGACGGTGCTCACGAGCGCGTGGGACGGCAGGAAGCCGACAGGGGTGAGCGCGTCGGCCACACCGACGGGGGTAGACAGGGACAGCCGCCGCCAGCGATGGCCGCGCTCGTGTTCACCGCTCGATAGATGTGTTCCCCACCAGGACTGTTCGTGCATTTCCGCTGTTAGGATCCGCATATTTGTCGATCAATCATTATGAACTCACCTCAAAGTACTCGGCCACTGGATCGAAATCAGCGGCGGGAGATCCATGGATGTCGTTGACAGGTGCTGGGCAGTAGACGAACACTTCCGGCGCGAAGATGGCGGTCGATCGATACAGATCCGAGTCAGACGGCGCCTGGTAGCGGAGGTGGATGGGGATGTCGACGTGAAGTCGCCGGCTCGATGGCCTGTGCGGAGCAGACGATACATGCAGCGATTAGTTCCTTGGCGTGCTGGATGGTTTGGATGTAATGTCGACGGACACTTCGAGTGCGAGCGCGATCACGTGCTGCGGCGAGACGGGCGACGGACGCTCGATCTCGATGTGCTTCACGAACGCCAGGATGCCAAAATGGCCGAACCTCTCCATCCTCTGTCGTGCACAAGCGAACGTCAGGGTTAGACAGATGCTGTCGAGTGGATAGTGCAGCCAGGATTACATACCCGAAGCTCATCCAAGTCGGCGTAGGCGGCGTGAGAGAGCGGGAGCACGAGCAAGGCTTGTTCTGGCACCTGACAGTCAGCCGAGTCTGCAACAGCAAATTGCACCGCAAGATGGCGATGGAAGCCCTCGCCCTCCAACGCTACAGCCATCGTTCCTTGGATAACCGTGGATGGTTGGTTCAGCTTGTACGTCGAAGGCGAAGAGTCAATGGGTGTCGCTTGATACTCGAGTGTTATGGCGTCACCATCTACTCGGACCTTCGACACGATGACGGCGTTCCAGTCGCGTTGCTCGAGCTCGCGGGTGGCGATCGAAAATTTTGTCTGTGGAGACAGCGCGACTTGAATGTAATCCACTACAATGCCCGCATCGCTCTGGACGGCAGTGGCTGCAGCGAACCGCAGCGTATCCTCTTGCAGAACTCGAGGCATGTCTGCGATTCCAGACGCCGCCATCACCCTAGCCGCCTCCATTGAGATTGACTGTGATGATGACAGACACACTCGATCGGTGATCGTCTTGAACAGCGGCTGCACGTCTCGGTGCTTCCATTCTTGCAGTCTGCATGGAGTCCTGGTCAAGAAATCTGGAGCGAGTTGGAAGTAGTGTCAGGAAAACCATGCAACCACGACTTGCCAGGATTAATTGAACTTACCTGCTTGAGGCGATACCAATTCCGCACTTGACGGGAACGACGCCTTCAGAAACGTTCGGACGCTGTCTTCAACTTGTTTGTGCCAGTCTCCATTGCGTTCAGATACATTCGAGGCCAGTGCGGTATCCTCTGGTGATAGTTCAACAAGCAGGTGGACGCCAATGCTGTCCACGCTCGCAAATCGCTCGGAAGCGCCGACCACTCGCTCGAAAGTTGAGCTGGATAGATCGGTAGGGGGAACAATGTCGATCTGCACGGTTTAGCAGCATACCAGAGCGTCAACAAAGAGCAACACAAGGGCGGCGGTGTCAGGGAACA
This sequence comes from Phytopythium vexans, assembly GCA_003413675.1. Classification (NCBI taxonomy): domain Eukaryota; phylum Oomycota; class Peronosporomycetes; order Pythiales; family Pythiaceae; genus Phytopythium; species Phytopythium vexans. Next base: position 672,624 of record QLOC01000005.1, read on the forward strand.
TGTCGTGTACCTCGATGGATCGGATCGACTTGTGCCAAGTCACATCCTGCAATTAGTAACGAGGTGAGTTGGAGAGATTCTGGCTAGCATATACAGACAAGGAGATGCGGACCGATGTGCTCAGGATGCGCTGCGAAGTGTAACTCGCCAGGACGCCACCGCCGAGCGCGTCTATCGCGACGCCGTGCTCTGATTACCAACATCGCAGCACCTCATTTGTCAGACAGGTGCGTCTGTGCTGGCTCTGCCGGCCGTACGCACCATTGGTCGCATAGGACAGCGTGTCACCAATGTTCCTCGACCAGATAGAGACGGTCGACGGACTGGAAGACGCGGCCTGCGCGCACAGACAGCTCGCCACTAGCGCCAGCGACGCGGCAACTTGCTTCATCTGGATCAATCTGGATCAAGATGCCAAAGCTCCCAACTGAAAAGCTAAGTTCGCATGAGATCTGTAAAAGTACGGACTAAGTATCATCGTATTTGATGGGAGTAACAAGGTACGACTGCTCATTTCGTGCAATTGTTGGCGGGTCTGTCAGTCACGAATCTTGAACCGAAGCGCATGTTGTGTCCGTCGGCGTGGGACGCATGCAAAGGCGGCGCTCGTCGCGGTGGTCGCGTCACGCCTCGCAGAGCCAGCGGCGCGTTCGAGCCGCGTACATGCGTACCTTCCTCCTCTGTGCGTGTCCTGTCGATAATAACGGCGGGTGGAGAGCTCTGCATAGCTGCAAGTGTTGCCATCACAGGCGGAAAGCTGCCGCGCATCCGACGTCTGCAACGCCGTGCACGCCAGCGATCTCTATGGCAGGCGCGTGGCCAGGGACGCGCCGGTTGTGTGTGCGCGTCGTGCTGGGCTGTCGGCACAGCAGGGCGGCTGCAACCACGCGCAAGCGCGAGGTTCGGAGAGGGGAGCAGCTCACGATGGTGTGCGGCCGACGCATCCCCTCGTCTGGCTTCAGGATGGTCAGTCGACTGTCCCTGCGGCCGGCGTGAGCAATGGCCGCGCGTCCAGGAAACCACCTGCGCCGTTACCAACCGCGCGTCTGCCTTTGCAGCTGCCGCATCAACAGCAGCAGCATGAGCAGCACAGCATGAACTGCACAGCTGCGACAGAGGGCGTCACACTGACAACATGGGGGATGGAGGGGAGATCGGAAGGATCCATTAGCACTGCGAGCCTGTGCCGACCAGAGCTCACCCGTTGGCCTTGCCAGTCCTGACGACTGAGGGAGGATACCAACACACGAGAGACGGCGGCTCGTCGGCCGTCCGCGCCACGAGCCGCGCTGATTTATCTGTGCGTTGCACACCATTGCGAGCCGATGCGGAGGCGGCGGTGGTCGCTCCCTGGCGTGCGAAGGCGCCTGCGAACCGGCGAGGAACGGTCCGCGGCGTGTTGCGCAGCGGCGGCCGCCGAGAGCGGCGGACGTGGATCCTCGCGATGGATGGCGGAGGCGACGGACGCGTCTGAACGTTCGTCGAAGGCGGCGCGAAGGCCGGCGCTTCGCGAGCGAGCGCACCGCCTCGTGAGCGGAGAAACCTGAGAAGGCGGCCGCACCCACGACCCGCTCGCCCGGCGCTCGGGGGCATCAGCAAGCGGCGCCAGTATTCCGGTCACGCGCGGCTCGCCACCGGCATCATTATGAGGCGGCGGTTGCAGTTGCCATTGGAAAATGTGTCGTCGCGCCAGTTGCTGCCGTGTCTCGCGCCATGAACATAGTAAAACCAAGACACTTTAATTCTCAAATGATGGCACTTATGTGATACGTATGGATGGGTTATATGTGCAATATAGTCAGTAACTCAGATTCTGAGACAGTTTCACTACATTAAATGTCCATTTCGTAAAAAATTTCACTAAAGTTTAGATCGTGCCCAGAACCAAGATACGGGCGACTGCCGCCCCCGACTGCACACCCCCGCAAATGGAAAATGAACCACTTGGGACTTGTAAGATTCGAACAAGTACAGGGTATATTCTTTTAATTACGAATGTATAGTCTCGTGCTGTAGTCTTTTACTAACTGAGAGTCTATTTCCAGAGCTGATTACTGTATAATCGCAGTCAATAGTAAACGCGGTCATTAGCTTGGTGACAGAGATATGACTGCCGCCCGCGAATTATTGTGGACAAATTTGTGATGACTGCCGCCCCCGACGTGCAAGCTCAACCAGGAAAATATCAAGTTTGCGGAGCTTCTCAGTGCGCGCCGCACCTTCCGCCGCCCCAGCTGGCTTTTCCGCGCGTGCAACTGTCGCCCGCCCAGAAACAGGCTGCCTGCCGCCGACGAGACCCTGCCGCCACCCGCCTGAACTTCCCCCACATCCGCTATCACCTTCCGCAGTCTCTCTATAATTAACACCATAGACCTCCCACAACAAGTCATCTTGTAGCATTCATTTTAATACTTTTTATGACGGGTATCGGATTGTGGGGGGCTCGTGCCGCCCACGCTGAACACCGGCGGCGACACGACGCCAGGCGCCGCTCGCGCTCATTCCCGGAAGTTTGCGCCGAGCGTCGGAGGCCGCCGCTTGCCCGCGGCTTCCTGCCTCGTCCCGAGAAGCCGAGCGCGGCCACCCGCCCGCCGTCTCCGCGCCATCGCCACCGCCCGCCATCGGCCTGTGCCCCGTGCCTCGGCGACCGACATAACCGCTCGACGCCCGTAGCCCAGAGCACACGAGTGCGCTGTCCCATCCCCCCTTCGGTCGAGAAGCGAGCGAGAGAGAGAGAGAGAGAGAAGCGAGGGTGACACCCCTCCTCCTTTTGCCTCCCTCCTCCACCTTGGGTCAAAGACCGTCGCATTGCGGAACTCGCGGCCTGCCCCTCGCGTGAGAGAGATGGCGATGCGGAACTGCCAGCCAGAGCGCGGCCGCGGGCACGAGCTGCCGCGCCTGCAGGAGCTCGAGAGCGCCGTGCAGCGCGAGCTGGCGGCCATCCGCGGCCAGGAGCGGCTCTTCCTGCGCGCCACGTCCGAGCTGACGCTGCTCATGAAGAAGATGAGCCGCCACAACGGCCGCGCCTACTTTCGCTACGTGCTGCGCGACGTCTTCGGCGACAAGTCGGACCTGCTGCATGACCCGACGGCCCCGCACGGCCCGGACGCCGTCCGCGCCTACGCTCGCTCGATATTACAACGCCTGTCCAAGGCCATCCACTTTGCGCCGCTCGTGCTGCGCGCGGGCTGCCACTACATGCTGTCCGAGTTCCGCAAGGCATTCCCGACCTGCAGGCAGGACACGACCATCGTCGTGGGCAACCTGCTCTTCCTGCGCATCGTGTGCCCGGCGCTCGTCAAGCCCGAGATGTTCGGCTTCGCGCCGCACTCGCCCAAGTCGCTCCCCGTGGGCGTGCAGGTCGCCAAGCTGCTGCAGCACGCCGTGAGCGGCTCCCCCGTGGGGGATCAAGTCGCGGACGCGCGCGAGAACAACCTATTTATCGCCAGCGCGCACCCGACCGTCGCCGCCTTCCTCGTGCGGTTCGCGCAGCTTCGGTCTTGCGCGTTCCCGCGGGACGTGCCGCGGTTCCCGGAGCGTGTGCGCTTGCCCTCGGCCTCGTCCGCGTGGGATCTGGACTCGGCGCGGCAGCCCGAGCACGGGGAGCCGTCGCTCGAGCTGCCGGACTCGCCGCCGCCGGGTCAGGACAGGGACGGCGGCGACTGGGACCTGCCGCCGCGCAAGATGCGCGGGCTGTCGCTGAGCGCGGACGAGTCGCTCAAGACGCAGAAGCGCAAGTTCCGGCTGCGCTTCTGGAGCCGCGAGCCGGCCGTGTCCATGAGTTCCTAGCGCCGTCCACTGCCGTCGTGGTGGTGATGTCCGTCGTCTCCTTCCCTCCCTCCCCCCTAATTATTATGTTGGTTGTTATTAGGTCGCTTTGAATGCCATGCAGTTGCCATTTGCCTCCATTGCGTGTCCTAACAATCGCCTTGCTTCCTAGCAATCGCCTCGTTTCCTAACAAATCGCCTTCCATGTTCATCACCATTGCCACCCTGGAAGCCCCCGCCATGGCTTCGAAAGATCCCGTCGCCCCGCCGGCCAAGCGCCGCCACCGCCCACAGACGCGCGGCCGAATCCGCAGCCGCCGCACGATGCCGGACGCCGCGGCCGCCGCCTGATTTACGCCGCGAGAAGCGCGCCGGAACGCGAGGCGCAGGTTTCGGCGAACCTTCGCCCAAGTCGCCACTGTCTTACTCCGTAAACCTATCCAACAGCCTTGATTGACTACCTCGATGCGAAGCGTCACAGGGTTTTTATTCCCCCCATTATTACGTCATGACCTATTGAACGGCATATCTGATCGACGCGTGCCAAGCACATTCCGAGACGGCGAGCCGCCCACCCACGAGGATCCGCTCGGCGGCGTGCCGGAAGATGGCGGGAGCGTCCGCAGAACTGACGTGCGGCGTCGCAGCGGCGGCTCGCGGCCCGGGGACGCCCCGCGTGTACGCCGGTGACCGCGGCGGCCGCGTCCGCGCGCTGCCGCTTGACGAGACCGCGCGTGGCGACCGCGGTGACGTCAGGCTTGATCGCGCCGCGTGGACCGCAGACGCCGGCGGCGCGGCCATCACGGTGCGTCACGCCGCGCTCAGGGTCCACTGGATGGACGGAGGGATGGATGGATGATCGGCGGCTAACAGTGGACGGGAGACCCGCAGAGCATCTGCGCGGCCCGGGACGCGCGGGAGGAGCCGCTGCTGGCGGTCGGCGGCGCGAGCGGTGAGCTCGTCTTCCTGCGCGGCGACCGCGAGCTGCGGCGGCTGCGGCTGGGCGAGGCCGCCGTGCGCTGCGTCGCTCACGCGCGCGACGGCGAGTTCCTCGCGGCCGACCAGCGCGGCGCGCTCTACGGCGTCACCCGCTACGAAGTGCTCTGGAAGGTATGGGCTTACTAAGAATGTCATGGTGTAGCCATCTATGTATGACACACAATGGCTGACGTCATTGATGGCTTGGTATGTGCAGGAGGAGCTGCCGAGTGTGGGGGACGATGGAGCGCCGCTGGTGGAGGCGATCACGCCCGTGCGGCTGCTGGACGTGCAGAGCATCCTGTCGAGCTACGTGCTCGTGAGCACCGGCCATTGCGAGCTGCTGCTGACCCACCAGGGCAAAGTGTTCGCGACCGTGTCGGCACCGAGTGCAGTGCGAGCCATCGCCGTGTGGAGCGGCGAGGACGCGGCCGCGAGCGAGGAGGACCTCGTGTTGGCGGCGGGCCATGAAGGGTGAGGCTGCTGTTGTCTGTCGCAGAACCCAATGCTGGCTACTGACTGAGTGAGTTCATGATGGACCAGCGTCGTCTACAAGCTCAAGAGCGTGCGCGACAAGTCTACGCCGGACCGACCGGAGTTCAGCCTGACGCTCGAGCCCTGGACCAAGGTACATACATGCGCTGCTGCTTGCTCTCCTGTGTTGGACGAGCAGCCTACTCACAGCCATGGACCTCTGCCTTGCAGGTGGCGTTCCCGATCGCCAAGCTGTTCGTGCTGGGCCGCCGTGATGGCGGAGACGTGACCTGGCTCTGCCTCGGCGTGCACGGCGACATGGCGCTCTTCCACGACAAGGAGCTGCAGCGACAGTGGCATCCGCTCGACGCCGGCGCGGGGCTTCCTGTCGACTACGTGCTGCTGGATACCAGCTCGGGCGCGTGCGCGCAAGTGGCCGTTGTGCTCCGCGACTCGGTGCAGCTCGTCAGTATCGAATTGTAAGTCTTGCACCAAGTGCACTGCATCAATCAACCACTGGTATTGTCAGGAGTTGGGCTCGCTTCGTTCTCTGTTGGCGGCCGACCAGTGCGGTAGAGCACCATGTTCTTGCCGTCCAGCGACAGAAACGCGCGTTGGATGTCTGGCGACTTGGCCGCGAGGTACTCGACGAGGTCCTCGAACGACACGACGCGGCCGCCGTCGGGCTTGCGCCGGTGCGGGAACTGCTGGCCGAAGACGCAGCACGGCACGAGCGCGAAGGGTTTGTCGAGCTTGAGCGCCACGTCGATGATGGCGTCCGTGGCCTCGTCCGGGTGCAGTCCGATGAGCACGGACGCGCGTCGCACGAGCTCGGCGTTGTTTGCGTCCTCGAGGAACTCGCCGTCATTGAACAGCGCGATCGTCTGCGGCACGAGCGCGGCGTGCATGGCCGCCTTGTCGGTCGTCGACGTCTTGAGGAACTTGAACTGCATGCGGGACAGCTTCATCGGCCGCTGCTCCACCACACAATCGTCGCGTCAGAGCCATCAAGTGCAACGTGGTCATTAAAGAATTGCACACTACCGGATCGACGAGCTTGGTCGGGATGCGGCGCTTGTTCCAGAGCTCGAACGACACGTCGCCGCGTCCGCCGGCCACGTCCAGCACGCCGCCGCCCGCTGCGAGCTGCGCTTCGCCGAACGTAGCGACGAGCCAGTCGACAAACACGCGAGCGCGTTGCGCCTTGCTCGTCTTGCCGTGCGGGTCGAGCGGGTCGTCCTCGAGCTGTGCACGCTCGCGCTTGAGTCGCAGCCGCTCGGCGAGCCACTCGGCCCGTGCCGCCTTGCGTTCGGCCTCGCCCACGTGCGCCAGCTCGCACCGGTCGCCGAACTGGCAGCTCTTGGAGTTGATCCAGAACTTGCAGTGCTGCTTGCCGTTCGTTGTGGGTTGTTGCTGGGGTTGTTGCTGGGCTTGAGGCTGTGTGTTGATGCGGACGGTGGGGACCGGCACGAACGTCTCGCCCGGGTGTTCGTCCTTCCACGCGCGGACGGGGACGAGGTCTCGTGCGTGGACCAGCAGGCCGTGATCTGTGCGCTCGACGAAGCCGCGCACGTGCACGACGTCGCCCACCTTGACGCGGTAGCGGATCGCCTCGACCTGCTCGAGCGACAGCTCGTCGTCGATGATTTTGAGCACCACCTCGAGTCGTTCGCCTGTGATGTCCTCGCCTGGTGCGACGCTCGCCAGGTCATAGAACGAGCACTTGCGTCTGCCAGTGCAAGCCAATGAGTCGAAACAGATCATAGTAAGAGATAGAAGTGAAGGCAACGTACGAAATGCGACGCTGGTGCATGAGCTGACCCTCGACCACCAGCTCCTCCTGCGGCTACCGTTAGACCACGATGACTACACAACACACACAGCAAGACGACGACTCACCTGTGCCTGCAGCCGCGCCTCTGTCCATTGCGCTACGTCGTCGCGGAGCGCGGCGAACGTCGTCCACGGCTTCATCTGCATTCCGCTCGTCCAAAACTCGAATCAAATGGACTACAAAGCTCGCGGATTGGCCGAAAAGAAAGACTATCTCTATATTCATTGGTCAAAAAATTCCGAAACATGTAGCCATGTCGGATTACCCAGCGAACTCAGACACCTGCTGAGCAAACCGGCGATGCGCCTGCCGCTGCTGCTTCACCTTGCGCTGCTCGAGCTCGCTGCGCTTGTCGTCGCGCTCCTTGCGCTTCTGCAGCGTGCCCTTCTTGGCGTTGCGACCCGTGTCGCGCAGCTTGGCGGACGCCGGCGGCTCCCGCAGCGCGAAGCTCTTGGCCACGTGACCAAAGTGCAGGCTGCGCACGTGGAACATGGCGCGCGTGTCGGCCGAGTGGGTCGCGTAGCTGCGCACGAACGAGTGGAAGGCCTGGCACGCCAGCTCGAAGAGCTCCTTGTCTCCCAGCAGCGTCTGCTCGAACAGGAACTGCAGCTCGCTCTGCACCACCTCGTGCGGCAGCTTCTTGCGCGACCGAGCGGCCAGTCCGCCCGCGCCAGTGCCCACGCGCGTCAGCGTCTGCTCCAGGCTCAGCGCGTTCAGCTGCAGGCCGTGCTGCGTCAGGTGGTCCAGGTACGCGGCCTCGGCCGGCATGAGGAACAGCAGACTGCTGCCCTGGCGACCGCTACGAGCAGTTCGACCCACGCGATGCACGTAGTCGCGCGTCTCGGTCGGCGGGTCGTACTGCACGATCCAATGCACCGTCGGCAAGTTCAGTCCTCGCGCGGCCACGTCCGTGCACAGCAGCACGCCGCTCGTGGCGGCGCAGAAGGCCTTGAACGTCGACATGCGCTCGTGCTGCGGGATCGTGCCGTGCAGTCGGAAGACGCCACCTCGCGCGCCGAACAGCGCCGAGCCGCCGCTCGTGTCTGCAGCCCCCGCCGCCGAAGTCTTCGACGGCCACGCGCACTTGCGGAAGAGCTCGTAGTGGAAATCGACCGAATCGCACGTCGAGAGAAACACGACGATCTTGCAGCCTGCAGGCGCGGACGCCGCCTTGTCCCGAGGGTTCAGCTCCTCGCGCAGGAAGCTCGTGAGTGCACACAGACGAGCCTTGGCCGGCACGATCATAAAGTGCTGCATCAGCTGGTGCGGTGTCGAGAAGCTCTCCGCCTTGTCCTTCGTCTTGGCGCTTGGTCGGTCTGCCGCTGAGGCGTCCGCGTCGATGCGCATCGGGTTCGAGAGACTCATGGTCGCGAGCTGCTGCACGCCGCTGTTGATGGTCGCAGACACCAGAATGTTCTGTCGACGGCGCTCCGTTGTCTTGGAACCGGCGTCAATGATGCTCAGGATCTGCGTGATCTGCTTCTCGAAGCCCATGTCCAGCAGCCGATCAGCCTCGTCGAGCACGAGGAAGCGCAGACCCGAGTACTGGAACGACTGCGTGTTCACGAGGTGGTCGGCGAGACGACCTGGAGTTGCGATCAGGATGCAGATCCCCTTGCGCAGCCGCGCCTTCTCCGCCTTCTTCTTCTCACCACCAATGATGGCACCCGGAACCAAGTACACGAACGGCTGGATGAGCTTGGTCGCCGTCTCGAGGATCTGCAGGCACAGCTCGCGGGTCGGCGCGAGGATGAGCGCCATGCACCCGTCCTTGCGCTCGATCCGCGGCTCGATAGACTGCAGACGCTGCACGATCGGCAGCAGGTACGACAGCGTCTTGCCCGAGCCGGTCTCACTCTTGACGAGCACGTCGCGGCCGGACAGCACGGCAGGCACGGACTGCACCTGCACGTTCGTCGGTCGGTCGAAGCCGAAGCCCTGCTGCGACTGCTGCAGCACCCGCACCAGCTTGGGGCTCAAGTTCATCGCCTCGAACGTCGTCTCGGCCGCGAAAATCTTGTCGCTGGACGCCGACGGCAGCGGCTTGTCGAGCACGCGGTCGATGCTGGCAGTCTGCACCTTAGAGAACTTGGTCGGGTCGTACGCCTGCTTGTTCGGGTTGCGCCGCGTGCCGAACGCGCTCTTGCTACCCTCGGCGGGCTCTGCTTTAGCTGGCGATGGCGATGCGACCGGCGCGGATTGCTGCGTCGATGGTACCGGCTTTACCGGCGAGGTCTTCACAGGCGACGCCTTCACCACTGGCTCCTGAACGACAGGACTGTCATCGTCGCTGTCGTCGTCGAATTTACTTGCGGGAGTCGCCACTGGCACCTGCTTCTCAGTCGATCGAGTGCTGTTCGCCTTGGTTTCGGTAGTGACAGACTGTGTGCGTTGACTGGGTGTCTTGTGCTGCTGACTCTGGCTCTGCTCCTTGTTCACATGAACAGGTCGCGGAGGCTGCGACTGCGACTGCGACTGGGACTGCGACGGCAAGCGCTTGACCTGCTGCGGCTCTGCGCTCGATCCAGCAGCCGTCTTAGCCTTGGCATTCTTCTTCGCGTTCTTCTTGGCGCGGAAGGTGCTCTTCTTCTTCTTGGCGGCCCGCGGCGCGCCGCCGGACGCCGCGATGTGGAGCACGAAGTCGCTCATGCCAATTGCTGCTGTGGTGCTCCCAAGGCCAACAAACAGCTCTTCACAGGTCCGACAACTTTACCGCAACTTTTGTATTATCCTTTCTCTACGCATATCGCTTACCTCGGTATGCTATTATATAGGTTGTCAATGCGTCTCTTCAAGATATGGATCATTATCAAGCGAGCATGGAGCAGATCACCACCACAAGCGAGAGCGAGCGCGCGTTCCTGCAGCAGGTGGCGAGCCAGCGCATCACCACGTACGACGGCAAGACGTGGGCCTACTTCGACTCGGGCCGGCGCCGCGCGGCCACCGAGGACCTGCCGCCGCTCGTGTGTCTGCCTGGCGAGAGCGGCACGGCGCGCTGCTTTCACAGACAGCTGCTGGCGCTCGCCGCCAAGGGCTACCGAGTCATCGCCGTCAGGATATGACTGAAGTACTTGGCTGTGGATCTTTGTATGTTGTGTTGATACTCTGAATGTGTGGCTTCAGGTGCAGTACCCGGTCGTGTGGACGCACGAGGAGTGGGTCCAGAGCTTCGACCGCTTCCTGGACGCGCTCGATCTCAACCAGGTCCGTCATTGCACATGGAAATGGCCGTAGACGATGGAAGGCTAACCGAGAACCGAGCAGGTCCATCTCTACGGCGTGTCTCTCGGCGCGTATTTGGCACAGGTGATACTGAAGCTGGCGACGACGAGCTGTCTTGTTGACAACTAAGACTTGAGTGTATTGCAGCGATATGCGGGACTGTACCCGCGCCGCGTGCTATCGATGGTCCTGACGCAGCCGTTCTACGATCCCGGCGTGTTCGGCGTCAGCATTGCGAGCGTCAAGACGTAAGTGCCGCTGTCGACGATTGTCTTACCATTTGATCCTCCTGACAGGGATCTGCTGACAGGTTCTGCCTCATGCCCGAGTTCTACCTGAAGCGGTGAGTTGGTATTCTCGTCTCGGTGCTGAGTGAGTGCAACTGCTGACGAGTTTACATGGGTAGATACGCATTGGAGCGCTTCCCCAAGCATAAGCTGGCATCACCCGCGCTCGTGCAGGCCGTCGACTACATGGTGGACCAGGCAAGTCGGGACAAGCAGTAGCAATAGTGTTGGGGGAATGTAGATGGTCCCAGCTCACGTCAATACGCCTTGCTATTGCAGCTGGACAGTCTGTCGCAGCAGGAGCTCGCGTCCAGGCTGACGCTGCTCTTCCAGTCGGCCGAGCCTGCGAGCTGGTGGGTGTCGCTGCCCGGCAACCGGATCACCATACTGGATGTACGCGCTTTCGACTGTCGTTTGGCGGAGGATCGTTGACAAGCGTGTCGCCTCGAACGCATAACCGTTGTTCTCCACACTCCAGAGCCACCAAGAGACCAGCATCCCAAGCTCGCACTATGAGCGAGTGCTTCATCGATACCCGAACGCGAAGCGGGTACGTGGAGCTGCCTTCCACTCGAAGTCGCTCGATTGACTTCACCGTCTGTGTGTGCGGAGCTCAGGCCATGCTGCGGGACGGCGGGTTCTTCCCCTTTGTGTCGCACCACGACGAGGTGTCCATGCACCTCCAAGTGCATCTCCGCGCGAACGGTGCCTTCATCGGCTGACTCTCGCGAGCTCCGCCACCTCGTCAGTGTCACGGTCAGCGTATTATTCTCTATCTTACTTGTCACTGCTCTTCCGCTTCTTGCCCTTCGCCTTCTTGGACTTGCCGGCGCTCGCCGCTGCCTTCTTGGTCTTCTTAGCCGACGACGACGACGGGAACAACGCAGCGATCGCCTGAGCCACGTCAGTCTTGGCAGTGATCTCCACGATCTCGCCCTTGATCGCGATCGGCGGTCTCGGGAAGGCTCTACATATCCATCATATCCAATCAGTCTACACACTCGAGTGCTACAAACTCAACCGCCCAACGCACCGCAAAATCGTCTGCAGCGCAAACGCAGCGTTAAGGCACTGCTCAGCAACGAGCACTTCTTCCTTGGCGTGACCATTGGCCTCCAGGAACCGCTGCATCACTGCTTTCGCATCATCCGACTGGTCCACCTGCAGCTCCAGGAACCGCACGAAGCGGTGCACGATCGCGTCCGTCTCGCCGAGCCACTGCACCTCCTCGACGGAGAACACTCCCTTGTCTGCGTCGAACGCCCCCACTGCGAACGGCTCGAGCGCGTCGCTGTCCTTGGGCTTGTGCTGCTGGACGAGCGCTCGCAGCTCGACGCGCTGCTCGTCCGTCGCACACAGCGCCGTGAGCGCGTCCAGACCGTAGCCCACGCCCTTCGGAAGTACCTGCGGCCGCAGCGTCGGTGCCAGCGCCTCCACCACGCGCTGCAGCTGCCGCACGGCGTCCAGCGGGCTCGCCTGCGCTCCGGTCGTCGTCACCATTATGCTCGTGCTCCACCAACAAATGTGTGGCTTTTCAAACAGGTCCAGTCGCTGAAAATGGGTCTGGCGGGTTGATTCTTAACCCGACCTTAAAAACCCATTTTGATAATATACACAAGATAAACTTGCGGGTTGACTCGATGGGTTCCATCCAGTGCAAGCAAAATGACCCGCGTCAATTCGGAGCTGCAATCCGGCCAGGCAAGATGATGGCGGCGGTGCTGCCCGTGGAGGGCGAGGACGCCGTGGACGTGCGGGCCATCGTGGAGCGCATGCAGCGCGGCGAGCCGCCGGCGGACGTGCAGGAGTATCTGTGGCGCGTGCGGATCGAGGCCGAGGGCATCCCGGACGTCGTGGTGGCGGACGTGGACCCGCGGCGGTTCGACAGCCAGCAGACGGCCAACATGCCGAGCATCCCGGAGCTCGCCGCAGTCGACGAGCGGCTGCAGCCGAGCGTCGAGTGGAAGCACGAGCTGCTCGCCGACTTTGCCGAGCTGCGCCAGCTGATCGTGCGGTGGGAGGCGATCGGTCCTCCCAAGACCGAGGTGCTGCGAGGCGGAGAGCTGCCGACTGTCGTCGCCCGGACGAACGTGCCTCGCATGAGCGACGAGGACGGGTGGGGTGTGTTCTTCTTCGGCAAGGCCAGTGCTTCAGATAGTCAAGAAGTCAGCGACGGCTCTGAGAATGCAGGGAGGAGGGATGGCACGGCGCCGCATCTCCGACTACTGCTGCAGTTCGACCAGGTGCTGACGCGCAGGCTGCTCGAGTACCACGCGGGCTGGCTCGACAGCGTGGATACATTGTCGCGAGCGCGTGCCGTGTGGGTCTACGCGCTGCTCGCGCGGCTGGACAAGCCCGTGCATGCCGAGGTGGCCGCGACGATCCGGCAGCTGCTGCGGCGGTGCTGGCAGCTCCGCAACGAGCTCGGCGCACAGTGGGGGGACGGCGACAGCGCGTGCGAGCTGCGGCTCAAGACGCTCAACGTGCTGATCACCGTCACGGGCGAGTTCTTCGAGCAGATGCAGCACGAGGAGCAGGCATGACCAGGACGGAGCCATGTTCGGAGACGAAACATGCATCGCTGTAGTAGTATTATAGTACGATTTCGAGTATGTATATGCGTTTACTACTCTTGAGGAATCGCAAATCGGGCAAATTTACAGTAATACAGTAATGCATAGTAGCCTAAAAGTGCATCATATAACAGTTAAATGAACACACTTCGCTCACTTCGGACATAGAAAGGAGTGACGACCCTCAATGCGAGTACTATCTACACACTTGATCGTTGTATACCGCTTCCTCACCACTCTTTTTACTTCTAAATTATTCCCTGAATCATCTTGGATGGAGTCTCCCATCGACCTGCGCCCCGTCGTGCACTCGGCTATCTGCCAGCTTGAGCTCGCGTCACCTTCGACTTCCTCACACTTCTCCTGCGTACGCCGCGCTTCCCGCTCGCGACTCTCCTCGATTCGCTCGCCGCTAACCATCTGCACTCGTCCCGTGCGCAGCTCTACAGCCATGGCCGCCGACCTCTGGTGGATCGGCGTTGTCGTCGCCGGCGCCGTCGTCGGTCTCTCGGTGCTGGTGAGTCACTCCCCCCTTTGGCCCCTTGTCCATAATGACGTGGCTAACGCTGCGCCTCTGCTCCGCAGTCGATCGTGTGGACCAAGGTCCGCGCGCCGGGCTTCCACGTGGACGGCAAGCACGTGTTCGTGACCGGCGGCACCCAGGGTCTCGGACTCGCGCTCGCCAAGAAGTACGCGGCGCAAGGCGCCAAGGTGACGATCGTCGCGCGCACCCAGTCGGCGCTGGACGCCGCCAAGAAGGAGATTGAGGTACTTGTGGTACACACTTCACTATCGTACAACCGCCTTGGTACTGACTGAGGCTCGTCTTGGTGACTAGGGAGTGCGCAAGCACGCGGACGCCGGCGTGTTCGCGTTGTCGGTGGACGTGACGGACTACGAGGCGGTGAAGCGCGCCGTGGCGAGCGCCAACGACTTCCACGGCCGCGTGATGGACCACGTCGTGTGCGCCGCGGGCTTCTCGACGCCGGGCTACTTCCTCGACCAGGACATCAGCGTGTTCCGCCAAATGATGGACGTGGACTACTTCGGCACGCTGTACGCCATCAAGGCCGCGCTGCCGGCCATGGTGCAGGCCAAGCAGGGCGGCCACGTCGTGCTCGTGAGCTCCGGGCTCGGGCTCATCTCGTGGATCGGCTACGCGCAGTACTCTGGCGCCAAGTACGCGCTCCGCGGACTCGCCGAGGCGCTGCGCAACGAGCTGCAGCTGTACGACATCCGCGTGAGCATCTACTACCCGGGCAACATCGACTCGCCGGGCTACGTCAACGAGAACAAGACCAAGCCGCCTGAGACGCTCACGATCGAGGGCGTGAGCGACGTGACGCACCCGGACAAGGTCGCCCAGACGCTCATCGACGGCATGAGCGACGGCCAGTTCAGCATCACGAACGAGCCGTTGCCGTTCGTGCTGCGCACGCTCGCCAACGGTGTCGCGCCGCGCAACAACTCGGTGTTGGAGGCGGTGCTGCTGCCGATCGCCGTCCCCATCCAGATGGGCTTCGGGATGTTCATGGACTACGTCGTCGCGAGCTCCAAGAAGGCCAAGGAGGCCAAGGCCAAGCAGCAGTAAGACCTGCTGGACGGGAACGCGTTGTCCGAGCGTGAACAGCAAATGCAAATGCGTGTTTGTTCCTACATACCTGACTGGTCTGTCCTTATTATCCTCGGCGCTTGCTCAGGCGCCAAGCATCTGGCGGGTTGAACCGGTCGAACAGCGGCTCGATCTTCTCGTTGCGCTTGCGCTTCGACAGCTTGTTCGGGTCGCCCTTCTTGAAGAAAGCAGGCGCGAGCTCCACGAGCCACTTGGGCTCGATCGTCATGATGCTGCGCATGTACTCCTTCGTCGTGAGCAGCAGCTCGTGGTACAACACCCATTCCGGACTCTTGTTGAACAGCGCGCTCGAAGGGTGGATGTACACGGGCTGACCCTCAACCATGGTGCGATAGCCCTCCTGCGGATCCTTCTTGGCCGTGTTGGCGAAGTAACCCGCGACGATCGCGCGACGCACCTTGTTGAAGTTCTTCCCGCACGAGACCACATCCATCTTGTACCGGTCCAGAATCGACAGCAGCTGCTTGCGCACGTCTTGCGCTCGGCGGATGGCGCGAGCCTGGATGAAGTTCTCGTAGCACCACGGGTTGGAGAACTTGGAGTTCTTCCACGCCTCATACACGGCCAGCAACGTCAGGTGATCTCCCTCAGGCTGATGAAATTTGGCCTTCTTCTGGTCCGCCTGCGCTTGCTTCTCCTTGGGACGAAAGAAGACAGACTCGACCGAAAGCATTGCCACGATCGTCAGCACTTCCTCCGCGCATCCGAGCACGACCGAAGTGAGCAACACTTTGGCGTTCTTCGGCTCAACTGGGAACTCGGCCATTTTCTTGCCCAGTCGCGTCAGCAAGCCCTCGTCGTCCAGCGCGCCAAGGCCGTACAGGTTCTCGAGAGCGGTGACTAACGCCTGCTGCGGCGGCGGATCCATGAAATCAAAGTTCATCAGATCGTTGATCCCCATCGCCTTGAGCTGCAGCACGACAGAACCGAGGTTCGCGCGCTGGATCTCAGGAACCGTGGTCGGCAACATCTCGTTCTTGTACGCGTTCTCCGTGTACAAACGATAGCACTTGCCAGGACCCGTCCGCCCGGCACGACCAGCGCGCTGCCGCGCCGATGCCTGCGAGCACGGCACCACCACAAGCGAGTCCATGCCGATCTTGGCGTTGAACGCATTCTGTTTGCAGAACCCAGGGTCCACCACGTAGTAGATGCCGTCAATCGTCAGCGACGCCTCGGCAATGTTGGTCGCCACGACGCACTTGCGCGAGCCCTTCGGTGCCGGCTCAAAGATTCGCGACTGCATCTCCGACGGCAGCGCACCGTACACCGGGAGAATGATCAGCTCTGGCGCTAGAGCACGCTCTTGCAATGCCTTGATGCGCTGGTATAGAACCTCGCACGCGGTGTCGATCTCTTCCTGACCTGTCAGGAACAACAAGATGTCGCCTTCAGGTTCCGATAGATGGATCTGCATCACGCAGAGCAGCGCTGCGTCCAAGTAGTCCAGCTCCGGTTCTTTCGTGTACAGAATCTCGACCGGGAATGTCCGACCCGGAATCGTGAAGATAGGACAGTCGAAAAAGTAGCGCGAAAACTTCTCGGCATCGAGCGTGGCTGACGTGACGATGATCTTCAGATCCCGACGCTTCTTCACCAGCGCCTTGAGGAGACCAAAGAGCACATCCGTGTTGATAGTGCGCTCGTGCGCCTCGTCCAGCATCAGCGCGCTGTACTTGGACAGTGAGTTGTCGGCCAGGTACTCGCGAAGCAGCATACCTTCCGTCATGTACTTGATGACTGTCTCGGGCGACGTGCAGTCTTCGAAGCGCATCGAGTAGCCCACCTCCTGTCCAAGCTCGCAGCCAAATTCTTCAGCCACACGCTTTGCAACCGAAGACGCCGCCACACGGCGCGGCTGAGTACATCCAATGATACCCTTGGAGGTCAACCCCATCTCGGCCATGTACTGCGTCATCTGCGTCGTCTTGCCCGAACCGGTCTCGCCAATCACGACCAGCACTTGGTTCTCTGCAATCGCCTTCATCAATTGTCGTTTCAGCTTGAAAACGGGCAAACTCTCGCGCTGCTCGATGATGGTCTTGTTCGAGACGATACCGTACGACAAGTTCTTGCCAATCGACTTTTGCTTCCACTCGGGCAGCTCAAACGTCGAGCCCATGTTGATTCCGCGAAGTTCCTGTGCAAAATGACGCTCACCAGCATCCGGCATCGGATCCTCCCACGGACGGTTCAGATCTTTCGGGATCGAGTCGATGAGCTGGTTGGCTTGCGTCTGCCGAAGCTCACGACGCTCCTTCGCGAGGTTCGACTGGGTCATGGCGGCGCGCTGCATCGACCCGTCCGGATTCTTCACAATCTTGACAGGGGACAGCTCTCGGCTCGCCTGAGTCTGACCCCGGAGGAACACAGGCTCGTCCTCATTCAGCTCGACCTCGAAATCTTCTTCAGTTGCTTCAAAGTTCATCAAACCGTGATCTTCGTCGAACGTCGGGTAGTCTTCAATAGACAGCACGCCAGAGTTGATGAGCTGGCGAGCTTCCCACCGCTCCGGAGACGACATGCGCTTCACGGAGCGCTGCGGCTTGCTGTCGTCCTCGTCCTGCTGCTGTGAGCTAGCTTGCATGCCTGGCGCTGAAGGGTTGATCCACGAGCGATGGTCACTCGAGCGGTTCTCGAACCGCGCACGCTCGGCGCCGTCGTTCGAGCGCATCGGCATGAGGTCCCGACCCGTGTTCTGGTCCACGTCCTTAATCGACATGGACAGCTTGGCACCAGATATGGAGATGATCTTGACCTTGACACGCTGTCCGCGCCGCATCGAGTCCTTCAGGTTCGCCACGCGCTGCGATGACACATTCGAAATGTGCACCAGCCCTTCTTTCCGCTCGCGCGCGAATGCGTCCAGCTCGACGAAGACGCCGAAGTCCATAATCTTGGTCACGCGGCCGTCGTAGATGCCGTACAACTCCACTTCACGCGGAGACCGGTCATCACGACGGCCGCCACCACGACCAAACTCATCGCGGTCATCGTCGCGTCTCGACGAGGGGCGGTGACCCCCATATCGATTGTCAGATCCACGTCGATCACTGCGTCGACCCTCGGATCTGGAGCGAGATCGACGTCTGCGGTCCCGATCCCGATCGCGATCCCGGTCGCGACGGCCGCTGTCCCGGCGCTCCATCGACCTTGAGGGTGACCGTCTACGTCTGTGGCTTTCCTCTCGTCGGTCAGACTTGCGAGGCGACTCGTGACCCCCGCGTGGTTTCTTGGAGTCCGCGTCGCCAGCGTCGTCGGCAGCGTCGGCGCCAGCAATGTCGGAGATCGTCAGCTGTTCGTGCTCCCCAATCTCGTACTTCTTCTTCTTACTCGACGACGCCGACGCCTTCCCGGCCTTCCCGCCCGGACCGGGCTTGTGCGGCGCCATGGTGATAACAACACGGTAGAGGTTCTCGGCCAGAGCCGAGGGCAACGGCAGATCGTTGGACTTGATCTCGCCTAGGAAGGCGGCGCAGCTCGTGCTCGAGCGCACCATGTCAATCACGAACTCGGCCAGCGTCTTGTCGCTCATACCCAGGTGGTTCTCCAGCTCCGTGCACACCTTGGAGACCAGGCTGAGCTCCTGCAGCTTCTCCATGGTCGCCGGTCGAGTCCTCCCTCCGCGCTGCTGCTTGGCTGGGTTGGTGTCCGCCCGCTCTCGTTTCCGCTGGAAACGCTCGCAAGGACCCACATGTCTATCTGGGATGATCCAGATATCGATCTGGAGCGCTCTAGACAAAGTGCGTGTAGGGCGATCCACATTATAACCTAGATTACGATGTGGAGCGTCCCATAATCGGTATACAAAACATCAGTGGCGCCGCGCAAGTTCAACTTGAAAGGATGAGTCCGGCGATTCACGCAGTCAACTCGCGTACCCCGCACAATCACTCTGCGATTGGGCTTGAAAGGCAACAAGCAAGCGGGCAAAAGCGCCTCGGGTCGGATCTCCTCCGACTTGACCAAAGGGCTCACGCGCTCGCTCGCTCGCTCGCTGCTTCGACCGCCCGACGCGAAAAAGGGGCGCCGCACTTGACCTCGACTGTCGGACGGGCGGACACGCACCAGCACCGGCATGGACGCCTCGGCGCTCTTTGGGACGCTGCCGCCGATGGACGCGCAGCCGCACGACTCGCTGCTGCCGCCCGACTTTACGGCGAGCATGGCGCCGCCCTCGGCCACCACGGACGATGACATGGGGTTCCTGAGCGAGGACGCTCCCAGCCGCGGCCGCGCGGGCTCAGCCAGCTCCCCGGCGCCGTCAAACGGGTCGGCGTCGCTCAAGGAGAAGTGGCCGAAGCGGCACGCGTGCGATGTCGCCGACTGTGGCAAGAGCTTCGACTCCAAGTGGGCATTGATCCGGTATAGTTTCGCTGTGGGTGTTGTGAGGGTCGAGGCGAGCACCAAGGGGCTGACAGGGGATGGCGGTTTTGACAGGCATATTCGCGTGCACACGGGGGAGAAGCCGTTCCCGTGCACGTTCCCCAACTGCGACAAATCGTTCGCCGAAAAGTCGGCCATGACGCGGTAAGAGCGACCCACGCCTCTATGTGACCGACGGGGGGACACCACCGGATCTGATGTCGCGCGCTGTGATCGGACAGGCATCTGCAGACCCACTCGCGCGACAAGCCTTTCAAGTGCACGTACGCGGGCTGCACCAAGAGCTTCAAGGGGAAAGACTACCTCGAGTTCCACCTCAAGATCCACGCCGAGGGGAATCCGTACGCGTGCGAGCACCCAACGTGCTCCAAGACGTTCTGCAGCCCCAAGAGTCTCAAGAAGCATATTCGTTTGTGGCACAATCCGGGCGGCAAGAGCACCTCCATGTATGGCACCCTCGCGATCGCATCTCTCCCCCTGAATCGTGACCTAATGACCGTGAAATGTCCATTTCAGGGAGCAACAACTCCGCGAGCGCATCATCAAAATGGCGACGCGGAACAAGGAAAAGACGCGCAAGTTCGAGTCGACGATCCGTAACCTGATGGACGAGAACGAGACGCTGAAGCGGCGACTCGCGGACATGGAGGCCCGGTTGCCGGCGCGCGCTTGACCGCAGCGGGGTACGGACTCGTGTGTACATTGGAAGTGCGTGTTGGTTTGATTATTAGCAGCCCAGAGACGGACGGGCTGCGGTATGAGTCCCCCGAGCGAGTACGTGGTGAATGGAACGGCTCTCATTAATACACCTCGAGCTGTGTCCTTGTGCAGCTCAACACTCATCCGGTCCACTTCAATCCATCTTGAACGGCCTCGTTTCCTAGACCTTTCTGAAGGCACTGGATTCGCAGCCACCTCGTCATTCCGCATTTCGCAGTGTGAAGCCCAAGCTTGTGACAGATCCTCACGCCCAGCAGGAATATGGACGACCTACCTTTCGAGACCCCGATCCTGCTTCGATCGCACCACGGAACCGACTTGGTGAACCCGATCGGCATGGAGATCGCGCGAAGTCGCACGACGACGAACCAGGGCCGCCTCGAATCAATGGTGCTGCGCAAGCTCGACAACGGGGACGTCGCTATCCAGTGCTTTCGGAACCAGCGCTTCCTCGAGGTTGATGCGTCAGGCAACTGCCGGTTTGCGTCCGTGTCGACTCTTGACGAAAAGCACAAGTTCAGTGTCGAGACGCACGCGCTGTCAGGCTCGGAAAATCACCTGTTCTTCGTGTCGAGGCACGTCGGCAAGGTGCTGCAGTCCAAGTCTAGCGGCGACGTTCGATGTGAAAATTACAACCGCCTAACGTGGGAGGCCTGGACGATCCTCGAGCCGCTCGCTGTGCTGGAGCGCAACATGAACGAGCAGCTCAAGGTGAACGCCAAGCTCAACAGTGTCTAAGCCACCGACGCGCGCGCACGACGATCCGTCTCTCTACTCTAGGACCTTCCCCTCCATTTCGTTCTAAGCGAGCAGAAATCAATGCACACGACATGCTCCTGAAAATGCTCACTCTCGGTCTTGCCATTGCTACTGCGAATAAACTAATCCAGGCCGAGCGTCTCTTACTGCATGCCGCGCGGCTTGGGGCCGCCCGCGGCCTTGGCCATAATGATCTGGTCCACGCGCAGCACCGTGATAGCGGCGTCGGCGCCAAGCCGGATGGCCGACCGCTTCGTCTCGAGGTGGTCCAGGATGCCGGCCGCCAGCGCGTCCGGGATCACGTGGCCCTCGTGCTCGCTCTGCCAACACAAAAACCACCATCAGTCACAATTTCTCTCACCACACACTCCAAACTCAATGGATAAACTCACGTCCACGTCCACGCCCGCGCTCAAGTTGCCCGCCGCGTGGGCCGCGTACAGACCCGAGAGCACCTCCGTCGCCATCTGGCCCGAGTTCTCGGCCAGGATGCGCGGCACCACCTCGATCGCGTCGCCGAACTTCTTGATCGCGTACTGGTCGAGTCCGGGCGTGGCCTCGCCGAAGCTCTTGATCTGGCGCGACAGCTCGATCTCCGACGCGCCGGCGCCGGCCACGAAGTGACCGTCCCGGCACACGGCCTTGGCGCAGTTGACGCCGTCATCTGCTCCACACACACAACCAGTAAGCATCCAGTCCATCATAGCAATCAATCGACATTAGGGACGCACCGATGGCGCGCTCAATGTCGTTCAGCACGTTGTCGGTGCTGGCGCGCAGCACGATCGTGGCGAGCTTGGCGTCCTCCTCGTCCTGCTGGAAGATCGTCACCTTCTTGCCGCCGATCTCGCGCACCGTCACGCTGTCGCAGAAGCCCATCTCGTCCGGCGTGGGGGCACCCAGACGCACCAGTGCGTTCGCGTTCACCGCGCGGCACAGGCGGCGCAGCTCCCACTTGGACGTGATCTTCACCGCCAGCAGCTTGTACTTTTCCAAAAAGTGCATCGCCATCTCGCTGATCGAGCCGCCCGAGACGACGACCATCGCGCCAGAGTCGGCGATCGCGCGGATCGCCTCCTCCAGGTGCTTCTCCTCGCTCTTGTTGTAGTTCATGAGCTCGTCCGCGTCCTTGATGAGCACCGTGCTCTTGGCCTCCGTGCCGGAGATCTCGATGCCGCAGCCAAACACCGCCACCTTGGCCTTCAGCGCCTTCTTCACACCGCCCTCGGCGTCGCGCTGCACGATCATGCCCTTGATCACCGTCGAGTCGAGCAGGTTGCCACCCATGATCTTGCACACGCGGATGTTGTCCACGTTGATCGACGGCTTGCGCGGCGCGGACGGGAGCACGTGCAGGCACGCGTCCGCCACGAGCGACGCCAGCAGGTCCTCGTACCCGTACTGCTTGGCCGCGAGCGACGTCTTGATCGCCTTGCGCAGCTCGTCGCGGTCGCGGACGTTCGTGATGCCGACCTGCTGCAGCGCGTCCAGCACCGTCATGCACTTGTCGAACGCCTTCTGGTACCCCGTGACGATCTCGCTCGCGTGGAGTCCCATGCGCAGCAGACTCGCCGCCTCCATGAGCAGCTCACCGGCGAGCGCCACGGCGAGACACGTGCCGTCGCCAAAGTCGTTCTCCTGCATCTTGGCGGCCATGACGACCATGCGCGCCGCAGGGTGGATCACGTCCAGCTCCTTGACGATCGTGGCCGTGTCGGACGTCACAAAGATCTTCTCCAGGTGGTTAATCACGAGCTTGTTCATGCCGTTCGGACCCAGCGAGGAGCGCGTGATGGCCGCCAGCTGCTTAACGGCGTCGATGTTCTTGGCCACAGCCTCGTCCACGCCCTCAAAGTGCTTGTGGCCCTCCTTGAGCAGCGACGAGAGGCCGCCGGCCACGTTCAGCCCCATCGACTTGGCCATCTTTTTTGGCTCGATATCCCCCTTGAGCGTCGCGTGCGGAAATCTTTGGATGGCGAGGCGACCACACAAAGCGACAGGAACGACATTTCAGCCAATAAAAACGGATGCATTTGGTTTTAGCCAATCACGCACTAGATTGACTATCGGGAGGAAGCACCGTCCGAATATGAACAAAGCGAGGAATGAGGGGGGGGGGAACGACTCTACACGCTGGTACCCGCGGATGGACGCGCCGACGCGAGGATGGCCTTGTCGCGGAAGCCGTTGGCGATCGCCTCGCCCAGAGACACGAAGAAGAGCAGCATGAGCTCGAGCGGCGAGTTGTTGCGCGGCGCCACGCCGTTCGCCAGCATGCGCAGCAGGAAGCCGTTCCAGGTGGTCGTGATGGAGTACTGGCCGGCCCACAGACCGTTCACGAGCGTCTGCACCTCGCGGTCGAACCTGCCACACCGCACGCGACAGCAGGATTAGTATTTGCACCTGCTGTACGAGTTAGTGAAGTGCCACACGCAGCCGTACTGCTTCTCAGCGGCGGCAGAAGTGGTCTCGTCGAACGTCGCGTACCCTGAGCGCATCCACCAAAGACGACATCAGCACGCATCACGATCGCCATGAAAGTGCGCTTTGATCTTACCAGTCGCCACGACGTCGCCAGGGACGGGGGTGCTGATCATTCAGAGCCACACAGTGCCGTCAGATAAAGTCACTCGTCACTCATTCCCGATCCATTCCATCCATACCTAGGCTCCACAGCCGTCGAGCTCACGTCGTTCAGCAGGTTGAAGCGGAACGAGCCGGGGTAGAACACGCTGACCGAGATCTTGTACAGCCTCAGCTCGTTCCTGCCATGTCACATTATAAATCAATACGACTTCAATACCCACAGATTAACAACGCAACCAACACGCACCGCATGGAGTCGGCGAGACCGCGCACCGCGCTCTTGGAGCCGCTGTAGCTGCTCGCGCCGGCGGCGGACGCCAGGCTCTCGACGTCGCTCACCAGCACCACGCGGCCGCGCACCTGCTTCTCCACCATGGCCGGCACCGCCGTCTTGAGCAGCACCACGGCCGTCATGTAGTTGACGTCCATGTGGCGCCGCAGCGTCGCCACCTCTTGCTCCCACGCGACGCCAGGAGCACTCGACCGCGCCGCGTGCACGAGGTGGTCAGTCACGCGGCCGTGGAACGCGTTGGCCGCGTCCACCGCGCGCTGCATCTGCTCGACGTCCGTGGCGTCCGCCTCGGCCACAAGCACCGCGTCCTCGTCCACCTTCGCGTCCTTGAGGATCTCGAGTCGCGCGAGGTCCAGCGCCTCCTTCGAGTCGCCCACGAGCGTCAGCTTGGCCCCTTCACGAGCATATTTCTTGGCGATGGCGAGTCCCAGGCCGTGCGTGGCGCCTGCAGTTCAGCGTGAGGATCCATAGAGCAGAGACAAGCACAGAAGGCACAAAGGCGAGGACTCAGTACCGGTGAGAAGGACGTGGAGGCCACGCACTTTGAAGCCCGGCGCCGTCACCAGCGTCCACAGCAGCGAGAGCACGCAGAC
Organism: Phytopythium vexans; assembly: GCA_003413675.1. NCBI lineage: Eukaryota > Oomycota > Peronosporomycetes > Pythiales > Pythiaceae > Phytopythium > Phytopythium vexans. Next base: position 696,732 of record QLOC01000005.1, read on the forward strand.
GCCGACGAGCACGATGGGGGCGATCCAGCCAAGCGCCATGGCTGCCGGAGCTTCACGAGCCGCAATGTGGGTGTGTGAGTGTGGGGCTGCGCCGACGATGGCAGTGGGTGTCGCGGGATCGCGAGGCCACACAGAGCGCCGGTGCAGTCACTTGGGGTGAGACCAGGCTTGGTGAGGATGGGGTGGGACGGGCTGTATGGGTGCAACTTAGGCTTACGGTCGCCAGCATAATCGAAAAAATGTTCGAATGGATGCCCGAATTGGGTGGTAAAGCGAATTGCGCGAATCATTCTGAATGATCAGAGTAGTAGTCGAAATTCTGAGTATCTACTACTTTGAGTGATACAGATGCATACTTTGAGCCAGCAAATGCTACACCATCTTCCGAGTATCATGAGTCGTTCACACTACAGTCTATCCTCCGTTTTTCGCGTCTAATTTTATTATATAACCTCACATATATTATGCATTCAATTATACAGTATATAATAGATAGGTTCAAATAACCTTAAAATAATTTATTACTCTGCATTTATGATCGGTACCACTCTCGCGAAAAACGGAGGATACTCTGTACACTTTTGATGCATGCCATCGATGAGTGCTTTGCCACCAACAACCCAAATGGTGAATGATGAAGCTCACCATGGGTTCATGGCGCCAAGTACAGAGAGACCACAGCCATAAGGATGCATGAACCCACGAGGCTGAAGATCTTGGGTAATTACGATCACCTTTGGGCAATCGGATCGATGGGTTGGAGATCTCGGCGAGCAACGTTCCGCGCACGCTCCCGCCTGCCCGACCCCCGACCCGACCCCCGATTGAAACGCTCGCTGTCAGCCAAGCGAGAAGATCGGTTTCGCAAGCCTCACCTTCAACAAAACCGTCTGAGACCGGCCAATGCCACGCGCGGCGCGTCAAAGACCACGTCATCTTATTCACAGGTTGCACCCCACACTTCGATCGTGTGGAGCTCGCTCCGCAATGTATTCCGTCGACCGGGTCGGCCGATCTACACAGACACTCCTAGCAAAATAAACCCCAAAAGAAGCGGGGCCGACCCGCAGGTTCTCTCTCTCTCTCATAGCACGGCAGCAGCGTCCAAGCCGCCAATGTCGCGAGAACAGTCCGACAAGAAGTTGAGCCCCCACTCGCCCTCCCACCAAACAGTCCCCGCTCAACGATGACTCAGCGCCGCGCCGCCATATAAACACTCCGCCCGTCCGCTCCCGTCGCCACTCGAAAGGCCTTCGTCAGCCTTGAGCTCGTCGCGATCCGCGTCTATTTAGAAATCCTCCGAGCGAGGCTTGGGGATGGCGCGCGGCTTGGGCACAGCCTCACGCTGCTGCGGCGGCGCAGGCGACTGGGCCGGAGCAGGAGCAGCCGGCTTCGGCGCGGCAGGAGCAGCCGGCTTCGGCGAGGCCGTCGGCTTGCCCGGGCTCGCGGCGCGCGGGTTCGGCGACGGAGCGCGAGCAGCCGGCTTCGGAGACGGCGCACGAGCAGTCGGCTTCGGCGACGGCGCGCGGCCGCTGCCGTTCGAAGGCTTCGGCGACGGCGACCGGCTGCTGCCGTTCAGGAAGCTGCCGTTGTCCGAGTCGGGCGTCTGGCGACCGCCCTTGCCCGTGCTGCGGATCGCCTTCGCCTCCTCCTGGTCGATGAACCGGATCGAGTTCAGCACGTACTCCTTGTCCGTCTTCATCTTCTTCAGGTGCGTGTTCACCGAGTCCTCCTCGGCGTGCGCGTGCTCGATCGTCGCCGCGATCGCCTTCAGCAGACCGGCGTCGATCTCGGCAATGTTCTTCTTGAACTTGAGCAGCTCCACGATCCACTGCTCCGACGGGTGCACGCCCTCGCTCATCGAGCCGCCGCTGTTCGAGCCGCCCTTGTTCGACGACGCCGACGACTGGCCGCGCACCATCTTCTTCTGGATGTCCTTGAGAGCAGGGATGCGCTCCAGCGTGTCCTCCTCCCAGTTGATCTCCTTGCCCTTCACCTTCAGGCTCTCGATCTGCTTGCGCTCCTTGCGGCTCGCGTCCAGCCACCGCTCCTGGCGCTTAATGTCGCGGTCGATCGCGGCCTTCAGCCACTCGAACACGTCGCGCACCTCCTTGAAGTCGGCGTCGATCTTGAACTTCTTGGCGAACTCGGCGCACGCCTTGCGGTCGTAGTAGTTGCGAGCCTTGATGAGACGCTTGGCAGCCTCGAGCTCGGCGTCGCGCGGCACCACCGGCTTCTCGCGCTCGTTGCGCTTGCTCTTGACCTTGTCGAGCTCCACCGGGTACTTGGCGTGCTCCGACTGCATCTGCTTGTAGCTGTCCAGCAGCGCACGCGCGCGCTGCTCGATCAGGTCCGCCTCCGAGCGCCGCACCTGCGCCTCCTTGGACAGCGACGTCTTCTCCGTCGAGCACAGAGCCGACTCCTCGCTCTCCATGCGCTCCATGAACGCCGTGATCGAGTCCACCTCGCCCTCGAGCTGCGTCGACGCGTGCTGGAGCGACTCCTCCTCCTCCAGCAGGCGGTTCGTCAGCATCTCGAACGCCTCGCCCAGCTGCTGCAGCAGCGCGCGGATCTGCGAGGTCATCATCATGTCCTCGTCCTTCTCCTGCGGCTTCTCCAGAGCGTACACGTCCTCGACCTGAGCCCAGATCTCGCGCTTCTCGCCCTTGTCCTTGGCGAACTTGCGGCTCGTCGCCAGCTCCTTGACCACGCCCTTCATGTCGACGTCGTCGTCCTTCTGCAGGCGCGACGCCTCCTTCAGGTCCTCGCCGCGCTCCGAGCGACCGGCCTCGAGCAACTTGGCGTCCTTCTTGCTCGCGTCGCCAGTGTACCCCGTCACGTACTGGTACCAGTTCTCCGACGACTTGAGCATCTCCACCTTGTGCTCGCCGTTCAGGATGCGCTGCTTCTGGCGCATGATGCGCTCCTCCTGCTCGATCACGCGGTGCGTGAAGTGCTGCACCAGCTTCTGCAGGTCCGCGGCGCGCACCGCCTGCTTCACCAGGCGGTCCGCCTCCACCTTCTTGCGGTTCGAGTGCGAGTGGAGCGCGTCCAGCACCCAGTTGCCGGCGTTGTTCATGATCTCCGTGATCATCGCCTTCTTCTCCTCGCGCTTCGTCTCCTCGTCCGCGAGCAGCTTTGTCTCCACGTCCACGATCGAGTTGAACTCCACGATGAGCTTGTCCTCGCTCGCCGCGTCCTTGACCTCCTGCTCGAGCTTGGCGATGTGCTCCTTCATGCGCTGCAGCAGCGACGTGCACAGCTGGTTCTCCGTCTCGAGCTGCGCGGCCTGGTCGTCCAGCTCCTTCTGGAACTGCGCACGGCGGCGGCGCACCTCGTTCATGAACTCGTCGCGCTCGTCCACCTCGGCGTCGCCGCCCTCCTGCGACGTGCGCTTGTTGCTGTCCTTCACAGCCTGCAGCTCCTCGGCGCGCACCTTCATGTCGGCCTCCAGACGAGCGACGTACTCGGGCGTGATCAGCAGCGCGTTGCGCGCCTCCTCCAGAGCGTTCTTCGAGTCCTCGCGGTGCTCGTCGAACAGCTTCACGTCCTTCTTGCGCTCGTCCGTGAGCGCCGCGCGCTTGAACAAAAGCATGCGCTGCGACTTGGTCTGGCGCGCCAGCTGGTCCGTGAAGATCTCCGTGCGCTTCTTGCCGCGGCCGATGCGCGCCTGGTGCTCCGCGAGACGCGCCTTGGTCGTCGTGTCGCGGTCCGACTGCACGGGACGCCACTCCGACTCGTACTCGTCGTCGAGCTGCTGGTGGCGCGTGCGCCGCTGCGCGATCGACTTGGTGCGCGACACGATCTCCGTCTTGAGCACCAGCAGGTCCGCCTCGATCACCTTCTTCTTCTTCTCGCGGGCCTCCTTCTCCAGGCGCACGTACTCGTGCTCCTGCTTGTAGCGCACGTCCTCGTCGCGGCACATCTCGTCCTCCTTCTTCATGTTGGCGCGCGTGGCCGTCCAGTGCTCGCGCTCCTTGGCGAGCTTCATCCACTCATCGTCCACGGCGTTGCCCTCCTCCTCGAGGAAGCCCGGCTCCTTCTCCTGCATCTTGACGAGCTGCGCGTGCAGGTCCACCAGGTCACGCGGCACGGCCCCCATGTCCTGCTTCTCGAGCGCCGAGTGGTAGATACCGTACGACTGCACAATGAAGTCGTTGGCGATGTCCTTTGACACGGCCGGGTTGTGCGCCTCCGACCAGTTCGCGCGGTGCTTGGACCACTGCGCCATGTCGTTGTTCCACTGGGTCGTGTCCGCCTGGAACGCGTCCTTGGACTTGGTGAACTCGACCTTCTCCTTGATGCGGGTCTCCTCCTCCGTCTTGCGCACCGACTCGTCCCGCACCGTGTCGAAGAACAGGATGTGGGTCGTGTTCGACTGCTTCGTGTACCGGTCCTTCTCGCGGTCCATGCGCTCCGTCTGCGACTCCTTGCGCGCGTCCAGAGCCTTGCCACGGGTCGTGGCCTGCTCGCGACGCACGTTCTGCGCGGCGTCACGCTTCTTCTGCGACTCGAAGCGCGCCGACTGCTCGGCGATGCGGGTCGTGTGCGCCTTCTGGCGGGTGATCAGGTCGTTCACCTTGCCGCGGAGCTGCGCCTTCTCGAACTCGAGCCGCAGCGCCGTGATGATGTCATTGTACTTGTCAGAGTCGTACAGGTTCTTCTTGCCCGACTTCTGGAACTTGCGCAGCTCGTCCACGGGCAGCGCCAGGAACGCCTTGAGGCAGTCCGCGTCGCGCAGCAAAGGATGCAGCAGGCAGCCGTACAGGAACGTCTGCAGCTGCTTCTCGCGCTCGCCGCGGGACGCGCGCCGGTCCGGGAAGAACGGCAGCGCCTTGGCGTTCGTGTACCCGCCGAACGCGGCCTGCAGCCACTCAAAGTCGGCCAGCGTGCGCGGCTCGTCGATCGCGTACTCGTTGGCGACCGCGCGGTCCGAGTCGCCCAGCGCGTAATGCGCCGCGTGGACGGCCTCGGCGTTCGGCTCGCAGTACGTGCGCACGCGGTACGCCTCGCTCGTCGGGTCCGTGGACGCCGAGCCCGAGTTGGTCGCCTTGACGTCCACGAGGATGTCGAGCTTGGTGAGATACTCGAAGCCTGCGGGCGGGGGCGTCACCGGGTCCATCACCGGCTTGATGAACTTGGGCGGGTTGTCCATACAGGCCTGACAATGGCGCACGGGCGTCGGGAACCCGAGCTCCGGGATCGACTTGGACCCTTCCGAGCACTGGTTACACACCGAGCGGGTGCAGCGACGGCAGTGATGCTGTCTGCGACCGAGCTTGAACGGACGGAAGCACACCTGGCACTCGGTCTGGTCCGACCGCGCCGTGTCGACGACGAACTGCGCCGGGTGGTCCCTCGCGGCGTGGTCGCTCGCGAGCGAGTCGCGCACCTGCTGCTCCGAGTCGTGTCTGAGGCGAGCGGCCGGGTCCTGCAGCGTGCGGTAGGCGTCGTTGATCTTGTCGAGCTGGTCGGCGTCCGCCGTCTTGGCGGCGTCGTCGCGCTTGGCCTTGTACTGGCGCGCGATCTCCTCGGGGGTCGCGTCCTTGGTCACGCCGAGCAGGTCGTAGTGCGAGTCGTTGTCCGACCGCGAGCGCGCGGCCGATCCCTTGCGCTGTGCGAACACATCCGCGGGGGTCGTGATGGCCTTCATCTGCAGTGCCGTGATGCAGTTGCGGCAGCACCGCTGCTGCTGCGCGCCGTATCCAAAGGACGACGGGATCTGCATCTTGTGCTGCACGCACTGCCTGCAGAACAGCAGGCCGCACACGCGGCAATGGTGACGACGCGCGCGGAAGCCGAACGGCGTCTTGCAGTCCATACATTCCGAGGAAAAGTCATCCGGTACCCACAACTTCTCGAGACCTGCCACGTCAGCGGGGGCCGCGTCGAGTGACGAACGTGAACCCATCCGACCTTCCGAGGCCGCGCGGCCAGGGTTCGGGGACGGGGACGCACGAGAGTGATTGTTCACGGGAGTGCTGGCGGCCGTGGGGAGTGGGGACGGACGGGGTCCTGCGGCCGTGGGGGGCTTGGCGGCTGGCTTGGGCGTCGCTGCGGGCTTGGCCGCGGCCTTGGCCGGTGGCGCTGGGGATGGCGCGGCCGCGGGAGCCTTGGCCGGCGTGAATGGCTTGGCTGCCGGCTTGGCCGGCACGGGCTTGGCCGCGGCCGGGGCCGGGGACGGCGCAGCGGCCTTGGGGGCGGCCTTGGCGGGGGGGGCGGGGGACGGGGCGGCCGGGGCGGCCGACTTGGTCGGAGCGGGGGACGGGGCGGGGGCCGCCTCGGGTTTCTTGGGGGCCGGGGGGGCCGGGGCCGGTGCGGCCGCGGCCTTCTTCTGGCCGGCGATCGAGAGGCTCACCTTGGTGCCGCAGTAGATGCAGAAGGCGTCGGACTCGGCCACATCACGGCCGCACTTGATGCACGAGAGCACGGCGTTGTTGCTGGCGGGGGCCCCCGCGGGGGCCGCGACCTTCTCAGCTCCGCCCGCCATACTGATCCGCGCGACTGAGGGGGGGACGCGGAGAGAATGCGGGGCGACCGAGGCAAGTGGAGTTGTGGGGGCCCCCCTCCCCCCGCGGGGGCCCCCCCCCCCCCAACGAGGACAGGGGACGACAGCCTCGACCGAGAGGGAGCGGACGACGAGCGGACGGTGCGGGGGGAAAGACGACGGCCGTGGCGCGCGGCGGACGGCAACCCACAAACCTACGCGCGTGGTCTGGTCGTCGGGCTACTGCGGGTCAGAGTGCAGGTCGTGTTGCTGATTCGGGGTGGCGGATAGACACTCCCACCGATAGAGACAAATGGAAAAGAGGCGACCTTCCACCCGCATTCAGCAACCGAAAAGAGGATCAAGGAAAGCCAGCCGGCCGACTCGCGTTCCCGGCGCTTGCCCGCCGAGGGGGAGATACCCCTACCCGCGGCCCTAATCGCCGAGATACGGGGACAGAGCCGGTCCACTACTCAACGTGCGGTAGCATAGTTTCACCAAGACTAAGTGGCTAAAACTAGGTCTCAACTACCGTAATCTGAAGATTCAGGCGTGGTAATCCACCGCAATCATCACATCATCACACCATCATGACAGTATCTGAGTCAGTATAATTAAACACATGAGATAAGATAATTAAAGGGTATGAACCGCGTAACCATCCGACTGGAGTCAGATGCGTCGGTTACCGCAAGCGTTACGGGGGGCCACAACCTGACAGAAACTTGTCAAGACCGCAGCCGGCCGCGCGAGCGACAGCCCAACTGAGCCTCGCTCCTCGCGGCTTTGCCCCACGCCACCGGCCGCATTCCGTGGCTCCGAATCAGCTCGGCGGCCGCGCCGCCAGCCTCCCGTGGAAGTTCCGCAGAGCTGCTACGTCCAGCGCCGCGCTCTGCCCCGCGTCCGCCGCCGTTCGCTGCGTGTTTTCGGCGGCGCGGCCCGCGTCACGTGCCGTTGGCCGGCCGTACCGTAAGTGGGCCGACTCGTACCACCCTGGCGAGCGGCCAGCGTTACTCACGCCGCATCGTCACGTTGCCACGCACGCCCTATCCCCGCTCGATGGGATCGGCCAGAGCCTAAAATCTCGCCAATGCAGTTTCCACACTTGCGATTTGTATACTCGCTCTCTATCTCTCCACTAAAAAAGCAACCTCTCCACCGTTACAGTACTCCACCGTTACAGTGCTCGATCCCCAGCTGGCCTCGCTGCGCCAAAGAAAAGTCCGCGAACAGTCTCTTCCACGCGGCCATGCACTCGGGGAGAGGAGGGGGATGCGCACGCAACAAGTCCCAAGTGATGCCGGGGACGTGCGCAACCCTACCCCGTGTGAAGGATCTCTCTTGCGGCGCCAACATGGGTTCACCCTTTCTTTGCTGAAGCCGGCGACCCGCCAATCGTCCACAAGTCCGCTCGGATCGCGCGGATGATCCGCCAGCACGCCACGCCACGCCACGCCATGCTGCGGTCGCGCGACGCCCTCGAGACAGTCGCGGCCGACGAGGGCGGACCTTCCGTCCGTCCGTCCGCTCGACCGTCCGTCCGCCCTCGCCGGCAACGCGACGACGGTCTCCGCTGGCTGTCGAGCCTGTGGCTGAGGCTGAGGCTCGAGATGCAACGGCTACAGCCCGCCGTCCGTCGACTCGGCCGCGCGGACGCCGTCCTCGCCGCTTTTGCCGACCGGCGGCCGCGGCCGCAGCGGCGGCGTCGGCCGCGTCGCTCGTCCCTGCGGATCCACAGCAGCAGTTGAAGCAGCAACGTCAGCCAAATAAGAACCAAGGTCTCCGTTAACAAGCAGGTGTCAAGATGTGGATGCACAACATACCGGGGACGAACCGCGCGCCTTGACGTTGTGCGAGACGGCCGAGAAGGAGGAAGGCGGCGCTGCGTACGAGCCCGGGCCGGGCGGCACGTCGCCCGTGCGCAGCAGCACGGTCTCGTGCCCGTCAGCCTTGCGCACGGCCCCCGCGAGCCACGAGCTGCGGCTGCTCGGGTTGGCGTGCGGGTCGCGCGCGTCCCGCGGACTCGCCGGCGGCCGCCTGGTCGGCGACGGCGACGGCGCCAGCCTCCCGCCGGGACACTCGGGCGTCGCCGGTGCGTAGATGGGGCCGGGCGAGAACTCGCCCATGTTCTCTCGCGTGTGCCGCGCCGACACGAACTGCACGCGCGTGTTCTGCCGCGGCGTCCGCGGTGCTCCGGCCTCCTGCCGCGCGCCGAACCGGTGCTCGTTGCCGAACACCGAGCCAGAGTTCCGCCCGCCGCCGAACGTGGACCCCGGTGGCGACTTGACGCCGCTGCTGTTGCTGCCGTCGGGCGGTATCGAAGCCGCGGGCTTGGGCGGCTCGCGAGGCGGCGACGACGGCATGACGAGCACGCCGTTGCGATTCATGGCCGAGAGCCAGGACTCGCGGTGGCCGCGCTGCGGCGTGTCGACGCTCGGCAGGCGGCTGCTGTCGTTGTTACGGTCTCGAGGCGAGTGCGGTGGAGCGAACGAGTAGCGAGGCGCTCCGCCGCGACCGAGCGGCGCGTCGACGTTGTACTTGGGGCCAGGACCTTCGGCCGCGATGAGCTCTCGCTGGTGGCCGCGGTCCGTCATGCTGACTGATGGCAAGGGCGTTGTTGGTATGGAGAGAGCGAGAGAGAGAGAGCAAGCAAGAGAGCAAGCGAGAGAGAGCAGACAAGGCCGGACGTACTCTTTTGCGAGAGGAAGCGGCTGGACTTGGGGAACGAGACCTTCGGCGCCTGCTTCTTGATGGCGTCCACGTTGTTGTTGTAGTGGCCTGGCGCGCAGCCTTCATCTGTGGACACCATCGAGGTTAGCGGTGGCGGTCGGTGATGGTTGTGGCTGCTTCCAGGATGAGCTCACCTTTGGAGACGACGGGCATGTGCGGCGAGTTGGGGCCGCCGATCCAGGTCTCGCGCTTTCCCCACTTGCGGTGCTCGTCCACTTGCTTGTAGTCGCCCTTCATGACGACACTCGCCTTGGCGCGCACGTCCGGCCGGCCGTAGATCGGCCCAGGCGACCGTGCTGCACATGCACATCAAGTCAGCTTCAATTTTTATCATCATCATGGCAGGCATTGCAATCAACGTAGAGAGGACGCACCGGACTCATCGGGGAACCGCTCGGACCCGCCGAAGATGGACATCGCGAAGGCGAAACGCGGTCGGCTCCGTCGGACACGGGCCACGGGCCACGGTCGGCTGCAGGTGGTGCGGTGGCTGTCTCGAAAACGCAGGTCGCGAGTCACCCCCTGGTACAGCTTGGCCCTCGAAATAGGCAACGACTTCAATTGCTATTTGCAGCGCACCACGTCACAGATGGCTACATCACCAAAGTTGAAGCAGTTGGAGCAACATTATTATCGCAACGTAACTAGATCGCGCAACTTGGTCATCGTCATTTTCACAGGATGGCGATGCGCATGTGCGGCTCCCGTGGGCCGGCGGCGATGGTCCGCCGTGTGCCTTCCGCCTCCTGTGCGCGGGCGCTCAGCCGCCCGCTGGCTCGTGCTGCCTCGTCTTCAGGCGCAGCACCGCCTCCTCCTCCTCCGTCAGAGTCCACGCCGACGCCCGGCGGCAGCAAGCGCAAGCCGCAGGAGCCGGCGTCGGGCAAACTGTCGACTCCCGTGCAGAACCTGCGCGAGGTGTGGGACGCGCTGGACGTCATGATCGAGGAGGCCGAGAAGAAGGTCGTGAAGAAGTACCGGCCCAACATGTTCGCCGAGTTCAAGCAGCTCAACGACACGGAGGGCAAGGTGAGCAGCAGATACTGGGAGGCTCCTCATCCTTGTCTTCGACTCATTTCGTGGTTGTACAGGTCGCCGTTGGGCCAGAGGAGCTCATTGAGGTCGGCAAGGCCAAGCGCGTGCCGTCGTTGGCGCTGGAGAACCTGGAAGGCGCGGCCGCCGACCTGGAAACGCTCGTGACGGCCGGCAAGGTCTCGCTCGTGCTCACCTCCTTCAAGAACTTTGGGCTCGAAATGCTGCCGGCGTGGCGCGACGCCTTCCGCTCGGCCTTCCCCGCCGGCAAGCGCGACATCGACCGCAAGGTGCAGGTGCTCTCGGTCAACATCATCGAGGACTGGTACATGAAGCTCGTGCAGTCGTCCATCCGCCGCGGTCTGCAGTCGTCCACGCCGCCGGAGCTGCACACCACCACGTACGCGCACTTTGGCCGCTGCGACGACTTCCGCACACCCATGGACCTCAACAACTCGTTCGTGGGCTACGCGCACTTGGTGGACGGCAAGGGCCGCATCCGCTGGATGTAAGTGGCTCGAGGATCTGGCTGGTATGGTGTTGCACATTCTTATCAGGTGATGGTGTGGTGTCCAGTGCTGGCGGACCGGTGACTCCCGAGGAGACACAGCGGCTCATCAAGGTGACCAAGGAGTTGCTGAAGCAGGGCGAGCAAGGCTCAGCGCGACGATGAGCACGGTCAGCAGTGTCGGGTGGGAGGGAAGATCTGTATTCGACCGCGCGGACCAATAGAGAGTGATTTCAATCCGAATCAACGCTAGTCGTCCAGTGGGATGATGACGGCACTGGCTAACCGAGTGGCATGCGGTGCCGCATGCTGGTGCGCTGGGTCGTCGATGGTCACCTTGACGGCGTCGAGGTCGACGTTGCATTTGCACATTGGACACAGCTAGGGGGAGAGCGAAGAGTCAGCCATGCAGTCCAGACGCTTTCAAGACTGGGATATCCACATACCGTGTTGCGCCGCAGCCATTCGTCGATGCACGGCACGTGGAAAATGTGCTTGCACGGCAGGTTGCGAATCTCGTCGCCATCTTCGAAGTCGATCTGCAGCACCAACGCATACATCCATCAGCCGCAATTCACTCAAGCAAGGTCACGTCCTCAATGACCGAACGCACCAGGCAGATCGGGCAGACGTCCTCGGTGCTGCGGTCGCAGCCACCAGACTCAGCAGTCGGCTGAGCCTCGAGTGCGCCGCTATCTGTGCCGGCAGCCGGCTTGCGGTATTTTGTGATCTCGAGCTGCTCCAGCCGCTCCTTGGTGACGCCGCGCACCACTCGAGCGCCTCGCATCCGCATCGCCTCCATCTACAGGGAGCACATACAACGGTGAGTCTCGAGCGACGCCCACAGCTCAGACACCGACGAACGTACATTTTGGCGATCCAACCGCCGCCACCGCACCACCAGCACCACCAGCGCCAGGATGATGGCCAAGATGAAGCAGCCGAGCACGTACACGAGCGTCTCGACATTCATCGGGAGCCGCGCCGTCAACGGAACCTTGGTCGCAGCGTTCGTTGTGTTGAAGACCCACAGGTCGCCGCGCGGACTCTGGTAGCTGCCGCCGAACACCACCATGCAGCTCTTCCACAGCACAGCGCGGTGGCTGTAGCGCAAAGGCGGCGTCGCCGAGGTGACGACACCGTACTCGACATCCATGGACGCCGTCGACGGACTCGATGTTGCCGAAGCGCCTTCGACGCTGACTTTGCCGCGCACGACGTCGTCAAACACGAACCCGCTCGTCCCCTGCGGCGGCTTGTAGTATCCGCCAAAGAACCACATGCTGTCCTCGATCGTCACCACCGAGGTGTATGCGCGCTGGACCTGCGCGGAAGGCTTGATCGCGATCCACTTGGAGGAGGTGAAGTCGAACAGCCACATGTCGTCGAGCACGCTCCAGCTCGACCGCTGCAAATGGCGTCCGCTGAACACGAGCAGATAGGATGCACCACCAAGCTCGATCATCGAGACCGAGTGCGAGAACCGAGACGGCGGGACGCTGGAGCCCTCGGCCGGCGTTACTTTCGTCCATGTGCAGTCGCTGAGGTTGTACGTCCAGAGGTCGTTGTGGTCGACTGGCGCGTTGACGCCCATGCTGTCATACGAGATGCCGCCGAACACAATGAGCTGGTTGTTGAACACGGCAAGTCCGGCCTCCGACCGTGGCTCCGGTGCGTCTGTCGTTACTCCTTGATCTTTGACCCACTCAGTACTGTTGTCTGGCTGTCCTGTCAACGACAGTCTCCAGACATCGTTGTACTGCTGGACTGGGATGGTCGTGGTCCCCGTGGACGTAGCTACGGGCGAACTGGTTGCTGCCGAGATGGAGACGCCGCCAAAGATGACGAATTCGCCAACACTGTCGTTCGAGTGCAGAGCTCCAGAGAGATGGAAACGCGTTCCGGGACCGGCACTGGCGTTGGCGCTCGCGACGCTGGACCACGTCTGATTCTCGAGATCGAAAGCCCACGTGTCGGCAAACTCTTGGTCGTCACCCTGCCTGTCGATGCCAATCCCGCCGTACACATACACGTGGTCTGCGAACGCCACCATCGCGTGGGCGGCGCGACGAGCCGGCTGGGCTGTCGCGGCCGCCATACTCGGGTCCCATCGCTGCGTCCATTGTGCATGGACGCCGGCGCAGAAGGCAGTGGCAAGCCACGACCACCCGAGTACTCGCTGCATTTCGAGAGAGGAGCGTGAACTCTGGATCTCGCCGTGACCAGTTGCAGCCTAGACGCTGACGGCGGGATCCAACCTCTCTCGAGCAGCTCGAGTAATGGCGGCATTGCTCGTCGTGTTTGTCGAGCTCTCGAGGCAGCCATTTGCCTATTTCTGGGAGTATGAACGTATCTTCGCCTTGGTCTGAGAACTCCGCCTCTATTTCAAGCGTCACGAGACCAAACACGAGCTGAAGTTTGTTCCTGCTCCACCTCAGTCTCAAAATAGTTGCTCGACTACCGGTAGCCAGCAACGTGTCGAACTCGCTCTTGCTCAATGTTCGGTGGTCGATTGCGACCCGCTGGCTAACATCCGACACGACCGAGTCCTGTATGCTCGTTGATAAAATCACAACCGTATCCCTTGACTCACAATTTTGGTGGGATTCATTTGTTTGCCGCCACACCACGGCCGAGTCCTGAATGTTCGTTGATAAAATCACAACCGCATCCCTTGACTCATAATTTTGGTGGGATTCATTTGTTTGCCGCCATACCACGGCTGCATTGTGTTTGTCAAGACAGCGCAGGGCTGTAGTCCTCTGAGGTCAATCGGTCGATCTCAGCCTGGACGACCTTGGCCTGTGCGTCTTCTGCAGCGGCCTGCAGCGATGCCAGTTCCGAGACCATCATGCTCGGCGGTCCGCTACTGCGTATGCTGCTGGCACCTTCCTCGATTGCATGGGTGACTCTCAATGGCGGAAGTGTCGACTCTTTGCGAGCAGCGCCGGATGCGTCGACTTGGTCCGATTCCGTGAGCTGTTCGCCAGTGTTGCTTGTGCTGTCATGGACGTTGTCGATGAACTGAGCAGTCATTCATCGCAAATGTCAGTGAGTGTCAAGTCAAGAGCGCGTGTGTCCCATCACATGGCCAGTCGTACGCACCTGAAGCAATCGATCTTTAAACTGGACTTCTGCCTCATTCAGCGACGGAAATGCCCAGTCGCCAAGTTCGTGCCGCTTTCTCAGTAGATCGATGAAGTCGTCTTGCGACAAGCAGCTCCGAGAGATCAGAGCCGACCACTTCCGAACACAAGGAGACAGAATTCGTCAGTCAAGGGAGATGATTCGCCTCGTCACCCACAGTGTGGACATACGTACATCGAGCTGAACCTCGCCAAGCTTTCGTAGCTCGATCTCCTGGAAGAGCGAGTGCGCTTGCCACATTATATCTGAGCTCTGCTCGGGTGAAACAACAAATCAGGTAAGTCATTCATGAGAGATGACCGAGTCGACTGCCACTGAAAAAAGTTGACGCACCGTCTCGAAGAGGACACTCGGCGTTAGGAGCGAGGATGCATCCAGTGCACTGTATACACTGCTGGCGTGAAACTCTAGCTCTGAGGTCGGGTCATAATCTGAACTATCGGCGGGAACAGACTCCAGTTTCTTCTTCACTAAATCCAGAATCGTATCGCCTGGTCCGAAACGAACAGCTAGGTGCTCGAGCATTCGGAGGGATAGCTGCCGAATTCGACTGATAGCTGAGTCACAAAATATAGACAAGAGTGTCAGCTTTGCAATCATCCGCCCATTCCACAGTCAGCGAGCAAGTAAAAGGCGTCTTACCTGAGGTGGACTTTTTCAATTCGGGTGTTCGCGACGATACCATCCGATCCAATAATCGTACCAGCTTGTGGACTCCACAGACTAGGTAGAGGACATCCATTTTCCATTGCACACCTCGTGCTCGCGAGACATCCATGACCATATACGCCTCTGCCACGCTCGCAAACACATCGAGGAACATCGTGGCCAGGATCTTGTGCAGCTTTTCGTGAATGCCAAGGTTGCGCTCGTGCCGACTCAAAATTGGGTTGTCCACATGCTCCAGAAGCACTTGAAAGCGGAATATAAACCCCTGTATGGCATACGTGCATCTCGAGTTGCCGAACCACGGTCGGCTTGCTGTCCACACTTGCTCGAAGACTCCAGGCAAAACTTGGCTAATGCATTCGTGGAAGAAGGTGCGGTGAATGTAGTGGGATAGCGCTTCAATCGTCTCCAAGATCTCGGTTTCCATGCGCTCGAACGTTCGATCGACCCATTTATAGTGGATTGCATTCGTGTCGACAACCCGGAGTCTTCTTTGACGCGGAATTGTGTCAAGCTCGTAGCGACAAATCCTCCAGACATGGAGAAGGCGGTACGCGTTGGCATACTCTGCTAGCACTCGTTCCACCGATAGGAGCGCTCCTCCATGCAGTCGCTCGTTGGAGCTGCGCCGAATCTTTGATATCTTCTCGACCAAGACTTGCACGAAAGCCCGGCTGATGGCGACACTGTGAGCTTGCATGCAAGAGCCTATCACCTCGGTCTCTTCGAGCAAGTGATGGGAAAGCTTCTCGAACGGTGATATGCGAGGTTCAACTGCATATCTCTGGGATGGACTGATGCTGAAACTTCCAGACAGCAGTGACTCCACCGACTGAAGCACATACCTCCCATTAGCATTAAACACGCCAACAGTTGGTCCTTTCTTCCGTGCTTCGTCGCGAGAAGGAGATCCAGGTGCTGGGACTGGAAGATGAGCACTACTAGGGCCGGTCCCGTTCGAAGCCTGTGTGGTATCAAGCATCGACCTCATCCCTGAAGACCGCCCGAATGATGAGCGGCGAGGTATCAGAGAGGCACCCAGTGTGCGGCGCTCAGAATACAGATCGTCGTGCTGGAGCATGGAGCGGAAGTATCGCGAGAAGATGTGTTCACCCTTGCTGATCGACCGCTCCACCAACCCCCAGAGAGAATTACCAATTTTCTGGGCGAGCTCGTCGTTAGGGAAGATCGAGCTGATCTCGACGGCAACTTCGTGCATCACCTCGAGGGTTTCTCGAAAGCGAAGTCCCATGAACGTGCGGAAATCGGGACAAACGGGAACTCCGATAAACTTTAGGTCTCGAACGTTGACCCAATCGTTCAACATCAAGAAATGAGTCCAGGTTTCGATCAGCGGGTAGTGCTCGAGCGATTTCTTCAGCTTCAGCTTGCACTTGCGGTCGTCAAAGTCGGTGATCGTGACTTCCACCCACAGGCTATCCCTGCCGTTGTTAACCAGCACGCGCTGACCCACCCACTTCGCCATCCAACCACTTTTGCCGAATCGCCGTGAGCTTTCCATCTGAGACGAAAGATCAGTGCTGCCGAAAAGCGAGGAATAGATCTGACCATCGAGTGACTCAACTTGACTAGAGATCTTGCGCATTTCGTCATTGTGCAACGTCGACACGGCTCGATCCGTGTTGGAGAAGACAGATTTCTGCCACCAAACACCCACACGACTCGTGTCCGCGACTAGAAGCTTGACGTGCTGTCCAGGAGGAACTGGTGGCAGTAATAAACTAGTGTACCGATCGTCAATTCCAAACAAATGGTCTGGAAAAATGTTCACCTTGGTTCGAAACCTTCGAGGTCGCGCATAATAAGTAGCAAGCGGCTGCAAGGACTCCATAACGGAGGTAGCAGAGGCTTCCGTCACTTCCCGCGACCACTGGTCTGAGTACTGGATCAAATTTTCAACTTGCGCTTCGAGTGGAGGCAACAAATACTGGCTGTAGATATCGGTCAACAACGTTACAAATTTGTCCGCCACATTCTCCTCGACAGTTGCGACTTCGTCTCCGAAAATGGTCGACAGAGTTCCATCCGCGGCAAACAAGCACACCGTGTCGACATCCTTCCGAATCTGCTGCTTGACAAACTCGCTGTGGCGCTTTAGAGCTTGAGTGGACGAGCTGCTT
This sequence comes from Phytopythium vexans, assembly GCA_003413675.1. NCBI lineage: Eukaryota > Oomycota > Peronosporomycetes > Pythiales > Pythiaceae > Phytopythium > Phytopythium vexans. The sequence continues at coordinate 713,443 of QLOC01000005.1, forward strand.
ACTCCAATTGCATTGTTAGCAGCAGCAGCAGCAGGAGCTTCGACACCGTTCATAACAGCAGAACCACCACGTGGTGATGTTGGGACTCGATACGCTGCCGCCACCTCGTCTCGCCGAGCATCTCTATACGCCGCCCACTGATACTCGGCCGGCAGAAAACGAACGTAATGCAAAATCGACTGCAGCGTCAATTTCCGCTGCTGCAACTCCTTCAGAATGGCGACACCGAGCAATTCACCCAGATCGCGAAACATATCTTGGATACGATCAGTCACTTGGTCGTTCAAAGGGTTCTCGTCGCTGACCAGAGGTCTGGGCGACACAGATGTTCGTGGCGAGTTCGTTGGCGTCGCACTTGACGCTATCGATTTCCCTCTTGATCCCTTGCTCAGCTTGCGCAGTAGCTTGGGCTTGTCGTGCATGTCTTCCTCCACCTGTTTCTCCACCACCTCGAACGCGTCCCGTGTGTCGAGGTACAGCTTGGCAGCAGCAAGGCGCCGAGGATTCACCACGCCAGGCAGGTTCACACCGCCCGGCACCAGGATAAGTCGGCGAATCTCCTCCAAGAGCTGCATCACCACGAGCTGGTCCGGCGAGACAGCCTCCTGGCCTGGTTGCTGCTGCAGCGACTCCATCTTGGTCGTCGCCGAAACGAGGAGTTCTGGATTGGCTACTCGTCGGCCGGTCGGTCAGTTTGCAGCATGCTCTTCCTGTCTAAACAGCTCCTGAGGTCTCGCTCGCTCCGAGACTCGTCGCAGCCGAGCAATGCACTGAGAACTCGAGCTGATCAACGAAGCTTCGTCCCGATGCCTCCACACGGCACGACGCTGCGATGCCAGGAGTCTGTTCGCACGGCCAAAAATACGCAACCAAAAAGGTTTCGGTGAGCGAACGAGCGTGGCGAAACGGCAGCTTCTGTGACCAGGCGGGACGCCGCCAGGTCATCACGCACTCGGGGGACGCGGCTTCACACGGTGGTTGCCGCCTGCAGCCATTTTGTCGGTCACTCTCCGCTTGGGAATTGCTGCAAACACTTCAACACTTGCCCATCCTCAACACTATCAAAACACGATGCAATGTCCGTTCAGTGAACCAGAACATGGCTCAATATAGCGAGGTTTTTCAGTGTAGCCAGGTGGCGAGGTTTTGGCTCCACCATGGCGCGATTGTCGGTCGTTCCCCCACGCGGTATAAAATAACGGCAGTTCGGTCGGGCCGGAAGCGCAGCCATGAATGACGGCGGCATTGGGCTCGGACTCGAGCTCGGGCTGGACCACGAGGCGATGGCGGCGCCGCCGGCGGTGGTGGACGCCGACCAGCTGAACGAGGCGATCCGCGGCATCCTCATGGACGCGGACCTCGAGCAGCTTTCGCGGCGCATGGTGCGCAAGCAGCTGGAGGCGCAGTTCCAGACGGACCTGTCCCACTACAAGGACAAGATCAACGAGTCGATCCTGCGGCTCATTGAGGAGCAGCAGCAGGGCGAGGGAGAGGACGAGGACGAGGAGGACGAGCCCGAGCCGAGCGACGCCGAGGAGGACGACGAGGACGAGGAGGAGGAGGAGCGACCCAAGCCGCGCAAGAGAGCCAAGGCCGGCGCGGTCAAGAAGAAGCCCGCTCCCAAGAAGCGCGCGCGGCGCTCGGGCGGGAATGACGAGGACGGCAAGGTGGCCGGAGGGTTCAACATGCAGCTCTCGCTGTCGCCCGAGCTGGCGAGCGTGGTCGGCGCCGAGCGGATGGCGCGTCCGCAGATCGTCAAGGCGCTGTGGGCGTACATCCGCGAGCACGAGCTGCAGGACCCGAACAACAAGAAGACGATTCTGTTCGACGACACGCTGCGGCGAGTCTTCCAGCGCGACTCGGTCACCATGTTCTCCATGAACAAGTTCGTGAAGCGGCACGTGCGCAAGCCGGAGGATCTGCCGGCGAACGGGTGGAGCGACATCCACCGCGACGGCGTGTCGAGCGACGAGGACGAGGCCGGCAAGGCCGCCAAGAAGAAAGCGGCCGCGAAGCGGAAGAAGAAGCCGAGCAGCGGCGGCGACGACGGGGACGGCGAGAAGAAGAAGCGCGCGAACCCGTTCAACACGGAGCTGGCCGTGTCGCCGGAGCTGGCGAGCGTCGTGGGCAGCGACCGGATGGCGCGGCCGCAGATCGTCAAGGCGCTGTGGGCGTACATCCACGAGCACGAGCTGCAGGACCCGAAGGACAAGCGGTCCATCATCCTGGACGACACGCTGCGGCGGGTCTTCCAGCGCAAGAAGTTTACCATGTTCTCTATGAACAAGTACATCAAGCGCCACGCGCGGAAACCGCAGGACCTGCCGGCGGGCGGATGGGACGACGTCCCGCGCGACGGCGTCTCGAGCGACGAGGACGCCGACGACGACAAGAGCCGCGCGAAGAAGGCGAAGCGCTGACCTGTGTTGGCGGGCGGGTGGCCAACCGTTGGAAAGGGATGGCGCGAGTGGCCGTCGGACGTCGGGAATGCGGCGGCGGCGACGGAGGGTGGAATGGGTGGAGTACGTACGTAAATATAAGAGCAGGGGCGGCTGTGGCGATGGACGACGAGCGATCATGCGCGCCGTAGAGTATGGCGGCGGACTGAACGACGGGCATCAGAAGCGACTTCAACCATGCCTTTGCCGCCTCGATCGATCGATGCCCATCGATGCCACCATGCTGAAGAGTACCGTTGCCGCCAGAATTAGCGTCCGAGCCGTTCTGGCGCTCTCAAGTCCGGAGCGGTAGACACACGCGAAATGTATACCGGCGTCGACCACGCAACCGGAACGCGATGATGTCATCGCAGTCCGTTTGCACTGGAAAGTGTGTGTATCCGGATACCTCACCCCTCCCCACTTCGCCTTCTTTTAGGTCGGTTTTGTCGTGAGACGAGGGTTGCGCGAAGGTCGCGCGAGCCTGTCGCCCGCGCCTTCTTTTTCTACCATCGTCGGCGCCTCGAGACAGCAAGCGGCGGCGGCGTCGGAAGAGGAGCTTTCCCCTCCGAGAAGAGCCCGTCGGCGCGCACATCGGCCGGCAGCTCCCCGTCCCCGGCGCAGCAGGGTCCTCTCTCGGCCCGCACCGCCGGCAGCGAGCGCGTCCGCGCGCTCTATCCCCCCTTCTCCGCGCTTGAGCGGCCCAGCCAATCGGCCGGGAAGATCCTCACAAGAATGGACGCCGAGCTGCGTGCCGAGCTGCGCGGCGAGCCATCGACCGACCCGATCACATGGGCGGGCGACCCGGCACTGAGCGATGAGGACGAGGCCGAGTGCCGCGTCTGTCGCGGCGAGGCGGTGCGTTCCTATGTTGCTTTGTGTGTTGATTGGGATAGTAGGAATGAGGAACTGACGTGTTGTATGTGGTGGAATGCCATGGCGAACTGCAGGAGCCAGGACGGCGGCTGTTCGCGCCGTGCAAGTGCAGCGGCAGCATCCGGTTCACGCACTCGGACTGCCTGGAGCAGTGGCTCGAGCACTCGGGCAAGGCGTACTGCGAGCTGTGCGGCCACCAGTTCGAGTTCAAGCCGCTGTACGACGCCGACGCGCCGGACGTGCTGCCGTGGTCGGAGCTGGCGACCACGGTCGCGCGCCTCGCGCTCTTCAAGTGGCTGCCCTTCGGCGTCCGCGCCGCGCTTGTGCTCGTGCTGTGGCTTGCTGTCGCGCCGTGGTGCACGAGCTGGCTGTACCGCATGTGGTTGCTGCGCGCGTCCGCGATGGTGAACGTGAACTTCTCGGAGCGGTTCGACACGCCGCACGTCGTGCGCGACATCTTCTCGGGGATCATCCTCATCGTCTGCATCGTCTTCTCCTTCCTGGCGCTCATGTCGTTCGCCGACTTCCTGCGCTTCCACCTCGACCACATTGAAGAGCCCGTTGACGAAGAGCCCGTGCCACACCACGCTGTCCCGCAGGCACAAGTTCGCCGAGTGCAGGCGCCGGCTGCTGCGGCAGCGCCAGGTGACGCGGATCCGCAACTGAGAGAACGCTTGGACCAGTTGGACGGCGTGCGCCGCCTCGGCAACCTAGAAGAACCGGAATCGGACGACTCGTCGGACGAGGAGGACTGGGCCGAACACGAGGAGGACCATCCGTTCCGAGACGCCTTCATCGACCACCCGGCAGAGGTCGGCATGGAGAACATGGCTCCTGCGCCAGAGCGAGTCGGCAATGAGCTGCGACGTCGGCGGCCGGAGCAGAATCGCGAGCGCGTGGTAGACAACGTCAATGTTGAGGAGGTTCCAGAGAACGAGGCGCCGCCAGCTGCTGCAGCTCGGCGCAATGTGCGAAACCACGTCAACCCGCCTGCCAACGTGAACCGTGAGTGGGAGGACGACTTTGAGCACATGGAGATCAACATCGCCATGGACGAGCTGCTCGGGCTACGGGGGGACATCATCGTGCTGTTCCGGAACGTGTCGTGGCTGCTGGCGTTCAACGGCGCGTACCTTGGGCTGTTCGCTTTCATCCCATACACTCTGGGGAGTACCCTGCTGTCGGCTGGCGCCAAGATTGTCGCCGCATTCCCCGTGGATCTCTCGGTGCCAGTGTTGGCTGGGGAGGCTGCCAGTGCGGCAGGACAGAACATGCCGATCGCGTCGTTCGCGGTTCAGATGCTGTGGCAGGCGGTTGAAGACGCCAAGCAGCACGGCGACTGTCTCCAGCTCGTGGATATTTGCACGTGTGCGATGGGGTACCTGTCGATCTGCTCGACGATCGTGCTTTGGAGGTTCATGGTCACGACGGCGTCGTCGTACATTCACCGTCCGCTGATGGGTGGCTTGCTTTGGGCTCTGCGCTGTCTGACTGCGATCGTCAAGGTCTCGACGCTGTTGATGCTCAAGATGGTGGTGTTGCCGATCATTCTGGGTCTCGGCATCGACTTTGCGACGCTGCACCTGTTCCAAGTGTCGCCGCACGCGCGCGTCGCGTTCTGCATGCAGCACATGATCGGCGCGCTGATGGTGCACTGGGTGCTCGGCATCACTTTCATGCTCTTCGTGACGGTTGCTGTTCTCCAGTTGCGTGAGGTGGTGCATCCGGACATTCTCGCCAAGACCATCCGCCCGCAGGAAGACCACCCGGATCTGCTTCGTACTCTACTGAGCGAGAAATGCGTCAAGCATGCGCGTCGAATGGTGTTGTCGCTCGCTATCTACTCGGCGCTGCTCTTCGTGATCGTGCATGTTCCCGTGCGGCTAGCGAGCCTAGCTGCGCCGTCGTTCTTCCCGCTCACGCTGCGCTTCCAGTACCTGTGTCCGGAGATCCAAGTGCCGCTCGAGCTGCTCGCGGTGCATCTGGTTGTACTGAGCGTGCTCGAGCACGCCAAGAATGCCATCGGGACGTTCCAACACGCGTCGCTGACGTTCGCGAGTCGTCACCTCGGTCTCACCAAGTACCTGATGCCTCGCATCTACGTCGAGCGGATGGGTCCGAACCGATCGCGTCACCTTGAGGAGTTTGTGTTGCCCCCACCGCCGCTCCACTTCCACCCGCGCGCACAGCTTCCGCCCGAGGAGCTGCGAATCGACGGACACCGTTATCTGCCGTGGCCGGAGGATGGTCTGGACGACACTGAGCCGACCGAGTACGAGCTACTTCCTCGCCGCACGCCGTCGCACGTGCCGCTCCGCGTGGCCGCGCTGGTCGTGTTTGGCTGGGCGGTGAGCATCGTCGTGATTGGCGCCTTCATCTTCGGGTCGCTCACGCTCGGGCGACTGTGCGTCGCGCCTTTGGAGCGCGTGGTGGGTATCACGCACGATCCTCTGGTCATGGCTGCCGGCGTCGAGATCGTCTGGTTCGTCATGAGCGGTGTGTCTGCGCTGCACGTGCTGACACGTCCGCTGGACCAAGTGGCGCCGGCGCTCATGCAGCGTGGCTACTGTGTCAAGAACCTGACTCCCATAAACGCTGTGACGACTGTCGTCGGGTGGGCGTTCGTGTGTCCGTTCCTGCTCGGCCACCTGATCGCCAAGTGCTTCCCGGCGGCCGCGACGTCGTGGCTCGAGAGCTTCCTGTTGGGGTTCCTGCTGCTGCACCTGCTCGCGTGGGTTGTGTGCACGTTCCGCATCAGACCACGACGAAGGCGCGGGAACGACCAAGCCCGCAACGTGGATGCGAACGTCGATGACTTGGAGGACGAGTTCGCGCTCGCCGAGGACGACGAGCTGTTCGAGGACGAAGAGTTCGACGACGACGACGACGAGGCGTTCGTGGACGAGGAGATGGACGACGAAGCGTTCGACGAAGCTCACGCGCATGGCCATATCCAGGACGGCGCGTTCATGCAGCACCCGCACGCTGTGGACCCCGATCGCGAGAACATCATCTCGAGCCTGCGCAAGGTGTACCGGCAGATCGCGTTCCACATGACGGTGCACGAGAACGAGGCGCTGCGGCTGCGCCAAGACGACCTGCACGATCGGTGCTTCGATGTGGCGTTCTTCCAGCGACAAGTGCTGGAGCCGGTCACGTTCTTCCTCGTGGCGATGATCGTTGCGCCGGCGCTCGTGTCGTCGCTCGTGCTGCTGCTGTTCGCGTCCGCGAGCCTGGAGAAGACTGCGTTCGCGCTCTCGTCGCTCTGCCTCGGGTCGCTGTTCGTGCTGGTGCGGTCCCACGCGCACGTGGCGCGGTGGCTCGCGAACCTGTGCGAGTCGATCCGCAACGAGCGGTACCTGATCGGTCGCCAGCTGCAAGACATGGCTAGATAGGCGTGCTTCCCCATTATGTATTCCGGCTCGTGCCAGCCCCGCTTGAATGCCTTTCAACGTTCGCCGGTTGTTTGCCAGTCTTGGTCGTATTTTTAGGCTTTTCGCACTTGATCGCCTGCTTCGTCTTGCAGTCGACCATGCCGCTCCGCGTCGACACGAGCGGCTCGCCGCGCTCGGCTGTGCGCAGCTCGTGCTCGTCGCCGCGCTGCAACCCTCCGCCGGCGCCTGCCGCGTCTCCACGCTCCGTTCCCAACTCGCCCATGTCGGCGGACGCGTACGCGAGGCTGCTGAGCAAGTCCCAGGTGCTCGAGCAGCTCTCGGCACTCCGCTCGAGCGCGTCGACGCGAGAGGCGGCGCTGGCGGAGCTCGAACGCGCGCAGTCGCGCTCGGACAGCGTGGCGTCGCGTTCTGCGGCCGACCTGGCGGTCGCGCGGCAGCAGTGCTACGACGCGCGGCGCGACCAGAGCGAGATGATAGCCGCAGTCTCCGACCTGATCGCCGGAAAGCGGTCGATTGAGCTCGGTGGGGATGCAGGTGACGACACCAGCAGCGACGGCAGCAACGTGAAAGAACAAGGCCGAGCGTGCGTGCGCAAGCTGTGCGACCTGTTGACGCGTCAGGACCGGCAGCTCGCGAACCTCGAGCAGGATCTCGCTCGCTCAATGAACTCTGGGCAAGTTGAACGGTGCGACTTGCAGCTATACACGTGTTAAATGACTGACGATGTTTGGTGGCAGTGAGATCCAAGCGATGCGGCAGCGCTTGCAAGAGCTTGAAGCGCGCGAGCAGTACCTGACGACCGAGAATGTGCGTTGCTCAAGTTGAAGTTTGTAGCAATTTCTCACACGTCGCATGCGAATGAATCCTTGTGACGACAGGCGACGTTGAGCGAGTCACTCGCCAGCGCACAACGACGCGAGGAGGGAACCGCTGACCAGCTCAAGGCACTGCAGGACTGTCACACCGCCCTCGACGCCGTACGGACTGCGCCAGCTCTCGATCATTCCTCCTGACACCTCACTTCCATCTGTGCATGTTTAGGCCAAGCGACAAGCGGACCAGCAGCTCGACGACCAACGCGACGCGCTTGTGCAATTCGGCACCGCGCTGCGAGCCGAGATGCGTCGCCGCTACGGGTACGCACGCGCGGCATTGATAGACATACTCCCCACATACACACGCTTTCAGCTGGTTGGATCCTGACAGTCTGCATGACATGTATTACAGTGCGGCGCCGGCCATGCTCGAGCTCCGATGGCGCGAGTTCTTCCCGGATACGGCGCTGCCGCTCTAGGCGCGCCGGCAGACCCGGAGCACGTTTCTAACGGCGTATTCACCCACTGGCTTTGCTTAAAAAACACTCGCTTCCTGCACCTCTCAACACCCACCCCACCCAACCCACCAGAGTCGCTCCTCGCTCACTTCTTCAGTCCCTTGAGCATCTTTTGCCGACGACCTGTCGACAGCTTGTTCTGCGCCAGGAACGGCGCCTGAATGCTGCTGAACTTGTCGTCGCCGCCGGCCTCCAGCCTGCGGTCGCTCTGGCCGCTAGCACCGCCAGCGTAGCTGCGGCTGAGGGCGGCCGAGCTGCTCTGGTGCGCCAGCGAAGACGGTGCCGGCATGCCGCTGTACGACTGCGACAGCTGTGGCACAGGCGCCGCGGCCGCGCGGTTGTGGCGCCACGTGTGCGACTCCTGCTGCTTCAGCGGCTGTCGCGGGGCCGGCGGCGGGGGAGGTGCCGCTGGCGCCTGTGGCGGCGCTTGATAATGCATTGGCGCCTGCGGTGGCGGTGCTTGATACTGCATCGGCGACGGCGGCGGCGGAGACGGCGCGTACATGTTCGACGCCGACCCGGGCCGGTGCATCGTCGGTGAGCTACCGTACTGGTTTGGCGGCGGACCGGTCGGGATCGGAGCGCCGCCGAGGCCGCGCGACTGGAACTTGAGCGTCACGGGCTTCTGCATCACCTTGAGCATCGTCATGACCTCGTCGAACGCCTTGTCCCGCACGTGCACGCTGCGGCCGTCGATCGAGATGAGGCAGTCGTTGATGACCGTCTGCGGCAAGTTCGCCGCGCTGCCCGTGCCCGTCACGCGCGTGATGTACGGGTACTCGCTCGTGCCGTCGGCGCCGCGCAGCGACAGACCGAGCCCCATGCCGTCTTGCCACACCACGTTATAATAGTGGACGCTCGGACTCGACGGCACTGGCGCGCTCTGCACGCCGCCGCTGTCCTGCCTTCGCGAAGACGGCTCGGACGTGCGGCTGCTCGTTGACGCGAACGAGCCGCGCCGCGACCCCGAGTTGCGGTGGTGGAAGAAGAGCGTCACGGGTCGCGGCACGTTCTTCAGGTGCCCCACAATGTCCTGGAACATGACGCGCGTCACGTCCATCTCGTTGATGTGCGTCAGGTCGTCGCCGATGCAGTCCTGTGAGAGCTGCGCCGCCGCTCCCTGCGACGAAATACGCTTGATGAACGCGCCGGGTCCGCCAGTGTTGGCGTCGATCGTGAGACCGAGCGGACCTGAACCCCACACCACGCGGTACACGTCCTGGCGGTCGTCGCGCACGACCTGCACGCCAGCTGGCGCCGAGTCCGCATTCGACGATATGGACAGCGTGCTCTCATAGCTCGATCGGCTGATCTGAGACTCCGGTCGCGACGCTGTGCTCGACATGGTCTTGAAATTGATGGCCTTGGACGAGGAAGCCGCCAACACCGACGACGGCGCAGGCGACGACGACGGCAGCGACGCCATGTCGTCGTCCAGGGACGCGCGAAAGCGGAGCAAGACGGGCTTAGGCGTCGTCTTTAGGTACGCCACCACGTCCTCGAAGTGCATACTCGCGGCGTTCTGGTCGTTCATGCTCTCGAGGAAGTCGCCGATCTGCGCCTTCTCGATGCCCGCCGACGTGCCAGTCCCCGTGACCTTCTTGATCACGGGCATGTCGCCGTCGTTCAGACCAGGGATGATCGTCAGCCCCAGCGGACCTTCGGCCCAGTTGATAGTGTACGTGCTGGGACGCGACATACTCATGCTGAAGTTGTTCATCGACGGCGTGCGGCTCCCCATCGAGCTACCCACTGGCTTAACCGCGTCCGACTCGTTCGCGGATGACGACGCGGCCGTGTCGGAGCCTGGCGGCGGACCGCCCACGCCTCGGAAGCGCAGCTTGGCCGGCAGCTGGACCTTCTTCAGGATCGACATCGACAGCGAGCAGCCGAGCTGGATCGTGTCAATGTTGTTGATGGCCACCAGCACGTCGCCGATCGCGATGTTCTGCTTGACGGCCACAGAACCTGCCTTCTTGGTCAGGCGGTTCACGATCGGGATCTTTTGCGTCGTGCAGTCGTCCTTGAGCGTGACACCCAACGGACCGTTCGTCCACGTCAGCGTGTAGTCGTGCACCTTGTTGTTGTCAGGGTCAATCGCCTCGAACTTCATAATCAGCGGTGACGCGTACGCGGCGAATACGTCGTTGATGTCCTCCTCCGTCTGGATGGCGTCGTCGATCGCGCGTCCGTTCACCGACAGCAGCTTGTCGCCTACGGTGATGTGCGCGAACGACTCGTCTGCATCGACCTCGGTCACGCGGTTCCAGATGCCCGAGTCGTCCCGATCAAACTTGATGCGGGGGAGGAAGCTGTGCTTCCACACGACGACGCGCAGCGCCTCGAACGCGCGGCACGCATTGTTCCACGACGACTCCTTCGACACGCTGCGCGTTCGCGCGATGATCATGCCGTCGGGACCGATGATACCTTCGCCGTTCTCCCCGGCCGCGAGCTTGTCCTCCGCCTGCGGGTTCGACATGAACGACTGCTCCATCGACTGCTGCAGCGCCTGCATCTCCTGCGAGTCGACGGCCAGACCGTTCTTCTTGGCGAGCGTGGCGAAGAAGCTCGAGTTGGACATCTCGCTCTGGAAGCGCTCGCGCATCTCCATGATGATGCGATTCATCTCGTCGTCGCGCCAGTTGGCCTTCTCGGCCTTCATGCGCTGCTCGATGGCGACCGCGATGCGCTGCTCCTCCTGCTTCTTCAGGCGCTTCATGATCTTCTCCTCGATGCGCTTCTCCACATCCGAGTCGATGCTCGTCTTGCGCTGCAGCGAGCCGGCGCCAGAGCTCACGCTGCGCGACGAGTTGGTGCGCTTGGGCTTGGCGCGCTTGCCGCCGCGGCCCTTCTTGCCCTTCTTCTTGGGCTTCACCTCCTCCTCCTCTTCCTCCTCTTCCTCATCCTCGTCATCGTCCGTCTCGTACTCTTCGTCGTCGTCCGTCTCGTACTCCTCGTCCGAGTCGTCCTCCGACTCGGCTGTCCACACACAAGGGTCATCACCACCACACGTGAGTCTAAAATGGCGACCATCCACGAGACCAGCAACACAGCGAGAGCCGCACATTCCGAGTCGTTGAACTTGGAGCACCGCAGGTTGCGGCACCGCAGCCGGTGCGCCGACGCGTGGTGCATGTTGCACTCCTACACACACAGGCACAATCATTTACGAGCAACCATTAGCTGACTAGGACTTTCGTGACATCTCTCTTCCGGCACAGCGGTTCGCACCCTCGAGCAGTAGAAGACCTCGCCGCAGCCGCTCATGCAGGGCACCTTGGCCCCATCAGCGCCGCAGTTGGCGCACGGCTCCATGCTCTGGAGCGCCATGAGCAGGTCGTCGTCATCGTCGTCGTAGTTGTTCTTGGGCATGGTGCGTCGCTCCCGGGCGTCGGCCAGGTCAAGCAAGGGGGAGGGAGGGTACGCGCCGCGGGCGACGGTCGGGGGCGCGGCTTCCCTGCGGAGACGGGGGGAAGGCGGCGGGCAGTGGCGGAGGCCTCTCGAGCGGACCGCGCTCGCCTGGGGCTCCTGCGTATAGTCGAGGTCTGTTTCTTTTTCCTTCCGCGCGCCGCGCCGGCAGGTACGAGCGAGAGCGGAATCGCCCAATCGACGGCGCCCGCTTGCCGTGCTGAACCTGACAGGCCTGGGACGACGGTAAACGTATATCACGGTAGTTGATAGTCCTGCGATACGTGATGTGAAACCCCGTTTGGACTGTCGTCCACATACTTGGTATGCTATTCTTGACCTGTGTAATCTTGTAAATGTTGTCGATGATTATGCTCGTGGCGTGCGACGCAGTCGGAGCGCTGGATTTCGATTCGTGCGAAGGGAGGGCAATCCCACACCCGCACAAAACGAGGCAGCCTGTTATTTTGGGACGCGAGCCAGTAATTTCGGGCACATGGGTGCCCACGCCACGCCCGACCGACGCTCCACACACTCCACGCACTGGCTGATACACTCCACACACAGTCCACACCGCCTCTGCTGCTCTGTTCCATCCATCAGCGTCGCCCTTCTCGCGCGCACGGCCACTGTCGACCCAGGGCACACACGCCCCAACAGACACAGCCGTCGGCGTCGCCTCGCGGATAGCACGGGAGCTTTGTGCCGAACGTGGACGGCCGGCCCGCGCTGGATGTCCTACCGACAGCAGGCGTACAGTATAGAACGCAGTTGAGCGCTGGGATCGCGGCGGATGCGCTCGAGTCGCCGTTGAGGTGTTCGCTGGCCGCCGCGCCGCAGCATCTCCGCTCCAGCCGCGCTTCTCCGCGGAGGAGCCAGCCGGTCTTCTCTTCGCTCATCAATTACGGTATCCACGTCCGCCCGGCCACGTAAATAGCGCTGCGACGTGGCCGGTGGACTCACTGCCAGCGCGCGGGAAATCAGGTCGCCTCCTCCTCAGCCAACCCACCACTCAGCTGTCGGCCCGAAGCTCAAGCGTTGGCCGTCCTTCCTTCCGTCGCCGCCCGTCCACCGGCCGAATGATATCGGCGCGCCAAATTTCTCGCCGGCTCGGCGCTGTCCGGTCCTCTCCAGAAGAGTTCGGTCCGCCCAGCGCGTAAAGTGCGGGTCGAGCGTAAAGTGCGCACTCTCGACTCGTCGGGGCTTCTTTTCTTTTTTCCCCCGACGTGGCTAGGTTCGTTCCCTCTCCTCCCTTCTTTTGCGTGTCATGCGGATCTTGGCGATCAGACCGCAACAACTCAGCTCGGCCCCGCACCTCTCTTTGCACCCCCCGAAGCTCTAGCAGCCACGCAACATGGCCGGCAAGAAGGCGCAGGTGCCGGCGACGCCCCCGCGCGCTCCCGCGCCCGCGTCGTCCCCCAAGCAGGACGCCACCCCCAAGCGCACGCCGCGGCGGTCGCCTCGCGGCTCGCCCTCGCCGATGCGCGGGCCGGACGACGTGGACGGCGAGGAGCTGACGGCGCTCATCAAGGCCATCAAGTTCGCGCACCCGCAGTTCGGCGTCAAGCGCGTGCACGACCAGGTGGTGACCCACGGCGGCAAGTTCGCGCTCGTGCCCTTCAAGCGCGTCAAGCGGTACATGCACAAGTTGGGCATGCAGGGCGAGGACGACGACGCCGGCTCGCCGGCCGTGCACCTCATGACGGTCGGCGGCGCGTCCAAGTCGGACCGGAGCGAGACCGAGACGGAGCCGGCGCCGCAGCCGGACGACATGGTGTGGCTCCCCGTCAAGCTGGACGAGCCGGCCTCCAAGATGCGCGAGTTCCCGTACCAGGCCGTGATCCGCATGACGACGAGCGAGGACGGCGACGCGGACGGCTCGCTCGGCGAGATCTACAAGATCCAGGTGGCCATGGAGGCGGACGGCACGCTCAGCACGGTGCACCCGATGCTCGTGTACAACAAGGCGCGCACGCGCAAGACGTTCCTGCACCCGGACTCGCCGGCCTACCTCCCCGCGCAGCGCCTCGTGTCCGCGCAGGGGCTCACGGGCTCGGTCGGCGGCTCCAAGGCGTACTTCTGGGGCCGCTACTTCAAGATCGAGGACATGCTGTACGTCAACACGGAGAAGCTCGCGCCGTTCCAGCAGTGGTGAACACGCGCGCGTTCCTCGCGGTCGAGCGACCGAGGCGAGGACCCAGACCCAAACGACGACGACTCCAGACCTGCGGCGGGCCCTCTCAAGTGGTGGTGGTGCATGTGTTGAGCGAGGTTTTGCATGCTGCGTGTGGTGAGTTGGAGCGAGTGCCCGCCGTGCGTCTCTCCGCCTTGCTCCTGGCTGCCGGCCGACCCTCCTGCAAGGCTGACACCAGTGAAAATTGCGTTTTACAAAGTGAAAAAATTGGAAATGGCGCGCTTACGTCCTCGGGTCCTGCCCTGCCCTGCCGCTCGCCCGCGTTTGGTAGCTCTTTCGGCCGCACCGAGCCCACGCCAAGCCCACACCGGCATCTATCGCTTGGTCGGCAGCCCCGTGCCGAACAGTCCGCCGTCGTCGTCGCTGTCGCTATCGCTGTCGCTGTCGCTGCTGCTCACAGCCCCCGCGCCAAACAGCGAACCGTACGCTGCACGCGGCGGCGGCGCCACGGCGGAGCGCACAGGAGCGTTGGCGAACGTCACCGTCGACGAGGTCGAGGTCGCCATGCTGTCGGTGCCGGCGGGGCCGAACAGGCTGTCGGACGAGTCGGAGAGCACGCTGCTGGACGAGGCCGCTCTCGCCGGCGCTGCACTGGAGGAAATCGGCGCCGTCGATGGTGCGCCGAAGAGACCGCCGTTGGTCGAGGACGACGGAGCTGCTTGCGCGACTGGCGCCTGTGGAGTCACCAGCACAGCGGGGGCTGCCGCTGGAGCAGGGGAAGGTGCCGGCGCAGCGGCAGCTGACGGCCGCGGCACTGGCGCGCCGAAGAGCGTCGCAGTCGATTTGGAGCCGCTGGCAGCTTCGTCGTCGCTCCAGTCGCTGTCACTCGAGTCGTCGTCGTTGTTGGCGGACGCGGGGCCGAAGAGCATGGCGGTCTGCGGCGCCGGTCGCTGTGGCGCGGCAGCAGGCGGCGGACTAGCGAGAGCTGGCGCTGGAGCCACCGGCGCGGGAGACACTGCCGGGGACGAAGGCGCCGCAAACGAGGAGACCGCAGGGCTGACCGGCGCGACAGCAGCCACAGTCGTAACTGGAACCACGGGAGCTTCTGAGATCACTGGAGCCACGACAGCCACAGGCGTCACGGGAGCCACTGGAGCAACAGGAGCCGCGTAGGAAGGAGCAGCCGAGTAGGCAGGAGCAACCGAGTAGGCAGGAGCAGCCGAGTAGGCAGGAGCAGCCGAGTAGGCAGGAGCAGGTGCCGGTGTCGGAGTCGGCGCAGCTCCGAAGAGCGAGGAAGCGGGTGCGCTGTCGGTGTTGTTGGAGCGTGGTACGTCCTCGATCGACAGACCCCCCATGGTCAGCTCCTCCTCCGAGAAGTTGTCGAACAGTGACGGCGTCGAGCTGGACGCGTACGACGGCTCCCACGTCGTGTCGATCGCGACAGGCGGCTCGAACGCCACTGGCTGCGGCATCGGAGCCGGCTCGTGCAGCACCGCAGCGGCCGGAGCAGGCGAAGGCGTCGGCGCTGGAGCGACAGAAACGCGAGCAGGTCCGTCAAACAGCGATCGTGGACTTGAGTACTCGTTCGCTCTCGCCGGCGCAACCGCCACCGGAGCAGGAGCAGGAGCAGGCGTAGCCACCGGCGACGGCACATACGAAGTAGACCAGGGCGACGATGGAGCAGCGTCAGGCACAGCCACTGGCGTCGCGACAGGCACCGACGACGGGAGCTCTGGCTCGACAGCGGCGTGCTCCTCGGCAGCCACCGGAATACCCTGCACGACGACCAGCACCACAACGGTAAGAAACCAGACAGCCCAAAGCGTTCGTCACTGTGACATACAGGGATCCGGAATGCGCCGGGCGGCGGCCGTGCTGGGCCGCGACGCTTGGGTCCCGCCGCGCGTGTCATGGTCGTCTGGACGTATCAGACCGGTGGTCGTTAGTCTACACTGCAGCCAGACACCGTCCAATAGCTGGCGACGTACATGGGATCCCTCCAGCGCCGCCGCCGCCGCCTCCTGCTCGGCCTGCGCGTCGCCGCCGGCCATGCCGGGGATGCGCGTGCCGGCCTTGGCGAGCCCTGGCATCGGGATCGCGGCCCCCATCCCAGGCATCGCGATGCCCATGCCGTGCGTGTGCTCGTACTGGTCGCCCGTCGTCATGATGGAGCTGCCGCCCGTGCCCATCCGCCTATACATGGCACCTTCAACGTCAGCCTCACAGTATAGAGCCGCCTCATTTCTCCCCTCACGATCTTTTACCGCACCTGGGACCGCCCGGCCGACCGAACGGGTTCACGTTGATGCCCAGGCTGCCCTGCATCTGCTGGATCTTGTCGGACGCGCGGCGGTACGAGTTCCCGTCCGGTTCCGACGTACTAGCGCTCTGCTCGCTCGCGGCGCTGCTGCTGCTGGCGCCGTCGCTCGAAGCCGAAGGCGAGCGGTTCAGCTGGAGCGGCACGGGCGTCGGCGCTGCGTCCCCCGCGGCCGCCGCAGCCGCGCTCTGAGCCTTGAGCCGCGCGATCCGCTCGGCGATCGAGCTCGTCTTGGCGGCGGCCGGCGGTGTAGCCGAAGGCGGAGCTGTACCCGCCTCCGCGGTCGAAGGCGCGGCGATCGAAGGCGCAGGCGCCTCGGCCTCCCCCGCCTTGGCGCGGCGCCGCGCCAGGATCGCGGCCAGCTCGTTGGACGCCATCGCTTAGTCTCTCGCTGTTCGCGCGGCCGCCGGGCGAGCCACGCGCTTCTCCTTCCCGCCACGCGCGGGGCTTTCCGGGTTGCTTGTCGCGCCTCGCGCAGGAATATCCGGCGCAGGAAGGGAGAGCGAGATGATTATGGACGTAACTCAGGGTTACAAGAGGCGTAACCCGAGTGGGTAAGGTCACTCTCTCGAGGTAAGGACAGGGCAACTTCAACCGAGTCAGGACCTCAACAAACACAGAATGCAGATCAGTGACAAGCACACAGCGGTCGGATAAACGGAGGGGCTATTGACATGCACGCTCGCGTATTTCGCTCGGGAACGTGTCGAGAGAGAGAACAAACGTGACAGCCTCGGTGCTCTCAGCCAGCAAGCTCTAATTAGGTGATGGCGGCGACGGAGCAGCGCGCGACGGTCAGTATTGCCGCGTCCGCCGCAGCGACCGCAGCTGGTCGCACGCCGGCATCTTCATCTCGAGGGCCCTCCGCATCGCCTCCTCGCGGTCCTCGCTCCGCGAGTTGCGCGCGCGGTAGATCATGCGCTTCTGCCGCATCTTCTGGTTCTCGCAGCTCTCCGACAGCTGCGCCACGTGGTACTGCTCCACCATTTGCTCGACGCGAGCCAGCTCGCGCCAGTGGGTCGTGTACTTTTGCTCAAAATCGCGGTCCACGTAGTACGGGATCCCCTTGATCACGTTCGACATCTGCGTCGCCCGCTCCACATTGTACTGCTGCGTCGGTCGCATACTGGACAGCAGACACGCGATATTCGTCAAGAGTTTAGTCAACACCACCATCAGTCGAAACACGAGCAATGTCCATAGCTTCGTACCTGAACGGAACCTCGGGGGCCGACGGTATCGACAGCAACGACAGGAGAAAGATCAGCAGCAGCGGCAGGAACTGCGCGAACTGCGCCAGTCCTCCGCGGTTCTCGGCCTGGCCTCGCTGGCCCTGCTGCCGCTGCTGCGGCGGACGTCGAGGACGGAACCCGCCGCCGAAAAACATGTTGAAGATCTCCTCGGGACTGATGTCTTCTTCCTGGTAGTAGCGGCGCTGACCACCGCGAGCAGCAGCCTGTCCTGGACCCGCGTCGCCGAACCGATCGTAGTCGGCGCGCTTGTCCGGGTCGCTCAGGATAGTGAACGCCTTGC
Organism: Phytopythium vexans; assembly: GCA_003413675.1. Classification (NCBI taxonomy): domain Eukaryota; phylum Oomycota; class Peronosporomycetes; order Pythiales; family Pythiaceae; genus Phytopythium; species Phytopythium vexans. The sequence continues at coordinate 730,880 of QLOC01000005.1, forward strand.
CCACGGCCTTAAACGCGTCCTCCGCACCCGGCGCGCTGTTCTTGTCAGGGTGGAGTCGCAGAGCGAGCTGTCATCGCACCAAGACAAAATGTCATTAATGATAACCGACTCGATAGTGGCGTCACGCCACGACATACCTTGCGATACGCCTTCTTGATCTCGTTCTCACCGGCAGTCTTGACCACGCCGAGCACCTCGTAGTGGTTCCGACACGCACGAATCTTGCGCACCATCTGCTCCTGCTCGGCCGTGTACGGCCGCAGCGCGTCATCACCGTTGGTCGACGAGGTCGTCGTCGACGAGCGGTGCCGCACTCCCGCTGACGCCGCAGACGACGACGCCGACGCCGTACCTCCTTGAGACGACGACGACGGGGACGAGCCTTGGCCCAGCTCCTTGTCGAGCTCTTGCTGCGCGCGGTCCCGCATGGCCTCGACGCCTGGCAGCGGGTACATGCGGTGCGACTTGTCGAAGAACTTGACGGCCTGGCGGAACTTGCCCTCGCGCAGGAACCGCTTCGCGATGTCGCGGCATTTCTCCGCCTCCCCCTTGTTCATCTCCATGGCGACTCGGTGGCGGGCAGGCGGCGGCAAATGATGACGACGATGACGGCTTCGACAGAAAGCTCAGGGGAGAAGCCGCACGGACGGACTGCAGCGCCAACGACCGAGGGCGCAAGGGTAGAGCGCTGCCTCAGCAAAGTAGCGACGTCTTGGGGCCGGCGCGGCGCGGCTTGGCCTTCTCCCGACCGGAACGGTGGGCTTCCTGCTTTCCTCGGGCGGCGAGGATGTCGTCACGTGTTGCCCTGCGCCGGCCACGCGAGGAGGTATCCGGTTTCGAAGGTTGACATGCACCAGGTGATGTGCAGGGTATACATTCGTACAGACTTTCGAATTGCGCTTAATTTGGGTCCTTGGGTTTGAAAAAGGCCAGCAAAGTGCCTTTCGCTGGAGACTTGGCAGCGCTTGTTTTAGGCCGCTTGGGCGACTTCAACTGCGACTTGGCTGGCGACTTGGCAGGAGACGATGCTGCTCGCTTGCTCCCGAGCAACGTGGACGCCGGCACGAAGCCCGTCTTCGGCGGAGACGACATGCCATGCAGAGCCGAAGAACTCTCGGTGCTGGCCGCGTCCGACTTGGTAGGTGTCAGTTCGTCCTTGAACTTTTTGTCTTGGTCGTCATGTGTCCACGCGCTTGTCGTCGGCGATGCGGCAGCCTCCTGCTTCTCGTGCTTGACCCCGAAGAAGGATTTGATATCACCTGGAGACCCCACAAAGCAAAGGCACATGATTACAGTGTCCAATCTCAAAAGCACGCCCACTTCCAACGACTGCACAGACCTGCCAGCTTGATGTTGACCTTCTTCGAGCACTCTTCGCTCTGGAACTTGGTCGATCCGACTAGAGAAGCATTGCACCACCTTAGCATGGTTGATATCGGCACATCCAGGCCATCTCGTCGCCACTTACTTCGCTTGTCCACTGGATGGTGCTTCAATTCCTCTCCGTGATACGACTGAAGCAGGTCTTGAAGCTGGCGGAATGGAGCGTCCGACAACCATCGCTCCGCGCCATCTTCAGTGAGGATGACCTGTTCGACCACCATATTGTCCGTTAGACATCGAGAGCGCGTTCTCCAGCACGAATATGAAGCGAAGACTTTCCGGCATCCGCGTGTGGATCCACTTCAGCTCTGTGGAGACGGCCGTCGTGACGATGGTGCAGCTGTGCATTTCATCGCCGTCCGCATTCCGCCACGTGTCATAGAGTCCCGCAAACTACAGCAACGCACAACGGTCATGCCCGATGCAGTGTGTATATTCTACTGCTGTGGCCAAAGCTCCACCACAACATGTCCAATTGATTCGCTCACCTTCATGACGGTTCCTTCGCGAAAGAAGTAAAACGGTTGCTTCTCTCGCTTGTCCACCTGCTGCCACTCATAGTATCTGCACCACATCCGCAGAATGTCAGACCTCTCCATTGTGACGCGCACATTCAACTGTCGAGACGAACCCGTCGCAGATAACCACGCAACGCTTCGACTGCACGAGCCGCTTGAATGCCGGTCGCTCCTGCAAGTTCTCGGACCTTACAGCATCGATACAGGTCAGCAATCGCACGCGACGCCAGCCAAAGAAGCTGCCTCACCTCGCATTAAACATGATAAAATGGTCCGGCTTGGCAGTCGGCTTCGTGAACGACGGCACGAGCCCCCACTTGACAAACCGCATATCACCGTCAAGCTTTTCACAGCAATCAAGACACCGTCTGCACTCATACCTGCATGGCTTGCAGCGTCACTTTCGCTGGGCCATGGCCAACATTGCCGTCGCTGGTGTCTACCGCTCCGCCACCGGCTTTGGCCCCAGTGACAACTGGAATGTAGCGTCCCGGTCCCAAGTTCTCCACCGGCGAATCTGCCAGCACATCGAATCGAACCGTTGTCAATCCCCGAACTTCGTGGCCGCGGAGCCAGGAACCACCCCCGCTTATCGAACAGCTCACGCACACTTGTCGCCGTCGACGAACTCCTCAGTAGCGACCCCCGCGGCCGCAGCCACCTGCTCTCGACGCAAGGTGCACCTCGCGCGTCCGCACATCGTTTGCACTTGTTCGATTCTCGGACGTGTTGGTTTACCGCATCTGCAAAACTCTGGATCTGAGTATGATACCACGAAATCAGACTGATGCGCGACGTCTGGAGCTTGGACGGTTCAACATGCGGCAACCGCGACCTTCGCTGCCCACTGTCGTGCCGCCGGGCTGGTTCCCCGTGCAGCCCGAGCCGCCGCAGACTCGGAAGGGAAGCGGAGGACAAACAGGAGCGCGCCACGACCCGCTGGGACTCTCGCGGCCCACCAATCCGCTGCACTTCGCCGTCAGCAAGCCGACGACATCCCCGCGTTTCGCTCGCCGACCTGACCGCAACCAAGTGCGCACTGCGAGCCCTTCTGCTGGCGATGGCAGCGATGCAAAGACGGTTCAATGCCATCGCAGAGTCGTTCGAGCGTCGGAGCCGCCAGCGACGGCGTTCTCACCGCTTCGGTCGCTGCGGCTTGCCAGTCTTCCTGTCCATTCTCCGCGATCAAATCACCCAACGCGCGGACAAAACGATACCGAGTTGACGGCGACACTGACAGATCCACGAGCAAGTGCAAATGGGAGTGTATCGCGCGCTTCTCAGTCTCGTAGCCGCCGGCGAGAGCGTGAATCGCCGCCAAAGCTCGAACCGATGCTGCCGATTCACGAACTGATCCAAGAAGTGACCGAAGGTGTGATGGGCCAAGGCGACCCGCTGCTTCAGATCAACCGCGCGTCCGTGGTGCAGGTCTTCATGGAGCAGTGGCTCCACCAGTTCCAGGCCGACGCAGGGAACTTCAAATCCATCGGTTTGTCAGCTGGTGCGCTGGATAATCGCTTCGTTTCCTACAGATGACGAACAGTGAGTGTGTGTGATGGTAGCTGTGCGCTACGAGGTTGGACTCCGCGAGTTGCAGCAGCTGACAGCCAATCTCCCAACACCAAACGAGCTCTTGACTGCCTTCTGCTGCCAGACGCTAGGTGCGAGCGCGCTCACTTGGATCGTCCATCAAATGCTGAATTTTCATCCTTTGTATGTCTTTCGTTGTAGACGACCTGATGCCGCATTTTGGAGCGTACACGCCACTCGTGCGAGTCGCTGCTGTAGAGATACGCCAGTCAATCTACGCTGACGGCCACGTGCCGTACTTCGCGCTCGCAAAGTACCAGGCACGACTGCTTGACACCCTGCACCGCGATCGGTCCGTCTATCGCACCGATCGATTTTGATCATTCCTGTCGCGCTTGACTCTGATCTGACAAAGATCGTGTACACCACCTCCAGCGACCGACGCGAGGAGCGGAACGAGTTCTTGTCGCTCGAGATCGACAAGGTTGTTACAATATTTCGCCACTTCCTGGATGAACGCGCGAACGGTTTGCTCTCCTCGATTCTCCACGAGTGGCACTCGATAGCCATCGTTCGCAAAAAGGTACGCTTATAGCATCAAAATCGCCACTCGGATGAATTCACGTCCTGATTCTCTTGTTGACACGACGACAGAACTCGAAGAAGTATATTGCATACTTCTCTGCATGGTTCTCCGGCTCGGCCAAGACATATATACCCCGAATATTTGCAGCTTGGAGGAGAGAAACTGCGCACGCTAAACTCGCGATCACGCAGCAGCGACTAAACGCCGACGCGATCGCACTGACTGAGCTCAAACGACAGGTCGAGGAGGCCACAACACAGCGCGATATGCTCCAACTCGAGGTGCATGCCGTGCGCAACGACCGTCTGCAGGCGGAGGACCACGTCGCGCGACTCGAGCGCAAGATTCAGTCCGCAAGCGCATTTCTTGAAACGAGTGCACGACGCGAGCCGTTTGTGGGTCAGGAGGGCCATCTGCGGGTCGAAGCGACATCGTTCTTGCCACCACTTGTTCTTGAATCACTCCTGCGCGGCTTCCATGGCCTCGGCTTCCTGCAGCAGCGTTGCCATACTCACGAGGAAGAGATCACGTTGCCATCTGCAAGTTGCGGATCCTCGTTGCTGCCGCAGGTGTTTGCGCATATTGTCGGGTTCCAATCCTCGAGCAACATCGAAAGCAGCGCTTCCAGCAGCAATGCCGAGATTGCAAATGGGTTCGTGCAGGCCTTTCGAGACATCAAGCTCCGGATCCACGCGGCAAAGGCGCTGTTCATCTCCACCAGCGGCGGTGATATCGACGCAGTCGATGTAGCAGCGGCGTGTGCAGGGTACGAAGTTCTCCTGCAAGCGCTGCGTATCCAGGACGAACACTACGTTCGCCATCCCAAGCTTTTCAGTTCCCGGCTTCTCGAGAACCACGAAGTGTCGGTCGTACCGGCAGCACTTCATCCTTTGGGCGGTCGAATTCATATGGACAGCGACCTCGGTCTGATCAACGGCGCGCGCCGCTTTTCGACCGTGAATGTTCCGATGGGAGGCTTGGGCGGCGTCGTCAGCTCAGCGGCAGCGGCTGCTGCTTCCAGCTTGGCGAGAGATTGCGACTTGCGTGGACCTCGGAAAGTCACAAGCACCGTGGCTGTCCTGCTTGTGGCTCGGCTCGCAGTCGCGGCAGGCGCGTTGCTCTTTCCACCGAGCGATATGAGCGCATTCACGCACCACGCGTACGCTCACAGGGACGCCGACACCGCTCGAGATGTGGAATCGGCGCCAACATGGGGAGGAATTGCGAGTCTGGCGCATCGACGATGTTTCCAGGTGCTGCTGGATGCCTACGACACGTGGAACCGCCTTGCAGCTCAGCTCCTGAGTGCGGGGATCGTGCAGTCTCGCGGCGCTAGCCTAGGTGACCCGGTCAACTCACAAGGCAGCAGGGAACCACCTACGCAATCAGCAGTTGTCAAAGCGGTGGATGGTGGCACCGAACCAACTGAAGCACCACCCGTAACGCTGCGTCCGAAGCTGCTGCACCAGCTCGAGTTGTTGCCTCAAAGCGCTCTGTTGGCTCAGGTCAGCCGCAATACCAGTGCATCTGGCACGTCGCCCACTGGGAGACGAGGAAGCAACTCCAACGCCGACAAGCTAATCCTCTCGGGACGTCTTCGGCGGCTGACGACACGAGACACGACTACCATGCTTTCAATCGCACGAGAGCTGCACGCGACGGTGACCGTCATGGGACACAGACAGCAAGAGTTCCACACAGCGCGGCATCAGCTCCGAGATCTCTCCCAGCTTCAATGGCGTTCCGCTTGCACTGTGGCGTCACATACATCACCGACCTCCTCGGCATCTCCACCAACACCAGCAGCCAGCTTGTCATGCGTACCAACTGGACACGAAGACACCCGCAAGCATTTGTTCGAGTGTATATCGATCGACAACCCGATCGTCGACCGCATCTTGCGCGCCGAGGCCGAGCCACTTGTCGAGTTCGAACGTGTGTGTGGTGTTCTCGAGAAGCGTCAGCTCGCTTTCCGCCAAGTCTTTTATACCCGGCCTCGTCAACGTCTCGACACCGCCATCAGCCTCGACGAGCTCTGGCTGGTCGTCAAACGGCTCCGATTACCCCGCGACGTTCACGTGCTCGCGGCACCACGCGACGACGACCTCGGATTGACCACGATCGGCGCTAGCAACAATTACGAGACATTCTTCTCGCCAGAGGACCTCGCCGAGCTTGTCTTGCAGATCGCCAACGAGCAATTCCCTCATCTTTCGCCACTCAGTGCTCGCGTCGAACACTTCGCCCGCGCTCACTTGCTCCCGCTCGTCGAAGGCGGCGCGTCTCGCTCTGCGCTTCGCGAGCAAATGCATGCGCCGAACTCCGAGCTGCGACGTGCCTTGGCTGACCACGCACCCACCCTGCGCGTCATCTTCCGCCGCTACTGCGCCAAGGAACGCGAGGTGAACAACAGCAGCAAACCCGCTCGCGGCCGCCCGGCGCCGCTGGCCAAGTACCTTCGGCTGGCCGACTGGCTGGCGTTCGTGCAGGACTACCACCTCCCTCGCGCGCGCTTCCCGCTCGAGGCAGCGGCCGCCATCTTCCGCAACGTGCAGGAGGTCGACACCGCGACGCCCAACGGCGACGAGCAGCTCGAGATGATCTTCAGCGAGTTCTGCGAGGCCGTGGCGGCGGTGGCGCTCGGCTTCTTCCCCGACCCGTTCGTCAAGAGCGCCACGAAGGCGAGCCAGTTCGTCAGCCGCTACCTTCCCGTCTCGCCCGAGGAAGCGCATGACCACCACGCCTAGCTGGCATGTGCAGAGTTTCAAGGGCAACTCATGCTTGCCTCGATTGTCGTCAGAGTGATTGTCAAACATCAAGGAATGAATGCGTATTGAAGCTGGGATTTTGACAACCACAATCTGATCGACATGTGACATACTTTTGGTGCAATTTCGAAAAAATCAGAATGCTACAAACACCGAGCGACTTCGACGCGACACATCCAGTCGCAGCACCGAGGACCTACCACCTAGCACACGCCGTGCGTCGTCACGCCAGCCTTCTGGTGCTTGATGTTGGCCTGGATGGCGTGCACCACGTCGATGAACTGCTTCTTCTTCGCCTTGGGCGACGACATCGCCGTGTCCACCAGCACGTGGTGCTTCTCGAGCGCGTCGATCGCCTTGAGAATGTCGTTCACGAGCATGTTCGCCATGTGGTACGAGAAGTTCTGCTTCACCACGACGCGCATGATGGTGAGACCCTCGGCGCCGCGCGAGCAAGTGTACGCCGGCACGATCCACCCGCGGCTCTTGAGCCGGTCCTGGATGTCGAAGCACGTGTAGCGGCTCGAATCCACCAGCGCGAACGCCACCAGAGGCATGTGCTGCTTGTCCAAGATGCGGAAGTGGCCGGTCGCGACCAGCGCGTTGCGAAGGTACTCGGCATTCTCCATGCTGGCCTCCATGATGCGGCGGTAGCCTTCGAAGCCGAAGCGGATCATGTTGTAGTACTGAGCGACGACGTTGCCCGCTCCCTTCGAGAAGTTGAGCGTGAACGACGCCTGGTCACCGCCCAAATAGTTGACATGGAAGATCAGGTCGTCCGGCAGGTCCTCCTTCTCGCGCCACAACGCCCACCCCATGCCGGCGTACACCAGACCGAACTTGTGGCCGCTCACATTGATCGACTTGACGTTCGGCAGCCGGAAGTCCCACTCCAGCTCAGGACTCAGGAACGGCGCGATGAACCCGCCGCTGGCAGCGTCCACGTGCAGCGGAATCGACCACCCGTTCTTCTCGTTCTCCTCGACCAGCATGTCGTGGATCCCCTTCACGTCCTCGTATTCGCCGTTGAACGTGCTGCCGAGAATGGCGCCAACGCCGATCGTGTTCTCATCCAGCAACGCGCGAGCGCGCTCAGGCGTGAGCACAAGCTCGTCAGCCGACACATCCGCCTCGCGGATCTCGACCTCAAAGTACTTGCACATCTTGTGCCAGCACACCTGCACGTTCGAGCCGAACACCATGTTCGGGTTGTCGTACGGCAAGCCGGCGGCGATACGACGCTCCTTCCAGCGACGCTTCATGGCCAGACCCGCGAGCATGATCGCCTCGGACGAGCCGATGCAGCCCGTGCCCGTCGCCTGCTGTCCTTCTTCCAGCGGCGCGTGGTACAGGTTCGCCAGGATCTGCACGCAGCGGTTGTGGATCTCGGCCGTCTGCGGGTACTGGTCCAGGTCAATGTAGTTCTTGTGCATCCCCTCGACGATGAGCTCCTCGGCCTCCGGCTCCATGTACGTCGTCACGAACGACGCGAGGTTCATCTTCGGGTTGCCGTCCAGCGCCAGCTCGTCCTTGATGAGCTGTTGCGCCACGCGCGCCGCCACGGGCTTCTCCGGGAACGTGTCCGTCGGCAGCGACGCCACCATGAGCGGGTGGCCATACAGAGGCTCGGCCTCCGAGCCGCTCTCCTTGCTGTCGAACCCCGAGTAGCGCCGCGTGTTGACCTTCATCTTTCTCGACGGCTCGGATCTTCTGCTTCCTTCTTCTTCTGCTTCTCGAGGTGCGTGCGCGACCCGGCGAATCGGAAAGTGGAAGACGCTCGGGATTCGATCGTGGATTCCAATGGCCCCACTGCAACAGGGCGTTGAGGCTGGGAGGAGCCACGTCGGAGGGGTGGGGGAGGCCGAGCCGGGGATTCCACACCCCACGCGCGGTCGAACCTTCTCCGAACGTGTATCCTCACTCTACCGCACGCACGCGTGGGTGAACCGCATGGACTCTTCGTTCCAGTATGCTTTCGAGATCGCCTCGAAATGAGCGGCCGCCATCGACGCGCCGGGTTCGCCGCAGTCAGGTGAAGTGACAGTTTCCGCGCGGTTACCAAGCAGCTGCCGCTTGCATGGTATACACACTGGTCACTCGACAATGCTATGCGCAGACGCTCGGGGCTCGCGAGAGGCGTTGAGGGGGTGGCGCTTGGACTGGGAGAAACTCAGTTGAAGATGGTCGGCACCAGCTCCGTCGCGCGCCGAGCACAGCTGAGCGTGGCCATGCAGCCGCGCACCAGCTGGTGGGCCAGCACGAAAAGATCAAAAGATCGCACGATGCAGCGCCAGGCCGCTCGTTTGTGGGTTTGTAAGGGTCCGAACCCTACCTGTCAAACAGCATACGTTGAAGTTGCCTTGACGCACGCCACGCACCGGATGATTTTGCCACAGCCTCCCAAAGCCTCCGAAACAGCCTGATGTGGACATCATCACATGGGTGCGATCGCAATCTCATTCCATCGTTCTCTCCTGCGCGAGCACGGCCCAGCACGGAGCAGCACGGAGCAGCACGGAGCAGGCAGGCGGGGGATTCGCATCGAGTCTATTTTATATACGTCTACAGAGTAGAGCGGGCAGTATCCGAGCACACCACGGCGCGGTCCACGAGCAAGGCTGACGGCGCGCCGCCGATCTACTCGGTCTTGCGTCGGATCTCGCTCTGCACCTCGTCCTGCCGCAAGCACAATCCACGGTGAGTCCAACCAACCCACCTAGTCCTCCATGGGGGGGAGCAATCAACAGTGGAATCCGTACCTGCAGTTTTGAAAAGAACTCCTTCGAGTTGGAGAACTGCTTGGTGGAACCCTCGATGGCCTTGCCCGTCGTGACGTTCTTGGCGCTCGCGAGGCTCTCCAGCAGCTTCTTCTTCTCGTACTTGTTGCCGAGACCCGGGTTGAGCTTCGCCACGAGCCGCTCGTCCGCCTCGCGCTGCCGATTCTCCTTCCGCCGCGACTGCTTCTTGGCGTTGCGCAGCGCCTTGCGCTCCGTCTGGGACATCTCGTCCCGCGATTGCAGCACCGCCTCGCCGCGCTTGCGCTTCTTGTCGAACACCTCCTCTGGCGCGCGCATGTTCGCGTCGCTCACGCTGATCGGCACGACCTCTTCCATCGCGATGGCAGCCACGGCCGGCTTGATCTGCAGCTCCTTGACGATCGGCTTGGGCGTGAAGTGGTAGTTCGACAGCGCGTCCAGCTTCCAGCACAAGCTCTTGAACAACACGTCGATCTCCTCCTGGTCCTTCTTGGACTCGTCGTCGGCCTCGAAGCCCATCGCGGTCTTCATGTAGTCCTTCTCGTACAGCTCGCCCAGACCTTCCTTCGACTTCTCCATCGACACGTCCTCCAGCTTCTTCTTCTCGTCCCCCTCGTTCGCCGCGAACTTGCGAATCACATCGTCGAAGTTGTCGTCCAGAATGCGCTTCTTGATCATGTCCTCGAGCGCCATGGACGCCTCCACCGTCACAACCGGCGCCGACTTGACTGGACGCTCGTAGTCCAGGACGGCCTCCAGCAGACTGTTCTCCGGACGAGCACCAGAGCGGACTTCACCCTTCATCAGCCATGTCTTCTCGCCGAGCGCTTCCTCTTCCAGGTCTTTGATCTGCTGTTGCAGTCGCTGGCGCTGGCGCTGGTGCGACGACATGATGCCGCGCTCCGCCAAATCGTCCTCGTCCGCCGGCTCGCCATCGTCCTCCACCTCAGCGCGCTTGATACTCGGGTACTCTTCATCATCGTCGTCGACCGGCATTGACTCGTCTTCTTCCTCGTCACCCTCCTCATCCTCCTCATCCTCGTCGCTGTTGCCGTCCTTCTCGCCCTCTGGCTCGTCGAAAAAGTCATTGTAGTGCATATCCTTGGCGTCACCAGCGTTCGAGTCCTCCTCGTCTTCGTCGTCGTCGTCATCGTCATCCTCGCCATCCCCGCTATCGACGTCGTCGTCTCCTTCGTTGTCATCGTCTCCTTCCATGTCAACATCGTCGTCGCCATCCGACAGCTCTTCCTCCTCGGCAGCCTTGTCCATCTCGTCCCAGTCGAAGAAACCGTCCTCGGCAACATCGCGAGCCTTCTTCTTCTGCTTCTTCTTGCTGCTGCTCTTCTTCTGCTTCGCCTCAGCCTCCTTTTCAGGCTCAGCCGCATCGTCGTCGCTGTCATCTGACTCGCTCGCAGACTCATCCGATTCTTTGTCGTCCGCTTCGGCCTCCGAATCGCTGCCCTCATTCACTGCGGAATCGCCCTCATCGCTCTCCTCCTCTTCCTTCTCCTCCGTCTTCTCACCGGGGAAGAGCTTCACGTCCTCCGGCTGCTTGTGGAAGCCGCGGATACGCTTGGCGAGCTCGGCCACCAGCGGCTCATTCTGCAGGCGGAGCTGCTCCCAGACCTGGTCGGCATCAAAACCGTCGACGTACAGCTGGTCCAGCGGCGTGGCCGACGACCGGCTCACGAACTTGGTGCAGCGGTCAAACACATGCTTGGTGAACGCCTTGAGCTCCGCGGCAACTTCGTCGTTGGGCGTGAAGAAGACCTGGCACGGCGGCGTTGCATGACAGCGTTACAAGATCAGCACACGCAGACGTAGTTGCCTATACAGAGAAAGCTGCTCATACCTCGGGCTGCTGCAGCACCTTGTCGCGGAACGAGCGCACGACCTCGGCGTCCATCGCTTCCGTTTGCTGGTTGCCTTTCCGTGCCAACCAAGCGCTGCTCGTTCTGGCCAATCAACTCGCTCACAATACTAGACCGTCGCTAATTGAAGACTGCAGCTGTACTGGACCAAAACTTGAGTTGCCGCAAAAATGCAACGCAACTGAAGCGCAACAATCGTTTCTGTTGACGTGACCTCGAACGACAAAAATGGGGGATGCAAAAAGCGATGCGTAAAACATCCCAACTTCAAGAGATCTCTTTTCAATCGATACACAGCTAACATTATATTCGATTAGTACAAAAGACACCGTATAGTCATGTGTATCTCAATATTCTGTACAAATTGGTTCAGTTTCGACAGGCGTTTGTTCCATTTTCTAGACGCACGAGATTTGCGTTTGACAGCTCGACGGGTCCCGCTCACAACGCGAATTTCCTGCTCCCAGCGACTCGCCCGCTCGCCTTCCCTCGCACTCGTCTGCCATGCTTCGCTACGACGGCCAGGTTGCCATCATCACCGGTGCCGGTGCCGGTCTCGGCCGCTGCTACGCGGTGCTGTTCGCGGAGCGCGGCGCCAAGGTGTACGTCACGTATTATATGACCCAGACGAAAGATTCCAGTCAGTCACTGACGGTGATGCTGCTGCAGGGTCGTGAACGACTTCGATAAGACTGCGGCGGATGCCGTCGTGAACGAGATCAAGGCCAAGGGTGAGCGGGCTGTGCTTGTTGATGTCGAGTGTGCAGTGCCGAGCTGATTGTTGCGGGTGAAATTTGCAGGTGGCGAGGCTGTTGCCAACTACAACTCGGTGACGGACGGCGAGAAGGTCGTGGAGACGGCGATCAACGCGTTCGGCCGCGTGGACATCCTGGTGAACAACGCCGGCGTGCTGCGCGACGTCAGCTTCGTCAAGATGAGCAAGGATCAGTGGAACACGGTGCTGAACGTGCACCTGCAGGGCAGTACGTGCTTTCGTGTGATTGCTTTTTTCTTGTGTATCAGCCAGGTACTCATGAAACCATACTTTCTGTGTAGCGTTCGCGGTGACCCACGCCGCGTGGCCGCACATGATCAAGCAGAAGTACGGCCGCGTCATCCTGATCACGTCGGTGAACGGCCTGTACGGCCAGTTCGGTCAGACCAACTACAGCTCGGTCAAGGCGGCGATGACGGGCTTCGGCAAGTCGCTCGCCAAGGAGGGTGCGCGCCGCAACATCAAGGTGAACGTGGTGGCCCCCGGCGCCGGGTCCAAGATGACGGCGACCGTCATGCCGACGGAGCTGGTGGAGGCGTGGAAGCCTGAGTACGTCGCGCCGACGATCGCGTACCTCTGCCACGAGTCGGTTCCGGTGTCGGGCAAGATCTTCGAGAGCGGCGGCGGCTTCGTGGCGCAGGTCAAGTACGTGCGCAGCCCGGGCGTGTTCCTCGACCTCCAGAACGAGATCACTCCCGAGGCCGTGCAGGCTAAGTTCGCTCAGATCACGGACTTCACGAACGCGACGGACCCGGACGACGACGAGATCTCGCCGCAGCTCAAGCAGGTCATGCCGCCGTCGAAGCTGTAAGCGCGCTTGGCGATGTTCGGAGAGGGCGATGCGCTCTCCCACGATCGCCAACCGGCTGTAGTCTCTCGGTTGTTCTTGCTCCTGTTGCGTAAAATGAAGCATTGATCGAGAACGGCATTGTCGTCAGCAAAACGTCATCGAGTTGAAGTCTCTCTCTTTTTTGTCAAATATCGTAATCTAACGGTTCCGACCAGATTATGGTCCATGTCACAGTTTTTCGCATGTGACTGGAACACTGTACCGCTTGCTTCTCTCATCCTAGTCGAGCGGGAAAGAAATCTGGTGGGAAGACCAAGCCAACCCAACCCATCAAGGGAACAGCAGCGCGAGCAAGATGATCCGGCTCAAGGCCAAGCAGCAGGAGAAGAAGGCGGAGGAGGAGGCGCAGCAGCAGGAGAACGCCGCGGCCACCTCGACTGCCACCGCGGCCGGCGACGACAGCTCGGCCACGGCTCCCGCCGAGAAGCCCAAGACGGTTAAAATCCTTGGCGTCGGTCGCGGGAAGCGCGCCGGCGCGAGCAAGGAGAAGAAGCGCACGCCGGGCGAGATCCGTATTCAGAAAGGTTGGCGAAAGCTTACTATTTTGCACGGGAGGAATAGGTTGTTGACGTGTACGCGGTGTGCAGACATTGCTGAGCTGGATGGCGGCCAGGCCGCGACGGTCTCGTTCCCCGAAGTGAACGACCTGACGGTGTTCAACGTGAAGGTACGGCCGAGAAAAGAGTTCTGATGTGTTTGCAAGGACTGCACGGCTAATGGGAGCGTTGATGCGTTTGTGCGGGAGACAGATCTCGGTGGACACGGGTCTGTGGAAGGGTGCGACGTACGACTTTAGCTTCAAGATCCCGCCGGTGAGCGACGGCTACGATGACTGTTGTTCTTGATGGCGCGATCGATCTTAGCGTCACGTTACCTGTTTGCAGATGTACCCGCACGAGCCGCCCAAGGTCCACTGCCTGACCAAGGTGCGTTCGAATAGACAAAATGATGCCGCTATTGTTCGTCGTTCACTGAATGTGGTCGCACGTCTCGACAGATCTACCACCCGAACATCGACCTGGAGGGCAACGTGTGCCTGAACATCCTGCGTGAGGACTGGAAGCCGGTGCTGGACATCAACTCGGTCATCTACGGGTTGATCTACTTGTTTTACGAGCCGAACCCTGACGACCCGCTCAACCGAGGTGCGTCTCGACGTAATACGCAGATTGGATCGCTTGACTCTGACCATTGGCCCGTGCATTATGCGAGTAGAGGCAGCGGAGCTCTTCCGCAACGACCCCGACCACTTCGCATCGCTTGTCAAGAGATCACTGCGAGGCTATACCGTTCAGGGCATCGAGTTCGACAAGCTGGTTTAGAGGGAGGTCACTGCCTCCCTCCGATTGGTGCGACCGCCTACGTGATCTTGCATGACTAATGAGCGATAAACATCGAGTAGACGCTTTGCGGGTCGATTTGCTCAACATACAGCATTTCGACCGGTACGAAACACCTTCTCTTTTCCTCTTTGTGCCACTTTACGAGTGCTTGCATCCACGAGAGCGACAAAATGCAACAGACTGAATTGATATCAAAAAGCTGCAAGCTCGTCGCTCTTGGGAGTCGTCGGTAGCTGCATCGCCTGTTTGCCCTCGTTCTGGAGCACTCTCGGCTTGTCGGCCATCGGGAGTGAGTCGTTCAGCCAAATTCGCTCGACGAAGTGATTTGGTGCGACCCCAAGCTTGAACGGCCCCCATTTCAAACACACGGCGTACGACTTGACCGTTGACGTGCCACCGAGCAGGCCGTGGTCGACTTTGCTCGGAACCGGCGTGGCGAACTTGTCGCGCACGTACCCACTCGGACACGAGTACTCCCAAGCGTCTCCAGCATCCATCTCTTTGAGCTGCGCGTCAACGAGGAAACGTTCGCTCGTGTCGGTCACCTCGCGCACGCTCTTCTTGGCGTACTTGACGCAGAAGATCGTCCATGGTGCGCCGCTGTAGTCCTTCGAGTGGCCGTCTCCGTCACGATTGTAGCCGGTGCCAACGCCGCGACACTGATTGGTGAGCTGGTCAAGCTCGACCTTGTCGTTCACAGCCTGAAGGATCTGGAAGTCGTCGACCAGCGTGACCCGAGGGAGCTGTCGCCAATGGCCGATCTTGGGCGAATACAGTCCCGCTAGGTTCTTGGTCCACCCGCGAGCAGGAAGCGGGTCAAACGTCGAGTTCATCTCGGGCTGGATGATGGAACTGTTGTACCCCTCGCGCTCGGCATACACCATGCGGTTCGGCGCGTCGTCAGTCGCGACATTCTTGACGCAAAACGAGCGCTTGTTGGGGACTTTGTCGCGCTCGGCAAGGGTCAACGGCGTCAGACGGGTGCTGGAGGTCGAGATGGTGAAGCACTGGCTGTGCGGCGGTGCGAAGCTGAACGCCTTGAACGAGAGCGAGAGGCGGAAGCCGCTGGTTTCACGGTACCCGTCGCCATCGAACTCTGTGCCGAATGGGTCGAACCTCTCGCGAACGTGGATGGTGCGGTCGGCAGCCGCCAGATACCACGACGCGCGCTTCCAAACGGTCGCGATGACGTCCTCCATGCGTCCGCCGTCCTGCTTGACTGACTCGAGCGGGTACTTGAGCGCGTTGCAGTTGGACACGAGCGGGATGACCGACATGTAGAACACGAGCAGTTCGAGCTGAGCCTTGCCGTTCAGACGGTCCTGCTGCCCGAACTTGGCGCTCAGCATGTTCTTCTCGTCCTTGAGCACGGTCTCGAGCTCGGAGAAGTGCGTGGCCACGTCGTAGTCGTCGCACTTCGAGACCATCTGCGCCGTTGTGAGCTTGCCTTTGGCAAAGTCGGCCGAGCTCTGCTGCACCTGCGAGAACTTGTCCTTGGTGATGGTGATGTCGGTGAGCTGCATCTCGGCCACGACCTTGGCCGGCACGAGCGAAATGTCGTCGAGAATGTGGTCGATGTTGGCGATCACGGCGCTCACCTGGTCGTTGAGCTTTTCGAGCTCGCTGCGGATGACGGCCATCTCGTTCTGGAAGTCGTTCTGGAACGAGTGGAGAGCGGTCAGCACCGGGTCGCCAAGGTTCTCGCTCGCCCCAAGCACGGCAGCGACCGACGCGGCCAGCGAAAACGCGATACCGGCGTACCCGAGAACGCCGGGGAGAACTGCGACAGCGTCGCCGATTCCTTTCAGCATCTTGGACATGTCATTGGTCGTGGCGCCGACGACCGCAAACTGGATGCCGTCCGTCGCTGCCTTGATGTTCTTCAGCAGCTCCGACCGATCCTTCTCCGCCATGTCGCCGATCGCCGCGACAGCTGCTCCCGCTAACGCAGTGGGAGGCGGCGGAGTGTCGGCGGCGCGGCCGAACGCGGCGACCCAGGATGCGGCGATGATCGAGAGCAGCGAGCGGACCATTGCGTCGCGAACGGCGATTTATGCAGAGTGCCAGCCCTCCCACTCAGTTCCCGATGATGATGGCGACTGCCAAGTGTGGATTCGCCAAGCAGAACATGTGCTGTAGCCACACATTGGTGCCGCGCCACCGAGAACAGCGCTCGTGCGTCAGCGCCTGGGTTCTCGGTTCTGTTGCTGTCCCAATTTGTGTGTCAATGTCAAACCGCTCGGAATCAGATCGGCGGCACGTCACATATCGGATACATTGACACGTTCGTAACACGACCCGTGGCTTTCCCGCCACCAGTTGCTGCCAAGTCGATTGCTGGCGCGCACCATTATCAAACCCACGACCCAACCCGTTTCATCACCAAAACCCGCCCACCCACTGACAGATTTCATTCGAGATGCCTATTCAGACCCGCGTGGGCCGGGCCAGGGGTTACCATCACTCAAGGAGAGCCAAACCCGCAGCGGTTGGCGGCACCGACTGGCCAGCACTCATTCGGAATTTGGTTCCGTTGGAGAGAAGTTGAACTTGTCGGCACCTCTTCCGCTCTCTCGCCCTCCTCTCGTCTCACCATGAAGTACCTCGCAGTCACGGGCGGCACCGTCAGCGGCCTGGGCAAGGGCATCACCATCAGCAGCATCGGCGTTGTGCTCAAGGCCATCGGGCTGCGCGTCACGTCCGTCAAGATCGACCCGTACCTGAACTGCGACGCCGGCACCATGTCGCCCTTCGAGCACGGCGAGGTGTTCGTGCTCAACGACGGCGGCGAGGGCGACCTGGACCTGGGCAACTACGAGCGCTTCCTGGGCGTGACGCTCACCCGCGACCACAACATCACGACCGGCAAGGTGTACACGGAGGTGCTCGAGAAGGAGCGTCGCGGCGACTACCTCGGCAAGACGGTGCAGGTCGTGCCGCACGTGACGGACGGTATCCAGGACTGGATCGAGCGCGTGGCGCAGATCCCGGTGGACGGCAACCCGGACGAGCCGGCGGACGTGTGCCTCATCGAGGTCGGCGGCACGGTGGGCGACATTGAGAGCATGGTGTTCCTCGAGGCGCTGCGCCAGTTCCAGTTCCGCGTCGGTCCCGAGAACTTTTGCCTCGTGCATGTGTCGCTGGTTCCCGTGCTCGGCTCCGTGGGCGAGCAGAAGACCAAGCCGACGCAGCACGCCATTAAGGAGCTACGCAGCGCCGGTCTCTCGCCCGACGTCATCATCTGCCGCGCCAGCACGGAGCTGGAGCCGGCGACCCGCGCCAAGATCGGCATGTTCTGCCAGGTTCCCGCCAACCACGTGCTGTCGGTGCACGACGTGAGCAACATCTACCACGTGCCGCTGCTGCTCGCCAAGCAGGGTGCCGCCAGCATCCTCATGTCCAAGCTGCAGCTGATGAGCCGCTTCCGCGAGCCGGACCTCGCCGACTGGTCGCACATGGCGCACCGCATCGACACGTTCGACCGCATGTGCCGCATTGCGCTCGTGGGCAAGTACACGGGTCTGCAGGACTCGTACCTGAGTGTGATCAAGGCGCTGAAGCACGCGACCATGAAGTGTGACTACGATTTGGAGATTGAGTGGATCGAGGCCAGCTCGCTGGAGCCGGAGATGAAGACGGCGGACCCGGAGAAGTACGACGAGGCGTGGCAGAAGCTGCGCAGCGTGGACGGCATCGTCGTTCCTGGTGGCTTTGGCGACCGCGGTGTCGACGGCAAGGTGCTGACGGCCCAGTACGCTCGCGAGAACAAGGTGCCGTACCTGGGCATCTGCCTCGGCATGCAGGTCGCCGTCATTGAGTACGCTCGCCACGTACTGCAGTGGTCGGACGCCAACAGCGAGGAGTTCGACAAGGAGACGGCGCACAAGGTGGTGGTGTTCATGCCGGAGATCGACCCGAACGTGATGGGCGGCACGATGCGCTGCGGCGCGCGGCGCACGATCCTGCACGAGAAGAAGGACCCTGCGAAGCGGTCGCTCGTGTCGTACCTGTACGGCTTGGGCCATCCCATCATGGAGCGCCACCGCCACCGGTACGAGGTGAACCCGGAGCACGTGGAGACGCTGCGCGAGGCCGGGCTGAACTTTGTCGGCACGGACGACAAGGGCGAGCGCATGCAGGTCGTGGAGCTCGACCGCGATGAGCACCCATTCTACTTCGCGACGCAGTACCACCCGGAGTTCATGTCTCGCCCGGTGGCGCCATCGCCGCCGTTCCACGGCCTGATCCTCGCTGCCACGGGCCAGCTCGACGCTTTCATCAAGAACGCGGACGCGAAGGGGCTCTGAGTCTTCGGATCTCCCCCTGTCGAGACCATCGGTCGACCGTGCATAGATACTATAATGAGCGCTTGCCTGTGCCCGCCGAGTTCGTCTTTCG
Organism: Phytopythium vexans; assembly: GCA_003413675.1. NCBI lineage: Eukaryota > Oomycota > Peronosporomycetes > Pythiales > Pythiaceae > Phytopythium > Phytopythium vexans. Next base: position 749,658 of record QLOC01000005.1, read on the forward strand.
TTTTCTTCTTGGGAAGAAAACAGGACGAATCTCTCTCGGTCACTCGCCGTGACTGGGGGCGGCGACGGGCGGCACAGCGCTCATAGGATAGACACAATAGAGTATTTATTGACTTGGACTTCGTTCTTGTGCGGCTGGGATTTGTGGGCATGGATAGAGGGGCAACGAAGCCGACGAGACCGCGAGGGGCTTCTCGTTACCCCCTCCTGACCGGTCGTCCGAGTCGTCGCCTGGCGTTGGTGCTAGTTCGCTGGCAAGCGCTGAGGCAGCGGCGAACGCAGTCGTCGAGTGGCGAATGCGATCCCAGCTTCGTCCGATCCGTAGAGGAGAGACCAGCACGCTTTGGTCAGAGAATGCGTCGATGCGCACCTGACCCATAGTCACTCTGCGGCTCAACTCGCCATGTTGCTACTATATCACTTGGCTCGAGTCGCCCATGTTCGCGAACTCCAGCCGCCTAGCTCCTAAACAATGCTCGTCCAACCACCTCACCGCTTCCGCAGCGCGCCGGCCAGAATCATCGCGCCGACTGCGAATGCTGCGGCCGAGACGCTCGCGACAGCGAGACTCTCCTTGGTCCGAGTCACGGCGCTCACAGCCTCCGTCAACCATACAGGCGACCACGACCCTTGTGGCTGCAGATGCTTGATCATGAGCTCGCCTTCGCCCTCCACCTCGAAACCCAGACGTCGGTAGAAGTTCCGCACGCCAACTCCGGCAATGACCGCCATCTTGGTGTAGCCATGAGCGCGCGCGATCTCCTCGGCCTTCATCATGAGCTGCGTGCCGAACCCAGTGTGCTGCGCGTGCGACCCAGACTCGTCCTCGTCGGCCACGAGCTTCTTCTTCCCGTTCTTACCGGCCACCGCCACAAGCTGCCCGTACACGTGCAGCTCCCGCACGAGCGCGGCACCCTCGAGCTCAGGGAAGATGCCGGCGCCAGGCGTCTTGGACAAACGCAGCCTCGCGAACCCGCAGATCTTGGAGCGGTCGGGCGGCTCGAAGCTAATGAAGAACTCGTCCCCTTCGTTGGCCACGTACCGGCGCACGACGCACTCGGCAGTCGAGATGGCCTGGTCGTCCGTCTTGACCTCGCGGCACCGGATGCAGCGGCACGGAGTGCCCTTCGCCAGCATCTTGTTGTTGATCACCTGCCGCAAGTTGGGTTCATCCATGCCGCCGAGGATATACTGGCTCGGGATGTCGCGAATGACGCGGTTGAGTCGGATCCACGGGTGCACCTGGGCCTTGACGTCCATCAGCAGCTCGATCAGCGTCTCCTCGGCGTACGGCACGTACTCGCCGCTCTCGAACCACTTCTTGATGACGGTCCATGGCGTCACCTCGCACGGATAGATCTTCCACTGGTCAGCTTGTAGGTCCGGCGAGTGCAGCACGTACTCGAACATGGCGCGGTCCTTTTCCGGGTCGCTGCCCGGCAGGTTCGGCATGAGGTGGATGTCCGTCTTATAGCAGCAGTCGCGCAGCATGCGCATGGCGTTGATGGCGTCCTGCGTCGTGCACCCGCGGTTGATCTTGGCCAGCACAGCGTCGTCCGTGTGCTGGATGCCGAGCTGCACGCGCGTACACCCGTAGCGACGGAAGCGGCGCAGCTCGTCAGGCGTGATGCAGTCCGGCCGCGTCTCGAGCGTGATGCCGATGATCTTGACCTGAGCGGTCTCGTTCTCGAGTTTCTCCTCCTCGAGCGACTTCCGCTCGCGCTGACACTGCTGGAAGAACGTGTTGGCCGCGAAGAAGAGGTCGCGGATGAACGTCTCCTGGTACTCGTGCGGGTACGAGGCCCACGTGCCGCCGAGCACGAGCAGCTCAATCTTGTCGACCGGGTGGCCGTTCATGGCGAGCGTCACGCAGCGGTCGCAGAACTGGAGCACCGGGTCGAAGTCGTTCCGGTTCGCGCGCAGCACGCTCGGCTCGTCGTGCAGGTACGACCGCGGCTGGTCGGGCTCGTTCGGGCAGTAGTAGCAGTTCCACTGGCACGAGAAGCGCTGCTTCTTCTTGCCCACCTTCGGGTACGGACTCGTCAGCACCGTGACGACCAGCACGCCCGACTGAGACTTCTGCGCCTTCTTCACCAGCAGCTTCTCGAGCGCGAGGCCGCGAGGCACGAAGCCCTCCTGCACCAGCTGGCCCAGCACAAACTTCATCTGCGACTTCTTGGGCAATGCCTTGAACTTGCGCCGCAACTTGACGAACGCCTTCTCGAGCGCGCGACCGTCCTGCGGGTCCTCCTCCGCCAGGAACGCGGCCATCTCGCGGTACTTGGGCAGCTCCGCGGCCGGCACGAGCTTGTCCCACGTCGCGTAAATGTCGGCCAGGCTCTCGTTCTTCCAGTGCGGGTCCGGCTGGCTGCGCTTGTACGTCGCCGGGTCGTTCTCGTCGCGTTTGGGGACGGCCGCGGATGCAGGTGCCGCGTCTTCGATGGCCACCACGGGCGGTGGCGCCGGCATTTGGCCAGCAGCGGCAGCGGCAGCGGCAGCAGCTTCGTCCAGCTCCATGGCGTTCCGCAGGTCCGGATAGCACTTTGGTTGGTTCCGCAACCCAAAAGGCAACGAATGCACCTACCGTGTGCGCAATAGCTATACGGACTGGGTTGAAGTATGCAGTACAGTGTACGCAATAAATTTACGGACAATCGCCAACATATTTACGGTCAATGTTGAAGTGGATTGATTCGCGAATACACATCACTTGGTCGTGCGGAGCTTCTTCCTGGGCATCCGCTTCGCCTGCTCGGCTCCATCGGCGTCCTCACGCCCTCGCTTCGCCTTGCCCGTGACTGCCTTGTTCTTGACCGCCTTGCTCTTGTTCGCCGTCTTCTGAGAGAGCGCGGCCACTTGCTCCGCCAAAGTATCGACCTCGATCCCCGCGGCCTCGGCAGCAGCCAGCGCCTTGCCAATGTACGCGTCCATGCGGAACTTGCGTCGCAGCCCGGCCTCGTTCATGTACCGAATCTTGCCGAACACGGCGCGCTCGGGCCACCCCTGGTCGTGCTTGCCGAAGACCCAGGCGATGCCAGCGTACGAGTTCGGGTCCGCGGCGTCGAGCCCGAACTTGTTATTCAGGTGCAGCGCGATCGCGAAGCCCTGCGCGGGAGTCGCCGTCCACTCGAGCAGCTTCTTACCCCAGTACATGCGCATGTAGCCGTGCATGACACCCGTGGCCGCCAGCTCGAGCTGCGCCGCGTTCCAGCTCGGGTCGTACGTCCTGCCAGTCTCGACCTGCTCGAGCGAGTACAGCTGCGGCCGCTCGTCCTCGGCGTGGTCCGCGAGCGTCGCCCGCGCGTAGTTGGGCAGACACTCGATCGAGTCGTAGTGCGGCTGGTTGTACACGACCATGTTGACCGACAACTCGCGCCGCACGATGAGCTCCTCGAGGAACGCCGTGCGTCCCTCCTTGACGTCGCTGCCCCTCATCTTCTTGGCCGCCAGCACGACCCGCACAGGACTGATGTGTCCGAAGCGGAGGTACGGGCTGAGTCCACTGCACGCGTCAGCGCTCGGCTCGTTGCGAGCGCGCGCGTATTGCACCAACTTGGTGGTCAGGAACGTCTTGGTGACAGCACTGGCCTGTTCCTCGCCGCCAACGAGCGCTGTCACACCACGGACGCTGCGATCGACGTCCAGCGTCGCCAGTGTCTGGGTCACAGCCTCCGACGTCGACACGTCCAGCCGCTCGAGGTCCATCGGGTCGACAGTACTCGCTGCTGGACCGACTCCCGACACACCCGTCGGGCTTGCCTCGCTCGCGTCGGCCTTGGCTCGGAGCTTGTCGAGCAGCGAAGGACCTTGGACTGATCGAGATGCAGCGGTGAGCTCTACAGTCTCGAGCGGGACGAGATATCGGCTGAAATGCGCCGAGATCCGCGGTCGCAGCGTCCGCGCCGCGTACTCCTCTTTCGTGCTCGCGACGGCCGACGGCACCACCACGTCGCCTTCGACCTGTACGACCCCGTACGGAGCGTCCGTCTCCGTCGCGGCCGCCACGAACGCGCACATCTCGTCGCGCCACGGCCGCAGGTACACGCAGTCAGTCACTACCAGCGCGGCCTCGCGAGCCATCGCCGCCGCGACTTGACTGCGCAATGGCACACTGTCCGAGCTTGCCGGGTGACGCAGCACCTCGAGCCGGAGTCCTCGAGCCGCGAGTCTCCTGTGTGCGTCCGCGAGTCCCTCGAGCGCGAACTTGGCATGGCGCTCGGTCGCCATCACGCGAGCGTTCTCGTCCGAGCCCAGCGCCATGGGCAACGCCGGCGGCGGGTGTCCGAGTGCCGCGCGGTCCGCCAGCAGGTACACGACGTGCAGCGGCAGCGCGAGTGCCTTGGCGGCCGCCACGGCGTACTCGAGCGCGTAGTTGTACTTGGTGCGCACCGCCGTCTGCATCCAGTAGAGCAGGTGCGAGCCGCTGGTCGAGCGCTCGACACCCTCGTGAAGCCACTGAACCCGCTCGGCGTGAAGCCCGTTGGGCAGCGCCAGCGATTGCTCCAGCGCGCGACGCATGGTATCAGACTGAAGAGCAATGAGCAATGAGGGGCAACGGTCGGCCCCGACTACCGGCTTGGTCGGTCTCCGAACACGACCGAACAGCGCCGAAAGCCTGGTGCTGATCCATCACGAGCCGGATCAAGCCAATACAAATGCACAGTTATCATCGAAAGACGAGCCGAGCCGAGCCAGCTTCAACTTCAATGTTGAGCATCATTGTTTTGCACCAGATATCGCGGTTCATCCTGGCTACCGCCTCGTGCCGTGGCGGGCGAGCTGCTGCTGCTCCATTTGCTGAGGACGACCGGCTTTGGACGATCCGTGGCGGCCTAGCACGTCCTCGTAGTAGCTGAGCTTGGCGTCCATGAACCCCAGCATGTCGTCTTTGGCGTCCAGCGCCTCCCGCAGCCGCCAGATCGTCGCCCTGTCAGTTGCACACATCCATCGGTGAGCATGCGCCAGCGTTGGCGGCACCGACCGGGACAGTTCGCGCACGGACCAGAGCAGCGGTCAACACTTACTTGAGCCGCGCGATTTCTGCCTCTGCACCGATGCTCGAAGCATCTGCGACCGAAGACTTCAGCGCCAGGTTGGCGGCTGATGCTGCACGCTCGCTGTCGCTTTCGTCAGCAGCGTTGTTGTTGTCTGACTCGCCCGCTATCGGCGTGAGCTTGGCGCTCTCTGACGCGATGTTCTGCTCTGCTTGCTCTGGATCATGCTCGTCAGGAACCACTCGCTCGGCCTCGAACGTGTCGGTTCTCGATGACGCCGGCGCCACCGAGCAGAGCTCCAATAGCTCGTTCGCGAGTATGTCCAACTCGGACAGTTGGCGGACATCCCCGTGATCCTTCCTCGTGTCGGTCTCGCCAGCAGTATCCGTCTCTGGAGACTCGGTGTGAGTGTCGCCCGGGCTGATCTTGTACAACTCAGATGCCGGACTCGGCGGCACATCATCCGGCAACCCGCTGACGATCGTCCGCTCGAACCACTCGTCGAGACTGCTCAGATGCAGCATAATCGCGCGCTTGGCGTCCTCGCTTGGGTCCTTGCTGTACGCCGCGACCGCTTCGTCTAGCAAGTCGACCGGGTGAGGATGGTGCACCATCGCAGCCTCCGCCTGGACCCACCACCGAAAGCTCTCGAGCTCCGCGCGCTGCATGTGATTCGTCGCGTCCGCTTCGGCAAGGCGAGCTGTGAAGGTTCGCACCGCCTCTCTTGCTGCTTTGTGCATCTCGAGCTGTTGGTCCAGCAGCTGCTGCTTCTCACTAGCCGCCACACGGATATCCTCTTCAAGGTGTTTGGTTCGCTTCATCAATGTCTGATGTTGTGCGCTCAACTCATCATTCGTAGCCTGCTGTGTGGCGATGCAAGCGTTTAGCTCGTCGACGTGCGTACTCATTCTCATCGCCGATGCGTTAGAGTGAACCAGCTCTGCCTGTAGCCGCTCGACTTCTGAGGCCAGTGTTTGGGATTGCTTTCGCTCACGTGCCAAAACGGAGTTCGCAGTATCGGCCAAAGCACTCAATCTCCGGTTTTCCTCGCTCGTTTGCTCGAGATCTGCCTCGAGTTCGGCTTGTCGTGCTCGCCATTCGGTGGTATTCTCACTCGATTCTTGCGATAGTGCAGCGATCGCCGCTTCCAACTCGTTAACTTTGGTGTCACAGCGGACTTGCAGTTCTTGAGCGAGAGCTGCATGACTGGTCTTCAGTTCTTCACACTCTGTCTCCAGGCTGCTGACACGAACCGCACTTTGATCTGCGCGATCCTGGAGCACTCGCTTCTCCTTCGCGGCGGTTTCCTGCAGCTGCATCAGGCGAGCGCAGGCGTCTTCCCACTGATGCGTGCTCCTCACTGATGCGCGTGCCTCCTCGCGAGCAGATTGACATTCGGATTGATACGTCACCAAGTCAGCCTTCAGGCGTTCACACGTGGCTGTTACACCTTCTCGGAGCTGTTCGTTCCTCTGGAGTTCAGCCCGCATCAATTGAAGCGACGTGTCTTGATCTCTCGCGTGACTACTCATGCGTGCAAGCGCGTGCTCCAAGTCGCGTTGCTCAGATTGACCCGTCGCCAGCTGAGCTTTCATCGTGCCACACCGGAAGATCGAGCTCAGCCAGGCGTCCTTCCACTCACTTGCGCGCCGAGCTTGTGCCTCCAGCTCGTGCAATCGAGCATTCTTTGCAGCGCCTCCGTGTTGCGCCGACTCCAACTGGCTGTGAAGGATTTGGCACTGGTTCTTGAGTTGCTGATCAGCCGCTGCGTGCTCTGCGATAACATCACGCTGCTCACGGATTTGCGCTTCAAGCGACTCGATCAACGCTTCGTGATCACGAAGGTCGTCAGTGAGCTTCCGCACATGCTCCTGCTCGCTGTCCAGATGACTCTGCAGCTCGTTTGTTTTGTTCGATAGATCCTGTGAGAGCTCGTTGACACGATTGAACTCTGCAATAAGGGATGCCTCCTTCTCCCGCGCTTGACTCTGTTGTTTGCGCGCATTTTCCAGTGCAGATTCCAGTTCAGCGACTCTCGCATCGTTTTCAAACTCACGCTCTTGAGCTTGAGTTGCTTGACACTCCCAAGCCCTCTCATGTTCTGCCTTCACCTCGGCTAGCGTGGTGGCCGCTAAATCAACGGCGTCCTGAAGCTTCTGTCTCTCGTCAAGGAGCAGCTGAACTCGTTGTGTCAGATCCGCATGCTCCTCAGCATGCTCCTGCACCTGAACACTCAAAGAGCGTAATTCTTCTTGATAATCGCTGTTCTGGTCGCAGAGCTGGTGGTTCTCGCTCTTCAGACGCTCGCAGACTGCCTCGACTTCGTCATACGCTTGCCGACACTGTCGAATCTGCTCATGAAGCGCACTTTCCCGATCTCTCATCTGCGATGCTGTCAGCACCTGATGATGCAGTTCACTCGCCTCTGCTCGAGATGCGGCAAGTTCAATCTTGAGCGAGCCACATTGAACCACCGACCGAACCCACGCGTCCTTCCACTGGTTGGCATGCAGCAGAGAATCCTGCGCTGTCGTCAGCTTTCGAGTCATTTCATGGCTGTGAGCCTCAAGTCCAGCAGACCAAGCCAGTCGATCGGCCTGGCTCAATTCCAGCTCGAGCAGCTTCGCGTTCGTTTCGCTTAGGCGCGACACCGCCACATTGAGATCGTCCTGAATGTCACAATTAACAGACTCCACGCGACGAAGCGCCTCGTTTTGTTCGGCGCGGTCCTTTTCGAGCTCCAAAATTGTCGTTCGGAGAGTCTCGGCTTCTCTTTCAGCGGTGAAGGCGCGATCTTCCAGTCCCCGAGCTGTGGAGCTTCGTTCCTCATCGCTGCTCTGGAGCTGCGCGACCATGGAGGAGATCAACAACTTGGACGATTCCAGTTCTTCGAGTAGTCGCGACTGGTTAGCATTCGATTGCTGCTGGTTTTGTTCAAGTGCAGCGTTGGCGATCATGAGTTGCTGTTCCAAGGCCTCCACGTCGCTTATTTGCTCAGTCAACTTGGATTGCAGACGTCCGAGCTGGTCGTGGTCGGCTTTCGAGGTCTCCAGGAGGTCGAGATAGTGCTGCTTCGCATCCTGCGCTTCGATCATTGCTGCAGATAGCGCACGTTCTAAGCGATCAATCTCTGAACGGCTCTCGGTACGGGTTGCCTCCAGCTGAGCCGTCGTCAAAGCCACCTCATCAGATTTTGACGCCACCACCGCTTCAAGCGACTGGATACGGGCGGTGTAGTCCTCGACCGCCACACCCTTCACTGCTGCAAGCGCTCCCTCTAGATCGACTACTTGCTTGTGGAGCGAATCAATGTCGCGGAGCATGGCGCTCGTCCTGTGTTCCGCCTCGTTATTCCGCACTTTGCTCTCCTCCTTCTCTCGCGCGAGCTCCGTAGTCGCCATTTCCAACTCGGATTCCAGGCTTGTCACTCTGTCAGTTTGCTTCGCAGAGGTTGCCTCGTGTGTGCGAACCTCGTCGTCAAGACTCTTCGTCCTGACGAGTGCTTCCTCCAAAGTCTCCTGCACATCTGCAAGCTTTCCACGCAATTCGTCACAGTCCTGGGCTTGGGTTGTGGCCTGCTGTGTCAACTCCTGACAGCGCTGCTGCTCGAGCTCCAGCAGAGAGGCAAGTTCGAGTCGCGCGTTCTCCGCGAGCGCTCGATCGGTTTCGCTCGCCTCCAAGCGAACACGCAGACTGCTGTTCGCCTCGGTTTCCGCTGCGTGGTACTCTCGCCATCGCTCGAGGTCCTTGACCATTGTCGCGAGCTCGTCGTTCAACAAAGCCACAGTGGCCTCGTGGAGCTTGTCGGAAGCCTCCCGTCGCGACAGCTCGGCCGTCAAACTGGCCTCGAACTGTGCGCACTTCTCCCTCTCCGAAGACACATCGTTCATGTAGTGCGCGCATGCGACCTGCAGCTGCTCCGCTTGCTTGACGGCTGTGTCCCGCTCTTCGCGAAGCACTCCGAGCTGCTGCTCCAGTTCCGCCGCGAGTTGTTCATTGATCCCCTCTTGATCGCCATTTGCTAGCTTCGGCTCGCCTATCTCCGCATCTCGCTGCTGCTTCTCTTCTTCGAGGTCCGCCACGTGACTAAGCGCTTCTGCAAGTTCGCGGTTCAGCGAGTGGACACTGCCTACCAATGCATCGTTCTGCGCTTGAAGGTCGCACATTTGCGAGAGTGCTTCCGACAATTGAGTTTCCAGTTCGTGCTCGTGAGCGGACGCGGCCATCAGATCGCGCTCCATGGCTGCTTGGAGCTCGCCGATGTCCTCGTGGCTTGATGTGTCATCGTTCACCTCGTTGTCGTGGAGAGAATTTTGAGCCTGTTGGTCAGCCAACGCACCAGTCGGAGACGCAGCAGATTCTTCAATTCTGTTTGTCCCCGAGATCGATTTGCCGATCTTGTCAATGGGGGAGGCCGACGGAGACGATCGGGCTGACAGCCGTGGAGACGCAGAGGAAGCGTGTGCCGTGTCGCCCATGGTGCTCATCTGAAAGAGCGCTGTGGCGAGCTCCTCTTCGAGGCGTACCATCAGATTGTCGCAAGGCAGCGCGACGGTGCTGCCCTCGTCTCCACTCGGCGCAGCCGCGGACTGAGCTTGAATGGTCTTGTACAGCTGAGTGAGCTGCTCTTCCAATTCTCCGATACGCTCGGACTGCGACATCGCGGTCGACGACAATGACGTGTTGGTGCACGCTAAGTCGACGAAGCGCGTCTCGTACTCGGCGAGTTGGGCTTCCAACTTGGCAACGTGGGTGGTATGTGCTTCATCCGAAGCGCGGAGTTGACTCAGTTCTGCCTCCAGCCTTGCAGCATGTAGCACTTGCGTGTCATACGAATTACTGAGAGTTCTGTATCGAGCGTCCGCGTCGCGCAGCTTGGCCGTCAGACTAGCCGTGCCGTCGGCGGAAGCCGCCGCCACTCGTCGATTCACCATTTGGTGGCGGCGGCTTTGGCTGATCGAATCCCAGACACTCTCGATCCGCTCACACATGCTCGTCAACTCCATAACACTCAGCTGGATCGTGATCTGCTCTTGGGAATGGAGCTCTCCACGGGCAACGACCGCCACTACGCCTTGAACGAGGTGCGCGAGTTGCTCGCGAAAGCCCTGCAGCTGCGTGTCCAGCTCCATTCGTCCTAACGAGCAGCCGCTAGCTCCGCTCAAGAGCTGGTCGGTCACTCGGCCCATGATGTGCAGACAGAACCCGCTCACCAGCGCCTCCATCATGTCAAACACGGTGGCCGCGCCAGAACCGAGTGCGGCTTGATCGGTGCCTGAAGCGTCATTGCTCGCTCGCAGCTCCTCCGCCAACCGACTCAAAACCACGAGGCGCTTGTCAAGGTGCACGAGCAGCTGGCGCTCTGTGCCAGTCGAGCTCGTAGGCGCTGGAGCAGCTATCGAGCTCCGCAATCGGTGCAGTGTTGGACCGAGAGACTTTCGCGCCAGATCGATCGAATCGAGACAGATTGCGAGCTTGCCGTCAATCGCTTGACGACGATCAACGATGGAACCGCTGTCATCAACCACGGGCGAGGCAGTCAACCCTTCGATGGGACACATATCCTGCGGACTTCCTCCCTCCAGATCAGCCATGCCGTCAAACCCGTCGATGATGATGCTGAGCGTGTTGCAGTCCATTGCGCGTTGCTGAGCTTCGTCGTAGTCAGGGATGGGGACATCTGGAGTTATCTGAGGTGGAGCGATAGTTTCAGCGATCGCGCGACGTCCTTCATCGCTGTCGGAGAAGACGAACTCGCCCACAACCGAGTGGAAGAGTTCGTCCAGTTGCGCTTTTTTGGGCGGCCGCACTCTCGGCGTTTTCGCGGGCGGCAGATCAGTCTGCACTTGTGCGTCTTCCAACACAACGGGTGGCCGCTTCTCTTGAGACGCAAGTTGGTCCAACTCGCGCTCTTTCTTGCGCAAAACCATCTTGAGCTTCGCGAGCTCGCGCTCCAGCCGTGCCTTCTCGTGCTCGTCGATCGAGCCACAAGATGAAAGTGCTGGCGGAGGCGGAGGGACTGCTGGCAGGTCATCTAGTGACCAGCGCGCGGCGTCATCGACTGGGGTAGTAGATGACGGAGGAGTACTCTGCACGCCGCCACTCACGTCACCTGGTGTGCCCATGCTCTCAACTGGGCTAGTTCTGTTGGAGAGTGACTGCAACTTGGCTGCATTCAGAGCCACCGCTGGCGGTGGGGACGAATCCCAAGCGAATTGCAATGGAGTCGGGGATCGGATTTCATCGCTCGGCGGCGGTGCGTGGAGCTTCGCCTTGAGATCCAGGATTTCTCGCCGAAGGTCGTCCACGAGATCCAGACTGGTCGACGATTCCGTCAACTCGCTCGCCGAGACACGACTGCATACAGACGCAGGCGAGGGAGTCTTCGACACGCTGAGCGCATTCTTTGCACGGCCAACGAACTTAAGCGTGCTCAGTGTATCCTCAAAGTGAGCGCAGCACGGACTGATCGTCGCGAGCAGCACTGTTTTGGCCTCTCCACCCAAGCTTTCCTTGAGCAGTCGAGTGAGCACGGAGTTGCGATATGGCACGAACGGAACGTTACTCCCGCTGCCACCTCCGCTTCCGCGCTTGGCGAGCGCGCTAATCACGTCCGCGAGCGTGGTGAGCGATTTGTTGATGCTGCTGGTCTCTCGCTGGCGAGAAATGTCTGTCGTGGAGTCCACGCGCTCGCTTCCCGCCAGGTCCACAAGGAACAGCTTGCTCTTTCTGAGCGTCATGGCTTGGTTTGCGCCACTCTCGGCGAGGGCGGGAGGAACTTGGTGCGTGAGTGTGACTGTGAGAACAGCGTGGGAGCGTGAAGATCGCCCATTTGTTGTGGTCGCAGCCACGGAGCGCTGCCGGTTGCCGTCCTCCAACAGCGTCTGGATCGCATCGAACGTGGCCACACGCACCTGTCGCGCATTCTCGACGTACGTGCCTTCTTCCGGGTGCTCCCGTACTTTGAGCGGTTCCTGTGCACGCTACAGCACCAATGCATTAGATTTTGCGCTTTTGACAAGGAAGACATCGTGCGAGGCAACATACTTTGGAGTTTGTCGTCGGCGCCGGCACCAAATCATAGACACGCTCGTTGTAGATCTCGACGTAGCCCACATGAACCGCGCTCTTCGCCCCAAACTCCTGCTGGAGCTCCTCAATTCTGTCAAAGAGGCCACGACAGATTCGTGGTGTCAGACCTCGTCGCGATGACTCTGCTCCAGCGGCAGACGTCGCTGATGCACGCCGAGTCGGCACTGAAGTGATAGGTCGGACAGCTCGCTGACTGGTTTTGGCTGCGCCAGTCGCTCCAGTCGCTGGCGCTGCCTTCTCGCTCCCCATCATTGTGAACGTCTTCCCCGTTCCGGACTGTCCGTACGCGAGGATGGCGCAGTTGGAGCCTTGAAGCACTGTCTCGATCGCAAAGCCGCCTAGCGATTCGTACACGACGCTCTGAGTTGCCACACGACGCCCCGGTGCGTGGTCGTAAGACCAGAAACTGTAATCGAAGGCGAACTCGTGCGTGAACTGGTTGCTTGGTAGCTGTGGCGCCGCTTCGCTATCGTTCGCAGGCGAGAGCGGCGATGTCAGCGCTACAGGGTTTATCAGCCGCGTCCACCCTCCCTCGTCTGGCCCCGCCATGTCCACGATGCGCCGCAAGCCGCGCTTCTTCTCGGCTGCCAGCATTGGTCGCACTCGCACCGCCGTGATGAGTCGATAGTCATTTCCGACAAACCATGCCGCGCCACCATCGCTGTTGTTGGACCGGACGCTTCCGATTTCTGTTACTTGTTCAGGTTCCTCAACCCGCTCTGTCTGGTTGTCCACTGGCTGAGCGCGCTGAGCAGCGGGACGCTTCGATGTCGCAGTGGACACTCGTTTCCGAATAGGTGGCGCGCTGGCTGGTGTCTTGGACTGCACCGCTGTCGATCGAGATGTGCGAGCTGACACTCCGGACGCTGACCCACCGGTCGACGGCCGTTGTAGTCTGCTGTTGGTGCTAGCGGTGCCAGCACCAGCGCTCAACGCGCGGCTCTTGTGCATGAGTGAGGACGAAGACGACGGCAAGCACGAGACAACGCCAAGTCACAGGGTCTTCAAGCGCGGAGATGACGCTGCGCGATAACTGGTGGGGGATACGTCAACCATGTACTGCCGTCGAGCATCGGCAAGACAGGGAGGCGGGCGACCATCGCTGCGAAGAAACGAACCCCGCACAGGAAATTCGAGAAACGGACGGCGAAACCACTCGGTGCGGTTGAGCGAATCCTGACTAAGCGAGTCGCCCCACTGGAGCGCAGCAATACTGTTCACGGTGCACCTTCCAGTTTAAGACCCATCCCAGTCGAAAAACTGCCGCCCTGGGAACCATTCTGCCGAAAAACTCCCCATGACCAAATGCCGCTCGACAGCGTCGGTCGCTATTTCTGTTGCCGATAGCAAGCCAATCTGCCGATCAACGACAGTCTCGTAACCTCGGCCCGGCATTCTCGATTTCGCTTTTCGAGCGGCACCGACCCGGATCGTCGCAATGGCGAACAAGTCGCTCTTCACCATGGTCAACAGCAGCGACAGCGATGACGTGTCGCTCACGACCGAGACCCCGATCGACCGACGGGCTCTGCTGCGCGAGGCGTTTGCCGAGTTCCTTGGCACCATGACTCTCGTGCTCGTCGGAGACGGCGTCGTGTGCCAGACAGTTGTGTCGCAAGGTATCGAGATGCAGAACGCGCTCAAGAAAGAGGTCAATCCGGACCTGTCGAGCTACGCCGGTGACTGGTCTACCATCTCGTTCGGCTACGGCATCGCGCTCATGATGGGATTGTACATCTCGGCGGGTGTGAGCGGCGGTCACCTCAACCCAGCCGTCACCGTGTCCATGTGTCGTCACGGTCGCTGCGAGTGGAAAAAAGCGCCGTACTACATTGGTGCACAGTTTGCCGGCGCATTTGTCGGCGCCATGGTCGTCTTTATTGGATACTACCCTGGTCTGAGCGAGCTCGATTCGTGGGAGATTGGCACGGCTGGCATCTTCGCCACCTACCCGAAGGATCACGAGGGCATCTTCTCTGGGTTCATCGACGAGGTCATTGGCAGCTTCTTGCTCCTGCTCGGCATCTTCGCGGTGACCGACAAGTTCAACAACGAGGCCGAGAACGGCACCAAGCCGCTCGTGATCGGGATGGTGCTCACGGGCATCGCGCTCTCCTTCGGCTACAACACGGGTTTCGCGCTCAACCCGGCCCGTGATTTCTCCCCGCGCATGTTCACCGCCATGGCTGGCTGGGGCGGTCAGGTGTTCACGTACGGGAACGGGTACTTCTGGGTGCCGGTCGTCGCTCCGTTCTTCGGAGCCTTGCTTGGTGCCGAGACCTACACACTCATGATTTCGAACTACCATCCGCCGAGGTTTGTCTCATCGTCCGATGAAATGGCCTAAGCGACCTCCGACAGGCCACACGATCCGCATTGCTCGGCCAGAAGTCTAGCAACTCGCCTTACAAGAACGTTTGTTACGTACAGAGACGATCTTCACATTTGTAAGCTCCTGCATCAATGAACAACCCTGCACTCAAAACTCAAAATCCTCTCCACCTTGTCAGAACTTGCCGCCTGTATTGGGTTCGCATACCAAACAGGGGGGATATATGTCCTGGACCGATTCAAAACACGAATGCACGAAGGCGTCCACACTGTGGCGAGGTATAAACAATCTTGGACGCTCACACCACGCTTTCGCTAGCGACGTGCTGACTTGCGTCCGAGTCTTCGCTTCCAGTAGGCTCCTTTGACGCGCCGTCAGCCGTGCCATTCCCCGCAGCGACGCCTGCTGTAGGGAGCCCACGAACCGTCAGTTCAGCCGATGCCGGTTCGCCACGGGAAGCCAAGAAAAACTGCGATCCAGTGGGCAGTCCCGACATCCCGCCCGACGACGCACCGAGACTTGCTTCGTTCGCTGTCTGAACTCCCGTTTGGTCGTCCGAGGCGACGGCGCCTGCTGCAATGAATGCTCCAAGCGAGGCGTCTTCAGATACACGATCTAGCCGTCCAACAACCAACAATTTCAGGATATGGGTGAGCAACACCGACATTCAAGTCCACAAAGCAAAGCAGCAGATTTACCTTGATGCCATTTCGCAAGCAGATTGACCACCATGTCGGACACATCTTGCAGTCGTTTGTGAATCACGCGAGACGACGTACGCCTCAGCTCGTTGATGACCGGTTGCAGCTCGGACGTGGCCATGTTGATCTTTTGGTCGTCCGCCAGCACCTCTTTCAGCAAAAGCGCCGGTCCAATCGAACCCCCTGAGTATTGCACACGGTCAGCGACGCTCGGCCGAACTACAAACAACTGTGCTACTCGTACCAGCTTGGGGTGTGTTGATTGCACTGCTGCGTCCATTCGCTCGAGCTGGAGCACTAGGAGAGCGCGAGAGTCCTGCGAGTGCACCAACAGAAAATGTCACGTCGAGTGTCAAAATAGCTCAGCACTGCTCGTCGCGAAGCAGCTTACCAGTGTCGACGTCGATGCTAGCGTTCAGCTCGGAGATCATTCGTCCCGACGCCTCGAATTCTGTGGTGTTGAGTGGCGTAGCAACCATCCAGTTAGCGTCACATTGAAGCTAGGTTCCACACAAAACGAACCACGAACCTGCATCTTCGTTCTCAAAATTGTTCGTCGTGCCAGCGGCAGCCGAGTGCTGCTCGTCTTCTTGCAGCGGAGACCCGAGCAGCAGCTCGTCCGGCACGGAGCTGTTGTTGGAGTAGCAGTTGTAGATCTCGTCGCTGATGCGATGATTGTGCTGCGATATCTGTGCCGTCGAGGTACGATGCCGACACGAACATCAGCACCAATGCAACAACCCACAGCACAATATACCCCAAGTCGTACCTGGTTGCGCACACGGACAAACCACCGAGGCCCGCTGCCGTCGCCCTGCGGCTCGCACACGACGTCGGCCGTGATGCGCGCCGAGCATCCAGTGTACCGATTGTGGAGGTGCGTGCGCACGCCCGTGCCGCGAGACGGCTGGATGCAGCCGTGCGTGCACCAGTACGCCATGGTCGCGTACTGGAAGGTGTCGGGCACGTTGAACTTCTTGAACTTGTGCTTGGTGTTCCAGTAGGCAGCTGTGGACGAGCTGCGCCGCCGGTAGAGCGTCTTGGTGCGCGCCATGTACTGCGTCCAGGCCTGGATGAACTGGTCCCAGTTCTCGAATGTCTGCGGCTCGAACGGCGGCACGCGGAGGTCGATCGTGCGCCGCGCTCGGGTCGCGTCCTCGCGCAGCTTGTAGTTCTTGGTGCGGCGCTTTTTGACCACCTGCAGAGTGCTCGCGCCGTGACCGCCGCCGTTCTCGGCGTCCCGCGCGCGCACCTCGCCCACGCCGGCGGCCAGCCCATCGGCGGACGACAGATCCACCGTCTCCGCCTCCGAGCTGACCGCGGCGCCCGTCGGGCTCGCCGGGGTGGCCCCCGCCGCTCTGCTCGCCATGCTCTGGTTGCCGCCGTGCCGCTCTTGGCGCGTTCCGAGTTTGGGCAGGCTGGCTCCCTCTCAAATCCGTTAAGTGCGCACATCGATCATATTCGACAGGGTCAAGGTACCGTGTGTGTCACTGTCTTTAACGCCGGTTGAACCTTGATTTAAGGCTCGAAAAGGCAGTCAAGCGGGGTATCAAATCACAACAGTACCCCGCGAAAACACATCTCAGTTCTAATATAGAGTGACCACAGCAGATGAATGTCGCCAGTGACAAAACACTCCGGGTAGCCCAGGTTTCAGACCTGCAACGCGGGCACGCACGCGCGGTCGCTCACTCCCGCGGTGTCGCCGCCGAACGCCCGCTGCGCATGCCCACGGCCCGCTCGAGCGCTCACCGGAAGAGCCCCAGAGCGGTCAAGCCCCGCGCTCGCCACCCTCGCCGTCAGGTCCGCTTGGGCGGCGCTGGCGCCCGCGTCGTCGTCGTCCCGTCCCCCCTCTCGCTCGATTAGTAACATTTGGCTCGGTAGAGGGCCGGCCGGGCGGCCACTTCGTTCGGTCAAGTTGAAGGCCCGCCAGCTCCGGTGACAGTAGCTTCTGGTAGATATACTCGGCGCATAACGAGATGGAGGAGGAGCTCGCGACGGCCGTGCTGCTCTCGCCGACGCGCGACCCGCACAAGAATGGCGAGATCGCCCAGCGCTGGATGGAAATGGTGCTGGGGGAAAAGTTCCGGTCCGCGTTTCCCGCGGTGCTGCTCTCGGGCGAGCGGCTGTGCGATCTGGCCAACAAAGTGCACCGCGCGCTCGGGATGAGCGACGAGGTGGTGTCGGAGAAGGCTGAAACGAGCGACGGCGACGTCGCGACATCGCAGGCGGCCAAGCAGAACGTGTCCAAGTATCTAAAGTGCGGCTGCGTCCACGATCGAGTTGCTGTGCGTGCGTGTCGGTGCTGTCGGCTGAAACTCTTGTGTGTGTGTGTGCGTGTGTATTGTAGCGCTTGCGAATCGCTTGGAGTTGCGAGGGAAGACCAGTTCCAGCCTGACGATCTCCTCCAGAGCCGTGACATCGGCAAAGGTGCGTGTAACTCTATCTGTATGCCCTGCTCATTACCAGTAGCAACAAGTGGTGACAATTGCGGCTTGTCTGCGTGTTGGATTCGTGATCGTATGACAGTTTATCGAAACATCCTTGCGCTGCAGTGCGTCGCTGTGTCCATGTCCAGCCGCCGCTCTATCGATGAGCGCAGCTCCTTGGTCGGCATTCCTGCACCTGTAAGTGTCACTGCGACGACGGTTTTGTATTTTCTCTTACGACGATTCTGAGAGTGCTAATGTGTTTTTGTCACGGACTTAGGATATGTCGCCGTTGTCGGAGCACGGGGTATTTGATGAAGATAGTGACGAACTGGATGGTGAATCCGCTTCGACAACGAATCTGCTGCAGCAAACTCGCTGGCAGCGACTGCTGTTCGAGTACGAGTATCAGCTGTTGCGCCAGGCAGAGCGTGATGACAGCGAGTCGTCGGGAAGCTCTGAAGGGATGGGTCAGCTCGCGCACGATATCTGGCGCACGGAGGAGCGTATTCGCACTGTCATCGCACGGCAAGACCCGGACTACGGACTGGTGCCTGATGACCTTCATGGAAAGATGTGGATGTTGACGTCTGGCGCACAAATGGAAATGAGGAAGCGCAAAGGCTTGTACGAGCGCCTTTTAGCGATGGAGGGCGATACTAGCACCGAGGCGACGGTGCAAATTGACGTGGATCTGCACCGAACTGTTGCAGATGGTGACAAAGAACTATGGAGTGCGGAGAAGACGGAGATGATGCGGCGAGTGCTTGTCGCCTACTCGTTTTATAATACTGGTCTTGGGTACTGCCAAGGCTTGAACTACATTGTGGCGCGAAGTCTCCTGTTTTTAGACGAGGAGGAAGCCTTTTACTTGCTGATCAAGATGATTCGACTTGTGCCGGACGACTACTACACATCTATGGTGCGTATCAAAGCTCGTTTGCAGTATTCTTAGGATCGTGGTCTAATCGCTGCGTGTTGGCGGTCCTCAGCTTGGATTAGCTGTCGACCAGCATGTATTCGCGGACCTTGTGCGGATACAACTTCCAACCGTGGCAGACCACTTGACCAATCTTGGCGGAACCGGGATGGATTTGTCGCTCGCATGCACGGAGTGGTTTCTGACCCTGTTTTCGAGTCCGTGCGAGAGAGAAGTGACCATTCAGATATGGGACTCCATTTTCCTGTTCGGCGACGAGGTAAGTGCTGATCTGTGCTTTCTGGCTTCCAATCAGCTGAATATTTGACCCCTCTAACGTTGCATGATCGAAATGCAGCTGCTGTTCCGGGTCGCGCTTGCGCTTTTGCAGTTAGCGAAAGACGCGCTGCTGAAGTCGACCGTGTATGGAGATATCCTCAAATACTTGAATGCCGTAAGTGCCTGTGTTTCAGATGTGTTGCCTATCGAGGTTGTCACACTCATAAATATGCGATGTTGGATGCGTCATTTGTATTCCATCCAGCTTGGAAGAGAAGAGCTGAATCCGACTAGTTTGATGAGGAGCGCGCGCAAGCAAGACGCTGTCATCCGTTCTCGAATTGACGAGTTTCGAGCGCACCATCGTCTCCAGCTGGCGTCAGGAATTGTGGCATCGTCCGTTGATCCGGAGCGCAGCCAAACAGTCAGTGCTGGGAGAACTAGCGCTGAAAGCAAGACCGAGCCAAAGATCAAGCAAATGATGAAACAGAAGAAGCTGAGTCGATATATGGACAAGAATGCCGCCCGAATCGCGCGGTAAGACTCCAGGTGTTGCTCCTGAACGTGGATATCACAGCGCTAATCATACAGGATGCTGTCATTTTTGCCTCTGTAGGACATTTGATCGCGACCTGACGGACGAACACCTCGAAATGATTCGCAAAGAGGATCAGAGCGTGGCTGGATATTACGATGGAGACGAATTGGTGGTACGTGGATGCTCACGAGTTGGGAAGGTGGTTGGAGGTCTAAGTGCTCATATTATTTCTTCTCACACAGATCACAGATAATTATTGGGGGTCAAGAGCGAGCTACAGACAGTGGGGATCCAAGGATATCCGTCTGGTTTGCTCGTCCGAAGACAGCAACGACGCCGACCGCGCTCGAATGCTGGCTGACACGAATGCGCCTACTTCGCGCTCCAGTGCCCAAGCCACTCGATTGTCCGGCTCGCTCGGCACTGTACACTCTCGGGAGCGACGAAGCAAGAGCACAGCGTTCATTCAGCCACGAAAGGGAAGCAACCCGTCGATTCCGGGCGATTCTCGATCTTCCAAAGAAGATGAGCGTGACTCTCCGCTGCAGGGGCGATCTCCAAAGTCGTGGCTTCAGAAACGCATCGACGATTGGCAGAAGAGCCACAAAGAGAAGAAGAAGCACGACAAGCATCGACACAGACAAGGTCAGCGCGAAAGCGAGCACGCGCCTAGTGTTGCACGATCAGGGCCAATTGAACACTCCCGCTCCAGCAGCCAGCTCCTTACTGGCAGGGACGCATTGTCGAACGGTCCATCTCAGCTGACTGCACAGTTCAGGAAGCAGTCGCGGTCGTCCAACGGGACGGCGTTCGATCGCTTGAAGAAGGTGAATGGGCGACAACCTGAGCCAGACCCTACTCCCCCGCCAATCGACGTGAGCATCACGCGCGAATTCGGCATCTCGCGCTCCTTCTCGGACCCGTTCCATTCACCGACCGACAGTATGCGGCCTTCCAGTTTGCGAGACCCACAGCGAAAGGCTCGGCACGATGCCATCAATGCGCAAATCTTGATCCGCTCCGTGGACGCAGAAAACACCACCGAGTTCGAGTCGGGTGAAAGGGATGACGTGTCCGACGGGAAGCGGCTGTCGTTGATTTCAGACACTTCTGGGAGTGTTGCTGCCGCCGATCGTTCGAGTGGCCACAGGATATCAGCCAGATCAGAGACAGCGATGATGCATGGAACCAGCACGCGCGATAGCAGCGGCAGTCAGGCGAGCCGCAACCAACGGAAGCACCGACACTCCAGGAAGAAGAGGAGCGCTCCTGATATACTGGCAGCCGAACTCTTGGACTCGCCGGTTCACGACCGATCATTGTCAGTAGACCTTCAAGGCGACGATGGGGACTTGATCCGACCGCCTCAAGTGCGCCGCAACGTTTCGATGCCGCTGAACGACCCCCACGGCCATCCGCGACGACTGCGGAACCCCAAGCGGCTGACGAGTGATAACGCACGAGCGATCCGCGAGCGAGCGCACGTCGTGTCGTACATCCACCGCAAGGCGAGCGACGCCAGCAGCGTGACGGGCAGCTTCCCGCGCAGTCCGCGCGAGCGGTCCGAGTCGACTCGGTTGAGCACGAGCTCCAGCGATTCGTCTCGAGAAGCGATCTTGGGCAGCAACCGGAGCGCGCGGTCGACCCACTATCGGAAGGGCTCCTTCTCCTTCTTCGAGAAGCTCACAAGCGACCTCGAGAGCTACGCCGACGACCTGAGCAGCGCGTTTCCCGACGACGACGACGACGACTTTGACGTGGAGAGGAAGGCGAAACCCAGTGGAGCGACAGGGTCGGCGGCACCTCGCCGACAATGACGTGTCGTCGTGGTAACATACAGCAGCGTGTGGTTCCGAGATCCTGGTGCATGGTTCAGTGGCAGGAAGGAGGTTGAAAGCCGCGTTCGAGTTTGAGTGAATGGTTGTGCGCATCAATTGACCTGGCCTGGATGCTTGTCAAGATTCGCGAATCAGTATACGGTTGAAGTGGGTGCGGATATAGGTATATTCATGTATAGTTTTGTCATCCAGGATCCAACGTGTTGGCTCTCTCTTTTCGAATCATTCGCCATTGAGTGGTCCTCGCGCGAGCATCTGTCAAGTGCCGCCATCGTAGGTGGTTGAAGGTCACACTCGTCGCGCTCATTCGCAGCTGCCTGCGCGTCTCGGCGGGGAGCAAATCTTTGGGTTCCGTGACTGGCAAGAATCCACTTTCCGTCACCCTCTGAGCCAAATCCTGAGCCGAGTCGAGGAACCATAACATATCATGCGCAGAGCGCACTTGGTCTGAGTATACCACGTGGCGCCAATGTCGCAGGTCCACAGCCAACAAAAACGTGTCGCCTTCACTATGGCCCGTCCGAGATTTAGTCGATCGAGTAACCAGCCTCGTCGCCACCATCGACTAAGCCACTGTCATCGATGCCGACACCGCCGCCGCTACTGGAGGTCATCAAGACTCGAGCTCGTGCCATGGAGATCGGCAGCAGGCCGCGCCACACCACCGAGGATACCGCTCACCTGCGGCGCGGCCTCTCCTCGTAAAAATCCAGCGGGCCAGTGCTACTGTACCGTATTCTTTCCGCTCTCACCCTGGCAGGCCAAGCGCAATCTTTCGTCTGGATCGTCCGGATACCATCCGGATCGACCTGAGTTGCGCACGTCCTTGCCGATCCAACACGCTTTCCTCCCCCCGTTGGCCGCCTTCCCACTTGGCAAAAGCGCGCGCGGACAGCAGGCGAGCAAGGCGAGTGCGTTCCACAGCGAAGCGAACATGTCGGGCATCTTCATCGACCCGAAGGATCTGCCCGAGGGCGGCTACGGGCTCATCCAGGTGCTCTTCCTCGGCGCCGTCTACGGCTTCGTGCTCTTCAACGCGAGCAACATGATCTCGGACGGCAGCGAGCTGCTGCTGCTTGTGCCTTGTACGTTGTTCATCTGTGCAATGATGCTGTTTTGCTGGTCTGCAACGGCGGCTAACGTGTGTGTGTTTTTTTCTTGCTCATTCAGCTATGGCGGGCATTGTCGGCAGTGTGGTGCTGCCTGTGCTCGGCGCCGTGCCTGACGGCGCCATCGTGCTGTTCTCGGGGATGGGTCCGGACGCGCAGCAGCAGGTGTCGGTGGGCGTCGGCGCGCTCGCGGGCTCGACCATCATGCTGCTCACGATTCCGTGGGCTCTCAGCGTGTTTGCGGGTCGCGTCAACATTGACGAGCACGGCCGCGGCAACTATGTGCGTCCCAAGAACGACCCGAACTGGAGCAAGCTGTCGCCGCCGGGCAGTCGCGACCTGTTCAAGACGGGCGTCGTGCTCTTCGACGAGATCCCGTCGAACGCCAAGACCATGGTCATCACGAGTCTCATCTACCTGATTCTCCAGATCCCCGCGCTCTTCTACACTGGCACGACGTCGCGCGATGAGAAGGTCGACTTTGAAGCCGCGGCTCGCGCCGGCCGTCCGTTTGCGGTCGCCGCTTTCCTTGCCTCCATGATCGCGTTCGTGATCTACCTCTACTGGAACGTGCAGCGCTCGTCCGAGGTCAAGGACGACGTGATCGACGAGGTACGCGTGGCTGCGATCCGCGACGGTGAGATCAGCCTCTCGGGTCTGCTCGCCAAGGAGCTGTCCAAGCTCAAGAACCAGAAGCCCGATGCGTCGACGCCGCTCACGTCGCGCGCCGAGTACGAGCGTCTCGAGGACATCATTCGCCCGTTCTTTATCGTGTACGACAAGAACAAGGACCGCCGCATGGACTCGGACGAGCTGCAGCTGTTCTTCAAGGATTTGGGTGAGACGATCACGCGTGACGAGGCCGAGAAGTGGATCGCTGCTGCCGACAAGGACCACTCGGGCTTTATCGAGTTCCCGGAGCTCGTCGAGGCTGTGCTGCGATACCTGCTGGCCAAGTACGAGGACGAGTCGCGCGGCCAGCGTGTCGAGATGAAGCACGTGGTGGTGGACTCGCAGCGGTCGCTCGCGATCCCGCCGAGCGAGTTGGACGAGGAGGAGGAAGAGGAGGAAGTTCCGGAGGACCTGGCTGACCTCTCGATCGAGGAGCAGCAGAAGCACATCAAGATCCGCGCTGCGTACCAGCTCTTCATCGGCACGGCGCTCGTGCTGGTGTTCTCCGACCCGATGGTGGACGTGCTTTCCGAGGTGGGTGCGCGCACGGGCATCCCGGCGTTCTACGTGTCGTTCGTCGTGGCTCCGCTCGCGTCCAACGCGAGTGAGCTGATCGCCGCCTACAACTACGCGCTGAAGAAGACGTCCAAGACGATCTCGATCTCGATCTCGGCGCTGCTGGGTGCTGCCTGCATGAACAACACGTTCTGCCTCGGCATCTTCGCGGCGCTGATCGCGTTCAAGCCGTCGGGACTCGTGTGGGAGTTCTCTGCCGAGACTTTCTCGATCCTGTTTGTCGAATTCGTCATCGGCTACATCGCGCTGAAGAAGACTCAGCGCCTCATCGACGGACTCATCGTGCTGTTGCTGTACCCGGCTTCCATCTTCCTCGTCTTCTTCCTCGAGAACGTGCTCGGCCTCGACTAATTGGACGTGGGACGGCGGTGGAGGACGGAGGTTCGGATGGTGGGGGGATCCGAGAATGTGCTTTTCAGTTTTTTGAGGATCGCGTGCGATCCGTCGTTTTGAACTTGTCCGTGTTCAACGTGCACAACTTCAACTTGTCCAAACTCCGTGTTCGTTCGGTGTTCGTTCGGTGTTTGCTACAGGTGCACGAGTGATTGATTT
Source organism: Phytopythium vexans (assembly GCA_003413675.1). NCBI lineage: Eukaryota > Oomycota > Peronosporomycetes > Pythiales > Pythiaceae > Phytopythium > Phytopythium vexans. Next base: position 773,688 of record QLOC01000005.1, read on the forward strand.
GATACATTGCGAGACACAGTGCTCATGGGTTGAAAGCTACGTGTACTGTACATGTTGCATGGCTACAAGCAAGGGACCACTCCTTGAGTGGTATGGTATGATCGGAAAAGATGGCGGCGCGATCTGCCATCCAGTAGTGTGGTATACCGGCGCTACGCTTGAGCCTGAAGCGTGCGTGCCGCGTCCATGAGTGCCCACCGCGTCGCCGGATCACGGATGCCGAGGAAGTTGAGGTCTTCTTTCTCGATGCCGGTCTGAAACGAATACAAGTCAACAAGTCAGTGATCCCCACCATCGCCGATTCCGATGGAACAGCAAACACATACCTCACGGATGAAATCGATGGTGGAGAACCCCTTGGCGCGCAGCACGGCAGCGTAGTGTTGGCAGCCGAGCCGCTTCAGCCAGAGGTACATGTCGTCGTCCAGGTCGGTTGGCGTCTCGCAGTACGTCGGCGGCGTGGTGCTTCCGTGCTCGAGCATGTCCTCATCCTCGCCGTCGCTGTCGCTGTCGCTGTCGTCGTCGTAGCTGTCGTCGTCGACATAGATCGCGACCAGCTGAGGTTCGAGCTGAGCGGCAGTGAACGGTCGCAGCTCCACGGCGGTCGCAAGCGAGGCGGCGTAGGCTTCATTGTCGAGCAGTCCCTGCAGCGCGCACACGACCTCGTCGATGTCTGGTCGGTCGGTCGGCTCGAACGCCACGCAGGCTGCAGCCAACCGCTCGAGCTCGGGTGGACAGGAGCTTGGAAGAGCGTCGTGGAACTCGGAGAGCGCGATGGCAAACTTGAGCTGCGGCAGGCGCAACAGGAACCCATTGTCGCTGGGGGTGCGGCAGCAGAGCATCTCCATGAGCATGACCCCGAAGCTGAAGATGTCCACCCGCTCGTCGTACGCCTCGTCCAGGAACATCTCTGGCGCCATGTACGCGTCCGTGCCGCAGTACGCCTTGTTCTCTTCGTTGTCATCGGCATCGCTCGACGCCGCGGCAGCTCGGTCAGTCGAGAACGTCACACGGTCGGTCGCGAAGCCGAAGTCGCACAGCTTGGCGCGCAGCTCAGTGTTCAGCAGCAGGTTGGCCGTCTTGACGTCGCGGTGCACAACGTGCTGCGTTTGCAGGTAGCGGAGACCCTCGGCGGCGTCCAGCGCGATGCGGGCCAGCGTGCGCCATCCGGGATGCGGCCGCTCATCGTCGCGAACCGCGCTCAGGAGCTGTTCGACGTCGCCGTTGTCCGAGTACTCGGTGAGGATCCACACCTGCTCGTCCTCGACGAGGTCGGCGGCTCCCATGAACTGCAGCAGTCGCGGGTGACTCAGCCGCGTCGCCATCTCGATCTCGCTCACGACGTAGGGCGGGATCTGGCCCTCGTCGTCCTTGGGCTGGCACTTGACGGCCACGGCCGTGCCGCGGTACTCGCCCGCGTACACGACGCTGAAGACTCCTTTGCCGATCTCGCGGTCGACGCGGACGTCCTCGGGTGCGACCGCGAATAGCGCAGTCTCGTCTTGAGCCTCGGTCTCAGCGATGGGTGCCTCGGCCTGGCGGGTCTCGTCTTCTTGGTTGTCGTCTTCTTGCTCGAAGGTGTCGAGCGGCAGCTCGAGCAGCGGACGCCGAGCGCTGTAGCCTCCGGCCACGAGCGCCTTGTCCGCGGCGATAATGCTGGAGTCGGTTGGGGAGATGACGCGCACTCGGCGCTCGGCCTTCAGCGCCACGCAGTCGCACAACGTCGTCTTGAGACAGGCAGTGAACCACATTGTGCGTTGTCGCTAGAGGGAGTCGTTCAGGGAAGCGGGGGGTTTCCGAAATGAGAGGGCAGCCCCTCGAGGCGGTGACGGGAAGGCGCTAGTGTCGGTCATCATCCGTCCGCCGCTTATGATGCCCCTCGACCGCGGCCGCGTTCAGGTCATGGTCGCGTGATGTGATGGAATTGGAAGTGATGGGGTCGGATATGAGTGCAAAGGGGCAATTCGGGACAGTTCCGAATCTGCGTGGGTACGCACTTGGTACTTCGAGTAATCCACGGTACGAACCTTGACTTGGCTACATTTTGCTTGTTGAAGCGGTCAACTCGCAAGCAAGCATCATTCATGGTTTGAAAAGGGAAATTCATTTTTGGTTGCTAGAGAGGAGAAGCCAGGAAACTCGTCTAGGCACAACACGCAGGGGAGTCACGCAACGCCGCCAACGCGCACGAACAGCTGGAGTCCATCAGGCCGCTCGTGCTCGATCGATGACGCGCGCTCGTGGCCGAGGAGATGCAGCGATTCCGGTACGAGACCGAAACACGAGTTGAGCATCCAATTGATTCACAGCAAACTGACTGTGAGTGGTTGTGGCAGTGACGAGAAAGCGCGCACGCTGGAGGATCTAATGAGCCACTTTGCCTGCGCCGAGGCACAGCTCGCCAAGCGCGTACGTATCCCCCCCCACCCTGTACCTCTTCTTGCACATGGAACATGACCAAGATAAGGACGGACGTGCTGGTTGCAGTCGTCGAGCATATGGCGGAAGTTCATGAAGACGTCGACCGCTGACACGGAGGTTCGTGCGCCGTGAGCTTCTGATGCTGGGTGGTCGAAATGAATCTGACACTTGCACTCCTTCGCCATTTGACGTTATCCTATCACTCTCTTGACGGCAACAGGCTCTCATCGCCAGCACGAAGAAGATCCTCGACGGAGCGGCCACGGCCGCCGCTGCCGCCTCGACGGCCGGCAGCAATGCCGAGTCGCCAACTGCAGGTTAAGCCAGCAGACTCGATTGAAGCCGTTCCGATACAGGACGAAGAGGACGTCATGTTGAAGCAATGCCTACAGTTCCTACCGCCAGTGCTTCTTGCCCTGCTTGGTCTTCTTGACCACGAGCGGCTCGCCCTGCAGCAACAGCTCGAGTACCTTGCGGTTCGCCTAGTCACCCATCGCCACGTCCAGCTTTGGCTTCCGTTCGCCCAGTCCGAACTGGTACGCGTCCTTGCAGTCGTGGGCCAGCAGCCTCAGGTCTGCCGGTCAGGAGAGCGATAGCATGAGATGGCCTCGCCAAGTGTGTGCGAGCGGGGGAGCCGCCCTCAATCGATCGAGCGCACTGAGCTCGCGTGATGGACGACCCGGATGGTTGGCTAACCAGATCCTTGTACTTGGCCATCCCGCCCACCACCATCACGCGAACGACCTCATGTGCTCATACAAATAGAGAGCACGTGAGGAACACTCCTCGAACATCCGATCCGAGTCAGACTATAGAGAACCATTGTAGCATACCTAGCGGCACGAGGCGATCTCCGTCATGACACAGTCACCGAGCAGCTTGGCCACAAAGTTTGCGGACGCGGACGCGGTCATGATGGCGCCGCTCGTGACCGCAAGCTCGAGGTAGTCGGCGCCGGGCTCAACACGGACGATCAGGTTGCACGACGAGATGAGCCATACGTAGAGCTGCGCGACCTTGATGCTGCCCAGCATCCTCATCCACATCGAGCCGCAGGCGGTCACGACGATCGTCTCGTACAAGCGACTCGTGTTCAGCGGCGCGCTGTCAGCCACACACACGAACGATGCTCTTCAGCTGAGCCCGCCTCAGTTTGCAAATAGGATTAAACCCGACGTATGAGGACTTGGGGCGTGTGCTGGCTCCGCGAGCTGCGCCTCCGAACGACCATTCGCCCAACAGACACGAGGCTACGCACACGGAGCGCGAGGCCGGCCGCAAGAGCCGCACGGAACCGGGCTGCACCGGCGGAATGGGACCGCTGTCCTCAAGCGCTTCCAACTATGGGAAGCCGTCACCCTGGCCGTCATACTGGCTCTCCTCGCAGCGGAAGAACCGAGATCGAGCGAAGTGGACGACATTTTGCGGTAGCACTTGATATCGTCGTCCTGCGAAAAGTCCAAGATGCTGTCGAGAAGAGGTCGTGCTGGGTCTCTGATGTTGTACCTGCGCTGCAGATTCTGGATGATGTCGGTTCGTCGGCGGATGGAGCGGAACGAGATGAACATATTGAACGCGTCCATCGAGATGATAACGATGGACGTGTGCATCGAGCTCGCGGTCTACATGGACGTGGCGACATACATGGCGTGCGCCAGCTCGATCGAGAAGATCGTGACCTCGGGCATTGCCTCGATGTTGTTGAACGATGCCCAAGCCACAACGTTCTTGAGCGAAAGCTTGAGGAGTGGCAGCAGCAGCACGAAGGTTCCTTGGCTGATGCTCGAGAGGTTGACAAATATGGCGATGTAACGACTTTGCCGGCGACGAAAGCTCCATTCACCTCCGCTTCGCTGATGCTCACTTTCGTCGCTCCAATATCCACGGTAAGCGTCTTCCCTGCTGCTCCGACACACGGTCGGTGCGTTCAAGCTGACGGCTGTCCCAGCGACACCCAGCAGAGTGGTCGCTGCCTTCTTGTACTCAGTGAAGTCGACAGCGCCACCAATTGTGGTTTTGGCGCCTGCACTTGTTGGACTGATTGACACACCCTTTGACGCTTCCAGCTTGATCAATTCTAGAATGTGAGCAAGAACCAGCAACAAGATCAGTAACATGCTTGCCACCCCATAGTTTGATACCGAATGCGGCGCGCTTTACCTAATACAACGTCGACTGTTTGGCCAGGTACCTTGGATGTACCGATACAAATCAACGAGGCTGCGTTGCCGACCATGACGTCCCCTTTGGCATCGTGAGATACGGCTGATTCCTGAATGGACACGTCCGCGTGGTCTAGCTTGCCAACTGTCACCGATGGAGTGGTCATCGTTCCGATCAGCAGACTCTTCGAGTCCAGTCGAAGCTTGGAGCCGCTGATCGCCGAGTTGTTGAGCGTGATTCGCTGGGTGGGTTCGTCGAAGAGGCCGCCACCAACGAAAATGACCGTCGAGTTCTCCACCACCCCTGCATGTCTGCGGTTCATCGAGATGAGACCGTGAAGATTCACAGCGTGGGTCTTGTTGTGATTCTCAATCTCAGTCAACGAGACGGATTCTTCGTCGAGGTTGGCGTTGATCGAAATGGTGCCGAATTCTGTCGGTGTCATATCAGTTGATTCGCCGCCCACAAGTACAACGTCTCCACCAACTTCAAAGCCATCGCCACCATAAAACCGAACGTCGCCGCCTTCCTTCCGGTTCGAAGAGGACTGGCCCACCGCTTCGAGAGTCACGCTGTCTCCATCGACTGATTCACCCTGTCCGTCCGTGGCACCTTCGCCACCTAGTGCCCGCCGATCCGTCGCAGTAGCCTCATCATCCTCCGTCGTGTCTGCGATCGTCAGCCTCACCTTCCCGCCTTTAGGATCGCTGAACAAGGCGTGGCCTGGAATCGAAAGATAACCATCGTTAGTGGCTTGAACGTCATCACCAGTAACAAAATACCAGTCGCTTACTGCTGTTGAGGTGGAGTGCAGAACTTGTCGACACGGTGGACGTGTTCCCGTCATGACGAATGGAAAAACCATCGCCGATCGAGATGAGGACCTGCGCACCGCTGAGTGAGATCCCGCTCGCAGTCGGGTCCTCAGCATCCGCATCGGCGACCACTACGCTTTCCTCATGAAGTACGACCAGCAGCGGCTTGCCTCCCGCGCTCGTCACGACGGATCCGGACTGCGACACGAGGTTCAAGTCGCCGACTTCCTTGACGCCGCCCGACATATTGGCGGCTGTGGTCATCACCGTGCCGTCCTCAAACACCACCGCCTTGCTCGCATGCAGGTACTCGGTCGCGATCGTCGGCGCTGCCAACACATCTCACGATGTTAGACATCGACGCAGCGCTATAGCTAGGATAAACGTCGACAGCTCACCTTCCACCTTGTTGCTGAACGCCGTGGTGCCGTTCGTGAAGATGGAGAGTCCGAAGAACGACTGCGGCTCGGAAGCCTCCAGCGCTCGTCGCCCGAGCCGCAATTCTCCTTCCGTGAACGAGATCATGGCCTCCGACAGCTGCGACTTGGAGTAGCCTGGAATCATGACAACTACAGCACCCACAAGGTTACGCGTCAAGTCCCAGCACCTATGAACGTTCCTGCCACGGTACCGATCGCTCTTGAGGTAGATCTTGGCGCTCGAGTCCTGCCGCGAGACGACCGTGAAGCGGTTCTCGACCGTCGTGCCCAGCAGATCCGTTTGATGGGACGCGATGAAGTCGGTCTGCGACAGGTACACGACCAAGGCCGATAGCAGCGCGGGCGAGAGCACCATCGCGAGCGAGATGGCCGTCCTGAACCACTCGTGCTTCTTGCTCGAGTTGCGTCGCCGCCGCCGTGATGCGCTGCAGCACGCCGTCGCTCGAGCGGTACCGGTTGCTGCGCGGCATCTCGTCCGACTGGAAGAACACGCGGCTGCGCAGCGTCGAGCCCGAGGCTCGGTCGCCGTCTTCGTCCAACTGGAGGTCGATACCCACCTCGTCACCTTCTCCCTCTGTCTCGGGGGGGGGGGGGGGGGGGGGCCTTCAAGATTGCACCTTGCTGCAACAGCAAATCGTCCTTCGTCATATACCGACAGTCAACGTCGGCATGTTCGTGTTACTCGCGTATGAAGTCGAGTACGATGAGGAGAAGAGGCGCAGCAATGCGAGCATGAACGGTGTCGCGGGTTTCGCCGAGCTCTCGCGGCTGACCAAGGTCGGCGTGTTCAACAAGCTTCTGCTCGAGTGTTCGCTGCTCAACCACGCATGCAACCGCACAGTTTACGCTCGAGTGCCGCTTTACGACACGCTTGGGTAGGGTACCGTGCCTTTCATCGTCCACCACACGAAGCTGACCATGATGGTCTGCGGCCAGGACCACTTTCACATCGTCGAGAACTACGCGGCCGCAGTTCGAGCCCGTGACGCCCGAGCAGCGCTACCAGGTCACGGGCAAGAACCTCGTGCTCAAGTCGCACGCGGACATTGAGCTGCTGGACAAGGCGTACCGGCTACCTGCTGACCCGCCGCTCCCACCGGACGTGTCGACGCTCTGCTGCGCGCCGGTCACGACTGGCGACTCGAAGAGCGTCGTGCTGCTGCATAGCAACTTTGTCATCTTCGGCGTGCTCGCTCAAGAGCGGCTCGCGATCGACCCGACCGACATGCACCTGTCATACCTGCCGCTGTCGCACGTGTTCGAGCACATGACGCACGCCGCGCTAATGCGTAGCGGCGCCAGCATTGACATCTACAAGAGCGACGTGCTCTTCCATATAGAGGACCTGGCCAAGCTTGTCTCGACCATCTTCGCCTCGGTGCCGCGGCTCTTCAACCGCGTGTATGACAAGATTTCAAACTACGTGGCAGCCGCCGGCGGACTCAAGAGACTGCTGTTCGACCAGGCGTACGCCATCAAGAAGGCTGCGCTGAGCGACGACGTCAAGACGCATGCGCGTCGCGCTGCTGGCACTTGCGCGGTCAATTACATGCTCATCACAAAGAAGCCGTGAAATTGTCTTTTTTGTTGGAAACCTCACCAAGCTTAAACTCCTCTGTAGTCCATAGTGCTCACTCGACGTTCGTACTTGCCGGGTGCGCCTGCCTCCTCTGAATGACCTTGGTCTTCCCAGCGACGGTCATCCATCTACCTGGGTGCGTGATTTTCTGTTGAAGTGGTGCCGTTTCCTCGTTGCCGTGCCATCGAGCGCAGAGCACTTTGATCTGATGTACCTCCATGTCATCCCCAGAGTTGACTGTCTCAACTATTCGATCGTCTTCGTCATCAGACAGCAACTCGGGGAGGCCACCGTCGCTCTGCACTTCTCGATCCGATGCCACATCGTCTGCCTGAACTGCATTGCAAGCTTCGACGACTCTGTCGCATTGGACTTCTTCATTGATCGCGTCGTCGCATGAAGCCGCCTGCTTTTCGTTGGTGGATCCACTCGCACCGTCCTCCGACGAGCTCTGGCTGCTGCTCGTCGACGTCACGGAGAGCGCATCCTCGAGCCGGATGTCGCTCGTCTTGCCGAGCAGGAACTGCAGCACGACGTCGGCGTCGCCTTGCTCCATTCGGCGCGACTCCGTATCCAAAATTGCTGCATTTGGTGCAAGATCTGGCTGATTTTCGATAATAAGAAAGATCAACTCGTATCAGTACCCCATTGATATTGCATCAGTACTCTATTTTTCTTATATCAGTATTCGACGTGTGAATATGATGTTCCTCTGTTCCAAAACACTGGTCGATTACTAGCTTGTAAGTATATATTGTCGGACCAGTGTTTTGGAACAGAGAGGTATATTCCATGTTTCACATCTGGGCACTACCCAACACAACTTTGTACACAACTGTTCGTGGGCATTTGTCCAAATAGAGTCAAATAACTATTGACAGAAGCTACTATTGACCGCGATTAGTGTACAAATATCGATGGCAATAGTTATTAAATTAGATCTATATGATAAATGATTACAACCCACGACTGAATATTCGTACATATCAGAGCATATCCTGTTGCACAAAGGAGTTTACAAACTCCGAGTGAAATATCTTCCTGACCGTAAGTTTTTTATTGCGGGCACTATCCACCCGTATCTTCAAGTCTGGGCAGCAGACCAAAGATACAAGCAATTTCCAAGTGTAAACGCGAATAAAACAGTCGAAAAGAGAGAAAAAAACATCGTATTCACACGTCGATTCGTCATATTCACATGTCAACTTTTTTGCAATGATATAGGTTAATAAAGTACTGATATAAAACGAAAAATGCACCATTACAAGTCCCGCATTTAAACACTAATGTTATGATAATTCTTTGTCGTGTACTGAGTTAAGGAATTTATTGATGTACTGCCGAAGACGTAGCCGAGCGGTAGAAAAATGCCGGTTTATAGACGAATCAACGCGCTGGATCAGCGATCAGCTGACCAATCAAATGAGCGCTTTAAGCGCTCAAACCATCGCAAAAACGGCATTATGAAAAAACTGGTTTTTGCTTGAAAATGGTGCATTTTGAAGTTGGCATGTCACATACCAACTAGTTCTATCTGAAATAAAAGCCCGAATGTGCTAAATTGGATACAGTCAGGACTCTTTCGTTTTATACCTGATCTAAAGATCGAGCCGACCGTTCATTTTTCTTGGTGGTGGATATTATTCACCCATTTTGACCATGTCGCGCACTTGAGCGCAATCATTTGTTTCATAGAGGGTACCTCGTACCCAATTTTTGCGATTCGTCGCGATTCAAAATTGACTCGCCGCCTGCCCTCTCCCTTGGCTGTTCCCTGTTCGAGTGTGCTTGGCTCGAGATTGACTGACTTCCTTGGGGGCCGTGAGCGTCGATCGATCGATCGATCGCGTGCTCGTTTCTCTCGCTGGTGCACTCGACTGCCGCCGCCTCTCACCCCGACGAGACCGACCACCGAGCGCCAAGTTATCGGCGCGCGCGCACCTGACCGGCGGTCGCCATGACGGACAATTTCGTGAGCTACAGCGAGGACTTTGAGCAGTTCCGTGATGACGCCGGGCAGGACATTCGCGCGTTGAACGACGCCACCAACAAGGGTAAGCGCCGGGAGCTTTTATTTTTTTTTACATATCGGAGTTTGTATGGATGGAGAATCTCTAACCGCGGGACGTGGTGGACTGCGCAGCCGCGCGCGACGAGCTGGCTGAGCGCGCACAGGGCAATATCTCCGAGGCCGAGCGTTATGTAAGACAGACGCGGGGTTATAGTTTGAGAATTTTGTGTGGAGAGAGGCTGACAATGCGGCGGGTGGGGTGCAGATGCGTATCCTCGAGACAGAGTCGCGCGCAGGAGACTCGCAGGAGCGTCGGCGGATGCACCAGCAGGTGTGGAGCGTGTTGTGTGTGAATGGAGGGTATGGATGGTCCAGTCCTGATGCGCGGTGCTTGTCACGGGAATCCTAGCTACGAACGTACAAGTCGCAAATCGACAAGCTCAAGGCGAGTCTGGACCGCGCCAAGCTCATGGAGACGGCGCGCCAGCGGCAGGAGCCCACGAACGACCCGGTTCGTGTTTTGTGGAGTCCATTTGTCCAGTTGTGGAATGAGCAAAGAGGCTGATCTGTGGCTTCCCGTTGCACAACTTGTAGGCGGAGACGGCGGCTCGATACCAGAAGCGGGCAGATCGGTGCGTTCGCTTGAATATCGCCGATGTGATGATGGCGTTCTCTGTCTGACATCGGGTTGTGCTGCAGCATTGACGACCATCTCGGGGACGCTCAAGCTATCATTGCCCACACTGAAGCAACCGGTATGTGTGGTATTTCGTTCGCTGCTGGGGTCCGTAGACATCGAGGCTGACTCGGTTGGTGCCTGCAGCGCAAAACATCACGACCAACCTGCAGGACCAGCGCGAGCACCTGATCAACGTGCGCGGCAACGTGGACAACACTCGCGAGGACACACGCGAGGCCGGGAAGCACCTCAAGAGCCTCAAGTGCAAGACGATGTCGCAGATCCTGTTGCTGTACTTTATTATCCTCGGGCTGTGCATCTTCATCATTTGGAAGATCATCAACAAGTTCACCTGATCGGCTCGACCGCGTCAATCCGAGGCGGCCGAGGCGGCGTCGGGGCCACGAGGCAGGCGGAGGTTACAGCCTCATCGAGTTTTGTGCATGCTTGAGTCGCCCAGCGGCGAGAATCGAACGATCCCTTTGCTTTTGTATATTTTCGCATCGATTGGCGCGAGGTTCTGGTATTTATAGTGGCGACCAAGGCGTGCAACCCATCTCTTGAAGGCGAACAATCTTCTGATGGCAATGCCGACGCCTTTGTCTGGACGACGGAAGCGCTTGCTCGCCAAGAAGGGAGGCACACTGGTGCAGTCCGGGCAAGCGGTCGCCGGCAGCACTATTCCAGCGAGCGGGAACCAGCTCCAGGGTCGTAGTGGCGGCGATCGGGATCGACCAAAGACGCTCGACGGGTTCATGCTGCTCGATCGCTGTCGAGGTGGGGCGTGATACACTTACCACCACCGATTTGAGGTTGATGTGCTCATTGGCGCGCCTTGTAGTCGAGTTTCCAGACGAGGTGACTCAGGCGGTGCTGAGCGGACTGAATATCCACAGCGTCGTGGCCGAGGACCTGCTCTTCTTCTCCAACCTCTCGCGAGTCGACATGAGCGACAACGAGGTTCTTATATCAACGAGTGCTCTACGACGAGTCGGAGCGAACTGAAAACGATAACGGTGATGTTGCTGTCGCTTCTAGGCGCCGTTCGAGCCGTTCGGCAGTCTCCCAGCGCTCGCGGAGCTCGACTTCCAGTGCAACGCCGCAACAGCGCTTGCGGTCCCTCCAGGCAGCTTCCAGTGTCTTGAGGTGCGTTCTTCTATCACTGACATGGTGCCGCGGTAATGCTGAACGAGGTGGATTAGGTACTCAACCTGGCGTTCAACTGCCTGACGACGAACGACATCGAGGAGCTCGCCAACCTGCTGCGCATTCGCGAATTGTACTTGGGCAACAACCGGATCCGCTCCATTCCGCCCGTCATGGACCGATTCTCGCGGCTAGAGACGCTCTCGCTCGAGAGTAACGGGCTCCCCGGCGCCGACGTCTTCGCCTTCCTCGCCATGATGCCGCGCCTGCGGAACCTCAACCTGAGCCACAACAAGCTCACGCACTTTCCCGAGGTCGGCTCCGTCCATATTGAAACCGCTGATGGTGATCCGACTAACTCACGTTGTTACACTGATAGTCAGCACTGACGGTGGGCGATAAACGCGGTGCCGGATTCGCGAGCCTCGCTTACCTCAACCTCTCGCACAACATGATCGCTAACGAGGCGGCCGTCCTCCACACCTGCGAACTGCGCGCACTTCGCAAACTCATTTTGTACGGCAACCCATTCACGCGAGCCGCAGTGTCGTCGAGTGATCCGTCGACACTCGTGTTCGATCCGATCCCGACAATGACGGCGCGGCTCGCGACCAGGAGTGCCGAGCAGGTTGTGACGGTCGTCGTCGCCTTCCCAGAGACCAAGAAGAAGGCGCACGCGTCGTACGAGGACGTGGAGATCTACAAGATGGTCCCGAACCAGGTGCCGCTGCAGCCCGCGTTCCGCAACCGCGCCACGAGCTTCCTGTTGGATGAGAGCAGAGCAAAGAAGCTGGAGACGATCGTCGATCTGAGCGGCCGGCGGTCTGAGGTACGCATTTGTCAGGTCAAGGATGGTTGACATGGAAATTGAGAGTTGTTGGTGTAGAGTGAGACATCAAGCGCGCCGACAGCTCCGAAGCGTAAAGCGAGCAGTCGGTTTATATTGTTGGCGATTGAGCACTGACCATGGTGGATGCAACACAGCACTGCGCATCGACTCGAGCGACTCGACGTTCCTGACTGGAGTGGGCATCGAGGATGAGGTGATGGAGTCTCTCTCGCATGGTATCTCTGCGGAGGTGAGTGCTCATTTGGTGATTACATCGCTTGGAATGCTGTTCTAAGCTCTCGTTGGTCGATCCTAGCTCCCCGCCGTGCCACTCAGCATCTTGCAACGCTCGCTCGCAGCGGATCCAAAGGTGACAACGAACGAACGCACTGATCAGGCTGTGTGCTGTGATTAATGACTTTCCATGGTCTGTGTCGGGCAATCAGGTCCAGCCGACGATGAACTCGCGCGTCGCCATCAACGCGCTTCGGTACCAATTGCAGCACCCGCTGACGTCGCACGACGACTCGGATCTGTACCCTCCCAACTTCCAAAAGCCCACGCAGGCTCAAATGGTACGCGCATGTCATGGCGACATCGGTTCAATCCTAACCTCGCCGACTCAATGCCGTGTTGGCTGAGCAGGAACGACAGCGTCGACGACCAGTGCCGTCGGATACAGCAGCTTCGAACCATTCCACCAAACCAGCTCACCAGAATCAGCATGGTACGTTTTTAGCACTTTAACAACAGTCAGCATTTGCTCACATGACATGAACGTCGTGAACGTGCAGCCAACCAACTGCACGCCAAAGACCGCTTCGAACGCACGAGTATGTGGTCGATGCAAGGTCACTTTTGCCGATTGAAGGTGGACTGACCGATGTGAATCTGCTGACAGACATGGAGACGAGCGTCGACGAGGCGCTCGACTCGTTGCTCTCGACTGCCAAGAAGATCAACGTCGCCTACAGCCCCAAAGGTCGAGCGTAAGCGTGACAGCCTCGGACACCAATACACAAAGACACCTGTACGGATACAAAGGGGATCTATTCACCACTGCGTGCGCTGCGGTCTATGTGGATCCGTAGTGGGTCAGGCGGTAGAGCAGCACACGGCCGCGCGCGTTGCCGCACGCAAAATAGCCGCTACTCGGACTAAAGTCCATGGCCGAGACGTAGTGGAGCGGCGTCCTCGCGGTCGGCCAGTTCGAGAAGACAGTGAAGGACGGGAGGTGCACGAACTTGAGCGCGTCCTTGTCGTCCTTCGAGGCCATCGCGAGGATCTGCGAGTCGGCGTTGAACTGGAGGCTGTCGACCCGCGTGGTGAGCTGCATCAGCGCCTTCCTCGGCTTCGACGGCGCCGACAGACCTGCGTTCTCGTACACGTTCACGACACCGCTCTTGGAGCCGGCGGCGTAGTACTTGCCGTCCGGACTGGCGGCGAGCGCGAAGTTGCCGAGGCTGCCTTCGTCGTCGTGTACGACCACGCACTTGCGCGTCCGCATGTCCCACTTGTAGATTTGGCCGTCGCTTCCCGTGCTGATGAGGTAGCGGTCGTTGTCGATGAAGGCGGCGGCTTGCACGTCGCCGTTCATCTTGAGGTTGCCGATCCACTCGTAAGACTTGGCCGACACGAGGCTCAAGTAGCCGTCGCTTCCCAGGAACGCGAGCTGATCGCCGCTGTTTGAGGCCACGAACTTCTCGAGCTTGCGCTCCTGGCGGCCGATGATGCCAGGGATCTTGGTGATCTTGCCGCCCTCCAGGTCGTACGAGTAAAAGTACGAGCGCGGACCGGTGAGCACAACGCGCGAACCGCCGAGCGTGAACTTGGCGTCCAGGATCGGCAGCTCCTTCACGAACACGTTCTCGACCTTGGCGTTGGTCGTGCCGTCCACTTGGAACAGGTGGAGCGTCTTGTCGAGGCCGGCCGTGAGCAGCAGCTGGCCGTTCGGGTGGAAGTTGACGGCCTGCACGACCGCGCTGGACGGCGCGTGCTGGTTCGCGTCCTTCATGCGGCAGATCTCGAGCGAGCCCTGCGGCAGCAGTCCACTCGCCGAGTCCAACAGCGCGCCAGTGCTGCGCACCAATCGGTCGCCCAGCGCAATTTCCTCCTCGTCGCTGTCCGAGTCGGCTTCGCCGGTGGGCTGCGAGCCCATAAAGTTGTCTGGGTTGGCCCATGCCACCGTGCCGTGAGTCGCCTGGAACCTGCACACCACACAGTCAGTACCGAGCGTCCAACGGCATTCCATCCGAGCGTCGATGGCACGCACTGGGAACGAAGCCGCTGCTGGAGCTCCGCACCGTCCACTTGGACGTCCGCCTCCGTCTTGCGCAGCTTACGCAGCCGTTTCTGCTCCTCCAGGTTCACCTCCACCTGCTCGTCATCGTCGTCCACCCACGCGGCGCGCAGCTTGGGCTTGGCAGGCGTCGTTGCCTTGCGCTTCGGCTGCTGTCCTTGGTGCTGGTGCGTTGGCTGGAAGAGCTGCGCCGCCAGCGCCACCTCCTCTGCTCGGCGCAATGGCGGTTAGTACTTGCCATACAGGACCTCATCCACGCGAAGACAGCGACGTACCCGGCGTCGCGCGCTTGTGGGCCGGTGCGCGCTTGCCCATGCTGTCTGCTCCAGTGGTGCGCGAATCGGTCGGTGGTTGCCTCGGCGTTGATATCGGTGTTGAGAGGCATCAGTTGAACATCATATTAGCGAGGACTTCATGTTTCGAGAGCGTACCTTCCGGCAACACGCGCGAACAAGTGGCTGCGAGTTGCGGAATGCGGGGAGGGCTAGGGCGTTGTCGCAACTTCTTTCCGCGCGCCAGACAGTCTAGAAAGCAAGGGAGGGTCGAGCTGTCAGCGAAACACTTTGTCTTAGTATGCTTGAGAGAGGGGCGAGATTGTTGATCGACCCGCTGCATCAGCAAGCTCGGCGCAATTTGCATTTTCCCCTGTTGAGGAGAGAGCGCGACGACTCGCGGTCCAAGTTTCCCGTGGTCCGACGTGCGGGTACACCAGCTCGGTGGCACACTCTTCGCGCATCCAAAGAGAGAGAGAGAGCTCTGCTGCGTGTGCGTGTGCACCCCGTAACCCGCCAAGCAAGCCAGGTTCTCCAACCGAGAACTCCCGAGGACAAGGTCCGGTTCTATTCGCTATGTCAGCCGCCGTCTCTTGCGTTCCGGCCGTGCCCGTGCTGAACGGCGCCGACGCGGACTGCCGCCTGGACGCGCCGCTCGACTTTTACCACTCTCCGTCGTCGATCTCGGACGTGGATTCCAGCAGTGCCAAGCCCACGTTCGGTCCTGAGGTGAGAATCGAGCAATTTTTTCAGATGATTGTACGACCGTTGTGCTTAATTACTGATGCGTTTGTTGTTTTGTGCTATTGCAGGCGTCGTGCTCGCGCCCGACGTGCTCGAGCCCCGACTCAGGTGATTCCCTCGACCCCCGGGAGTGTGTGGGTGCCCTGTCGGAGTCCGCGGAATCGGTTGATATTAATGGCGCTCCCCTTCTTTCGGCCCCTGTTCGCAGCCCGTCGGCGTCGCGAAAGAGAAGGCTGAGCGACGACCTCGCTGACGGTGCTGAGAGTCAACCGAAGCGAGCAAAATCGACTGGCTCGTGTGATATTGTCGCAGAACAACGAACGAGTGAAGAACCGGAAGACTCCGTTGACCAGGCTTGTAGCACTGAGCGTGGGGATGATGAGGGCGGGGCTGAGCTCAGTGATGGGACTGATTTTGACTGTGCTAGCGCTGGTGCCAAGCGCCGCAGCCGCCGCACGCTCTACATCGAGTACTGGAGCCGCACGGACGAGTGCAAGGAGCGGAAGTGGGACCATCTGGACGAGATCGCGGACCAGTACGGCTCGGCGGAAGAGCACATCTTTGCGACGACCCTGAAGGGTAGGAGTGCGATTTTGGAGCCGAATATGTTTCCGTATGACACCCCCGCAGGCATCGAGCACTGGACGCTGTGGCACGTGAAGGAGCTGAACCACGAGCAGATCAAGCAGTATGTGGAGACGTGGATCGACGCGAACGCGCCGCATGTGGAGCGGTGGAACTACGACGACAACCCAGAGCGGTCGATCGACATTTTCCACGTGCACGTGTACCTGCAGGTGTCTGAGGGTCAGACTGTGCTGCACGGCCGGGCAGTGGAGGAGCTGTGCCACGAGCTCGACTGAGTTCGAGCAGCGTTAGGTGGTATTTATGCATGAGTGGGGAGGACCAGAGCGAGCCTTGAGGCGTTGCTCGGCGGCTGCTTCTCATGCAGAGAGGCATGGTTGGTGGGTCTGGAGGCTTTTGACCCAGGACGTGCTGATGTAGTGGTCTCCTAGTCTATCGAACAATAGAGAAGGTGGTGAGGAGATTTTGATGTTGTTGTTGCCGTTCTGTTCATGTTGCTGCCGGTGGTGGTGGCGGTGTGTTGGTTGCCTGCACAGCTACCGCCTGCCTCATGTGTGACTGCAGATGTTGATGGTGATCAATTGGTGACCAGGCCGCGGTCTATGTCCACATGTGGGAAAGTGAGTGACTTGCCTGGAATGATTGACACTGTGTTCGCAAGAGTGACGTGCATCTCGACATTCATTTCCACAGGCTTCCATTCTCGTCAAACCCCTCACGCTGACGGAAGGAAGCCAAATGCACGAGCGCGCAAAGAACGGACCGTATCTGATACGAAAGGTTATCGGTTATCGGTGTGCGCGTGCCGCTGGGTGTTCCAGGTGGCCCGCACGCAGTCTCTCAAAAAGCGAACGCCGCGTCGGGGAAACAGGCCGGTCGATCCCCGCGCGTCCACTTTCTCACCGCGCTCTCACGGCCAGGACGCGAGTCCCCTCTCTCTCCTCGACGCCAGCGCCGGGCTGCCAGTCCGCGGGCCCGCCCGCTTGTGGATCGCTGTCGGCCCGAGGGGTCTGGCGTCGGGACCGCGGTCGCGAACGAGTCTCGGCGATGCCCGCGCGGAGCACGGTGGCGTCTGTGGCGCTCACACTGGGCTTCCACCTGGCGGCGCTGACCTACGGTCTCTTCCTGCTGCTTGTGTTCTGCTTCACTGGCTCGACGGTTCTGCTGCTACTGGTGTGCCTGCTCTCGGGCTCGTCGCATGGCGTCCGCATGTTCGTGGCGTTCCTCTGGCGGACGGAGATGCGCATCAACGCTCTAGCCAGCCGTGAAAAGCCGCCGCGTGAGCGTCGCAGCCCACACCCGAACGACCACAGGCCGCAGCTGGACCAGGAACCGGCGCCGGCGCCGCAGTCGCAGCCTCAGCGCGAGGTGACGGCGACCGTCATGATCGCCTCGCTGATCTACTTCCTGCTGTTCAAGTGGATCCTCAACATCGTCTTCACGGCCATCCCGCTGCTGCTCTGGTTCATCGCCGTCGTGCAGCTGCTGCCGGCAGACAACTCGCTCGGGATCGACAGCTTTGTCGGGTCCGACAACACGTTCGCGAAGCTCTTCACGGCCGTCGCGTTCGCCTTCTTCGCGCACCAATTGGGCGTGAGCGCCTCGCGCGGCCTCGTGTTCGTCTCGGACAAGATGACCCAGTTCCTGTTTGACACGGCGAACGCGAGCAGCGACACGGCTTCGCGCGCCGCCGCAACCTTCCAGCCCATGCTGTTCGCCGATGGACCGGGGTTCGCCGAGATGCAGCCCATCCAGCCGAACGCAGGTCAGTACTTTCGCAGCGGCTCTAGTGGGGTACAAGAGTACGGCAGTGTGCACAGTGATGACCGCTCGCTGCCGACAGAACCGGATCCGCGCTCCAGTCGTCCCAGTCGTCCCAGTCGTCCGACAGCGCTGAGGCAGCGCGACATCAGCAACGATAGGAGTTCCGTCCGCGGTGACTATGAATCTGCTCGACCGATGACTTCTCTGGAGAGAGAGAGTTCACTACCAGAAACTTCGCGATCTGACAGCGAGCCGATGCCGCCACAGCCGCCGCCGTTCGCTCCGTATGACCCACGCTTTCGCCGCGGCGTAGAAGAGCAAGAAGTGCAAGTGTGTGGTCTGAAGATCATCGTGAAGAAGAACCATGACAGGGAGTGGCATCATGAGCAAAGGCGCCGCGACCATGAGTGGGATCACGGTCGAGGTGGTCGTGGCAGACCTGGCAGACATGGGCGAGACGGAAGTGGTGGTCGTGGCTGGGACCGAGACGACATTCCTTTTGCACAAGTGGTCATTCCTGACTCGAGTTCTGAATCATTCGATGCTCCGTATGACCGTGGTCAAGACACGAAGCCGATGGCGCTGGCTCCGTCGGCTCCTACCTTTCCACCGTCACCGTACGCTCCCGAGCATGACCGAGATAGACCCCATCCTACCGGTGAGCGAGATGTTAAACCGAGTGCGTTTGATGAAGATCGAGAGAGTCAGCAAACTCAGCCCAGAACAACTGTCGGGCCAGCAGGATCGCAGCCCAGCCTACAGGTACATAATGCGACTGATGTTCACGAACGCCTGGATGACGACACCACATCGACTTCATCGGTGCACTCGACTGCAGAGCGAGGTCGCGATGAACCCGTCGTTGGCGCACCTGGAAAGTCGTACAAGATGGCTAGTAGCGATGAACTTGAGATTGACGAAGATGTCGATGGAGATGATCTCAGCGAACATGAGCAGCATGAAATCAATACTGCCGAAATTGCGACCGAATCAAGTGATGACATGCGGACCGAGAAATATGTGGAACTGAAGGAGCGTGAACACTATGCGCACGATATCAACCGAACAGCGGACGAGAACATCGGCCTGCAGCAATCACAACTGGAGAAAGGAAAGCACCACTCTGCGCCGGAAGTGTTGTCTGCCAACTCACGTGCAGCCACAGGTCGAGACATAAAGCGCATCAAGTCATCTGTTTCGTCTACGACTAGTTCTCACTCCCGACGACGACCGATTGGCATCGCGTCTGACCAAGAGCTCCGTTTCGACTCGAAGTCGTCGTCTTCGAGTCAGGACACGGTTGCTAAACGTGATGAGGATGCCGATCAATCAGTTAACTTCGTGACCCCGTCCCAAGCAGCTCCACCTATGGACTTGGAGGTCATCGATTCGGAGATTTATCGAGCATATGGTAGCGTACCTCGGTACGACGATGACGATGTTCAGCACCTGCGGGCATTTGACCCAACTGCAGACCCAGAGCGTCCGCTTCAGTGCGTGTCGAGCATTGATGTGGAGCGTCGAGTTCGCGATATAGAGTACGACTCGTTCTCACCAATGGGGACTCCGACGGGGTTCCGAACTGGCAATATGGTTGGTTCGTTCATCAGCAATCCCCCAGAATACGATGCAATGTCGCCGACGAATAGTATCCAGGACGGCGAGTTTCCGTCGGAGAAGTTCCAACAGGTGTATCGATCCATCCGCCAACCGAGTAGCGAGGCTGTGTCGGCGTCAAGGTTCGATGAGATGGGCTTTAACGACGATGTCATTAGTCGACGCGACCGGGTCAACTTTAACGCATTCGCGCCGCCGTCAGTGTGTCCATCGGTGACTCCGTTTATCTATTCGGTTTGGGCGTTCCTGCTGAGTCAACGGGCCGAGCTGCACGAGCGAGTGGCGACGGAACTGCCGGAGGCTCGGAAACTGTCGCTAGACGCCAAGATGGATCTGCGGCGAGGAGCCCTCGTCCACGTCACATTGGACGTTCCATCGGGGTTCCGTATTTTGAACGGCGCTACGCAGGGCTTTATGTGGGAAGGAAAGCTGTCGAACGTCCAATTTGAAGTCGCGTGCTCGGAAGATGCCGCGATTGGGCCGGTGCTGTTCAAGGCGAAGATTGTCGTTGGTGCTGAAGTCGCCGTGCTGCGTTCATACGTTGTCGTGTCCTCTCGTAAGCTCGATTACCGATCAAACCGTGACGAGCCGGAGATGCTGGACTCGAGCTTGGAGATTTTGGAGAAGTCGTACGAGGAAATCCCGTACCGGTCTCTTGAACTGAAAGAGCTGGTCGGCCAAGGATATTTCGGCGACGCGTATCGCGCGCTGTACAACGGGGAAGAAGTCGTGGTCAAGACGATCCGCGCGAGTGAGTTCGGCGAGACGAGCACGCAAATCGTGAAGGAGTTCCAGCACGAGGCCGCCGTACTCAATATGTTCGGACACCATCCATGCATCGTGCCGTTCGTTGGCGCGTCGACGGACGATCACTTCCCTCTGTGCCTCGTGACCAAGTATCTGCCGTACGGCAGTCTGGAGGACCGTCTGAAGCATCCCACATCAGAATCATCTTACTCTGTGGCGCAGAAGACGGGGATGCTCAAGGACGCCGCTGCAGGACTGCTCAATGTCCACGAAGGCGGGTTCATCCATCGCGACATCGCCGCGCGAAATTGTCTGGTCGACGACGATCTGCGAGTCCGGATATGCGACTTCGGTCTGTGTCGACGAGTTATGAACGAATCGGGGAGTGGTCTGATGCGCGACGCGTTCGGGCCGGTCAAGTACATGGCTCCCGAGTCGCTGCAGCCGCCACACGTGTTCTCGTACAGCTCCGATTCGTACATGTTTGGTGTGCTTATGTGGGAGACCTTTTCGAGTTCGCCGCCGTTCCCGAGCATGGCGCCGGTTGAAGCGATGCTGCGCATCACACGTGGTGAGCGTCTCGCAGTTCCGAGCAGTCTTCCAGAGGAGCTGAGGTTGCTGATGGAGACGTGTTTCCGCGACGAGCCGACGGAGCGGCCGCTTATGGGCGAGATCCTGCAGGCGCTGGACGAGTCGTTCGCCGATATGAATCGCAAGGCGTCGGGGTTTATTGCCGCTGGCGCAGCCGCGACTGCGTCCTTCTCGAAGAACCTGAGCCGCCGAGACCGATCCATCTTCGCCTGAGCCTTTCGCATTTGATGATGTAAAGTCCGTCGAGGCTCGAGTGTGAGGCGCCTGCAATGCATTCTGTATTGCGATCAAGCAGCTGGCGACGACACTTGCTGGCATTGCCGAGCCTGCGATGTCCAAGTCTGTGCGGTTGTCGCCACCTCCGGATGGAGAGCGATGAACGAACGACAGGATGCTTCGGAGCAGCCACATTTGGCCATGTATTGAAATGTTTGTGGTCAAGTGTCGAAAATAGGTATAAATATCACTTGACTTTAGTATTCGCATGCAATCATTCCTTATTCGTTTGGTGTGCTTATTGCACGTGCCATAAGCGAGGCAACAATGAAAGTGGTGAGCGTGCATGCCTCGCTCTGCTTCCTCTGTGTGTGTGTGCCTGACCCCCTGTGCCCGCCTGTGTCTGCCTCCAGATCCAGCTGGGTGCGTCCAGCGACGCGCTCTGCCACTTCCTGGGACTCGGCGGCTTCGAGCTGCTGCTGGATGTCGGTGTACGCGGCGCCGTTCGTCGGGGAGCCGGCGGTGGCCTCGAGCTGCGAGCGCCGGCGCTGCGCTCCGTGGACGTCGAGGCGCTCGACGTGGTGCTCGTGTCTAACCCGCGCGGGCTGCTGGCGTTGCCCGTGCTGACCGAGACGCTGGGCTTTCGGGGTCGCGTGCTGGCGACGCGACTGACACTCGAGTTCGGCCGCCTGTTGCTCGACGAACTCGCGGACGAAGGCGCAACTGGCCCGAGCGTTGTGCGGTTCGATGGCCAAGAGGCAGAGACAGTGCCGATGTTCTCGAGGGAAGACGTGGCTGCGAGTTGTGCCAAGGTCACGGTCGTCGAGTTCAGTGAACGCTTCGCTCTCGCCTATGGAGTCAACGTCACAGCTCACAGCTCTGGCTGCAGCTTGGGTGCGAGCGTCTGGCTTCTCGAGAGCGCGGGCGAGCGTCTCGCGTACGTCCCCGCCGCGTCGGGCGACTACAACCGCCACCCGAAGGAGCTGGACCTGCTGCCGCTCGTCGACTGCGACTCGCTCCTGCTCACGGATCTCAAGCGCGACCGCGACCCGCACGCGAGCACGGAGCGTATGGTTGAGCGCGTGCTCGGCCACGTCACCCGCGTGGTTGACCGTGGAGGAGTGTGCATCGTGCCAACGGAGCTTGGCGGCGTGCTGTTCGACCTGGTCGAGGCCATCGACGCCGCTTTCACCGCTCGCAACCACCACCAGCAGCAGCAGCAGCAGCAGCAACAACAACAACAACCCGTGCCGATGTACCTGATTTCGAAGCAAGCGGCGCGCGTGGCCGAGCTCACGCAGATGGTGGGTGCGGAGTGGGTGTGCCAGAAGAAGGCGGATAAGCTGTATGCTGGGGAGGACGCCTTTTTGCACGAGGCGCTGCGCAAGCGCGGACTCTTCCATCTAGTCACCGACCTCAGCGCTGCCACAGCCGCCGCCGCTTTTCAGGTGCGGATGCTCTCGATGTTGATGCTTGGAGGGGAAGTACAGCCTGACTCATTACTTCTTGACGATGACAGAGTCGCGCCATAGTATTTGTCGGCCACCCGTCGCTCAAGTTTGGACATGCGCCAGAGCTGGTGCGCATGCTCGGCCACGACAGTCGCAACGCCGTCGTTCTCATCGGTAACACATCAGTTTGTTTGGAGTTCATGGAGACAGTGCTCATTTCTTCCGACACTCTTACTCCACTTAGATCCTTCGGTGGACCCTGCGGATGCATTTGCGCCTTTCCGCGACCTGCCAATCGAGAAGATCGCGAGTTCGATTGATCCGCGGCTTGGATGCGGCGACGCCAACCAGTTCATCGCGCGCTGCTGTCCACGCAACCTGATACTTCCCCACGAGTTCACAGTCGCTCCCCCGCTTGCCAGCAGTGGCGAGAGCGATGTGCCCGTGGCATCGCACTTTGCTCAGGTGCTGCCGCTCAACGAGCTGACGGTCGCCAAGTCCAAGACCGAGCTGATTACTGTCCCTCTTAAGTCGCTGGAACCCGTATTGATCGAGAAACCCTCAAAATACGTCGACGGCAAGCTGGACCCAAAGGTATGTTGTTGAATACTGTGTTGGCTGCAGCTCACATCAACTGATGGCGAATGCACTGCCAATATCTAGCTCGCTCAGCGCGCCGTCTTGACGGAGGTGAGCGGGAAGGCAGCTGCTGTGATCACCGGCGCAATCGATGTCAAGCGCAACGAGTTTGTTCTTTGTCTGCCGCCGGCTGGACGATCCATAATGTCCATCGACAGTTCGACAGGCGATCGTAGCAAGGTTACTGGAAAGCGCAAGCTATCGGGGTCCGGCTCCACAACTGCCGAGGCCGGAGCTGTTGCTGGACTGGACCAAGTGGCGGAGTATTACCGAGACAAGTCGACTCTGCTGGTCGGCCAGGTGGACGAAGATAAGCTCGCGAACCAGATTCGATCGGTGGGTTGCTGTGTGTGAGATGTTGCGGTTGCGCACTGTACGCTCACTGTTGTTTGCTGTGGCGACGACAGCAAGATCCGCAAGCCCAGGTGTACATTTCTCAGGGTCAGGGCGATGCCGATGTCTTCATGAGCATCCCGAGCCTCAACGCGCGCGTGACGCTGTGGAAGGAGACCGGCAAGACGCTCATCGAGAGCGAAGCCGAGGACTCTCGCGCGCTGCTGACATCGCTGGTGCTCTCCCAGCTCGTAGTGGTCAAATGAAGCGAGGCGCTGGTAAATACACATGCAAATGTGAGTGCGTATGCTGTCGGCGCTGTCGCTGCATGCTCGTATCAATAGGTGAAAATCGTGACGGTTGAGCCTATTTCTGGGACCATTGCTTTTGCGAAGCACCTCAAGTTTCGCGTGGCCGACCGGAGGCGGCGTCGCGGCGATGGAGCGCGTCGAGACCGGTTGGAATGGCGTCCCCGCCATGTTTAACGCCGGTACATCCTTGATCGCTGTTGGTTGCCTACCAAAGGAGAAAGTCTCACGCGTTTGTGCGGCGACAGGCATCTCCAACAAGTTCACCAAGCGGCACGGCGGCAATTACCATGACACGACTCTCTCCGGCGCATCGGCTGCGAAAGTCCGAGCCGAGAAGAAACTTGAGCGACAGGCGAGTGCCATCGAGAAGCAGCAACAGAAGGTCGAGACGGAGGTACGAGTCCGAAGCGCATCATGATGCAGGCTTCGACAGTAATAACACGAGATTGTCATTAGATGCGCAAGGTCGAGGAGCTGGCCGAACGGTTGCGTCGACAGCAAATCCGCGAGGCGAAGCGCCTGCGGAGTCGGCTGCAGTTCGCTGCCGGGATCATCCAGCGCGCGTACCGGCACCATTCATCGCGCATCGCTGTCAAGCAGCACGAAGCCGCTGTCAATGTCCAGCGCGTGTGGCGTGGAGTGCTTGGACGTCGGTACTACTCGACTCTCGAGTACGACGCGATCGTCGAGATGGAGGATCATGCGGCCAGTGTCATTGCGAAGTCTACACGGATGTTCGCCTGTCGACGGTGGCGACAGCGGGAGCGTCGCACACAATCGACAGCTGCCTGCACCATTCAGGGTTTGTTTCGCATATTTGTGGCGCGAACATGCGTCTCCGAGCTTCGGCAGCAGCGCAAGGCACAACTGCAGCGCGATAATGCGGCGGTTGTGATTCAGTCGAATGCTCGCTGCTTCATGACACGGCTGATCTACCTGGACGTGCTCTTCCTCGTCTGCCGCATCCAGGCTGCCGCGCGCGGCTACCTGACGCGGAGATGGCTTCGTCATCAGCAAGCGCTGGTAGTTGCCGAGGCGGCAGTCGTCAAGTTGCAAGCGCTTGGACGCGGTTTCTGCGTTCGGAACGCTCGAAGAGAGCGACTGCAGCAGTGTAGCAGCGCAGCCACGCCTCCCACTAGTGCTTTACCACGGCAGCCGGATCCTGCACCTTCGTGCAATGCGAAACTGCTATTGACCAAAGCGAAGGAGATCACGCCACGAAACTACACCAAGTCGTCTACGCCACCAGCCGCCACTGAACTGCCACCAGTCAAGCGGTCATACTGGCTACCGTCCGGGTCGAGCTTCAACCGACGTCTTCCAGTCGTGCTGCCACCAGCAGTGGCTGGAGGAACACCCAAAGCATCTGCGACTGCGACCTTCTCCAACGACGATTTGGAGCTGCTGCCGAATGTCCCGAGGTCTGTGCCGCGGCGACGGCCACACTCGCGACCACGGCCAGGAAAGTTGAGTCCGGTCAACGCTGACGCTGGCATCGGCGACAAGCATTCGACAAAAGGTCCTCACACGCATGACGACACTTCTGTCGCGATCGCAGAAGAGGAGGACCGACGACGTCGAGCCCGCGAGGAACAGGAGCAGCTACGAATGAAGCAGCGGGCTGTCGAAGACCGAGTGGCCCGACGAGAGAAACGACGCCAGCTGCAAGAGGAGCAGAGTCGCCGTAACGTCGAAGAGGTTTGTGGAGATGCTTGTGTTGGTCGTATCCGAGTTAGACTCAAACTCATGTCTCGATGTGATGCCTTCACCAGAGAGAAGAGCGTGAACGCGGACAAATGGAGCGCGAGGATCGGTCGATGCGGCTCCATGTCAAGTTGTTGCAGCGTCGCTCGCGCGAGGGCCGTGTGCGCCGCCAGACGGTGGAACAGCAGCGCGAGGAGCGTGAACGGATCGCCATGGCACGCGAAGAGCGACACACGCGACTGTGCCTCAAGCGTCGGCGTGTCTTGCCAAAGTCGGTAACTGTCTTGACACCAGAAGGCAGCGCACAGCCTCGCGCGACTGACGCGCCACGTCAGACAACAAACGGAACGCCTGCCAGCACGCCATCGCACACGAACCACATCGCCAAGACTCGTAAATCGCAACCTCGCCGACGAAAGCAGCAGGACCCAGAAGTAGACTCTCCACCGCGCGAGAGCCGGCGGAAGCATCGCGACCAACACGTCGCGAAAAGTAACCAGCAGAGCACTGGGTCGCTACCGCGAGCATCGACGAGCGCGATCACCTGTGACAAAGAGAGCGACGACGAAGGTGGCGTCGATTACGGGGACGAATTCGACGATATGGTCGACGAAGCGCAGCTTGCGATCTGCTAAACACAATGAGAACTCGCAACTCTAGCGTTATAGAAGAGCGCGCACATGGCATTAGCCATCAACGCTCGCCTATATTTGAGGATTGTTGCCTCATTCTGCTTGTTGTGTTTGTGGGAGATCGACCCGTTTGTCGAACAACTTCCTGCTAAGAGCCTCCCGCGTTCGTGTCGAGTCAGTCCGCTCGACGGAACAGGTAGAGATATCCAGCGCCGAGCGGCGGCTCCTCCGACAGCGCCACCTTGTCGTCGTTGAAAATGACCCATCGTCCGTCCTTCTTGATGTGGGACACGTAGTGTCCGGAGCTCGTGTTTTTGCCGATGTGGCTCACAAAGCCAACGAGGTCGTACTCGCCAGCGCTGTTATCGAGACGATTGGCCGATTCACTGCCAGCCGAAGCGTTAGCCGCCGCGGTCTCACTCTCACAAACGGCAACAGCGGCGTCCAGGTCATCCATATGACTGAACAGCCACTCTGCCGCGCGATCCGGGTCGTTGCTCGTCTGCCGCAACGCGCACGTGACGTGGGATTCCGCAAAGCCCATCGCCATCAGGTTCGAAACAAGATCCATGTTGACAGACGCCACCGCTGCACCGCTGTCCGCGCCTCCACTAGAGCCTGCTGGAGCCGGTGGGTCGTTGAAGTCAGGATCTTCCATGTGGCTGAAAATCCATTCCATCGCAACCTCGGCGTTCGCGTTGCCTGTCGCGATCGCTGCACGCTTGCACCCATTCTCGGAGAACCCCATCGAGACGAGCTGTGCAACCAACGCGTCATCCGGCGTGACGACGTCCGTAGCTCCACCACCACTCGAAGTACCCGCCGCAGCACCATCATCTTCAGGAAGGAGCTGCTCGCCGTCGGCCAGACCGTGCGAGATGAACCGCGTCAGCGAAAAGTGCTCAGGCACGTTCACGACCGCATCGAGCTTCTTTGGCGTCCAGTCTTCATCCACATAAAAGCGGCGCATCTGCACGACCAAGTAGCGAGGGAACGACTTGAAACGCACAGTCTTCTGCGCGAGTCCTTTCTTGCCAGTCGCTGAAGACAAAAAGTCCTCAATCAGCTCGGGAGCCAGAGTCTTCTCGACGCACGCCTCAAACGGAACAATCGGTAGCACAGCTTCATCTTTCTCGCTCTTCGCGGCCGATGCGTCACCGCCAGCGTCAATTCGCTGCCGCTTCTGTTCAGACGACGCCTGGTACTCCTTCACTTGGGTCGCATTGGTCGCCGTCTCGAGCGGAATATGCATCTGCAAGAATGTGTCGTCGCGAGGAACATACTTGACCTTGTGGGACGCGAGGCATTCGACACGGTCTTCAAACTTGAACTTGAACAGGGATGCAGTAGGCAAATCTGCAGGCGCGTTCGCCACCAACTCGCCGATTCGTCCAGTGGCGACCCGCTCATTGCGCGTCATGATATCCAGCAAGTACTGGAAATACTCCACCGCATCCTGCTGCTGACCCGTCGAAAAGTCAGAGTGGTTCTTCCCCACCAGACCGCGGAAAGTGATCGGGCGAAGCTCCTGTGTGTGCACCTCGTCTTCTTCTTGAGCTCCGTCGGCTGTCGTCGTAAACGATCGGCGGTACCGATCCGTCAATACACCACGAGCTAGCTTCGCCAGCTGCGCGGCAAAATCATCGGGCGGAATCGTTCCAGCAGCAATCGTCTCATCGATGCGGTCGGCTGCATCAAAGTAGCGCGACTTGATCTCAGGCAGCGCCAGGAGAAGCTGCAGCACAGAGTTCATGTAGCAGCTGTTGCCCAGGTTCTTGAACCCGATGTACCCGGCACCGGTCATGTTTTGCAGCTTCTTGCCAGCCTCAGTGATCGTGTCGAACTCGTACGAGAGGTTCAGCCCCACCTGCAGCTCGTTCATCGACTTGTCCGTCTTCTTCAGGTTCGCCACGTTGATTCCGAAGTGCGCCAAGTGCTGCGTCAACAGCTTGTTCGACACCATGTCGTCCTCATCGGGAGCGTAGCTGTACACGTCGCCGCCCTCCGCAGTGATCGTGCCGAGCTTCACCGAGAGTGGATACATACCTCCGGTCTCCGCGAAGTGGTCGAGGGCGGCGCCGCAACCGCCAGTGCCGTCCCAGTTCTTGCGACCACACCCGATGTAGCCGTCCGACAGGTTCAGCCACAGATTCTCCTGCTTATCGCACGTGGGAGCCTGACACTTCCACTGCGACGGGTTCGATGAGATCTTGGGCGGACTCTCCACCTGCGCCAGGTGTTCCGCGTACTTGGTCTCCTTCAGCTCTTCCTGCCACGTCGCAACTTCCTCCGCAACAACGCTGCCCACGTGGCTAAGCACAGACTCGACCGACTGCTTGATGCGATCCGGGACATCCGCTGACGACAGGGACACACGCACGAGCTCCTTGTTGCCGGTCGCGTCAAAGACGACGACTTCGTGCTGCTTCGTGACGGTGAACTTGTCGTCCGGGTTGACCGCGAACCCGCCCTCACCTCCGATCGCCAGCTTGGTCGGCGCATCCGCCGCTGACTCAGCACCGACCGAGCTCTCCTCCTTCGGCTTCAGCGTCTTGGTGTGCCGCTGGTGCAGGTACACTGCCGTACCGTTGCGGCGAGCGTCCGGGTCGAACCGCCGAAACGGCGCGCCGTACGACAGGAACGTCGCGAGGTTCGTATACAGACCATCGGGGGACAGCGCCGAGTCGAAGGAGAGCACGCACTCGTCGCGGTACACGCGGTCGCCGGTCCGCGCGATCCCCGCGCGCGGCGACACGCTCGCTAGCTGCTCTGCTGAAGTTGCCATGGGTTGCAATTGCAAGAAATGGGATCTTATCGCGCCAAGGCCGTACCCTCGGTCCACTTGTGTAACCTTGTGTAACCCTTTTTCGGCTGTGATGTGTGGAAAAGGGAACCTCTTCAACAGAATATCATGCACCCAGGCGTCCATGGGCAGATGGATGACCGTCGCTGAGAAGACCAAGGTCATTCAGAGGAGGCAGGCGCACCCGGCAAGTACGAACGTCGAGTGAGCACTATGGACTACAGAGGAGTTTAAGCTTGGTGAGGTTTCCAACAAAAAAGACAATTTCACGGCTTCTTTGTGATGAGCATGTAATTGACCGCGCAAGTGCCAGCAGCGCGACGCGCATGCGTCTTGACGTCGTCGCTCAGCGCAGCCTTCTTGATGGCGTACGCCTGGCCGAACAGCAGTCTCTTGAATCCGCCGGCGGCTGCCACGTAGTTTGAAATCTTGTCGTACACGCGGTTGAAGAGCCGCGGCACCGAGACGAAGATGGTCGAGACAAGCTTGGCCAGGTCCTCTATATGGAAGAGCACGTCGCCCTTGTAGATGTCAATGCTGGCGCCGCTACGCATTAGCGCGGCGTGCGTCATGTGCTCGAACACGTGCGACAGCGGCAGGTATGACAGGTGCATGTCGGTCGGGTCGATCGCGAGCCGCTCTTGAGCGAGCACGTCGAAGATGACAAAGTTGCTATGCAGCAGCACGACGCTCTTCGAGTCGCCGGTCGTGCCCGGCGTGTAGCAGAGCGTCGACACGTCCGGTGGGAGCGGCGGGTCAGCAGGTAGCCGGTACGCTTTGTCCAGCAGCTCAATGTCCGCATGCGACTTGAGCACGAGGTTCTTGGCCGTGGCCTGGTGGCGCTGCTCGTGCGTCACAGGCTCGAACTGCTCGATTCACTGCAGCGTCGGACACGCGGACACGCAGTCCATGACAAAGTGGAACTGGTCCTGGCCGCAGAAGAGCACGCTCAGCTCCGTGTGGTTGACGATGAAGGGCACGGCGTCTGGCCCGAGCGTGTCGTACAGCGTCACGAGCGCGTACGCCATTCGGTCGCACGCGTGGTTCACGAGCGACCACTCGAGTAGAAGCTTGCTGAACACGCCGACCTTGGCCTGCCGCGAGAGCCCCGCGAAGCGTGCGACGCCGCTCGCGATCGCATCGCTGCGCCGCTTCACCTCGTCGTATGCTAGTCACACGATCATGCCGACCTTGAACGTGGCCAAGTTTAAATGGCGCATGCCGTTGCACTGCCGCGAGCCGTCATCCATGCATCAGCTGCACAGGAACATGTGGCATACCGTCTGCATTGACCCGACCTCGACCAGGTGCTCGACTTGGCGAGCACTGAATGATGATTGTCGTTGAGTGATGGTCAGTTTCGCGTGGGCCACATTATCTCAGCAATGAGACTCCCCCTCTCTGCGAGTGAGTGCCGCCGTGGGTGCTTCGCCGCCGCGCTGGGTGTTGGTCGGTCAGTTGCGAAATGGCGGCGCTGGGCGAGGAACCCAAGCGCGACGCGAGGATGGCGCCGGCGCTGCCGCTGCTGAGCGGCTCGGCCGCGAGCGGCGACAAGATCGTGCACTTCGCCAAGGTCTACCAGCGCGCGCACGAGGAGGAGGTGTTCGAGTCGCTGCGCGATCTGTCGCAGGAGCTGGAGCAGGTGGCGCGGCAGCACCGGAAGAAGCTGGCGGGGAGGCAGCACATGGTCGCTGGAGGCGGCGGCGACGGGGAGGCAGCTAACGGAGCGACCGCCGCGAGGGTGTACGCTCCCGACCAGCTGCAGCTGCTTCTGTCGACGCAGGACAGCGGTACGGATGGGGCGACCGCGCGCGAGCAGACGCAGCAGAAGCGCGGCGCGGACGCCAAGGGAAAGCCTATGCGGCGCTTCATGGGGTCGTCTATCTCGCCGTTTGCGAGCGCGCTGGCAGCGGATGAGGCTGCGCGCATGCGGCACGAGGCTGCGGTGGCTGTGGCTTCGCAGGACGGACTGTACAACAAGGTGCAACAGATCCCGTGGGAGGACGACATCGTTTGGGGGATCGACTTTGACAGTGACCAGAAGGCGCAGAGGGAGATCGAGGAGGACGAGGTGGACGTGATTGAGATCGAGAATGCCGCGGGTGTCGCGACGACGGTGCGAACTCCGCGGGCAGTCGGTCCCCGCCGGTTCAGTGTCTCGGCTGGTCACTCGGAGCTCCGGAATGGGTACTTGTCCTCAACCCAAGCCAAGCCCGTGGCGTCGCACACGGGCTCGCCGTCGCCTCGCGTGCCGCTGACGTTTAAGGAGATGTACCCGCGCGCTAAGACGTCGAAGACCGAGACGGTGTGGGTTCCGTCTGCTGCTGATGCGATCAACAGCGGCGAGGCGTTCGACACGGCGCGTCCGCGGCACTACCGATGGGAGATAACAGACGGCGAGTCGGCAGTCAAGGCTTCTACGACTGCTGGATCGGGTTTGGTTACTGAGTCTGGCGCTGGGTTGCCTTGTCCGCTGAACAAGGAACTGCAGGATGATTCTTGGGTCGAGATGATTGGGTGGAACTCGACGCAGGACATGCCCGACAGCAAGCTGATTTTGGACGACAACGATGCGTCGCTGATCTATTCGATTCCAGAGATTGAAGACACTCGTCCGACGTTGCGCATCCCTGAGCGCAAGCTCGGTGCAGCAGAGCAGCGTCTCGCACAATTGGACAAGCAGCGATTCGAGAAGAACCAGCGTATCAAGTCTGTGATGGTGAACCTCGAGTTCGGTGATGACACGGCTGAGCAGCGCCTCGGCACGGAAGGAGGCGGGAAGAAGTCGAAGGACACGCGCGTGGTGAAGAACATCGGGTATGTGCACCACTCGCTGCCTGCGATCAAACTGTCGCTGACGAAGCCCGAGTTGCCGAAGACGAAGCTGCGCGAGTTCCACCGACCTCGCGGCAAGTTCAAGATCAACGAGCGGCTGAAGTTTGTTCCGCCGCCTAACGTTTCTGTTGCGCCGAAGGACGAAAGCACTCAGATCAAGAAGAGTTCCGACTTGAACCCGACGGCCGGTGGCAAGCTCATTTTGATCGAGTACACGGAACAGAACCCGCCGATGCTGTCGAACCCCGGCATGGCTGCGCGGATCCTGCACTACTGGCGTCCGCCTGAAGACGCTGACGCCGGTATGTTTGGTAAGAAGAAGGCGAAGAAGACTCGGCCGAAGCCGCCGGATATGAAGATGGGTCAGGTCATCACGCTGGGTGACCATGACGAGTCGCCTTTCGTTGGTGATATCCCTGCGGGTCGAGTCGTCACGTCGATGAACTCCAAGTTGTACAAGGTGCCGATTTTTCCCCACAAGCCGTCCGTCCCGTTCGCCCCGACCGCGAGCGCACGGAACTCGGACGGTTCCGAGCTGTTTTTGCTGTGTCGATCTGTGACGAAAAGCAAGAAGGGCAGTGCGATCGGCAGTCAGAGCGCCAAGACTACTGTCTACTTGATGGAGTTGCCAGACGTGTTTCTCGCCGGCCAGGTTGAGCCGCAGATAGAAGTTCCGGCTCCGAACTCGCGCAGTGCGAACGAGTTTATCCGGCCATACATGTCATTTCATATCCTGAGGCTGTTCAAGAAGGCGAGCGACGGCGAGCGTCTCAAGATTGAGGATATTGCGCGCGCGTTCCCGAATCAGTCCGGAACGGCCATCCGTAAGCGGATGAAGGAAGTGGCGACGTTCGAGCGAGGCGGCAACGACTCTGGGTGGTGGAAGAAGAAGCCTGCGTCGATGTTGCAGAGTGAGGAGGAGATTCGAGCCAGTATTCAGCCGGAGTCGGTGTGTTTGTATGAGAGTATGATGTCTGGTCACCGGCGACTGCTCGACATTGGTCTCACGAAGTTGTTCACCCCAACCGGTGTGAATGGTGCGATCAACCACTTGCTCAAGCGTCTGGAGCTGCGAAAGGAGAATCTGACGGCCAAGTTGATTGAGCCGCTTGGACTCGAGCGCCGCGCGCGCGAGAAGGCAGAGCAGGAGCTGTGGAAGAAAGATCCGGTTATTCGGAAACTCGAGAAGGATATTCAGGTCGCGCGTTTTATCAACGAGCAGCTGCAGCTGACTCCGTGGAACCTCACGAACAACTACGTCGAGTGCCATCTGCAAGGCAAGGGGTCTGGCATGCTTCAGCTCGGCGGTATTGGCGATCCAACAGGCCGAGGTGAGGGCTTCAGCTTCGTTCGCGTGCCGCAATCGCGCGCGAAAAAGAAGGAAGAGGACGAGACCAATGCCGGTGGCGCGAATGCCGATTCGGCTGCTGTCCAAAAAGCTGTCGCTGCAGTCACGGGTACAACCGCCGATTTGCGGAAGCTCAAGATGAAGGAAGCCGGAGATGTGTTGCGCAATCTCGGTCTCGCGGACGCCGATATCAAGAAGCTTCGTCGCTGGGATCGCATTCACATGGTTCGCGAACTGAGTAGTCGTGCGACTGCTCACGGTGTGGCTGGCAGCTTGAGCAAGTTTGCTCGTGGCGCACGCAAGTCGCTGTCGGCGCAGCAGCAAGAGTACCGCAAGAAGTGCGACGTGATTTACGAGCGTCAGATGAACGTGTTGAGCTCAACAAACACGTCGTTCTCGTCGGACGAAGAGGCTGACGGCGACGACGACATGGACTTTGACGAGTGGGAGAAGGATCTCGAAGCGGATATCCTCGGCGGCACGGACACGAAGCGTGGACCTAAGAATCTGTTCACGAAGGGCGGCAGCGGTCTGAACCGATCCAAGGAAGTGCTCGCCGAGCGCGAGGACGCCGTCGAGTTGCGGAGGCTGATGCAGGAAATGAACGAAGACTCGGGCACGACTGCGGCGAGACGGCCAGACGTGAACTCGACGCAGCTGCGCAACCAGCTGCGCGCGAGCGGAATCGGCCGCGGCACCACTGGTCTGCCAGGCAGCGTCCTGGCGTCTCGTGGCGACTCGCTGGTCTCGTCTGCGATCGCGACGCCAACGGAGCACTTGTCTCGTGCGTCGTCACCCACGCACGGACGGTCGCCGTCCGAGACACCGAACTCGAGCATTGCGGCGGGTGGTCGCGTGCCAGGACGCAAGGTGGTGAAGCGTACGGTGCGGACGATCGAGGAGGACGGGACGGAGACTGTGCGCATCGAGTTCATCGTGGACGACAAGCAGGTCGCGCGGTTCCGAGCGATGCAGCAGCGCAAGGAGCGGCAGCAGAAGGCGGAGGAGCGCAACCAATTGCGCAAGCGCAAGCGCATGCTGGCGCTGGAGGACAACTCGGCGTCGCAGAGCTTGCTGGACAAGGCGAAGAAGCGCAAGCAACTCCTCGAGGAGCTCAAGCAGTTGCAGAAGACGGACGAGCAGAACAAGGGGTACCAAGAGATGCTGGAGAAGCAGGGTGATCAGGAGTCTTTGGGTCTGGGCACGCCTCAGAAGGGCGAGATCCGCTGCACCAAGTGTCTCCAGCCTGGACACATGCGCACGAACCGCAGCTGTCCACTGTACATGGCCGACGATGTACGTCCGCCGAAGAAGGGCAGTTCGAGCAGCTCGGTCAAGACAGACAGCAAGGCGGCTGGTGGCGAAGCTGCATTGAGCGAGCCGCTGAAACTGAAGGTGAAGAAGTCGGCGCTGCTTTCGTCTCCGCCAGTCGAGAAGATCACGGTGAACCTGTCGGAGCTGCGTGAAGGAGCGCGCAAGCACCAGGCGGAGAAGAAGCGCAAGCGCATGATTGAGGTGCAGGAGCAAGCGGAGCTGTACAAGCGTCCGTACTCTAGCACGTCGGCCAAGACGAGCCGGTCACGGATGCCCGTGGCGCACCTGAACGGCAACCTGGAGATCGTGGTGTTCAAGCTGCTGGAGATGCCGGAGAGCGAGCTGTTCCGCTCGCCGGTGGACGCTAATGTGGTGAAGGACTATTACCAGATTATCAAGCACCCGATGGACCTGAGCCGCATGAAGAAGAAGATCGACGACCTCGAGTACGACTCGATGCGCGACTTTATCAAGGACCTGGAGCTCATGGTGAGCAATTCGAAGGTGTATAACGGCGACCCAGCGCGCTCGCTCATCACGGCCAATGCCGTCAAGGTGCTGAAGCGCGCGCAGGAGGAGCTCGCGAGTCTGCATGCGGAGGGAGGGGTGGCGACGCCGACGGCGGGAAGCAGCGGTGCCTCGGCCGACGTTATCACTTCTTCCCAATGATCGAAGAGGTCGTGATAGAACGCTGGAGGCATGACAAAAGTAAAACAAACGAACGTGTTGTCTATGGTCTATGATGCCTATGACATCGTAATTCTCTGAACGCTCCCCTTCCCTTCCCTTCAGTCCTCCTCGAACTCGAACGAGTCGTACCCATCGTCGTCCTCTTCGCCCACGTTTAGCTCGGCGAGCAGCGCCTTGACCCGCGCAATGGCAGCGGGCGTCGACGCGAGCGAGTACGAGTTGTGTCGCTTGTGGGCCACGAGAACGAGGTCGCGGTCGCCAGTCTGTGCCGGCTCCATGTCGTCCAGTGTGATCACCAGCGCACCCTCGCTCATCGCCTCGAGTGCCTCCCGCACGCCTTCGCTCGCTTGCTTGAGCCACATCTGCTTGGTCGAGAGCAGCGTCGAGAACTCGTCCATCTCGAGGTTGAGTACGCGGCGAGACAGCGACGGCAGCAGTGCGCGAGCGCCGTCGTCCGTGAGCTCCGAGCCACCGAACGCCGTTGTCGAGGGTCGAAGCGCCTCGACACCAGCGCGGTGGATGCTCAGACGTCCGGCGTAGACGCGATCAATGAGGTTCGCGACACCCGGCGTGACGAAGTGGACCGACTTGCTGTCGCTCGCCACGCCACTGCGCTCGAGGAACCAGTCGTGCTGCTCGGCAGGTAGTCCCAGGAATGCCTGCACTTGATCCCACCGTGCTGCAGTCATCGGCGCGTAGCTCCCGAGGTGCTTGCGCTCGGCCTTGCGCTGTTTCTTGGACGCCTTAGTGGCCGCTGTCGACGACGATGGGATCGCAGGCCCAGCGGCAAGCGGAGCAACGGGTTCGCGAACCTTCTCGATGACGGCGACGAAGAGACCATGCGTGTCATTCTGGTGCGGCAGCAGGCGGAAACACCGCTCGAGGTGCATCTGCTGGCGCTCGGTGGTGCTTGGAGCCCACATGGTCGGCCGAAGAGTCTTCTTCTGTGCGTCACTCGCTGCTTCCCAAGACTCCACCGGCTTCATTTCGTCGTCGACAACCTGCCACTCGGCCTTGCCTTGCACGCGGTGCAGATCCGGACACACATCGGCGACATCGACCAGCTGGAGCGCGCCGTCATCGAGGTGGCGACGCAGCACCTCGGCGACCACAGCCTCGTCCTCAACCGGGTTGAGCGACCGCGTGCTGTACACGACGCGGCCGCCGACCTTGACGAGTTCGAGCGCTTGGGTCAGCACGTGGAGCTGACTGGCGTGGAAACCGAACGCCTCGCTCGGTCGCCACGTGCGCCAGAGCTCGGGAAGCTGCCGCACCAGCCCGTCACGCGAACACGGCGCGCAGCACACGACTCGGTCGAAGCGCGAGGCGGCATCGGCGGGAACGGGGAACTCGGACGGCTTCTGGGCCGTCACAACCACCTCAGGGGACGCTGCGAGCGTCCGGGCGAGCGCGCGGATCGCATTGGCTGCGCCAGCCGCGTCGAGCTCATTGACAACCAGCGCTGTCGAGCTCTCAATGGTCGTCGACGGACGCAGTAGCTCCATCAGCACCGGCGCGCGGTGCTCGCCGCCGCCGCCCAGATCGAGCACGCTCTGGCCTGGCTGTACGTCCAGGAACGCCGGAAGGAGAGCGGCCGCCGGGTCCTGGCGAAGCAGCGTGCCGAGTCGCAGCTGCGCGTCTACGTATTTGCTCAGGTCGCGCAGCGGCGCGCACTTGCGAAGACTCTTGCTGTCTATGGAGAGCTGTGGTCGCACACAAATCTGCTGTCAACCACTGGATCTGGACCAGCAACCATCAAGCACACGACCTCGCACCTTCCACATCGTCTTGGAGTGCTGGCCATCCGCCGCCCACTTGACGGGAGCAAAGTCCACGTGCGCCTCCTCGCCCGACGCGAGCTTGACGGTCATATCCTTGACGTCAAAGTCGGTCTCGAGCGTGCCCGTCACGACCTCGCTCAGACTCCGGTAGTTGCCTGTCATTCGGCTGTTAGATCCCCCAAAACGCTCACATCCAATCGCAGCACATGCGTCGCTCACCGTTGACGCTCACGTAGACGGGCACCGGCTGCTTGAGGCTCGCGAGGAAGCGCGTCCACTCGTCGCTCGAGAGCTGCAGGAACTGCTCGTAGAACCGCTCGAACGACGCGTTCTCGCGGTCGAACTTGCGCCAGACGATCTTGGTCGCCTTGTCCTCGCGGTACCGCTTCTTGCGCTGGTCGAGAGCCAGCTGCGCCTGCTCCGCCCTCGCGCGCTTGCTCGTGGGAGGTCTGTGCACATGCTGCGCCTGCTGCTCGGCCTCAAAGTCGCGCACGCTCCCCTGCTCGAGCGACGGCAGCGGCACCGGCACCGCCGCCACGGGAGCGTCGTCGTCGTCCTCCGAGTCGCTGGCGAACGCCGACAGTCGCTGAGCTGCTGCTGCTGCCGGTTTTGCCTTGCGGCCTGTGGCGGTAGACTGCGACGACGGCTGCGGCTGCTTGCGCGCCTTGGCGCGGCGCTGGGCTGCGCGACTGCCGCCGGCCATTTTGCTTCGAGGTGTCTTTTTGGCTTCGAAAAGGAATGGGCCGGAGCGATGATTAGGTAATACCGTATACTGCACAGCAGAAGGGGATGAATAGTTATGGGTACTAGGATGCCTTCGAGGAATGTGCGACGTGTGCAATGTTGAAGCGGTTCTGTCACCCGCCATGGCTCCAGCGTGTTGTTGCCTCTCAGCGCAACAGCGTCGGACATCGAGTGCGCTGAAGAGCTGCAGATCTGCCGACGGCAAGCGGACGCCTGCTCAGCGTCAGCCGCAGCGGCCAGAGACCGGGCTCGCACTGGCGAAAGCGCAAGGAACTCGTGGCGGCCGCAGGCGAGCGCAAGCATTGCTGAGTGATTGAACGTCCTGCGTCTGCCGCCGGGCCGAGCATGCAACGACGTCCGGATGCATGCGCTGGAGATGAGGCGGTCGGACCGGCAGTCGCAGCGCCATTCGGCGGAGCTTTCCATACTGAACGCAGGCGGGATTCCCTCGATTTTCGCGATCTGCGATTGCCCATCGACGATTGGTGATGCCTGTTTGCTCGGTCTGCTGCACGCGCGCGTGGCTAGCGGCGCTTCAGCAACCACCATCATATCGGAGCAGTGCTGGCATAAATTGGACCCTTGCAGCGCCAATCGAGCACCAAACCGATCTCAATTTTATGCTGAACAATGTATGCAACTGCCGGCCTCGACGACCCCCGCAGCACTTCCGTACAGGAGAATCTTGGGAGTGCAGAGCTGTCGATGATGGCTGGCGTGTTGGGGATGGCGTTGACACCCCAGATGACTGCCATCATCTCCACGTCCTTGCGGCGATCTTCAGGAGCCGCCACGTCGCCCGTCGTCATGCGTCGATTTGGCGGCACAAAAGCAGTAACCCTCCATGTGTTCGAGCATATCCTGTGTATGCAGTTCGTGTCGTATCTGTGAAAAGTACACTACACAAGCTGCATCAGCAACATGTGATCGGATACCCTTGGAATCGCGATGCATTGCGACAAATGACGGCATGATGCTTCCGTCGTTTCTCGAACACGGGAACCGTGCGCGCCAACGTCGCGGAACCTACCTACCGTCGCTTAATGGATATTCCGACCGCTGTCGGCATCTCGCAGGCGAGAGAGCCCGCTTCATTCCCATTTTGCTCGGAACAAAGGCGTGCTTTTAGCGCTCGTCTGCGAGCAAAACGGCGGCCAAAACGCCAGTTTCGAAAGCTACCGCTCCGATTTGCACATCCTCACAGTGAACACCAACTGCCACATGTCGCACGTCAGCGTAAACTTCCTCCCACTGTAAATTACCGGTCCAGTCTTGGCCGACGGTCATCATCACCGCCCTGATCAGAAGCCAAGCCGCCAAGCCGCCCGCCAAGCCGAGGAAGAGCTCCGCTCGCATCGCGCCGCCGCCCTCCTCCTCCACGCTCACAACCCACTCGCCAGCCAGCAAGCAGAGCAGCCGGGGCCGCGTTTCCCGCCAGCTCTTCGCTCGCTCGCTCCGCCAGTCCGCCAGTCGCCACTCTCCGACTTGCGCCGTATGCTCAAGGACTGTCCGCAGCACCAGTGGATCGGCCAGCGCTCGCACGAGACCCGCACGGCGGTGGATCAAGCCCAGTAGAGCGCGTCGCCCTCGTCTAGTGGCTCTCTCTCTCTCTCTCTCTCTTTCGATCGCTCGATCGATCGCCCCGCGCGGCGCCATGGCGCTCGACGCGCTCGGCTCCGACGGCCTCCAGCGCGTGCTGGGCTTCCTGCCGCTGCGCGACCGCGCCTCGCTGCTCGCCTCGAGCCGTTCTCTCCACGACTCGGAGCCGCTCGTGACGCACGCCACGTCCTCCTGCCGCCGGTGCGCCGCCTGCCTCGCCGACACGGCGCACCTGTGCGGTCTCGGCGCGCGGGTCCGACCCGCGTCGTTCTGGGTCGGGTTGCTTCGCGGGTCTCGGCCCACGGGTCTCGCCGAGCTTCGGCTCGCCGGATGCGCCAGCTTCAATGTGGCTGACGTACTCAAGAGCGCCGAGGCTGCGGCCGCACTGGCGCCGCTGCGTGTGCTCGCGCTGGACCGGTGTCCGTCGCTGGGCACTGCCGAGGCGCTCGCCTTGTTCGGTTCGCTCAGCGGCGGGCTCGTGGAGCTGCAGCTGCGCGACATGGCCGTCGACAGCTCTGCTCTCCGCGATCTGCTGGCGCGCCACGCGCATTCGCTGCGTGTGCTGGACCTGCAGGGCTGCCACACCATCACGGGCGACGACGTGCGCGAGATTGCGGCGAGCTGCCGCAATCTGCGCGAGCTGAGCCTGTGGGGCTGCCACAACGTGGACAACGCCGCGCTGGTCGAGCTGGCGCAGCGCATGCCGACACTGCGCCGCCTCAACCTGCGTTACGTGCATCGCGTGGACGACTCGGTGGTCGCTGCGATCGCGACGCACCTGCCGGCGCTCAAGGAGCTGAACCTGCGGTATTGCTTCAAGGTGTCGGATGCAGGCGTCGCGCGCCTGTGCGAGGGTCTCCCGCTGCTCGAGAAGCTCAACCTGTCGCAGTGCACGCGCATCACGGACGCGGCGATCTGGGCGATCGCGACGACGCTCGGGAGCCTGCGGGAGCTGCGTCTGTGGGGGTGCACGAAGCTCACGTCGGCGGCGGTGATCGCCATCTCGAGAGGTCTCCCGGCGCTCACGCTGCTCGACATTCGCAGCCGCGACAGCCTCGAGAGCGTCATCGGCGGCCAGCTCGCGCTCAAGTTCCTCATCCAGACGTATCGCAACACGCTCGCGCAGTGGGAGCAGGCGCTGGGCGAGCAGGACGGCGTCTTCAAGCGGCTCGATGAGGTGCTGGACGTCCCCGCGTGATGCAGGGAGACCCGCCCACTGCCAGACGCCGCCAGCTCCCTTTCTCTTTCTCTTTCTCTTCTTTTTGACTCTTTTCCACTTGATGCGATGCACTGCTCTAGGCATCAGTGAGTGCGGCGCCTTTGCATGTTTCTAGCAACACAAAACCAAAACAAAGATGCACTTGACTTGCAGTCGACGCCGCTCGTCTTTTTCTCACTGCAGCGACTAACGATGCGAAGGTACGAGATCCGCGAGCGCCGCGTGCAGCTGCAGCGGCATCGACCGACGCAGCGAAACGAGCGTGTGCAGGTCGTCGTAGTGCACGCGGCTCGACGTTGCTGCGAGCGTGTCTTCCAGGAACGAGGCGTTCTCCACTTCCACCTGCGAACGCTCAAACAGTTAGCGCGCTGTCCAAAGCGAGACAACAAATGCGCAGACCATCCACCTACCTGTTTGATGATCGTCTTGTTGATCTTCACCTCCTTGACGCTTTGGCTGGTGTTGCCGATGTCGTCTGCTGCTGGCCGCATCTCCTCCTCCTCTTGCTTGGTCTCCTCGTCCTGAACGGTCTCAGCCGCCGCCTCCTGCTGCTGCTGCTGCTGCTGCTGCTGCTGCTGCTGCTGCTGCTTGGTAGCGGCCGCCATTGACAGTGCCATCGCCTTGGCAAGCAGCATGGCCTCCTCCTCGTCGCCACTGACGCTCACAGTCTCCATGGTGTCATCCGCAACGACGCCGACGACTGATGACTCCACCTCTTCGGGTATCGTGTAGTGCAGCTTCTTGTACAGCAGGAGATAGACCGTGTCCGCGACCGCGTTGCTGACATGCCGCTGGATCTCGTGCCAGTTCGACCGCTCCACTTTTGTGTCGTTGAACTTGATCCACGGCGCCAGTGTCGAATCCTCTAGGTGCAGCTCGTGCGTGTGCTCGTCGCTCTCGCGACAAAAACTGTAGTAGTGACCCGAGTTGGCCGTCAGCCCCGAGTGAACAAGCACACCATACAGACCGTACTGGCGCTCATGATGCTGGCTAGTTGGAGTCTTGTCGCCTTCATCATTTTTGTCCGCGACTTGTTCCTCTTCCTCCTCGCTCAGCGACGGCAAAGTCAGCAACGCCGGGAACCGCACGTCGTGCAGACACTTGAGCGCCTTCTGAGCAGTCCAGTCGTACGACATGCGCTTGAGAGTGATCACGAGGTGCTCGGGAGGCTCGACGATCACGGTGTGTGTGCGCGACTCGGTCTTGGTGCCACACGCGCTGCAGCTCAGCGCGTTGTCGCCGCCAAGCGTGCGCGTGGCCACGAACCGTCTGAGCATCGACGTCATGTCGTGCTGCCACACGCGCTCCGAAAACACGAGCTTGCCATCCTGCCACTCCGTGCCATAGTCCTTCTTGAACGCGATGCGCACGTACGCGTCCTTGACGATCCGCCATGGCTCGCCCAACCCCGCCAGCTTGCTGTTCGCTTGACTCGCGTGCTTAGGCGACGCGCTCGGTGTGGTTTTGCCCACACCTGCAGTCGCCGAAGGAGTCGACGCAGAAGCGCCGGCTGCCGATGTGTCAGGTCCACTCCACCAGCCGTCCAGTTGTGCGTTGACTGCGTCGAACGCGAGCAGGAACGGGTGGTTCGGAGGCACAAAGTCCGTCATGGCAGCCGCGCCATTGCCTCCATCCGAGTTCCATGTGCCCAACAGCGTGCACTCGTGCGGAACCACGCGGGTGGACGACTCGAACAGCACGCCACGCAGTCCGCCATGCAGATATCCGTGCAGCACCGTGCCGAAACTGCCTTCAACCTCGCGCACGTCGCGAAGCTCCTCGACGACAGCCATGTTCACAAACCGACCGCACGCCGGCGCTGGAGCAGGTGCCGAACCAGCAGAAGTGAGCTCGAACTCGCCGTTCAAGGCGTGCACGAGGGGCTGGACGATGTCGCGCGTCTCGCATTTCGCGAAACACAAATGAATCGCTACCCCGGTCGTGCCCTGGTTCAGATTGGCCTCCATACCCAGAGGCGTGTGCTGGATCTTGGTGAAACCCGACGGCAGAGTATCCGTCTGTACGCCTGATGTCCACATCAGTGCCAAATCCATGATGCTCTTTGTAGTCGCGTCCGCTTCGTCTTGACTAGGAGCACCATGACGACGGTAGCACAAGAACACAGGCACACCTGTTGTCCCATCGTTCAGGTTCGCAGAGTGTCCTGCTGGAGTCGTCTGCACACACATGTACCCATCCGGTACGGTGTCGATCTCGCCGTAGATAACACACACGTCGCTTACGTAGCCCTGCGCTGGTGCCGCCTCACGCTTCACGGCTAGGTACAGCGTGTATGGCGAGTTGGTCTGAGCGAGCAGGTTGCCTGATCGCCCTGAGCACGTCTCTCGAAGCACCTGCACACCCTCCGGAACACGCTCGTCGCCTCGGATGACAAAAATGTCTGCGATGGGCCACTTGATCTTGACAGTTCGCGACGTTTGCACTCCGCGAATCGTCATGGGTTTGCCCTTGCCGTCGCCAATGGTGCCATCCAGCGAGTACAAACTTGCTCCCGCCTCATCAGCACTGTTGGCTGTCGGTCGCAGTTCCACGTCAAAGAGCTGCGCACTTTGGGTCTTGCTGTTCCGCCAGTACCCCATCAGGTGATACATGTGGCGACGATCTTGCGACGGTGTTGGAGCAGCTGTCGAGTCGTCACTTGGTGCCGGAGTGGCTTCCATTACCGACTCGGACCAACCAGAACGCACCACAGCGACAGCGACAATTTCACCCTTGTCTTCGACCTCCCCCTTGATCAGCAATGCGTTCGACAACGGAGCCGACACTGACCGGATTCGAACGGCCTTCCTCAACCGATCCGTTATCTCTGTCCCCATCCAATCGCCTTCGAGTGCTGGAGCCGATGCGGCCGTTGTCATCACAGAATCGTCCGCTTCATCCGAGCTGGTCGCTGCCACCGCTGGTGTCAAACTACGCGGATACAGGTCAATCACCTCGTAGTCGTTGTACTTCGGTACCTGGCGCGGCGCGCGGAACACGTCGATCGCAAATATCGGGTTCCCGTGTCCACGTCGAACCAAGAGTTGCGGCGGCGCATCGCCTGCGGGTAAGTTGGTGTCGAATGGCATGGGACTCCCAATCGACTGCCACCCCACTTCGAGGTATTCAGCCACATCATTGCCGTTGACGAGCTTCAGATCCGTCAGACAAGGCTCGTGCCCGCCCACTTTCAGCGCGAGATATTGCTTGACTGCATCGTTGTGACTCAGGTTTAGCAAGTGGTCCACCATTCGGTAACCTGGGATCCCGCCATTCACGATATTCAAATCAGTAATTGGCATGTCGCACCGGTAGCACAAGTACACTCGCGTGCCATCGCCCTGATTCAGGTCGATCTGGACTGTCTTGAAGCCATCCGGAACCGCGTCGTTGCCGTACACGACTTGGAGGTCGGTGATGGGGGATCCGTCCCTCTCGCGCCGATAGAACAAATACACTTGCTTCTTTCCGCCAGTGTTCAAAGGAGCAGACCCGCCAAGGTTCAAATCAAGCTCAACCCGGTCGTAACCAGGGACAGTCGGTTTGGGGTCGGCCGCTGGCACCACCTTGACAACCAGGTCTGTGATCGGCTGCAGTTTCTCGTCCTCCTCGTCCATTGCAGTTGCCTCGTCTCGCTCGGGACACCGCTTGAGGCACAGGTAGATATAAGGAGCGTTCGAACGGTCCTTGTTCAAGTCCGAGTTGAGCCG
The DNA here is from genome assembly GCA_003413675.1 of Phytopythium vexans. NCBI lineage: Eukaryota > Oomycota > Peronosporomycetes > Pythiales > Pythiaceae > Phytopythium > Phytopythium vexans. The sequence continues at coordinate 817,719 of QLOC01000005.1, forward strand.
CTCAAAGCCTGCCGGTGTCTTGATATCCATCGACGACGACCCACTCACTGCCGCAATGTCTGTGATAGGGGTGTATCTCAAGTCAATCATGTTCAGCAGCAGCTCCCAGAAGTACTCCCGATTCACTGAAGTCTTGCCGCACGCTTTGCAGGCCAGAATCGTCGCCTGATGACCGCCAAAGATATCGGCAATGGCATGGTGGTGGTTTGCGGGCTGATCAAGATCACCGCCGTTCAGCGCTTCCATCTCTTGTCCCAACGCGTCGATCAGGAAGTGTGCGAAGTCCGATGTATCTTGCTGCCGTCCACTCACAAAATCAGGCGGCAGGCAACGCTGGAGAGCGTGCGTATCCAGGTGTGGCCGCTGTGAGGATGTCAGCCGGGCGAAGAGTTCCTGGATACGAGACAGCGTCTGACCGCTGTTTACTGGCCCAACCGTATCCGCGCTGACCATCCCAGAGTCCACAGAAAGAATCATCTGTCGGAAGGCTCGAGTCATGTACAGAGTCTGGATGAAGCTGTTCTGGTAGCACACATTTGTGAGGTTCTCCTTCATGTTGAGGAGACCCAGGTAGAACGGCTGAAGCTGGTCGAGTGGAGCGGCAGCTCCGTTCGCGGGAGCCGTCTCGATTGGCTTCAGCCCACGGAAGTCAGCCACATACGGCGAAGACACGCACTTCCAGTCGCCCGAACCATCTCCGCGATACCATTTCCCGTCAAATCGCGATGCCGCTTGATCCCACTGCAGCACGCACGCGTTTTCTTGGGACTGCGAGTACTTCTTAAAGCGACCATCAAGGCGCCACGAGCCGTTCTCCGCCACCTTCGCCAGTCCGTAGACAGTGCCATCGCGTTCGAGATACGTGCCGTGGATGTACTCACCGACGAAACTGTCGTTTACCCCAATGGTCATCGCACCGGCTGTTGTCTCCCACACGGAGTTCTTCAGCGTGTCCACGTTTAGAGCTTGGTTCATCGCCTGTGCAACTGTGCGCTTGTAGCCGTGCAGATATATCGTGTTCTCCGCTGTGGCCGCGGTGTTAGATGGCTGTGTAGACGCTGATTGCTGGGTGGCCACACGAGGCGCATTGGCGTTCCCAGAGGCCCCATCCACATCCATTCTGATCGGGTCACCAACTGTTCCCTTCTCCAACGGAATGCCAACCACCACATCGGTTGTGTCGACCGAATCAGCCACAGTAGTCACGCGGGTCGTCGAACACATGTGGCAAGTCGTGTCAGTCGCGCTGTTTTCCATCGTGCATGCCGAGCAGATCCACGAGCTATTCGAGACAGGAGTCGTCGTCGCTGCAGAGTACAAAGCCGCGAGACCATCTTCCTTTTTCTCCTCCGCTTCGCCGGCCTTCTTTTCGGCACTGCCAGGTCTTGTGGTATCACATATTGAACATTTGGTCGCCTCTGGGACATTCAGCATCGTGCACGCCCCGCACGCCCACTCAGTTGCAGGAGGTGCCGTCGGTTTGGGCTCTACCAACACGAGCGCTCGAGAAGAAGACAACACCGGAGCCGGATCTGTGCCAGTTGGCGGTGCACTGTTGCCACAGATGGAGCATTGCTTCGTATCCATCCCATTCACCACCGTGCACTTGCTGCAGCGCCAGCGAGTCGCTTGAACAGGGCGGTCCAGCTGAGGATGATCTGCTTTCTTCACAGCAGTCTCGCAGCGACAGGCGCCAGTGCGTCGTACACGACATCCACACGCCGCTTTGATCACACCCATCGCTACGAGCTCGTGACCCTCGTGGCACAAAATTGCACACGTCCGACAAATGCTGTTGTCGTGAACCAACTCACAAGTTTGACAGCCGTACATCTCTTGTTCCACGGCGCTGCCGTCATTCGCAACACGAGAGCACGTCACTCCGTCTGCATCCACCGAAGTCGAGTTTCCAGCTTTCTCCTTCGAGCGAGTAGATCCCAATGACCCATACACGCTTTCCAGAATGGACGACCCGGTCAGGTGAACATCCTCGTCGTACATTTCACCACTGGGATCCACCGACGTCAGAGTCCACGAAGTAAGGCGTGTCAATCGCGGTGTCGCATGGCTTGCAGCATCAGAAGTTGGAAACACTAATCCAGTGCGAACTGTCGAGTTCTGTTTCAGCTGGAGGACGCGCTCCAGATCGACAGCGCAGTCAAAAACCACACCCTTGCCACCTCCGAGGTCTATCGAGATGACGCGCTGTGGCAATGCGTATGCAATTCTCACATCCGCCGACCGAGCCCCATCGCCGCCAGCAACTCTAAATACACGAGAGAGCGCATATTGCCGCTTGCTTGAAATCACATACACACCAAGACTGTACACCACTCCGCCCGCGCTCGACGAGTCCTTTTCAGCACATATCTTCACCAGCAGCGCTGAACCACTGAACGTGAAAGCGTCACTTGCACGCGACAAACTCGCATCATTTGTGGTGCTCGCTGCTTCCGGCAACAGCGGCGACAAGTTCCAATACGAAGCCTCCCCCATCGCAAATATCACAGTATCACTCCCGCTTGCATCGACACCAAGCTCGAGTGAAAAGCGCGTTTCAAAGCCATGCGTGGCCGCAAACTCAACTGGAGCACGGTACCACAGCGCCGCGCCAGACTGCACGAGAAGTCCGTTGGTTGAGTCGAGCGAAAAAGTGCCGCTGCCAAGGAATTCGTCCACGAGCGACACCGAGAACAGATTCTTCACCGGCAGGTCTTGGAGCCCAACGGTCGGTGCAAACGAGGACTGAAAAGCTGTCACCGAGTTCTTGGAATCGTTCTCCGCAAACTGGTACGCTTCGAAGACATTGGCGTGATTTTCATATGACGAATAATCCATAAGTAGTCGCTGCAGCTTTCCCACTAAAGGGAAGTAGCCGATCAAATTGGATTCTCGCCCATTCAAGGCTGAAGAAACACTGTGCTTTTGGACACATGGCGCAGAAGCTACCGCAGACCAGATCCGCAGATCAATTATAGCGCCGTGAAAGGAGGCCTTTCCCCACCTCGCCGAACTGGAGTTGGCAGTATCAAAGCTCCCACCGATGGTGAACAGAGCCGCGCCATTCGACGGCACGGGTCCGTAGGTTTCCAGCTCGGGAGTCTTCTGCGCCTTTCCAACAACTTGCTGGTTGATCAGCATCGTCAACTCGGCTTGGTTCGCTGTTAGCGTCACATGGTAGAACTTCCCGAACTCAAGCGGCGACTCGGACATGATCGTGTATCGACCTCCGGCGAGTTGCCACACGAGAACCCCAGAGCTAGTCATAGTCAGCTCAAACTCGTGCCCATTCGCAAACACCACCTGCTGCTCTGCTTCTACCGGCGCTTCTTCGGGACGGATCCAAGCCTGGATCGTATATTCCTGGTGCGAAGTCGACGTCAGCAGCGATCGCTCAAGCACCAACACATTTGCTCCTTTGCCTCGTGGGGAGAACACGTGCATCGGCACTACCGGTGAGTCAGTCATCATGTCACTCATTGCCTGTAGGGGGACTCGAAGATCAAAACTCTTGACAGCAGACTCTCGTCGAGCGAGCCATACGCCTTGCTGCTCGCCACGCGACCACTTCATCCTCAAAAACGAAAATGTCGAGTCAAAGACAGCCGAAAACGGCGCAGGGTTGGATCCACTTTGAGTCGTCACAGTAGTCACTGCGCCGGCTGGTCGATCCGTGCCACACGTGGCGCACCTGGTTGCCGTTCCTTCATTCTTCATCGTACAAGCGTGGCAGTCCCAGTCTGGAGATGGCGCAGTAGCCACCGGAGTAACCTGCGAAGCCGCTTTGTCACCCGACTGGACTTGCCGCCAATGACCCTCCATCGTCCACGGCGTGCTCGACAGCGACTCAGGGCTCGACAAGAGAGCTTGCATAGACGGAAGCTCCTGAAGAAGATAGCCTTGCAGTTCGAGTGTAGAGTTTTTGTCGCCGGGAAGCTCGATTGTTGCCGTCACATCGTGCGCAAAGCAGTTGCTCACCTTCTTGAACAGCACGGAGCCACCATTTCGAGAACTCGACGATCCTGGCGCTAGGTTCTCATTTGAGAACTCGTCCGCAAGCCACTTGCCTTCAATAGACGGGAAGTACTTGCCAAGTGTCCCAGGTGAGAGCACCCACGCACTCTCACGCAGGAGCTTCTCGGCATCTGCGGTCGTCGGTGGGCTGATGATTCCCGCAAAGGTCTTCTCGATGGCACCGCAAAGTTTGGAAGCCTCGGACTCATATCCGCGATGATAATGAATGAGAGCAGTACACGCAAGGAAGATCGCGCTGGCACGCTCGATTGCTTGAGCATCATGATGGTCGCTAGCTTGTCCACCGAACAACTCGACAAGCGCGACCAACTTGTCCGCAACTCGCTCGAACAGCTCTCCCGTGTGCTGATACCCGACCAGGATCTCCACCCAGAAGTGCAGCCCTTGGTCCGTCGTATCGTCCGCGAGGACCTTGGCATGCACTGCGTCGCTCAGCTGGGTCGATACGAACATCAAGACGTCCCAGCGCTTCGCGAGCTTGAGACCGCGGAAGATCGAGTGTGCCAAACGCACAATCCCCTGCGAGTGGAACGACGGATGCAGTAGCAAGACCCGCATCACCTGACCAATCTTGTCCGCAGGGACGTCCACACTGGCAATCAGCACGCCGATATCCTCTAGCAGCGACGTGTTCGAGCCGCCATCGTCGCGTTCTTCTCGCTCGCTCAGCGTGTCCCAGAATTCTCGATCCTCCTGAGCGAGCCCAAGCTCTAACGGCACCGACAACACCGGATCCGTCTGTACGCCATTGTTTCCCACAGGTTCCAGGAGCGATGCACTGCGGCTGACGGCCACGCAGGCGGCCAGCAGCGCGTGCACCTTGGCCGTCGTTGCCTCCGCCGCCATCTTGGGTCTCGAGTTTCGTCCCAAAATTCCTCGCCGCCCCTTCAATTGCCACCGGATTGGCTCAAAATCAAGTGGAAGTTATCTGGATATCAGCCAATACGATCACCGTATTGCAACTCGGATATGCAATTCAAGCAAACACACATTAAATAACCGACATGCACCTGTCTACCTGCCCACATGACTGCCTCACAACCTGCCTGGCAACCATCACGGGATCAAGAGACGACGGCGATGCAGGTCGATGCGGTACTCCCACGCACGTTGCTGCGTGCGTGACGACACGTACAGCGCGTACATCGTTCCGTGGCAGTACACCTTGACCGGGAACAGGCGGCTGAGGTCGCCCTTCGCCTGCACCGTCTCGCCGCTCGACTTGATCAGCTGGATCTTGGCGAGGTCCAGGCTCATCAGCAGCTTCGCCTTCTTGTCGTCGAATAGGTGGAAGAACGTGTCCGTCAGCACGCCCCACCTCGTCACGACGCTCTTGCGCGACGGCGACGCGCTCGCAGGGTTGTTCGGAGTCTGCGGCGACGCCATCGGCCCGTAGTTGATCTGCCGCGACCAGAACGAGTACGATCGCGTCGGACGTGCCAGCACCGGCGGAGCCAACAGGAACTGACCAGACTTGCACGGCATCCGCGACGACACCGGCGTGATCTCGAGCTCGACATTGCCCGTCACGAACCGGTGCAGTCCCACCAGCGGGTCGTCGATCGGGAACTTCCACTTGCCGAGCGGCGCCGAGAAGCTCGTCGAGTGCTCCCATCCCGATTTCAGCTGCGTCACAGCCTGGCCGAGGAACCGCTGCCGGTTGGTCACGCTGATCCCCACGAAAGTCACGACAATGTCGCACTTGCGCGACAGCATCGGCACGAAGAACGTGTCGTCCCACGTCGGCAGGTTCGGGTTGGTCGACTTGCCCGTCGAAAAGTGGAACATGAACGGACCGAACGGCTTCTTCAGCACGCGCACGTTGCAGTACACGGCCGTCACGTCGCGGAAGTCGCTCAGCATCTCGATGTTCGCCACCTTGGTCACGCGCAGCTCGACCGGACGCCCGACCGCGCTCAGGTGGTTCGCGAGACGCAGGCGAGTCAGAAAACTCCTCGTCGAGCGCTGCAGCACCACCACGGCTCGTTCACGAGCAGCCGAGTCCTCTGGCGACAGAACCGGCGGCGTGCTCGGCTCCGTCGGCTCCCCTTTCTTGTCCGCCTCGTCGTCGGCGAATGGAGACGGACCCGCGGCCGCTCGGGTCGATGCGAGCGCCTTCAGTGCCATCGCCTGCTCCGCCTTGGACCACGTCCGCACCGACTGCTCGTCGAACGGCGGCGTTCCGGGCATCTCGCCGTCCTGCTCCGGCTCCAACTCGGGCTGCGGCAGCTTCATGGGGGGAGTCGCCGGGGCGTCGCCGTCTGTCGGGAAGCGCGGGCGGATCATCGGCTCAGCAACAGGCGGCAGCTCGGTCTGCTTGGTCAGCTAGGTCAGCTCGGTCAGCTTGGTCAGCGGCTGCGAGGTTTCAAAGTCAGCGGCTTCATCGGAGTTCGTCCCTCTCTCTCACATCCTTGAGCGCGATCGGACCGCCTCCCTCTCCCAATAATCGGCTCACAGGAGGGAAAATCAAGTTCGAGAGGGAGATCAGAGACATTTGCGTTTTGTATGGGTTCACTATGAGAACCTCTCTGCTGTTCTGCGGTCCGCCCGTGAGCTCATCGACTACGACTCACTTGCCACAGTTCAGTGACACGCAGGCAGGCGTGGCGGACCGCGCTACTGCCTACGGCTACACATGCAGGTCTGTTCGGTCACACATACTTCTCCCACACAATTCTACGTGCGAAAAACCCTGGCAGGACCACTCCGAGCGCGTACTCGGTTGCTCTTGGACGGTCGTATCGTGCCAGGAGAGGGCGGCGACGGGCGAACCCTGTGCACCGCACCTCTCCGTCCTCGCGGGGGCCTTTCCGAGGCGGAGGCACTTCTTGCGGGGCTCATCGTGGGAGCCCCAACGTCCGGACACAATCACACACACACACAGCAACACACAGGCGAATGCAAGACAAGCAAGACATAACACACAAGACTGTGGTCCTCCGCCACCAACTCTTTCCGAAATGACGTTGAAAAGCAGCACATCCGAAAAGCGATCTGAGGTTTTTCGGTGCGAGGTTTTGAACCGCACTTTGACCGAAGGATTCATACGGCCACGAGTGTCGGTTGAAGTTGTCAGCCGGCGCATCAGTGTCACGGAGGCATGGCCCACCTCGCGACCGATAAATGGACGCCGCCGAGGAGAGGCCACCACTCCGCATCAGTACCGAAGCCGCCTCCGTATCTGCCGCAGAAGATGGCGCGTCCAGCTCGGGACGTCAAACCAGTGAAGACAGAAGAGGCAGCTCAGCAAAGCGTCAACGAGCGCGAGAGGTCGATCGCTTGCGGACCAACTTGGACGACTTCGCTTCCCAGTTGGCGTCCATTCGAGCTCGTGTCGCCGACCGATCGGCGGCGGGTTTGGAAACTGCACGCCTTCCGGTTATAGGCGGCAGTTCGTTCTCCAGTCAGCAATGCAAGCCGATAAAGCAGCAGCTGCAGACGGCGACAAGCAGCGCCGTGGAGTCCAACCAGCTCAAACTCCCTTTGCTGCGCCGACTGGAAGACTCCAGAGAGCAACACATCCCGCCATCCGACCCGTATGTCCGCGTTGACAGTATGGTCAAACGAGAATCGTCTCAGGACAAATATCGGAGCAACCAAAGTCAGCTGCAAGCACAGGAACAGGCAGCTGTGAGAGCTTTACAGCAAGCAAACCAACTCGACGAGCAAGTGCGGGTCACGGCCGTCGCGTTCTCGCAGAGTGAACATGGATGGGGGTTCGATGAGCGAGCGAAACGGTACCGAGACCTCATGGAGATGCGAAAGGAGGCAGAACGAGCGAGGAGCGAGGCAGACACTGAGCGGACGAAGGCACAGCAGTTGCATTCCCTTCTTAGCGATCCGTACGGCAATCTTCGATCCACATCCGCGCCGCAACCACTTCTCGCTCCATTGGTTGATACCGAGTATATCTGGCTGTGGATATTGGCGTCGCCAGTGCTGAAGATGCCGTTCACGCCTCGAGATGAGACACCTCAGGACACCATCAACGGTGACAAAGAGCTGTCGACACACGTTGTCTACTACATTGCTCGCTCGATGTACACAGGAAGAAAAGGTGGTGTTCATGATGCTGCCAACATCGATGTAGCTGCAGCGGAAGACCGTCCACCAAGTGATGGATGGATTTGCTGCTCGATGCATGGATCGGTCCCAGTTCCTCGAGTGTCTCCGACGAAGTCGTCGATCGAGACTTGGCTGGTTCACGGTGCTGGCTCTGGCCATGTCAACGGCAAATACATTCTGAGCGGCACGAACGATTTCGTGAGAAAGTTCAAGTCGTCGACTGGTGTCGAGCTCTTTCGCAAGCGAGTGCCAATTTTGTCGTCCCTGGCGCAGAACTTGTACGATGAACCAAACGAACCACCGTCGTCATTGACCCCTGAAGTGGTATCGTCCGAAGAGATCTCTGACGGAACGCTCAACAGCTCTGTGGATCGCCCCATCAAGACATCCGAGTTGCCTGCTGGGCTAAGGAAGATCGAAAGCGACGAACACGATTTCCGATCCATGCAGCGAGTAGGCGCGTGGCTTGGCGCAAACGAGCAGAACCAGCGCTACCGACGGATGAAAGCGGAAACACAGCACTCAAGCGATCCTGAAGACGATGATGCAGCACAACAGGCGATCAAGCATGCCAGCGTGATGTACCAGCACGACAGAGGCGATCGATCCAGATCGGATATTGCAGCGTCGAGACCAGAAAGCAGTGCTCCGATCTGCAGAGAGTGGGTCCTGTTCTTGAACTGCTCGAAACGGCACAAACCGAATCCGACCGTTGCCGACAAGATGGTACAGATGAAGAAGCCTGGACTGGGTTGTCCGTATCGTCATTACTACATCTCGGACGACGAGAAGACAGCAATGAGAATATGGGCACAAACGAAGGAATCCTGGCTCGAGAAGTCCGTCCTCTTCGCAATTATCGAGCGGGAAGCGAACGTGGAGCGCGTGAAAGGACTGTGCAAAGAGTGCATGACTGCTTTCCAGCAGAACCTGCGGGCTGATATGAATGCAGTCGTTCAACAGATCATCGCGGAACTAAGCCGTCTTCGGATGCTGAGCGTCAAGGTGCTCGAGAAGATCGAAGCATGGCGTACCCACATTCGTTCGCTCGGGTTCACTCGTTATGATCCGATGAACGATGAACAGCACCGTCTACACCCAGAAGAGAAGAACGACAAGACATTTCTGCTGGGGTGGTCTGCGACGATATCGATCGCCACTGGAAAGCAACTATACAAAGGGTCGAAAGCGTTTGTTTCGCGAGTCAAACGATTCTGTCGTCCAGAGGATCCTGACGGGATGAAAGAGCAGCACATTGTGTATTTGGGGTATTTCAAAACGAGAGACGAAGCCGAGCGGGCATACGACAATCATGCTGCCACCGAAGCGCGAAGGCTCAACACAACCGCCAACTACCTGCCTCGGCGTCGCAGTGTCTTTCGGTCGTGCGGGAAGCATTTTGCCGTGGAGAGCGAGCGTCTGGGACCGAGTTTCTGCATTGAATGCAAGACACAAGAGTTGGCGACCGTGTCATCGCCTGACGACTGGACTCCGCCGTTCTACTACTCTCCAGGAGAGAACTATATCTTGAAAATGGCTGATGACTTGGATTTTCTGGACGAGGTTCCCCCGTTGAAGTCAGCTTTGAACAATGGTCGCGGTGGAGAGGATGGAGAACTGTTTCCGCTGCGTGGAAATGCATTTCTTCTGCCACGGAGCGCAGTTTACGATCCACAAATCATGATGCTCAACTTGTCCGCTTCCTCGAAGACAAGCCAGCCGAATACCCAAGCTTCGCTCACAGGTTCTCGAGACGACGCCGTAGACGAGCTGCTCGATTACGATCGTATCGCGAATGCTCAGAAGGTTTTGCTGCAGGAATTGCAGCTCCATCGTCCAGATAAGATGCAAGAGACAGATACTGCATCTGCTTCGCGACCAGTGAGACAGGAGGACAACAAGAACCCAGACACCACTCCAAGCTTCCGCATTGTGGAGGCAATGTATTGGGATCGTTGTGCCGCGCTGAAGATCCAGCAGACACGTCCTCCGTTGGCATTCCGAGACCCGAAGATCTGGTGCCGCCCTGACGTCGGTGAATGGGCGAGTCTGGTCGCTCGAGGGTCGCATCTTCTCCATTACATTTTCGAAGAAAACCTCGCGGCGGCAGGGAAGGAGTCGCAGAAGCGGCGAAAGGAACTGCTCAAGCACATGCGGCAAGTACTGAGCATGCCTCTCTACGATATCCATTCGCGCACAATCTTTGTCGACCTCATTTCTGCCGGCCAGCAGCTCAAGGGGGATGTGGTTCTTCTGGAAGTGAACAACGCCACCAAACGGCTATCGCTTTATGACGCATGGTGCGCCAACTCTATCGTTATTCAGCGCTGTTATCGCGGCAGCGTCGGCCGCAGACGCGCAAAAACTAAACGGAAGGCACTCCATCTCTCGTACACTCTTCGAGCTGCGTATTTGGCGACTATACACACAGTCGCTCACAGTTTCTATCATCGAGATGTTGTGAAAGTGGCGATGCGAGCAGCAATCCGAGCAATCGATACTCCTGTCTACAGATGCGCAGTGCAGAAGGACGGGGAGATGCTTATCGTCAGTGTTCACTTGCTCGCGCGCTCCTATCGCACAGACCACTCGCTCTCTACACAGTCCAAACATCAAGCGTCGTGTTGTCCAAGTTGCGCTCGCCGGTTCCGGGTAAAGGTAATGTATGGCTGCGACAGGCAGCGGTTCTCGGTTGTTCGAGGCGTGTGCACATGCTTCAGGAACACGAGCGAGCACTCCTCAGAGCGCTGGTTCATTCGAGCGTACAACCCTGCCAATAATGCCGTCTACCGCGTCGAGATCGACAACAGCATGCTCGGCCAGTTGCTTTCGTCTCGCATTCACCGCGAGGTCAATCTCAGCACCACTGACGAGGTGCAACCCGTACAACAAATGCTCAAGTGGAAGCAGGCTGCAATTGTCTGGTCATTGCGATCGGCGTTCTCCGAAAAGCAAGCACAGAGAGCTTACAACAGCTTGGTAGACTGGAAGAAATTGAGCAGTCAGGCCACACAGGCGCGAAAGACAGCGTCGGTGGCTCTTGAGAACAGTCTATCGCTGCAGAACAGTGTCCAGGTGGATTATAGTGTGTCCATCGAAAGCGCAAAGAAGGCTATGGCTTTCGCGGGTCGTGCGTTCAGCGAAGCTCAAGCGTGGGATCCGCTGGAAAACGCGAACGACTGGAAGCTGCTTGTGGCCAAGCGGCAACTGCAGAAGCAGCTGGAAGAGATCAAGACAGAGACTGAACGTTGCAGGGTGGCGTCCTTCCAAGCGACATACAACGAGCAGTACACTCGCGTGCAAGTGTTTGAGGCACAGGATCGGTACGACCGCCGATGGCTTCCTCTCACCGACCACGACGATCGTGCAATGGACCTTGCAGCGTTGAACGAGGCGACCACTCGTGCTGCAGTCGAGCGTTCTGCGTGGCGGGTCTGCAACTGTCTGTTGACTTTGCGAGATGGCGGCGTTCCACTTCGTCGGCACTTAGTGGTACGAATGTCGTTGGAGTTTGGACTGAGCAATTGTCGAGTGGCTCTCCCTGAACTACTGCGTCGACGAAATTGTGTGCGAAGACGGATTCTGCGCCTCCACAATCACGAGAAGGTCGGTGCCCTGTCGCGGCGCGTGGTGATAAGCGTCTCTAGGTTCCCGTTGAACAGAGGCGACAAGTTCGATCCGGATATTGCCAACAGCATGTGGGTCAGTGCGTACGATCCCGCGCTGTGCTCGGTCCAAGATCTTTTCCTCGAATGGGAACTCGTTCGACTTCTGACTGGTTGGAAACCCGACCGAGCTGACCAAGCCTCACAACCCCTAACCAGATCCACACGACAGGAGATCGCAGATAAGCTGCTTGCGATCGCGATGCTTGACCGCTTTACCGGCCAGTTCACCCTCGAAAAGCTCCTGTTCTTTCAGCAGATGCGTCTACTGCGACCCCAGATCTTGTCGAGCGCGTGGTTCCAAGATCTCCAGCGCGGTCGGAAGAGCGGTCGCGGCGACGAGGTTTTGCGGCAGGGTAAAGCAATTGGCGGACGCCTCTGTGTCGTGGTTGTTTATGAGAACTGGGGAGACTTGACGTTCGACGTCTACCACTCGGCGAGCGGCACGTCGTACGATCTGGTGGCATCGTTCTACGAGATCTGCGAGCTGCTGAGCTCCAAGCCACTGCTGTTGCGTCTGTGGGTCAGCAGCGTCAAGTCCAACATCTACACGCCGGCATTGCTGAAGCACATTCTTAACCTTGTGGAGTTTGTCGCTGTTCCTGGACAAGCCAGCGAGCATTTACGAATGCATCCAAGACATGCCGATTCGAGCAAGAGATGCTTTCAGGCGGCACGAACAGTCCAGGGGAGAAAGGTGCTGATAACTGTGCGCGAAGACGCGAGCAGAGACTTCTGTTTATCAGTGTTCGACTTGGACACGAACCACACGTACTGCTTGGAAATGGAGAGAGACGCGTTGAGGAATCTCTTGTCAAGGGACAGCGAGTTCCAATCAAACTTGCTCCGACAGCAACACAAGAACAGGCTGTACGATTGGCTGGTGAGTCGCCTACGATTCCAGAATTTGACGGAGCACCCGGCAGCACTGTCGACAGCGCTGTCCCCCCTCACTCACTCGATTCACATACGCCAGAGCTTCGACCTGCTCAACCGGTGGATCTCTTCGAGCTCACGTATCCCACTGCTCTGTGTTCCTGCACGCGACATCGACAACTACGCTTCCCATGCTGAGAGTTCGGCGTTTGCGAGTCTCCTTTATGACCAGCTCACGATCGTTTCCGAGACAAAGCTCCCGTTCGACCTGAACAAGGCATATTGTGGGACACTCGAGTGGGCTAGTGTTGTCGGAGGACGTCCACAGAATCTAGCCCAGCAGCAAATGGAGCGCGCTTTCCCGTTCATGAAGGTGGACGTCTATGTGCAATCGCACAATCTCTTTGCACGAGTACGCAAGGAACTGATCGCAGAAGCTGCAGAGCGACGGCAGCGCTGTGAAACACTCGCGGCCGGAAGTGAAGACTGGCTCTCGCAACTCGTCGAGGCTCACAATGGACTAAGTATTGCGAACAACAAACTGTTGACTGCGGTGAAGAACGTTGAAGCGACAAGATCGCTTGTGCGTGGCTCCATTGACCAGAGGCGGCAAATTCACACTCAGCTGCTCTCGAGAGTGCGTTCACGGCCGGACCCGGTTAAACCGATGACGTTGCATTCCCTCGGAATCAACCAAGACACGGTTGTGGCGGTGCTTTTGGGGACGGTGGATCTTGACCTTCTCGCAAGTTGCAGCGTCTTTGATACTCTTCGATGCAGCGTTCTCGCTGATAGTGTTGTGTCATTGGAAGTCGTGGCCGAAGCTCTCGACTTGTGCGTGTCTGAGCTAAATGAACACGTGAGCACCAGCATCGAGCGGGTGAAGATACAGCTGGCAGAACTTGCTCGTCAGACTCCATTCGAGTTTGATCGTGTGCGTCGCGTTCGTTGCGACATTCGCGATATCATCGGGTATTTGGCTGGCGTGGGTGTGTTGCCGACCTCGGATAGAGACTTAGCCAACGATCTCGCTCGTGCTTGGAATGGCTCGCCGACCAAAATCAATCCATGCGACGATGGTATTCCAGACGATGAAGGATCCGCAGCCTTTTCGACGGCGGTAGTGATACCAAGTGATTCGAGTCAGCCCTTCGAGGAGGTTTTCTTGGACCCGAGCGCATTCGCTTTCTCCACTCACTCTACGCCTTACGACGAACGTGCAGCGACACTGGCTGTGAATCTGCAACCCGTGTTTCGAGATCAGCTCGGCCGCAATGCAGGCAAATCAGCCGATTTGTACTGTCGTCGCGTCGCTGACGGTTATCTCGTGTATCAACTGCACACCTGTGGTCATGTCGATGGCTCTCTGACGTTGAACGCGCGCGCCTCGGCTATTGTCACACCTGTGCTGATTTACGGAACAGCGGTGTTCTGTCCGCTACGAAGAACGAGCATGGATCTGTGTCGTCGCTTGGTTGACGGCAATAGCCGATACCTCGAGCTTGCGGTGGCGGCTCAATCCAATTCAACAGAGATCGTCTCGCGGCTGCAAAAGAAGGGGACGCGCTCGGCCAAGCTGCTGCAGTGGAAGCAGTTTGCGAATGAAAGGATTCGTGTTGCGCGATCCCTCAAACGAGCTCTCGCCGTGGAATGTCACTCGCTGTGCCAGTTTAACGAGGCACGCGAACGAGAAGAAGCCACCATCGCGACAGTCAGCGTGAGCTTTCGCGCGTTGGAAGGGATGACCGGTCGCCTGCCTTCAGGTCTGTGTGACCCAGATTCACGCCTAGAGGCCATCGTTTGTGCTCACTTCGAACTCAAGCGGGATGCCTCTCACCCCAACTCGTGGCTACTCCGGCCTGCGAATCCTCTCGCTCTCGAGCGTGTCATGAACACTGCTAGCACGCCTGCGGAGGCAAAGAGCACCACTCAGAGCGAGTCCGTTGATTTGCGTGCTGTTCAGGTTGAACTCGACGGGATGGAGAACCCTCGTCGTCTGGTGTTTTCTTGTCGAGATCTCCAGTCGCGAAGACGATACGTTGTCGACTGTGGATATCACGAGCTGTGTCAGTTGGGACTGCACAGCGAACCAAAGTGCTGGCCACAACCGCGACTCACCATCGCTCAGTGGCGGCAGTTGGCGCAGGATGCTGCGAGGCGCCTCACATTCTGCGTCAAGAACGGCGCGCTCCATCTCGACTTGATCCCCATGGCGCGTCGGACTACCAATGCAAATAGTTATACCAGTTCAAAGACACTGACAACGACAAGCCTAACTCGCCAACTAGGCGATTACGAATCCTCCACACGTCAAGAGACCATGGATCAATGCTGTACACTGCGGTTCCGCAAGCACCAAGGTGGTATTCTCCACGCTGCTGCTGCCTGTCAGGCTCAGACGGAACAGGAAGCGTCGCTTGCGCTTCAGCACGAATGGATGGCGATGACCATCGAGGACTTTGCCGCACGAGAGAATCGCGGGCTGCTCGTACTGGATACTGCGACCCTCGTTCGCCTTCGAGCTGCGTATTCGGCAGGCACGCGAGCCGCGAGGAAGCAGCAAGAGAAGTCAAGTGCTGGCGGAGATACATTGCGTGAGCTTCAGGTTCTTGAGATCGGCAAGGCGATGAGTGCATCCGCGGAATCGCTAACCCAAAGCGCATTGCTGCTCAAGCTTATCGACGAGCAGAAACCATGGTGGCGACGCCAGCAAGCAAGCGACAGCAGTGAAGAGCAGAGCAGCGAACACGGCGAGTGGACGTTCGCGGATATCGCCGAGTGGTGGCGTCGGCGCTTGTTGCCACCGACAACCTCGATCACTACGGCGTGATTGCAACGGCGTGAATTTGAATGTTTGTGCTGTCAGAATACAGTGCGAGCTGATTATCATCAGTCAGTAGTCGGGAGGAGCGCCGCTCTTGTCGTCGCGCCGCCATGGCCGCTTCTTAAAGACCACATCCTCCATAAAATCGCGGCACGTGATCTGCAGGGCCGGATCCGCCTTCGGGTTCAAGCACTTGTCGGGTCGCACACGCAAGAAATATGGCATGGACATGCGGCGCTGCTCCTCCGAGTCGACGCAGATGGCGGGCACGCGGTGCAGCGGCGCCGAGATGAGTCCGTGGGTGAGGAAGCTCAGCGTTTCGCCAGCGAAGACCGAGAAGTGGAGCGGCGAGGCATCCTCTTCTACGTCCGACCAGAGCATGCGCTCGAGGTTCCACATCTGCAAGCCGGGCACCGTCGCAACAGGTGACACTGTCACCAAACCTAGGTCGGCATGCACCCCGCACGAGTAGTCTTCGTCGCGCGGCAGCTGACTGGCGGCCTTGTTGCGGTAGTTGTACACGCGCAGCACCGACGCGCCGTACTGGTAGCTCGGGTCTCTCGGGGATGTGACCTCGTCCTCGGACGAAGGAGGCTGCGTCCGATCGTCCAGCAGCTCGTCCATCAGCCACCGCTCATCCAGGTTCAGCAGTTCGCACACTGCGCGCATGCAGTCGCGAGACAGGTCGTCCAGCAGCTGCAGTAGTGCCAGCATTTGCTTGGCGAACTGTCGATCGGCGTCATCCTTGTTGGCAAAGTAGCGCGGCGGCCAAACGGTGCCGCTGGCCGCAATCGGATGGCGCAGCTGCAGGTACTCGCGGTTGCGATCGCTGCTGAACCCCACACGGCGGCCGCGCGACACGATCGGGTGGGACTTGGCCAGCGGATCCTCATCGCCAGCAGCACGAGTGTCCACGAGGTCGCGCCAGCGCTGCTCCGATGGCAGCTCAAGCTGGTCGCTCAGCCATTTGCGCACCGACCGGAACCCCTCCTGTGCCTGTACCGCCTGCTCCGGCGTCACCTCGAGCCGCGCGAAGCCGAACCGCTGCAGGTTCTGCACGAGCCGCCGGCGCGCGAGCGACCTGGCGATGCCATCGCTCTGAGACGACAGTGCGGCCGCAGGCACTGCGAAAAACGGCGACTCGTTTGCGTCATCACGAGCCAGCGGACGCTTGAGCTGATCCATGGTGCGCACAACGAGCGCGAAGTGCAGCACTGGCACTCGGTCGCGCTCGAAGCGTTCGTAGATCTGAGCGGCCACGACGTTGAGCATGACGAGCGGGAACGGCGGACTGTACAGCTCCTCGGCGGGGACGACACCGAACACGCTCGAGCCTTCAGGGACGCCGAACTCGGTGCGGAGCCGGCGCTCGAGTTCGACGAGCAGTGTGCCGACATTCCCCTTGAACACGAGCGGCATGGCGAGCGAGACGCTCTTGACGCGGCTCTCGTAGTAGAAGACGCACTGCAGCGGCGGCCGCTCCGCCATCTCGTCGAACACGCCATTGGGCTGCGTTTGCGCCGTCTCGGGCGTCTGCTCCGCCTCGCCGGTCGCCAGCGCGCGCGTCGCCGTTTGACCCATTTTCGATCTGGGCTGGCGCTGTTCACTTTTTCCGGACCCAAGTACTCGTGGGGTGGGATGAATTGCTCTTTTTTATTTTACCCGCCATCAAAAACCTACCCACCCATTAGCAATTGCACATCAGATTTTGTGATTGCTTTGAATTGTTGTGTTATTGACCTGAATTGGCTCGCTATTTACGGCTCTCGTTAATTCAACTTATTCTGAAGCAACTTTTGCAACTTTTACGCAACTCTCGCAACTTCTCTGAGATATTAGTGTAACACTTCTCGTTATAAAACACGTGGGAAAAGTAGATTACATGTAAGCTACGTGGCTCGTTGGGTAGTTGGAAATATTCGATGGTGAACCGGTTACGGTTTATGGCACTAATATGTCACTATTCACGCATCGGATCGATGGAAGATCACAACACAAGTAGCGCAACACGGTTCGGCAACGGGGGCATCAGTAAGCGACAGACCTGAGTCGTGCGGTGCGAGTGGAAGACACGCTCGTAGCATTTCAACACTCGTCAAGGGAGAAGAGCAAGCGGCAAAATGGATGATCACGCAACAGCTAACGACCAAATGGCGAGGAAGCTTCTGTGGAGCAGAGTTACTGAGCTGGAAGAGCTGCACAATAAGCTGGCCAAGCTGGAGCAGATGATCACTGCTGTTGTTGCTCTGCATCAAGACATTGTGGCGCGTGTTGATGACGACTTAGCATGCGCGATTGACGTTGCAACCTCCGAGACCTCATTGGCCAGAAGACGGCAGCACCTAGATGCGCCATTTTCGGTGGTGCTCAACGAAGCACTGCACAAGATGAGTCATTGATGAGATTGCGACCAATGTATGCATGATAACAACATCTATATTCTCCGATATTCACCTACTGACTTTTCACGTTTGTCACGAAAACTCGATTCACCTGATTGTCAAGTTCAACATGCCTGACGACGCTGTCAAGGTCGCCATAGGTAGCTCCTCCAACACTATCACAATTGCACACAATCTCCCAGATCAAGCGTAAACGCATTACTTCTAGGTCAGCAGCTTGGATTTTCTTCTTTGTCTCGAAGTCGCGATTGTTGCTGATATAACTGTGTGCTTGACTGAGACAAAACAGGCCACAGCTAACCGAATCGCTCTGTGTCGGCGTGAGGAGGTGCACTTTCACAATGTCTGAAACATAAAATCATCACTCATATGTTCCGCTGATGGATCAGAGCGCACTACAGTAGGCTGTGCCAACGCAGTCTCTTGTGTACATTTAGGCTCGCGCGAGCTGTCAACCGGTTTTGGCCCACACTGTTGAGATTTCGGACTGTGCACGTTACCGCTACCTTCCGTCTGATTCGCAGTATTGCTCTCGCCGTTTGTGGACACATCATTTGGACATTCTGGTTTCTGTTCACGGGTGCAATCACGCTCATACCAAGCTCGCAGCATCGGCAACGTGAACTTATCCCACTTCTTCTCCAAATTGGTCATGTAACTCGTGAGACCCAGTGGGTCATACATCGTCACTGTTATCCTGCTGGCCGACTTCGGCTCGTCTCGTATATCGATAGCCACAATCTGCATCAACCAATGCTTGAGATCACGCACATAGACTGGTACGATCACATGTGAAAAAGTCCGCATTGAGCGGTCAGGGATCTTGAATGTCTCGTTCTCAACATTGACAGCTTTCACCGCGAAACAACTAGGGTCGTATGAACACAAACGTTGCAATCCGCTATCCATAATGACATCGCTCAGTCTCACAACGCCGGTCAACCTCCCAAACAATTCACGAAAGGCTGCGCATGTTGTTTGCTTACCAGATCCAGACGTGAACGTTCGATCTAGCCACGACGTTTCATAAAGTTGCGCGACTTCCTCGGCTAGAACGGAGGGTGCCCGTTTCACTTTTCCCAGGAACGCAATCCCCGTGTCACTGTGCATTGACCAATCTTTCCTGATCCAGGCGAGGTCGACATTGTAGCGCTCGACGTCATTCATTGCCGTGTAGAAATGCGTCGCCAACTCAATGTAACGTCTACACAACATCGGCATTCGTCAGCAACAGCATTTGTTTTAGTTTGATGATGCAACGTACATTGAAAGACCAGCTACGTCCGATGTCAAGTACGCCACTGGAACAGCTTCGTTTTCGTCTGGGTCGACAGTCTGAGCACTTTTGCACTCCGTCATCCAAGACATCAATGCACTGTTGACGGTCAGTACTAAGCTCTTAGGAATAATAAACGGGTAGATGCAGTGCGCATCCTGTGACCTCCTCATGATCACCGTGGGATTTCTGGTCAACAGGAACTTTTGATCGAGCATAACTGGATATTGCTCCATGACGGCGATCACCCTGTTCAAGTCGGGCGTGTTGCACACCCACCACAGGAAGTCTTCGAGGTTGATTGGACAATCATTGTTGCATTCCACAATCCCCAGCCGAGTCCTCTTGCGCTTCGACTCGTACGATTTTGCCAGCGACGGAGTAGGAAGACGGACACTGTTGAGACCGGATTTTCGTTGATCTTGGGCAGTTGAGCCAGGTCCGTCAGAGTCAGAATGTAATGGGGTTACACAGCCTGTAACTGGGTTACAGAGCAGTACAGTCGGACTGTACTGCGTTAGGTGTGCCACGCTAACATTTGTTGGGTACATTTTGGGATTAGTGTGACCAACACTAATCCATACATAAATTCGGTCGGAGCGTCCGTGACCAGTCATGGACGCCTCCCAAAATACATGCATTAGGGATTAGAGGTTAGGTACCTAGGCAGAACGCCAAACAATAAGACAGTTCTCATTTTGGACACTAGCACAGACTTCCATTCATTTGTATTGAACTGTACAGTGAACTGTACAGTTTGTATACAAATTTGTATACGCTTCCTTACACGCGCTAGTGTAAGCCAGTAACCGAGCGTAAGCCTCGCCCGGTTACACAGGCCGCTGCATGCCGAGCTTGGGTGATGTGTCGCGCAAGTCCAATTGAAAAGTGAACATATTAAGATATACTTCTCTGGCCCATCGGGATATGCCCATTTCTAAAAAATCGTCGTAACTGTTTCTGTAGGTATCCAAAATCAGCAAAAAGCGCACCATACGAGAGCTCATGAGGCGCTGATCACGCAGTATTTTTTGTAAAATTAGCAGACTGCACAAACGTGAAGAAAAAACGCAAAAGACGCGATCGATTTTGACGGGTGAGAGGTTTATTTTCGCAGTTCGCTCTGTATTTAGCGATATTATACGAATTATACTCTGTTCGAGTCGATTTTGCACAAGGATTAAAATGCGCTAGTTTATATCCAAAAAAGCGCATTTTTGAGCGATTTGCAGATCATACAAAAAGTATGGTTTCTCCCTGGTCGCTGGATTTTTTGAACGAATAATTGGCCAATCACGTGGGGTCAGCGAATTAATCGGTAAATTACCAGAACAAAACGTTGTTTTATTTATGCAAACTTACATTGTTTTAAGCAACGCTTGACCGGCTTCATACGCACTCTTGTCGCAAGGAATCGAAATAGGAAAAATGCCATTGCGAATGTGAGCTTTGCTCACTCGCGGGAGCGCAAATTCGTTGCCTCCTCCGCACCTAATGACGGACTCCATCACTTTCCGCAGTGTTAAAAAACACTTCTCTACAGTATTGGATGGTATGGCGTTAAACGCCTTCGTAACTGCGATAATCAGCTCGTCTAGCTTGCTTGTATCTACCTGATATTGCCGTGACTGAATCGCGTTGAAGATAGCGAGGTCGAGGACGTTGAAATCCGGCGACTTCGGCGGTTGCCTGCGCATTTTGATCTTCCAGCCATGCGCAAGCCCCGCCGAAGTCGTGTCAGCGTCGTCGGCCTTGCCGTGTGGTCCAGCATTGTCGTGCTGGACCCAAACTGGGACGCGCTTGTCTCCTAATTCATATTTGCAAATTAGTTTTAGAATACGTCAAATCAGCATAGCATAATGCAGTACATACCTGGCCACAGCTTGCGGATGGCGGGGAACACGACGCTCTGCAGTAGCTGCTTGTATTTGTCACTGTCCATGCTCACGCTCTTGATCTCTGGCGTGCCGGCGGGCCGGTTAACTGACGAGCGCTTGGCCATTACAATGTCGATGATCGGCCAGATGCCGATGCGGCCGTCGAAGTGCCGCTTTCTGTGGAAATCGTAGCGCGGGCGGGCCACCGCCGCGAGAAACATAATCTTGCCAATATAACGTTTGTTTGCTGACGTACGGTAGGGAATGGCTTCGGCTGGCGAGATGTAGTACTTGGTGGACGCGGTGTACAGGTTAAACCATTTTTCATCCATGTGGATGACGTCGAACATGTGATGGAACCGATAAAATCGACCGCCTACAGATACACATTGAAGTAAAAGTCAATTCGAATTATGGAAATTAATTGAAATAAAATACAATACCAATTGGTCGTTCAACTCGTGCTAACGCGAACTCGAGTTGCTTCTTCTTGTGGGACGGCGTCAGCTCCGGCTTGACGCGCGAACAGACTCTCCGGAACTCGCCTTTCGCTAAGTATCGCTGGAGACTCGCTCGCGGAATACCCGTTGCAGCCGCTAGTGATCGCATGGTCTTGCGGCAGTGCAACGGGGCATCTTCAATCCGCTGCACGATCTCCAGCGACGAGCGCTTGAGCCGACGGCTTTGCCGCGAGCTCAGCGGCGGCAGCAACTTGGCGGGATCGCTGCGTAATGCCCAGATCTTGGAGACGGTCCGCCTCCCGACGTTGAAGATGGGGCAGGAGGCATTGATCGCGCCCCGAGGGAGGCGGCCGTCTCGAAGCTGGGCAGCGAGGTGAAGCACGAGCGCCACACGAGTAGCGGGAGGGATGTTCTTTTTGCCGGGGGGGGCGCGGCATGAGTGCAAATGGGTGAATGAGTGTCAAAACTAGCCGACGCAATGAAAACCTGTCGGCTTCCATCCATTCATTTAAGCGTGTGTGGCTGTTTCTCGACCAGTGAGTCTTGCTAACCATTCAAACCATTCAGTAATTTTTACGCGAGTGTAGCCATATATTTAGAGCCAATAGCATCGTTTAATTGCGACCAATCAGCGCGCTGACGTCTGTTATGTGACCCACATCATAACCTAAATGGGTATATCCTAATGAGCCAGAGTAGTATGCAAGCAGCTTCCGGCTACGAATTCCTAAGGCAGAGCACGCCCTTGCCGGTGCTCCGGGCCGCAGCGGCTGCGGCCGTTCGTACCGCCACGTCAACAGTGGCTGTGACCGTCCATCTGGCCGCGTCAGCGTTGACTTAACCGTTCACCTAGCCATGTCAGCACGTGGCTTGCTGGAAAACCACGGAGGCATACCCAACCCTCCGTGGGTAACCAGCCTGATGGTGCACCACCGTCAACATTGAGGGACCGCGGAAAGATTACGAGGCCGGTATGGGAGGGAATGTCGGGACCACACCTTCCGGCGGTTAGAGTGACCCAGCGCCGAGTGACGTTAGCGAGCCCGACGCGTCGCTCCCCAAATCTGCCGTCAGAGACGCGAATTGGATCAATACTGTAAGTCATAATTCAATACGGTGATCCTTAAATAACGCCAAATCAAAATGAGATTATAAAAGAGACAATCTATTTCAATTATTCAATAGAGAGTTTCGCTGCGCACCTAGCATGGTGCGCATGCGGTCGTACTTTAGCGAGTACGACCGAACCTAAAAGGAGTGTTATGGCACCACCTTCACGCAACATCCGTGCCCATGTAACCCCGTTACACTAACAATAGATTAGTTTTATACATTTTTATCAGTTTTGCGATAATGTTTTATACTTTCATTAGTTCAAAGAAGTGAACACACTGTTCACTTTTCCTTGTAATTATTTTATAATAATTACGAAGTTGCAACGGATCAGGGCCATTTTCGTAGCTGCTGCATAGTGAAAGTGAACAGTGTGTTCCCATTTCCGCGCGTCACAGTGTACCCAATTTGTGTCGTATAAATATTCCACATATGCACAGCATCCAACACATCGACCTCCTCCATCCAACCGCGACTGAAGCATTGCAACTCAAGATGAGCAGCGATAGCACGTCGACCGCCGACGCCTCGGGCGAGGCTGCACCGGCCCCCGTGGTGCTCGCGCGCGAGCGACGGCCCGGCGAGGCGCCCATCAAACCCGAGTAGGTCCCATTTTGTATGGCTTCCACGCTGGGAGCTCTCGGACTGAGTTTTGTTGCAGGTTTCTGAAGCCCGTCGAACCGACACCGGCTCCTGCAACGCCAGCATCGACCACGGACGAAAACGGGGGCGAGGAAGCGCGCGGCGACGGCGGCAAGAAGCGAGGCGGAGGCGGCACCTTCAAGAAGCGGCCGGCGGATGCAGCGGAGGACCCGGCCGACTCGCTGTGCCGTCCCGTGGCGGCGGACGAGACGTGTCCGTTCGGCGACACGTGTAAGTTCAATCACGACGTGGCTGACTACCTGAAGCGCAAGCCGAAGGACCTGGGGACGCGCTGTCCCGTGTATGACGCGCTCGGCTACTGCCGCGACGGGCTCGCGTGCCGGTTCGCCATGGCGCACGCGGTGAAGACCGAGAGTGGCGGCTTCCGCAACGTGGAGGCGGAGACCGGTGCGCGCGAGCGCGTGCTGCAGAGCAACGGCAACGAGACGAACGCGCTGACGAACGACGTGCGCACGAGTCTGCGCAAGAATAAGTACGTGTTCCGCTCGGTCGGTATGCGCGCCAAGGGCAAAGGCAAGAAGCAGCAGCAGCGGAGACAGGAGTCGTCGACCAACAATGAAGATGTCAAGACGGAGGACGGCAAGACGGAGGACGCCGTGACGGAAGGCGACAAGATGGAGGACGACAAGACGGAGGCGGCGGACGAGAGCCCGCTGCTGGCGGAGCGCAAGCCCGTGGACTTTTCGCGCAAGATCTACGTGGCGCCGCTCACGACCGTGGGCAACCTGCCGTTCCGGCGGCTGCTCAAGCAGGCGGGAGCCGACATCACGTGCGGCGAGATGGCGCTGGCCACCAACCTGCTCAAGGCGCAGCAGTCGGAGTGGGCTCTGCTGCGGCGCCACTCGAGCGAGGACGTGTTCGGCGTGCAGCTCGCAGGCGCGCACGGCGACCAGCTCGCGCGGGTGTGCGAGCTGCTGGCGCGCGAGACGGACGTCGACTTCGTGGACATCAACATGGGGTGTCCCATCGACCTCGTGTGCCGCGCGGGTGCCGGCTCGGCGCTGATGACGCGTCCGCCGCGGCTGCTCGAGGTCGTGTCTGGCGCGCTCACGGGTCTCGAGCTCGGCAGCGTCGAGCGTGCGAACGTCCCCGGTCTGACGGTCAAGCTCCGCACCGGGTGGAGCGAGAAGTCTCCCGTGGCGCACAAGCTCGTGAGCAAGATCCAGTCGGCGCGCGGCTCCATGGCGTACGTCAACGCCGGGGTTGTGACGCCCGACTTCCGTCTGCGCGCGATCCAAGGAGTGGACGCCGTCACCATCCACGGTCGCTCGAGGCTTCAGCGGTACACCAAGTACGCCGACTGGGACTACGTCTACCAGTGCGCCGACACGGCGCGGGAAGAGCTTGTCGGCGACGCGACCGGCATGCCGTTCATCGGCGGCGGTGATGTGCTCTCGTACCAGGAGTTCGACGATCACCTGAAGAACGGCAAGCTTGCCACGTGCATGCTCGGCCGCGGCGCACTCATCAAGCCGTGGCTGCCGACCGAGATCAAGGAGCGGCGACACTGGGACATCTCGGCGAGCGAGCGGCTCGACATGCTCAGGGACTTTGTCAACTTCGGGCTCGAGCACTGGGGGTCGGACCAGAAGGGCGTCAACCGCACGCGCCGCTACCTGCTCGAGTGGCAGTCTTTCCTGTGCCGCTACATCCCCATCGGCCTGCTCGAGGTCGTCCCGCAGCTCATCAACGAGCGACCGGCGCCGTACTACGGCCGCAACGACCTCGAGTCGCTCATGGCGAGCGACCAAGCCGTGGACTGGATCAAGATCTCCGAGATGCTGCTCGGACCCGTGCCGGCAGGGTTCGAGTTCGTGCCGAAGCACAAGGCGAACGCTTACGTGTCGGGATGAACGCGCAGGCAGAATCAGTCTATTCTAGCAATCAGGGAAGAAGGAATGTCAACAGGATGCACATCTCTCTCTCTCTCGCAGGGCGACACTGGCCCCATCGCGTGGTCTCAGGCACTGCTGTCGGCAGAGTCCTGCGCAGACACAT
Source organism: Phytopythium vexans (assembly GCA_003413675.1). Classification (NCBI taxonomy): domain Eukaryota; phylum Oomycota; class Peronosporomycetes; order Pythiales; family Pythiaceae; genus Phytopythium; species Phytopythium vexans. Next base: position 842,974 of record QLOC01000005.1, read on the forward strand.
CGCCCACATCGAACTCCTCGTCCTCCTCCTCTGATGCCGTCGCTTGACGCTGCAGTGCGCGGCGCTCCCGCGCTTCCTCTTGCTGCCGGCGCTGCTTCTCCTGCTGGATCTCGGCAGCCAGAGCGAGCTGCTCCTGCTCGATCTCGTGCTCTCGCCGCCGCTGCCGACGCAGTTCGCGCTCGGCGTCGGCCGCCTCCTTCTCGTGCTGCTCGCGCTCGATCTTCTTGGCCTCGCGCTCATGCTGTCTCGCCTCGCGCTCGGCCTCGCGCTCCACCTTCTTGAGCAGCTCGGCGCGCTTGAGTTCCGCCACCTCCTGCTCCGATATGTGCTGCTTCGCCTCCTTCTCCTCCTTCTTCTTCTCCATGTCTTCCAGCTGCTTGACCTGTAGTCGCAGCGACCGCTTCCGCGGCATTGCTTCCAGGATCGCCAACCGGTTGGCTTTCTCCAGCTGCTTGGCGCGCGTCGACTTCTCCTCCTCGATCTGCTCGACGATCACCTCAAGATGATCCAGCAGTTCTTGTTCGCCCCGCACCTTGCGTCCTCGGATGGCCTTCATACCAGCCAGCATGCGGCGGAAAGCGTCCTCGCCCTTGGCCCAGAGAGCCCACTGGTTGGTCGCCACATCGAGTCGGTAGATCCGGCGCTCCTCGTAGAACTGCGGGAAAAAGTAGAAGAGGTTCCCGACGCGGTCGTTCCCCAGTGGCTCGACGCGCAGATCGTCGTCCTCCATCATGCGGATGTACTCCCTGCATGGTTCAAAGCAATCATCGTCAGCAACTCGATCAGTTCACCAGGAATGAAGCACGACGTACGTGTTGACGGGGTCCTCGATCACAGCCTCGCACAGGTTGAGCAAAATCTTGCACCGTAGCTCGGCCGGCAGCTCCGCAAATGTCGCGTGCTGCTCAAATAAAAGTCAGCCACCACATATACCACGAAAGCCAAAGCAATGGCTGAGCCAACTCACCTTGAGCGGGCAAATGTCGCCGAGACCCTCCAGCCGAGCCTTGAGAATGTCCAGCGTGAGCCACTCCTCGTCCGTCAGCTCCACGTCTACCGGCTCGTCAGCCTTCTGCCGATCGTCCTCCTCCCCTTCGCTCCCGCCGCTCGTGGTTGTATCGTCCTCGTCCTGCGAGAACGTCTCGGCAGGCGGACGCTCGCCAGCCTTGCGCAGCAGCGCGTACCACTTGTCGTACATGGCCATGTAGTAGTCGCGCAGCTGCTTGTTCCACCACTCGTACTTGAGGCCGATGCCCGCCGAGAGGCAGTCGCGCTCGCTCTTCTTGAGCAGCAGCTTGGTGAACACGTCCTCGAGCACGGGGCTGTCCGTCGGCTTGAGCAGCGCCGCCTCGTACTCGAGCAGCGTGTTCGAGAAGCGCAGCGTCAGCGGGTTCTGCAGCAGCCACAGCAGGTGGCACGCGGCCGGCAGCTCCCACAGTCCGCGCAGCGTCGCGAGCTCATCAAAGTCTGCCGCACACAAGCGTCAGCGTGATGATAATGAACCATACCAAGAGTAGCAATAGTCATAACTGTAGCTTACCAATGTCGGTCGCGTTCCACTCGCCGCCCGTCTCGACGAAGAACGGCAAGTTCATCGGCGCGTTCTCCTTCTGCCGGTCCTCCACCGTGCGCGACTTGCGCCGCGCCGCCGGCTTCTTGGGCTTGGCCGTCGCGGACTTGGCCGTCGCGGACTTGGCCGTCGCGGACTTGGCGGCGGTCTTCTTCTTGGGAGCCGCGCGCTTGGCGCCAGCATTTGTCGCCTTCGCAGACCTCTTCTTCGGCGCAGTCACCTTCCCCACGGCACGGGAGCCGTTCGCATGGGCGGGGGCCGCCGCCGCATCTACTCGAACGCCAAACCGCCGTCGTCAGCTCGCGCTCGTCCTCGACCATCACGGAGCGGCCACAAGGCGGCCAACGAGCGGCCACACGGCCACCAAATCGTCGCCCTGGACCATCTGCCACCGCTCTGGCCGCCATAATCGCCACTCGAGAGTCATCTACGCACCTGGAGCAGCCTCAATGGACGGATCGCCTGCCGTCGCCGCGCTCTCGCGGTCGGCGCTCTGCGGGGCCGCCGCGGCCGCCGACGCATCACCGCGGGACTTCTTGGCAGCCGGCTCGGCCGGCAGCGCCGCGGGCTTGGCGCGCTTGCGAGGGGCCGCGGCCATGGCACTCGACGGTTGCGCCCGCTTCTCCGGTTGGGCCATAGACGGCAAGTGGGTGACGGAACGCGGCAAAATACAAAAGCTCGATGAGTAAAAATGGAGATTTTCGCGGCTATTATCAGCAGAGAGGAGGCGGCATTTTACGCCACTGGCTGCGCCGCACAGCCTGCATACGACCACACGATTGGCGGAAAACCTCTGCTGTCTCATTTTGGCGGGAGAATGGGTAAGAATATTGACCAATGGAACCCACGATCAGCTCTATCAAATGTCGACACCAAGCATGTTCACCGGAAGGTGGCGCTGCGAGGGTTGTGCTGCTTCTTCCTGCGCGGCTGCTTGACGCCCTCATCGTCCTTGGACGATCCTCCATTGCCACCGCCGCCACGCACAGCCGCGAACGGGTTGTACCCGCCGCCGCCGGGCTTCTGTTTCCGCTTGGCGCCGGCGCTCTTCTTGTCCAGATCGAGCTTCGCACCAGCGATCTGTTCGCTGGCCGCCGCGTAGTCGAACTGCGGCTTCGCAGCGTCCTCCGCATCGCCAGAAGCGCTGGATTGTCCCATGCCGATCTGCTGCATGAAGTCGGCGGCCCGGTCCTTGACCTCGGACGTGAGCGCCTCCGTCTTGCCCGCGACCTTGCGGCGCTTCGACCGGCCAGGTAGCTGATACGTCTCGGCAATCGACTGCGGCATCGCAGGCGGCGCCTCCGCAGTCGCAGGCTTTGTTGGAGCGGGCTTGACGACCTCAATGGCATCCGCAGATCCCTCAGTCTCGCGCACCGTGAAGCTCACGCGCGCCACGAGGTCGTTCACCTGCTGCAGCAGAGCACGAGCCTTGTCCTCCTCGCTGGCCTCGACCACTGGATCAACGCCGCCAAGCTGAAGCACGCCGGGGATCAAACCCTCCTCGGAGCACTTGGCTTTTCGCTTCCCCGTCGTCCACGCCACGTGCGACGTGTCCTTGCTCGAGGTCGCTGATCCGAGCGTGCTCATGACAACATCGCGCTCGACGCCGTCGTCGTTCCAAACCTTCTTGGTTGCCACTGCCGGCGCCACCGTCTGCTCTGACGCCACCTGCTGGATCTCTTCGGCCGCGAGCTTGGTCTGCTCAGCCGAAATCATGCTCGTGATCTCGTGCGCGTGCTTGCGAATGAGCGCCGGGACGGGGTGGCACGTGCGGAAGAGTGCGTCCGACCGAGTCGGGAGGTGCTTGGTGAGCTTCATCAGCACGTGGTTCGGCAGCACGTACGCCGTGGACTCGTCTTCGCGACGCGCCACCTGATCGCGCCACAGATACAGCGCCTTGAAGACGCGTTGCTGCAGCTCCGACGGCGCTGCCAACCCCACCGTACCCTTGAGCCGATCTAGCAGCGGCAGTGCGTCTGCTTCCAATGCCTGGGGCTTGTCGTAAACCTGCAAGCAGATCTTGCTCGAGTTCTGCAGCGCCTCGAACAGCATGTTCGACCGCGACGTGGCACTCTCGGCGAGCAGCTCCTGCTTCATCTGATCGTAAATGTACAGCAGATACCGTGTGTCCTCGCGCGCGTACTTGACCATGTTCTTGTCGAGAGGACGCACCCGCCAGTCAGCGAGCTGGTACTGCTTGTCCGCGTCCACCGAGCAGTGGCGCTTGAGCAGGTACGCGAGCGAGAAGCGCTGGTACTGCAGCAGTCGCGCGGCCTGACCCGTGTCGAACATGTTGACCACATACAGTCCCAGGTCGCGCTGCAGCCACAAAATATCCATATCCGAGCCGTGCAGCACCTTGACCTTGGACGGGTCGCAAAAGACCGAGTTCAGAAGCTGCAGCTTGGAGCGCAGAGCGAGCGTGTCGACCAGGAAGTCTTCAGTGGCAGTCGAGATCTGCATGAGACACACAATGCCCAAGTACGACCGGTAGCTGTGGTGCTCGAGGTCCACCGCGACCACGCGCGTTTCAGGCTTCGTCAGCGACACCATCATCTGCAAAAGGGTCTCCTCCGTGTCGACCCACAGGTACGACGCGTCTTCGACGGGAATGCGCGCGTACGGCTCGCTCGACGCCTCCAGCTGCCACTCGGCGTACTTGAGCGCTCGGATCTCGTGGTAATACGGGTGGCGCCGCTGCTGCTGCGCCTCCTCCGAGTCGTCGTCCTCGTCCATCTCCATCTGGCCGACATCGTGCAGCGCGTGCACCTTTTCCCGCAGCTTGGACACGAACGGCGCGTCCGAGTTGTCGATCGTCTCGTCAAAGTCGTCCTGCGGCTTGCGCAGCGCGTGTGCGTGCTTGGGCGGTGCGGGTCTCGCCTTTACCTCACGCTCAGCCTCCTGTTCCTTCTTCTTGAACTCGAGCGGCTTGTTCTCGAGCGGCCGCAGCTTGGCGCCGGCGGACTTGGGTTTGTCGCCTCCCTGACGGAACAGCTCGAGCTGCTTGGCCGCCTCGTCCAGCAGCGTGTCGACCACGTCCGTGATGCGCGCATTGGGCTCCGGACCGTCGAACAGCTCGGCCGCCTCGTCTTCGTCCTCGCTGTCGTCCGCGTCCTTGTCCTGCCGCTTGGACGTCAGCAGCTGCACGAGCGACTGCGCCTTGGCGCCGCTGGACGCCGCGCGCGAGCTGAACGCCGAGCTGAACTTGGAGTGGAAGTGGAAGCCGTCGTCCTCGGACGGCACGCCGTTCGACGCCTTGACCGACAGCAGCACCTTGCGGTACAGCGCGTCCACGAACGCGGCGGCGCCGCCATCCGCCTCGGCCATTGCTGCTAGTCCGTTTTGGCTTGGCGCACTCGCGTAGGCTGTGGATGATTGGGTGCCGCTTCGGCAGACCTTCGCGCGACTTTTTGATCGATTATTGCAATGTCGCTCGAATGTCGTGTGTGTGACTTGTGCGACGCTCTTGTATTGTGGCGAAATGCGGTACAGTGTCCCTTCACTCACGGTCTATCAAATCGTCCACACCGACTTATCCCACAGATTGAAGCGTAGTCCAATGTGTTTGCAAGTATCCAGGTGCCGCATGGCGAGCGCGCGAGGAATCGGGTTCTTCCTCTGTTAATAGGGCCTCGAGGCCGCGACTGACGAGCTAGGTTCGGTCCGGTTTCGTATGTTCACGTCCATGGCGGCCGCGACATTCCAAGCCGAGGTCACTTCTGGGTCTGCGCGCCAAGGCTCAAGTCCTCCGCTCGACTCCGCCTCCAGCCTCTCTCTCTCTCTCTCCGACCATGTCTTTCGCCCGCGCTACCAAGGCGACGGCCGCCAAGCCGACCAACTCGCGACCCAGCCAGAACTTCGACTCGGTCACAGTTTCGACCGCGTCCACTTCGTCCTCAGCTGCGACCTCGGCTTCATCCGTCGCCGCCGCATCCACAGCGGCTCTGCGGCGCTGGGCGTATGAGGCTGTCACCTCGCGCTACAAAAGCTACGCAGTGAACTCGCTCCAGTACCAAGCGCGCTTGACTGACGGCTCGACGCGCCGCGAAGCGTCCGAGACGCGGATGAGGATGAACCGCGACCCGAGCGCCTTTCAGGTAAAGAATCCTGCCTTGGCCGCGGTCAAGTCTCGTCTGCACGCTTTCCGGTCGAGCGAGGCCTGGAAAGAGACCGAGAGAGCCAACCGCGAGAAGGCGGACCGCATCCGCTCCGCACGAGGCCAACGCGCGCCGATGGCCTTCGGCAAAACGCTGCACGCGTGAAAGACCAGATATATTTCGGACTCGCTCGATCGTCCGACGCAACAACCGACTCTCCTCCCGCGAGGTGAAAGCCATACCCAACACCATCACTATCTATGTTGTCATTACGCCCTCGAGGCGGATATCGAATATACATCAGTCCACTCCACGGCGAGTTATTGCTGCTATGATTCCTCCAGCTCAACCCACACACATCGTTTGTGGTAGTCCACAGACGAGTAACACACTCCACCATCGCGCCACCGACAAGCTGCGTATCTATCCAGTTATCCTTATGCACGCTGCTCTCCAACTCGTGAACGGTGTCGCCTCAATCGTCACGACGATGCCGAAAGTACTCGACCAACTTCGTCAGCTGCGGCCGCAAGCGCCACAGTCTCCAGCGAGCGACCGCGCATCGGAATCCTCACCTGCATCAGTGAGCACTAGCCGTCCCCCAGCACTTCCTCGACGAGTTGTTCCCGATTTCCTCGACGCCGCTCCTGCGTGCTCGTCCCCACTCTTACCAGTCCAACCGGTGGTACGCCGCTCATGGACGGTCACCACGAGATTCGTGACGACGTCCAGGATCCGCTGACCGTTCTCCCAGTTGGCGGCTTCTGCGTTCCGCTTGGCCGTCGTGCTCGCAAACATCAGGTCCTGTTCCTGGCAGAACGCGGCCACCTTTGCCGGATCCACGGCACCAGGTGGCCTCTTCTGGCCGGCTACCGCTTGATCGATTTTGTTCTCAACGACAGTGATGGCCGCGAGCGAGTCGCCTGCTGTCTCGCGTAGTGCATGCAGCCACTCACCGAGCCGGTCGAAGCTCTCGGGCTCCGCCATGTCGTACACGAGAAGTGCGCCGTCAGCGCGCCGATAATGGGACCGCGTGATGGCTCGGTAGCGCTCCTGTCCGGCGGTGTCCCAGATGCGTGCCTTGATCCGCTGTGCAACCAGTCCACGAGCTGTTACGTGGAGTTTCAGCCAGTAATCTCACAATGGCAAACTCACGCCGTGGCCGCCTGTGGCGTCGTCGCTCAGGTCAAGACTGCCGAACTCTGCCTCGAGCGTCGTGACACGGCGCTCCTCGTACCCGCCGTCTCCATTAACAGCAACCGACAAGAGACTGCTCTTTCCAACGCCAGTCGTGCCCAGCAGGATGATCTTGTAGATCGGAGGTCCACTGCTAGGCGAACTGGGAGTCTTGGACTTTGTTGGAGTCGACGCTGCTGCACGAGGAGTGCCGCCACCGCTACCAACGGAAGCTCGCGAGGATGCAGTCGGCCATGCCGTGTCGATCTGGAGCGAGTCTCGCAGCTCGTGTGGGGTCACGACACCAGCCTCAACGTCAACAAACCGCAGGGTTACGGGCCGAGGCGCGGTCTGAAGGCTGCAGAACGCAAGTGTGGGCTACGGCGACAAGTACGAAGACTAGTCTTTCGGAAGCATACCTGCGGATGATGTCTTCGCATGGCACGTCGACCAGGTGGTGGTCGCCGATGTGCGTCAAGTATAGTCCCGGCCGCAGCGTGCTAGTCCCCAGACAATCAACGTTAGCGCAAGCATGGATACAAAGAGCTTGTCTCGTGTCGGATCGCACAGGTGCTCTTGACCTCCGCGCAAGCTTGCATTGTAGTTGATCGCTGGTCCCTTTCCGTCTGGTCCCTGATGGAAGTTGGAGCTGTCAGTCGTTGAATAGGCCGCTCGCTGCACGTGGAGATGCCTCACCTTGTTGAGCTCGAGCAGGCGGATCGTGTAGACGCCGTTGCCCGTGTCGGGGAACTGCGCCGGGTGGAACCGCAGGCCGAGCTTCTCGCTCTGGAACTGCACGCGGAACGCGATCTTCCACGGCAGATCTGTCGTGTCCGACCGACTTGGTCAGTCACAGCAACCAACAGCTCTCGAAAGCAGCAGCAGCGTACACTCCGAGTCCTCGTCGGTCGCGAACGCCGGAGCTGGAGACAAACCCGACGTCGCCATTGCCAGCGAATTGGGCTGGACTGCGAGCAGGCGCGCTGTGCTTGGTACGCAGCCTTCAGTGTCGGACAGATGAGGTGGCGACCTTTTGACCATAACCGCTCGATCGTCCAAAGTTGCACGGATCGCGATGGAGGACGAACCGACCGCCGCGGATGAGGTCGCTGCCGTGGAAGAAGATGCTCCTGTGGTCAAAGAAGTCAACGTGGAGGTGTTCATGGATGGTCTGTCGCGCATCGACCGCGTGCTTGACGACTCTGGCTACGCGTTCACGGCCCTCGACGTCGTCGTACGGTATCCCATGGCGAAATTTGCAACTTGTATGTAATCAATCTTACCACCTCCCACTTTCGCTCTGTCAAGGACAAGCAACTCGAGAGCCTCGAGCCCATCAAGAACTACCAGCACCTTCTCTTCGTGAACGTCGCGAAGAACCAAATCTCCGACCCGGCGCCGCTCGCTGAGCTGCCGCACCTCGTGGTCGCAGACTTGTCTGAGAACGCGCTTGTATCCCCGTTTACCCTCGCCAACGAACATCTAAAGGTGCTGGACGCTGAGTGCTGGCTGTTGCGATGAAACAGTGGCTTGACGTTGAAGCAACCTGCTGCCATATCCAGGCGCTCGACGTGTCAGGCAACCAGATTCCGACGCTGCAAGGCTTCCAGATGGCGTCACTATCGTCGCTGAAAATCAACGGTACGGCTTCGCTTGACGTCTCGCATCATCTCGAAAGACTACTCACGCCGTGGTCATTTGTGTTGTACCAGGCAACCAACTCGAGAGTCTCGCCGGAGTCTCGAGTTTACCGGCGTTGACTGCTCTTGAGGCGTCCAGCAATGCCATCGCCAACCTCGACGCTCTCGCTAGTGAGCAGCTCCCCAAGCTTGAGCACTTGCACCTGGTACTGCATCGTGTATCTTTCCTCGTATAAACCAGGATGTTCTGACCTGACCAAATTGTTGCAGAATGGGAACCAACTCGCGACTGTCGATGGTATTGAGAACCTCCAGTCACTGCAGCTTCTCTCCCTGACCGAAAACAATGTCCGTGTATCTGCAAACTTGCTGCTCGCTATGAGATATGAACCAGAGTGCGGTGTTGAATGCCTTCTTAGATAGAATCGCTCGAAGCCGTGAGTAAGCTCACCGATCTCCCAGCTCTGCAAGAACTCGATCTAACGGGGAATCCGGTCACCGATGTCGACAACTACCGACTAGATATGATCCTGCTCGTGCCGACGCTGTCAAAGCTCGACGGCGTCCAAATCACCGACGACGAGCGGCTAGCAGCTGTCGACCTCCGCCAACAACGAGAAGATGCCGCGGCGGCCGCCGAAGCAGCTGAGAACGCCGACGAATGACCGAAGCAATATACTTTCCGTCAAAATCCATGGACACTCGAAAGAGAACATGCAAGAGTGCAACCTCCACGTTATTATCAGATTACGAGAAGCAGTAGAGAGCTAATACCGTCCTGTTGTGCATGCCTGAATCTCTGAAGCCATCAGCCGAAACGAGCAGAGACACCAATGAGTCGTCTTACTGCTCCTGCTGCTCCTTCGGGTTCAGCTTGATCATGTCGTCGATCCGCAGGATTGTGATGGCAGCCTCCGTCGCGAAGCGCAGACTCTTGACCTTGCTAATTGCCGGCTCCACCACGCCAGCCTCGAGGTTGTCGCGGACCTTGCCTTCCAGCAGGTCGAGACCGGAGAAGCGCAGATCGCGCTTCGTCTCGTCGCTCTGAGATGTGTTGTGGAAGGCGCGGAGGCGCGCGACCAGCTCCGACGCGTCCTTCGCCGCGTTCACCGCGAGCGTCTTCGGGATCACAAGCAGCGCATCCGCGAACTCGGTGATCGCCAGCTGCTCGCGGGAGCCGAGCGTCGTGGCGAAGTTCTCCAGGTAGATCGAGAGCGCCGACTCGACGGCACCGCCGCCGGCAACGAGCTGGTTGCTCTCGAGCATGCGCTTGACGACCATGAGCGAGTCGTGCAGCGACCGGTCCATCTCGTCCAGCATGTTCTCGTTCGCGCCGCGCAGGACGACGGTCGTGGCCTGGCGGGTCTTGCCGCCCTTGATGTAGATGAGCTCGCCGTCACCGACGCGCTCCTCGCTAACCTCAGCAGCCTCACCAAGGTTGACGGGGTCGAAGCTCTCCTCGCCGTCCATGTCGGCCAGCGTCAGCACCACCTGGCCGCCCGTGGCCTTGGCGATGCGCAGCAGGTCCTCCTTCTTGCAGCGGCGCACACCCATGCAGCCGGCCTCGACAAAGTACTTGAGGCACAGGTCGTCGATGCCCTTGGTCGTCAGGATCACGTTCGCGCCGGCGTCGATGATCTTCTGGATCTTCTCCTTCGTGATGTCGATCTCGCGCTGACGGATCTGCTCGACCTCCTTCGGGTCCGTCACCACGACCTGCACGCCCATCTGCATGCGGTGGCGCTGCAGGTCAAAGTCCAGCAGCGCGATCTTGGCGTCCTTGATGTACGTCGGCATTTGCTGCGACGCCTTCGTGCAGTTGAGCGCGAAGCCATCGACCAGCTGCGTCTCAAGCGCGCTCTTGCCGTGCGCCTTCAGCACGTTAATAGCGCTCACCGGGTACTTGTGCACCGTCTTTCCCCGAGCACCTTCCTGCGTCACCTTGACCGACGTGACAGCGTCGACCACGAGGTTGGCGAAGAACTCGCTCTCCGGGCCGAGGATCTTGGACGACATGCTCGTCTTGGCGGCGTTCACGAGACTCTCGCGGCCCAAAGAGTCCACCGGCACGCTCAGGTTCTCCTTGATGTACTTGACGGCCTCGCGCATCGCAAGGCGGTACCCCGCAATGATCGACGTCGGGTGGATCTTGTTCTTCACGAGCTCGTTCGCGCGCTATAGAGAAACCTCAACGCCAGTGAGCTCAACCATCACGAGTGCGCTGTTGCTATTAGAATATAGAAAACACGCACCTTGAGGAGCTCGGCGGCAATGATAACGACCGAGGTCGTGCCGTCGCCCACCTCCTGGTCCTGGAGACCAGCCAGCTCGACGAGCACCTTGCCTGCAGGGTGCTCCACCTCGAGCTGCTTGAGGATCGTGGCGCCGTCGTTCGTGATCGTCACGTCGCCGATGTCGTCCACGAGCATCTTGTCGAGTCCGACGGGACCGAGCGAGCTCTTGACGATGTTGGCGATGGCCACCGCCGCCGTCACGTTCTGCTCGCGCACGTCCTTGCCGGACGTCCGCGTGCCGTCCACCACCAGGTCTGCCGTCTCCATCGCTGCTCTATCTGGTCGCCCGGTCGCTTGCGCTGCTCCACGAGACGCTCCGTCCGCTGGGCGTCGCCTCGATGCGCTTCCTCCTTTTGCTTGGGGGAGATCGTGTGGTGCGAGCCCCGATCTTTTGACGGGTCGTTTTGACCAATCCAAACAGTCACTCTGCAGTTTTAGCCAATTATCTGCTGTGTTGAGGTTTTACCCAATCGATGGCGTCGCGAGACTAGATGGAAATAGTGACGAGTTACCCATTAGAGTGACATACATTTTTGTTTGCTTTCGACACTCACAAGGTCGCGCGCGTTTTGAAATCCGCCAGCCGCGAGGAAACCTGGCAGCGATCGGGTCATTGCCAGCAGCTCGAGCGCAGTATGGAGACGTCGGTGGCGGACGCCATCGCGGCCCTGAGAGACGGAGACGCCGAACCGCTGGCGCTCGTGCTGGCGCAGCAAAAGATCCATCATCGGAAGCGCGGCGGCGACAAGAAGCGAGGCAAGAAGAAGGCGGCAGCATCCGAGGAGCAGGCGGACGAAACCGCGGGCGCCGACATTGGGGAAGAAGTGCGCGCGTTGCCGAGCACGGCGCTCGACGATTTCTATCCGGCGGTGATGGATATTCTGGCGCATGACGATGCTGACGACGACGACGACGACTCCAAGTCGCAGTTGAAGCGGCTCGAGAGTGTGGCCGAGTTCACCATGATCTTGGTCGAGACCAAAGATGCAGCCATCGACAAGGAGCAGGTTTTCGCGATTGCGCAGGAGCTGCACGACCGACTGCTCCGGCTGCACGGCGACGCAGATCAGGTGCAGAGCACGCAGGAGGCGATCGCGTTGCTCTGCGAGGCGTGCTGGAAGAACAACTTCTACGGCATGGCGCACTCGCTGGTGACGCAGCTCCTGCCGTATCTGATCGTGCGGGCGTACGAGTCGCCGTCGGCGGGGAACTTCAAGGCCAAGAGGCATCCTGTTCGGCGCCTGTACGCGATCAAAGACGCGCTTTTGCTGTTGGATTTCGATGATGAGAGCAGCGGGTGCGTACCGATATTGCTCCTTGATGATGTGCCTGCCGTCCTCAGCTCAATCTGTTTAATCGTTTGTGTTGGGATGATCATTGCTGTTATCTTTTCTCAGACTGCTCCGTGATATCCTGCTGCGGTGCTTCATTCAGCCAAATCTCTTTCGGTCGCCTGATGCGGTCCCATTTCTGAGCTTCCTCTTCGGCTTGCACCTCCCGTTCGTCGACGATATCAACGAGACTGTGCGCAACCAGATCCCGAGCCAGCGTCGATCCATTTTGCAGAAGTACGGGAACATCTACTTCAAGGTAGCGTGGCATCTCGAATGATGAAGTTGGCGATGTGAGATATGCATTGAATGTGCTAAATGGTTAACGTTGTGCTGCAGGCGTGGGTGGCAAGCAACGGTGCTTTTCGAGAGAAACTTGAGGAGGAGTGCATTCAGCGCTACATCAACGATGCTGTGCACGCAAGCAGTGTGACGGTGTTCTCGTCAGTGCGCACCGTCCTCCAAATCTTCTTCGAGAACAAGCGACACACTGGCGTTGATGAAATGCTGTACCGGATTTGCAGTCCGATTCTGTGGCGCGGCGTGAAGGCTGCAAACGATTCAGTCCGTCGACAAGCAGCCATTCTGCTGTTTGACAACTTTCCTTTGCGAGATCCCCAGTTCAACAACGAGATGATGGACCTGTCGCTGCAGAAGCAGTTCGACGCCTTCGAGGCACTCCTTGGCGACTCCCATCCTGCTGTGCGAGTCGCAGCGATTCAAGGCGTGTCGAAGGTATTGTCCGTCTACTGGGAACTCCTTCCTAAAGAGACCATTCGGTGCTTCATATCGAAGCTTGTCGTCGACCTCGTCAACGACGTATCATCGAGCAGCGTTCGCGCAGCCGTTTTCGAAGGCGTTCAGTTCATCCTCGACAACCACAACTCTCACTCGATATTGAAGCCGCTGCTTCCGATGGTAAGTTGGTGTGCGTGTTTTTGTTTTGTCGAGAGGTAGTAGCTGACGCGGTTCTTATGATATAGCTTGCGCCGCATCTGAACGACCGAAACGAGCGTGTGCGAGCAGAGTTTGCTGCGCTGCTCGTCCGCATCAAGAGCGTTCGGGATCTGCACTTCTACGACGTCGTCCCAGTGAACGATTTGCTGTGTCGCTTGATTGTTGATCGCGAGTGTCCTGTGGTGCGGAAGCAGCTAGTGTCTCTCTTTCTGAACTCGTACTTTCCCCAAGGTGTCGGTGGATCCTCGCAAGTCGCTCGGTGTCTCGCTCTCATCAAGAAGAATCCCGAATCGGCGATGGTGTTCTATGGCAATGTTGCCGACCAGGTTTCTGTTGGATCAGTGTGCAAGTTGGCCGCTCTTTTGTTGCGTGTGTCTTTGAACTTTGTCTCCAAGCGACTGAAGCAGACCGAAGAGGAGGGTAAAAGCACGGAGAATGAAGACGACGAAGAGGAGGAAGATGAAGAAGAGTTTAGCGTTGTGGGTCAAGTCATGGTCTTGGAGGTCGTCGGCAACTTGCTGAAGAGCGTCCACGAGAAGGTGATGACGGATGATCGGTACTCGGAATGCAAAACGTTCCTCGCGGAGCAATTGAATATTCAATCGCTGGAAGCCCTCCTGGTGGCGTACAGTGAAGATCGGCCGTGCGATCAAGAAGCGCTGAGCGCGATTTGGCGAATCATCGGGTATCTGGGCGAGCTCACGAAAGGGAACCTACTGGAGTATCTGGTGGACAATCTGATGCAGATGAAGGAGAGCTCCAGCAGGAAGCTGCTCGAATCGATGGTGGACTGCTTATCGAAATGGGACCAGCTACCGTTTTTCGTCTCCAAGCTCTCCGGTTTCCTACTGCAATGGAAAGACGAAGCGTTCGGTCAATCAGACGCCTCGACGACGCACAAGAAGAAATCCAAGAAGTCGTCGTTCGATTTGAATCCAGTCGTGGTTCTCGGTGCCGTCGAGCATATCGCTCACTTGCCGTCGGTACATTGTCCTCTGGAGCTGCTCGAGCAATTGTACGAGACATTGGAGGAGTGCGTTGAGCCGCTTCTCGAGTTCGACGAAGAGGAGGTCGATGCGGCGACGAAGTCCAATGCGTTCGGGTTCATCCGTCTGCTGGAGCTGTATGCCAGACTGTCGATGATGATCGAATGCGCGAAGGTTAGTCAGCAGAGTTCCCAGCTGCTAGCCAAGTCCTCCAAGCGAGCGAATATCGACGATCTTGCGTCGCTCCAACCGGCCGAGCTGTTCACGCCTCCAGAGTCGCTTGCCGTCCTGTTCCGATGGATCTCTCGTCTGCTAGGACAGATTCGAACCTCCGCAGAGAGTGAGGATGGCGCCAAGGCAGCAAAGAAGCGACGTCGCGGCGGCAAGTCAGACGAACAGACCCCTCAACAGAGCTTGCTGACTCGATGGCGCAACCTCTTCTCCTTGGTGAGCCTTCTCAGTACTGAGAGCATTGCGTTCGCGCTCGAGAGCAAGGAGTGGGCAGAGGATGGACCTGCTGCTCAGTTCGTTGACACGGTCATCGCCTCGCTGTGCGACGCCCTCGCCGATGGGAAGCAGCACTTTGAGCGAGTTGTCTTCTATCAATCCTGTCAGCTGTTGCATCTGCTGAGTGGAGCACGCACAAAGGCGACGAAGGCGAAGAAGTCAGTCGGTCTCCGGTCGTCCTTATCTGTCTGGACGATGGAGCTCCAGCGCGCGCTGGAGCAGGTGCACGACAGCAACGAGGACAAGTGCGACGATCTGTGGGAGGCAGTCAAGGTGTCGTTCGATGCGGAAGAGGAGCCAAGCGCCGACGAGCAAGCCACTGCGACGGCGATCGAGCCAGCAGGAGCGTAAGCCACACCTCTGGTGCATGTTGTGGTCTGTGTGCTGTCGGTGGATTGGGGAATTGCCTGCTTTTCGCTCACAGGCGGAGCGTGAACATAGAGAGCGTGTGGTGTTCGTGTACAGTACATATCGTGTTTTGTTTTCTTGCTCAGAAGCATAAATACTAGGAGTGGAGGTGTGTCAACTCGCCGTCAAGCACACGCGAGTCGCGGAGCGGGGACTTCTCGCCTGCGCGATACCAAATCAAGCAACGGCTTTGCGAAACATGCAGTGCGAGCTCTCGTCCACCCGCCAGCTCGAAGCGCCAAGGACGTCGCAGCGTTCCGTGTCAGGCTTGATGGACAGCGCAGACCCCGTTGACGTCGCCGTCTTTGCCGAGTCGCGCGGGTAAGCGACTCCCGCATCGACCTCATCGTCATCTGCCTTCCATCGCAGCGCCTCGTGGGAGAGCAGCGCCGAGAGCGGGGACCGCTGGGATGGGTCGACGGTCAGCATCTGCCGCAGCAGATCCACGATGGCCTCCTTGCCGTGCGTGTCCACGTCGCACTTGGCCAATAAATAGTCCACGCCCAGGTCCTCCAGCAGCCGGAAGCGCGCGTCGCGGCGCAGCGGCTCCTGGAACGGGTACTGTCCCGCCAGCATGGCGAACAGCATGACGCCGAGCGACCACACGTCCGCCTTGGTCGGGTCGTACAGCTCACCAGTGTTGTCATCACCTTCGTCATGCCCGCAGACCTCGGGAGCCATGTACAGCATCTTGCCGACGGGCTTGGGCTCGAGCCTCGACGCGAGCGTCGCCAGCCCAAAGTCCGAGATCTGGCAGCAGTCCTGCTCGTCCACCAGGACGTTCTCGAGCGACAAGTCGCGGTGCGCGATGCCGTTGGCGTGCAGGAAGGCGGCGCCGCGCACCACCTGCGCAAAGTACCGCAGCAGGTCGGCGGTGGCCAGCGCCGGCCGGTCGGCGTTCACCACCGCGAGCAGCTCGCCGCGCGCGCAGAATTTGGTCACGAGGAACGCCGCCTGGTCCTGCACGACGCAGTCGAGCGCCGGCAGCACGTGCGCGTGGCCGCCCAGCGCCTTGACCTTGAGGTTCACCTGCAGCTCGGTCAGCACGTCCTCGTCCACGGCGCGGCCGGAGCTGAGCGTGCGGCCGCGCGCCGCGCACGCCAGCTCCATGCGCTTGACGGCCACGCACGCCCCCGAGGCCGCGTCGCGGCACTTGTGCACCTGCCCGAACAGCGCCGGCGCCAGCGTCTCGATCGGCTCGAACTGCTTCAGCATCATCACCCCCAAGGCTGTCCCTCCGCTGGTCGTCGTCGTTCAGGACGCGCGCCAAAGCGATTGTGCGACCGGCTTGCTCTCTGATCCTCGACCGGCGGGTGGGTGGGTGCGTCTCGGCTTGAAGCAATCGCAGGAATCCGGCGCCTGGGCGGAGCAAGCCGCTTCAACCTTCAATCGCGGCCGCTCCACGCGGCAGGTGCACTGGCGTGTCCCATTCTCGCGCGGAATCTGCCACGAGTGACTTGCGAGCTGTATGCTGATCCGCCATTCGCCTGCAGGCGTCGCCGCTTCTGATTGGCCCGGCCATTATGCAGCCAGCACGCGGAGCCTCCGTAAACACGGCAAGCAGCCAGCCAGCCAGAGCCAAGACGCATTTTGCTTGCGGCTGATTCTCGAAAGGCGGGAGGCGAAGAGAGGTGCATCGCTGCCGCGCATGTTCTGCGGCCATCGCCGACGCCGCCATGAATTTTCCCGCCAAAAATGGCCGGAGAGGTGCGGTTGAACTTCAAGCGCAAAAGTCGACGGGTCGAACAGTCGACTTTATGTGATATATGTCGATTTATTGTCAACATGTCGGTTTTGTAACACACTCCTGACACCCGAGTGACCTGTGATTTGTGATTCGTGTGAAATTTGTGATTTGTGTCACTTGACGGAAGATTCAGCCAGAATTTGGACAAGCCGGACGCCGCAACCCAATGGTGCGATTCCTTTGAATCGCAGCATAGCACAGCGTCGATGGATGC
This sequence comes from Phytopythium vexans, assembly GCA_003413675.1. Classification (NCBI taxonomy): domain Eukaryota; phylum Oomycota; class Peronosporomycetes; order Pythiales; family Pythiaceae; genus Phytopythium; species Phytopythium vexans. The sequence goes on from QLOC01000005.1 coordinate 859,901, forward strand.
CCGCTCGCCTTCGCGCACTGTTCGTCGCGGGCCATAGACATTCCAGCCTCAAGCCACATAGAGTGAGCCACATAGAGTGTGTGTGTGCTGCGACGCCGACTGCACCTAGGCGCACGCGGAGTGACGTTGGCCCTCGTCCCCTCGCCCAACGGCCACGCCGCTTGCTCGCGTCCCCATCCCGGCGGAAGCGAAGCCCCCGCTCTGCTCGCGCGCAGGTGACCGCTCTGAACCTGCGGAGACTATGGAATTGATCGAGAGGGATGAAGAGAGAGAGCACAACTGTGCGGCGGGAGTCGAAGCGGCCGCAATCGCCGAGCGCCTGACCGCGGCACCGCGCGCATGTTGTCAACGGTTCGCTATAGCAGAGGGCCAACTGTGCGCGGAGAGTTGGTGTTCGAGATGCGCGGTCTGCTTTGCATGCTATTGTTCGGTATTCCACATTTAGACGATGATGTTTTAATAATTTACACAAAGCGATCGAGTGGGTTGTTTCTCCCCAAGCAGTGACCGATTGGCCCGGACACGCCGTCGCTGGCCAGTTGGCGGCCAAACGTCTTGGTTTCAGTAAGGGAACCGTCGAACCGCCGACCCCTTTCCCCTTCCCCCTCTCTCCGTGTTTGTATACCCGTGAGATGCGTCCGGCCGGGACGAGCGCTAAACCAGTACAGTCAGCACTGTGTCATTCAACGTCTGCTTTATTACATATTATGTTAAAGATAATTGTCTCATTGTCATGATGCAGCAGTACACATACAATACTCCTCTATATAAAATAATAATGTTGTATTACTAATACATCCCACCTCCGTCCAAAAACCGAGGGCGGTCTGCTCCTCGAGCGGAAGTCGCCATTCATTTGCCAAGTCCAGCGTGGGCGAAAGTGTGATGGCTGTGGCTAGGGCTTTCAGCCCGCCTCAAGTCCAGCGCCTCTGCGTGCGGCGCTCGGCCCCCACGTCACACCGGCGCGCGCTGGGCACAGAGTAAAGCCCTCAAGGTCAGGCCGCCGTTGGTGAGGTGGGGAGAGGGCAGGCGGGCCCCCGTCCGCGGCCGTCCCGCCAGACCCGATCGACCAGTCGGCCCCCCCGTCCGAGGAGCAAAAGGATCATCCGCGTCCGCGATCGTCCGCGATCCCCCCCCCCCCCCCCCCACTTGCGTGGCCCAATCAGAGCGCATGGGGACGCGACTGCCACCGTCTCAGCCCCCGGCCGCAGTCCTCAACTGCTCCGCGGACGCCGCGGCCGCCATGGCCTCCCGCCGCGCGCGGAACCCGCCGCGCCTTAATGTAGGCGTCTTCTCCAAGCACAAGGGCGTGCACTACCGCGCGGATGGCCGCGTACGCGCGTGCCGCTTCTGTGAGATCCTCGGGGGCCGCGACGAGGAATTCCTGTTCGAAGACGAGCACCTGGTCGTGTTCCGGCCCCTGCGGCCCGTGGCTCCCTCGCACGTCCTCATCGTGCCGCGCGCGCATCTGAGGAACGTGAACCAGCTCGCGCGCCGCCACCGCGCGCTGCTGCGGCGCATGAAGGCCGTGGCCGACGCCGTCGTGGCCAAGCACTTTGCGACCAAGGCCCGGTCCCCGGCGGTCCGCGCGGACGGGGACCAGGACGGGGACCAGGACGAAGGGGACCAGGACCAGGACGGGGGGACCCCCGTCGTCCGCGTGCGGTCGTCGTTCCACCTCCCGCCGTTCAACAGCATCGACCACGTGCACATGCACGCGTTCCTAGACGACCCAGCGGCGCTGGGCGTCTACGGACGGCTCAAGTACCGCACCGAGTCCTGGTGGTGCCGCTCGACGGACGAGGTGCTCTCGCGGCTGGACGAGTTGGCGGCCACACGCGCGGCCCACGAGGACGAGGACGACCAGTACGACCATGAGGACGACCACGAGGACGACCACGAGGACGACCAGTACGACGACGTGGACGACGACGGCTACGGCTCGGGGTCCCCCGGGCCGGAGCGAGACCGGCTGACGTAGCAGAACCCCGCGATCCGCCTATTTATTAGTCCAGCCAACGTGTCCTAATTGAAGTCTCTTTTCATAACAGTGATGTTGTTAAAAGTATCGTTCCATAACGTTCTTCTATCGTCACGTGTCAATACCAATTCACGTGTGAATTAGAACATGTAGTTATACCAGCTGTAACCGGTCGGTAGTATTTTATTTCTTCCGTCATTTTTCATTCGTTGACAGCATGCACCCAAGATCTTCATTCGTTGGCAGCAGTCGGGTTACAAAATTTAATGTACAATATTTTCCGGTTATTTTCCTGTTATTTTCATTCTATATATTTGTCAGCATGAATAGAATACCACGAGGGTAATTGTCAAATTCTTCACAAAATCATATATTATTATGTTTTACAGGTATAAAAACGTCTTGTGGATCTCCTCATTGGGGATCCTCACCAATGTGTCCTGAATGAACACCTTCATCCATAGCGACGAGTCCAGTGTATCATCCTAACGTCCTTCTATCATCATGTGCCAATGCAATGCACCACTAGCATCCTAATAATCCTCACCAACGTGTTCAAAATGGTCGACTTCAATCCTAGTGACGAGTCCAATGTATCATCCTAACCTCCTTCTATCATCATGTGTCTATGCCAATGCACCACTAGCGTCCTAACACCCTCCCTAACGCGGTCTAAGTGACCATAGTGACGTGTCCAAAGTATCATTCCTAACATCCTTCTATCATCATGTGTCAATACCAATGGCCTGCAACCACTAGCATCCTAATGTCATGTCCAAACTATCCTAATGGCTCGTACCATTTCCTAACATCCTCCTCAACTATCCCAATGCCCTGCGACCGTCAGCACTCGTCGGTGCCGTAGAGCAGCCGCACGCGCGAGCCCTCGCGGCGCGGCGTGGCCGGCCGCCACCCTGCGAGCACGGCCTCGACCTCCTGCAGGCTGCGGCCGCTCGTCTCGGGCACGTAGAGCCACGCGAGCAGCAGCCCGGCCACATTACACCCCACCACCACCCCCACGCTCGCCGTCAGCGCGTCCGCGCTCGTCATCCCGTCCCTCAGCCTTGGCACGACATGAGTCAGCGCTGCGGTGGCCGCGGCCTCGCAGATGACGACCACACTGACCGCGCTGAGCCGCTGCTTGACGCCGAAGAGCTCGCTGGCGAGCACGGCGGGGACGACGCCCAGCCCGAGCTGGTGGCCCGCGAGCAGCAGCAGCGCGGCGGCCGAGGCCGCGTCCGAGCGCTCGAGCTTGAGCGGGCGGGTCTCGTCCGTCACGGCGAGCAGCAGCAGCCCCGCGAGCGCCGCGACGTAGCAGCCCGCGCGCAGCGTGAGCTGGCGGCCGCCCGTGTCGATGGCGAAGAAGGCGGCGGCGATGCCCAGCGCGCCGGCGACCCACGCGAGCGCGAGCGCCGCCAGCAGCTGCGCGTCGCCGCCCTGCAGCTCGACGCCGAGCAGCGAGAGCGCGAACGCCTCGGTCGGCGCGCAGCCCAGGCTCGGCTCGACGAAGAACTGCGCCGCGGCGCGCAGCACTCCCAAGGCGCAGCACAGCAGCAGCGGGCGGTAGAAGGCGCCGCGGTGGCCGTGCTGCTCCGCGGCCAGCACGCGCGCGTGGATGATGGCGTTGGCCTCGAACTCGGCGCTGCGGGCGTCGCCTCCATACAGTCGGGAGCACACGGCGAGCGCCGCGGCGCGGTCGTCGTGGCGCGCCACAAGCCACGCGGGCGTGTCCGGCAGCCGGTGGGTCAACAGCAGCAGCGCGAGGGCGGGCAGCAGCCCTGCGGCCGCGAGCGCGCGCCACTCGGTCAGGTTGAAGCCCAGGAAGACGCGGGTCAGGTGGTGGAGCCCCGCGCCGATCCCCAGGTAGCAGAGCGCGCCGAGCCACGCGACCGCGAGCCGCAGGCTCTGCGCGCGGCCGCGGAACGCGCCGGCGGCCACCTCGGCCACGTGCACGGGCGCCACGACCGCCGCGAGCCCCGCGGCCGCCCCCAGCAGGTACCGGCCCAGTATCACGGACACCTGGCCGTAGGCGGCGGCCTCGGCCACCCAACCGAGCAGCAGCGGCACGGCCGCGAGCTCAAGCGCGCCGACGCGGCCCAGGCGGTCCCCCAGGCAGCCCCCAGCCGCGGCGCCGAGCACGCGGCCGAGTGCCGGGCACTGGCGCAGGAAGAAGGCGGCGCGGCGGTGGTCGGCGCCGAAGACGTCGACCTGGATATCATAGAGCCGCGCGGGGGACACGGGGAAGAGCGCGATCCAGGCGGCGGCAGCGCCCGCGAGCCCCGCGGCCGCCACGTGGCGCGCGAAGAAGGCGTTGCGCTGCGAGGGCCGCGGGGCCACTGGCTCGGCGGTTGTATCGGGGAAGAACCTGCGGCTGTGCACGGGCGTGCTCTCGCTGCTCGGGGAGAGCAGCGGCTCGCGCTCGGCGGCGCGCGGCGCGTGCACATACTGGTGCGGCACGAAGGCGAAGTCCGAGCGCGGCGGATCGCGCAGCGCCGCGCACAGCGAGCGCCAGGCGCGAGGCTCATGGAGCCGCGGCCGCCCGTCGACGAAGCGCATGGCGATCTCGAGCGGAAGAGAGGAGATGAAGGTGAGACCGCCCGAAATAGTGTACATCAAGTTACCCAATTTTATAATATTGCGACATTCGGTGCTGGTTTGGGGATTTGGAACCCAAAATAACACGCGCTTCAACCTGATTTGGCTCAATGGACACCAGCGGCCCACGCTTGTCAACAGATCGATGAGACCCCAATGCGCAGTCTGCGATAGCGATACACCCACCACAAGCGGACGCTAATGCACTCGATCGTTTTATGCTGTTGTCTGTGTGGCTGCCTCTAGATGACCACAGTGACTGCTATTGACTGGATGGAGGGCAGATCATCGGGCGAGGTGCGGGCGACGCTGGTGCTGCCGCTGGCGGCAGGCGCGGCTGGGACACAGGTGCACGGGCGGCACGAGCTCGCCGCGGTCCAGGCCCTCGAGGAAGCCGTCGTACTCGAGCCGCGAGCAGGCTGAGCCGAACTTGAGCAGGTGCCTGTCCACAGTCGCAGTCAGCTCGTCTCGTCTCAATCTGCTGGCTCGTCTCGGTGTTAGCGGACGTACATGATGGCGTTCTGCGCGCACAGACCCGCGAGGATGCAGTCGGTCGACGGCAGCGCCGGTCCAGTCAAGGATGCGTTGACTCGGCTTGGGGTATCTGAACTGTCGTTCGAGCCGTCCTGGCCCCTGGCGGCCGGCTTCCACATCTTGCGCTTCTCGAGGCACTGTAGACACGAGGACTCGCCCGGCGCGACGAACACGACCTCGCCCGAGGCGCCGTCGGCCCCCATCGTCGCGACTGCCAGCATCGCGCCGGTCGCGCAGCACAGCTCGTTCAGCCGCAGCGCCAGCGGACTGCTGCGCACGCACACCACCACCAGGTCGAGCGGCACCACCGGCGAGTTGTTGTCATCACCATCATCATCACCATCGTCGTCGGTATCATCAGCTGCAGCGTCTTGGTCACTGCCCTCGCCATTGGTGGCAGCAACTGCAGCATCGCGTGTGCCAGTCAGTCGCAGCAATGCACGGGCGACGCCAGCGGCGCGGGAGATGTCGACACCCAGGCAGTGCATGGCCACGTCCGGGTTCAGCCGCGCGAGCCGCGCCGCGACCTGCTCCTCCTTCACGTGGCCGACGTCCGCCGCGTGGAACGGGATGGTGTCCATGTCCTCCGCCGCCACCGCCACCGTGTCCGCCACCACCAGGTCGCGCACTCCACTGCCAGGCCACGTCACTCACTCAGACGCAGTGCGATGCAACACAACCTCCGCTCTAAATGCGACATACTATCGGGCGAAGGCCTCGGCGACCAGACAGCCGACGCCGTTGAGCCCCACAACGGCCACGCCGAGCTCGCGCAGCCGCTGCAACACATTTATTCAGCACATGTGTTGCATTTTCTCCACACTAAGCCAATGAGGCGCACCTCGACGCCGTGCAGCACGCCGCGGTCGTTGTTGGCCAGGATGCGCGCGTACGGGTCGTGGGTCGAGAGCTGGCCCGCGCGCGTCGGCGACTGCGGCGCACGCGCAGGTCGCATGCGGCCCAGCGCCAGCCGCAGCGCTGCCATTCACAGTCAAGGCGTCATCAGTGATGATACAGTCATTGATGATGACAATGATGATGAGGACACTAATGCTACCGTTGCCGAGGTCGCGCACGCTAGCGCGCAGTCGCTGCACCTAGAGAGCGAGCGCTGAGACGCAGGGAGGGATACAGGCTGGAGACATGGCCGGCTCACCTCGTGCGCGGTTCTCTCGTCCGCGCTCATGGCCGCGGCGGACGGGTGCGACAGGGTGGAGGCGCTTTGCACCAGGGAAGCCTGCGTCTATTCGACCATGCGAAGCCGCCCGCGCCGCTTGAAGGGTTGAAGCGGGTGGTGTTATCAGGTGGGCCACATGAGTCATGGGTGCTGATCCGTTAGATTTCCAGGTAGTGGTGCCTTTAGATCCAAAACTTGACACTATCGGGTGGCGACACTGATTTTGTGCAGAGCAAAGGCTGCACCTTGCGGGGATTGCGCGACATTGAAGCCGCCCGTCTTTCGATTCTCGCTGCGACTGGGATGGACGGAACGGCGCGCGGGCATTCCCCGACGCCCACTTCCCGATCTCCGCTCTGTGAGTCTCGGTCTGTGGCCCAGCGATGCGCGAGGAGAGCTGCTTCAGCGGTACCATCGAGTTCTACGTGCCGCCGCGGCCGCCGGCGTACACGCCTGTGGCCATCGGCATCCCCGCCGTGCGCGGTGCGTTCGTCACCTTGTCACTTGTGACTTGTCATTCATTGCGCTGGCCTGTCACGTCGTCTCGAGTCACTGACTGCAGTTGGACGCCGTAGATGCCGCGGGCCAGATCGGCGTCTCGCTCGAGCGCCAGAGCGGGCCGCAGTGGGCCGCCGGCTGCGTGCTCGAGTTCAGGGACGACACCGCCTTCCGCCAGCGCGTCGCGGTCACGCCGCGCGCGTTCCGACTGCTGCTCGCCAAGCTCAAGGCCGCCTTCCCCGACCAGCTCGAGGCGCACCACGTCGTCGACATTGTCAAGTTCGGGTACGTGTTGCAATGTATCATCATCCATTGCAACATACGAGTGGATATGCTGAATGGGATGGTGAGCTGACTGTCATTGCATTGACAGGTTCTTCCACCTGCGACGCACGGTGTGGCGGTCGGCGCAGGACGTGCTGCACATCTTCCGGCAGCTCGTTATGATCCCGGAGGTGCTCGAGAGCGGCACGTTCCACGCGTTCCTGGCGCTCTCGCCGGGTCAGGTCGAGACGGTGCGCGCGCTGGCGACGCACCTGCGCGCGACGCTGCACCAGTCCGAGGAGGTGCAGTCGGAGCTGAGCGAGGAGGCGAGGCGCATCGAGCAGCGCGCGCACGAGAACGACTTTGACTATGCCGAGCTCGTCTACTCGCGCTACTTCATGGCGTCCCGCTACCTGTGCTCGGACCCGGTGCGCCAGCCGCTGCTCGTGTACGACCACGACATGCAGATGAAGCTGAGCGCGCCAAAGTTCCCGCAGCGCGCGCGGGCGGTGACGGGCCCAGGCGGCCACACGTACTTCCACTGCCGAAGGCAGCACAAGATCTGGAGCCTCGTGGACACGTACCGCAACGTGCTCGGCCAGCTCGTGGACGTCGGCGGCACGGCGCTGCCGCATGACCCGACGCTGCCCAATTCGACATCTAATGCCTGCTACGCCATCAGCAGGGCCTTCCCGGCCTGCCGCGTGCACCAGCAGCGACAGAACTTCCAGCTGCTGCCGTCCGTGCTGGTCGAGGGCCGGCGCGGGTCCGACGAGGTGGCCATCACGGCTATCTCTACCTGCGGCGCCTTCGCCTGCCTCGGCAGCATCCGCGCACGGCGCGAGGCGAGTCCGCGGCCGGGGACGGTCAGCTACTCGATCACGGCCCGCGACGAGGGAGGCTTCACCTTCTTCCTCGGCCAGTACCAGCGCGGGAAGCACGGCGAGGCCGCACTCACCGTGTACGCGGGCCAGGACCTGCTCGCGATGGTCATGGTCGGGCTCGCGCTCGACATGTTCGTAGCTTCAACATAGTGCGGCTATCTTGCTGTAATTTCCACCAAACATGAACAGTATGTCGAGAAAAGATCCAGCGAATAGCCGACATACTGAAAGCGACATGTTGCATCGCATATGTCGAATTGACCTACTGTTACCCTACCGAGGTTGTTAGAGCGCACACGCGTGGCTATGTTCGGACGTCACCAGAAGAGAAGGAGGACGACACGCCCGCCGCTCGAGCGATGCCGCGCGTCTCGCGTCCGGCGCCGCTGCCGCTGCTGCTGCTGGCCGTCGCGGCCTGCAGCGCCGTGCTGCGCTCCCGCACCGCTTCCGCGCTGGTGATCGAGAGGTGCGACGCCCGCGCCGTCTTCGAGCCGTTGGCCGCGGCAGTTCACATGTCGCTGGCCCATCGCGGTGGCGGCCGTGGAGGATGTAACTAGGCTGGAAGGCTGACGCTGTTCTGCCTGTGTGTTGTGTGTGTCTCCTTTCGCTGTCTCCAGTCCGGAATGCGACCTGATCACCCACGTGTACGCACTTGACCGGCGTCGGCTTGCCACTCGAGGGTCTCACTCTGTCCACTCCATGTCGCTGCGTTCGCGCCGGGCAGATCGGGCGAGTTCACCAACCTGACGGACCTGGAGCAAGGCAACCTGCGCTCCCTGGACGTCGTGGCCGGTACGACCGCCTGTGATCTCATCACGTCACTGTCGATACTTTACACGACTCTGTGTGTTTGTCCCAGTCACGCCGTTCACCGCGTGCGACCCGATCGAGATGGACCTGCGCGGCAAGGTGGCGCTGATCCAGCGCGGAGACTGCAACTTCGTGCAGAAGGTCTGGAACGCGCAGCGCGCGCACGCCGTCGCTGCAGTCGTCATGGACAACGAGCTGCGCGAAGAGTGAGTCGGTTGCTGATCTCAACCCCGAGCCTCCACGATGATCGGCTGCTGACATTCAGTGTACTGGTAGAGCGCCGTACCATGTTATCATGCAGAAGGACGAGATGGCGTCGCTGGTCCGGATCCCGAGCGTGTTCATCACGATGGTGGCCGGCGAGTGGCTGCTGAACCAAATGCACCGCCAAGTGCCGTGGAACCCGGTCCAGGTGACAATCGACACGGCTGGAGAGCGTAAGCATTGCTGTCGTTGGAGTGGATCCAACTAGTGTGTGTTCTAACCGCCATTACCATGCTACAGTTCCCCAGGCGTCGACGTCCAATCGCCTGCTGAAGCGCGTGCTGGCCTACATCTTCCTCATCTCCATCGTCTGCGTCTTCTCGAGCGGGCTCAGCATTCTGTCGTCGGGCATCTTCCAGTGGATCGGCAAGACCCGCCGCTCGAGAGCGTCTAAGCAGCTGCCGGTCGCCAAATATGAGAAGAATCTCCAGCGAACGCTGCTGCAGCACCTGCTCGAGACCGAGTATGTGATCGACCGCATCTCGATGGCCGACATTGTCGAGCACCACACCGAAGAGCGGCAAGGGCCGACGAGTGACCGGGCTGACGCTGCAAGTCGAGCACGATCTGCGTCGAATGACAGCGCCAATAGTGACGCCGAGATCTGCTCGATTTGCCTGGACGATTTTGAAAATGGAGCGGACATCAAGGTGCGTGGACAGCCTTGTATGCGAGCTTGCCTGTGATGGCGGCGTTCACAAATTGTGGTCGTGTGCAGGTCCTGCCATGCCAGCACTTTTTCCACGTGGACTGTATCAACCCGTGGCTCGAACGTCGGAGTGGGCGTTGCCCACTGTGCAAGCAAGACGCGATCGCTACCAGTACGTCCGCGACGGTACTCTGATTCTACGATTGAGTGCTTGACTGACCCGATGGATCGATTGGAACAGTTGCCGGCCCAACCAAGCGGGTATTCGGCATCCCTGTGCCGAGGATCGACCAGATCCTGCAGCAGGAGCAGGTTGGTTGGCGTTGGAACGGCAATTGTGCCTGTTGTGGTTCTTACTAACGCCTCGTGTGTGTACTGGTCAGTCGGTTCACACGTTCTTGCTGATGCTCCCCGCCAGCTTCATTAGTTGCTTGCTGGTGAACGCGGCCGCCTCCGTGATCGCGAGCATGTGGCCGTGAGACTCGAGCACGACCGATTGGTGTATTGTATTTTCTGAGAAGTATAAAAGGCTGACTGACAAAGCTCCTCCCCTCACGAAACGAGTCGCCCAACCATCCGACTCGCCCGACCGATCAAACCATTCACGCTTGGCCATTCGCTATATCGACCAGACGTGCCGTCTTCAACCTCACGGCAGGTTTGCACGAGTCAACAGCGTCCGAGATCGCCTAGAGGATCCTCGATTATATTGCGGGAACGCGGCGATTCCAAAGCGCGGTTAGATTTCAGTGGATCACCAACACTGATCGCCATCGACCACGAACGACTGCTATACGAGATGCGTCGTCTCCGATGGCTGCTCCGCCAGCGAGCGCTCCTGTCTCCGCGGACGCGATACGCCACGGCAGCAACGACAGCCCACTCGCCGGTGTTCGGCGTGCTGTCGCAGGCGCAGGAACGCATACCGCAGCTGCGTGCGACTGTCGTCCATGCGGTGCACCTGGTTGACGCCGAGCAGCTTGAAGATCGACAGCGTCGCCTTGTACGGGTCCGCGTACGTCCGCACAGGCCAGTGCGCTCCTTCGATGTCCTGCTTCGGCTTCACTTCTTGACTGTCGCCGTCGCCTGGCTTCTCGATATCGTCTCTTCGAGTCTTCAAGCGGGCCGCACTCGCCATTGACAGTGCCAGGCTCTGTTTGAGGACGCGACCGGCGTGAGACAACTGCAGTCCGTAGAAAGCCGCGGTGATCGCGAACAGCGTGGCCAATGCGATGAACTGCGCGCGACCAGCGACCTGGAGCAGCACGAACGCCATGGCGAGCTCGAACAGCAGGAGACACACGAGCGTGAGCGCGTGCGCCGTCTGGGCGACATGGCCGCGGCCGGCGGTGAACGGCACCACGTACAGGAAGTTGTACTTGGTCGTGACGAACTTGAGCGAGAAGTAGAGCGCGCCGAACGGCGTGAGCAGCGGCGTGATGACCGTCCCGAGCAGCACGACGAGCAGGACACTCAGCACCAGTGCGTAATCGTGGCCGTAGTAAAACGCATCGGGCCTTGTGGCGCGCTGCTTCTCCTCTTCCGTCACGGAGCGCGCCAGCATCCACGGCTGCAGCACGAGTCGCTCGCTCGCTCGCGTGATGTCGAAGATCGCCCCCAAGAACGCGCGCTGACACACGTACGAGATGAAGAACGTCCCCGAGACCTTGTACAGGAACGACTCGATGTAGTCTCGTCCTTCGTCGTGCTCCAGCCGAGAAACTGCGAGGTAAGCCACGGTCACGCCGATGCTGGGCAACAGCACCGAGCTCTGTGCATCCACTTCGAGTTAGTCAAGAGTAATAGATGGATCTGGTCACAGTGACAACGCACCACGACGAGGTAGGAGAAACCCTTGACGAGGAAAGACTTGGTGCGGCGAGTTTCGCTGATGGCGGGCTCAGACCTCGACAGGTAGTACAGGAATGTGAGCAGCAGCCAATTGACAATGATCTGGCCAACAACAGCATTCAAACACGTCAGTGCATCCACAATCGCGCTGAGCAGACCATAGTGAACGTACCAGCAGCAGAGACGGAAGGTAGGTGGCCGCAAGAGTCATCAGAGCCCCGTGCTTGTGCGTCATCCCGCTAAAGACGGCGCTCGCAGAGTCCAGCTTAATGTAGACGAGAACGGCCGAAGGTGTCGAGAAGAGCAGCAACAGCGCGATGGTCACAATATGGCGCGCGATGCCACCAACCCAGCGAGTGAACGACGTCGGTGGCACCGCGACGTTCTCCCAGATGACGTCCGCAGGTTCTGGCGCGCTCTTGATGGTGAGTCGTGGTAGAAGTGTCACCAGCTCGCGGCTCATTGCTGTGTGTGGCGCGATGGTGCTCAGCTGCGGCGGGTCGCTGCCTCGGAGTCGCCAGGCAAAGTTCTCTGCGGAGTTGGTGATCCGGCCGCGACAGCTGAAGCTTCGCGCGGTCCGTTCAAACGAACTCCGGTGCTTTGCCGACTGGAACGTGACGAACGCGGCGCCGACGCACTGCCGCGATTCATACACTTCGAGCGCTTCGTCCGGGAAGAAAGCGAGCTCGTCTCGCAGCTGCTGCAGCTTGTCGGAGCCTTCTCTGTCCCCAGTTCCAACTCCAAGACACGAGCAGCAGGTGCTGTCCGCGTCGTCTTGCTCGCCACTGACTGGATGGTGGCGTGGACAGCAGCATTTGCAGCAGTAGCAGCGACATTCGGGAGATGGTTGGCACTGACGCATCAGGTAGCGGCACGGACGGCAACGACAGTACCAACTCAACATATCGCCGACGTCTGGCGCCATTATCGACCCTGGACAGCACACGAGGTTCCAAGATAGCGTGCCCGCCTCAAACGCAGTCTCGAGGTCGCCAGTGCGGGCCAGCTCTTCCCCGAGCGTCTGGCGACGTGCGAGCAACCAGTGAACGCGGCGCAGATCAAACACGAGCGCGACATCGGTGGGGGCGTCTGGCATGAGCTCGTGCAGCAGCGATTTGAGACGGCGACTGGTCGTGGATGGCGGCAGTCCGCGTTGAATGAGCACGCTACGAGCTCCAACGAGTTGGTCACGCCCGAGTCGTCGCAGTCTCGACGCCAGCGCCTCCTGTTTGATCAGCATCGCCACGACACTCACGGCGACCACGTAGCAGTACGCGACGTGAACCCAGTACCAAGCGCTGTGCAGGGGAACATTGCTCAGCGTCGTCTGTTGGAACGAGTCCTGGATAGGCTGGTGGTTTCCTGACATGTAGTTCTGCGAAACACGCGCAGCATTATATGGGTGAAGCAACTCAACTGCGTCGAGAACGGACGTACCACGGGGAGCATGACGCCGAGGCTGAGGATGCTCAGTACAACCATCAGCCGGGCGGCGTCGGCGTGAAACTGCATGGACAGCGTCGCTGGCACACCGCAGGTCGCGGCCACGCGCGGGTCGCTGCAGTCCGTCTCCCAGAAGGTCTTCGAGCGCGTCGCGACCGTCGATCCTCCAAGCCAGCCGTATCGACGCTCGAAGCTCGCCTGCGGGACGTCTTCAAAGTTGGCGCGCTCGAACAAGCCGCGCGGCCGTGACCCGCGATGCCAAATGGGGAGCTTCACTTGGTGCACGCGGCGCCAAGCGAAGAACGCGAGAGCTATCGCCAGCAGCGCCGCGTTGAATGCCAGCTCATACCAGATACCATCCCACCCGAGCTCGCTGCTGGATGTCTCCACGACAACGACAGAGCTCGAGGCGCTCAGTCGAAACGCCTCGCTGCCTTGTGTGATGGCAAACGACAGGTAGAAGCGACCCGGTTCGCGTCCTGCGATCGTGAAGTTGTGCGTTTGCAGGACAGCTCCCTCCCGAGGGTCGAACGCGAACTCGAGGATAGCCGGCGTCACGAGCGGGATGGATTCGTTGTCGCCGGTGTGGATCACGCCGCTCGGGTCGTCAGTCGCAGCTGAGACGGAGAGTTTGATCCGCAGCAACGGGTCTCCGCGCTGCAGCACACAGCTCACTTGCTGCGTCGCGTTATCGCCCGCAAGCACCGGTGTCACACCGGACGGCACGCCTACAACCGTGCGGTTGTCTATCGGCCCGGGCAACGCCAGAGCTCGCGGTAGCCATAGACACAGCCACAGCGCCAAACAGAGAGGCAGTCGACAGCGCATTTGGTTTCGCATTTTGGTCGTCAACGTTGGTGTCGTTTGGCCGACTTACGGTTGGTCCCTTCCGAAAGATCGCGATCTGATGAACGGTCGCACCCGAGCATGTTTGGTATCAACACTCAATCCTCTATCATTTCCTCTCGATCAGCAATCGACTCGTCATCGACTGGAGTAGATCCATGTCCGGCATCCACCTCGTTGTCCATCACTGAATGGATGTCGATACCGCCAGGCTCGGAGTCGTCTTCGTAGTCGGCATTGTCACCATCGGCGACGCTGTGAAGCAGGATGCCGTCAACTAGCTGCTCGTACACCTCTTGACCGCGAGGCAACGCCGCCATGGCGCGTTCCTCAAACAGCTCGTATAGCTCGTTGCGGAGCTGCAGCAGCTTCAACACCCGGCAGTGCGCTTCGTCGCCCGACCCGTCCTCACCTGGCCTCGCCGACCGATAGACGGTCTCCACCGCCTCCTCGAACGCAGGCTCCCTCGCTCGCCACTGCTGCGCGAGTGTGCGCCAAGCCCGATCGCTCTCCTCCTCGCGAAGCGACACTCGGGCGCCGTCAACACCGTTGCCCACCGTCAAGCGGCGCTTCTCGAGCGGAGCATACCGCGCGACACTCAGCATGCGGCTGCGCAGAAGCAACAACACCACGGCAGTGAATGTGCAGCGAGGCATGAGTAGCTGCAGTCTCCGCTGGCGCAGCGAGTTGCTGAACACGTTACGCAGCTCTCGCTCGTTCGGACCGAGAGAGAACGGTAGAAGAGTCTCGGCGAACACCTCTTCGTCAAGCAGCTCGGCATGTCGCTGCCTGGACGGATCGTTGGTTCCCATCGCGAGCGCGAACAGCTCCACAGCCCACTGCACGAACAAATGGAAGTGGTGCATCTCGGCGCGGTACTTGAGCAGCAGCATGAGGAACTCGTCGAAGAAGATCCACCTGGCGCCACTGTTGTCGTTTGTCATCGTTCGGGGTGAAGGCGAGGCTGAAGGAGGCTGCGGTCGACGGATCAGCGGACTCCGCGATGCCACAGCGTTGTACTGACGACCGTGGAAATGGTTGACGTTGGTTGGCCGCGGCGACATCATTGGCGTGCGTGGCGTCGTCACCACAGATCGTCGACCACCCTGAAATGCCGCTGGTCCATCAGTGTCTCCAGTGGGGACGAATGAAAGCGGGAATGCATCGGTCGCTGCAGTGAAGTAGCTCGAGACGATCGCCTCACATTGAGCGAAGCCGCTTGAGGGCAAATACTGCTGGTACACGCCATTGTCGGCTTCGATCCACTGAGCGTCCGCCAGGATCAACGCTTCTTGGTCGTCTGTGCGGAACAGTTGGCGCGCCACTTGCAGCGCATCCGGAACTGGAATCACCTCGCGCATGGTGAACGGGTGGAACACAGGTTGGCGCGAGTCAAGAGGCGGCGCACAACGCCCGCACAAAAACCGACAGATGCAGCGGAACGCAAACTCATCGTACGAGCGCTCATGGTGCAAGAACCCGCGGAACACCTCGACGTCCGGGTCCACTGGCGCGAAGAAGGCTGTGGCGTCGTACAAGTCCTCCATTGCGGCATCCACGAGGTTCTTCAAGCCGAGCTGGCAGCGAAAGTGCTCGCGACTGATGGCCTCCAGGTCGAACGGCAACATTACCGTAGAACTGTCCGTTAGCGCGCGACGCTGTTGTTGCCACTCTTCACACGACAGCGCGAGACTGCCACGCCATTTGATCGTGTCAGCGAGCTGCGACGGAGGCAGGTCGCGCAGTCGGCCAATCACGACTTCGTACAGATCCGTGATGAACTGCTTGAGCCACACGAGGCGCTTGCGATGCTCTCGTGACGACAGGTACTCGAGGAGGAGTTTGGGGTTCGTGGCATTCGTGTCGCTCGATGCGTAGTAGATGGCTGAACCCCACAAGCTGTCGTCAAGATGAAAATCGCCGTTGCCAGGCAGGTCGGACATGGACGATGAGGTTGGTAGCTCATCGGTTGTAACTGGAGAAGTGGACAAATCAGTGCCGGTCGCTGTCAGCACCGATTCGGGTGTTGTTGACTCGGTTGCTGCAACTTGCATCGACTGGAGTAGAGCCATGGATGAACTCTCGAGGAACTCCACTGAGATCGAGGTCCCCACAGTGAGTGTCTTTGGCGAGACTCCATCGCCTTGGGAATGACCCTCGTCATCACTCTCAACGCTGTCAATGCCGCACGCAGCCAGAGTCGCTTCCAGAGACTGGACGAGTTCGCGGGTCTGCTGGATGGTGTGCCGGAGCAAAGCAGTATCTTCTGGCGGAACGATACTCTCGTTTCGGTGCGGCGTAGCGACCCACTTCTCACCATCCGCAACGGTAGTGGCTGGTGACAGGGTGGAAGTCTCAGGAACCTCATCGCCATCGCCGGCGCCATCCGTCGTCGCTTCCGAGTCGATTGGTTTCTTTTCCGTCACTACACCGCTGTCCTCATGAGTCGAAGCGCCAATATCGGCACTGAAACCTGCAGCGTGCGGTTTTAGCTGACTGACAGCTGCGATCAGCTCGCTAGACGTAGCGAGGATCCGGCAAAGCAAGCTTCTGGGACTGCGGTCATCAAGTGTGTCGGTTGGATTGATGACTGTTGGTGTAGACGGATTTTGGCGGGACGAATCATCTCCAGTGGCAGATCCCTCGCCAGTTGAGCTCTCTGGCACACGACGGTAGATCGTCTTGTTGCTCTGTTGAGAGGTTTGGTTGTTTCTCTGCTTGATCAAGTACGCGCGCACATTGGCCTGCAGCAGCTCAACGGCTGCGATCTGCTTGCGGCGCCGCATGATCGTCTGGAGCACTGCGCGATGGTGCATCGCGCGCCGGCGAGCGCGGAATCCTCGGAACGAGCGCTGGATTTCGAGTGCCGCCGCATTCTTCTCGGCGCGCAACGCCTGTGTCTGTTGAACCCGCCTCATCTGGTACTTGTGGAAAGCTGTTTGCACGCGTGCGGCCGCGAGGTTCTCCTCGGCTATCGAGTCGCGCTGCTGCTTGGGAGGCTTGGACATGCTCGCCGACGACCATCTGCGCCGCCGCCTTTGCCATTTGGCCTCCTCCCTGTCGTCGTCTTCGTCCCAATCGTCGTCGTCGTCGCTATTGAGGTCGTCCTCGTCCTCCTCAACGACGGACTGAATAACCGTCGGTCCCTCTCGCATCGTCTTTAGCTCGCCGTCGTTCGTTGCTCTTCTCACAGACGCTCGGCGCTTGCTCTGGCACTCATGTGCTAGCACATCGTTCGCCTGCTTCAAGTCCGAGACCTGCGTTATCAGCTCGGCGACGCGCGCGTTTCGATGCGTGAGCTGTTCGTCAAGCTCATCGATGCGATCTGCGAGTCGTCCAATGATAGCATCGTAGCGTTCTCGAACCTCGTGCAGCAGCTCGCTTTGCTCCTTGCAGATGCACTTGACCTGTCGAATGAGTTCGTGGAAGCAGACCGAGTAGATTCTAGCCTCTTGCTTGGAGTATTCGACGACCGCTTGCTGGTGGCGAGGGCTTTGGCGCGGCGACGTCGTCAATGCAGCAGCTGTGGGTGAGCTTTGATCGTTCCGGCTGGCAGAGACAGCAAGCGTTTCGCGAAGCTTCTCGAGTGTTTGCCGTAGACGCAATACTTGCTGTCGTGTATGCGGTGCCAGTGCGGGGAACACAATCGTTTCCCAGAGCTGATTGCTGCCACCACCGTCATCGCGCGTAAAGGTCGACTGGTAGACTTCCGGCGGGTACTGGTCAGGCAAGATGGCATTGCGCTCGACCACGAAGAACTCGCGAGGGATGAGGGTCAGCCTCCCCAGAAGCTCCGGGCCGTTGGCGTTGACTGCTGACTCGACCCCATCGCCATCCTGGACCCAGTTTGAGCGACCAGCATCCGCTTTCCCTACGGACGGACCGGCCTTGCCGCCACTGACCCTCGACTTTGACGGCGTAGGGTTCGCTCGTCGCCCATTTGCCAGCTTCTTGTACGGGAAGAAGTCTCGTTTCCCCTCGGCCAGATTCAACGGTGGCAACATGCTGAATCAGCTCGCATGCGGTAGCAAACTAGTGTCAGCGACTCGAAATCGAGCGAGCACTGCTAAATATATGAGAGCATTTTGTGGAGCCTAAATTTGTCTATACCTGCTAAACAGCGAAGGAAGGAAGCATGTCGTCCGGCTCATCATCCATCGCGTGGTCAAACGACCGGAACTGCGGCGCGTTCGTGATGAACAGTTGCCGCATCTTGCGCTGGAAGCGCCGCGCGTACGGTTTAGGCGAGACCGCCGACAACCCTCGCGCCGACTTGCGCAGCACGTGCACCTTGTACGCGCGCTCGGCCTGTTTCTCGAGCGTCCACTGCTGCAGGACGTCCACCATCCCAAAGTAGTACTTGCTTGGACCAGACACTTGGTGCGCATCATAGCAATGTGCTTGACCCGACGCCAGCTCTTCATCGAGAGCCGACGCATCCAACGAGTTGCGCTCGCAGCTCGCCTCCGAGTCGACACCGCTCTCGCCACCTGCGTCCTCCTGGCGGCTTAGGTCCTCGCGCAGAATGTGAATATATCTCGACCCGTCCGCGTTGGTACCGATCACGTTCCCGTCCTTCCCCGACTTCTGCTTCAGTTCGGATTGATCAGCTCCCGTAGGTCGTCGCTGGCGCATGGTCGTGATGGTAAAGTGAGAGTAGTGAGCTCCAATCAGCAAGCTGTAGTCCATGATCCCCATGCTTGCGAGGAAGTTGCTGTCGCGTGTGAGCTGCTTGAGCAGCTGCATGGCAGTGTCGGGCTCCAGCTTGAGACGCTTCTTCAGGTCGTTGTCGCGCAGAGTAACATCTGGGTAGTGCTCCTCGCCAGGAGTAGTGCACGAGTCGCCCGTTGCGTACCCGAACGTGAAGAACCTGTTGCACTTGGAGCACCGGTACTTGTCCCCCAGCACGCATGCCGGCGCGTTGCGATCCACCCACGAACCCTTGATGTCGTACCGTCGGTGGATCACATCGGACGAGTTCATGATGTTGTTCATGACAACGAAGAAGAAGATCTGGCCGTACATCTTCATCGCGTGGAGACCGTAGAAACGCGGAAGCAGCGTGTTGGGATTCCACTTGAGGTACCGCATATACGACGGTAGCAGCCCGAGCAGCGCGTCCTTCTCGACGGCTGTCGTGCTCTTGACGAGGTACTTACGGTCGCACGTGTTGAAGACGAACGCACCGCTGCGACCCTCGCTGATGCGCTCGTTCATAGTCGTTCGGAAAGCGTAGACGTACTCGTAGTCGTTCACGCCGTAGAGATGCCGCACGGTCGCAAACAGACGCGGCTGGAAGTCGTAGAACTGCATCTCCTTCATGGCCATCGGCATGAACGTGAAGCGTGGGTTCGCTGTTGTGTCGCGCGCCTCGACGACCTGCACGATCGAGTTGGAGCGTGTCGCACCGCCAATCGCTCTCGCTGTTTCTGGCAAAGCTGAGGGATCGCTCAATGGGATGGACGAGTGAAGTTGCCGCATCTTGTGCTGCGGAGAGCGCTGCCAGTCCAGATCGAACGTGTGGTTGCTCTCAATGCGTCGATTGAGGCGGTGGTAGTGCTGCACAGACTCGATGATCCCCGACGTCGCCATGTGGATCATTTGCTTCTGGAGCGCCACGTTCAGCTGCGGGTTCATTTCGTTCTCTTGATCGGCGTCGTTGCGGCTCGCGAGACTGAAGCTCTGGATACGTTTGGGCTGAGGTCGATTGACAGTCGCAGACGACTCGGACAGCGAGGTTGTGGACATCGAGGCCGTGTCACGCCGGGCTGTCGTAGCCCAAGCCGAATTGCCGCTGGTTGTGGCGTCGGGATAGAAACATGCCTTTGGCAGCACCGAAAAATTGACCACGAGCCAAACGACAATGTTGACACATCCGCGCGCGGAATGCAGAAACGCGCTGACATTGATGAGCTCCCGGAATGCCTCGACACCCATGAACTCCTTGACGGCACCGCTGTTCGTCAGCCCAAACAGGATGATCGTGATGAAGGACCAAGAGATGTAGGCGCCGCACGTCAGCATCCCGTTAGCCACAACCCGCCGGCGCACGTCGAACGTCTCCTCGAGTCCATCGCTGAGTCGACGCTTGACATAGATCATGCACACGATGCCGAACACGAGGTAGATGAGCACGAACGCGTGGTACACGATCCACTCGTGCCAGAAGAAGCCGGGCATGTCTGTGTTGTGATGGAACCAGATAAACCGCTGGCCGCTCTCGGGATTAGTGTCGTGACTCACGCAGTCGGTTCGATTCGCACGTTCGCACGCGGCCTCAGCGTCACCGAGGAACCAAAGCACCGCGCCGAAAACAGTGCCGCTCAGGACCGAATAGAACCAGTAGACGCGGAAGTTGTGCGCGTACGACGTGAACGGGTTCGTGACCGACTTGACCATGTCGATCGGGATGGCGAAGAACCAGAACTCGCCGCAGATGAGCAGTGCCTGCGTCAGCGCGGCAGTGCGGAACGGCAGCGCGACTGACGTGCGCGTCATCTCCGTCACGTCGTACTGGAAGACGTACAGCGCCGAGAGCAGTAGGTCCACCAAACTGGAAACCATGCAAATGTTAGCGATACCACCATCACCACAATCGTCCACCGCTTTTACACACACACACACCTCTTGCTGAAGATGAGCGGGTTGGGCTGGAAACGCACACGATGACTCCGGGCGTAGCACATGATGATAATGATCGAGAAGGCTGCTGACACCACGGCACCCAGATACAGGTACTCGTCCGTGGTGAACGACTGATAGATGAGCGTCGCGACGCCCGCTAGTCCTGCGGTGAAGAGCACGCCAGCTACGAACGCGAACGGCCGCAACAATCCGATCTTCCGGCAGCCTGCGCTACGACGAGAGCAGCCGCTGCGTCGAGACACTGCATGGGTCGCCCGTGGCTCGTTGCGCATGCGCAGCCGCCGCCTGTTCTCGCGCTGAATCTTGGCCAGTTCTTCGAATGGCAGTGCGCTGGTGCTGCCGCGCGGCTCGGTCGAGAGAGAGATGGAGCAGAACGTGGCGCTAACACAACCACCAAGTCACTCACCCGGCCATGCCACATCTACCAGAAGAATAGCAGCGATCGTACTAGTCCAGGTCGCGAGTCGGGTCGCTCCGAGGCTGCAGCGGCTGCCGCGCCGCCTTGGCCGCGCCGGCGTTAGAGAGGCGGGAACCGCCCATAGGCATAGCTCGCGCTTCGTCTTGAGGCCGCTGTTGCAGACTGAGCGATTGTGAGCGTCTCTGCTGCCGGCGCAATCGGCCACGACCGCAGTACCCAGGCTGGTGATGAGAGCTGGTGCGTTTCCTCCTCTGCCATGCAACTGACATGGGTTCGTACCGGTTGCTACCGGTACATTCGGACAATAGTTCAAAACTGCTCAAAACTGTTGTTGACGTCGAAATCGACTGTCCAAAACGAAAGCTCGCCATCGCGAATTTACTGTTCAACCAAGCGAATCGAGAGGCCATGCCAGCATGTTCGAGTTGCAGGCCAACACACAACAAGGAGCAGTGCTACGGGTACTTTGGTATTTTGGCAGCTACGAGGCTCTCCTTTAGGCGATCAGTTCGACGCTTAGGCGATCAGTTCGACGAGAACAAGCGGCGGCGAATCGCTTGCATGAGCTGAGGATGCCGAATAGCGACCAACAACCCGAGCCCAGCGCCAGCAGCGACCGCTGCTCCAACGGTGACCCAGTCGACGGTGGAGTCTGCTCCAGCACGACGCTGTGAACTTGTGAGCGCCGTCTCGGAGCGGACTGACGCGACCGCGTCCGTTGCTTCGATGGCCGCATTGCCCCATCGCTCGAGAGCAAGCGACCAGATGAAGTCAGGCGGCACGAGCCGGTCGAGCGCGTCGAATCGGCGACGGTAGCTTTGGCGGTAGGAGTACACGCCTCTGTCTCTCTGTAGACGAACCTGCGATCACAAGAATTGAGCTCCCGAACCAGAGTCAGAAGGCAGATTATGCCCTCAACAACAACAACAACGAAATACAAAACAAACCTACCCACACAGCAACTGCATGGATCGCTGCGCATATCTCTGCAGGACTATCCTGTATGGCGAACAGCACATCCAACGGTGAGACTGGTAGCGAACAGGACCATCGCGATGAACTCGTACCATGTAAAACTTGGCGCTGCTCGGTTTCTTCCCCAATGTGCAAGTCACGACGTTGTCGGCACCAATATCGTCTTGAACGACGTCATAGATAGCTGCAAGATCGATGCGTCAAGTGTCAGGTTTCATGCACACAATGCGGAATCATGGCGATACGCACCGCGAAACGTGAACTCGTCCGAGTCATCGTCACCTGCGTAGAATATAAAGTCGGGTAGCGACACTTGCTCGCCGAGGATCCGCAATATGAGTGTCACCATCGTGCGCTTGCTCACACCGAACTGGTGAACCTCCACGAACCCCTGGCCTCGATACACAATCGCCTCGTCTTTCTGCACAATATTTCCACACCCACATCAAGCTCAGTGACCAACTCCTTTCAAATGAATGACACTGATTGACTTGCCTGCACCACGCTGCGAAGTTGCGCGTAGAGCTCCAGGGACTGGATCTCGCCGTATTCCGGATCGCTGTTGCGGTAGTCGTAGATCAGCGACGCCTCGTTCTCCACCAGGAACGCGCCGTTCGTCCGTCCAGCGTAAGCCAGCATCACCTGCTTCACCTCGAGCTTCCAGTCAAACGAGCACACCTCGCTTTCACACACACACTCCCAGCCGCGCTGATTGTTCTTCACGAACAGTCCATTGTCCGAGACCAAATTCAGGTTGGGAATCGTTCCGAACTCCTTCTCGATCTCCACGCGATGGCCGGTGCTCACGACAAAGACGATGTTCTGAGGATCCCGACACAGCTCAGCGAGGTCCTCGCGCAGTTCTCTCGAGATCGGGCTTCGCACTTGACCGTCAACGTACCGGACCTGCTGTCGCATGGTGACACTCGTGGACATATTGACTGGGTTGCCGCCATCACTGCTAGGAGGACCATAAAACTGCGCCATGTTTTCAAACGACTTTCGACTGCGGAAGACTGGTGCTTCTCCATCAAACACGCTTGTCGTCGTACTCAGTGTCCCGCCATAGTCGAAGATAAGCAACCGTCGGCTCGACTTTGAGTATCGCTTGATCACGTTATCAATGTCCAGCTTCTCGAATCCGGACTCAAACTGGACGACGCGGAAATCAAAGCCAAAGCCTACCTCGATGACCTCTCGCTCCTCTGCTCGCGTCTTTTTCGAAATGATCTCTTCCAAGTCCATTAGCAGCCGCTCACCCCACTTCCGCGACTCCGAGTGTCCTTCGAGGAATGAATAACTCAGCCGGAATCGGCTTTGCTTTTCATATGACGTCATCTCCGTCGCTTTGGTGAGTGCGTCCACAAGATCCTCTGTCTTCCACGGGTTCACAAGCAGACAACCGTTCAGCACACAACTGTATGCGGTGAACTCCGACGCAATCATCACTCCAACGTCGTGACGGCTGGGATCCAGTCTGTTGGCATCGAGTTCGTCGTGCCAACGCTTGACAGTCATGAACTCGAATGGGAACAGCCACAACCCATATCGCACGCAGGTGTCGACATAGATGTCGGTCATCTCCCACAGCTGCATCCTCTCGGCGCTCGTGGTTTTGGCCTTCTCTTGAAACACAACGATCGGTTCCTCAGGAGTGCCCCATCGACGATTTATGTCGTTTGTGAAGCGAACAACATAGTCTCGCGTCTGCTTGTAATCGTTTGGCCGCGAGTCGAGCGTCAAACCGATCTGGACCAGCACAATCGACGTGCGCAGCTCGGGGTTCAGCGCCAAGAAGCGATCGAACGCTCGTAGCTTGAGCGCGAGGCCTGTCAACCCCTCAAGTCGGTCTGCAGACGAGATGACCAACTTACGTCGCCTGGTGCCGTCACTATCAGTCGTATAAATGAAACGTTCAATGCCTTCTCGGAATGCAAGTGCTTGTCTGTCCTCTTCGTGACTTTCCATCATGCGGAACAAGTGCGTCATGTCAGGTTCCACGTGAGAACAGGACACGTAGATCTCGCGACCGTTGTACTCCATCACGAGCATCCCATTTGCGCTTGTCTTGTAGTTGAGGCCAAGCATCCGCTTGCATGTTGTCAGAAAGTGGCGCGCGTGCTCGAACAGCAAGAAGCCGATGTGGTCGGCGCACAACATGGCGCGCAGGATCTCGGTGCGCATGGCGAGACATCGGAAGACCTCGCTCGATGGGAATGGCGCGTGCAGGTACAGCGTGACAAGCGCGCTGCGCAGACGGCGCAGCAGATAGGACGGCAGCATGAGGAAGTAGAGGTCGTGAACCCAAATCAAATCACCATCGTGGTAGCTCTCGACGATCCGGCGCGCGAACGTGCGGTTGACGCTGCAGTAGTCGGCCCAGCACATGTCCTGTGCCGCCGGGTTCCATGACGCCGGGTCGCACCAGCAGCTCTGCACGCGGTCCGAGCTGTCGATGCGCGTAATGGCCGGGCGTGGTTGCTCTCCGTCCATCTCGTCCAGCGTCAACGGCGCGGAGTTGTACACGTCCACGACGTTGTGGAAGATTGGCCACAGCATTCCCTTGCAGAACCCCTGAAAGTAGTTGTGCGCCACGGTCGGGTCCAGGAACACAGGCACGCAGCGAAACGACTCGAGCTGCCTCTCCACGGCGGCTCGCTCCTCCTTGGCTACGAACACCTCGGGACACCCCACGAAGAGCGGCTCGTACTGGCTCGAGTCGCCAACGAGCGTGCGGTAGAACATGGACGTTGCCGTCGTGTTCCACTCGACCGTCCAGCCGCCGTTGGCCGCATCGCGCTCGAACACCAGCGGCAGCACGTTCACCACGATCACCACCGTCGTCGGCCGTCGAGGCGCCGGTCGCGGGGACGCGCAGCCGAGTCCGGCGCTCGTCGCCATCGCTTCCGACCCAAAATGATCAGGTTTACTGCAAAAAACGAACATTGAACTTTGATAAAGTTGCGCGTTTGATCCAAGCTTAAGTTGACGCAACGTTATCTATCACCCACATCAAGACCCAAGAAACGCAAGACGTTGAACCCTCATGGGAAACGCGTGCTGCGGTCTCGGGAACGCCGAGCTGCTGGCGCGGCAGGAGCTGCTGAAGGAGGGCCACGACGTCAAGAAGAAGAGCGCGTTTCTAGGAGTGCTGAGCCGGTCGGAGTGTGTCCGACTGCAGCTGAACGCCTCAGAGACTCGGTAAACATGCATGCGATGGCAGATGAAGAGCGTTCGACTGATATCCGCTTGCCTGCCTGCGCGCGCAGCTTGGTGTGGAGTCCGGTACCGGGTCCAGGCAAGGCGGACGATCTCCCATTGAGCCAGATTGCTTCAGTGTACCCGGCAGGTACCTGGTTCGTGCGTTAATGGTGGTAGAAGTGTCCGAGCTGAGATGTGACCTTTGTGGATCCAGGTGCTCAGGGGTTTGTGGTGGTGGGCCACGCAGGACAGAAGCTGCTTGAGGCGACGGCCGACTCGACAGACATCCGAGATCTTTGGGTCCAGACGCTAGGAGAGATGTGCGGAGTGAGTACTGCGTCGGGCGACAAGAAGACCGACGCGGCGGTCGCTAACGAACTGGAGCGGCAAGCCGAGAAGCAGAAGGAGGTACGCGTCGTGCATGCTTGTTGTGGTTGGCAGCAAGCTCAGATGTGTCCACTGTTACTCGGACAGAAATACTGGAAGGACCGCGCTGGCGAGATTGAGCAGCGGCGACTCGACGCCGAGGAGCGCAAGAAGAAGCTCGGACTGGTCGGGATGAAGTACACGGCCCAAGCCATGGCGAAGAGGTGACTGGCAGCGGTGGCCCTCCCCAAGAAAGAGAGCTGGTTATTTATTTATCTCTTGCTGCTATTCCGTCGATAGCGCATCGTGTGTTCGAAGTGAGTTTACATTGTGTGGTGGAACGAGTCGGCGATGGCGAGCATGCTGGCCGTGTCGAGCGTCTGGCCATGGACAGGACCGATGGCGCTCAGCACAGCGGCCTTGGCGACAGCTCCGACCGGGATGGCAGAGCGCAGCTCCTCCCCCAATATCGGAATGTACGAGACGGCGGTCGAGATGGCGCCGAGGTCGCGTCCAATCAGCGCCAAGGGAGCTCCGAGAACCTGCAGCGGGACGCTCACTCTCTTGACGCGGCGCCAGCCGTATATGAACCCGGGACGCAGCGACACGCCCGTACTGGGGAATCTGTCGCCGTCCAACCAGTCAATACGCGCTCTAGCTGGCAGCAAGAAGGGCGAAAACGCCGCTCGTACCTGGCCAGCACCGCAGCCTCGGCGCGTTCCTTCCCGTTGAAGTAGCCGTACATTGGCAGCCACGACGGGAAGCCCGAGCCGACGCGCGAGTGCGAGACGAACACGAACCGCTCGACGCCAGCCTCTTTCGCTGCTCGCGCCGCCGCGATCGTGGCGTCTCCGCACATGCGCTGCATGTAGTCGTCCTTGCCGAACGCGCCGATCGTCGAGACTGTTCGTGATTTGACTTGTTAGGTCTACACATGCTCGACTGCAAATGACTCTACCCAGACCACGTACTGACGCCCGTGACGCCGTCGACTGCCTTGGCGAGGTCGTCTGGGTTGAAGACGTCGCCGCGGTGCCAGTCAACCTCTTCGATCCACGGCACGTCCTTGCGATGCGGCTTGCCGCTCGGACTGAGGCTGCGCGCCGCGATGCCCTTCTGCACGGCGCGCTGCAGGATGTTGCCGCCCACGAAGCCGCTGCCACCGAGCACCAGCAGCCGGTGCTTGCTCGGCTCGTAGGCCTTGGCAGACGACAGCCGCGTGAATCGGAGCAGAGCCATATTGGCGGGGAAACGGGTGTTAGCTGTTACTTGAGACCTGCGGCACGATCTTCAGAATGCTGGATTCAACACTAACCCCTATCCAAAAAGAGTGATGGTCAGATATTTAAGAACCTCGCGGAAGTTGAAGTAGTTTGCAACATATGTCGAATTCGACAAGATGATAGACGACTCGAAAGGACGCGACCGCTGGAGATCATGGACGTGCCTCTTTCTGCATTGGTGCCTCCGTCACTCTCGGCCCGCCTCGAGGGATACTGCTCAGCTCAGCATGGTAAATGCCATGCGAAAGGGTCCGATAGTTCTGCATCTGACGTAGTAACATACTCGATACCAACACCAGGCGTCCAGCAGCAGCATGTCTGCCGCCGCCTTCGCAAGGTCCCGTGCCGCTCTGCGCCGCAAGCCTCGGCCCGCCAAGAAGGTTCGTTCTTTTTAATCTTGATACTTCGAGCTTCCTCCACTCACAATGTGGCTTTGCCACGACGCTCTTTGGCCAGGCACTGGACGACGAGGACCTCGAGGAGATCAAAGAAGCGTTCCACCTGTTCGACACAGACGGAAGCGGCGCCATCGATGTGCGCGAGCTCAAGGCGGCCATGCGCGCGCTCGGCTTCCAGGTCAAGAAAGCAGAGATCCGCCAGATGATCGCCGACATTGACAAGGACGAGTCGGCCTCGATCAACCTCGACGAGTTCATCGAGATGATGACGGGCAAGATGGTGAGTCGTGCTCATTGAGCCAGCTGCTCTGACGGCAAAGGACGAAGCTGAGCTAACACTGGTGTAGAACTCTCGAGACTCGCGCGAAGAGATCATGAAGATCTTCAAGCTGTTCGACGACGACAACACGGGCAAGATCTCGTTTCGCAACCTCAAACGCGTGTGCACCGAGCTGGGTGAGAACCTGACGGACGAGGAGATGCAGGAGATGATCGACGAGGCCGACCGCGATGGGGACGGCCTCATCAACGAGGAGGAGTTTTTCCGCGTCATGAAGAAGCGCTCGGGCAACCCGCTCGACGACCTGGACAGCGACGACGACTAGACTTGTTCGAACTTTTCGAGCATTGCATAAGAAAATGTGGGCTTAAACAACAGAAGGCGGTGTGCCGCCCGACAAAAACGCGTTGAGTGCTCTGACTTCGCCCGTCGGCATGGAGGACGCAGTCACGTAGAGTTGCTGCGATGATAGCGCCGAAGTCCCTCCGAGCCGCTTCTCTAGCTTGACCGACTGCAATATTTCTTGGACGCTGCGCTTGACCACTCGGTTCCCGTGGTTTGCGTCGTGCTTCGTCGTGCTCTTGAGCAAGTGGTCGGCGGTATTCAGGTCAACGACAGGAGGAGGTCCGATCGTGGCAATGTTCAGACGGATACGAACTGTCATATCGGTTGACTGGCATGTGGCTCCCCACATCGTCTTGGACATCCCATCACCATCGTCGCTGGGATAGCGATCCTGTTCGTCCTCGTTAAACCCAATAAAGAGCTCTTCGAGTCGCTCTTCGACGGAGAGCACTGTCGTCCACATAGGAACCTCGCAGTCGTAGAACCCTGGCGAGGTCGCGAGCTGGAGCTGGCCGTAGCCTTCGCGGCGCTTGCGTCCCCAGCTGTCGCGCGAGTACACACGAAAGCGCAAGTATAGTCTACCGTCGACCTCAGTGTCGCTTGACTCATGCTGTTTCACGCGGTCTTGCTGTCGCCGTACATGAAACGTATCGTGCCACCCCAAGGACGCGATTGAGCTAGTGCCGTCGTCTGACTCGAACAGAAGCCGCGGTACTGTCAGTGGAGTTCTGCCAGAACACGATGGACTGTACTCTGTGGTCTCGTTCTTCACAGCCCATTCGCCGTGTCTACATCCGATGAGGTCGTACTCGACTCCGATGGGGTCTGTGGCTCGACAGTTCGTCACTGCCACTAGCTCGCAAGCTACGATCATCCTCGTTGGATCCTCTCCTTCATGAGTGCGTGCCTCTTTACGTCCAGCACTCGCCAGTCCATCAGCTTTCCGTCTCCATCGATCAATCGCCTCAACATCCCGCTGCTGCTCTTGGAGCGCCACCTCGCGCCACAACTGTTGCGATTCAAGCGGAAGCAGTTCGCTGGCATTGTCTAGCGCCAGCTCGTATCGAGCACCGTTCGGCGTCGAGAACTGGCACGTCGACAGCCGCGGGCCTTTTGTGAGCATGTCTCGGTCAGTCTCGGGGTCGCTGATCGCGACGGAGAACCCTGGAGTTGAACACAATAATCCGGATTCCGTGTGGTAGCGCAGCGTCGCCAAGAGCAGTTCTTCGCCCTCGATCGCTGCGCCGATGCGCATGATGACCGCACGGTCCTCCCTTAGCGTGCGACGCCACACCCGCTCTCGATTTCGTGCTCTCACCATCGTCTCTTTCAGCACACTCGACTGATCATCATACAAGTGCGTCGGCGCGACAGTTGAGCGAGTCTGTCTCCACCGCGGCGGTTTGAGCATACCCCTGTCGCCGTTGTCGTACGAGAGCAACACGTCGCCATTGCTCTCTTCGAGTCGGATATCCGCGCTGCTACGCTTCTTTTCCTGCCAACGAAAGCAGTGCGTCCATGTCGCTCCGACCAGAGCAGCGCTGGTGCCTTCGCTGTCGCCATCATTGTCGACGACGGTGTCACCAATCTGCAGTACAACCACACCGTCACATCACCATTCATGTGTTTAGTTGACCCTGTGCCGCACCTTCCGAAGAGTGACGCGAACCCTCAGGTTCTCGATCGGGTCGCGGGTGTGATAGTATTCGGTCGACGCCATCAGCGTGTCAGTGTCGCGTTCGGTCGATACGAGGTGACAGTGACCATAACGGACCGCGATTCGCCCGACTCCTCAAGGAGCGCCGTTTCGCTGGGAGTGCAACTGCTGCATCGCTTAATCGTCATCCATCGTCACTAGCGCGAGCTCTCCATACCAGTCCGGCCGCAAATATGGCCAGGTCCGACGCAGTGAACCTCGGTACTTGTCGTTCACTAGTGTTGCGAGTGATGATAGCGAGCTGAAAGCCTGTTCGTCTTGCAGAGGTTCACTGGGACGATGGGGACAACCAAATGAACGAGTACATGCGCTTGAGAGCGACACTGGGGGACGTGGAGCTCGCATGGTCACTGAATGCGCGCCGTGTTTGACGTTGCTGCATCCCAGAATCGAACTCAGCAGCCCACAGGGTATCGACGAACAGGATATGCGAGTACGAGTTTGCCAAACCATCACCGTATGATGGAACGATGACATTCACCTGTGTCTGTCGGACTCCAAGGTTCAGACGGAGGCGATGCGGCACGAGAGTGTATTCCGGCTCGATCAGCGTGCGCAGCGACTGAGCCGATTCCACGGCCAAATCTGCCAGAGGGTAACTGCTCGAACGAAGCAGAGCCGGATCGAAGCGGCTCGTTCGGCCAGGATGCTGGTGAGCTCTAGTTTCGGGTGTCATTGCCATGCGAAATCACGCTCTCACCTTGCGGGATGTGTCGACAAGAGCGACAAGTGCGCCAACATGATCCGCGCAACCTCGAGGGGTCTGCGCAAAGACGACGCGCACCAGGACGCGCGACAACGACCATCTTGTCGAGCGCGTACTGCTGCTGTCATCCAAGAGAAGGCTGCGGCAATGGACACGGTGATTGATTTTGGTACACAATGTGATACGAGTATTGAGCTGACGAATTGCGAGTTCCAACAGAGTTGCCCTCTGTTTGCCGACGTCCAGCAGGTCAGCACGTTGTTGTACGATTTACACGAAAGGTGTTGATGTGCGCTAACAGTCTGGAAACCTGCCAGGCGCTTCGACATGAAGCCAGACTCCGCGACTTTCTGTTGTCGTCTACTGCTGGCGCTTGTGGTGGGGACAGTGTGGCGGACAACCGTCCCGAGAGACACGCTCCATGGCCAGAGACTGCGAACGCGACGCTCGAGCCCCAGCAGGTTTGTCGCACCATGATCTACGATCTCGGCGAGTCGATCTCACCCTGTCATTTCCTGTACATTCACAAGCGCGTGGAGCTCTACGCCACTGTGCGGCGCCAGTACATGGCGGTAGAGCGAGCGAGATCCAAAAGCTTCGGCAGATCGCGAGCTGCAAGCAGCAAACCGAAACCTTCTGTGCAGGGAAGATCGGCGCTACCGGATCAGCCGCTCGGTGACTATGGCAAGTCCAAGCAGTGGAGTACTCGAGTGTACGTGCAAATGTGCTCTTGTTGCTCCTTCTGTTGCTCTCAATATCTCTGATGCTTCTATTCCCCACAGAGTCGATGCCACCACCGAGTGTGAAGTGCGCGTTCATCGCCATATCCCCACGTCATCGACACCGTGGAGGTTCGTTGATGTCAGCGTCGACCCGAATGAACGTGTGCTCATTTGCCATCCGTCCATAGATCGAGTTCATCGCGTGAACATACCTCTGAAAAGCCAACTCCATTACGCCAAGACAAGAGCCGATTTCTAGCAGCACTCCAACTCCAAGTCGGCGCGCCGGCGGTTTGCTCCTGCGGTGGACCGAGCGCCGGGAAGTCGCCATCCAAGCGTTGCGCCAACAACTGCGCGCTCTACAAGCAACCCCAGAAGCGAGAGAAGCTGCTCGTCGCTGTCTGCGAACAACAGTCGCCTGCTGTCCAAACTCTGTAGCTGCCTTCGACGACCAATAGTTACTCGCACGAAAAGGTTGCCAAGGTTTGCATGAAAATCTCTTTACGCGATCGGTGCTAGTCTATACAGTCATGATCACTTCTCCGTCTTCTTCGTGAGTCGTACCGCCATCCTGCGTGCTCCATAGCCCGTTCCAAACACCGCGCCGCATTTCGTTCCCGTTTGGGTCCGCGCTGGGACGCCGCTGAGACCGCGAGGTCCACGCGTCGAGCTTCAGCGGTAATGCCTCAGGCTCGTCGAACGACTCGGCGCCGTCGTCATCGGCACTGTCGGTCGCCGTGTCTTGTGTGCTTTCTCCTTGATGGCTGTTGATGTCTATACGCTTGGTCGGGATATCTCGAACCTCTTCATGTCCGTTCGAAAGCTCCGGCACGTTAGCTCTCTGTCGATCACGCATCCACAAGTTGGTTGGTCAGTCCAGGAATTATCTACCGCACTCGCGGACGCCCAAGGTGAGAACAGACCAAAACCAGAGCGACAGATACCTGTTTACCATCGCAGAGAAGCTTGATCTGCGTCTTGAGATCTTGGATCTGTTCTTGCTGCATGGCGATGTATTCGTTCGCGTCCTCCAGCTGCCGCTGCACGAGCATCTTGTCTTCTCGCAGTTTGCGCACATAGTCCAGCATCACCCGCTCCTCGCCGAGCTTCTGGATCTCCTGAGACTCGAGCACCAGATCTTCAATGCTCTTCTTGAGCTGGTTAATCAGCAGATCCTTCTCTTCGAGCTGGTGCCCTAGTTTGCCAACCTGTCCGGCGTGTTCACAGACCGCACCATCTTGACCGCAGACATCGCCGAGGATATTGCCATCTTCATTCGCTTGCGTCGGGGCTTCGATCTCAGATATCGTTTCCTCACTTCCGCCGTGGACCATCGTCTTTTGACTAAACAACTCGAGCACCGCTGGTGCCGTCGTCAACTCGACCGCTGGCTTGCCGTTGCTGAACCCCTTCTCGCCGAGTAGCTGCGTATCCGCCTCCGCGTCGAGCAGCAGCCGCACGCACTCTGGCTGATTCCCATGCGCCGCAAGGTGCAGCGGTGTAGCGCCGTCGCAATTACGACGATTGACGAGTCGCTGGTCCTGCACGTCTTGTCGAGTGAGCAGGTAGGCAAGCACGTCGCTCGCCTGGCACGACACGGCCCAGTGCAGCAGACTGCTGCTGGAGGCGCCATCTGTCACGGTCACGTCCACTCCGGCTGCGAGCATCTGCTCGACGCCCGCCACGTTGTTGGAGGCCACCTGCTGGATCAGGAACTGATGGAACACCATGACCAAATCCGTCGCCGCCAGTTGCTGCGCAAGTGCGTACGCCGTCTGCTTGCGTGTCTGCGGAGCGTCTCCCTCCACTGCAGTCTTCGCGTGGTTCCCTTCAACATGAGCAGCCGCGTCGGGGGGAAATCCTGCTGCCAGCAGCACTCGAAGGGCGTCCGTCTTCCCGTTGGCGACAGCCACGTGCAATGGGGAACGGCCAGTCGCGGGGTCCACCACGGCTGCCAGATCGATCTGACCGCGACCGTGGTCCGCCAGAGCCTTGATCACGTCCGAGCGTCCGTACTCCGCCGCCAGGAAGAAGCCGTCGCTGGCCTCCTGCAGCGCCTCGGCTCCGGCCGCGTCGGTCATTGCGCTCGCTTCCGCTTGCTTCAGCCGATATGGCGACAGGGAAACCAGGAAGCGCCACCACTCGGACGTTAATTGGATAAAATAGAGGTGTCGCACGACAATGTAGCCAATGAGGAAGCATCCTGATAGTTGAAGTGCGTGTAGCAGACTGGAACAGCAGGAAAGGGCATTGCAACAAAGGACGATTGGATTTAACTTACTTCACAGTCCCTGTGACCAATATGCAGCTGGCTTACAATCACGAACGCCCGCTACGGTCGGCGATATCCCGCCCCCACCCCATCGTGTATCGTAATGGGGATCAACGACGCTTCAAGAGCTCGAACACCAGCTCGACGTTGGTGCGTCCCATCTCCTCGAACGAGTTGGTCTTCGTCACCGCGTCAAAGTTGTTGAGCATGAAGGCGATGCACTGATCGCGCAGCACCGTCGCGTTGTGCAGGTCCGCTGCGTGCAGGATACTCGCGGCGTTCTCGACGCAGAGCGATCCGAGCATCTTGGACTCGCAGATGCGCTTGAGACGATCGACTCCGTACTGTGCGCGAAGAGTGACACCACCGCATCAGTCAAGTTTGAACCCACACCCACGTCTACAGTCTGTGAACCTACCCGATCAGCGACAACGAACAACTCCATGGCTACGTCAACCGAGACGTCCAGGTAGTCGCTGTACAAGTACTCGAGGAAGGAGAGGAAGATTGGTCGACGAACATCCGTGATCTCAATCTCGCGCGCTCTGCTCTCAAGCATCTGTGTTTGCATTTCGCCACGCCAATCAAATAAAGTGAGCACCACCACATGAGGGAATGCGGAACCATCAACGCCATACCTCCCCAGTGAGCATGGCCTTGAAGTAGTTGCATCGGATGCACAAGATCTTGTGGCCGTACACTGGGATTCCCTCGACTAGATGCCACAAACCATTAGTCCCAAGCATGCGGATTGAAAACACCATCGAGCAACTCACCGACGAAGGTAACATCGCTGAGCAACTCAGTATTCACGAGCGCTCGCAGGTCCGTGATCAGAGTGCTCTCGGGTATATCGAGCTCGAACTCCTCGTCAGCGAACCGGAACTGCTTGAAGTCGTTCAAACGGTTGCTGCCGTCGTATCCTCCAAACACGATGAGATTCGAGTCATAGACGGTTCCAACGTGGCAGAACCGCTGTCCTGGGGGTTGTCCGTTGTATTGGACGGGTTGCCAGGCGTTGGTGTCTGTGCAGTGCACGTCGTCGATGTCAGCGTGATCTGACAGTAATCGAGAACCTATTGCGTCGTTGAGCAAACACTTACCCATGTTCAGCTCGTAAAAGTCGTTGACGGCTGTGCCAGTACTGCCGCCGAAGATGTACATGCAGTTGGAGTTGATAACTGCGACATGGCTGTCCCGTGCAATCGGTGCTGGCCCCTCCGTCGCCAAGGACGACCAAGTATGAGCACCTAATCACATGTTGACACTTTGTTAAGGATGTCTGCAGCTCAAAATGATACATAAAGCGAATGGATAGCATCATACCAAAGTTGAAGACATGCACGTCGTTCAGGTGCCGCGAGCCGTCGTGTCCTCCGAATAGCACACAATTTTGCTTGTAGACGACGAGCGACGAGCGATACCTACTCCGTCAAGGACATATTAGTGCTTCGCTAAATGAGATATCGAACACAGCCACACTATAGCAGATGCCTACCGCGGTCTTGGGATTCTTCCTGTGGCAGCTACGAGCGACCACGTGTTCGTCTCTGAGGTAATGGCCAGTCCATAAGTGAGTCTGCTAGTTCCAATGTCACGCCTCCGGTGTCGATTTTAGCATCCGTACCGAAGTTGAACTCGTGAAAGTCGTTGCGATAGCTCCCGTCGTACCCACCAAAGCAGTACATCGACTTGTCTGCACAGTGTTGACGCACGCATGAGCAATCACCGGACTCATAAACAACTATACTCCTGAATATCAGCAACAAGAGCGTACCATACACCACAGCGGCATGGCTGTGCCGAGGACTCGGCGGCAGTCCAGCATTCACACTGACAGGGAGCCATCGTTGCGTCACTGTTTGATCAGCGCAAATGAGCACAATGAGCACCGACAGCAAGCGCCAGCAATACACACTGCAGCCATCCACTTACAGAAGTTGTACTCGATGAAGTCGTTCACGCGCGAGCTCCCGTCGAAGCCAGCGAAGACATAGAACGAGTCGCGGTACACGACAGCAACGTGGCGGTCCCGCGGGCTCGGAGCCGACCCGAACGCCGGCACCACGGACCATGTCTTGCGCGCGAAGTCGAACTCGTAGAAGTCGTTGATGCGGCTGGACCCATCGTATCCTGTGGTGTCAAAGTCGCCCAACCAGCACATGTTAGCGTTGCGCCTCTGCTATGTCCCCGTCCATTCGCGGACGCAATCCTCCCCACGCACCTCCAAACACGTACAGCGCGTCCTTGCGGACCGCGCACACGTGCAGCGAGCGGTGGCATGGCGCCGCCGACGGGTTCTCGCACGGCACGGAGCCCCACGAGCGCGCCGCCGAGTGCGGAGAGCCGCGGTTCATGGCGCCGAGATCCGGTTGACGCTTGGTTTTCTCTAAGCCAAAGCGGTGCCTCACCGAACTGGTCGTACCGGTTATTTACCAGTATCTGCGCGGTACACCGAGTTCTGCACCAGGATGCCTCCTCAGCACCAATCGAAATCCCGCACACTCTATCGTTGGCCACCGCTCAGTCTTCGGACGCAGCTCTGGTGATGCGTGGTGCCGATGGCCAAGAGCCGTGCAGTCGGATATGGCGCGCGTCGAGCGCTGGCGGTTTGACATGCAGCCATTTCTGTCTGCTTGCTAGCATGTCGGACAGATGAGTTCCTCATCTCCATTTTTCAAACCGAGCCGGAGTGGAGGGAAAGTCGGGTAAAACCTAAGGTTTTTTAGCGCCGCCTGATCGCGCCAAGGTGCGCGCCATTTGGTTTTCTTCTACGCTGGGAAAGTAGCGTCAAAAAGCTCCAGGCGGTCGGCGTGATTGAAGCATGGTGGGGTCGCTGTCCGCGGCTTTTCTGGCGCCGCCGCTCTCCTGCGGTGGCGGATAACGTCGCGGCACTAACGGCGGGTGGCGTGGTGCTGTTCGTGCGTGCAGTCGAGCATTATCGGCGCCGGCAAGGGCGGCAAAGGCGGCAAGGGCGGCAAGGGCGTAACGACCAAGAAGGCACCGCAGTCGCGGTCGCAGCGCGCGGGTCTGCAGGTGGGTGCTGCGTGTTGGGATATGAGTGTGCGTGTGCATGTTGATGGCTGCGCAGAGAACTGAGTGTGTTTGTGCAACGCGTGCGCCTTGCAGTTCCCGGTCGGTCGTATCCACCGATTCCTCAAGAAGCGCGTGGCCAACAACCAGCGCGTCGGAGCGACAGCCGCCGTGTACACGGCCGCCATCATGGAGTACCTGACGGCGGAGGTGCTGGAGCTGGCAGGCAACGCGTCGAAGGACCTGAAGGTGAAGCGCATCACGCCGCGCCACCTGCAGCTCGCCATCCGAGGAGACGAGGAGCTGGACACGCTGATCAAGGCCACGATCGCCGGCGGCGGCGTCATCCCGCACATCCACAAGAACCTGATCAACAAGCAGTCGAAGAAGAAGCCGCCGCAGTAGCCAGCCGCGCGTGGTGCCGGCGGCTGTGACCAGATCGAGCGTGCGAGCCAAGGCTCTATAAAATATATGTCATTCCAAAATGCGATTTTGTCAGCGATCGTGCGCTCTGATTGGCTGTCCACCTCTCAGCAAATTGCCACTTTGCCAAAATCGAGTTCTGTCGGGCGACATTCGCGCGACCGTGGATCAGGATACGCCTGCTTTCCTCCCCCCAAACCCAATCAGCACCGCCGCCGTGATCGGCAAGACAAAGCTTCACTTTGGTCGACGGCGCAGGGGAGGGATCGAAGGAATCCAGGGAGGGACCGACCGATGGCGAGCGAGGAGGCGGCGGCGCTGCCGACGTCGAAGGCCGCCGGCGTCGATCTGCAGCCGGTGGACGCGCTCCGGCGGTTCCTGCAGGCCGCGTGCGCGCCGCTCTTCTTCGAGAGTGCGGCGCTCAAGGCCGAGGTGATTCAGCGCGACCTCGCGACCGGAGCGGCCGGCTCGGTGCTTGAGCAGTTCATCGGTGAGACTGCGACGAGAGTGCTGCAGGTGCACTGTCTCCCATCGCAGGACGATGGCGACGAGGCGATGGACGAGTCGGCGTCGGACAGAGCGTGGCAGATTCGAGTGAACGTGGGCATTGAGTATGCCTCGGATGGCAAGAAGAGCTCGCACAACACCGTGTGCTTCATCAAGAGGTTCAGCGCTCCGTTGACGAGAGACCAGACGCTCAACGATCAGCTGCAAGTGATGACGCTCGGACTTGGTACCCGGCCACGCGGCGACAAGCGAGCAGCAGCAGCCAGCAGCAGCGGCGAGAATACGGAGGACGAGGACGAAGATCGAGGCAACTTGCTGTCGGTGGTGTACAACTATGTGCATCAATCGTTCGGTCCGCTAGTGAATGAGTACTCGAAGGTTCATCAGAGCCAAAACGAGTCGACGGCCATCGGCGAAAGCTCTCGAGGTGGGTCTCGTTCTTGATAGGCGTGCGCACGACTGCACGTCGCAAGTCGTTTTTGTCCAAATCAATGACGTTTGATGAACTTGGCTGTGTGGTTGTGCAATAGGCTTGCCAGCTATTCGTCGACGAATGAAGGAGCTAGAGCTCGCCTTGCTTCAATATCAGCAGAACGTCGAGATTCCGGAAGTCAAACTTCAATTCCACCCAGCAATCGTGCTCGCTGCCACCATGGTGAGGTCGAGGCGTTTGGGGGGTATCCATCATGAATCTGGCTGACTGACATGATGGTGCTTCTCAAGGTCCGTGACAAGGGAGTGTCGATGGACATGGAGGCGCTCGGCTTGGAAGCTAAGCTTGACGACACGACGTTCTTGAACGACATTCAAGGCGGAGTGAACAAGTGGATCAAGGAAATCCAAAAGGCTACTCGACTGATTGGGTACGATGGAGTTGCAACAAAATGTTCCTGACGTGTCGTGGTAATCAATCTGACGGCGTTGCTTGAACAGAGAGCCTCTTCCTGGCACTGCAATGCAAGAGATCAACTTTTGGAATGACCTGAACCGCACCTTGCTTGACGCACAAGCGAAGCTGGGGTCTCAAGAGGTGGAGATCACGCTCACGCTTTTGAACCGAGCGAAGCGGTATTTTGTCACGACCTCGTTCAGTGCGGATCACGGACTCGGCCCAGCTTTGAAGCGCGTGGAGAGTGTGATGAACCTGATGAAAGATTTCCCGATCGACGCGATCCTCTCGGCGGCTGACATTAATCAGCTGAACCACGGAGTGACTGCCGTTTTCTCGCACTTGAAGAAAATCCGGTCTGCTGATGAGTATAAGCTCTCGCGGCTTCTCAACTTAGTGGAGGTGATTTCGAGTGATGTCGCCCACCAGGTGATCAGTTTACTGCGTGTTTACAGCCTCATCCAGATGTCGTATGAGCAGTTCGACCAGCTGTACACGGGATGCAAGCAGCTTTTCTCCAACTGGAACAACCAGCTGTCTGGGTTGTATGACATTGTGAAGGATATTCTAAAGAGGCGTGGCGCCATGAATACGGACAAGATCCCCCTGCTTAAGGAGATCCAACTTGAGCATGTGGCGATTGAAGAGCGGCTCGCAGAGCTCGGGGAGTTCCGCGAACAGCACGAGAAGCTTCGCGATGTGATTAACCGCATCGTGGAGAGCAGTTCGACTACTGGCAATGCGGAAACTCGCCGTGAAATCACTGGAGACGCAGTCAATGAGATTAACGCGGCGTATGCCCAACTAAACAGCTTGGACCCGCTCGACGTCTCGGTTGAAGGCACGACGACGTGGAAGAATGTGCGCAAGTCGTACGATCTGTGCATCGACCGTGTGGAAGGACAGATCATCACGAGTCTGACGAGCAGGCTCAACGCGACCTCCAATGCCGACGAAATGTTCCGCGTGTTTTCGAAGTACAACGCGCTGTTCTTCCGTCCACGTATTCGCAGCGCTGTGCAGCAGTTCCAGATGCAGCTGATCGAGAACGTGAAGGAGGATGTCAGCAGCCTTCAGGCTAAGTACCGCGCACACTACGCTCTCTCCGAGGCATCTCGAACGAGCAAGCTTCGGGACATTCCTCCTATTGCCGGAGCAGTCATGTGGGCCAAGCAGATTGAACGCAAGTTGAAGGTGCTGCTGTCGCGCGTGGAAAGCGTATTGGGTTCCGGTTGGGAAGACCACGTGGAGGGCAGGACGCTGAAGAATACCACTGAAGCGTTTATCGCCAAGCTGAATCCTCAAGTTATTTTCGACAAATGGGTGAACGACCTTGCCTCGATGCCCATTTTCGATGTCAAGAACATTATCCTGAACATTGTGACCGAGGATACGCCGCAAGGCGAGCGGAAGAAGTTGGTTGTGGCCTTCAACCAGCAGATTGTCACACTCTTCAAGGAAGTGCGCAACTTGGAGTGGCTTGGCTACAAGGTGCCGTTCACCTTGAAGATGATTGCTGAGGATGCGAAGGCGAAGTACCCGTACGCCATGTCCCTGGATGCGAGTCTGAAGACGTACGCAAACAGCTGCCAGCGTATCCAACCCATCTTCGAGCCATTGGCAGCTGCATACGTTCGCGACGTGCGAGCCGCCATCGGCAGATCGTTCACTCGAGGCAGCGAAATGCGTTGGCACGCCGATGGCTTGGGTGAGTATGTGACGGACTTGGCGACCAAGGTCGAGCGACTGCATGAGAAGGTCGAGGAGCTGCTTCAGAAGAACAGCGAAATCGACGCTTTGCTGGATAGTGTTCGCGCGAGCGACGAATTCAAGGTCGAAGAGACTAAGAGCATGCTGTCCAAGGTCCAGGAGATCGTTGACGACCTGAATCTGGCTGGCTATGTAAACTTGACTGTTCTCGTTAAGAACCTGAACGGCGTGATCAGTGGGATCCTGGGAAAGAAACTCGAGGTGGCCCTTCGCCGTTGGATCGCGTGCTTCGATGGTCAGAGCGACGACAAGGCCATTCAAGCTGCTCTGGACGTTGCGGGCGTTGAAGTGTCAGTGCATCAGATTCTGCTGAAGAACCAAGTTCTGTATCTAGAGCCGTCTGTCGAAGATGCTCGAACGTCGTGGCTTGCGGCGCTGCAGGGTTTGCTGAACTCTGTGTGCGAACTCCCAAAGATCCAAGCGTCATCGTATGAGAATGTATACGGGAAAGCTGCCGGTCCGTTGGCAGCTCTGTCGTCGCCTCCACGGAAGAGCGCCGCTGCACGCCGTCGTGAAACCCGTTTCGTGGAAGTTGTCGAAGTAGTCCCTCAAGCATTGCTGATGACAGCGTACGATGTGATCGACTCGACGGTGCGTGGCGTCGAAAAGTATGCTGCGACTTGGCTTCAGTACCAAGCGCTGTGGGACATGGATGCGCAAACTGCTGTGAACAGCGTTGGCGATGACCTACAGAAGTGGCAGCAAATCCTCTTGGAGATCAAGAACGAGCGCAATGCGTTCGACGCTGTGTTGAACACAAAGCGGTTCGGTCCGATGATCGTCAACTATCAGCAGATTCAGGCTCAAGTGAACGTGAAGTATGATGCATGGCACAACGAGTTTCTTTCGTACTTCGGGGACCTTCTGTGCAAGCAAATCAACGACTTCTACGGCACGATTTCGTCAAAGCGGTCGCTTTTGGAACAGCACGCGCTTGAAGCAGCGACTGCACAGGTTGTTGCTGCAATCACGCTCATCCAGGAGATGCGTGTGATGCGGTTCCAATGGCAAGAGGCGGTGGAGTCGTTTCTGGAGGGAGAGCGTTTGCTCAAGAAGCAGCGCTTCCGCTTCCCGAGCAATTGGCCATCGCTAGCAAACGTTGAAGGAGAGTGGGAGGCTTTCATCCAGCTGCTCGAGCGGAAGAGTACTGCCATGGAAAGCCAACTGCCTCAGCTCCAAGCGAAGATTCTGGAGGAGAAGAGCGTTCTGGACAGCAAGGTTGTCAAGGCGGTGTCTGAGTGGGACGAGTTCAAGCCTCTGCAAGGCAACCAGTCCCCGAAGTCTGCCACTGAGCTGCTGATCGTCTACGATACTCGGTTCAAGCTGCTGCGAGTGGAGCAGGACAAGATGGCAGCTGCATTGGACGCGCTGAACGTGTCATTCGTCCCTGGCGCTGGTTCGTCGATCGAGGACGAGAGAAGCACGCGAATGGCTCTTGGCCGCGCCATCGAGGAGCTGTCTGGGCTTGACGAGGTCTGGAAGCACATTTCGCGGGTGTGGGTTCGTGTCGAGGAGCTTCAGGACACGCTGTGGTCGGCTGCTCAGCCGCGCAAGATCCGGAAGCAGCTGGATGAGATTGTGGATGAGATGCGTCGATTCCCAGCGCGTGTGCAGCAGTACGAGGCGTTTGAGCAGTTCTCGGCGGCTGTTCAGTCCAGACGCGGGATGAACCTGCTGCTCTCGGATCTGAAATCGGATGCCATCCGAGATCGCCACTGGAAGCAAATCCTTCGACTGCTGCGCATCAACTTGCCGTTTACGGAGCTTACGCTGCGCAACTTTTGGGACTCCAAGTTGACTGCCATCGACAATGATCTAAAGGCGATCATTCGCACCGCTCAAGGCGAGATGGCTCTTGACGAGTTTTTGCGACAGGTGTCCGACTACTGGACGAACTACCAGCTGGACCTCGTGAACTACCAGAACCGCTGCCGCATCATTCGTGGCTGGGACGAGATGTTTGCGAAGCTGGAGGAGCACATGAACAGCTTGAACAGCATGAAACAGTCTCCATACTACCGTGTCTTCGCGGAGCAAGGCACGAGCTGGGAGGACAAGCTCACCAAGATCCGTGGCATTCTCGATATCTGGATCGACGTTCAGCGGCGATGGGTGTACTTGGAAGGTATTTTCTTCGGATCGGCAGACATCAAGCTGCAGCTTCCGAGGGAGTTTACCCGCTTCCAGAGCATTGATAGCGAGTTCACCGCTACGATGAAGCGTGTTGCGCTCAAGCCGATGATCGTGGAGGTGGCCAATATCCCGAACCTTGCGCACTTGCTGGAGCGCCAACAAGAGATGATGGGGAATGTCCAACGAGCGCTGGGAGAGTACTTGGAGCGCCAGCGCGCCGGGTTCCCGCGGTTTTACTTCGTGGGCGATGAAGACTTGCTCGAGATGATCGGCAACAGCAAGGAGCCGAAGCAGATCCAGCGGCACTTGTCGAAGATGTTTGCTGGCATTTCCTCTTTGGAGATCAACAGCTCAACCAACTTGATCGCCGGGATGGTATCGCGCGAGGGTGAAGTTGTTTCATTCAAGCAGCCTGTCGAGGTTGCGGAAGACACGCGCATCAACGTGTGGCTTGGGAAGGTGGAGGATCAGATGCGCCGGACGCTTTCTTTGCTGTTGGAGGAGGCTGTTCGTACCCAGCCATCCGAGGAGGATGTGGAGTTGTACTTGAAATGGATTGCCGACTTTCCGGCTCAAGTGGTTATTCTCGCCACGCAAATCCAGTGGTCTCGCGATGTTGAGAAGTCGCTGAAGTCGGGTGGTGAGGATCTGAGTCGCGTGCTCAAGCAACTTGACGCATTGCTTCTCATTTTGAGTGAGAGAGTGCTGACTGACGTGAAGAACGACGTTCGAAAGAAATACGAACAGCTCATTACCGAGGTGGTGCACCAAAAGAGCATTACGAAGCGCTTGACCGAATCGAAGGTGAGCAGCCCTGACGACTTCCGATGGCTGTACCACATGCGCCATTATTTCAACGCGGCTGAGTCGGACCCGCAAAAGAAGCTGGTGATCAAGGTTTCGAACGCGAACTTTGGGTATGGGTTCGAGTACCTTGGTGTCGGCGAGCGGCTTGTCCAGACACCGCTCACGGAGCGCTGCTACCTCACGCTCACGCAGGCATTGGACTTTGGCATGGGCGGCAACCCGTTTGGTCCTGCAGGAACGGGCAAAACCGAGTCTGTCAAGGCACTGGGTTCTCAGTTGGGTCGCTTTGTGTTGGTGTTCAATTGCGATGAGCACTTCGACTTCCAAGCCATGGGTCGCATCTTTGTCGGTTTGTGCCAAGTCGGCGCGTGGGGATGCTTTGACGAATTCAACCGTCTTGAAGAGCGCGTGCTGTCGGCTGTTTCTCAGCAGATCTTGGCGATCCAAAGCGGCGTTTCGTCTCTGAAGAACGTCAAATCGATTGACAATCTGCAAAAGGAGTCACTGTCCTCGACCTCAAGCGCAGTGACCATTGAACTTCTCGGCAAGAATGTGAAGCTGCACCCAGATGTTGGTATTTTCGTGACGATGAACCCTGGGTACGCAGGCCGATCCAATCTCCCGGACAACCTGAAGCAGCTGTTCCGCAGTATTGCCATGGTCGCGCCGGATCGGGAGTTGATCGCGCAGGTGATGCTGTTTTCGCAGGGCATCACGACCGCCGAGCAGATCTCCGCGAAGGTTGTGCTATTGTTCAACTTGTGCGAGGACCAGCTGTCGAAGCAGCCACATTACGACTTCGGTCTCCGAGCGCTGAAGAGTGTGCTTGTTAGTGCTGGCCAGCTCAAACGCAAGCTCGCGCTTGCTCTGGAGGGTTCTGGCTCGTTGGACGTTGGAGAGCTCGAGATTAGAGCTCTGATTGGGTCCATCAGCGACACCATTCTGCCGAAGTTGGTGGCTCACGATGTGCCAGTGTTCGAGACACTGCTGAAGGGAGTGTTCCCTGGCAACCAGCCCCAGCGAGTCGAGGAAGATGCTCTTCGCTCAAAGTTGGTAGAGCTCGCCAAGCAGAAGAAGCTGGTTCCGAACGACAAGTGGATCGAAAAGGCTCTGCAGCTATATCAAGTGATGAAGCTCCGACACGGTGTCATGCTTGTTGGACCTTCGGGCAGCGG
This sequence comes from Phytopythium vexans, assembly GCA_003413675.1. Classification (NCBI taxonomy): domain Eukaryota; phylum Oomycota; class Peronosporomycetes; order Pythiales; family Pythiaceae; genus Phytopythium; species Phytopythium vexans. The sequence continues at coordinate 903,762 of QLOC01000005.1, forward strand.
AAAGTCAAGTGCATGGCGTGTTCTGCTGGAAGCGCTGGAGTTGTGCGACGGAACTAAGGGCGAGGCTCACGTGATCGACCCGAAGTCGTTATCGAAGGAGCATTTGTATGGTGTGCTGGACAACACGACGCTGGAGTGGACGGATGGTGTTTTCACGCACACGCTTCGCCAGATTCTGAACAGTGTGCGGGGCGAAAGCGAACGCAGACATTGGATCATCTTTGACGGTGATGTGGATCCGGAGTGGGCAGAGAACCTGAACTCGGTCCTCGACGACAATAGGCTGCTGACGCTGCCGTCAGGCGAGCGCTTGGAGATTCCACCGAATGTGTGGATCATGATGGAGACGGAGACGTTGCGATACGCTACCCTGGCTACTGTCAGTCGGTGCGGCATGGTGTGGTTCTCGAACGACACTGTTCAGACGAATCATATCGTGGAGCATTATCTCCAGACGATTCGCGACGACATCTCCACCATTTCGTCATTTTCGTTGCAGCCCAATGAAAGTGAGCTGTCAAAGCAGACTGCCTCCACGTACGTCGGGTTGATTCGAGAGCTGATTGAACGTGGTGACGGTAGTCTGTCCCGCGTGGAGCTGTGCTTGGAACACGCGATGTGCTTGCCTCATATCATGGAGGTGACCAGTCTTCGCCTGCTGATGTCAATGTTTTCGCTTGTTGGACGCGGCTTGTCCAAGATCAACGAGTACAACGAGAGCCACCAAGACTTCCCCATGAGTGTCGAGCAAATCTCTCGCTTCGCGCCAAAGTGGTTTGCGTTTTCGCTTGTGTGGGGCTTCGGCGGGTCAATGGACTCTGCCAATCGCGCGAAGCTGTGCGATTTTGTCGTTCAAAACCTCGAGAGCCAGCTAACTTTCCCTGTTTCGTCTCCGAGCGTGAGTCCTGATGACACGCTGCTCGAGTATGAGGTTAACGTCGATGATGGAGAGTGGCGACCATGGAGTCGATCGATTCCCCAGATGGATTTGGAGAGTCATCGCGTTCTGTCCACTGACGTCGTTGTTACTACTGTGGATACTATTCGTCACGTTGAAGTTTTGCGCGGCTGGTTGTCGCAGCATCGCCCGTTGATTTTGTGTGGTCCGCCTGGTAGTGGTAAGACGATGACGCTGACATCGACCATCAGCTCCCTTCCCGAGTTTGAGTTTGCAAGCCTCAATTTTTCGTCGGGAACATCGCCGGAGCTCATTCTCAAGACGTTCTCTCAGTACTGCGAGTACAAACGCACTCCGAATGGAATGATTCTCGCTCCTAACGCCCCGGAGAAGTGGCTCGTTGTCTTTTGCGACGAGATCAATCTCCCCGAGACCGACCGATACGGGACGCAGCGAGTGATCACCTTCTTGCGGCAGCTTGTGGAGCAGGAAGGTTTCTGGCTCGGCGGTAAGAATGTGTGGGTGCGACTGCAACGGATCCAGTTTGTGGGAGCCTGTAACCCTCCGACGGACCCTGGACGTGTGCCTCTTTCGCTGCGGCTTCTGCGACATGCGCCTGTGATGCTCGTGGACTTCCCATCTTACCCGTCGCTGAAGCAGATTTACGGCACCTTCAATCGTGCTCTGCTCAAGCTGACGCCGACGCTCAAGTCGTACGTGCAGCCCTTGACGGATGCGATGGTCGACGTTTACCACCAGAACCAGACGAAGTTTACGGCAGAGATCCAGCCGCACTACATCTACAGTCCTCGCGAGCTGTCGCGATGGATGCGTGCGCTGTATGAAGCGATCGAGCCGCTGGAATACGAGATCGAGATCGAAACCCTCGTCAAGCTGGTGTTCCACGAAGCGCTGCGACTGTTTATGGATCGCTTGGTTACCCCGTCCGAGCAAGTCTGGTGCTTTGACAGCGTCAAGGAGATTCTTCGCGACCACTTCCCTCAAAGCGCGACGGCGCTTGAGGTTGTCGAGTACGGCGGCCAGAACCCAGTGTTGTTCAGCACCTGGCTGTCCAAGAACTACACTGAAGTGTCGACTACCGAGTTGAGGAAGCACATTGAGGCTCGGCTGCGCGTCTTCTACGAAGAAGAGCTGAATGTGCCTCTGGTGGTGTTTGATTCCGTGATTGACCACGTTTTGCGTATCGACCGCGTCCTGCGCCAGCCGCTTGGTCATTTGTTGCTTGTCGGTGAGAGTGGCGCAGGCAAAACAGTGCTGTCTCGGTTCGTGAGTTGGATGAATGGCATGTCTGTGTTCCAGATCAAGCTGACGTCGAACTACTCGCTCGACAACTTCGACGAAGACTTGCGCGTCGTGCTGAAGCGCGCTGGTTGCGAAGGGGAGAAGATCTGCTTCATCTTTGACGAGTCGAACGTGCTGAATGCTGCATTCCTGGAGCGGATGAACGCGTTGCTGGCGTCAGGCGAAGTCCCTGGTCTGTTTGAAGACGACGAGTACACGTCGTTGATGCACGCGTGCCGCGAAGCTGTCCAGCGTGACGGCGTGATGGTGGAGAACACGGAGGACGAGCTGTTCCGATACTTTACGAAACAGGTGCAGCGGAATCTGCACGTCGTGTTCACGATGAACCCTGCGTCTGGGGACTTCCAGAACCGCACGAACACATCTCCTGCGCTGTTCAATCGCTGCGTTGTCGACTGGTTTGGAACGTGGAACAACTACGCATTGGCGCAAGTGGCTTACGAGTTCACGAACACGCTGGATCTGCCGAGCTCGAACGATTTTGTGGTGCCGCAAACCGCGGAGACTCTCTTGTCCGAGCTGATTCCGCACATTGCTACAGGAACGTTCCGAGACGTTCTGGTTGGCAGTATTGTCCAGTTCCATCACGCTGTCCTTGTTCACATGCGTCGCTTGCAGAAGCGTCACATGAAGTACAACCACATTTCTCCGCGAGACTACCTGGAGCTCATTCGGCACTTCGTGTCGCTGTATTCGGAGAAGCGCGCGCAGCTTGAAGACCAGCAGCTGCATCTGAATGTCGGTGTGCAGAAGCTTCAGGCCACGCACGAGCAGGTGGCTGAGCTGCAGGGTCAGCTGAGCATCAAGGAGAAGGAGCTGAAGAGGAAGGACGCCGAAGCGAATGAAAAGCTGCAGCAGATGATTCATGAGCAAAACGAAGCGCAAGCGAAGAAGAAGGATACGGAAGCGTTGGCGGCAGACCTTGCAAGCCGCGACGAAGAGATCAGCTCGCGCAAGAAGGAGGTGGAAGCAGACCTGGCTCAAGCCGAGCCCGCGCTTCTTGATGCGCAGGCGTCTGTGAACTCTATCCGAAAGTCCCAGCTGGATGAGATCCGAGCGCTGGCTCGACCCCCTGCTGCAGTCCGAATGACCGTCGAGGCTGTTGCGGTCATGCTCGGGGAGACAAGTCTCGAGTGGTCGGACTTGCGCCGCTTTATCCGCAAGGACGATTTCATTTCGCAAGTGGTGAATTTCGATTCTGAAAAGCTCACGGCGAGACAGCGCAACACGATTCAAACGAACTATGTGGAGAACGCGGATGATTTCGAGTACGAAAAGGTGAACCGCGCGTCCAAGGCGTGCGGACCGCTGTACAAGTGGGTCGTGTCCCAGCTGAACTATACTGCTATTTTGCACCGGATCCAGCCGCTGCGCAACGAAGTGCAGAGTTTGATCGAGAAATCGTCTGATCTGCGATCGCGGTATGAGACAGCAAAGGCGACTATTGATGCTCTCGAGGTCCGGATCGAAAGCTACAAGCACGAGTACGCAGCTTTGATCAGCGAGGCGCAGATCATTACGAACGACATGAGTCAAGTGACCAAGAAGGTCGAGCGTTCAGTCGCGCTTCTGCAAAGTCTTCTTCAGGAGAGCGAGCGATGGGAGGCTGGCGCCAACAATTTCGAGGAGCAAATGAGCACGCTAGTGGGCGACACATTGCTGAGTGCGGCGTTCTTGACGTACATCGGCTTTTTGGACTTCCAGCAGCGGCGGATCTTGGTTCAGGACTGGCGCGACATCTTGGAAGGGATGGCTATTCAGTTCAAGCCGCAGCTGAGCTTCGTCGACTATTTGTCGCTTCCAAACCAGCAGCTGGAGTGGCAGATGAGCGATCTGCCGTCAGACGAGCTGTGCTACGAAAACGCGATTATCTTGCAGCGCTTCCACCGCTTCCCGCTGATCATCGACCCGTCTGGCCAAGCCAACAATTTCATCATGAAGTACTACGCGCTCAAGACGAGCACGAAGATCACGCAGACGTCCTTCCTGGACAGTTCGTTCATGAAAGTGTTGGCCAGTGCCATCCGCTTCGGCACGGCGCTGTTAGTGCATGAGGTCGAGAACATCGATCCGATCTTGAACCCAGTGCTGAACCGCGAGCTGTACAAGACTGGCGGTCGTGTGCTGATTCGGCTCGGTGGCGAAGAGATCGACTACTCGCCGGACTTCCGTCTGTTCCTGATCACACGTGACCCGTCGTGCCGGTTCTCGCCGGACATTTGCAGTCGCGTAACGTTTGTGAACTTCACGGTGACACCGAGCTCGCTGGAGAGCCAGGCGCTGAGCATTTTCCTCAAGAACGAGCAGCCGGAGGTTGAAGAGAAGCGCAATGGCCTTCTCAAGCTGCAAGGCGAGTACCAAGCGAAGCTCCGCGAGCTGGAAGATTCGTTGCTGCAGCAAATCAGCAGCATTCAGGGCAACATCCTGGACGATGACCGAGTGATCAACGCGTTGGAAAGCATGAAGGCTGAGGCGGCGCAGGTGTCGAAGCAGGTGGAGGAGACCCAGTCGACGATGGCCCTCGTCGACGCGGCGACAAGCCGGTATCAGCCTTTGGCCAAGGCGTGCTCTCGGCTGTTCTTCGCGCTGGAGAACTTGTCGTCGGTGCACTTTTTGTACCAGTACTCGCTCAACTTCTTCCTCATGCTGCTCTCCAAGGTTCTTGCACTGCCCCGCGATATCTCGGACGGACAGGAGCAGGCGCGTATTGCTCAGCTGTCGCGAGGTCTGTTTGTGGAAGTGGCGTCGCGCGTGAGTCGTGGACTCGTTGAGAGCGACAAGCTCATGTTCGCGCTCCGCCAGGCGCAAATCTACCTCGAGCTGCTGCAAGAGAATTCGACGGTGGGGTCGTCGACTGCACCTGCACCGTTCGATGTGCCGACTGAAGAGGAGATGGAGGTTCTACTGGGAAGCGCTGCGTCGTTCCTCCGATCCGACGGCGGTGGCGTGCGCGAAGCCTTGGAGCCGTTGCTGCCAAAGTTCTCGAAGGCAGAATTGGACCAGCTGGTCAAGCTTGCGCAACTGCCGGCGTTCAAGCACATCGAAGCTCATGTTCGTGAGAACCCCGAGGAATGGAACGCGTTCGTGACGAGTTCGACCGCGGAGAGCCGCATCCCGTCCGGCTGGGATACTGCGGTTGTTGCTTCGGGATCCTTCCCTTGCCGCGCGGCGCTGCGGAACTCCATTGTGGTGCAGTTCTTGCGTCCCGACCGCGTGCTGTTTGCTCTTGAGCAGTACGTCGTGCTTGCGTTCGGCGCAGACTTCCCGTGGCGCGGCGAGATTGAGCTGCGCAAGAACATTGAGACTGACACGCGAGCTGCGCGTGGCGTGCTGCTGTGCTCGACGTCGGGCTTTGACGCGAGTTCCCAGATCGACGAGCTGGCGACCGTGCTGCAGAAGAAGTACAACTCGGTGTCGATGGGATCAGCTGAGGGCTTTGATGCCGCCGAGAAGGGGTTGAACACGGCCATGAAGAACGGCTCGTGGCTGTTGCTGCGCAACGTGCACCTGTGTCCGTCGTGGCTCGCGGGTCTCGAGAAGAAGCTGTACAACGCGCGCGACTCGCTGCACGCCAACTTCCGGCTCTTCCTCACGAGCGAGCTCAACCCGAACCTCCCCGGCAACCTTGTGCGCATGTGCGACGTGTTTGTGTTCGAGCCGCCAAGCGGCATGAAGCTGAGCATGCTCCGGTCGCTCGACACTGTGTCGGCCGAGCGCGTGAACAAGGCGCCTGTGGAGCGCGCGCGACTGTACCTGCTTCTCGCGTGGTTCCACGCGCTCGTCCATGAGCGTTTGCGGTATGTGCCGGTGGGCTGGTCGAAGGCGTACGAGTTCAGCCAGTCGGACTTCCGCGGCGCGTGCGATGTGATCGACCGGTGGATCAACTCGGTCGCGCAGAGCCGCGCACATGTGGCGCCTGACAGCATTCCGTGGGGTGCGATCCGAACGACACTGCAGGAGTCTGTGTACGGCGGACGCGTGGACAACTTGTTTGACGAAGGGCTCATGAAGACGCTGCTCGAGCGCGTGTTCACGCCTGAGAGCTACGAGAATACGTTCGAGCTCGTGTCGTCGCTGGGCGGCGACAATGACCGAGTCGTGGTCGCGGAGGGCAAGACGAAGCAGCAGTTCGTCGAGTGGGTGAACACGCTTCCGACGACGAACCCGCCGTCGTGGATGGGTCTTCCGCGGTCCGCCGAGAGAATGCGTCTGATGAACCAGGGAGCGCAAACGCTGCGCAACCTGCACATCATGCAGGACGTGTACGGATCTGAGGGCGGAGAGAGCAGTGGAGCGGGCGAGGAGGCTGAGAGCATGACCCTGCACGTTGGCACGGCGAGCGGCAGTGCCGACACGCGTCCTGCGTGGGTTCAGGACCTCGCGCGTCGCGTCGACACTTGGCTGGCGCTCTTCCCGGATGTGCTGCCGACGCTGGCGCGCGACGCGACCGCGTTCGGCAATCCCGTGTTCCGTTGCGTGTTCCGCGAGGTGGAGCTCGGCGCGTCATTCCTAAACACGGTCGCTGGTCTGCTGCGTGCCGTCAAGGACGTGTGCGAGTACACGAGCAAGCCGACCCACGACGTGCGCGAGGCTATGCAGGCTCTGTACCGTGGTCAGCTCCCCGCTGGGTGGCGCCAGTTGTACGCGTCGCGCGCCGATCTGTCGCTGGCCGAGTGGCTCGCCGACTTTGCTCGACGCATCCAGCAGCTGGAGCAGCTCGGGAACGTACCGCCGTCGGAGTTGCTGCAGCAGAGCGCTGGCGTGTGGCTCGGCGGACTGTTCTCGCCCGAGGCGTTCGTGACTGCGGCGCGCCAAGGCGTGGCGGCCGATCTTGGCTGCTCGCTGGATGAGCTGCGGCTGCTGGCCGACGTGACGTCAGAGCACGCGACTGGAGGCGCGATCGCTGCGCGTGGACTGCAGCTCGAGGGTGCGCGATGGGACGCCGCTGGGTTCGCGCCGTCGGACGAGCTTCGCAACGATCTGCCGCTCGTGCGACTGCGCTGGGTCCGGAACGAAGGCGCCGATGCTGACGCTGCGCTGCCGATCGGCGTGGAGCGTCGCCTGTTGCCGGTGTACTCGACGAGCCAGCGCGACGTGCTCGTCTTCTCTGTCGAGGTCGACGTGGACGCGGCGGCGTTCCCTGCGTCGCGCTGGATCCAGCGCTCAGTCGCGCTGGCGCTGTGGCAGCCTCTGGACTGAGGGATGCAGGACCTGTAGGCGGGAGATGTGTGGTTGGAATGAGTGCAAGTAGTTGGAAGGAACAATCTCACAGTAATTCTTGACAACATTGACACGATCAGATATGCATGAACGACAGAGTAAAGTGCCGTCACGTCCCACCATTGTCCTGCCGCTGCTTGTGTTGCTGAGCCAGCAAGGTCGCGAGCACTGGGCGGAGCTTGCCGACCGTGACGGTGGCCGCATCAGCGCCTCGGACATTCGTCAACCACCCGCGCAACGCCTGCAGCAGCGTTAGCACCTCGACGTGGCGCGGCTTCTGCGCGACCAGCGCTGCCAGCTCGTCGGCGTCGCAGTGGCGCACACAGTACTCGAGCAGCGCGAAGTACACACCGGCCGTTGTAGCCACTCGATCGGCTCTGCGGATGTCGCCTTCTCCATCCGCTGATGGTTCTTTGTCCGGCTCGCCAGTCCGACGAAGCAAAGGTGTCAGCACCAGTGTCTTGCAAGGCTCATACAGACCGCAGTTCAGCAGCGCTCGAGCTGCCTCAACCCACTGCTCGCAGTGACACAGCAGCTGAACGTACGCCTCGAGCGACGCCCGCGCCGCCGCCGAGTCCTCCTCGCCGCTGTCCTGGCGAACGCGGGCCACGAACAGCTCGAGAGCCGGCAGTAACGACAGTGAGCGCTCCGCATGCGACCGCGCGACGTGCGCGTGGCCCGAGAGCGAAAACAGCCGCGGACAGAACTTCTCCACGCACGCGACGAACTGCACGAGCGCCTCCGGCTCGTGAAGCAGGTACAGCCGGCTCAGCGACTCGAGGTACATGTGCTTCGAGAAGGACGGCGCGCCGCCGTGGCGTCCGTAGTCGTCCAGCACGCGCTCCTCGTGGAAGAGCAAATGACTCGGCATAGCGGTCGATGCCGTATCGCCGCCTTCACCTGGCGAAGTCTTGAACGGGACGTCGGCTAGCAGGAATGCTTCGAGTTGCTCGAGCCACAGCCGACCGTGCTCACCGACCGCGCAGCTCTGTGCCGCGAAGCGGAGGTTGCTCATTGGTCGAAGCTTCCGACTCAGCCGGAAGTTGGACGCGTCTCGGTCGTCGTCGTCACCACCCTGCGGTTGCTGCCGTCTCGTACGATCAGGTTTCTTGCCGACGCCAACACTTCCATCGACAGATGTCGGCTCCGCTGCTGCCGATGTCTGGAGTCGAGTGATTTTGCGCTTGGCGAGCAGGATCCAGTTGGCGAGATGACGAAGCGACTCGAGGTTCGCGGGGGTGAGCAGGCGCCGCGCAGCCTCCATCGTCGCTGGGTCCGCGTCGCCTTCCGCCTTACGGTGATCTGTCCGACCCCGCTGCCCGCCGAGACTGCTGGCTAGCACTTGCTGTCCATCGCCAGTCAGCTCTCTCGCGGCTTCGTGCACTGCGCTGACCAGAGCCGCCAGCTCGCCGACGAGCGCCACTGGCATGCGCTCCCCGCTGGACGTCAGCAGCGCCAGCAGCAACGCCGGATTCGACATGGACGCGATAGCGGCGCGCCACTTCGGGTCGTTCTCGTTCATCCGTGTAGCGACGGACGCCTCCCCGTCGGTCACGGTGGCTGGTGTCGCCACGACGGCGACAGCCTGCTCCAAACTGTCGAGCGCGAACAACGCGGCGTCCAGGCGGGTGCTCTCGCCGTAGTCCTTGACGGCTGCGAAAGCCGCCGCTGGGTTCCGTTGACCTACGCGGTGAGCGACCGCTACTTGCTTGGCAGTCGGGAGCCGCAGCGTCCAGAAGCTCGTGGGCGACCAAAACCCCGCTGCGCTGGCCCTTCCCGTCATCACCCACAGGTTGAGCGGCGAGGACACCGACTTCCCGACCGGCGACGACGACCGCGAGGACGACAGCGACGACAGCGACGGCAGCGACATCGACTCGAGGCGCTCGCCTGTCACGAGGCTGTGCACGTGAAGCACCAACCTCTCACTTCGTTGTGCCAGCACGAGCAGCAAGTGGCGATGGCCCGCGATCTCGCGGACGACCATCGGTTCCTTCCCGTCAGCACCGTCATGCCACTGCGCGAGCGTCGCGAGGCGCTTGGTGTGCAGTGCGCGGGCGTGCGGCGACGGCGCCGATTGCGGCGTCACGAGGGACAGCACACCCGAGGCTCGCTCGAGCACCAGCAGCTCCCCCGTCACGTTATGCAGACAGGCGACGACCGAGCCGAGTGTGACGGCGGCGTCTTGAGCCTGAGATCGCTCGTGCTGCAGCGTGGCGGCCGCCCACGACATTGCCAGCGTCGTCAGCGAAGTCGCTCCTCGGAAGAACACGCCGGCGGTCGTCGACAAGGCCCAGAACCCGAGCTTGGAGGCCAGCAGCACCTCCACGTCCGCGCACGCCGCCGTCGGGAGCACCGTGTGCGCGCTGCCCACCACGACGTCGGTGCGGAACGTGTTGGCCTCGCGCACGAAGCGCACCGAGCGCTGCCAGAGCTTGGGCTCGTGCTTGACCTCGGTGGACCACCACGCGAGCTCCATGCGGCCGCCGGCCTCCTCCTCCTCCTCGACGCCCGCGGGAAGCGGACCGACCAAGCTACTGCGAGAGTAGAGCGGTCCCGCAGACGTGAGTGCGCTCTGCGCGGCCGCGAAGGCCACGACGGGTTTCGTCCACGCCAGGTTCGGGTTCTCGAGGAAGCAGAAGCGGTTCATGAACGTCCACTGGTGCAGGTCCGCGCGCCACTCCCACAGGAACGCCATGCCGTCCTCGCGCGCGACCACGCACCGCAGCGGAGGCGCCGCCACCGCCGCCTCCCGTGCGCTCGCCGGCTCGGCGCGCACGAACCGCACGCCCACCACGCGGCAGTCGAAGCGCGCGCACAGCAGCGGCGTCTTAGCCAGCACGGCGCCGTCGCCGCCGGTCGCGCGGGGCATCGCCAGCAGCTCCTCCACCAGCTCCAGCTCGTCCACGTCCTGCACCGGCGCCAGCGCGAGCCGCTTCGACGTCTTGGGCCGCGGCGGCGTCGACGTGGGGGTGTTCGCCGCCCTGGGAGTCGATACCTGCGCGCGCCGACCGTCTCTCGGCGTGCTCACGGCGCTGCTGGTGCTGCTGGTGCTGCTGCTGGTGCTTTCGCCGCTCTGCTGGCCGCGCGAGGCCGTCGCAGCCTTGGGCGGCACCGCGTCTAGCACGAACACGACGCGGGGAGCCGCCGCCGGAGCTGACGCATCCGTGGCGCTCTCGCGCGGCAGCTGGCCTCCCGCGCCGGGTCTTCGCGCCAGCACCAGCGCCACATGTCCAGGCGCCGGCACGCACATGTCTACCTCGAAGGTTGGCTCATCGACAGCGTCGGTAGCGTCGCCCGCCGCCTCCGACGTGGCCGCCGTCAGCACGCGGAGCAGCCGCGCGCCGCGCGCCGCCGGCCACGGGAGGCCTCCCGCCACGAGCGCGGGCGTCGTGCCGTCCACCGCCTCCATGCTCCGCAGGTTTCCCCTTCAACTCGAGTGATTTGGACAGCGCGAAGTGATTTGGATCTGTTCTCGCACTTTCGTAACAGATACGAGCTCCAAAAATCATTTCGGTTGCGCGTTCGAAAACACACGTCGCATGTTGAACCCCATAGTCAAGTCTATTCGCACGGGTTGCCAGGATGGCAATCGAGGCCGATACACGCCACGATCTAGTTTTTCCGGCTGGCACTGCGCTTGACGGCCGCCTTCGGCGCAGCCTTTGGCGTCGTCTCGGGTTCTGCGGGCGTCTCCGTCGTCTCGAGCGACATTTGGCCCGTCGCCTCGAGGATGTCGCGCGCCTTGGCGGTCCACGCGACCAGCTCCTCCAGCAAGACTGTTCACCACAACACACACGACACCAAGACATCAGTCAACTGACACACCATCCCTCCGCCGCCAAGCACGCAGCACGCCACTTACTCTTGCCGTCGTTGTCCTCGTCGATGCGTGAGATGACCCACTCGACGTCCTCCTGCGAGATCGTCTTGCGCAGAATCGTCATCACGGCGTCCCGCAGCTCCTCGGCAGACACGACACCGTCGCTGTCCAAGTCCAGCACGTTCAGCTTGTCGCCCACATGGCGATCCACCTCGTCCAGCTGCACCTCGAGCCGCGACAGCATGCTCTCGAGCCGCTTCATCATGCGTCCGGCCGTCTTGTTCTCGCGCGACTGCGCGCCGATGCGGCCGGCAGCGAGCAGACCCTCGACGTCCATGTCGTACTTGTTCTGCTTCAGCTGGTCCACCACCTGGCGCTCCTTCTCGACGATCGACTTGAACGCCAGCGCCTCGAGCGCACTCAGTTCCTCCAGACTAATGATGTTCTCAATGAGCTTCGGCGCCGGAATCGCTTCGGCGATCGTGAGTGGCTCAGCCGACACAGCAGGCGTCGTAGCAGCCGCAGGAGTGGGCGTAGGCGTAGTCTCCTTGACCTTCTCGCCCGTGGCGAAAACCTCCGCCTTCTGTTCCTCGGCCACTGGCTCCGTGGTCGCCGCAGCCGCGGCAGCCTCCGCCGCCTCCGTCTCCGCCTTCTTCTTCTGACCTTCCTCGCGGAACTTCTCTTCGTCCGCAATCATCTCGTTCTGGTACCGGATACTCTCCAGCTTGAGCTTGCGCATCTCGGACGTCTCCTCCTTCGACGAAGTCGCGAGCGCCACTTCCGTCACCACCTCCTCGTCCATGGACGACATGGATGTCGCGAGCGCCGCCTCCACGTTGTCCATCGCCGTGATGTTGAGAGCCCGTGACATGATCAGCAGCGAGGCAGGAACGTTCTTGTTGATGGACAGATCAAGCCACTGGCGCATTTGGCGGACATACCCCGCCTTGGTGAGACCGGTAGCGCGCATACCGCGCTCCAGACACGCCTGCTGCAGCTCGTCCTTGTCGAGCGAGTCCAGACCCTCCCAAATGATGTCCTGGTCGTCCTTCTTCAGCTGGCGGATGCGGTTGCGGAGCTGGAAACGCAACAGGTTCTCGTTGCCGTAGTGCTGCACACCCATGTATCGGCACATGGCGACCAGTTGAGGACGCGAAATGTTGTCCAGCATGAGCTCATCGTTGAAGAGCGTGGCCATCTGCAGCGTCTCCTCAGCCGTGATGGGTTCACCGCGCTGGGCTCGCTCCACGAAGTGCATGACGTCCTTGGCCGTCGCCTTGCGCTCCTCCGTCACGCCCTCCGTGGCGCGCGTGTCCTCCATGATCTCCTTCACCGTGTCCTGCAAGAACTCGGCGAGCGACACGCGCAGCTGCAGCTGACGCTTCATGTCCTCCTCGCGCTGGAACGAGTCCTTGTACGTGCTCGGCAGCATGTTCGGGAAGACCTTGAGCGCCACGGGGAGCAGCAGCTCCATGAAGGGAACAACCACGAAGAACGCGAACGGCACGAGGCGCAGCAGGTCGGCGACCGTGCGCTGCAGCTGCTTGCGCTCGCGGCGAGAGAGCGCGTTGCCGTGCAGTAAGCGCCGCAAAATGCGCGTCGACGTCGTCATGTCCGCGTAGAGCAGCTTGGTGCCGAGCCAGTAGTGGTCGAGCTCCTCCTTGACTTTGCCCTTCATCTTGCCGAGCCACGCCTTCACCTGCGCCGGGTCCGAGTAGATCATGGCGAGACCACGCACGACCGCCTTGAGTCCGTCGATCGTCATCTGCGGCGTGCGCTTCAGCAGCGACACCGCGCGCTCCGACACCTTCGGCAGGTCCTTGTCCAGCGAGTCCATGCGGATGAGTCGACGCTCGCCGCCCTTCTCCAGCGCCGTCTCGAGACGCTGCTCCTGCGCGCGGATCTTGCTGCGGCGACGCCTGGCCGCCGCGATCTTCTTCTTCATCGCCGCCGCCTCAGCGCTCGTGATCGGAGACGCCGGCGTGGCCGAAGACCCCGATGTGGTCGACGGTCCGCTGGTCGGCACGGACGAGAAGCTGCGCGTCGACACGCGGTACGTCGGCATAACCGCGAAGTACGCGTCGCGGTACAGCGCGTTCGAGGTACTGAGAGTCCACGGAGCCGGCGTCAGCGACGCAGAGCTCGCCGTCCTCCGCTCCGCGAACCGGTCGACCACAAAGCGCGAGCTGCCGGCGTTCAGCGTCGAGGTCGAGAGCGGCGCCAGGTCGCCGAGCCGAGCGCCGGGACGCGCCAGCAGCGGCGAAGGCGCCGACGCGCGGCCGAGCGTCAGCCGCTGAGCGCGCGCGGCGCTGCGCAGTCCGGAACGCAGCATCGGGCGGAGATGAGTGGGCCGTTGCCGCCGCTGCTTGCTCGCCCTTCGATGTCAAAATGAAGCTGCCGGCGGGTTTGGCTCATGGTGAAACGGGCCGGGCCGTGGGTCCAGCGGGTGAGTCGCATCCATCAACCACCACAGGAGTGGTGGTCAGGGTGGCAATTCCTCATACATTCACGCTGACATTTCGCAAACATTCTTCGTATGTCATGACCTCTACAATTCGATACGCCGTCGAACTGCGTGCGGCATCGAATCAGCGGTGGTCGCGGCGATTCTGGTGGCGAGCATGGTGACGGCGTCGGCGAGCAACAAGCGCAAGAAGAAGGCCAAGAAGGGCGGCAAGCGCAAGCCCGTGAATCTGCAGGCCAACTTCAACCGTAAGTGCGGTGTGTCGGCGGTCGGGGGCGCCGCGGAGCTCGGAGGGCTCGAGGCAGCGCCGTTCGAGCCGCTGCGAGCCGACATGTTCCCTTCCAACCACCACGAGGAGGAAAGGGAGGCAGGCGAAGCGGCCAGTTCGGGTGGTAACGCTACGCCGTCTGCTGCAGGTGACAGCTCCTGCGGCGACTTCCATTTGCACAGGTACGCTATGCTTGGCAAGCTCTCCTCGCTGCGCCATACCAAAACCCATCGCGACCGCATTTTGTGCCAACAGTGTGTGCAGCGATGGCAAGCTCAAGCCGCGCGACGTGATCGCCAAGGCTGCAGGAAACGGCGTGACGTTCATGTCACTGACAGATCACGACACGATGGCGGGCGTCCCGGAGGCGATGGCTGCGGCGCGGGAGCTGAACGTGCTCGTCTTCCCTGGAGTCGAGATCAGCGCCGAGGTCAAGGGCGGCGAGAACCTGCACATTCTCGGCTACTTCTTCCCGGGTTCCAACAGCGCGGAACTCGAGACGCAGCTTGAGAAGATCCGCAATGGCCGCCACAAGCGTGGCAAGGAGATGCTGCGAAAGCTGGTGCGTGTTTGAACTGGTGCTGCTTGTCCGAAGGATGATCGTATGATCTGATTCAATGCTCGTGCATATCTTCTGTCGCAGGAGGGAATGGGGATCAAGCTCAAATGGAACCGCGTGCTGGAAATTGCAGGGGAGGCTGCTCCGGGCCGGCCTCATGTCGCCGAGGCGCTAGTGGAGGCTGGTCATGTTGCCAACTTCCGCGAAGCCTTCGCTCGCTACTTGCATAACGACGGTCCAGCCTACGTCGAGGTAAACGACGACATGGATCATTTGTATCCCATTGATGGTAATGGACTGATCGCTCATTTATTGTTGTGGTGTAACGCCACGTTCAGGGAGAACACTTCCCACCCGAAGAGGCCATCAAACTGATCGCAAGTGCGGGTGGCGTGTCTGTTCTCGCACACCCCTGGTGCTGCAAGGTACTGTTTCATTGCATGGATGAGTTGCTCGTGTTCCCTGTTGACCTGTGGCTCTCGATGGTTGCAGGACCCCATTAAACTCATTCCGGAGCTGGCGGCCCTCGGCATTCAGGTACCAGGACGCCACATATCACTGAGTCGGACTGAAACGAATCAGCTAACGCTGTTGCGTTTTGCCATTCAAACAGGGGGTTGAAGTGTTTCAGGACGCGAATAAGCTCGACTTGTATGGTTCTCTGGCCCGTGAATCGGGTTTGCTCATGGTATGGTGCTCGGTCACTTGTTCCCTCAATGTGTGATGAATATCCGGTATAACTCACGATTGTTGATGGCGATGGATGTGTATCAGATGGGCGGATCAGACTTCCACGGCATTGACCCGAAAATGGAGCGCGCTCCAGGAGGCATCCCGTTCCCGCGGAAGTACATCGACGTTTTCCTCGAACACGCCAAGCGAGTATGGGAGCAACCCCTCGCGTCGAAGCTGCAGAGCTTGGCCGACGAAGTCCGCGCGAATGGCCGTCAGGAGCCGTCAGAGGAGCTGCTGATATGGTGTGAGCAGGAAGAATTCGCTCGCCAGACAGTCGCCGATTTGGGCCTCGAAATCCAGGTGTCCAGGGACGCCGAAGTAGACGCGCCAGACCGACCGGGCGACGGCCACTACCGCACCATCCGCGTTGCATGACGAGACACCCATTCCTCGTTGCGTCATGCGGACGAGTGCATATCATACAGTAATAGAAGATTGACACTGTGACCGTCGCGCTATTGGTTGCCTGATGTGTGCATCGGCACGGCGAAACTGGTTGCATTCCCGTCCTGCAGGTCCAAGATGCATCACCGGCAAGTGGAGGTTGCAAGTCTGAACAAGTTATCCGCGACATGTGATGGCTGATCGACTGCTGAAATGTACCCATACATCACCGGAACAAATCCAGACCCAAACTGCACCATTCACAGTGCAAAATGCAACTCAAGACACATTCATGAAAAATGGTATTTATCCCAGACAAAATACACGCCACGCTACAAACGCGCGCCTGGCGGAAACAGCAGCACGCGCCGCCAGCTCCTCAAAAGGGCTGGGAGCGACAAACCCCGCCTTCCACACCCTCCACCACTACCACGGAGGGTCACTACCATGGTCTCGACGTCGGCTTCGTCGCCGACGCCGTCCGACTCGACACCTCACGCTTACGAAAGAGCGATGTCGACCGTCGGCCGCAGCTCGCCGCACACGCGGAGCACCTCGTGGATCTTGTGGTCCTTGAACTCGCTCAGAAGCTTCGCCTCGTTCTTGATCTTGTTGTCGTCCACAGCCACGAACGCCTGCTCCGTCACGATGTAGTCGAAGCGCGGAGCCCACTTGCGCGAACCAAGACGAGCCGTCGTCGAGCAGTTGTCCACCATGTACGACACACCACGCGCGTGCATGTACGGGTTCAGCGAGTCGACCGACTCAATCACCGACTCGTTGGCAACCTCCGAGTAGCAGTGGCCGCGCTCGATCAGCAGGTCGATCTGCGCCATCATCATGGCCACGTACGTGCCCGACGTGAACGGGTTCAGGATGAAGTTGCCGTCGCGGGCGGCGCGCACCTTCTCACCGACCTTCCACGTAAGCGTCTTGTCGATCGTGCCGAACGGGAAGCGACCATGGCGGGACACAGCGTTGTTCACGCTGCGGATCTCGTTGCCGCACGCAACGTCGTCGTAGATCTCCTCCAGGATGTCACGGCACGGCGTGTACGCAGCCGTGTACGCCTTCTCGAACACGACCTTGTCCTCACCCTTGAAGTGGTCGTACACAGCCTTGATGCCGTCGTGCGAGATGATCGTGTTCAGCGGACCCGTGATGCACTCGGCCGAGTTCTTGAACGCGTCCTCGTAGCTCTGGCCCTGCTGCACGTAGCGGCGGAACAGAGCCTCGATCAGACCGTGCACACCGCCGAGCAGGATGCCGCGCTCGCCGAAAATGTCCGACTTGTACTCCGACTCGAGCGTCGTGTAGAACGTGTACGGCGAGCCGAGACCCACGCTCCAGCCGAGCGCGTGCTCAGCGGCCTTGCCGTTCACGTCCTGGTACACGGCGATACTGGCGTTGATGCCAGCGCCGTTCACCTCCTTGCCCTGCACGTACAGGCGACGCACACTCGGACCCATGCCCTTCGGCGCGACCATCACGACGTTCACGTTATCCGGGAACTTCTCGCCGACCGACTCGAGGTGGCCCAGCAGGTAGCCGTGCGACAGACCGAGGGTAGCGCCGGGCTTCAGCGCAGGGAAGATCTTAGGGTACTCCTGCGTGCACGCGGCGTCGCTGATCAGCAGCACCACGAGGTCCGACTCCTTGATCACGTCGAACATCTCGCCGAGCGTGCCCTTGTCCTCCGAGAAGCCAGCCTCGCGGGCCTTCGCGAACGACGAAGAGTTCTCGCGGAGACCGACCTTGACCTTGATGTCCGTCTTCTCGAGCGAGTCGCGCAGGTTCTGCGCCTGAGCCGGACCCTGCGAGCCCCAGCCGATGACGCCGATCTGCTTCACGCCGTCGAACGCCTTGGGCAGCAGCGGGAACAGGTCGCGGCCGCCGGGAAGCACCGTCTCCTTCTGGTCGGCCATCTGCACCGTCTTGAGGTGGTCCTTGAACACCACCGAGCGCAGCTCCGACGCGTTCGTCGTGGCGAACGCGCGCGTCGCCGGACGCGACAGCAGCGACGAGGCCACGCGGGTGGAGGACTTGAGGAAGAGGCGCATCGTGGCTTAGAAGTCGGGGGAGCCTGCGCGCTGGGGGCGAAAAGCGAGAATGAGCCGCTACAATGGGGGGAAGCCGCCGCAGCCGACCGACCGAGGCGCCGCAGATCCTTTCGGCAGTCCGGTGGCCCAGACGCGGACGGCGCTCTATTCGGATGCGGTGGCGTGTCATGGTTTGCGCATTCGAGATCGCGACTCGCGAGGATTGGCGGAAAAGGCTGTCGATGTCAGCGACGATTGGTGGAAATAGCGCATTTAACCGCAAAACTCGCAAGGAGAATTTTCTTGTGCGTGGTTGAGCCAGCTGAAGTGTAACCCGCCGGGCACGAGACGAGACGAGGCGGGCCGCCGTTTGTGCATGCAACCGACGGGAACGATCGTGTGGGGAGCTCGAGAGCTTGGCGAGCGCGCCGGCCGCGTGCTGATGCAGTCCGCCGAGTAAACAGCGCGTCTGAACGGTGCCACGACCGTTGGGGAGGTGGCCGACAGAGCGTCACTACATCACAAAATGTTCATACAAGCACACATAGCATTTTGCGAGGTCGAGCTTGATGACGGTGGGTGTTGATAGTGTGAGCAACTTGAATAAAAATGCAGGACCAGCCAAGGGTAACCACATTAACGAGCGCACTGCTCCTGCCCTACTGGCCTATGTGCCCTCCAAATGTAAGGAGGGGGATAGCCCCCGCCGGTGCTTCACCACCTCCCTGAGACTTGCCATGTGCATGCGGTGGATGGACGGGACAACAGCTGTTCCAAACGGGTTTGAATCACCAGCAAGGACCAGCGATCAGATCTGAGTCAATACATTTTCATTCCGCACCTTTTCGAACCCACACGCTCAAGCAGACAGATCATGCTGCTTGGAGCTGTCCAGGACGCGCCGGCGCCGGAACTCGAGCTCGCGTTCCTGTCCGGCGAGTGAGTGAGCTCGCCCATTCGCATCGGAAACATCCAATGGTTACTGTGATAATAGTCCACCGCACTGAAAGACGCGCCGTGCAGGACGCTCGTGTGGCAGAAAGGCGCTGCCATCGGCGGCGGTCGCTTCGGACAGGTCTTCGCAGCTCTCCGCGTGCCGAGGTGCGCCATCCTCAAACCTCGTCAGTGTCGAATAGCCTCCAATGATCAGCTCCGCTGACAATCGGTGGATGGGAAAGCGCCGAGCTGCTGGCGGTCAAGGAGCTCTTCGTGCAGGAGGAGCTGGCGCTCGGCAACGACGGGTCGACCATCTCGCTCCAGCGCGTGCAGACGCGCGAGCAGATCGACCGCGAGATCGACATCGTGTGCGCGCTGCAGCATGAGAACATCGTGCGCTTCATCGGCAGCGGTCAGTGCTGCGCGTTTCTTTGTTATACGTATCTGTCAGAGCATTTGCGCGATCACTGATGCGAACTCGACATATTTGCGCGGTCGCAGAGCGCCAAGGTCCAGTGGTGCACATCTTCATGGAGTACCTACCACTCGGCTCCATCAGCAAGTACAGTGTGCCGATCTGATCTTCAGAGCGGTGCTCGCTGGCCGCATTCGATCGATTCTGACATTGTTGATTGCTCGCCACGCCGCTACCACCACACAGACTGGTCAAGGATTTTGGACCGTTGCAAGAGCCGACGGTCCGCCAGTATATCCGCCAGGTCGTCGCGGGAGTGGCGTACCTCCACGACTGTGGCATTGCGCACCGCGATCTGAAATGCGCCAATCTACTGCTCGCCGCCGATGGCACAGTCAAGATCGCCGATTTTGGGACCGCGAAGCGAGCGACTTCCACTACCTCGAAGGCCAACACTGATGATGACGGCAGAGTCGATACGGCCAGGTGAGTCTGACAGTGTCGTGTTTTGCGTTGGCTTGACTAACCCGATGATGTTTGTCCGACCAGATCGGTCCGCGAGGGTCTCGGCTCACCCCACTGGATGGCGCCGGAGATCGTCCGCGCTGAAAAGGGCGACGACTGCTGGCAGAAGGCAGACGTGTGGGGGATCGGGTGCGTCATGATCGAGATGGCAACAGGCAGTCCACCATGGGTAAGAATGCCTGTGTGGATCCTGAACCATCGAAGATGGAGACTCACTGGATGCGTCTCACTGGATGCTGCCGCCATCAGGACAACTTGTCCAACCCGCTGACGGCCATGTTCCAGATCGCGTCAGCCACAGCCACACCCGTCCTACCGCCTCACCTGTCGTCTGCGGCGCACGCATTCCTCGCCTGTTGCTTTGTCAAGGATCCAGCACAACGAGCATCCGCTGCAGATCTCCTCCGACATCCGTTCCTCACAGCAGGTTGCGGTGACAGCGCCGAGAGCAAGTCTCAGAGCGAGTTATCAAGATCAGATCCGGCTCGCTCGCCACCACACGAAGCAAAGAACACAAATGGTAGCGATCAGAATGAGCTCGACGCTACTGCGCACGCAGCAGCAGTAGTAGGAGCGCTTCTGAGCGACGAGTTATCGACGGCGCGAACCGAGGTGACGAGCTGCAGAACCTTGGGACTACTCGTGCCAGACGACGCGGCATCCATCGATTCACGGGCGGCGAGCGAGCAGTTGCTTTCAAGCCGCGAATCGGCATCACCGATACACAGAAGTGGTGCGTCGACCCCGCGAGGGAGCAACGGATACAGCGACACAAGTCACAACAGCCACGATGCTGACGACGCGGGCGACGAAAGGCTAGTCTACTCGAGTGACGAAGATGACGACAGCATCGATGCGAGTCTGTCGCCAGGAACCTCTGTGCGTCACGATGAGCTGGTCTACGGTCTCGTGCGATCCATTGGCACATACACCGCTGAAGATGACACCGAACTGTCGTTGGACGATGGAGATGTTGTCGAAGTGATGGAGCTGGTGGCGAGCGGCTGGTGGCGAGGGCGACACCAGTCTGACCACGGCCGATCTGGCTGGTTCCCATCGACGTATGTGGAGTGGGTGACGAGTGCGCAACCCATCCCGCTTTCGATGGCACACAACGGTGCCAGTGAACTCGGTGAGTTAACAGCAGAATGCGGCGAGCTCGTCAGTGTCGTCAGGTGCGAGCTGCGTGATGGCCGCGTGTGGGCACTCTGCCGTCATTGGGGTGCTCATCGAGACGGCTGGGTCCCCATTGAGTGTGTTGTCGGCACTCGGTAGCAACAACCAAAATGCTGAAAGAAGAAGCCGAACGCACACTGGCAAGTTGTTTCGTCCAGTCGGACGCATCTATTGGGGAGTGCCGGACGAATCTGAGCGTTGATGGCTCAGCGCCAGCTGATGCAGCATGTCGAACACCTTGTCGTGGTCGTCGTTCAGTATCGGCTGCGCAGTCGAATTGTACGTCTTGATTCGGAGGAGCGCTCTGGTCTCGGGGAGCCGGATCATGGCCAGAAGGACTTCGCTCACACAGCACAGTCAGACACACGATGGTGGATCGCAGAACATTCCCATCAACTCAGGATGGCGTACCGCGTAGTGGTGCCCAGGCGTCCGTGGCGGCATAGTTGATCTGGGCGTCGCTCAGCACTTGCGCCTCCCAATTCGAGACCTGCATGGCCTTGGACATGGTGCCTCCCAGGAAGAGCTGGCCGAGCGTCTTGAGTCCTGGACGCACACACCCGAGCTTGTTGGCGATCGGCAGCGTGTCCACCGTGGTGTTGACGGCGGTCACTAGCTGGGACGCCTTCAGCAGGCGAAAGTCGTCGCTGAGCGAGTGGCCGGCCTTGAGCACGCTCGCGTCCTCGAACAGCGCGCGCAGCACCGGCGGCAGCGGCTGGCCGCGACGCAGGCGGTACAGGAAGGCTCGGTCGAGCGTCGCCACCTGGATGAGGCACACGGGGTTCCCGCGCTTGTGCTTGCGGAAGTCGGGCTTCGACTCGGTGTCCACGCCCACCACCTGCAGTCGACACGCACTCGGCGTCAGCAGACTCATCCCTCAGTCGCTCAACATCCACACACAACACGATGGAGGACGCACCTGCTGCGCTCGCAGATACTCGGCATGTGGGACCTCCTCCAGCGCCGAGTGGATCACGGTCACGTCGCCCTGGAAGCGCATCGGCGGCAGCTGCTCGAAGTGGCCGAGCGTGAGGAGGCCGAAGTGCCGCTGCAGCGCCGAGTCCGCCTTGAACAGCGGGAGGTGCTTGATGCGCTCCTGCTTGGCCTGTTTGGCTCGCTGCGCGCGCGTGGCGTCGTCCACCTGCTTCTTCTTCGCGTCGACTCCGTTTTCGGTCCCATTAGGCTCATCGGGATGCTTGAGCGACCCGTCCACCGAGCTGTCGGCGGCCAAAGGCATCTGCGCCAGCGCCTCCTGCGCCAGCGCCTCGCGAAACTTGCGCAGCTCCGTCTGCTGCTTGCCGCGCGCGAACGACAGCAGCCGCGAGCTCTCGCGCCGGTCCGTCTCGCTGCCGTAGCGCGCGCGCCGCTTGCTCGAGAAGTCCGCGGCGAGCGCTGCGGGCGGCCGCGCCGCCAGCCTCCGCCTCGCCGCCGCCAGCATTTTCGCCTTTTGTCGGATGACTCGGATGGGAAGATGGTTCGACCCAAACACCCATGCGTATCATCCAAATACCAATAACCCATATCGTAACCCATCTGCGAATGGGACTTTACAGGTTACACGCTCACAATTCGCCGAGCGAGATGGCGGCCATGGAGACGCCAGCAGTGACGCCCGCCGCGGCCGAGCAGCTCCCGGCCTTCTCGACGCGCGAGGCGCGCTTCCACAAGGCGCCGAACGCGAATCGGCTCGTGTTCGCCATCCCGGCGCGCTCGAGCCTGCTGCTGCCGCTGCTCGAGCCCAAGTGCCACGCGTACGAGGAGCGCGATCGGCGCTGGCTGCATCTGCTGCAGGCCGCGGCGCTCGTGCCGTCGCGCAAGACGGACAAGCTGCGCGAGACGGTCTCGCAGTCGCTCAAGCTGTTGACGGCGCCGGTGCTGCGCCACCAGCTGGAGGCCGCCGTGAAGCCGGTGCTGGACGCGATGGATGCGGCGGCCAAGGACGAGCTGCCTCCCACGCCGGCTCAGCTCGTGCTTGGTCTGCGGCTCAAGGACTGTATCGCTGGCTTCCTGCGCGACTGGATCGCCGACCCGATCGAGGGCTTCGTGCTCCGCAAGGAGACAGTCGTCGGTGCGTTCTCCTTGTGGTGATCGGCCTAGCTCAACAACCCCAAAGTGACTAACTGCGAGCTTTTGTGTCCATACAGCGGGTCTCAGACTGGACGATCTGGTCGCTACGCCTGTCGGTGCAGGCTACCTGCGCGGGTTCCGTCGCGAGGACGGGTTCTGCACGGTTTTGTTCCCGTGGGGTCATGGCTTCATCCACGTGCGCGACGTGGAGAAGGCGGAGGCGGCGCTCAAGAAGCAGCTCGGCAAGCGCCGACCCAACGAGTTCGTGGCGCTCGAGCACCAGCACCTGTACGAGCAGGTGGAGAGTCTGCTGGAGAACTTCCCTCCCGAGGAGCAGGCGCCGACAGTGACGACTGAAGAGCCCGAAGGCGTGAGCCAGGAGGAGTACGAGAAGCTAATCGAGTCGCTCGAGGAAGAGGTGCGTTGGCGATCCAGACTTCGTCGTCGTCTCGGACTCGGCATGCAGTGGTACTAACGACCTTGGACTCTGTTATAATTGTGCAGCATGTCGACACCGACGTCCTCCGTCAAGACCTGAGCTTCGTCCGTCGCGTGCAGGCGCTGGCGGCCAAGTCGAAGGAGCTGCACGCCGCCAAGCGGCCGAGGCTTGGTGCTGGTCCGTCCGACGAGGCGGAGGAGCTCAAACAGGAGATGGAGGACATCGACGCGGGCGAGGAGGCGGGTCCCGACGAGGAGCAGGAACTGGGCTTGGAGATGGAACAGGAACCGGGCCTGGAGATGGAGCAGGAGCAGGAGCAGGAGCAGGAACAGGTGCAGGAGCAGGAGCAGGAGGAGAAGGACAGCGAGGAGCTCGAGACTGCCGTGGACGATCAGGGGGTCGTCGCCTGAGTATTATCAGTCGGCATTCATTCTGTAAGTGTTAAATAGTGCCGATTTCTAACGTTGTTATATCGCTCGAGTCGAAGAATGCAATCACACACGATTGAGCATTGTCGACCGATGGCAGACCACGAGCTGCATGTGGCCGGCGTGCTCGCTGCTGGGTGGGCGACTGCGCCGTTGGAGCAGCGCGTTTGGCTCGTGGGTTCCACTGACTGACGCTGGTGTGGTCGTGGACAGGAACCACTTCGAGGTGCTGGGGCTGGTGGTGCCTGGCGGCAATGCAGTCGCAGACACCGCAGTCATTCGCAGGTGTGCTCACCACTCCGCTGCTTGAAAAGCGCGTGACGGCGTCGCTGACTTGTCGCACTGGTTTGACGCGTAGCCGATACAAGACTCTGGCTGTGCGCGTCCATCCTGACAAGAACCGGTCCCCAGGTGGAGTGTTTATCGCAGTTGCTTTCGCGGAGTAGTATCTCCTGACGGATGTGTGGTGGTCACTGGCGTGCAGAGGCGGAAGAAGCGTTCAAGCGGCTCAGCGAAGCGTACGACTGCCTGTCGACTGAGTCCTCGCAGCGTGAATACCTCTCGACGCTGCGCCGAGTCGCATCAGGCGGCCAGGCTCGTGGCTCCTCTGGACGCGCGCCATCTGCCGCTCCGTCAGCACCACCGCGACGGTACAAACGCAAGCGCAAGCCGGAGGCTTCGGGTACTGGCGACGCCGAGCCGGTGCCGACTCGTCCGCGGCGGAGAACGCCTGAGGAGGTATGGCGGCAGTTCCAGGAGGAAGAGGAGGCGATGGCTCGCCGCGAGTTCCTCGCCAAGGGGTTCGAGCGGGTCTACGAGTCTCGACGGCGCCGCGACAACGCTCGCAGCAGCGAGTCCACACCCGCGGCGCAGTCAATGGAGACCGCGCAGGCGGACATCATGGCGTCTGATCTCGATGCGCGGGCCAAGAGTTGGACCAGCTGGACGCGACCTCGTATGAGCGGCGGCAGTTCGAGCCCGACGCCGACAGAGGCTCCGGAAACAACAAGAGCCTCCTCGGTCGTGTGCTGCCTCCTGTGTCGCCGCAAGTTCGCATCTGCGACCACGCTGGAGCGCCACGAAGCCCACTCCAAGCTGCACGCGACCAACCTGGAGGAGAAACGACGGCGCGAACAGCAAGGCGAGAGCCCAGTCGACGGGTGAAGCAGCAGCACCTACGAAAGAGTCCAGAGCCTAATGACATTGTCGTGGCCGCACGTCATGACGGCGCGCGGGTGTACCCAGCGGAGACAGTTGATGAAGCCGTGCCTGGTCTCGATGATCTTATGGATCTCCGGCTTGGCGATGTTGACGACGAACAACATGTCTTCGCCGCAGCACGCGACCATGTCGCCGCGCACATCCAGTGATGAGAGCCATGTCGACGCAATGTCGAGCTCTACGTCGGGCGGTCGGGGTCGATGCGAGTGGCCCGAAATCTCATTGTACACAAGGAGGCGTCCGTCTCGCGTGGAGCAAACCAACCCTCCGTGACGAGTGCGCGCCATCATGTATACCGGCGATTTGGCGTCATGCAGCTGCGCGATGGGCTCAAACGTCACCAAATTGAAGAGCTGGATCGTGCCGTCGTTCGAGCAGCTCACGACTAGCGTCGCAGAGACACTCGGTGAGCACTCGCTCGCCATCGAATCTGCTGTGTCGACGACGACAAGGCATTGCACCGTCGCCTTGTGCGGACGACATAATCGATAGCGCTCAGGCTGGGCTTCGCTAGGATCGTCGTCATCGTCAATGTCTTGGTTGGCACGGTCGTGTCGCAGTTCCCACAAACCGATGGCGCCGCCTGCCGCACCAGCACAGACGCAAACGCAGTCTTGCCCAGCGAGTTGGTGCACTACAACGCACGTGACGCGCGATGTGTGTCCCCGCAGCACGCGAACGCACTGGGAGAGCTCGGCATTCCACACTCGCACAGTGGCGTCGTCCGAGCAGCTCAGCACGTGATCAGGCAGCGGACCCGGTAGCTGTACCTTGGTCACGTGACCCGAGTGACCGCTCAGCACGCAGTGAAGCGCGAATGTGGGGCCATCCTCGCCTGAGTAACCCCGATACAGCCTCAAGGTTGTGTCATGTGATCCGGACACGAGCCAATGTGAACTAATGTCGATGCAGGAGACGTTGTCATCGTGGCCACCCAGGGTCTGTAGGCATGTCAACGTGCGCCGCGACCAGACCTTGACGAGGCCGTCCCGCGAGCACGAGACGACGACGTGGTCGTCGGTGGTGGCGAGTGCGCAGACGCTAGATGCGTGACCGACAAGGTTGCGAGGGTGGATGCTTGCAGTTGCAGGGTGTGCGAGGCGCTCCAGCCGGCGAACTGCGTGCGTGACAGAGGTCGATTCTGTCGAGACTTCTGTCGTGTTAAACCGTCGAGAGCCTCGCCGCGAGCCTCGACGCGAACGCAGAAACCTCGACCTACTCGTCCAAGAAACACGTCAAAGTGCAGATTTGATGTTTGAGCAGTCGCGAAACGGACCTGGGTGCGTCGTGACTTGCATCGGACGTAGAGCACACGGACGGTGATGGCAACGAAGGTGCCAGCGCCGGTATACACGGAGCGCCTTCATTCACGAAGAGAGAGTTCGGTGCCAACTTGTCGAGGATCTCGGCGCGAGGACGCGAGATGATAGTGTGCTCCACGATCTCTCTCACGAGCGTGTCTGCGTCCTGAGCGCGATTGACCGACGACTGGTTGCCGACCACTTCTCGTCTCGGCTCGCTGTCTTTGTCGGTCCAGTCCGTGGTTTGTTCGGGCTCGGCATGCTTCACTTCGTGTTCGGACTTCTGTTGGTGCAGTGGTTGTAGTTCCGACTTGTTACCGTGGCTCTGCCGCACCTGAGGTATCGATCGAATGCGTCGACGACCAGTCGGGAGACCACTGCCGCTGGCGGACTGGTCTTTTGCGATGTCAGTTCGATCCACTGACGCCTTCCGCGGCGACACCACCCTCCCTCGCGGAGATTTTGCTTCAATGTCTGTACCAGTCGGTGATGAAACGCTGGTGGGTGGCAACGCACGTCGCGGAGACAGTGCCGCCACAGACCCGCCAGCACCGAAGGCGACGCTCTCGTGGTTGGGCTGTCGCGGCGGCAGTCGGAAACGTCCATCGCCTCGCCGCTTGATGTGCGGCGGGGTCTCCGGCGCCACGCCGAACCACATGCCGCAGTGATCTTGAACCGGCGCCGATTGTGTCGTATCATATCCGACATAATGCCATTTATGTTGTATTCTATACATCCGGATACTGTCCGGATGGTTGTCCGATTTCGCCATAAGGTACGTGCAGACTAGCCAACTGCATACACCTCTGAACGGAATATCCGCGAGCTTCTATTTCGCAGGCAGATCCGCAAGCTTCTATTTTCCAGCCAGGCTATTCCAGAGGTTTAGCCAGGCTATTCCAGAGGTTTAGCTCGACGAACACGCGCTGGTGCGTGAGCAGTAGCAGCTATGACATTAGAGAGGAACTTGACGAAAGAGGAGGGGACAAAGTGAGATACAAATCGCCTGACTGGTCTTGACACTGATAGAGAGGCTAGTGAATAGGAGCATGGCGGACGAAGGTATGCCGCCCCCAGCGCTGTAGCGGTCCATGGCCCGTGGCCGTGCCCATGGCCGTGCTGTACTAATGCGACTGTTATCACTGACCTGTGCGTTGTCTGGCGCAGACACGGTGATCCGGCGGCGGCTGCTGACGCGGACGAGTACCGTCGGCAAGAGCGGTCTCAAGAAGTGCGCCGAGGGAGTGCTGGCGCTGCTAGACGCCGTGGGCGACGACAGCGTCGATCCCGACATGTGGTACCATTCTGTCGCTCTAACTTGGCCGGGAGGAGGCGGCGTGGTCGTCTTACGAGCCGCGGTGCGCTTGGCAGCAAGCAGGACATGGACGCGCTGCTGTGGGAGATCGAGCAGCTCGAGTTCGAGGCCAACAAGACGGACATCGGCAACTTCACGTGCCAGCGCGAGCTCGAGGAGTACGAGACGCTGAACGCGGACATTGGTGAGTCCCCGGCGCGGTCTGTACAGATGTAGCAGGGTGAGCTGAGGATGCCTGACTTTCGTACAGACGGCTCGATCGACAAGGTGACGCGCGAGATTGAGCAGCTGAAGGCCGAAGTCCAGGTCGAGCGCACTGTCCGCGCGTACAAGGAAGAGTACGAGTCGATCGCGCGCGTCATCAACCAGCTGCCGTCTCGCCGCGACATCAACGCGTACGTTCGCGTGGGTGGTGCATTTGAGGCAGCAATTGGCTGACTCTAGTGGTGGTGTGGACAGGGAGATCGACGTGGAACGCAAGCGGCTGCGCGAGGCGACCGACGTGATCGAGACTGTCGACCGGAAGCTGGACCTGCGCACGAAGCAGTTCGCGCTGCTGATGAACACGATCCAGAACCTCAAGGCGACGCTGGACGAGGACGCGCAGATGGAGGAGGAGGAGCAGCAGCAGAAGCAGCAGATGGACGAGGACGAGGAGATGGAGGATGTGGGAGCCACCGCCACACCCACGAAGCGTGGACCTTCAACGCCCGCCAGGTCGGATGCGGGAAGAGATGAAGGTACGGCTCCACCTTGGATGGTATTGTTGGATGTGAGTTTGATGGTGGCTGCGGTGGTTGTTGCAGAAGAGGGACAGGTGCCAGGTCGTTCACCTAGCTCGCCGTGAAACTGCAATGAAGTATAACGATCGCAATGCATTGAGATCACTCATGTGAGGGTACAGTTTATCCCGCTCGCTCGTTTCTCGTTGGTGGCTGTATCCCGTCCGATGGCTACTCATCGGCGAGCCTGCAAATGTCCTCGTATTCGACGCCGTCCAGAGTCTCGCCCCTATGACGGCCAAAACCACGCTCATTAGTTCCATCCAGCAGCAAGAAGCATCAATCCACAATTCCATACCGTCGTGATCCCGAATCGATGCGAATGCGCGCGCAAAACCTATCGACGTCAATGTCCAGCAGCTTGGCAGTAGCGCCGCGACCTCTCCCGTTCACGACGCGCACTCTCCGCCCTGCTTTTGGGATAACCGTCTCGAGGTCGTCCTGGTCGAGCCGCAGAACGTCGCCCGAGTCGAGCAGCTTGACCGTCGCGCAGAACTTGTCCTCCACCTTCGTGATCTTGCCTTTGCTCTTGTAGTAATTGCCGCCATCGAGCTTCTTGTTGACCACCTTGACAATAATGCCCTCGGTGACCCAGTTCTCCTTCCGCTCGCGCTTTGTGTCTTGCTCGCGCTTCCTCTGCTTAAACTCCTTCCGCTGTTCCTCCTCTTGCATGACGGCGTCCACAGCTGCTCGCTTTGATCGGCCACTGCCAGATGATGATGACGGAGCGGCGTCTTCTTTCTTGTCGCTTCCACGCGATTTTGTCTCGTCTTGTCCGAATGATCCAAATACCGACGCGCGCGATGCTAGTGTCTTCCCGTTGCTTTCCTTCGCTGACTTCCCCATGCTCAGCGCCATTTGGATCTTCTCGCCGTCATCCGTTCGCTGCAGTTTCGTCGGGCGTTGCGACTCCTCCGAGTCTTCGCCCTCGCCTCCAGTTGCCTCCCGCGCCAGCTTGAGCTGCCGCTCGATGAACGCGCGGTTCCGCTCTTCGTGGTCCAGGTCCGCCTTCTTCTTCTTCTCCAGCTCCTCCTGCCGCGCGATGGCACGCGGGTCGCGATCGATGTACTGGATGTACCAGCCCTGCATAGACACAAATGATGAAGTCACATCGTCTGCGTTGCCAGATGAATGCGAAGTCCACAGCGAGCCTGCACCTTCTCCGTCTCGTCGACGACGCACTTGCCGGTGCGACCGAGGTACTGCACGAACGTGCCGAGCGTCGTCCACTGCGTCGAGTTCATGTGCACGTGCATCTTGTCCGAAATGTACTCGTTGTAGACCACGTTCGCGCGCATGCGCTTGGTGCCGTGGCGGCGATGCAGGTGCTCCAGGAACGCACTCTCGAACTGCGTGCCAGCAAGCGATTGTCAGTCTCGCCTCTACTACAACCAAGCCGCCTGCTTCTCACGGTACCATCTCGCTGTACCCGCCGAGGAACTTGTCCGGGTCGCTCGCCACGATCAGCATCTGCCGCTGGTGCGTCTCGGACGTCGTGTGGCACTTGAACCCGTTCTCGTCGCGGCACTGCTTCTGGCACACCTGGCAGAACCACCGCAGCTTCTGCAGGCCCTTCGACTGTGCGAAAAAGCGAGCAACATGTCAGCAGGACGCTCTTCACCATAATACACTTGATATTCATCACCTTCATGCGGTTGCTGATCGCTTTGGGCGTCAGGAAGTCGCTCTTGCCCATGCTGCTTTGGTCGCTTGGCTTGGCTTGGCTTGCTTCTTGTTGCTCTGCGAATGTCTGTATCAATGCTAGCAATAAATACGCCTTGTATTATGATATATTGATTGTATTAGTCATCGTGTATTAATGATACGCCGCGACCTTCGATGACCGAGCACTTCGCGCCAAGTGTTCAAGCACACCACGCTTTAGCGCTTCGAGCGCCGCTGGAGTGTCCTCTGACCGAGAAAAGAAGACGATCGGATCCCGCATCGATCTGGCTGTCTTTTGTTCCAACTCGGCAAGCATTGGGGGCGGCAGCGGGTACAGGTTCGGCAAGAAGTGCAGCTCAGTGACCGAAGGCGACTGCTCAACACACAATAGTCAGAAAACAATCGACCAAGATGCAATCACTAGACCACAAAAAACGACCGCAAACTCACCGACTCGACCACCATGTAGAACCCAACGAGTCGCCGGGATGCATCGAACGCTGGGTACCCGCAGTTTGTAAAGTCTTCAGCCACGATCGAGCAAACGCAGCTCTCATCCTTGCGTCCACCTGAGTCCGCGTCCGTCCCCAGCAACACTGACAACGAGCTCGGGATGCGCGTATCTTTGGCTGCTGCAGTCTGATGCTCGCCTCCTTGGTGCTGCTGGTCCAGCAACTCGCTCAGACTCACCCTGCTCAAGGAGCACAGCAGGTTTGCATCGCCATTCAGTGCAGCGTCGTCTTCTTGAAAGAGAGCCACCGATTCCGCAGGCAGCATCTTCAACGTCGACGTCGACATCAGATTTGAGAAACTCAGCGAGCCGCCAGTCCGAGGTTGACGATGAGCAATGTCGGGTGGCAGTGCAGTCGCCACATCAGCCAGCGCCGGGAGAACGGGTGGTGCAGTGCCTGGCGATTTCGCGGTGTGCCTTGAACCTCCGTCCCATTCCGCGAGCTTCGCATTGTCCATTGTTGTGCTGTCATTGAAAAGAAATGCAAGGATAGGGAATTAGCTGAGGATACGCGTGACAACTTAGATCCATGTGGGTCGTACCTGAACATAATCTTCGAGAGTGTGGAGTAGCCTTCCCACGAGTTCAGGTCTAGAGTCTTGCTGCCGAGAGCCTCCTCGGCCGCTCCAAACGCAGCTGGGAGGTTGGCCGTGCCCAACGGAAGCTTGCCCGCATCTTCATGCTCTAAGCTGGAAAATTTGAAGATGTCGTACGCCTTCGAAGCGGTCATTGACGGCGGTGTAATGTGCGGACTCGGCAACACTGGCATCCCCGTCGCGCCACTGGTTTGAGGCTTCTTGATCGGCGTTGTTAGCGGCACAGCGAAGGTCGACTCATTGGTGGTGTGTGCTGCAAGTGGTCCTTGATCCGGTTGATTGCAACGATCCGACGCTCCGTTCGAACGTCCTGAAGTGTATCAAGCAAGTCAGATCATTCGTCTCAGGAACCATGCTCAGAAAGAATGAGGAGCCACTCACCGCCTTGTTCCAGCAACAAACTCAGATCGCAGTCTTCGTGATGCACGGGCTTCGATCCGTACTCAGCCTGACATACTACACACTGGTATTTCGTGTGGCGGTGCGTGAGAATGTCGTTCAAATCAGCTGTCGGCGCGTTGTCGCTCGCAGATTCACAGCGCTGCCACTGCAACTTGTTGAGGAAGTTGTAGGCGGCGTTTGCCCACAAACACACCGACTCGTTCGGCGTCGTGAATGGGACCGCTTGCGTAGACCAGGACGGTTCGGCAGACCCCATCGGGTCGTCCGCAAACTCGTCAGCCATGCGCCGCGAGAGGCTGCCACCGAGCGTGTCGGCACGCGGCGTGGTTACCTGGCTCGGATGTACCACAGGCATCTTCAACGGTGTCTCTATCGGCGACACAGCATCCCCAAACTTGGACTTTTTTGCTTTTGACGGCGAGCCTTCGTCGTCCGTCTTCACGTGCCGTTTGTTCTGAGTTCACAACCAGCACGCACAAGTGAGGACCTAGCCAGCTACCGCCACCAGCGCAAACCAACGAGCTGATACCTTCTTGGACAGTACGAGCACAGGGTCCGTCACTACGAAGCCTGGTGGGCTGCATGCGTCCGGACACGGCGGCAGTGCTATCTGCAGCCGGAAGCGCTGTGGTGCATACCAAGGTTCGTCAGCTGAGACCGACTGCATCAACAGACGAGCAGCCATACCTGGTTCTGGTGGTTCTTGGACACCTCCATGATGCGCACCGCCAGGCTGCTGCGGTCGTCCTTGTCCAGACACAGTCCCGCCGCGACGTGCAGAACGCTCTGGTTGTCGACCAGCTTGCTGATACAAACCCAACGTCAGGACATTCTGCGGCGTGCCAAAACACTACCACCGACACCACTCTCGTACCCTGTCTCGTAGAGAAGCGTGACCGCGAGGTGGCGCTGCTCGGCGCAGCGCGCGCACGATGTCCGCGTGCGATGCACCTGGACGCCGAAGGTCGCCTTGCGGCCGAACTGGTCCTTGTACCACTTCGGCGGCGGCTGCTCGACGATCTCGAGCGCTGCACCGCTGGTGGTGGCGCCGCCGCGCTGCTCTTCGGGCCGCACTGGGGATGCCATGCCTTCAGTGGAGAGTGCGGTACTACGCTCGGTAGTGACGAATAACGCGTTGGCCAAAGCCGCGCACAATGTCAACCCAAGAACTAGGCCGTCTCTTGCGGGCGAATTCAAAAGAAACATTGTAGACTGAAGCGAATCGGTATGAACCGGTATGAACCGGTATGAGATGATCTTGTACGGTCGCACAGGTGATCCTTCGGCTGGATACCCGACACCACCAACGACGACGATGCAGCGGCATCCATGCAGCACCGACCCAGTCGTTTTGTCTGATGCCGGTGCATCGAAAAGAGCTTGCGATCTGGTCTCTGGAGGAGAGCCTCGGGGACAGATGCAGCACACTATCATAACCTGAGATCTCAAGGCTTGGTGGCTGACAGCCGACATATCGAATGCACCATTTCGTTGCAACAGTCGAGCACCTGGACAGGGGAAGCAGCTTCCATGCCTCAGTGATGCAGAATGCTCTTGCATTCGGAGGAGCGAGCGTCCGACGAAGTGATGATTATGCCACAGGAAACGACCCACCCTGCGGGCGTATTGCTGTGTCCCGCACGGTACGCCTCGCTTGAACTGCCTGGCGAAACGTGGCCGGCCGACCCCTCCTCATTCTATCATCTATTTCTCGCGACCGCAAGGAACCGCCCGCGATGGGCTGCTGCTGCGAGTGGCGCGCGCCGCCGCAGCTGCGCTACGCGCTGCCGGCCATCGTCTTCCTGCTCATCGCGTACCTCTACTCGGCCTTCGTGCTCTTCGCGCACCCGCTGCTGCTGGCGGCCGGCGCGCCGTGGGCCGAGTTCGCGCTCTTCCACATCCTCTTCGCGTTGCTCTGCTGGTCGCTGGCGCAATGCCTGCTCTCGAACGACTCGTTCGTGCGGCGCAACGGCCTGCGCAAGATCGACCCGGAGCAGCTGAAGCTGGGCGAGGCCACGGTCGAGACCAAGTTCGACGGCGGCCGCCGCATCTGCCGCAAGTGCCGCGCGCTCAAGCCCGACCGCGCGCACCACTGCAGCACGTGCAACCGCTGCGTGCTCAAGATGGACCACCACTGCGTCTACATCAACAAGTACGTGGCATTCGGTGGATGAACCCTGTCGGCTGTTGCACATGCGCTGATCATCTCGCCACTGCAGGTGCATCGGGTTCTACAACTACAAGTTCTTCCTGCTCTTCCTCGGCTGGAGCGCCGCCACGTGCCTGTACCAGAGCGCGCTCATCGTGCGCTTCCTGCTCATCGACTGCCTCGACCGCGTCACGACGTTCTACTTCCTCGGCAAGCTCGGCGCCTGGACGCCGCAGCTGCAGGTACGTGGGCTCAGAGGGTTGGGAATGTGTGGTTGGGTTCATTTGGATGGAGGTCTCACATGTCCAACCCTGTCGCGCCGCCAGGTTGTTATAGTCTTCTTCGGCAGCACGTGTCTCGGCGCCGCGCTCTTCTGCTTCTACTGCATGCACCTCGCCTTCACCGCCTTCAACTACTCGACGCTCGAGTACTGCGAGAAGCGCGGCGACGCGGGCTACGCCAACTACTTCAACGTCGGCGTCGTCCGCAACTTCCAGCAGGTCTTCGGTACCTTCCGCGAGTTCCCGTACTGGTTCGTCCCGATGCACAGCCCGAGCGTGTTGAGCACGCAGGGCAAGTTCTTCCCCGTCAACCACAAGTTCGACAAGGACAAGTAACAGACCCGCCTCATAGAGTTCCATTGACAGTCCGACTCGGCCCAGACCCGCTGAGGTCTGCACCTCAGTGCGGCCAACTGGCAACCAACGTTCTATAATGTGTCCTCCCGCTCAGCCGTTCATCGTCGTGCTCGCTCGGCGCAGGCGCGGACGGAGCTTGCTCGAGGTCTTCTCGCTCGGTCCGTCGACGATCGCAGTCTCTGTCGGCGTCTTGCGGATGGCGGCGCTGAGAATCGCTCTTGGACTGAGAGCTGGCGCTGCCGAGTCTGTTGGTGGAGTCGCCAGGGGCTCGGACGGCCGATGCTCAGCGAGAGGAGGCGCTGACAGCTTGTCCTTGACGAGCGACGATCCATCCGCGGCCGAAGGCGACTGTGGCGGGTACTCTGGGGAGATCTCGGGCGGTGTCGGGGTCACTGGCGTGATTTCTGGTGGCAAATCTTCGCCCGTAAGCAGATCAGTCGCCGACGAGTTCTCTGCAGCTCCTCCGTTCTCGTCGAAGAACATGGCGACGCTCTGTCGCCGCGGCTGGCGCTTGCGAAGCGTGCCGGTGGCGTCGAGCACGGGCTCCTCGTGGTTCATCTCCTGCAGCAGGCGCTCGAACCCGCGCAGCAGCAGCTTCCGCTCGCTCTTGGAGCCGACCTCGAGGATCACTCGACCGCGGTGGTAGCTCTTGCACACGATGATGAGTCCACGGCGGTGGCTCACCTTGTCGGCGAGCCGCGGCGCGACCTGGTTGCCCTCCTTCTGAACTGCCACCACCTGCTCAATGTCGTCTGGGCAAACACATTCAACCAGGTCAGCATCGCATTTCGCTCAGACTGCTGTACATTCGGACACTCACGGATGAAGATGCGC
Source organism: Phytopythium vexans (assembly GCA_003413675.1). Classification (NCBI taxonomy): domain Eukaryota; phylum Oomycota; class Peronosporomycetes; order Pythiales; family Pythiaceae; genus Phytopythium; species Phytopythium vexans. Next base: position 938,875 of record QLOC01000005.1, read on the forward strand.
GGGTTGCGCTTGCGCGAGGGAGACCACGTGAGGTAGAACTCGCCCTTGCCCGCGTCCGCCACGAGCCGCAGCTGGATGGTCTTGAGCTCGCCCGAGATGGACACCTTCTTGGCCGCGAAGCCGGCGATCAGCATCTGCCGGAAGTTGGCCACTGCCGCCTCCAGCTCCTGGTCCACGTGCTGCGACGCCAGCCGACTGCGCGCGAGCTCGACCATCGGGAACGCGGCGTGGTGCCACATGCGCAGCAGGCGGTGGCGGCGGTAGCAGTGCTGCAAGACCAGAGCCGCCGCGGCTCGGTGGCTGCTGTCATGCTCCGTCAGCGATCTAAGCAGTGAACAGCGGTGTCAGACGCGAGTGGAAGTCACATGACTGCAACGAGAAGAGAAGGTTTGACCCACGAGGAGCGCAGTGCGAACACGGGATACCGCTGCTGCTGCTTCAAGACCTCGCCCTGTCGATGCAAACAGTGAGTCTATCACGACAGAGAAGTAACACCGACACAGTTCAAGACTGGAGAACTCACCGGCGAGTCCGGCAGGTAGCCGATGAACCGCTGGAAGGAGCGGCAGTAGCCGTCGTGGGTCCACGCGGCAGGCTCGGCGCGAACGTCGGCGAGGAACTGCGGCTCGGCGCGAGTGCCTGTCGAAACGGCCGAGACCGAATCGCCTGCATTGCCACGCCTCGCGTTCTCTTGGCTCGTCCTGTCCGAGCTTGAGCCATATACGCCGAGAACGCTCCAGACGACCCCCATGTCGCGATTGTCGCTCGCCTGGCGAGGTGGCAGCCGCTCCGTTGGGCAATGCACCGCACGCGACTAACGGGACGCTGCAGAGAACACGAGAAGAAGATCCTCAGGTCTATGCAGCCGAGTATATTTGGCGAGGCAGTTGAGCCGGCGATCGCATAGGGGTGTTCGAGCCGCCCCGCGACGCCTCGGAGCCGTTGGTTCAAAGACTCATGGCCAGGACCCTGCAGTGTCGTGTCTATCGTCCCCACCTGCGCGTTGCCTCCATTGTCTCGCACACAACGCCACACTGCAGCCATTATAACGTCACGACCTGGATGGAGCTCAACCACACTGCAGCCAACACCATCTACGCCTCGTCCGCGGCCACCTCGAGCACCATGGGGATGCACTCGCAGTTGGCGGCGTGGATATTCTGGCCGAGCGTGACGGCGCACACGGCCTCGATGAAGCCCGAGTGCGCCACGACCGCCACGTGGCGCTCGGGCACCTCGCGGTAGAGCTGTGCGAGGAACAGCAGCGCGCGCGCCTGGATCTCGGCGCTCGTCTCACGGTGGTCCGCCTCCCACATGACGTCCTGCTCGTCCCGCATGGCGGCGCCGCGGAACGCGAAGTCCACCTCTGGGAACTTGCGGCGCAGCTCCGAGAGCGGCCGGCGCTTGTCGCACGTGTGCACGCCCAGCGTCTCACGGCAGAGCTCAAAGGCGGCAAACGGCGCCTCGGGGAGCTGGTCCGGAGCAAAGAAGTTCTGCGCCGTCTGGATGGCGCGCGACATGGGGGACACGACCACGCGCTCGAGCCGCGGCATGCCGCGCGCCAGCTCGCGACGCACGGCCGGGCGGCCCTTGCGCCGCGCGTCGTCCACGCCGAAGGGCGTGAGGTCCGCGTCCAGGAACGCCTCGGTGCGCGCGAACTCGGCCTCCCACCGCGGCGTCCCCACCTCGCGGTCCTTGGCGTTGTGCGTGCCCTCGGCGTGGCGCACCAGGTACAGCACCTTGACGCTAGCCGCGTCGGCCTCGTGCGCCAGCCGCGCCTCGAACGCCGCCCACGACGGCGGCGCCAGCGCGTACCGCATGAACAGCGGCGGTCCTTCCTCCTCCTCCTTGTCCTCAGTCTTGACCTCGGCCTTGGTGTCCGCCGACCGCTCCATGAAGTAGCCGTCGAGCACGCGAACACGCGGGGAGGCGGACGAGGACGCTGCTGGTGCCGTGGACGGCGTGGGCTCGGCGGTGACGGTCATGGCGGGCGATGGCTGCGGTCTGCAGGTGGTCGAATGGCTGGGCCAGATCCAGGCAGCTTCACAGAGACGCGGCCAGTGACGAATGCGGGTACATTGGGCGGGTACAGTCAGATTCGGCTCAGATACCGCATGGACCGGCGACTCTTAGGCAACCCGTTGGCCGTCGAGCCAGGTTTATTGCCACGTTGAAGCAGAGGTGGCTGCGACTAAAGGATGAGGAGGACGCGGAGGGGTCCGCCGCCTTGCTCACCCGCTCGCCCGCCGGTTGAAGCTGGCGGAGGCCGCAGCCATGGCGAGAGCGGCGTGTGGGCGACGGAGGACGCCGTCCACCATGCCGCCTGTCGCGACACAGTTTGTTGCGGACGGAGTGTCTCTGCGATACGCGCATTGCTTCGTAATCCTAAGTTTTCCACTGATCCACCCACCATAATACGGTAATCATTTTGAAAACGCCATAATGAATAGCCACTTCTTCTAAATATTAGTCGAAACGCTCCACATACAAGCGCCGACATGTTTCACCAGCAATTTGCGACTATTACAGCGTCAACTCGCAATTCCTCAACCGCCCACCTGTCACACACACTCTGGACACACTCGCAGCTTCAGCCGCCGGCGTAAACCACCACGTTTGCTCGCCCGAACCGACCTTCAGCTCCAGCAGGCTCGTCCGCCATTTTCCATTCCAACGCTCGCCATCGACTCGCCATGCTGCACCACCAGCAGCAGCAATTCCCAACCGACTCACCCTCTATGGACCGCCAGGCGTCTCCGCCATCGACCAAGCGCCTGCGCGCTGGCCAGGGCCTCCCGCCGCTGCACACCATCACGGCGCAGCTGTCAACCCGTCCGCCGTCCCCGCCGTCGCTGCCGACCTCGACCATGACCATGCAGGACGACCGCGGCCGCGCGGCGATCAAGCTGGAGCAGCTGAGGCGCACCTACCGCGCGGACGTGGCGCTCGTGTACCGCGAGCTGCGGCGCGCGCTGGCCGTGTGCTCGCGGTCCGAGCACACCGCCGAGCTGGCCGACGTGGTGCGCCGGCTCGACCGGAGCGTCGAGACGCTGCGCCGCCTCCTGCGCGTGCTGGCGACGCCGGCCGAGCGCCTGCGCGGACTGCACCTCGCGCAGGTGCGCGCTGTGGAGGCGCAGATCGCCACGCACGTGCTGCCCATGGCCACCGTCATCCGCAGCTTCGAGCGGTCGCCAAGGACGGCGTCAAAGGACAGGGATGAAGCATCCAACAGTGACGACCAAGACGACGACGACCAGGAGGACGACAAGATGCTGTCCATGATGTCACCGCGCTCGCCGTCGGGTGTGCTGCCCGGCCAGGCGGGCGACTGCGAGAGCGACCGCTGGCACTACCTGTCCATGGCGCTCGCGCTGCAGCTCTAGCTTCAGCAGCGTCGGCCTCAGCTTCAGGTGCACCCAGTTGGCCCGCGCGCGACATGGGATCGCTGGAGAAGGTTGCTGGTGGCGAAAAGCACCATCTTGCGACAACTCGCCTGTCGTCCACTGTGACATGTTTAATTTAATAACTACCACGATGCTCCCCAAATCTTGTTTCTGTTTTATAACTGTGTACCCTGAAGATACGCTTCCTCTATCATACATTTTTTAAGTCCTGATGGGTTACGATTTGCGAGAATGTTGTACCTTCAGGGTACACAGTTATATAACTTGCGCTGTGACGTGTGAAAAAGGGAACAGTGTGTTCCCTTTTTCACACGTCACAGGAGGACCCAAATGAGTAACTCGTAACCAGTAACTCTCGAATGTAACCAATTCATAGCCAATTGTAACCTATGCAGCCGTTTTTATCCGCTGCGGTGAGGTGCGGGATTGTTAAACGGAGGAACTGCTTGCCGCATTTCCGACCGACCGACCGACTGGCCAACTGACAACCTGGGCCATGATGGGCGTCGCGGGAGCGGACGGCGCCGGCGCCGCCAAGGGCGTGCTCTGGCGCGGCGTGGGCCTCTGGCGACGACGGCTGCGTCCCGACGGTCCGCTGCGCTTCGACAACGCGGCGCTGCGCGAGCTGCCGGTGGACGCCGAGCCTCGTAACTTTGTTCGCAGCCGCGTGGTCGGCGCCTGCTTGTCTCGAGTGACCCCCACGCCGCTCGTTAACCCGCAGCTCGTGCTCGCTGCGCGCGCACCGCTGGCGCTCGTGGGCCTCGACCTGCTCTCGTCCGACGGTCCACAGCATGAGGACGAGGTCGCGGAGGACGGGGACGCGCCGCGGCCGATCGACGAGCTGGCGCCGTTCCTGGCGGGCAACGAGCTGTTCGAGGGGTCCGACACGGCCGCGCAGTGCTACTGCGGCCACCAGTTCGGGTACTTCTCCGGGCAGCTGGGCGACGGCGCCGCCATCTCGCTGGGCGAGGTCGTGAGCTCCGACGACGCGGCCGAACGGTGGGAGATGCAGCTCAAGGGGGCCGGTCTCACGCCGTACTCGCGCCAGGCCGACGGCCGCAAAGTGCTGGTGCGTCGGCTGTGTGTAGTATGAACTAGTTGTTATGACTGACAGTGTTGTATCTCCTCTCTACTATATGCATGAGCAGCGGTCGACGCTGCGCGAGTTCCTGGCCAGCGAGCACATGCACGCGCTGGGGGTGCCCACCACTCGCGCGGGCGGCGTCGTCATGTCGACGGACACGCAGGTGCTGCGCGACGTCTTCTATGACGGCAACGCCAAGCTCGAGCCGACGGCCGTCGTGCTGCGCATCGCGCGCTGCTTCCTGCGCTTCGGGTCGTTCGAGATCTTCAAGAACACGGACGCGGTCACGGGCCGCGCGGGGCCGAGCGCGCACCTCGAGGACAAGCGCGACCGGCTGCAGGCCATGCTGGACTTCACGCTTCGCTACCACTTCGCGGACATTTGGGCGCAGGCTGATGCCACGACGGAGCAGAAGGTCGTGCAGTTATTCGCCGAGGTGGTGCGGCGCACGGCGCGGCTCGTGGCCAAGTGGCAGGCGCTCGGGTTCTGCCACGGCGTGCTCAACACGGACAACATGAGCATCGTGGGGGACACGCTGGACTACGGGCCGTTCGGCTTCATGGAGCACTTCGACCCCAAGCACGTGTGCAACACATCGGACGACAGCGGCCGCTACCGCTTCGAGGCGCAGCCCGAGATCTGCAAGTGGAACTGCGGCGTGCTGGCGGACCAGCTCGCGCTCGTCGTCCCGCGGCAGGAGTTCGACGCCGCGCTCGCGAGCTTTGACGAGACGTTCGAGCGCGAGTACTACGCGCTGATGCGGGAGAAGCTCGGGCTGCTGCACAAGGAGGTGCCGGCGCGCGACAAGCAGCTCGTGGACGCGCTGCTGGACACGCTGGCAGCCACCGGCGCCGACTTCACATACACGTTCCGGTGCCTCGCGGCGCTGCGGCCGTTCCAGAAGTCGTCGCTCGAGCTCGTGCGCCTCGAGCTCGTCGAGGTGTCGGAGACGCTGGCGCAGCTCAAGCGCAAGCGGTCGAGCTACTCGGAGGAGCAGGTCGAGATGGTGCGGCGGCTGCTGGTCGAGAGTCCGGCGCAGGCGCGCATGTACGGCATCACGGACGCCGTGGTGGCCAAGATGGCGGAGGAGAGCAAGGCTCGCGCCGCGCTGGATGCCATGACGGACGCCGACCGCGAGCAGCAGGTGCGAGAGGCCTGGACGTCGTGGCTCGAGCTGTATGCGGCGCGACTGCGCGACGAGACGGACGGCCAGGTTCCCGAGGTCGAGCACGAGGTGCGCCGTGAGCAGGCCATGCGGCGTGTCAACCCGGTGTACGTGCTTCGCAACCACGTGGCGCAGCAGGCGATCGACTGGGCGAACGACGGCGAGCTCGAGCGCCTGGCGCATCTGTTCGAGCTGCTCACGCACCCGTTCGACGAGAGCGCCGACCCGGACGACCACAGGTTCGCGCGTCCGCACGACCCGGACGCCGCCCCCATCTGCGTCTCGTGCTCGTCGTGAGCTGGCAGAGCCCTTCCCTGAGCTGGAGCGCACTCATTCAATCCACAGCGACGGCGCAAAAGCTGTCAGTGTCTCGGTGGTGTCACCGTTGTCTTCTTCCCGTCCACTGTGTCGCGGCCGTTCCGTTCACCACCCGCCCATCCGTGGAGTCAGTCTCAAAAATACTCGGCGCTGTCGAGCGACTGCCAGTTTGTCGATCGACTGCCAGCATCGCTCGAGCCTCGCTCCAGCACATCGATGCCATGGACACGGTCCGCAGCGAAGTGTCGGAGGACGCGCTGGCGTCGAGCCGCCGGGGAGGCAGCGCCGCCTCGCTCTCCTTCTCGCTCTCGAGCTCGCGGGTGTCGGCGCGCGAGGACCTGGTGAGCGGCTTTGAGCAGAAGTTCGCCGCTCGACGTGCGCACAAGCAGCGGCGCAAGGAGCGCGAGCGGCAGCGCGCCGACAACCAGCAGTTCGTGTCGGCCGAGGACGCTCGGCGTGCAGCACGTGATGCTGAGCGCGAGATCCGCCGCCGCGAGATGGCCAACTGGCTGCCGACGCCAGCAGCGCTGGCTCGAGTCGAGCGCATCCGCAAGCACCACGCCGCCCAGCAGATGCGCGCCGTCCGTGACTGGTATCCGCTCCAGACGCGAGGCGACGACGAAGTGCAGGCCGTGTTTGGAGGTCAGGAGCCTCGCTGTCGCGCCGGCACTCGCGAGCGAGCGGCGGCCGCTGACCAACGGAGACGCGATGTACTGCAGACCCAGCTGGAGAACCGCCTCGTGGCGCTGGACGACAAGCTCGCGTATGTGGAGAACGCGGCGGCAGCGTGGCCAGTCCGCGAGCATCCGCAGCCAGCCAAGATGAGAGCGAGGGCTCGCGTGAAGACTCTCGAGAGCCACAGACTCGAGCCCTTGCAGACCAACGCGAGGAGTGTGTCGGCGCTGCCGTCCGCCTCACGACTGGGGTCCAAGTGGGACGAGAAGGCTCTCCTACGGCACTCGCGATCGCTGTCGACGCCGTTCTTTGACGCTGACGACCTGGCGGACGCGGCCGAGACTGAGGCTTTCCTCGCGACGCACCGGCGCGCGGCCAGGCAAGTCCGAGCTGCCGTGACGATCCAAGCCTCGTGGCGGATGTGGGTGCGACGACGCGTCTTCCTGCGCTGGTCGAGACGCCGCTGGGCCGCGCGCAGCTTCTACCTGCAGGTCTGGGCTCTCAGCCACCGCTTGGACGTCCAGGCGCGGCGGTCGCTGGTGCGGGCGATCTTTGCGCGCTGGAAGCGAGAGGTGGCACGTGCTGCGAGGCTGCTCGAGCTCGAACTGCGGCTCTTCCTTGCAGCCGAAGCCCAGCAGAGCGGGTCGCTGCCGTCGTACGTGGTCAACCTGGCGATCACAGGCGACGGCGACTTTGGCGACGACGAGTGCGCTCCGAGTAAAGAAGACAGCAACGCTCCAGCTCCAGCTCCAGCTCCGAAGGCTCAGCGCCTGGCGTCCATGGCGAGGATCGCGCCGACGGTGCTCATGGGAGGGCTCATCAACTCGGCGTTCGCCGGCGTGGCGCAAGCGCTCGACGACGACAAGGAGAACCACGCGAGGAGGCGACGCGCGCAGCACGCTGAGGCGCGGGCCGCCGTGTGCCGCAAGGTGGCGCAGCGAGCCTTCCTGATCTGGAAGCGCGTGCTCGCGGAGCGGAAGCGCGGCGGCCTGAACGCGCAGCTGTGTCTGAAGCGAGCAGCGCGACTTGTGTTCGCGCCGTCGGTCTGGTCGCGCGAGAAGCTGCTGGCCGTGTTCGACCTGTGGGCTCGCTGGGCGGCGTTCACGCGCGCCACGCGGCTCGGACTGCCGCTGCCTCGCTTCGAGCACCCCAACGCGCACTGGGACATGGTCGTGCACAACTTCCAGGAGCGTCAAGTGCGGCGCGTCAAGGCGGAGGCGCGCGCTCCGGGAGCTCACCTGCAGCGTGTGCTGCGGCGGATCGCAGCGTTCGCACGCCGCCGACGCGCCAAGAGAGAGGCCGGCGTAAGAGCCGTCACGTTCGCGAGGCAGTCGCTAATGGGTCGTGCGTGCCGCGAGTGGCGGGCTGTGATCGCGCCGATCGCCGCCGACAAGAAGTGCTGTCGTCAGGCTCTCGCGGCGCTGCGTCGCTACGCTGCCGTCAAGGCGAAGCTGCGACCATTGAAGCGCATGGTGGCTCGCGAGCACGAGCAAGGGGGTCGACGCCGCGCGTGGCGAGCCTGGCGCGGCGTGCTGCTGCGCACCGAGTGCAAGCGCGAGTGGAACGTGGCGCGACTGTCACTGCGGATCGGTTGGCGCCGAACGGCTCTGCGCGTTCTGCTCGTGTGGCGGCGACCGACGTCTGAAGCGCAAGTCGATGACAATGATCCGGAGACGCGGCTGTGGCGAACGTGGCGCATGTTCGAGGCGTGGCGCCACGCGACGAACAAGCGCGCGTTGTTCAGAACGCTGCGCTTCCACTGCGCGCGGCTCCGCGCTCGCCACATGCTGTTTGCTACGCTCAACGCGTGGAAGCGGCAAGTATGGAAGCTCGGCGACGATACCGACCGCGACGACATTCTCGAGGACCACTTGGCCGTGGACGCATGGGATGCGTACCGAGAGCTCGCTCCCCTGCTGCCTTCGCTCTTCTACGGCCATTTCGCCGACGCTGCCGCCATTTTTGCCGGTGTGAAGACCCCCGACGAAGACTCGACGGACGCACCGACGCTGTATACAGCCGCCGACGTGCGCCTGTTCCATCGAGGCATCACCAGCGACAGCATCGCTGACGTGCGCAACACTGTGCTGCGCGGTCGCCACCTAGTCAACGCCATCGACTCTGCGTCCGGGAACTCCGCGCTGCACGTGGCGCTCCAGGTAGAAGACGGCGCTCGCCGCGTCGAGCTGCTCACCTTGCTGCTGACTGAAGGCGCGTCCACGGTCGATCGGCCCAACAAGCACGGACTCACGCCACGGCAGCTCGCAGCTGATGGCGCGGCCTCCACTGAGCTAGTGGAGCTGCTGGACCACGGTATCTACGCCCACTACGCTCGACGCGCTACCGCCATGGGTTCCAACTACACCAACAACGGCGACAGCAATACCTCGCGGCTTGTGTGGGGTGTCTCGACGATTATGGCCGGCGAGTATCAGCGTGGCGCTCGCTTCGCTGCCGAAGTGCGGCACCAGATGTGGCACAGCCAGCTCCGAGAAGAGCTGTGGCTTCGTCAGGACCGCTTGCGCTTCCAGGCGTCGTCGCGCTTCCTTCCCGCCATTCTGCGCGGCCGAGCCTTCCTCAACGGGATGCGCAATGTGCTGTGTCCACCGCTAAGCTGCGTGCTGGCCCAAGACCTGTCACGATGTCAAACCGATAGACCGCGACTGTCGATGCCGACATGCGGCGTGCTGCAGTTGCCGCCGCCTACTCCGCTGCCACAACCGAAAGACTCGCGCGACTTCAGCGAGCTCGAGCCATACATGCGCTTCCTGCAGGCGCCGCTGCTCGAGTACGAACCTGCCGAGCGCGCACTCGCAAACACGTTTGCAGCCGTGCTCTTCTCGCTCGACGTCCCGCTTGAAGAGGTGGTGGACGAGGCGGTGCACCTGCAGGACCAGTGCGCGGCCATCGAAGACGAGCTTTTGGCCACGATGGAGCAGCTCGCCGCCGCCGAGCGCCAGCTGCTGGTTCTGCTTGGTGACTGCGCGATTGATGGCCTCGCGGTTGCCGTTCCGCTCCTCCGCTACTTCAAAGACAAGTCTGATATGGGGTACAAATTCAGGAAGGAGCTTGTGCTGCTGCGGCAGTCGACGGCGAGGCAAGACCTGAACGGGGGACAGAGCGACTGGGAACTGCCGTCCGATGTGGAGATCAAACGGCTAGAAAGCGCGATAGCTTGCGCACAGCGCAAGATGCGCAAGCTCGACAAGAAGCACAAGGCGCTGACAGACCAGATGCAGGTGGGCGAGCTGGGGTTCCGCGAATCGCTCGTGGCTGACGAGCGCAGCGTCCACGATACGTGCGCGGCGCGCATCCGGTATGAAAGCAACAGGTTGCAGATGGCCGCGTTGCTCGTCAAAAAGGCCGATCTCGAGCGAACGTTATCGTGCTTCGAGTCTGCACTATCACCGCTGGAGTGTGGTTCGTCTGTTACTGAACAAGCACCAGCAACAGAAGCCACGGCAGACTTTGACTGCCGCGAGTTCAAGGATGATGAGGTTCGAGCCAACATGAATGTGGCAGCGACAGAGCAGATTACCGTCGAGGAGACCTGTCAGCGCTTCGAGGACAATCAGGACCGGTTCACTCGCATATTCGATGCTGTATCTGCGATGTCCTCGCCGAACAGTGGGTCGGATGATGCTGCAGCTGCCACCACCCCCGGTTCCACCGCTTCTACAGCTATGTCAACGTTGGCAAGCCTTCCGACACTTCATCACTGCGCGGTTGCGCTCGTGCGCGAGCTGTTCATTGTGAACCTCTTTCGCTGTTGCTGCTGCTGGCTAGCCGACAACATGGCGATCGCAGACGCAGAAGCCGAGCAATCGGTCGATGGTGACAGTGCGGAGCCAGTAGGGGTGGTGGAGGAGGCTCCGATCGACCCAACTGTCGTGATCCCTGTCACTCAGCTGGACCCCATACTTGCCGAGCAAATGATCCGTCGACGACGATCGAGTCTGACCAATGCGAGGCGGGTGCTCGAGACGTACCAGCGTGGCGGCTCGACCTTCGACGTCCTGGATCGCGAGTCGAATCGTATGAAGGAAACATACACCGAGAGCATGGGGTTGCTGTTCAAGGCAGAGCGAGTGGCGATGGTTGAGGCCACCAGTGAGCGTCAGCGCGCTCAAGAGCGAGCAGTAGCTGTACCGGTTGAGCTCAACCCCTTGACTGGACTACCCGAGTTACCCCCAGTTCACACCATCGAGTCCACAGATGGACAGTTTGCTGCATCGGTGAACGACAAACGGATGCAAAAGGTGGAGCAGCGTCGTAACCGCAAGCGAGAAGAGATGCAGCAAGCGATGATGCAGCACCAGCTCAACCGCATGGCGAACAAAATCCGCCGTGGCAGCTCCAATGGCCGTGTTGCCGACGAAATGAAGGCCGACGAGTCGGATTCCGACCCGGAGCAGGACACGAGTATGCGGGGTCTCCCTGGCGTGTACGGCGATACACTGAGCATCGGCAATTTTGTCGTGTCTTCTTCGCTAGAAGCTTCGTACGATGGGAATCGCAGCTTTCAGGCAGCGGGAGATGCTGGTAGTAGCTCGACGATGGATCCGGCGACAATCGAGGCGATGTGGAAGCGAGGCGCGCGAGTGATTGAGAGCAGAAACTCGTCCAAGATGGACAGCATGGGTCTGGAAGATGAAGTGGTGCATCCAAGCATTCAAGCCGATCAAGTTTCAGTCACAAATAACCGACACGCACCAGCAACTGCCAGCGACCAATTGGAGGGATCGGAACCGGACTTGGTTCGACCGACGGAAGAAGACACGTCTTCACTGCAGCAGGTTGTCATGCATGGTCAGAGCGTGGTGCATGTGGATGCGGCGGTTGATTTGGAGTTGCCGCCAGGTGGAGAAGATGTGTCGGATGGTGAAGACACATTGCCGGAACAGTTGACTGGACTGGGATCTGAACCAAGCGAACCCAGTGCCGCTCCAAATGGAGAGCACGATCCTTCAAGTGTTGAGGATGTGGAAGCGTGCAGTGATGCGCAGGAGTGCCAGCATTCCACAGATCTCGACACCGATTCGACATCAGCAGCAGACGCCTCGGAAAGTTGTCACATTCCCTGTGAGCAAGCTCCAGCTCGTGACGATGATCCTGTGCCTCCCAGTGCCGCGACCTCACCGCGTTGTCAAGCTATTTCCAACGACTCGTTGGAGCCCAATCACGGCGCCACATTTAAAGATATACCTTGCGCTGGAGCTGGAGATGCGGTCGCGGACGACTTCGCTGCATTGGACAAGTTCTTGCTTGAAGCCCGCAGCGCCGTGATCCACGACAGCGATGTCTTCGCACGTCAAGTTACCTGTTCTGGTATTCAGGAGGCTGCGCCACCCCATGCAGCTGAGGAATATCGAGACCCATGCAGCGTGACTGTGCCATGCGAACCGAAGACTAGTCGTGATGTTGGTGAGTTCGCGTCGGATCTCCCGTCGGTCGTCTGGGATGACCGCCCAGTCGCACTCGAACACCGCGAAGAGGCTGTCGTGGGACGTAGAATGTCGTCCAGTGTCTCTCCATTGGTGCCGCCAAACCAGACGAAAATGCCTCATCTCGATCCGCAGGCTATCGCGCATATCTATCGAGCTATGCTGCAGCACGAGGTACAAGAGGTCGATGACGATATATCCCTCTCTCTGCTCGGAAAGTCGATGAAGATGGAGAATCGTCAGAGCCGGGCGGAAGTGGCGCCTACCCGTCTCAACACAGAGCAAGCACTGGAGCATGCAGTCCACCGACCACATCCGCGCGGTGATCACTCAAGTGAAGCTGCTGTGCCGCTGCCTTCGATCTCAGTGAGTGTGACTACTCGACCGACGACGACAGAGCTCCCTGACAATGGCTGCCGCTCGATGTCGGAAACTCACAGTTTGCCGAGCGTCGGCTTTGGCAGTAGTGTCGAGACGAGCGAGAGATGCCCCTACCTGTTGGAGAGCGCCAGTACACCCGAGCTGGGCCATGACGTGGGTTCACTGGAGATCATGGGGAAGAATCGTGGATCACAAGGCGAAGCAGCAGCGAGCGACTGTGCTCAGCGCACCAGCACAACGATGAACAAGTCCACGAAGACTACGCGTGCAACCACCAAGCGAAGTGATGCGCTGCGAGACGATCGAAGGAGGATCCGCGAACGCATCCACCGGTTGAGCTCAACGTCGGGAAGCGATTTACGACTGGAAGGCGCGAATGTGGCCGTCCGATCCCAAGCTGCGAGCGACAGACATCCGAGCGAGACCGCCCAGCGAGGACCGCTCACAAAACAACAGAAGGAGCTCGTGTGGAAAGAGTTCGCGGCAACGCCGCTATCGGAAGCCATGCAGAACGCGTACGCAGAGCTATACCCGCACATGTACCCGCGTGTCGAGGATCCAAATGCTCGAGTGCTCGCAGCGGAACAGCCGAAGGCGTCAATTGGACACGTAGAGACCGCTTCATCGTTTGATCACTCGTCTACGACAATTCCAACACAGCTGACCGTGGAGCCGGCGAAGAGCCCCACGAGACTCGCACCGCTTGCGCTCGACAAGAAGTTCTGGAGCGCCGTGGAGGGCTACCACGCTATCGGCAGCTCGCAGCTCATCCCTCTCGACGAGGAGACCGTGAAGGCTCGGCGCCGAGAGAAAGCTCAGGCGATCTGCACGGCGTTTATCGACGGACACGGCCAAGGCGACGCGAGATTGGCGCACCACGAGCTGCAGTGGCTCGCCATGTACCCCGCTGAGGTGGCTGCGGTGCGGCGGCGGCTTCAAGCGGCTCCGCGCGACCTGTTCGATTCGCTGCAGCAAACTGCACAACTCCGCATTACGACCGCGATGGCGTCTAGCCCGATCGACTGAGTCGGTCGCTCGAGCGCCGACTATTTATACGATTCGACTGCGAGTGTGGTGGCTGGCCTCCTCAGATCCAGCTCGCGGTCGTTGCGATGCAAGCGACGATCGAGCCCACGATCGCTCCGCCATCCCAGGATGCGCTGGCTGATGTGGCTCCAAGTGCGCGAGTACCGCTGATCGACAGGTTCCTCAGTCAGCGTGGGATCTCGCGTCCAGTCAAGCGGACGGCAGCGGCATCTCCAAGCGCTCGACCGACCCAACGAACGCTGGCTGCTGCGCCGCCGCGGCCGCTGTGGCACTCGTACTCGAAGCGTCGCCACGGCCAGCGCGTCGCGAAACTGCAGGCGGCGATGCGCATCCCCGAGCCGGACTACGCCGCCAGTCGGGACGCCTACGTGCGCAACAAGCAGCCCAAGCGGTTCTTGGATCTGCACACCGACGCGGCCGCCGTCGCCGTCGATTTCAACAGCGTGATGCGGCCGCGATTCTTCGAGCGCGAGGTCGTGGACCAACCCGTGTGCGACCGCGAGGCCAACCGCCAGCAGTACGAGGCACGCATGCAGCGCCTCGAGATGGAGGAGCTGGAGGCGCTGGGGCTCACGCCTGCAGCGGAGTCGGATGACGATGAGGAGACAGTGTAGCCATGATGCGAATGGAGTGGTTTTTGAACTCGGTTGTGTGGTTTTTGAGGTTTGTTTATTCGACATCCAACTGCACCTTTGTATACTATACAGTACTAGCAAATCGTAAAACCAGAGCTTGGCGAGGCGAGGCGAGGCGAAGCGAGGCATCAAGCGAGCTCTCTCCACTTTTGCATTGTTCACCTGGCCGCACACTCTGCAGCTCACCATGGCGCTCAAGCTCGACGACCTATTCAGCGTCAAGGACAAGGTGGTGGTCGTCACGGGCGGCGGCCGCGGCATCGGCAAGATGATGGCCGACGGCTTCGTGCAGAACGGCGCCATCGTGTACATCGCGTCGCGCAGCCTGGACGCGTGCGTCAAGGCGGCGGACGAGATCAACGCCAAGGGTCCCGGCCGCTGCATCCCGGTAAGCGGGTGGTTCTTTGGTGGTGGCTGTAACTGGGCGGGCGGTGGGCTGACGTGGTGCTGACAATTGCCGCAGCTCCAAGCGGACCTGACGAGTGAGGCCGGCTGCAAGGCTCTGGCCGAGGAGATCGCCAAGCGCGAGACGCGCGTCGACGTGCTGGTCAACAACTCGGGCGTGGCATGGGGTGGCGACATTGAGCACCACCCGGAGGCCGGTGCGTTGCTGATGAGCGTCGTGGCTAGCAGTGGATGCGTTCTGCGGAGGTGCTAACTCGCTTTTCTGATGCTGTTGCTGGTTGCAGCCTGGAACAAGGTGCTCTCCGTGAACGTCACGTCGCCCTTCCACCTGACGCGTTACCTTCTGCCGCTGCTGGATGCTGCCGCCACGTCGTCCGACGCCGCGCGCGTCATCAACATCGGCTCGGTGGCCGGTCTCATGCCGCAGGAGATTCAGACGATTGCGTACGACACGTCCAAGGCGGCGATCCACCACCTCACGCGCGTGCTGGCTGCCAAGCTGGCGCGTCGTCCCAACGGCGGTCACATCCTTGTGAACGCCATTGCGCCGGGCCTCGTGCCGTCCAAGATGTCCAAGGGCATCTCGGTTGTGACGGGCAGTCCGTTCGCCGAGCTGGCCAAGGGCATCCCGATCCAGCGCGTGGGCGAGGACTTTGACATGGCTGGACTGGCCATCTTCCTGGCCTCCAAGGCCTCGGGCTGGATCACTGGCGTCGTCATCGCCTCGGACGGTGGCCAGATCGGCGCCGCGGAGACGGGCGTTGGCTCCAAGTTGTAGTTGCGCTGTTGACGTCAGGCTTGAAGTTGCGCGGGTGGGGATGCGTCCCCTGTTTAACGTTGATGCAACGCGGGACTTGCCTTTTGCATTACGACTACTCTACTCTGCTGCACCGTTAAAGTTGTCTGATTCTGCTCTCAGTTGAGAAATGCACCCCATATACTTGATCGAGATGAGACGGTTCGTCCTCGCATAGAACGATCCATTTGTGGGTCAATTTTGGCCTCGCTCGATCGGAATCAGATATGCTGGCCAGTTTAGAAACAGCACCGCAAGAGGATCATGAGTTCGCTGGGGCTGAGTGCGCTGTTCAATGTCAAGGACAAGGTGGTGGTCGTCACGGGCGGCGGCCGCGGCATCGGCAAGATGATCGCGGACGGCTTCGTGCAGAACGGCGCCACCGTGTACATTGCGTCGCGCAGCCTCGCGGCGTGCGAGGGGACGGCGCAGGAGCTGAACGCCAGAGGTCCCGGCCGATGCATTCCGGTAAGGAGGGGCCAGTGCTGCTTCCTGGCGGCGAAATAGCGGGGTTATATATGTGTGTGCTAATCGCGTGACCTGTGCGGACGCGGACAGCTGGCAGCTAACCTGACGAATGAGGCCGGCTGCAAGGCTCTGGCCGAGGAGATCGCCAAGCGCGAGACGCGCGTCGACGTGCTCATCAACAACTCGGGCGTGGTCTGGGGAGGTGACATTGAGCACCAGACCGAGGCAGGTGCGTTCACGCTCGAGCACCTCATCTCCTAGACTTAATCTCTGTGGACTGATTGCGCTGCTTGTTTGAGGACAGCGTGGGACAAGGTGCTCTCCGTGAACGTCAAGACTCCGTTCTTCCTGACGCGCCACCTGCTGCCGCTTCTGGACGTCGCTGCCACGTCGTCCGACGCCGCGCGGGTCATCAACGTCGGCTCGGTGGCCGGACTCATGCCGCAGGTCATGGACACGGCGTCGTACGACACGTCCAAGGCGGCGGTGCACCATCTCACGCGCGTGCTGGCTGCCAAGCTGGTGCGTCGTCCCAACGGCGGCCACATCCTTGTGAACGCCATCGCGCCGGGTCTCGTGCCGACCAAGATGACGAAGGGTATCACAGTGCTCACTGGCGCATCGCTCGACGACGTGGCGGTCGGCATCCCCATTGAGCGCGCGGGCCGTGACTCGGACATGGCTGGACTGGCCATTTTCCTGGCCTCCAAGGCTTCGGGCTGGATCACGGGCGTCGTCATCACCGCGGACGGTGGCCAGATCGGCGCCGCCGAGACAGGCGTTGGCTCCAAGCTCTGATGCCAATCATGCCAGATCGTAAGTCAGTCAGGCAGGAGAGTGTGACAGGACCGTGTCCATGTCGTAATGCTGTTGCAAAGGTTCACGCTTTTGTTGAGTTTCGTATCCTCGCTCTCCATTGTGACGAGCATGTCAACGCCTCCGCCTCCGCCTTCACCGCCGATGACGGAGCTGCTGCTTCGCCGCTGGGAGGGAGCCGCCACCCTAGGTTGGGACAGCAGTAGCAGCATATCCGCATGGAGACCGCCGTCCCTTCTTCATCTAATTGAAACACACGAGCAGGAGCACTCCGCACGAACGTGGAGGATACGAAGCGTCGACGGCTGCCTGGCGAACTCGGCGTGATCATCCAGTTCAACCCGTCGCATCTGAAGGTGCGCTCGTGGACAGCAAGCGTGCAAAGGGAGCGTGTATTGTAGTTCTGATGGACGCTTGGATGATCACTGCAGCAAAAGCGTCCGGTGGATGACGCGCTGCTCTCGAAACCACATGCAGCCACTCAAACAGAACAACCACCGCTCAAGCCCGCGTTCAACTTCACCATGGCCAGGTAAGGTTTATGGCCTCTCTATCTAGCTTTGTCCCAGTCCGAGTGATTGACTGTGAGCTCGACGCCGGCACGCAGGCCGACAGAGTTTCTCGCAGGACTGAAGTTTGATAGAGCCGATGGCATTCCAGCACTGGAAATGATCGAGCTGACTGGGGAGAGCTCCGACGCGTTCCACAGTCAAGCCGATAGTGTCATCTTGGTGAACGTCGCTCCCCTCGTGCGTGCCGTATGCAGTGTTGGGACTGAAATGCTCTCAAGTAGCTCACTGTATCGCAAACTCATGTCATTTACAGATGCACGGACATCTCCTATTCATTCTTGACTGGACGAAAGCGAAGCCTCAAGAGCTGGAACGAGACTTCATTCAGCGTGGAATTGCCATCGCTCGGGTCATGAACCGAGACGATTTTGCACTGGGTACGTGAGAGAGTCATTGACCACGGCACAGGGTGTGCAATGCGTTGATTGTGTGTCTCATTTGCTGTGCCGACGTTCGTAGGGTACAACAGTCCTGGCGCGTGGTCATCCGTGAACCACTTCCACTTTCAAGGCTTCTTCTTATCGTCGGTGCTGAGCGGTGTAGACGCTCCGGTCTGCGCCAACTTCCCGATCGTCAATCAACCACGACAAGAACTATTCCGTGTCGGATCCAGCGTCGTCGCACACCGGATGGCGAGTTGGCCGATGACATGCTACGCTGTGGAGCTGACGCAAGAGTCCGACAGCGCCAATCGGGTCGCTAAGACGGATTTCATTGAGACCGTGTGGCAGTTGATCCGCGTCCTCCAGCGTCGCAAGATCCCCCACAACATGCTCATCGTGGCCAAACCGACACTGGTGGTGTGGATCTTCCCTCGTCTGCCTCAGCAAGAGAACGGATCGCGTTTGTTCGGTCAAGAGTCCGATCGCGTCGCCCCTCAAGGTCGCCTTCGTGTCGCGATTGCAGAAGCCGCGGGACTTGTGATCGCAGGTGATGAGATTGCGTTTTCAGGCTTGACCGAAGACATGTTTGTCCAGATCCTGCGTGAGGAAGTCTCCATCTCGCCGGTAAGGCACCAACTCTGGCAAGTGGACTCTCGCTGTTGCTAACTGTATGTTTGACGCTCGTGTGTGCATCTAGGAGGTTGCCGACATCTTAGAACACGAATGGCTCGATGCGGCGAACAAAGTGCAAGGTTAGGTGGCACGGTCGGTCATCAGCAAGTGCAATGAACAATTGAGGAGAGAGAGAGAGAGAGAGAGAGAGAGAGGCTGCTTGTGCCACTCTCAATGCAGACGCAACATGTGTATCTGGTGATGGCAGGAACGATGCCATATTTTGGACTGAAACCTGTTAAAGATGTGCCGAGCATACCACATAGATAGAGACTGCCAATCTTTGGCCCGCCAAGCGGTACAACCCACACCCGTTTCGCTTTGCTGCGATTCGGTATAAATAGCGTCCATACTTATTGCCGCCGCATTGGCCGTGGCGTTTCACTCGGCGCGATGGCGAGGCTTCACCATCGAGATCTTTGTTGCGCCGAGGGAAGTGTCGGTATTTCGCGGCTGTCTGAGCATTCGGACATCCATGGGGTCAGGCTGTAGTGCCTTCTCAAGCGGCCCAGCGTACGACCCGAATGTGCTGTCCATCAAGCACTTCGAGATCCACCGCGTGGTCGGCAAGGGCGGGTTCGGCAAGGTGAACGCCGTGATCCGCAAGAAGACGCAACCGCCCGCGTGGTTCGCCATGAAGACGCTCTCCAAGGGGACAGTGATACAGAAAAGGTGCGTCGAGATGGTGTGGAACGAGCGCAACCTGCTCACCATCGCGCGCAGCCCGCTGATCGTGCGCATGCACCACACGTTCCAAGACACACACAACTGCTACGTGATCATGGATCTGCTCATGGGCGGTGACCTCAAGTACCACCTGAGCCACACGCACACCGAGGGGTTCTCCGAGGACCGCGCCAAGTTCTACGTCGCCGGCATCCTCCTCTCGCTCGAGTATCTGCACTCCAAAAACATCCTGCACCGCGATGTCAAACCCGAGAACATCATCCTCGACAGCGAGGGGTATCCCCACTTGACGGACCTCGGCATCTCCGTGCAGACTGATGGTACCCGACGGCACCACGGCACAAGCGGCACCACAGTGTACATGGCTCCGGAACTCTCCTACGGCTCGCACGAGCACGGCGAGCCCGCGGACTTCTTCTGCCTCGGTATTGTTGCCTTTGAGCTGTTGTTCGCCAAGCGACCGTGGCCCAAAGGAGTGAGCGAGCATTTGGAAGCAAACAACTTGTGGGACAACGTGAAGGAGCGACACCGCTTCGATGAACACCATTACGACGGGTATTACCCGCGAGAACTGCTGGATACCGCCAAATGTCCGCTGTCGTCAACTGGCCGCGCTTTCATCCGCGAGCTCCTACACCCCAACGAGTTCGACCGACTTGGCGGCAGCAAGGGCGAACCAGCGGGTGGTGCAGAGGCCATCAAATGCCACGAGTGGCTCAAAGACTTCGACTGGACAAGCTACCTAGCCAAGAAGCTTGCACCGCCGTTCGTACCGGTCGTCGACGAGTCAAAGGCGAACTGCGACACGGCCGTCCAAGACTTTGACGACGTCCTGGAGCTGAGCGCGGGACCGTCGGCCCGCATCACAGCACAGGAGCAAGAGAAGTTCGCCGGGTTCGAGTATAACGTCGATGTGAACAATCCAGAAAAGTTTTAGCGACTGTTCCCCCTTTCCTTGGACTTCGGAGGTGATTGGACTGAGCTCTGGTTGGTCGTCACTACATCGTTGCAAGCTCTTGATCGATCGCTTCTAGCGCATCCAGTCCTTTGGCGGCGATCGAGATCAGCAATCCGTTCGACATGATGGCAGGGTGATCACATCCTGGGAAGTCTGGGTTGATGCGCAACAACGTAGCTCGCGGTTGACCCCCACAGCGCTCGAGCGTATCGGCGACAACCATCTCGCACTCCTTTCGAACTGAAGGGACCTGGTTGCAATCGCGTCGTTCGAAATATTGTTGGTCAGTGGCAGATATCGAAGACTGAAGCAAATTGTGACAAGAGCGATCTAACCCGCGTCCCGCAACCAATTTCGACGACCACCAGGTTCAGCGACGGGCTTTCCTCCATCATCTGCGCACGTGACACCAGTCAGTCCTGGACGCCTACCTCGGAACGATTTGCTGTTACACCTGACCTGCTCCATCACTGCTTCCCATGCAATGTACGTGTGCTAGTCGACAACAGGAGATGCACAGTTAGCGTTTCCCGCGATACCATCATAAAACGCAACATACCTCTTCCTTCACGTTCGGAATCCACTGCCGGTCGTGAAACATGAGCACGTTCGGTCGTCCGTGCTCGCCACACAGCCGGCAACTCGTCACCGAAGCACTCTCCGCGCGCATTGAATCGGAATCAATACGGAAGCGGAAATCTGGCGGAAGAGACCATACCGAGCCATCGCACGGAGATCTTGCGTTGGTTTCAGGGTCCCCAGCGCACTGCCAGTGCTCCACATTCCCATGCACCTCGTAGACTTCATTGCGCTCGAACTCTCGATGGAAGTGCGCGTCCACCTTCGTGACACAGAACGACAAGCCTTAGTCAGCATCCGCGACGACAACCGAGCAACACACATCCACAAGATCCGCTCTACATTCGAAGTGTAGACAAAGAAGGGAACATCCGTGACTGAATCGACATTGACGCCAGCAGGAAGAGCCTCAGCGAGCTTGAGGCGCAGGAATGTGGAGCGAATCGCTTCCTGTGTAGTCGCAGGTTTACTTGCCACCATCGAGCGCCACTTGCTCAAGATGCTGTACCTGCGCTCGACAGATTGCAAGATGAGATAGTCGTACAATATCTGGCTCACACAAATCTCTAGAGCTTCACGGTACCCGCGATGATGCTTGGAGTCCCGGTACGAGTTGACACAATTGCCCCAGAACCCGTAGAAGATCTCGTCGTCCTCTGCGAGCTGACCCACAGAGTCACAGTCATACCGTTGGTCAGCAATAACAGTATGATTGAAGGAACAGCCCACGAAGCCACTGCTCCGTACCATGTAAGGGTCGCACAGGTCCTGGTACTCGACGCCCATCTGCTCGTACGCGGGCACCTTGGCGATGTCGCTAGAGTCGATATGCGAGTGGATTAGACGTCCATCGATGGCTCAACAACCTCAATGACGCGTACGCATAAACCGGCAAAGACGAGTCCGCTGCGGCAGCATGATTGAACCACAATACGGTCAGTACGGTGGTCGGTGGCGACGAGGCCTGGCAACCATCGGTCATGTTGCAGCGACACGAACCGGAGAAGCCCGCTCCCGCCGCGATGAGGAGGAAGTCCGCCGCGGCGATCTTTTCTGTGGATCATGCCGCAGTCAGTGCCATCCAGTTGGACCGCTGAGCAACGCGACCGGCAGCGTCCGCACCTGCGGCCAGGCGCCACTGGGACTTGAGCGGAGACGCAGCCATGTTGCCGTTGCTTGGAGGAAGTGCACCAGAAGACGCACGACAAACGAATTGTGCGGCAATATCAGCCAATGGGCGTGCGCCAATTGCCAAACCATCACTCTCGACCAGCTCAGCGAGCCAACGCAGTCAGAAAAGGAAAGCGGCCAGACGGAAGAGAGAAGCGCAAGTTCAGTCGACGACGATGGTGCGTGTGCCGCAGTCGCGCGCACCCGCAGCGGCCCATGGCTGCGTCGCCGTGGCAGGGGCGGTGTCGTGCATATAGAGGTGTCGGTGGGCTGATCTCCGCGTGTGTTGGCGCAGTTTGGCGGCTTCGGTGGCGACGGCAACCCGTTCGGAGTGAACTTTAACTTTGGGGACTTTCCGCTGAGGTATGTGGGGAGCGCGTTGTATTATAGCGCTGACGCGGGTGGGGAGATTGATCACGCAACTGTTGCGGCGGCGTGGCGTCCAGGTTCGATGAGCACTACCGCGTGTACCCCGTGTCTTTCTGCGACAAGGCTCATTTGGAAGACGGCGACAAGGGTGGGTATCCCGACATTACGGGACGCGTGGCCGACGTGTAGCTCACATCCAGCTTTCTCTCTCTTGTCAGTCCTCTTGCCTCCGTCCGCGCTGGACACGCTCGGTGCGTTGCGTTTGCGCTTGATTTGTTTGAGATGAGGGAAGATACACAGACCTAACGGTGCGATTGGGAACACCTCGCAGCACGACTTCACATCGAGTACCCGATGCTATTCAAAGTGACCAACGAAGGTGTGGATCGCCATTCCCATTGTGGCGTTCTCGAGTTCAGCGCGCCGGAGGGCACTTGCTACATGCCGTACTGGGTACGCTCTTGACTGTGGGCTGATGTGGACGGACTGAAGGATTGACCACTGTGGTGGATCCGATGTCGGTAAATGCGCGTAGATGATGCAAAACCTCTTCCTGAGCGAGGGCGGGATTATCAACGTCCAGAATATTTCGTTGCCCAAGGCGACCTTTGTCAAGATCCGTCCACAGTCGCAAGAGTTCCTCGACATTTCCAACCCGCGAGCAGTGTACGTGCTCGCACGCTTCGTTTCTGTGTTGCTGCTTATGCTGTGAACTAACGTGGTTGACACATGGGACGTCTTGATACAGACTTGAAGCCTCTCTGCGCAAGTTTTCGTGCATGACCGTCGGCGATACGATTTGCCTCAAGTACAACAACAAGAACTTCTTGCTCGACGTTCGCGAGGTGAAGCCGTCGCCGGCGGCTTGCATCATCGAGACGGACTGCGAGGTCGACTTTGAGGCGCCGCCGGACTATGTGCCGCCGACTCCGGCTTCTTCTTCAACGAACGGGTCGGTTGATCCTCCTGCGGCGCCGTCCGCGCTGCCATACGGAGGTCAGTTGTAGTTGAATATGCACTGGGTGGACTGTGATGACGCATTGAGACTGACTCGCTGTTGCCTATATAGGTGTCCCAACGGTCAAGGCCGGCGCTGTTATCAAGCCCGGTTCTGTGCGCATGGGCAGCGGTGGCTTGCGTCTCACGAAGAGCGGCGAGAAGAGCGCGACCGACGCGGCTGCGCTGCGCGCGGCACGCCTGAAGAAGTACGAGGCGTTCCACGGCACGGGCCATTCTCTGAGCGGGAAAACGTCCACATTCCAGTCCATGTCGAGCGGCTCTCGTCTTGGAGGCGGCAGCACCGCCAGCAACGGCAGCGCTGTCAACGGTGGTGGCTACACTTTGGGAGGTTCGAGCCGCAGCACCGGGGCTTCGAACGATGACGAAGAAATGAAGGACGGAGCGGAAGACGACTCGACCGAGAAGGCAAAGCCCAAGAGCGTCGTCCCGTTCCAAGGTGAGGGTCGACGGCTGAGGTAAAGCACTGCCAGACGGATGCAGCAGACTCGGTTCGGCATAGCTACAGTAACGCAGGTGTCGATTTACAAACGTGGTCCGTGCGTTCCACCATCCCGTAAATAATAGCGCACGTTTCTCCCGCACTCGAGTGACATGACTCGTCCCACTGTTGTCGTAAGCAAGAAACACAGCAGTCTCGCCAGTCTCGCTCGTCACCATCGGGCTCGGCGTGCGCTGACGGTCGAAGAAGGAGGCACCCACCGTATTCGTCCGGCGCGGGCGTCCGCCGGAACGTCAACTTGACGCATCCTCCTGCCTGCGTTCGTTCCTCCGGCCCGCCCCGGACTGCCCAAGTCGCCGCCGTCTGCTGGCTCCGTCGCCGATGGCGTCGCCGCCCGTGACACGCGCGTGGCGCGTGGTGCACCGCGTGCTGGACAAGCTGCTGCGCGAGACGTACGGCCACCCCGCGAGCGTGCAGGCGCTGGCAGTGGCGTCGCTGGCGCTGCTGCTGAGCGCGGCGCTCTACTTCCTCTCGCCACTGCTCGAGGACGACTACCACCTGTACGCGCGCTTCCTGCCGTGGGTCGAGCTCCTCGACTGGCGCCACTACGACTCGTTCGTGGTGGACCACGCCGTCGTCTTCGTCGGCATCTCGCTCCCGGTCGTCTGGCTGCTCCTCGTGCACGTGGCTTACTCATCCATTGCGTCGCCCGTCGAGGTCGCGCTGCTCGTGCTGCGGGTCGCGAGCTGCCTGACTGTCAGCTTCTCGCTCACGGTCATCCTGACCGAGTTCCTGTCTCGCCGCGCCATGCTCGCGCTGGTCTCGCTGGCGTACGGCTCACTCGGACTGCTCTACTCGTGGAGCGTTCCGGCGTGGCGCTGGTACGTGACCGAGGCGCGGCGTAAGGGACTCGTGGCCTTCCTGCCAGCGTCGATGCAGCAGCTGCTGCTGCGCACGTCGCTGCTCGAATGGCTCACGGACACGAGCTTCTCGGACCGGATGCGTCCGTTCCTTCCCTTCCTGTTGCCGCTCTCCAAGGTCGAGCAGACGCGGCTGCTGGAGCAGATGCCCGCCGAGACGCAGATCACCATGACGCGTCCGGGTCTCCTGCCGCTTCTCCCGTCGTCGGTGCAGCGCGCGCTGCTTCCCGCCGAAAGCGACAGCGATGGCGACAGCGACAGCGACAGCTCGGCGCTCGTACTGGTCGGCAGCCACGACGGAAGTGGCTCGACCGAGACGGTGTCGCAGTCTGACGACGACAGCGCGCAGGAGTCGTCGTCTTTGTCTGCCGGCTTTGACTTCCACAGACCCGAAGTGCGTCAGAACGTGGTGGCTCCACCCACGCCGCCTGAGCAGATCGTCGGCGAGATCATCACGTCGAGGATTTGGAGGTACGAGTCTATCCATCGCTTTGGTCGGTTGCAAGCCCGCTGACGAGTGACTCTCTATGTGCGCAGCGGGTGCAGGCAGCTGGTGACCATGCCGTCGTCCACGACGCTCAACCGCACGGCCTCCGTCTCCAGCGCACTCCTCGTGATGCAGGTGCGGTTGTCAATTCCGTTCCTAACACATTTGCGCGGTTACTCATTACGACTCTGCGTGCTGGCGCTGACTGATGGCAGCTGTACGCGTCGCGAGGCAGTCGCCGAGCGTTCCTGACGTTCATGCAGTTCCTCGCCACGTCGGCTCTCGGGTCCGTGGCGTGCTGCGCCATCCTGCTGCGCGTGCTCCAAGTCATGGACATCAAGTTCTCGGGCCACTCGGCGCCGCTGCTTCGCTATGTTCACCAGTATCTGATCCGCAGTCAAATCCCGGCGACCGCGCAAATATCGGCTTCTGCGGCGGCAGGTCCGCCGGTAACGCTGCGGAAAGCGGCAACATCGGCGTCCGCCGTCGTCGCCGTGCTGTTCGTGCTGCGCAAGCTGCGACGGTAACGTGGCTGTGGCATCGACTAGCCATCGTCCGTCTCGTTCGTGAGTCAATTGATTGTCTGTGGGAGGGGAGATGGTGGGTTGTCGTGGGTGGCATTGTCCACTCGAGTTGTTATCGTCCATCTTTACGGCTTCTTGGTCGCGTGCAGCGTGTCCATCGCCTGCTGTACTCGCACGCGTCGCCAGCCAGCATAGGTTGTGTCTTCACGTGTCCACTGCTGCAGCTCTGGCACTGGAGACGGCAGGCGCGTGACTGGCGCGTCGTGGTCTGCGCCAACGAAGAATGCGATTGCCAAGCGGCTCACGGCACGCGACTCCTTGTCGTCCGGGATGGCCACGCGGTGGCAAGTCGACCGCCAGCTTCCGTCGGTCCAGTAGTGGAGGCAGTCGCCAATGTTGACGACGAGCGCGTCCCTCATCAGCGGTACTGGAACCCAATTGCCGTCGCTCGTCTTGACCTGCAGACACCCGGCCGCGTCGTCCCAGTCGGGACAAAGGACGGTGAACAGATCCACGTCCGTGTGCTCGGCGAGTCGCAACTGGCCGCGCTGCACCTGCTTGGAGACGGGCGGGTAGTGGTTGACGCTCAGGATGCTTGAGTGGCGTCTCATTTTGTCGGCGAAGAAGTCTTGCGGCAGCTGCAGACAGCGCTCGAAGACGCGCAGCAACACGAGCGTGAGCGACTCCATGGCCGCGTAGAAGGTCTCCATGGCGCGCTGCAGGCCGAATGCGTCAGGAACGGGCCACTTGTTGGGGTAGTACAGCATCTGCGCCTCGCGCGAGCTCGAGTAGTACGGGTCGGTTGGGTCGAAGCGCCACGGTCCCATGCGGAACTTCTCGACCAGATCGTTCGGTCGCTGCTGGCCCGCCAGAATCGCAAAGTTCTCCTTGCGGTTGCCAGAGTACCCTCGCGGAACTGGCGCGCCGCGATGCGCGCTCTGGGCCTTGTCGGACGCCGGCGTCTCGAGGAAGAACTGGCGACTGGCAGTGCGCAGCTGCTGGATGAGCTCCAACGGCACGCCGTGGTTCCGCAGCAACAGGAATCCGTCGTGGGTAAACGCGTGGCGAACCTCGTCCGCGATCTCGTCCACGCAGTAGTCAGCACTGTCACTGTCAAGCGCCGGCGCTATGTCGATCACGCGCAGCGCGGCAGCAGCAGCAGGATGAGCTGCCTCATCGTGTGCTTTCGGATTGCTCGCCATCACCGATGAAATCAAGAACACGACGCCTGGATTCGATGAAAAAATGCACTCTAGACGGAGCTTACACAATACGGAGGCAATGTAGACAGACACCGCGAGCGCCATTGGCTGAAACTCACAGCGCCGCTTGTTGAAGCCACTTGGCCAGCTCGTCGCGCGTCCGGTCAAAGCAGGCACTCTTGATGCGGATACGCTCGAGCGCGGCGTCCAGCAGCCGCGCGTAGCTCGGGTGCTTGCGCGTCTGGAGGAACTCGTCCACCTCGGCGGCGCGCTCGAGCGTCTGGAAACGCCCCACGACGGACAGCACGATGCGGCCGACGACCAGCGGCGAGAACTGCGCCGACAGCTCGGTCCAGTGCTGCTGCACGTACTGCCACGCGAACGCGGCGCCGGCGGCGTCGGCTGCGACGCTGCCAAACACGTACTGGATGTCCTGCGACCGAACGGCCTTGAGTGCCCACTGCAGCACCTCCAGCTTGGTCGCCTCGGACTTGAACAGTCCCAGCGCCGTCAGACAGTCCAGCTTCTCCTCGATGAAGTCGCTCGCTTCGTACCGCGCACGCAGCAGCGCCATGTGCGACGCGTCGCCGCGCCTCGCCTGCGTGTTGAACACGACGCCGCGCACGTCGGCCGAAAGCGGTGGCACCGACACGCCGCTTTCGACGAAGCAGGCCTGGAACAGCCGCTTCGCCTCCGCCACGACCTCCTCGTCGTCGCCAAGCGCCAGCATCGCCACCACATCTCGACGGAACGGGCCGTTCGATTCGCTCTCGTCCGCACCGGCAGTCCACGTGAGGCGCTTCATCGCGGATGCGTACAGCCGACGGATGTAGCGCTGCAGTAACGGGTAGAAGGACTCCTGGCTGAACAGCGACGCGTAGTACCGCATGTTGGACGAGATCTCCTTCCAGCACAGGTAGTCGGTCTCGTCCGCGTAGGCGAAGCTGAAGTCCAGCGCCTGCGAGATCGGTACGACGCCGCTGCGCGCGAATGCGAACACGCTGTTGAGCAGACTCACGCGATCCACCGTGCCGAGCGTCTTGTCTTTGACAGGCTTCTGCAAACTCTGCCATCCAGAAGGCGGGTAATTGACCAGGAAGAACCCGGATTGGCCAGGGTTCAGCTTGATCCATGCGCCGTCTCCGGTTGGGTATACGATCTTCGACGTGATGGTTCCATCCACTGTCAGCGGGGTAGACACGATACGTCCAGGCTCGCCTCCGGACTGTCCGGCCCAGATCCCGACTCGCTGGATCTCGTTTGGCATGTCGGACGTGACGAATGCCAAAGGGATGTCCCACACACTCGTCTCCTTGTCGCCATCGGTCTGGAGCGCTTTGAAGCCCTGGTCGGCGAAAAAGCGCTCCTGCGTCAGAGTCTTCCCGTCGTAGTACACCACCGGGTACCCCGTTTGGCGCGTCCACGAGTTCGCCAGGTCGGTTATGCTCTGGCCCGACGCCTGCTCCAGCGCGCGCCACAGATCGTCGGTTGTCGTGTTGCGGTAGCTGAACGAGACGAGGTACTTGTGGATGCCCTCGTAGAACACATCGCGGCCCAAGTACTCGGACAGCATGCGGATGACGCTCGCACCCTTCGCGTACGAGATGACGTCGAAGATCTGGTCCACCTCGTCGGGGTGGTTGACCGGCACCTCGATCGGATGCGACGTCAGCATGCTGTCCTTCACCATGGCGATGCTCATCGTGATGTCCTGTACGAACGTCTCCCACACGTTCCAGTGCGGAAAGATATGGTCCACCGCCTCGAACTCCATGAACCGCGCAAAGCCCTCGTTCAGCCACAGGCCTGTCCACCAGTCCATCGTCACCAAGTTGCCGAACCACTGGTGAGCAATCTCGTGGCA
The DNA here is from genome assembly GCA_003413675.1 of Phytopythium vexans. Classification (NCBI taxonomy): domain Eukaryota; phylum Oomycota; class Peronosporomycetes; order Pythiales; family Pythiaceae; genus Phytopythium; species Phytopythium vexans. Next base: position 967,359 of record QLOC01000005.1, read on the forward strand.
CACCGTGCGCGACGTCGCCATCTTTTGCGCAAAGCTGCTCAGCTGGCTATCAATCAGCAGCCGCGTTTCGCGATACGTGATGACTCCCCAGTTCTCCATGGCGCCAGCCGCAAAGTCCGGGATCGCGAGCATGTCCAGCTTCTTGAGCGGGTATGCGATGCCAAACCGCTCCGAGTAGAAGGAAAGCGCCTTGGACGCCACGTCGAGCGCAAACAACCCGCGCTCGCTGCGTCCGACAGGCGTGTACACCGACACGAGCACACCTTCCTTCGTCACGCTCGTCACGTGGTCGAACTCGCCCACGACCATGCCCACGAGGTATGTGGACATGATGGGCGTCTCCGCAAATTTCCACACCTTCTCGACCGTCGCGTCCTTGCGCGACTGCACGCGGACATGCGCGTTCTTCTTGGGCTGCACGAGCGTCTGCACAACGTGCGTGTTGGAGATAGCCGTCAGGCTAGCATCCGTCGTGATGGAGATCTCGAACTTGGCCTTGACAGCCGGCTCGTCCCAGCACACGAACGCGCGGCGCGCGTCGCACGCCTCGAACTGCGTGACGGCCATGACGCGCGTCTCGCCCGCGAGCGAGTACTCGCTGCGGTAGAACCCCTTGAGCTCGTCATTCAGGAAGCCGTGGCATCCCAGCGAGAGCACCGCCAGAGTAGACACAGGCAGCGTCTCGGCGAACACCAGCTGCACCGACTGGTCCTCGCTCAGGTAGCGCGTCTCGACGCACGGGATGGAGCGGCCGGACACCTCGATCGCCGCATTGAACACGTACAGCTCGACTGCGTGGCACGTGATGGTCTGCGTGGCCTCAACGATCTCGACCTCGACGCGCTCCGCAACCTCGAAACGGAAGCGCTCCAAGTCGACGACGTTGTAGTCCAGGAAGTACTGCACGAGGAGGGACCGACCGCCGAGTTAGACGTTGATACGTTGATGACATGGCTATGCGGGGACAAACATCCCCACCTTGCGCGGAACGACGGCGGTCGGCAGGCGGGCGAACGGCTTGGCCGCCGGTGCGGGGGTCGTCGACGGCATGGCGGCAGCGAAAGCGAGAATGAGAATGAGAGCGAGAACGAGAGCGAGAGCGGCGGCCTCGGTGTCAGATTCGCGGGCGGGAAGAAAGGAAGATGTCGATCTGCTGCAGACGAAGAAGTGGCGGTGATCGCGAATCATCATCAGCGCGTCCCCTTAGGTCTCTTGCGCTGCGATTGGCCAAAAAGAGGCATAATGTACTATTGCAATTAACAATAGAAAGACAGCTGCATACGTATTTTGTAGAGATGAACCTGTTTGTGCAGCAAAATGGATTCGGCAGCACATGCACACATGATGCATCTCGCCGCCAGCATCCAGTCGAGCAAGACCGCGCTTCATATTGCACAGGCGACATTCACTAGTGCCCTATCTCCTTGCTGCAGCCACTGCACTGACTCCAGATCCGCCGCTTAGTTTGCAGACCCCGTTGCATTCGTCGTGCGGCCTTGCACGCGGTTCACGTTCAGCCACTCCACCACAGTCCGGTGTCCATTAGTTGCAGCCATATCCATCGCTCTTGTCGTGCAGCCCTTACTGCGGTTCGCATGCAGCCACTTCACCACATCGAGGTGTCCATTAGTTGCGGCCAAATCCATCGCCTCCGTCGTACAGCCCTCTGAGCGGTTCTCGTGCAGCCATTTCACCACGCCCAAGTATCCGTTAGCTGCAGCCTTGCCCATCGCTTCCGTCGTGCAGCCCTCGCTGCGGTTCATGTGAAGCCACTCCATCACATCCAGTACGCCGTTACCTGCAGCCCCATTCATCGCATACGTAGTACAACCCTCACTGCGGTTCTCGTGCACCCACAGCACCATAGCCCGATGGCTGCACTTAGCAGCAAAGTCCATCGCTATCGTCGTACAACCCTCGCTGCGGTTCATGCGCAACCACTCCGCCATTTCGAAATCGCCACTTGCAGCAGCCCAATCCATCGCTGCCTTCGTACAACCCTCGCTGCAGTTCTCGTGAAGCCACTCCACCATAGCCAAATGACCGTTAGCTGCAGCCATATCCATCGCCTCCGTCGTACAGCCTTCAATGCGGTTCATGTGAAGCCACTCCACCACAGCCCGGTGTCCATTAGCTGCAGCCAGATCCATCGCGCTCGTCGTACAACCCTCGCTACGGTTCTCGTGAAGCCACTGCACCATCTCCAAATGCCCATTCCCAGCAACCAAATCCATTGCCTCTGTCGTGCAGCCCTCTGACTGGTTTGTATGAAGCCACTCCATCACAGCTAAGTGACCCTTTTCAGCAGCCTTGTCCATCGCCTCCGTCGTACAGCCCTCGTTTCGATTCCGATGAAGCCATTCCATCACGTTCAGATGGCCCTTCGAAGCAGTCATGTCCATCGCGCTCGATGTGCAGCCCCCACTGCGGTTCGCGTGAAGTCATTGCGCCACAGCCAGATGGCCCCTTCTAGCAGCCCAATCCATCGCTCTCGTCGTACAGTCTTCGCTTCGATTCCGATGAAGCCACTCCACCACCTCCAGGTGACCCCCCTTAGCAGCTGAATTCATCGCACTCGTCGTACAACCCTCGCTGCGGTTTTCGTGCAGGTACTTGACCACATCTAGATGGCCTCCCTCAGCAGCCCAATTCATCGCCCTCAACGTACAATTCTCCAAGCGGTTTGTATGCAACCACTCCACAACAGACAGATGTCCGTCAGCTGCAGCCATATTCATCGCATACTTCGCGCAACTCTCGCTGTGGTTCGCATGAAGCCACTCAACAACAGACAGATGTCCATTCGAGGCCGCCTCGTCCATCAATTTAACGCCGTTGCGAACGTGACACTCGCACTCATCAGTGCACTGCGTCCGCTCGAACCAATGCACCCATCCACACCTCGCCGCTCGGTACGAACACACGGTCCCGGAACAATCCAACAACTCCGACACCAGCGTCTGCACTCGATCCGGAAGCGGCAGCTCCAACGCCCGCACGCTCGTCAGCAGGTCCTCCCGCATCTTGGCTGTCTTGGGCAACTGATGTCGTTGTGCCGGTGCTTCCATGCAAAACGTGAATCAACCCACCTGAGAACTCATTCTTGGCAAATGGATGTTCTCCAAAAGGTACACTGTACCAATCAGATTCATAGTCACAGTCGGCCGCGTGCATTGCACGTGACGACCTGGGACATAAGGAGGTCTCAATGTGCTTGAACACCAACGCTCAATCAGTCTCGTGTGTTCACTGGAGACTCCGCCATCAATGTGCACAAGTCAGGCTGGTCGCTTGACCTGTAACTCAACCGAACCTGACACGACCACTCGAGACGATCCATTCTCTCCTTCTATTGCACGAGAGTCACTCACAAGTATCTCGAGTGCCTTCCCTCCCTGCAGCTACAACTGCACCGACTCCAGATTCTCTGTTTAATTTGCACACCCATCGCTCTTGTTGTACAGCCTCACACGCGGTTCGCACGCAACCACCTCACCACCTCCCGGTGTCCGCGAGCTGCAGCCATTTCTATCACTCTTGTCGTGCAGCCCTCGCTGCGATTCGCGTGCAGCCACTTCACCACACTCAGGTGTCCACTAGCGGCGGCCAAATCCATCGCGCTCGTCGTACAACCCTCGCTGCGGTTCTCGTGCAGGTATTCCACCACAGCCAAGTATCCGTTATATGCAGCCATATCCATCGCTCTTGTCGTGCAGCCCTCCAAGCGGTTCTCGTGAAGCCACCTCACCACACTCAGGTGTCCGTTATCTGCGGCCGAGTCCATCGCCTCCGTGGTGCAGCCTTCAGTGCGGTTCTCGTGAAGCCACTTCACCACCTCCAGATGTCCCCCCTCAGCAGCCGAGTCCATCGCATACGTAGTACAACCCTCGTTGCGGTTCTCGTGCAACCATTGCACCACAGCCAGATGGTGGTATTTCGCAGCCAAGTTCATCGCCTCCGTCGTGCAACCTTCAGTGCGGTTCGCATGGAGCCACTTTATCGCACCCAGTTGGCCGTTAGCTGCGGCCGAGTTCATCGCTTTCGTCGTACAGCCCTCGCTGCGGTTCTCGTGCAGCCACTCCACTACGTCCAGATGACCCCACGAAGCAGCCAAGTCCATCGCATTCTCCGTACAACCCTCGTTGCGATTCCAGTGCAGCCATTCCACCATAGTCAGGTATCCGTTAGCTGCAGCTATATCCATCGCTTCCGTCGTACAGCCCTCACTGCGGTTCTCGTGCAGCCACTGCACCATCTCAAGATGGCCCCACTTAGCGGCCATATCCATTGCATTCGTCGTACAACCTTCGCTGCGGTTCATATGCAACCACTCCACCACTGCCAAATGGCCACTTGCTGCAGCCCAATCCATCGCTGCCTTCGTACAACCCTCGCTTCGGTTCGCATGTAGCCACTCAACCATCTCCAGATTCCCCGCTGCGACTGCACAGGCCATCGCTCTCGTCGTACAGCCCTCGTTGCGGTTTTCGTGCAGCCATTGCGCCACAGCGAGGTGGCCGCTCATAGCAGCCGAATCCATCGCCTCCGTCGTGCAGCCCTCGCTACGGTTCTCGTGAAGCCACTTCACAACAACCAGGTGTCCGTTAGCTGCGGCCGAGTCCATCGCGCTCGTCGTACAGCCCTCCGATCGGTTCTCGTGAAGCCATTCCACCACAGCGAGGTGGCCCCCCTTAGCAGCCGAGTCCATTGCATCCGTTGTACAGTAATCCCACTCGTTCGCGTTCAGCCACTCCAGCATCTCCAGGTGGCCGTTACCTGCAGCCAAGTCCATCGCCTCCATCGTACAGCCCTCCGTGCGATTCTCGTTCAGCCACTCCACCACAGCCAAATAACCGTTAGCAGCAGCCAAGTCCATCGCCTCCGTTGTACAACCCTCGCTGCGGTTAGCATGAAGCCACTTCACAACAGACAGGTGACCATTTGCTGCGGCCATATCCATCGCCTCCGTCGTACAACCCTCGCTGTGTTTCACGTGAAGCCACTCAACAACAGAAAGATGTCCATTCGAGGCCGCCTCGTCCATCAATTTAACGCCGTTGCGAACGTGACACTCGCACTCATCAGTGCACTGCATGCGCTCGAACCAATGCACCCATCCACACCTCGCCGCTCGGTACGAACACACGGTCCCGGAACAATCCAGCAACTCCGACACCAGCGTCTGCACTCGATCCGGAAGCGGCAGCTCCAACGCCCGCACGCTCGTCAGCAGGTCCTCCCGCATCTTGGCTGTCTTGGGCAATGGAGAGCTCCGTGCTCGTGCTGACGCAAATCGAAAGCGAGACTTTGCTTTGTTCTGTCTACCCACAGTTTACTAGGAAAGCGAGAAGTATCAATACATACAGGTTATCATCCAACGACAAATACAATTCAATTTGATCTTATACACTCCTGAAGAAATATAACCAGATTTACTGTGATATAATACAAAAGGAGTCATAAATATCTGGGGGTGGACTGTTCTCAACAGCCGAATCACCCACACAATTGGATACACCCCAAATAGTACACTGTGCTAATCAGACACCGATCCAGTCAAATGCAAAGATTAAGTGACAGCGGCTGGAACAGTAAAGAGGTTTCAGTGTGCTCAAACACATCATCCAACTTGCCACCAACGTTCAGTCATTCTCGCGTGTTCATCGGAGATTCCATCATCAATGTGGACAACGCTGGCTAATCGCTTGACCTGTAATTCAACGGAACCAACCAAGGCCACTCAAGACAACACGTCCTCTCCTTCTGCTGCATGATGAACATCACATTCCTCTCGTGTGCCTTCTCTTCCTGCAGCTGCCATTGCACCGACTCCGGATCCTCCGCAATAGTTTGCAGACTGTATCACTCTCATTATGCAGCCTTACATGCGGTTCACACGCAACCAATCCACCACAGCCAAATGTCCGTTAGCAGCAGCCATATCCATCGCCTCTGTCGTGCAACCCTCTGAGCGATTTGCATGCAGCCACTTCACCACATCAAGGTATCCATTAGCAGCGGCGTAGTCCATCGCATACGTCGTACAACCCTCGCTGCAGTTCGCGTGCAGCCACTGCACCATCTCGAGGTCGCCCCCCTCAGCAGCCAAGTTCAAAGCATCCGTCGTGCAGCCCTCCAAGAGGTTCTCTTGCAGCCACTGAACTACCTCCAAATGGCCCTTCTTGACGGCCCAGTCAATCGCGCTTGCTGTGCAACCCTTGCTACAATTCGCGTTCAGCCACTCCACCATCGCCAGGTGGCCTCTTGAAACCGCCCAATTCATCGCTCTCGTCGTGCAGCCCTCCAAACGGTTCTCGTGAAGCCATTGCACCACAGCACGGTGTCCGTTAGCTGCAGCCCAATCCATTGCTGACTTCGTACACCCCTCGCTTCGGTTCGCGTGCAACCACTCCACCACAGCCAGGTGTCCATTACCAGCGGCCCAACCCATCGCACTTGACGTACAACCTTCGTTACAGTTCACGTGTAGCCATTCCACCACCTCCAGGTGTCCGTTAGCTGCGGCCAAATCCATCGCGCTCGCCGTACAGCCCTCCGACCGATTTGAGTGCAACCACTGCACCACCTCCAGGTGGCCCCCCTCCGTAGCCGAGTTCATCGCCAGCCACGTGCAGCCTTCTCTGTGATTCGCGTGAAGCCACTTCACAACAGACAGGTGACCATTTGCTGCGGCCATATTCAACGCATACGTCGTACAACCCTCGCTGTGGTTCGCATGAAGCCACTCAACAACAGAAAGATGTCCATTCGAGGCCGCCTCATCCATCAAGTTAACGCCGATGCGGGCGTGACACTCGCACTCATCAGTGCACTGCATGCGCTCGAACCAATGCACCCATCCACACCTCGCCGCTCGGTACGAACACACGGTCCCGGAACAATCCAGCAACTCCGACACCAGCGTCTGCACTCGATCCGGAAGCGGCAGCTCCAACGCCCGCACGCTCGTCAGCAGGTCCTCCCGCATCTTGGCTGTCTTGGGCAATGGAGAGCTCCGTGCTCGTGCTGACGCAAATCGAAAGCGAGACTTTGCTTTGTTCTGTCTACCCACAGTTTACTAGGAAAGCGAGAAGTATCAATACATACAGGTTATCATCCAACGACAAATACAATTCAATTTGATCTTATACACTCCTGAAGAAATATAACCAGATTTACTGTGATATAATACAAAAGGAGTCATAAATATCTGGGGGTGGACTGTTCTCAACAGCCGAATCACCCACACAATTGGATACACCCCAAATAGTACACTGTGCTAATCAGACACCGATCCAGTCAAATGCAAAGATTAAGTGACAGCGGCTGGAACAGTAAAGAGGTTTCAGTGTGCTCAAACACATCATCCAACTTGCCACCAACGTTCAGTCATTCTCGCGTGTTCATCGGAGATTCCATCATCAATGTGGACAACGCTGGCTAATCGCTTGACCTGTAATTCAACGGAACCAACCAAGGCCACTCAAGACAACACGTCCTCTCCTTCTGCTGCATGATGAACATCACATTCCTCTCGTGTGCCTTCTCTTCCTGCAGCTGCCATTGCACCGACTCCGGATCCTCCGCAATAGTTTGCAGACTGTATCACTCTCATTATGCAGCCTTACATGCGGTTCACACGCAACCAATCCACCACAGCCAAATGTCCGTTAGCAGCAGCCATATCCATCGCCTCTGTCGTGCAACCCTCTGAGCGATTTGCATGCAGCCACTTCACCACATCAAGGTATCCATTAGCAGCGGCGTAGTCCATCGCATACGTCGTACAACCCTCGCTGCAGTTCGCGTGCAGCCACTGCACCATCTCGAGGTCGCCCCCCTCAGCAGCCAAGTTCAAAGCATCCGTCGTGCAGCCCTCCAAGAGGTTCTCTTGCAGCCACTGAACTACCTCCAAATGGCCCTTCTTGACGGCCCAGTCAATCGCGCTTGCTGTGCAACCCTTGCTACAATTCGCGTTCAGCCACTCCACCATCGCCAGGTGGCCTCTTGAAACCGCCCAATTCATCGCTCTCGTCGTGCAGCCCTCCAAACGGTTCTCGTGAAGCCATTGCACCACAGCACGGTGTCCGTTAGCTGCAGCCCAATCCATTGCTGACTTCGTACACCCCTCGCTTCGGTTCGCGTGCAACCACTCCACCACAGCCAGGTGTCCATTACCAGCGGCCCAACCCATCGCACTTGACGTACAACCTTCGTTACAGTTCACGTGTAGCCATTCCACCACCTCCAGGTGTCCGTTAGCTGCGGCCAAATCCATCGCGCTCGCCGTACAGCCCTCCGACCGATTTGAGTGCAACCACTGCACCACCTCCAGGTGGCCCCCCTCCGTAGCCGAGTTCATCGCCAGCCACGTGCAGCCTTCTCTGTGATTCGCGTGAAGCCACTTCACAACAGACAGGTGACCATTTGCTGCGGCCATATTCAACGCATACGTCGTACAACCCTCGCTGTGGTTCGCATGAAGCCACTCAACAACAGAAAGATGTCCATTCGAGGCCGCCTCATCCATCAAGTTAACGCCGATGCGGGCGTGACACTCGCACTCATCAGTGCACTGCATGCGCTCGAACCAATGCACCCATCCACACCTCGCCGCTCGGTACGAACACACAGTCCCGGAACAATCCAGCAACTCCGACACCAGCGTCTGCACTCGATCCGGAAGCGGCAGCTCCAACGCCCGCACGCTCGTCAGCAGTGCCCTCCGCATCCTCGCTCTCTTGGGCAACGGATATCGTTGTGCCAGTGCTTCCGTGCAAGTCGTGAATCAACCCACCTAAGAACTCATTCTTGGCAAATGGATGCACTCCAAAAGGTACACTGTGCCAGTCAGACTCCATCCACAGTTGTCCGCTGTCGACAAGGTGCATTGCATCGGTTGACTCCGGGTTTCAGAGAACTTGGAATATCATTTGATCGATGCTCCAGGTCGGCGTCGACAGCGATATCCAACCGAGATCTTGAGACTCGTTCAGGATATCTTATTGTCGCTGCGGCCACTCTCGATTGGCTCTCACTTGGCCAACAAGAATTCGGATCGCTCCTCGCTGTCCTGACACCACCCTGTTCGCACTCGCGAAGCAAGGTCCGCATTTCCATGAGTGCCTTGTCGAGAAGGTTCTGGCCGAAGCACTCGCGTTGCTTGGCGAGACCCGCATCGCCTGAGCGCTAGACGTCTTCGTTCTCTTGGAAGAACTCGACGATACGCCTGAGCTGTCTCGGCAAGCATGGTGCGCGCAGCGACACGGCGCTCCGCCAATGCGAGCTGCGTTTGGTACCCGTCGCAGCAGCCACAGTCAGCCACCGTTTCGGGCCGATTGCGCACTGCAGATATCTGGTATGAGCCGTTGAGGTGGTCGTCAGAGGTGACCCCCCAGCCGAATCGTAAATAAGCGAAGCTTCCCACAGGCATTCGAGCAAAAGCAGTCCAAGATCGAGAGAGAGAGAGAGAGAGCACCTCATGAAGCGATCGCGCGGGGCGGACGACCAAGAAGACGCAGCGCCACAACTCGCTGCATGTTCGTACTGCGGCAAGACGTTCAAGGCGCGCGGGGTGAAGAACCACGAGAGGCGCTGCAAGAGTAAAGATTCGCGTGCGTCCTACAAGTTCTGTATCCTCAATGACAGTGTGTTCGAGCACATTCTCGGGTTCCTGAGCAACCAAACCCTCACCAAACTTCAGTCGCTTACTGGCGATCGCTACCCACATTGCGAAAGTCATTTGAGCAAGTACTGCTGCGTATGCGAGAACGACAGTCCGGTCATTCACCAAGGGGTTTGCGGTGCCTGCGAATCGCTGCTTCCCACCTACAAGCCGCTCATCACCAAGACGGAGGCGAAGGCGTGGTATGGCATCCGGGATTTGACGAATATCCCATGTGATGTGAGAAGACACTATACGCTGTACGCGCGCATCGATCTGGACGAGCACTTGCTGGATATGCATGGATCGCGACTGGAGTGGGTGAAGAGCATCGCTCAACGAGACTCGAGGATAAAGAAGCGAGCTGCTACGAAACGACAGAAACAAGACGCCTTTGATGCCTTCCTCAAGACTCTGCCAGCAGGGTTCGGTTCATACGTGAAGCAACTCGATCATGTCTCGATCAACACGTCCGATCTTGAGCGGTATTGCGAGCGGTATGTAACGCTCACGGCTGCTCTCGGAGAGCGTCACCTTCAGCTTCGAACCGACTCCCGACTCTGCGAGCAGTTCATCACCACGGGGTCTGGATCTGTTGAAGATGTGGTTGACACCATGGAAGAGATGGCGTTTCTCTTCGCTCACACGACGTACTCGAATCTTTGCAGTCAGAGGATCACGGCGTTCAAACAAGAGCAACGAGAGGTTGATATGTGGTACCCGCGCGACGAATACAACGATACGATACAGTCGTTTCGGAATGATGCGAAGATGGAATTGTGCGTCGAGTACCTGTCGAATGACAGGGGGCTCACACTCCCGAGCAAATGGGAGAAGTACCGCGCAAGATTCGATCGTGTGAGGTTGGCTGGTATAGAACCAAGGCGTCGTGGTGCGGTGAGGTACATCTACACGGCGAAAGACACAGCGAAAGGCACATTTGGATGTCTTCCTACACGCAGCGGAGGAGAACCATCTCGACGTGATCAAGGACCGCACTGATAACTACCAACTCAGTGGAACTGCTTGCCAAGCAATGGCTGCAGTTGCTTCGGCTGGATATCTCAATATCGTCAAGTTGCTGTATGAACACTATGATCAAGCTCTGTACGGTTCGGACGAGGATCCCCTTGTGCTCGCGGCTGCCAGTGGTCACTTGGAGGCTGTGGAGTCGAGAATACCGACCTTCGTCAAGTCAAGACGCGTCCATTGCCGCGACCAAAAATGGCCATCTGAGCATCGTGCAGTTTCTGCATAACTGAGTGCTTTTCTTCTCGTTTGTAGCGTAACTGAATATGACGGAGTTAATACATAAGCGTGTCTCGCTCAGTAGCTTCCACCTAATGCCAGATCTGCATCGAGCTGTTCAACAAAACGACACGGGTGAAGATCACATGTGTTAAATGCGAGTTCGAGTTCTGCAAGGTCTGCTTCAAGAGGTACATCACTGATCTGCTGCAATGCATGACTTGTCGGGTCGAATTCGATCGTTCGAACAAGCCCGCCAGGCGCACGTATGTTTTGGCCTGCATCAAAGAGAACTGCAAGTGAATGCTCTCCAGCAAGTATCGGAAACAAATCGGTCACTGCATCTGCTCCAACTGAGACACCACAATATGCAGCGAGTTTCGCATGAGTATTGCTTGGCACGATCGCATTGGGTGGCATTTGGTACAGAACATCCGGTTGGATCTGAAGATCTTGTGAATGGGTATGCCGCAGGAGGGGAGTGGCTAGGACGTGTAAATCATAAATTTGATCGTCTCAAGAAAGCAAATTTGACTGGAGGATCATGCGCATCAAGAACGACGCTGACCACAGCCGGCACCACACGGAGTGGCTCCAAAACAATCACGTTGGACCGAGAGAAGTTCTTGGCGGTCAGCGCAAGTGAGAACTAACGATCGCGCTCGCACTCGACGTAAATGACGCTATGGGAATCGAGCTCCAGAATGGAGCGAATCAAGACTCCCATGAGCGAAATCAAGGTGAACACCATCAATGTCAAAATCACAAAGATGTATGGGACGATGAGGAGTTGCTATCCATCTCTCGTCGATACAGCTCTTCTTGTCGCGAGGAATCCAGCCGTGCAATGCCATCACACGCTCGTCGTCGCTTCATTCGCACGTTGGCGCCAACACTTCTCTCAGCAGTTCGTAGCGCTCTCTCCAATAATCATCGTGATATACATTTGAAAACACCAGTAGTCATGGTCCGCGCCAATTGACCACTGATTATGAGCTTTTATACAACAGCTTCATGGCCTGCATCAGGTCCATGGGTATGCTTTGCCTTTCTGGCGACCGATTCACTAGAATCGGGTGGCGTTATAGTGAAAGACACACCATACAGCTCGCTACCAGAATCCAGTCGGTCACGCCCACCTCCAGATTCTCCGCTTAGTTTACAGACCCCATCACAGTCGTAGGCCAGCCATCTGGGCGGTTCATGTTCAGCCACTCCACTACAGCCCGGTGTCCATTAGCAGCAGCCATATCCATCGCTTCCGTCGTGCAGCCCTCGTTCCGGTTCTCGTGCAACCACTCAATCGACGAATCAACCCACACTTCTGGGTACACCTCGAAAGGTACACTGTGCCAATCAGACACCAACCCGGCCCATTTCACAAATTGAATGACAGCGGCTGGAGCCGTAAAGTGGTTTCAGTGTGCTCAAATACATCATCCAACTCGCCGCCAATGTCCAGTCAGTCTCGCGTGTTCATCGGAGACTTCACCATCAATGTGCACAAGTCTGGCCGGTCCCTTGACCTGTAATTCAAACGAACCTGACACGACCACTCGAGACGATCCATTCTCTCCTTCTATTGTATGGATGACATTCACAAGAATCTCAACTGCCTTCTCTTCCTGCAGCTACAACTGCACCGACCCCAGATTCTCTGCTTAGATTGCAGACTCCATCACTCTCTTGTCGTGCAGCCTCACACGCGGTTCGCGCGCAACCACTCCATCACATCGAGGCGTCCGCTAGCAGCGGCCAAGTCCATTGCTCTCCTAGAGCACCCCTCGTTCCGGTTCGCGTGCAACCACTCCACCACGTCCAAATGTCCCCCCTCAGCAGCCGAGTCCATCGCATCCGTCGTACAGCCCTCTGAGCGATTCGCGTGCAGCCACTTCACCACAGACAAGTGCCCCCTCGCAGCAGCCCAATCCATCGCATACGAAGTGCACCCCTCGCTGCGATTCCGATGCAGCCACTCCACCACCTCCAGAAGGCCCGCCGCAGCGGCCCAGTCGATCGCATACGTCGTACAACCCTCGCTGCGGTTCACGTGAAGCCATTCCACCACAGCCAGATGATCTCTCACAGCAGCACAGTTCATCGCATTTGTCGTACACCCCTCCGAACGATTCACGTGAAGCCACTCCACCATCTCCAGGTGTCCGTTAGCAGCAGCCTCATTCATCGCCTCTGTCGTACAGCCCTCCGTGCGGTTCTCGTGCAACCACTCCACCACCTCCAGGTGTCCGTTATATGCGGCCATATCCATCGCTCTCGTCGTACAACCCTCGCTGCGGTTCACGTGAAGCCACTCCACAACAGAAAGATGCCCATTCGCGGACGCCTCGTCCATCAATTTAACGCCGTTGAGAACATGACACTCGCACATACCAGTAGGCTGTATCCGCTCGAACCAATGCACCCATCCACACCTCGCCGCTCGGTACGAACACACGGTCCCGGAACAATCCAGCAACTCCGACACCAGCGCCTGCACTCGATCCGGAAGCGGCAGCTCCAACGCCCGCACGCTCGTCAGCAGGTCCCCCCGCATTCTCGCTGTCTGAATAATGTGTGCTTGCTGTGCCGGTGCTGAGGCAATCACTCTGATATTTTTTGCCTGTACCGGGTAGATATCTGATATAGTTTGAGCTTCTGCTACAGTGGTACTCTGTTTTTGTCCGAAAGAACTCTTATTTAGGACTCACAAACTAAGGAATACTATAATTGAGATGCGTTATAAATAAGTGAGGAATTTGATTCAAGCAAACATTTAGAAATATAAAACGTCATAAAGTGAATTTACAAAATATATCATATTTAACTCAAATAGGCTAATACAATCTATCCTATTTTTTTATCGCTTACTAATATTGTATGTCCTTGCATAAATAATGCATTGGATTATACAGTATTCAGTGTTTGTGTTTTAATAACCTTAATGTTTGTATAGCACTTCATATATGATTTATACCACTTTCGCGAAAAACGGGGGATAGACTGTACGACATTTCTTGTCATTCTAAAAAAATATCCATAAATCAGCGAGTTTGTAGGGGTAACACACTCAGCTCTATTTTTACTTGTACCGCAAACAATTTTGTCCCGCGCTGAACACCTCGTAGGTGCACAGGGGAAGGCGACGAGCGAAATCAGCTGCCTGAACAGTTTTCTGGAGGGCGGCCTCATCGGCCAGCCGCGCTCGCACTGCCACCCTGGGTGTCGGAGTGGCGGCGATTGTTTCGCTGCCTCGCGCTCGCGCTCGCGGGTTCGACCGACCACGGCGCTGCGGCTGCTCAGTTCGAAAGCGCGTAGCTGCTTGTCCCGTGCAGCATGAACGCCGCGCAGACCACCGCGGAGCCGCACGACGCGCCGGTGTTTTTGTCCCACCGCGCGTACACTTCGCCGTTCCTGGTGCGCCGGAGGTCGAAGGAGAGCGGCACGAAGAGCGCGCAGTCGGCGGCGGCGCGGCTCGCGCGCAAGACCCAGAGCTTCAGCGAAGGGCTCGAGCCGGACTCGGGCGAGCGCCTCGCAGACATCGACGTCTTCCTTGGCGGGTCGTGCAACCCTACGACGTGGCGGCGCGATGTCGCGATGCCGCTGCTGGAGGCGTCGCACGTCAAATACTTCAACCCGCAGGTCGACGAGTGGTTCGAGGAGCTCATCCAGATCGAGACGCGAGCCAAGGAGACCGCCAAGATCGTCATGATGGTCATCGACAACCTCACGCGCTCCATCGTGTGCATCAACGAGGCCGTGGAGTACATTTGCCGCGGGCGGCGAGTGGTGCTCGTCGTGCAAGACATTGAAGACGGCACAAAAGTGGAGGGCAAGGAGTTGACAGCGACCGAGGTGGGCGATCTCAATGGCGCGCGCGAGTTTCTCCGCAACCTGGCGATCAAGCGCCAGCAGCGCGGGTCGGACGTGCATCTTTTCCCGGACGTCTCGTCGGCAACCGACGCAGTGGTCGCGTGGGTGATGAACGGTGACCTCCCCAAGCACGTGCCGGAGGTTCCTCGACTGCGCAAGCGGTCGTCCATCGTGCTGAGCGCGTGGTCCGGCCACTTTCGCTTCGGGCGGCGAGCGTCGCGTTCGTCCTCGTCCAACTCGCTCGGATCTGTGGTCAGCAACGGCCGCAAGCACATGGAAGAGCATGATCGCAAGCACGGAGGCAGTCACTCGATTGTTCGACACGGCCTCGGCAAAACGAACGGCTCGGTGTACTTGGGCGGAAACCTAGCGGGGACGTCGTGGCGCGAGCAGATTGCTATCCCACTGCTGCATGAAGCCGGTATCCCGTTTTACATCCCATACATGGACTATCTGTCATTCGGACTGGCGCAAAAGGCAGAACGGAAGACCCGGTTCCCCGCCGATCGGTGGAGCGAGATCGAGACTGAGAAAGAGCTTGCCGAGGTACGTGTTGTCTGTCACGGTGCTATTTTGTGCTTATGGTATCGATCGTCTAATGTGTATTGTGCTCAACAGTTGATCCTGTTTGTAATCCCGTGTCACGCGCGGTCGATCGCCGCCATGACAGAGGCTGTCGAGCTGATCTTGTCGCACGGCGCGATTCTGCTTGTGATCGAGCCGGTAGAGGAAGGCACCATGGTCGAGGACGGCCTCGCCATCGTCGGTCGAGAGCACAAGGACCTGACGCGCGCGCGCGCGTATCTCCAGGAGACTGCCGAGCGCAATGACGTGCAGGTGTTTGCGTCTGTCGCCGACGCCGTGGAGAACATCGTTGAGCACCTGGAGGACGGCAAGTGGCCCGAGCTCAAAGAAAGCAGCGACAGCAGCGCGGCCGCAGAGGGCCACGTCGCCGTCGACGACTAAACTTGACGTCTAGATGGCTGCGTGCTGTAGAATTGTTGCGTGTTGCGGATTAGATAAATGGTGCGGTCCAAGCCGCTCAAATATCGGCTGCTGTCGAACGTACCCATGTTCGTCTGCAGCACAAAGTGTACCTATCTCATGAGATCCCCCCATGCGAGTGCCATGTCGCTCTCTCCACAAGAACTTTCCCATTGGCTGGAACAAAGCAGGTACAGATGCCGCGATGGGTGGCAGTCGCCAACAGCAGCTCGCCCGTTCAATTCCGACTCGGCCTGACCAGGCTCGCGTCTCGATCTTTTCCTCCGCCATGGCGACGACGAACCCCACGGACGCGCCGACAACGACGCCCCCGCCTGCGCCGGCCGCCGCGGTGGCCTCAGTCGCATCCCCCGCCGCCGGCGAACAGAAGCTGAGCAAGAACGCGCTGAAGAAGGCGATGCGCGCCGAGAAGGGCGGTGGCAAGCCGAAGAAGGAGAAGGACCCGAACCGGTGGGCTCCCAAGAAGGACAAGGAGAAGGAGAAGGAGAAGAAGGCGGCAGCAGCACCCGCTCCGGCGTTCGTCAACACGACCCCCAAGGGAGACAAGAAGGACATGGACACGCCGATGGCCGCCGCGTACAACCCCGCTGCCGTCGAGGCGGCATGGCAGGCGTGGTGGGAGAAGGAGGGATTCTTCACGTGCTCAGACGCCAAGATCAAGGCGGCCAAGAAGGACGAGCGCTTCGTGATGGTCATCCCGCCGCCGAACGTGACGGGATCGCTCCATCTGGGTCACGCGCTCACGGTCGCCATCCAGGACTCGCTCACGCGCTGGCACCGCATGCTCGGCCACGCGACGCTCTGGGTCCCCGGCACGGACCACGCGGGAATTGCGACGCAGTCGGTCGTGGAGAAGCGCTTGCTCAAGGAGGAGGGCAAAAGCCGCCACGACCTCGGTCGCGAGAAGTTCCTTGAGCGCGTGTGGGACTGGAAGAACCAGTACGAGTCGCGCATCCACCACCAGTTCCGCGGCGTCGGATGCTCGGTTGACTGGACGCGCGCCTACTTCTCCATGGACGACAACTGCTCGCGCGCGGTGCGCCACGCGTTCTGCAAGTTGTGGGAGGAGGGACTGATCTACCGCGCGACCAAGATGATCAACTGGAGCTGCAAGCTGAAGACTGCGCTCTCGGAGATCGAGGTGGACTACATTGACATTGAGAAGCGCACGAAGCTCTCGGTCCCCGGACATCGCGACGACCGCAAGTACGAGTTCGGTGTGCTCACGTCGTTCGCCTATGCGGTGGAAGGTTCCGACGAGAAGATCATTGTCGCCACGACACGTCTAGAGACGATGCTCGGTGATACGGGTGTGGCTGTCCACCCGGAAGACCCGCGCTACAAGCACTTGCACGGCAAGTTCGTGGTTCACCCATTTAACGGTCGCCGTATCCCGATCGTGCTGGACTCGGAGCTCGTCGACATGGCATTCGGTACGGGTGCTGTCAAGATCACGCCTGCGCACGACCCGAACGATTACGAGTGCGGCAAGCGCCACAACCTCGAGTTCATCAACGTGCTCACGGACGAGGGTGCTATCAACGAGAACGGCAGCGAGTTCGCCGGTATGATGCGCTACGACGCGCGTATTGCCGTTGAGAAGGCTCTGGAAGCCAAGGGTCTGTTCCATGGCAAGGTGGACAACAAGATGCGTCTCGGTATTTGCTCGCGCTCGGGAGACATCATTGAGCCGCTCGTCAAGCCGCAGTGGTTCGTCGACTGCAACCAGATGGCTAAGGACGCCATGGACGCCGTCACGAAGAAGGATCTGCGAATCATCCCGGAGACGCACGAGAAGACGTGGTTCCGCTGGCTCGAGAACATTCGCGACTGGTGCATCTCGCGCCAGCTCTGGTGGGGTCACCGCATCCCGGCCTACTTTGCTCGCATCAAGGGTGAGACGGGCTTTGTCGACCCTAACTCGGACGAAGCTTCCAACCGCTGGTTTGCCGGTGTGAGCGAGGAGGACGCTCGCAAGAAGGCGGCGGCGAAGTTGGGTGTGAGCGAGGACCAGATCACGCTTGAGCAGGATGAGGACGTGCTCGACACGTGGGTGAGCGCCGGTTTGTTCCCTTTCGCCGTGTTCGGATGGCCGAACGAGACGCCTGACTTTGACAACTTCTTCCCGACTGACCTGCTGGAGACGGGTTACGACATTTTGTTTTTCTGGGTTGCGCGCATGGTGTTCATGGGTCAGAAGCTGACGGGTAAGCTCCCGTTCCACAGCATCTACCTTCACTCGATGGTGCGTGACAAGTACGGACGCAAGATGTCCAAGAGTCTTGGCAACGTGGTGGACCCGCTCGAGATCATCAACGGGTGTACGCTCGACGACTTGTTCAAGAAGCTCGAGAGCGGCAATCTGCCGGAGAAGGAAATTGCTAAGGCGAAGAAGGGACAGCAGATGGACTTCCCGAAGGGTATCCCCGAGTGCGGTGCCGATGCATTGCGGTTCGGCCTGCTCGCGTACACGCAACAGGGACGCGACATCAACTTGGACATCAACCGTCTCGTGGGCTACCGCAACTTCTGTAACAAGCTGTGGAACGCCATCCGATTCGCCATGACGAACCTGGAGGGCGGCTTCACGGCTGCTGAGAACGTCGCCGAGACGCTACTGTCGAACCCAGTCGTGAGCCTCCGTGACCGGTACATTCTGAGCCGCCTCAACTATGCGATTACGACCTGCAACCAGTCGTTCGAGGCGTACGATTTCGGTGAGCTCACGAACGCGCTGTACAACTTCTGGCTCTACGATCTGTGCGACGTGTACCTGGAGCTTACCAAGCCCGTGATGACTGGTGACGACGAGAACGCTAAGCTCACGGCTCAGCAAACGCTCTACGTGTGCCTCGAGTACGGCTTGCGCCTGTTGCACCCGATCATGCCGTTTGTGACGGAGGAGCTGTGGCAGCGTCTGCCAGGCAAGCGGTCGACGCCCAGCATCACGATCGCGCCGTACCCGCTTCCTGTTGCTGCGTGGTCCAACCCGGAGGTCGAGGCAAACATGGAGCTCGTCAAGGACGTGATCCACGCTGCGCGATCCGTGCGTGCCGAGTACAATCTGGTGAACAGCGTGCGTCCGCAGTTCTTCATCAAGTGCAGTGACGCCGAGGTTAAGAATGTGGTCGAGGCACAGCTGGACGACTTTAGCACGCTCGCGAAGGCCGGCGAGTCGAAGTGCCTCGTGGATGAGGAGCCGCCGAAGGGATGTGCCATGCACAGTGTGAACGAGAAGGTCCAGATCCATGTGCTTCTGGCGGGACTCGTGGACTTTGCCAACGAGATCAGCAAGCTTGAGAAGAAGCTGACCAAGATTCAGCCTTCGATTGACAGTCTGCAGAAGAAGATATCCAAGGAGGACTACGAGACCAAGGTTCCCGAGAACGTGCGGGAAACGGAGGCGACCAAGCTGGACGCGCTACAGAAGGAGAAGGAGGGCATTGAGAATGCGATTGCCGGTTTCCAGCGCCTGCTCTAAGTTGGTCGAGATAGGCTGAGGCTATGCATATTCACTTCGCGTTCTTTCACAATGTAGTGACCTGCCAGGTTCATTCCGTCCGGGTGTCTGTCGTAATTGCATGGCTCCACCTCTGTGTCCCTGCTTTCAAACTAAACTCGCACCACCTGGAATCCATGGTGGCAGTCGCCTAGTGCTCGGAGAGCAGCGCATTTGGCGGCAAAGAGGAATGCGCGTTTGACGAAGACCTCTTTGTTCTGGTTGTCTTGCTGAAGGTTGAAGTTGTAACCTCTAGCAATGCATGTGTTATTTAGTCCAAAGCCTTGACGTATTTAAAAATGTAAACATGGATGGTAGACGTAAATAGATTGTGCACACAAGAACATTCTGATGGCCTGAAGAATGAAGTGCAAAAGTCACTTCGGTCGAAAGCTCACCCGTTCAATTGCGAATCGACCTGACCAGGCTCGCGTCTCGATCTTTTCCTCCGCCATGGCGACGACGAACCCCACGGACGCGCCGACAACGACGCCCCCGCCTGCGCCGGTCGCCGCGGTGGCCTCAGTCGCATCCCCCGCCGCCGGCGAACAGAAGCTGAGCAAGAACGCGCTGAAGAAGGCGATGCGCGCCGAGAAGGGCGGTGGCAAGCCGAAGAAGGAGAAGGACCCGAACCGGTGGGCTCCCAAGAAGGACAAGGAGAAGGAGAAGGAGAAGAAGGCGGCAGCAGCACCCGCTCCGGCGTTCGTCAACACGACCCCCAAGGGAGACAAGAAGGACATGGACACGCCGATGGCCGCCGCGTACAACCCCGCTGCCGTCGAGGCGGCATGGCAGGCGTGGTGGGAGAAGGAGGGATTCTTCACGTGCTCAGACGCCAAGATCAAGGCGGCCAAGAAGGACGAGCGCTTCGTGATGGTCATCCCGCCGCCGAACGTGACGGGATCGCTCCATCTGGGTCACGCGCTCACGGTCGCCATCCAGGACTCGCTCACGCGCTGGCACCGCATGCTCGGCCACGCGACGCTCTGGGTCCCCGGCACGGACCACGCGGGAATTGCGACGCAGTCGGTCGTGGAGAAGCGCTTGCTCAAGGAGGAGGGCAAAAGCCGCCACGACCTCGGTCGCGAGAAGTTCCTTGAGCGCGTGTGGGACTGGAAGAACCAGTACGAGTCGCGCATCCACCACCAGTTCCGCGGCGTCGGATGCTCGGTTGACTGGACGCGCGCCTACTTCTCCATGGACGACAACTGCTCGCGCGCGGTGCGCCACGCGTTCTGCAAGTTGTGGGAGGAGGGACTGATCTACCGCGCGACCAAGATGATCAACTGGAGCTGCAAGCTGAAGACTGCGCTCTCGGAGATCGAGGTGGACTACATTGACATTGAGAAGCGCACGAAGCTCTCGGTCCCCGGACATCGCGACGACCGCAAGTACGAGTTCGGTGTGCTCACGTCGTTCGCCTATGCGGTGGAAGGTTCCGACGAGAAGATCATTGTCGCCACGACACGTCTAGAGACGATGCTCGGTGATACGGGTGTGGCTGTCCACCCGGAAGACCCGCGCTACAAGCACTTGCACGGCAAGTTCGTGGTTCACCCATTTAACGGTCGCCGTATCCCGATCGTGCTGGACTCGGAGCTCGTCGACATGGCATTCGGTACGGGTGCTGTCAAGATCACGCCTGCGCACGACCCGAACGATTACGAGTGCGGCAAGCGCCACAACCTCGAGTTCATCAACGTGCTCACGGACGAGGGTGCTATCAACGAGAACGGCAGCGAGTTCGCCGGTATGATGCGCTACGACGCGCGTATTGCCGTTGAGAAGGCTCTGGAAGCCAAGGGTCTGTTCCATGGCAAGGTGGACAACAAGATGCGTCTCGGTATTTGCTCGCGCTCGGGAGACATCATTGAGCCGCTCGTCAAGCCGCAGTGGTTCGTCGACTGCAACCAGATGGCTAAGGACGCCATGGACGCCGTCACGAAGAAGGATCTGCGAATCATCCCGGAGACGCACGAGAAGACGTGGTTCCGCTGGCTCGAGAACATTCGCGACTGGTGCATCTCGCGCCAGCTCTGGTGGGGTCACCGCATCCCGGCCTACTTTGCTCGCATCAAGGGTGAGACGGGCTTTGTCGACCCTAACTCGGACGAAGCTTCCAACCGCTGGTTTGCCGGTGTGAGCGAGGAGGACGCTCGCAAGAAGGCGGCGGCGAAGTTGGGTGTGAGCGAGGACCAGATCACGCTTGAGCAGGATGAGGACGTGCTCGACACGTGGGTGAGCGCCGGTTTGTTCCCTTTCGCCGTGTTCGGATGGCCGAACGAGACGCCTGACTTTGACAACTTCTTCCCGACTGACCTGCTGGAGACGGGTTACGACATTTTGCCTTTCTGGGTTATGCGCATGGTGTTCATGGGTCAGAAGCTGACGGGTAAGCTCCCGTTCCACAGCGTCTATCTCCACGCGATGGTGCGTGACAAGTACGGACGCAAGATGTCCAAGAGTCTTGGCAACGTGGTGGACCCGCTCGAGATCATCAACGGGTGTACGCTCGACGACTTGTTCAAGAAGCTCGAGAGCGGCAATCTGCCGGAGAAGGAAATTGCTAAGGCGAAGAAGGGACAGCAGATGGACTTCCCGAAGGGTATCCCCGAGTGCGGTGCCGATGCATTGCGGTTCGGCCTGCTCGCGTACACGCAACAGGGACGCGACATCAACTTGGACATCAACCGTCTCGTGGGCTACCGCAACTTCTGTAACAAGCTGTGGAACGCCATCCGATTCGCCATGACGAACCTGGAGGGCGGCTTCACGGCTGCTGAGAACGTCGCCGAGACGCTACTGTCGAACCCAGTCGTGAGCCTCCGTGACCGGTACATTCTGAGCCGCCTCAACTATGCGATTACGACCTGCAACCAGTCGTTCGAGGCGTACGATTTCGGTGAGCTCACGAACGCGCTGTACAACTTCTGGCTCTACGATCTGTGCGACGTGTACCTGGAGCTTACCAAGCCCGTGATGACTGGTGACGACGAGAACGCTAAGCTCACGGCTCAGCAAACGCTCTACGTGTGCCTCGAGTACGGCTTGCGCCTGTTGCACCCGATCATGCCGTTTGTGACGGAGGAGCTGTGGCAGCGTCTGCCAGGCAAGCGGTCGACGCCCAGCATCACGATCGCGCCGTACCCGCTTCCTGTTGCTGCGTGGTCCAACCCGGAGGTCGAGGCAAACATGGAGCTCGTCAAGGACGTGATCCACGCTGCGCGATCCGTGCGTGCCGAGTACAATCTGGTGAACAGCGTGCGTCCGCAGTTCTTCATCAAGTGCAGTGACGCCGAGGTTAAGAATGTGGTCGAGGCACAGCTGGACGACTTTAGCACGCTCGCGAAGGCCGGCGAGTCGAAGTGCCTCGTGGATGAGGAGCCGCCGAAGGGATGTGCCATGCACAGTGTGAACGAGAAGGTCCAGATCCATGTGCTTCTGGCGGGACTCGTGGACTTTGCCAACGAGATCAGCAAGCTTGAGAAGAAGCTGACCAAGATTCAGCCTTCGATTGACAGTCTGCAGAAGAAGATATCCAAGGAGGACTACGAGACCAAGGTTCCCGAGAACGTGCGGGAAACGGAGGCGACCAAGCTGGACGCGCTACAGAAGGAGAAGGAGGGCATTGAGAATGCGATTGCCGGTTTCCAGCGCCTGCTCTAAGTTGGTCGAGATAGGCTGAGGCTATGCATATTCACTTCGCGTTCTTTCACAATGTAGTGACCTGCCAGGTTCATTCCGTCCGGGTGTCTGTCGTAATTGCATGGCTCCACCTCTGTGTCCCTGCTTTCAAACTAAACTCGCACCACCTGGAATCCATGGTGGCAGTCGCCTAGTGCTCGGAGAGCAGCGCATTTGGCGGCAAAGAGGAATGCGCGTTTGACGAAGACCTCTTTGTTCTGGTTGTCTTGCTGAAGGTTGAAGTTGTAACCTCTAGCAATGCATGTGTTATTTAGTCCAAAGCCTTGACGTATTTAAAAATGTAAACATGGATGGTAGACGTAAATAGCTGATGTGGCGACCCACGAAAGTGCGAAAATGGCGTGTCGACAGAACCACCGCACCGGCCGCTCGGATGTGGATGCTTGAACGGAAAAGGCCATGCGCTTCGCGAGACTGAGGCGGCCAAACCACCACCCAGGTGTGAAAGTTTGAACCCCACAGTGCATTTGCTTCCCCTCGAGCGCCACCTCGTTCTTCGATTTGCAGTCGACAGACGAGCTCCTCTCGAGCAGCATCTGGCGTGATCTCCGTCTCTTCCACGTCAGGTAGTCGTTGATTTCATCTCTTCGTCCGCTCCATCACCTCATGTCATGCTAGGTAGAATCACACGCGACACTTTCGACATCGGCCGTGTACCTTGACGCCAATGGCGTGCCTCAGTCCAAACGCCCATTCCAAAGCTTGTGTGTCAACCTCCACTGCCTTATATTGCGACCAGCACCATCGCTCGATATTATCCGCACGAGTCGCCGAGTGTTCCAGAAGAAGTGTGTCAGCAGGAATTTGCGCGGTGCCGTCTAGACGTGGCCAGGCAAGTGGCTGCTGTCCGGAGGAGGTGGATGGCTTGTGATCTCGTCTGACGACTCTTGTTGCCCGTATCCCAACTCGTCACTCGGGGTATCGGTGACACTCTGAGAGGTGACTGGACGGCTCGGCACATCCAGCCACTCTGCCTCGCTGCACATCAATTCCTCTACGACGAAGCGCTGAAATAGTTCGAGATGTCTGGCAATGTCCTTGGTCCGCAGCGCAAACTCGGCCAGACGCTGCTCGAGCTCTCGATCACGTTCTTCGGCAGCGTACAGTGACCTGCCAGACAAGCAGTCAGTGCAAGTGTACGGTTCAGCGCACAAGACAGCCAACCCTTACGTTATCGTTTCAAGCGGCCGCTTTCCCGCAATATTCGGCTGTCCATTGTCTGGGTCATGGCAGGAGCCGGTGCTGGTGCTGTCGTCGCGGCCATGCAGTCCCCAGGCCCGACGAAGGTCGAGCAACTCCGTGTCGTCGTCGGGGACAGCCAAAACACCGCGAGTCGCACTTTGGAGCTTGACGAGTCCCTTGGTCGCATACGTGCGCAATTTCTGGATGGCGAACGGAGAGGTTAATAGGATCATAAAATGGCGCTGCGTTCAACATTTGGCACCTGGGCAAGCGACGTCTCTCGGACGCGCATGCCGTGCGACTCGAGCCTCTGCTTGGCGATCTCCAGCAGCTGGAGCTTGTCAGCCGACCGCGACGTCGGGTGCACGCGTGAAGAGTCAAACCGCTCACGCAGGATGGCCACCGAGAACCCCTACCATTACAGAGGTTGATGAAAACCAATGGCTAGACCTCTGGTTTCCTCCACGTACCAGAACGACGAATAGTGAAAGAAGCTCGAAGGCCAAGCCGAAGCCGTCCAGCGGCGCGTTGCTGAACCGAGCTGAGTTGTCCCAACGCTTGACGGCGGCGCTCGACAAGGTTGCTCTAGACCACACAGCAATCAGTCGCGACAATCTAGCGCATTTGTGTGGAAAGGTAACGTACATGGCGGTGCCAAAGCTGCGATACCCGGCGGTTGCTGGTGCGGTTGTCTCGAACAACAACACCGCTGCGTGGGAGAACCCGACGACGTAAAACGCTAACAACCACACGTACGATGTGATCATTGTCTGCGCTCGTTCGAACTTGATGAGCGTGCGCTCAAGCGGCTTAAAGCACTTAGCGAGTCGGAAGAGCCGCCACCACATGAGCGCAGCACACCACGCCTGGAGCGCTCGCTCGGTCCGCAGATAGCCCACGTTCGCATCAAGCTCGACATAGGCGGAATTGGAGGCCAATCGATGCTGTAGCGAGTACGACGCAGCCGCCAGCGACTGAACCCGGACGACGGCTATGGCAGCCCAGAGGACGACGATGGCGAAGTCGAGCACGTGTCGCGGGACGATAAAGTAGAACCACCGGTACTGCTGCAGCTTGTCGAACTGCTGCGCAGCAAACCAGCAAACTCCGACGAGCAGCACTATTTCCACGTAGAATCGCGCGCCGAGCATGAAGAGACCTGGGTACTGACGTAGGTGCAGCGGTGCAACGTCAACAGACGCAAGCACCCCTCCGGCGGCTGGGAACTCGAATAGAAGCTGCACACGGCAGTGCAGATCGACGGCAGGGTTGTACAGGTTGAAGTTGACGAACAGCGCTCGGCTAGAGCGATCGAGCCACTGACCGTGACGCAGCAACTCGAGTTGACACCCTGGGTTGCACAGCGACGCGGAGTTGTTCACCGACAGTCGAGGGAGAAAACGGCGATACCCACCACTCGAATACACGGTGAGTTGGCCCTGGACATCGACTGTAGCGTCTGAGGTCGAGTACTTGTCTTCGAAGAATGGCACACGGCTCACGGGTTGTGTGTTGGTTGCACCGGCTGAGTAAGGTGGGAAGCAGTCGGTGTCTGGTGCGGACGGACACGGCACGCTCTTGACACGCACGAGTCGAAGTTGTACTCCGCCCAGCAGCACGTGGACGCGATCGACGACCCCGAGCTGTGACTCGACATCTTCGGCGAAGCTGTCCCCGTTGTACCACGAGTCTTGGAAAAGCGCGTTGTGCAGTGGCCCTGACAAATAGCTCCACACGTCTCCAATTGAGTTGATATCGTCCAGAGACCGCGCACGGGGTGGCAGCCCGCTGTCGGCACCGCTGGATTCCCACCATGTCGAGTGCTGCACGATACGCCGTACCGACTGTGCAAGGTCGTTGGCCTCCCGATCATAGATCGCGAATGCGGACGAGAGCAGGAAGCACACGACCAGCAGCGCGTACAGTATCAGGTCGGTGCGACTCGCTTGCTCGCGCCGCGAGAGCTCCCGTGGGTCGTAAAGCGCGCACTTCTGGAAGGCGTGCAGCGTTCGCTTGATCGCAAGCCGCGTGTGTCGATGCTGTTTGCCGGAGTACGCAAAGAGTGCGATGTAGGCGAGGTCGAGCACTTTGCTCTCGTTGACGGCGTGGAACGCGTTGGGTAGTGCAGCGAGCCGCGCCAGGAGCTGGAAACCCTCGACGGCCACCTCTTCCGTGTCCAAATGCGAAGCCACCGCCTCGACGATCCGCGAGACTCCTGTGCCATCAAAGACGGCGAAGACGAGTCCCATGTCCAGAGCTAACCCGATTGGAAGCATGGGGGATACACAGAGCAGTCAGACGTAGAATTGGAGCGAACGACATTTTGAAACAAATGCAGACATGGCCGTACTTTTGCCGCTTAGTCCGTTGAGCAACCCGACGACGTGCCAAACGAGCTCCGTGTCCTTGATGAATGTCTTCATAGCCGACATGGTCAGGGTGATACCGTTACCGTCCACGAATGCGGCCGTCATGGCGGCTGCAGTTCAACCAGGACACAGATCGTTACTGGTGGCCACAGCCAGGGTACCCCACATCAGCTTGGTACATCTGGTAGTACGCACGATCCGTGACGAGGAAGCCAAGAGGGACCACAGCCGCGCGACAGATTGCCAACACAGCGCTGTAGCGGCTGACGAGGCCCAACAGCTCTTGCATCAGCTCCGGCGTCGAGAGGGACTCCTTGACGAGATCTGGCGACAAAACGCTCAGTGGACTGCTTTGTCGACAGGATGATGGACATACGCACACTCACCGTTCAGAACGAGCGACCCGAGAGCCTGGCAGGCGGCTGCGATGATGTCGTGCTTGTTGTCGTGGAAACGCACGCACTTCATGACGATCTCCTTGGCGTCCGCGACGGCCAGGAAGTCGACGGCGCCATCCACTGACCGACCACGAACGAGTGTCAGGGTCCCTCTAGTGGCCACAACAACAGCAACAACAGTCGCGCAGCCCACCGTGCAGCTTGGCGTAGATGTGGATGCAGTCCAGCACGGGCACGAGCACGTGCTCGTTGTGCACGAACTTCTGCAACGCGAAGAGCGCGAGCTGCATCCCCTGCGCGCCGCAGAAGTCGAGCGCGGGGTTGTACCCGAATGTCTGGCTGCCGCACGCGAAGTAGAAGTTGCCGACGTGCGCGAGCGTGCGGAAGCCGGACACGACCGCCCACACGTAGTTGATCTCCTTGCTGATGGATGCGCAGATACTGCGCACGCCGCGCGACTTGAGCAGCGCCAGCAGCTCCTCCTCGGCTGTCGACAGCGCATCGAGCGGGTTGGCGCGGCGGCGGTTCAAAGCCAGCAAGCTGCGTTTGTACCTTCGGTGAGCTCCTCGTCGTCGAGCGGCTGGCGCGCGTGGCCGCCGTCCGCGAGCCGATGATAGCGCCGAGCCATGCTGACTGCGCGTCCTAACGAATCGCCCAAAGGTCGGCTAGTCACCAAATCGAGCGAGGCGATTGTAGAGTACGAGTTCATATTAGGTACAATATTTACGCGAGGGTCGCGGCGGTCCGGCCGGATCCGCGACTCGCGCCGCCGCCGCCCCGTTGATCCTTGCTCTCGTCTGCTTGTCGGTCGTGTCTTGCCGCCTCGGCTCCGCTCGCCGAGGCCTTATAAAAAAATCGGGAAATGAACGTCACCAAAATGGAACTAGTGCTACAGCCGCGTGCCGCGCGTCGTCAACGTCAACGTCGTCGTCGACTTGGTCGTCGACTTGGTCGTCGCCCTTCGTCGTCGACGCCCTTCGTCTCGCGCGTCACGGGAATCGAGTCGCCTCCGGTCGGCGAGGCTCAGAACCAGTCGTTCTGCGCCGGCTCCTCGTCGTCGCGCAGGTGCGAGCCCCAGCTGACGCTCTTGGAGATGCCGCGCATCGACGTCGGCCGCGGCGACAGGTTCACCGACATGCCGCGGTGCACGATCGGCCCCGACGCCGGCGGGCGGCTCACTCGCCGCAGGTGCGCTGTTCGGCCATCAAACACACATATACATACACAACCGTCAGTCGCACTGGTCATCGCGGTGGTCGTCATGAGGGACGAGGCGAAACGGCGGGAGAGCGTACCGAGCGACGTACCGGCCGAGTCCGGCAGCATCGCCATTGTGTGGCGCGACGACGAAGGGTCTAAAATTAGGTAGTCGCGGCACCGCCACGTACGTCAGCGTCAGCCGCGCACACACTCTGACAAGACAGCTCGCGCGCGTCACCACTTACCAAATGAGCTCTTTTTCGAGGCCGGGATGGCGCCGGCCGCCTTTATCCTCGCCTTCTCCTTCTCTAGCGCGTTCAGCTTGAGCAGCACGTCGCGCCGCTGCTGCAGCAGCGCGGCCAGGTCCACGTCCGACTCGCGACCGCCCGACGAGTGCTGCGCTTGCGATGCCAGCGAGGCCGCCTGGGCCGCCGCCTGCGACGCCTGCGAGTTGGCCACGGCCGCGGGGTTGTCCAGCGCGTTGGCCGCGTACTTGGCCACCGTCGGCCGCGCGATCTTCTTGTACTCCTTCTTCTCCACCACGTCGCCCGCCGACGTCACCTCGTGCTGCTTCTGGCAGTTGACGCAGAAGCCCAGCTTGAACGGGTTCGGCACGTAGTCCGTGCACACCGACTCCTCGTCCGGGTCGTCCACTGGCTCGCCCCACCGCGCGTGGATGACCGTCGGCGAGTCCGGCGGGCTTCCGAGGATGCAGTCGCTGTCGAAGTGCGTGAGCGCGATGTCCCCCGCCAGGTACCCCGGGTCCTCGTACGAGTGGTACACTGGGTCTTCCTCCTCCAGCACCGGCGTCGTCCTCTTACGCGCCTGAGTCTGGCTGCGGCCGCGCCGCGAGTTCCGCGAGTTCCGCGCCTTCCCGCGGTGGTTCGGCGGTCTGTCCCCGTCATGAGCACAGCAATACAGTCAGTCCCCAGCCACAGACCGCCGGTCCGCCAGCAGGCGACGCACCTCGGGGGCAGTCCGCCCACGCCCAGCGCCGGCTCCGGCTCGGCGTCGTCGCCGCTCGACTGCCTGCGCCACTTGCTGCCAGTCTTGGACCGGTCCCTACAGCATGCAGATCGACATGGTGAGCACCGGCGGAGGATACAGCATAATTATACAGCACAAGCGCGACCCACTTCTTCCGGTGCCTCCGCGCCGGGGGCGACGGCGCCTCCAGCAGCGTGTCCAGGTCCACGCTCTCCGTCACGTCCGGCGCCGACCACCGGCCGCGCTCGCGCGCAGTAGTCCTGCATACCCGCGCGTCGCTCGTGAGCACCTTGACGTACACTTATTGCGAGACATGGGGACGCACCGCTCGAACCGGACGCCGCTCTCGCTCAGCACCACCTGGCCCTGTCGATCGCATTCACTCTCGTCAGTTCTTCCGTCCCCCGTCCATGGGGGGACCCCCCGTCCCTCCGTCCATAAGGGGCCCCCCCCTCATCCATCCGCGGACCGACCTCGGGGCGAGCGCAGGAGTTGCCCATGGTCGTCCGCGCGTGCTCGGCGCTAGCGCCGCCGTGCCGGTCGCTGGAAATAAGTGTCCCCGACGAGAAAGTGCCAGGCGCAAGCCCCAGTCGGCCGGCCCCCTGCCGCCGCGCCGCCCCGCCCCCGGCCCCGCCCGGCCCGGCCCCCCTGCCGCAACACCGTACCGTACCGTCGCGGCCCGCTCTCTGTCCGCTCCGCGCGGGGGCCGCCCAATCCGTTCCCTTGATCCCGTCCCCCAACCCTACCCCTGCGTGGCCGAGCTTCCCCTTTTCGCCCCCCGTCGTTCCCCAAAAAAAAACGACAGGCGCCTCCTAAGAAAGAAAAGAGGCAGTTCTGCGTGGATTTTTTTGTCCCCTCGGGTACTCCGAGGCGGGGCCAAGGCGGGGCCGTGCGGATGCCTAAAGGGGCCAATATGTCGCCGCCACTATGGACCGAGCACTCGAAAATCAGACCAGACCGGCCAGGGCCGTGGCCGTCCGCCGCTCGTCCGTCGTCCCTTCCACGCGGACGCGAGTGCCGCCGTTGTTGATCGCGGCAGAGGCGGAGGCGGCAGGTGGGAGGTTGGGGGGGGGGAGACCAAGTCCGTTTCTAACGTTTCTATATTGCGCCGATCTTTCGGGGCTGTCGGCTTCGGCCGGAGGTTCGGCGCGTGTGTCACGCCGAGAGGCGTACGCAGAACCACGCGAGCGATGCGTCGGCCGATGGGTTTGATGCGGTGGATGCTGCGGATGCAGTGGATGCTTCGGAGGCCTTCGAGGCTGTGGATGCGACCATGGGGGACTCGCGCTCGCCTTTGGTAACGTTGGTCTCGCCTTCGACCATGGTGGTCTCACCTTCGACCATGGTCTCACCTTCGGCCACGGTGGACTGGCCCTTGGTCATGACGGACTTTCGGCCGCCTTGGGTGGTGGTGGGCTCGCGTTCAACGGCCGTGCGCACGGGAAAGTGCCAGGCGTCGCCGACGCGCTGCGGCCGCGCGGAGAACGGGGCCGGCTCGTCGACGCGCACGGAGCACTGGTCCGAGACGGTGTACCTCGCCTGGTGACGCTCCTTCCAGCGCGCGAGCGAGCGCGGGTGGATCATCTGGAAGTGGTGGTCGCGCATCTCGTCGTTGGACACGAGCAGCGTGCGCTCGCCGCGCCACACGGCTGCGTACAGCCAGTACCAGTCGTCGTTGTTGCCGATCTGGCAGTTGAACATGCGGCCCGAGCTCCGCCAGTCGGCCAGCACCGCGCGGTGCGACGGCGGCACCTGCTCGTCCGTCGTGCGCCGCTGGTGGAGCACCACGAGCGGCCGCCGGCCCTGCGCCTCGAAGTGCGCGACCATCGCCTCGATCTGCGCGTAGCTGAACCCGCCGCTGCCAACACACACAAACAACCACAGAGTCAGCGCCAGCCACCCACGCAGCAGCCAACGGCCAGCCAACGGACAGCCACAGGCGAGACGCACCCGGCGAAGTTCTGGTTGAAGTACCCGACGTTGGCGGCGTCGATGACCACGTCGAAGGCGTCGGCGGCCGCCAGCCACCGCTTGAACTCATCCCACTGCGGCACGCGCCGCTCGTCCGCGCGCACGAGCTGCTCGACCTGCAGCAGAGCCAAGGCGAGTCAGTCGCGGCCTCGCGAGGCACCGCCAGAGCAGACAGCTCGATGGATGGGTACCTTCTCGAGTAGATCCTCTGCCGCCTGCGCGTCCAGCTCGATCGACGCGAGCTGGTCACCGGTGGCCGAGCTCACGCCCCGCGCGTCCACCGTCTCCTCCGTGATCGTCCACGTCCGTCCGTCCACGCGCGCGGCCTCGCTGCGTGCATCACACACACACACATTGCAGTGTCAGTGCCAGCTCTTCAACACACACGACTTCAGACCCCCTTTACCTGCGGAACCAGCCCTGCAACGCCTCCCACACCTCCGGCCCAGGCTGCGCCACTTCCTCGATGAGCTCGTGCAAATGCACGTCGAACCTGTCGGCGCTGCCGGTCTGCGTGCAGACGCGCAGCAGCGCGGCGAACTCGGGCTCGCCCAGCGCCAGTCCGTGGCCGGCGATCTTCTCCTGGAGCCACTCGCACTTGGCCAGGTCCCCCGCCGCGCTGTACGCCTGCAGCAGCGGCGCGAACGTGCGCAGCTTGGGCGGCGTCCCGCCCGCCTCCATCTCGCGGAGCACCTCCTCCGCCTCGGCGAACTCCGCCGCCTTGCTGCACAGCTTGACCAGCGCGCTGTACATGGGCTCGCTCACTGCGTTCCCACGGCGCTCGCCGTCGCCCGCGGTCGCCGACCGGCCCTTCAGGTCCTCGTACAGGCGGAACGCGCCGGCCTTGAACGCTGCCGAGTCCTCGTTCTCGCAGCACGCGTTGAGCACGAGCGAGTAGATGTACACCGGGACGACGACACCCTCCTCGCCCTTCATCTGCGCGTACAGCTCCAGCGCGGACGCGGCGGCGCCGTCTCTCACGCAGCGCTCGATCTTGTGCCGGTACTCCAGCGTCAGCTTCTCCAGCGGCGTCTGCAACACCAACAGCGGATCGATACACCATCAGAGACGAGCACTATTGCCACTGGTAGGAAGAGCGAACGCACCTGCTTGCGCAGTCTGCGAGCCTGCTTCTTGCTCAGCGGCCGGACGACAGGGCCTGGCAGCCACATGATACAGCTATTAGAGGTTGTCTGTCGCCATGGTGGCCATCGCACCGCCGTACCGGAGGCAGGGCCGCACGACGCGCCGTCGTCGTCGGCGTGGCGCTTCGTGCCCGCATGCGTGGCCATTGCTTTGAGGTGTATTCGTTTGTGTGGGTTGAGTTTTGAATACATCCGATTAAGTACGATTATTGTCCACAATACTGCCTCTGCCAACATACAGTCACCAAGCCAGAACATACTCGAGCAAAGCATCGACACTCGATGAACGAACAACAATTTCACCCGCGTGCTCTCCTACTGACTCGCGACCGCCAGGAGAGGCCCGAGGGCGAGACCAGCGGCATCGCGCACAAACAAATCACTCGAGCGGCCGAGCTCTGGCTCGGACACCGTCGTGCGGCTTCGCCTACTTGTTGCAGTACTTGGAGGACGGGTGGACCTCGCCACTGGTCGAGTCCTCCGGGTCCAAGTCCGAGAACCCCGTCGTGGTGTCCTGGGTCGTCGAGCTGTCCGGTGCGGCCGTCGTGGCAGCAGGAGCGGCCGTCGTAGCAACAGGAGCGGCCGTCGTAGCAACAGGAGCAGCCGTCGTAGCAACTGGAGCGGACGTCGTCGCAACGGGAGCAGCCGTCGTCGCCGCCGGGGCGTCCGTGCTGGTACTGCCCGACGTCGGTGCAGTTGTCGACGGGGCGGTCGTCTCGGGAGCGGTCGTCTCGGGGGCTGCCGTGGCAGGGGCCGTCGTCTCAGGCGCCGTCGTCGCGGGGGCCGTCGTCTCAGGAGCAGTCGTCTCAGGCGCCGAAGTGGCCGGAGAGGTGGTGGCCGGCGCAGTTGTCGCCGGAGCGGTCGTCTCGGGGGCTGTCGTGGCCGGCGCCGTCGTCTCGGGGACTGGCGTCTCGACCGCGTCCGCGGACGATCCGCTGGCGCTCGCCGTGCCTGAGGCCGAGGCGTCGTCGGTCGAGGCGCTCCCCTGCGCGACGATCACGTCGCATGCCTCGTCGAGGTCCAGCAGCTGGTCCATCAGCACGATGCCGTCGCCGACGGTGCAGTTGGTCAGGTTAAAGTTGCTGCTGTCGATGATGGCCGCGATGACCGTCAGGCACGCGTCCGAGTGGCAGATCGTGTCGATCTCCTCCGGCGTCGAGCCGCTCTCGACGCCCGAGAGGTCGATGTCGCTCGAGAGCGCCGAGCTGAAGTTGTTCTGCGTCATGCACGTGACCAGCTCGCTGTTGACGTTCAGCCCCGTGTACGCCTCCACGAGCACGTTGCTCGAGCACTCGCTCTGCGCCGCCGCGCCGGTCGCGAACAGGCCCAAAGCGCCGACGACCGCGCCGTGTACAAGCCAACGCGTCATGGTGAGGGGAGGAGGGTCGTTGGCTGTGTTTCAGTCTTTGCTTCCGCTGGCCGAGATCGAAATGAGCCAGAGCTGCGGCCAACGCTGGGGCGTCTTTGACGCGCCTCTGCGTGCGGGAGCAGTGACACTGGACGTGTCTCGAGCCTTGAGCGTCGGCACCAGCTGTCGGCGCTCCAGTCCACCATTTGCTCCTGGCCGCCATGCCGTCGTCTCGAGGCAACGACAGACACCTTTACGGAACACACGGTTCGACTGCACCAATATACAGCATAGACTCCGCAATGGTGTACCACTGAGATTCGATATCGCTGACGTATCCGGCTAGAAATTGCTGCTCATTTTGGCCGAGCAACCTTTTATATATTATAGCCCGACGGAATCGATGGTAGCGGAACTGTACCTAATCGATTACTGATTTCTACATGACAAAATACAGTAGTATTCACCGAATCGAGAAACACTCTGGATATTGATCCATTGTATTTGAATGATTCTTACTCAAATACAAATAAAACCATTTCAATGTGACATTCGCATATAAATCCAGTGATACAGCGATAAAATCAGGATTATTATATAATCACTTCAATCATATTTCAATTACAAAATATCTCATGACTTGTCGATATGTTTCCGAAAGTTATTGACATTAAAACCGAGTACAGTGGAGACATGAACTCACCACATAAAAAAGTATAACACATGGATCATTCAAAATTACACAAGCATAAAAGAATGGTCTGTGTCGCTTTGAAACAATGACGCCGTTTCTGACACAGCTCACATCTGAGTCTCTTCAACCTCACAGTCAATATCAGAACAATCATAGTCACCATCGTCGTCGTAATTCATGTCGTTGAGGGCATTATTCACCCAAATCAGCTTGTGCTTCCGTCACGCGTCCTGAGATCAACAGGCTTCTTCTCTTAGGCATTTTGGACAGAGATCACCCCACCACCTACTACTGGATTTTCGGGATACCATGTTAAAAATTTTGATCACATTGCAACTGAAACCGCACTCATTTCTCCTAGGCCTTGCGGCGTTTCCAGTGACAGCTTCGATCGTTACGAACCACTGTAATCTTCGTCGAGCCACCAGTGCTCAAACGTAGTTCGATTTAAGTAGTCTTGGCACAGGAAAATGGTGTGACTGAATGGCAGGAATCCAGCATGGACGATGAATGAAGTCCTTGTGGCGTCAAGGAAGAAGCAGCAAACTAAAGAGTGGGTCCCTCGTTACGAGCTCGAGCTAGGACTGCAACCAAGAATCCCATGCTGCAATGCCGAATTGCAAGAGAGGATGCAGGCACTGTAAGGGGGCCATGCCCTTACACGCCATTGGTGCATATTAGGAACTAGGAGGGATTTTACCCTATGGGAGTCCACCACGTGAATGGGTGGATCCCGGGCGTCCGCCCAGCGGCGCCATGGTAAAATTCAATTCAGTTTATTTTCCTTCCGAAAGCGCACATCGCTTCCTCAACCGCTTCGTGTACGCTAGGGATGGGAGCTCTGTGTGAGCCCCGTTACATCTGGTAGCACTTTGTCGTCCTTCCCACGATCAAGCGCTATGAACTCAAGCGACTTCGGAATGGAATCCACGCCGTCCACGCAGACCCTGGATGCGGAGCAGTTCCCGCACCTGACTCGCGTGGAGTGGGCTGCTCTGCATCGTCTCGCCGAGTCTGCGGGAGAAGTGATCGTGACGACCCTTCTCCGTTCGGGCGATGCTGCAGCGCGGCGCCTTGCGGCACATGAGTTCCTCGAGCGCGAGCTGGCGGATGCAAGACGCCAGCGTTCAACTCCCGCGCCTCAGGGACAGTCATCTTTGCTGTCCCAGTCGATCAAGCTCGACATCTCCTTGTACAGCGGCGAGGAGCGCGATCGCGTTCCGCTGCTCCAGTGGTTCTCCGAGGTGGACATGAGGACGCGTTCTCAATCGCGCTCCGTAAGGACTACTGCGCATCGATGGCGCGGCTCTATAGTCATGTTCCCGCGCACTCTGCTCCTGCCGACTTGAACGAGCCGGAGCCGATGGAGATCGACGCAGTCGAGGTGGAGCGACGCCGTGGCCAGTTCGCTCCTGTGTTTAGTGTCCCTCGCGGGCATCGCGCGTCCCCGAGGATCACCTGTTATCGCTGCCGAAAGCGCGGTCATCGCGCTGCTGAGTGTCGCGCACCTGCTCCCGTCGCCGCCAATGTGGTGACCGCGAATGCCGCGCCTGCCGAGCAGCCAAAAAACGAGGCCGACCAGTAGGCGCGGAGCGGCCTGCTGCGTCGGACGCAAAGGCGCGCAGTACATCGGTGGCGACCGCGCCGCCCAGTTCCACAGTATGTTTCAACGCCACCACCTCCACCAACGACCCGCGGCTGATTCTCATCGATCTGCATGTCACGGGAGCCGAGCGCACTCTGACCGCGCTCGTCGACTCAGGCGCGACGAACAACTTCATTCGTTTCGCTTGTCTGAGTTCGTTGCCTGCCGGGACGTTTGTCCGAGAATCGCCCCAAGACTTGATGGTTCGGCTCGCCGATGGGAAGCCCCGCCGAATGCCGAGGCGGTCCGTCCGTCTCTCCTATGAATTCGATGATTTTCGCGGCAACGACGACTTCCTCGTGATCGATATGTCGGAGCAGTACGACTGCATCCTCGGGATGCTGTGGCTGACCCGGCACCGACCTGAAATCGACTGGGTTCGTCGATCGCCGCGCCCACGCCAACGCGACATCTGCGTTGCTGCTGTCGACGAGCACCTTCGCGCCGCTGGTGGCGCATGGTCGCACGTCCAAGTGATTGAGACGCCCACTCTCCGGGCACCGGGACGCGAAGCGTGCGATGGCCCTTCGTGCTCCTCCTGCGCTCAAGTGTCGGCGCCGGCGCGCTCCAAGTCGCGTGCCCCCGTGGCTTCGCCTCGTGAACCGGGGGAGGGTCGTGGTCACCCTCCAATTGAAGACCGCCGCGCCACCCGTGTGTCGGGATGGCGGCCCCGATTGTGGTATAGCGCGCCACCATTTCCCAGTGAGGGCAGAGCTTTGCTCCAACTCCACTCACCAAGGGCGGGTCGCGCGAGGACCACAACCCCGCCTAGGATGTTCGGCTTCGAGTGCTGCTCGGCTACCAGTCTACCGCTGCCTGGCCGGCGTTAGACAGCAGCGTCAGGCGGCCGTCGTAGGGGAACAAAAAGATATAAAGGTGGAATAGAATACATGGGGGGTCAAGTTCACATGCAGTTCACACCTTGCCACATCCTCCATGAAGTGGCTCACTAAGGAAAACACCAACATCAAGAGGAATCTCATCTCGCATCTCTAAGAACCTGATGCCTATGGAGGCGTCAAATTCCAGAGTCAATCAAATGAGTCATCACACCCGAAACCGTTCGGACTCCCGGAGGAATCCCACACAATCGATACAGTCAATCTAGAGGGTTTGCCGATACCCACAAACGCCAGATCCAGCCTCGGATATTGCGGTCCACGAGCCTTTCCCTGAAGCAGGCAGAAATGACTTCAATGCCCACCGTGTCACGGTCTATCCACAATGAGGAGATACCCGATCAATCCTCAGAGGGAGATATACATCTGCCGCCGCACATGCCCACAATTCAGAGCACTCCCAGCATGAGGAACCAATCCATCCACACTAGGAGCGTGTGCATGCGACTTACAAAGTCAGCCCACTTGGGCAGCCTTCGTGAGGCTGTAAATACAGCAATCAATACATCCCATCACCACAGGCACCACTCTTGCCCCTGAGAACCCCATGACGAGATGCATTGCTGGCATCACTTCAGTATCCCAGGTGCACATACATTGTCTCCACCAAGACCAAAGTCTACTGAGGCAAGCCTCAATAGAACGTCGCATCTAAGCTTCGTACAACATACACGCACATGATGTAGGACATGCATACGCACGGTCGCTCTCCTCCAAACCCTACGCACACTCGTATAGAGCTAGTCCTCAATACATCCGCTTATCTCAACACATACCGGGCCGCACTCCCGAACCAAGACCCCCCATCGGCCAGAACTCGTATACACCAACGTACCGACACGGAGATCGACGGGCGCCGCGAGTTCTTGTGCCTGATGGCCGAGGGTAGTCTTCTCGTTCGGTTGAAAAAGTTCGACTGAATTGAAAACCTTAAAAGCGCAAGCTGCCTTCCTAGACACACACATGGCGCTGTCTTTGACAGCCTGTCAGATCTTGATAGCCAGTCAGATGTGCTGCCTGCCAGCCCTAATGAATCTGGTCGGGACAGGGCGACCTGTTGACAGCAGGCGTATCGTATCTTGACCTCTTGCAACTTGATGAGTGGCTCCGACAGATCTTGGCACCTCCTCACAGCTGCTCCTCGGAAGTGGGATGATGACGGTGCCTGTGGCGCAATCACCACGATTGAGCGATCGCTCTTGGTGAGAGGCTTCCTTTAATGCGGAATAATCTCTTGATAGTACGGGCCTCTTGGTGTGACGTCCTTCTTGGCGAGTCAGCGTGTGTAGCACTTGATGAGCAACAGACTCTTAGCGTAGCACACTCTCGGCAATGGAAGCCTCTTCGTTGGGCGAACCCCTTGGTGCCATAGTAAAATATCGCACTTGATGTTGTTGGGTTGGTTGGTACATTGTCTTGATCACCCGCGCAAAACTGTTCACATTCTCGGGAAAACTTGGTCACTAGGAGGGTTCCAGTTCTTAATGGTGTGCTCGCTCTTGAGGGACAATCACGTCCTTAGCGAGAACATTCCCGCTTGACTATATCACACGATCAACAAGATGATTGAGAAGCAGTTCCCATGTTCGAACCGCTTCGCGGCCCTTGAGGATGATGATGGCGACGACGATGATAATGATGATGACGAAGATAATGATGACGACGAAGCCACCGGCGATGTCCATTCCCCTGAGACGATCGCAGTCGTCGTCCATGGCGCAACCTTCACGGGCTACGACGAAGTGACGGTGTCAAACCCACCACGCGCAGCGAAGGCGCTCCTGGACCTCCCGCAACTAAGTTGGAAGTCGTTCCTCGGGGAGTTGAAGGCCAGCGATGTCAAGCAGGTGTGCTCCATCGTGCCAGAGCCGTTTGTCGACACCTCGCTTGCAGATGTGAGTCGTCAGCGTGGGGCCGAACCCAAGTCGGCCCGAGAGGAGCGCTTTGAACACCAGTCCCTCGAAGCGCTCCGCAAATCCGGCAACCCCGCGTACGAGCTCGTCAAGGAGTTCATCAACATCTTCCCGGAGGACGTTCCCGAGCGTCTTCCTGCTGACCGCGGAGTGCGGCACGAGATCGATCTCGCGCCTGGGACCAAATACTGCGTGATCAGGCAATGGCCACTCCCGCGAGAGCAAGTCGAGGTGATTGACGACTTCTTCGAAAAACGCCGCCGAGCTGGCCACGTCCGCGAGAGCTCGTCGCCACACTGCAGCCCGACATTCTGCGTGAAGAAGGCGACCGGAGGGTGGTGCATCGTCCACGCCTACAACAAGCTGAACGACGCGACCGTACCCGCACAGACGCCGATCCCTCGTAAAGATATGGTGCTCGACTCCATGACGCAGAGCACCATCTTCAGTAGCTTGGATCTGAAGGATGGCTTCTATCAGATCCTAATGAGGGAGAGCGATGTGCCTCTCACCGCTGTCAGCACGCCGAATGGGATGCTGTGGGAATGGCTCGTGATGCCTCAAGGCCTGAAGAACGCTCCAGCGACGTTCAATCGGATGGTATCGCACGTGCTGCGACCCCTTCGTGATTTCGCCCCGAGCTACTTCGACGATGTCTTCGTTCACAGTCGGTCGATGGATATGAAGTCAGATGCGGAAGCCCATCTCGGGCACCTTCGGCAGGTCTTCCAGGCACTTCGGGCCAACAGTCTCTACGCGAACCTCAAGAAGTGTGTCTTCTGCGCTCCAGAGATCCAAGTCCTCGGCTGTTATGTGGGTCGCGACGGAGTTCGCGCCGATCCGGAGAAAGTGGAGTCGATTCGACAGTGGCCGACTCCAAAGAACCCAAAAGATCTCCGGTAGTGGCTTGGTCTCACGAATTATCTTCACAAGTACACGCGCAACTACGTGGAGCTGGTCCGTCCTCTCACGCAGCTCCTGAAGAAAGACGCTGAATGGGACTGGCTCCCTGAGCACCAGTCCGCATTCGAAAACGTGAAGAAAAGTCTTGCAGAAGCCCCAGTATTGGCACTCCCAGATACGGACAAGCCATTCCATGTCGTCTGCGACGCGAGCAACTTTGCGATCGGCTGCGCACTCATGCAGTTTGACAACGATGGACGCGAGCGTGTCGTCAGCTACCAGTCGCGTCAGTTGAAGCAGGCGGAGCGGAACTACCCGGTCCACGACAAGGAGCTCCTTGCGATGCGTTACGCGCTGACCAAATTCCGCGTTTACTTGCTGGGCGAACAGACGTTCGCGATCTACACCGATCACGCTTCGCTGAGGACGGCGATGAAGAGCCCCCATTTGTCACAACGCATGGTGCGTTGGCTCTCGTTCTTCGCCGAGTACAACTTCGTCGTGCATTACAAGCCGGGCTAGTCGAACATTCTGGCAGATGCACTCTCGCGGAGACCCGATTATGATCCGCGTTCCACAACCGGTCCCTTAGTTGACGTTGACGACGACCAAGATGAAGACTGCAACATGTACACAGCCGCGGGCCTCAACACCACGGTGACAACGTCCGTGATACCGTTACGAAACCAACTCGCCGAAGCATACACCGAAGATCCCTTTTACGCTGCGATCATCAAGCACCTGCGCGCTCCCTCGGACGACTCCCTTGCGGCATTGTCGCGCATTACGCGAACACATATCGAGCGCTACGCACTCGACGGTGATCTCCTCACTTATCGCGCCGATGTCTTCGATCCACCTCAGGTTGTTATCCCGAATGATGTCGATCTCCGTGCTCGTGTGGTTCACGAGTACCACGATGCTCCGACTGGCGGACACTTGGGCCACGAGAAGACTGCCGCAGCTCACTCGCGCCATTACTTCTGGCCCCACATGTACAAGTGGGTTCGCAAATGGGTGCGAACATGCGAGATATGCCAGCGTGTGAAGCCGTCGGCGTCGTCGCAAGCGCCGCTCAGCCCCTTGCCAATTGCAACCGAGGCATGGCGCTCGGTGAGCATGGACTTTGTCTTCGGCCTTCCACGTGACTCCAGAGGAAACACCGGCATCGTGGTCTTCGTCGACCGGTTCAGCAAGATGGTGCATCTTACTCCTGTGACGCCAAACGTCACTGCGGAAGAGACCGCAGCGATCTTCCTGGACATCGTCTTCTGGCATCACGGTCTGCCGGAATCAATCGTCTCTGACCGCGACCCGAGGTTTACCTCGGCGTTCTGGATACATCTCTTCGAGCTCATGGGGACCCGTCTCATGATGTCAACGGCGGCGCACTCTGAGACAGACGGCCAGACTGAGCGCGTCAACCGCGTGGTCGAAGACGTCCTTCGCAGCTATGCGACGTCTTACTCGGAATGGTCCGAGTTCCTCCCGCTTGCCGAGTTCGCGTTAAACAACGCAATCCACGCGTCGTCCGGGTTGACGCCGTTCTTCGTGAACAACGCGCGTCACCCGCGCGTTCCCGCGATGCTTGCCGTGGGAGCCCCCACGGCGCAACCTGTCTCCACTCTTGGTGGGGAAGGAACGCATGCAACAGCGCCTTCAACGGGCGTTACCCTGTCGGCATTTCCAGTTCAGAATGAAGACGACGATTCCGGGTTCCAACACGGGTCAGGCGGGCCAAGTAACCCGCTCGGCCCGGATCATGGCGTTGGCCCACCTGCCACGCCGAGTTCGTCACCAGAGATCAACGCTACAGCCACTAACCCGCGGCCAAGGCCGCACACTACAACATCGAATTCTCTCTCGCTGGGCGTCGCGAGAATTGATCGACCCGGCGCACACAATCGCGGTGCGCGGCGGCGCGGCGGGAAACGCCGCGCCATTGATGGCGAACTTCGACCCCAAGCCTGCAGTACTCCCGAGCGACGCTCGGG
This sequence comes from Phytopythium vexans, assembly GCA_003413675.1. Lineage (NCBI taxonomy): Eukaryota > Oomycota > Peronosporomycetes > Pythiales > Pythiaceae > Phytopythium > Phytopythium vexans. The sequence goes on from QLOC01000005.1 coordinate 1,008,998, forward strand.
CGGCGTCTGACTTCGTGCTGCAGTGCCAAGCCATCGTGAGATTCGTCCGCGACGCGCTTCAAGCGGGCGCCGAAACACTGCAACATTCAAGGTTGGCGACCGAGTGCTCCTGTCAACTGAAGGCATCCGCCCCTCAGCTGTGACGAACTTAGGCGCGAGCAAGCTCGCGCCACGCTTTATTGGGCCCTTCAGAGTGCTGAAGGTTATTGGAAACGCCTACACGCTCGATATTCCAGCGTCAATGCGGTTACACCCTACGTTCTACGTCGGGCGGCTCAAGCGTTACCTCCCAGCGGTCGTTCCTTCTCCGGATTGCTCCGAGGCTCCATCGTCGGCAGACCTTGGCGGCGCAGCTGGCGCTGCGTCGGAAACAGATGTCGGGGCCGAGTCCCCGACCGCCCTGCTCCGAGAACCTGCGTCTCCAATCCCCGCATCCGCTCGCGCGAGTCTTGAGAGCGCTGGTCGATGTGCTGAAGCACTTGGCGGTCCGCAGTCCGAGCGTCCTCCGCCCGCTCGAGCCGTCGCTCGAGCTCCTCCATCCGGTCCCGAGCGTCGTCCAACTCATGCGCGAAGAACGCCTCCCGACCGTGAAGCCCAAGATACGAGCCGCCATGAGTACCATCGCGACGGGCCGCCTCCTCTCCTTGACGCATCGGGTGCGGTGCGCTGGATTGTGGAGCGCATCGTGGAGCACGAGGATCCTCCTCGTGCGCTTGGCCGCCACTCTGCGTCGAGTAGCTTGGCCATCCCGCGTGATCGGCGGTACCGCGTCCGCTGGCTCGAGTATCCTCCCGAGGATGATACATGGGAGCCGCGCTCGCAGCTTCATCGCGACGTTCCTGACGTGGTGAACGAGTACGACGCCAGTCATCCCCAGGCTGCTGCCGGGGCGAGCGCGAACGAGGTTCTGGTCGTCGGTCTTCGAGCCGACGACGCTGTCGCTCGTGACTCCGCGAGCGACGCTCGAGCGGAGAGCGGCTCCGCTCACGCCTGCGGCCACTGCCGCGAATAATTGCTTGGGCGCGCTGAGATCGAGCGCGGTCGTACAGACCAATCCAGAGACGCTCGTCATCATCGAGAGGGAACTCAGCGACGTTCTGCTGCCAAGTCTCGGCCGAGTACCGAGTTGCGGGGTGGCAGTGACGACAACCTTCCACGTGGTGGACGTAGCAAAAGCGGTAGACGCCGCGGCCCCAGTAGTCCCAAGCCATCGTGCAGATCTGCTGGCGAAGCTCTTCCAGCGAGTATCGGCCGCGAGCAATCTCGCGGCGCTCCAAGTCTGCGAGGAAACCAGCTCCTGACTCTTGGTGCGCGTTCCAGCGCGCGATGAAGGCCGTCCACGAGCGCCGAAGTGCTTCGGCGTCGACACCTTCGAGTGACTTTCCGCAAAGCGCGCGGAACCGACGGAAGTACTCGCGCATCGCGTCCGGAGCGTCCGGACGCACGGCACCATCCAAGTCCCAGAGGTCCCATCGAGCCAAGTGAGAGTCCATCACATGCCGCGGCGCGACCAAACTTGACGACGCAGTCCCGACCGTTGGCGCGACCGTCTGCGTTGCTTGAGGCGCCGGAGCTGCCGGCGCCACATTCGCGCGGGAGTCCCGCGCTTCGACCGTGCCTTGGTTCATCTCCTCGTCGGGTTCCATGACCACGTGTGCCAGCTGGTCGTCCGCGTCGGTCTTCTCACGTTCCGCCATTGCCAAAGTGTCGGTTGGCTCGGATCCAGCCGTGGTGTTGGGCGTCGGTGCGACCGACGCCACTTTTCCGTGCGGCGCGGCCGTCCCTGGTGCTACCATACGGCGCGCCATATCGGCACGAGCGCTGCGCTCGCCGCCTCGTCGCCGCTCCATCGTTGTCGCCGCTTCTCGCTCCTCGTCCCGCCTCGGTCTTCGAGGCGCCCTGCGATTTCCGTTTTCTATTTTTGTTCTTCGCGCCCCTTGCGCGAATTTTGAGAAGGGGGTGATGTAACGGGGCTCCGTTACATTTGTAGGTAGGTTTGCATTTGTAGGTAGGTTTGCATTTGAGGTCACGTGAAACGACATGACTCTTATCCGCCTTTGAGAGTTATCGAGAAAAACGGCCTCAAAGTTCATCCACGAAAAAACGTACATAAGTGGGTTTCGAGAAATCCGTTTATTACCGTTGTCGAAAATTGGCGGGGTCTAGTTCGAATGGAGGGCGAACCGTCGGACGCTGCAACTGGCAAGAGTGCACTGCGACTGACCGCGGACAGTCACCTGGACGACGAAGAATGGGAGGACGACGAGGAGCCCGATGCGGCAAGCGCCCCTGACGACAGCGGCGATGAGGACTGGGCTGGATACTCAGGCGCAAGTTCGTCTAGCGAAGATGAGGAATCGAAAGCCGCCGCACCTGCTGTGGTAGTCTGGACGGATGATTCTGTGCGGCGGCGCGTCCAAGACATAGTTCGCACGGACTCGTGCGACTCTAAGTGCGCGCAGGGCAAGGAGGCGCAACTTCAGAGCTGCCTGCTGTCGCTTGGATGCCTTACAAAGGACCAGCGCAAAGTAAGCACCTTGACCTCACTGGCTGTACTGATAGAGGCGAAAATCGCAGATCGCCACCGTGGGTCAGGCGTACGCGACCGGTTCGCGTATTTTCTGCCTATGGTGGGGCGTGTGTGCTACAAGGTGTTCTGCGATGCCTACGACCTCGCTCCCTCCACCGTCAAGCGGATGAGGAAGCAGATCAAGGACGGTAGCTTCGCGCCCAAGCCTCACGGTGGACTACAAAACCAGAACGCAAGTACAATTGACGTGCAGTGGCTGGTCAGTTGGTACAAGGAATTTGCGGAGGAACTTGCCGAAGTTGTGCCTGTGTATGTGCGCCGGCAGACAACGGTGGGCGGTCTCGTCAAGCGTGTCTACTCGCCCGCGGACTTCCTCTTGCTGCCTGCGTATTTCACGTGGGAGAAGCTGCACGACGAACTGGTCGCTTATATCGCCGAGAAGGAGCTCTCCGTGCGCGAACCAGCGCTTGCAACAATGCGGCAGCTGCTTAGCAAGCACTGCCCGAACATCCGCATTCGTTCACCACGTAGCAACGTGTGTGACGTGTGCGCGATTTACAGAGCAACAATGAAAGGCGGGACGACAGCAGACCTGACTGAGACCTTCGGAAAACACACGATGGCAGCGCGCCGGATGAGGTATGTGGATGTAGGGTACAATTTGTTTTACTCTATGGAGATTGGTCTCAATTTGTTTTTCGGTGAATTGTTTATTAGACAGGAGTATCATAAGGATCTGGAAGCCGCAGATGACTCGCATGCAGTGCTTATCATGGACTACAGCCAAAACCTCACGCTCCCGAGTGTCGCTACAACACCTTCGTGTTGTCAAGACTGATGCGAAGACGCCTCGCCAAGCGACCGTGTGACGCGGACGCGTCATCAGTAAGGTCGGCGTGACCTTCACTGTGTGGCACGCAATCATTCAGGTGATTGCGTAGATATGTTTACGGTAAGTGTACCGTGAGTGTAGGTCGGATCTGATTCAACCCACAAGCGGTTCACGTGTCAGCCACTGATTGGCTGTTTAGGAAGTATCCAGTAGGGACCCAAGGGGAGTCCATGAGGCTTAGAGGTAGCACGCGGTTGCGAACTAAGGACCTCAATCGAATCACTTTGCATTTTGCAACCAACCACTCAAGCGACTTTTCTTCAGGTTATGAGCCCAAGCTCTGCCGACTCTGCCCTCGCCTCCGACTCCGCCCTCGCCATGGACTCAAGCTCGCCGCGCATCAACAAGTTCGACGGGAACAACTTCCACACATGGAAGTTCAAGATGCAGATGGTGCTCGAGGAGCGCGATCTGTGGGACATCGTCAGCGGGGAGTTGAAGGTCGAGCAGTGCACGACAGCAGCGGATCAAGCGACGTTCATGAGGAAGTCGCGCAAGGCGCTGGCGATCATCTGTCTCGCGATGGAGGACTCGCAGCTGCCGCTGGTCCGGTCGTCGAGTGGCGCGCATGATGCATGGTCAAGGCTCGAAGAGCACTTCGAGAAGAAGAGCCTGGCGAACAAGCTCTTTCTTCGTCGACGGTTCTTCACGGCGATGATGGAAGAAGGTGATGATGTGCTGGAGCACATTAACAAGCTCAAGACGCTGGCGGAACAGCTCGACGCGGTCGGCGCTGCAGTCAGCGAGGACGACTTGGTGATCACGCTTCTTGCCAGTCTGAGCGAGTCGTACCAGTTCCTGATCACGGCGTTGGAATCGCGTTCCGACACGCTGACATGGGAGCTCGTGACGTCTCGGCTCCTACACGAGGACATGAAGCGCAAGGAGCAGGGCGGCGAGAGTGTCGCGCCTGGCCAGGCGTTCATGATGAGGGACAACAAGCGCAAGGGACGACCGACGAAGCGGAATGGCCCGTGCCATCAGTGCGGCAAGCAAGGCCACTGGATGGCGGAGTGTCCCTTGCGAGGACAGCAGAACGACGCTGAGCGACAACGGTCGCAGCGTGCGAACGTCGCGCAGGACGAAGACCCTGGCGACTATCTCTTCTCGATTGGCGGCGACACGGGTGCCTCCAAGTCGAGCATGGAATGGCTGGTCGACTCGGGTGCGACGCAGCACATGACGAACTCGAAGAAGTTCATGAAGAACTACAAGACTATCACACCGGTCGACGTACATCTGGCAGACGACGGTGTGGTGCAGGCGGTGGGAAGTGGCGACATCGTGATGTCGATGAAGACTCCAAGTGGCGTGAAGAAGGGAGTGCTCACGGGTGTGTGGCACATCCCGAAGCTGTCGCGCAGCTTGTTCTCGGTCGGCCGGTTCACGAAGGATGTCGCGCCAGTGACGTTTGACACCAGCGTCTGCTACGCGAAACTCAAGGGGAAGGAGTGGAAGATCGGTGAGCGCGTCGGCAAGGGACTGTTCAAGCTGTGCATGACACCTTTGCAAGCAGAGAGTGCGAGCATCGCAAGTGTGTCCAAGGCGCCGCAGATGAACAAGTCGTACTTGTGGCACCTGCGACTCGGCCACATCGGCCACGGCGGTCTCGACGCGATCGTGAAGCAAAACCTTGGCATCGGCATCGACATGACGTCGGTGAGCAAGTGGGAGCTCTGCGGCGGATGTGCGCTCGGCAAGCAGACTCGAGTGCGTTTCCAGTCGACTTCACCCGAGCGCGCCAAGAACGTGCTCGATGTCGTGCACAGCGATGTGTGCGGTCCGATGCAGACGGCGACATTCTCCGACAAGCGCTACTTCGTCACGTTCATCGACGACAAGTCGCGGTTCTGCGTGGTCTACCTGCTTCGCAGCAAGTCGGAGGTGCTGGACAAGTTCGTGCAGTTCGTCAAGTTTGCCGAGACCCAGACCGGACGACGCGTCAAGGTGCTTCGGAGCGACAACGGCGGCGAGTACGTGTCGAACAAGTTTGCCGCGTTGTGCCGCAACCGAGGCATCGTGCAGCAGTTCACGCCGCCGTACACGCCTCAGCTCAATGGAGTGGCCGAGCGGATGAATCGGACTCTGGTCGAGTGTGCTCGGTGCATGATCGAGCACGCGGGACTGTCAAAGCGCTATTGGGGCGAAGCAGTGTCGACGGCAGCGTTCCTGCGCAATCGGTGTCCGACGCGAGCGACCGACCATGACAAGTCTCCGTACGAGGTGTGGACGCAGAAGAAGCCGTTGTTGAAGAACCTGAAGGTCTTCGGGTGCCACGCTTATGTGCACGTGCCAAGCGAGAAGCGGTCGAAGTTCGACGCGCGATCGGTGTTGTGTCGCTTTCTGGGCTACTCGGACCACGAGAAGGCGTATCGGTTCGAGGAGCTGTCGAGCAGCCGGATTGTGGTGAGTCGCGACGCACAGTTCATGGAGGACACGTTCGACAGCGGCAAGCGTGGACACGTTGGCATCAAGGATGTTGAGTATTGCGACGTCGATGGAGCGACCGACGGTGAAGACGATGCCGACTACGACAACGATGAAGGTGACCAAGACATGAGCGAGCATCCTGCAGAGCAAGCATCGGTGAACGAGCGGCCGCAGTGGCAGCAACAACAACCGTCTCGTCGGCAGCCACAGCGACAGCAGAAGCCGAATGTCGAGTACCCGCCGGGGTCCAAGCGTCATCAGCGGACGCACTCGCTCGAAGCTCTGTCGGAGCCACCAGTGGAGAAGCGCTACGGACGTGTGGGACGCACAAGTGGAGCGAGTTCGACGTCTGCACAAGGTGCAGCCTCATCGCTTGAGGATATGTCGGCACAACTCGCGTCGATCGAGGAAGAAGAAGGCGAAGATTACGCTCACGTCGTGTATTCAGTGGGAGATTTGCCGACGTCGTTCGAGTCAGCGATGGAATCCAGCGACGCGAGCAAGTGGAAGGAAGCGTGCGAGTCCGAGTTCGACTCGCTATGCAAGAACGAGACGTGGGAGCTCGTGCCATTGCCGCGCGGACGCAAGGCTATCAGCAGCAAGTGGGTGTTCAAGGTGAAGGAAACCGTCGACGGTCTCATTGAGCGGTACAAGGCACGTCTCGTGGCGAAGGGTTTCCTGCAGAAGTATGGTGTGGACTTCGAGGAGACGTTCGCGCCAGTCGCCAAGTTCGCGTCGATTAGGATCATCTTGAGCATCGCGGCGCAGTACAAGCTCGTGCTGCACCAGATGGATGTCAAGACGGCGTTCCTCAACGGTCGGCTCGAGGAAGAGATCTACATGAAGCAACCCGATGGCTTCGTCGACCTCAAGTATCCCGACCACGTGTGCAAGCTCAAGCGTGCGTTGTACGGTCTCAAGCAGTCTCCTCGCATGTGGAACCAGACCATCGACGAGTTCATGCTTCAGATCGGCTTCACCAAGTGCGAGATGGACCACTGCGTGTACGTCAAGCGTGACGGCTCGACCATGATGTTTGTGGTGCTCTACGTCGACGACCTCATCCTCGCAAGCAACAACATGGATCTGCTCGGAGCGACCAAGCGTGCGTTGAGTGAGCGCTTCGAGATGTCGGATCTCGGCGAGCTCAAGTACTGTCTCGGCATGGAAGTCGAGCGTGATGACAAGTCGGGTGACGTGTCGATGCGGCAGACCAAGTTCCTGCAGTCGATCTTGACCAAGTTCGGCATGCAGGACTGCAAGCCTGTCAAGACGCCTCAAGAACCGGGACTGAAGCTGATCAAGAGCATGTGTGACGGCGGCTGCAAGCACGACGAGACCATGAAGGGTGTGCAGTACCGCAGTGCCGTCGGCGCCGTGATGTACTTGATGGTCGGCACTCGCCCAGACCTCGCTGCGGCAGTGGGAGTGCTGAGCCAGTTCGCCGCCGATCCGTGTCCGACACACTGGCAGGCGCTCAAGCGTGTGCTTCGGTATCTGCAAGCGACTCCGACACACGGCATCCGTTTCTCTGGCTCTGGTGATGGCGAGTTGGTCGGCTACTCGGACGCGGACTGGGCTGGCGACATCGAGACTCGACGCAGCACCAGCGGCTACGTGTTCGTGCGCAACGGTGGCTGCATCAGCTGGCGCAGCAAGAAGCAACGCACTGTGGCACTCTCGTCGACGGAGGCCGAGTACATGGCGCTATCGGAAGCGACCCAAGAGGCAGTGTGGCTCAAGGAGTTCATGCGTGAACTCGGTGAAGATGCGGGCGACGGATCGCTGACGGTGTTCGAAGATAACCAGGGTGCGATCGCGTTGGCCAAGAATCCCGAGTTCCACAAGCGCACCAAGCACATCGACATCCGCTACCACTTCGTGCGTGAGAAGGTCGAGGACGGTCAAGTGGCGCTGAAGTATTGTCCTACGCAGGACATGCTGGCGGACATCATGACGAAGCCAATTGCGGCGCCGCAGTTCGACGCGCTCAGGACCAAGTTGGGCATCGTGGTCGCCGACGAGTCGAGTGGGAGTGTTGTCAAGACTGATGCGAAGACGCCTCGCCAAGCGACCGTGTGACGCGGACGCGTCATCAGTAAGGTCGGCGTGACCTTCACTGTGTGGCACGCAATCATTCAGGTGATTGCGTAGATATGTTTACGGTAAGTGTACCGTGAGTGTAGGTCGGATCTGATTCAACCCACAAGCGGTTCACGTGTCAGCCACTGATTGGCTGTTTAGGAAGTATCCAGTAGGGACCCAAGGGGAGTCCATGAGGCTTAGAGGTAGCACGCGGTTGCGAACTAAGGACCTCAATCGAATCACTTTGCATTTTGCAACCAACCACTCAAGCGACTTTTCTTCACTTCGCAATGGTATTTCCTGTCTCTTTGGAGCGTCAGCATGTTCGGGATTTATTTTGCGAACGACAAGGTCCAGCACAACTATCTCTACGAAGAGCGCACCGCCGGCAAGGGGTCGGACGAGGTAATTTCGATGCTGCACCACTTCATCACGGAGATCTTGCTGCCCCGCGCGTACTCGCGCGTGACCATCTATGCCGATAATTGCACGGGACAAAACAAGAATAACTACGTTGTCAAGTTCCTGCTCGCGTTATCACACATGGGCAGACCTATATAAATACGGCATCTGCCATATTAGTGATATATTGGCATTTTATGGCATCGTTTCAAGCCAGAATATGGCGCATTCGTCGTGCATAATGAAACCAAGTGTATTGGTGGGATGCTACTCTGTCAAGGCTGTATCTAGCAGGAGACCACGGATCTGCGTGTATTGCTTAGCGTGCATGGTGCCTTCGAGCGAAAAATCAGATAGTGAACACTTCGTCGAAGGCTTATCCCACTTGAGAATTGAAAAATCCGACTCAACTGCAGAAGTTCCTGGAAAAATGGTAGCCATTCCACCAGCATATCGATTTAGATGTGGAAACTTGATGCGCATGGTCTTCCACGATGCCTCAAATTCGATGCTATCGTAAGCTAGGTCGATCTCGGCACGAATGACTGGATCACGCTCGTATGCCGCAACGAGATCGCCATGTTCTTGCTCAATCAGGTCCACTTCTTGTGTATTTAGTCGTTCCAATAACCGATCGCGCTGTTCGGCAATCATACCTGCAAACGTTCGCCCGTTCACGCGCACTAGCTGGTGCACAAGTACGGGATGATCTGAGCTGCTGTACGGTCGTTCTGCTCATCACGCTCCGCTTCCATCCCATGTAATCCTGACACTAATTCACAATGACCTTGCCGATATCCACCACCGTCGATCGTAGAATACTAGCATCTAGCGAATTCAAAATTTCAAGAATAAAGCTGCCCATGTTGGAAAGAAAGTCGCTGACAGCGGACAATTTGGCGGCGTGTCGCCCGTCTTGTGAGACGACATATTCCACTGAATCAAGTCTCGATAATAGTGTCTCCTCAGTTGCAACGTATTCCACGCTAATCAAAGCCTCCATCTCGGTCATTAGCATCTTGAAGTGATGGCGTTGCTGCGTCAAAATAGTAGACGCTGCTTCGAGAGAGCGAAATGTGATGGTGGCTCGAGTTGCAATTCTCTCGACAACCATTAGAACTATCCACCAGGTTGGAGGTGGCGAACAGGCTGAAGAAAAGTCGCTTGAGTGGTTGGTTGCAAAATGCAAAGTGATTGATTTGAGGTCCTTAGTTCGCGGCTACCGCTACCTCTAAGCCTCATGGACTCCCCTTGGGTCCCTACTGGATACTTCCTAAACAGCCAATCAGTGGCTGACACGTGGACCGCTTGTGGGTTGAATCAGATCCGACCTACACTCACGGTACACTTACCGTAAACATATCTACGCAATCACCTGAATGATTGCGTGCCACACAGTGAAGGTCACGCCGACCTTACTGATGACGCGTCCGCGTCACACGGTCGCTTGGCGAGGCGTCTTCGCATCAGTCTTGACAACACACACGGTCGCTTGGCGAGGCGTCTTCGCATCACTCTTGACAACACTCCCACTCGACTCGTCGGCGACCACGATGCCCAACTTGGTCCTGAGCGCGTCGAACTGCGGCGCCGCAATTGGCTTCGTCATGATGTCCGCCAGCATGTCCTGCGTAGGACAATACTTCAGCGCCACTTGACCGTCCTCGACCTTCTCACGCACGAAGTGGTAGCGGATGTCGATGTGCTTGGTGCGCTTGTGGAACTCGGGATTCTTGGCCAACGCGATCGCACCCTGGTTATCTTCGAACACCGTCAGCGATCCGTCGCCCGCATCTTCACCGAGTTCACGCATGAACTCCTTGAGCCACACTGCCTCTTGGGTCGCTTCCGATAGCGCCATGTACTCGGCCTCCGTCGACGAGAGTGCCACAGTGCGTTGCTTCTTGCTGCGCCAGCTGATGCAGCCACCGTTGCGCACGAACACGTAGCCGCTGGTGCTGCGTCGAGTCTCGATGTCGCCAGCCCAGTCCGCGTCCGAGTAGCCGACCAACTCTCCGTCGCTAGAACCAGAGAAGCGGATGCCGTGTGTCGGAGTCGCTTGCAGATACCGAAGCACACGCTTGAGCGCCTGCCAGTGTGTCGGACACGGATCGGCGGCGAACTGGCTCAGCACTCCCACTGCCGCAGCGAGGTCTGGGCGAGTGCCGACCATCAAGTACATCACGGCGCCGACGGCACTGCGGTACTGCACACCCTTCATGGTCTCGTCGTGCTTGCAGCCGCCATCACACATGCTCTTGATCAGCTTCAGTCCCGGTTCTTGAGGCGTCTTGACAGGCTTGCAGTCTTGCATGCCGAACTTGGTCAAGATCGACTGCAGGAACTTGGTCTGCCGCATCGACACGTCGCCCGACTTGTCGTCACGCTCGACTTCCATGCCGAGACAATACTTGAGCTCGCCGAGATCCGACATCTCGAAGCGCTCACTCAACGCACGCTTGGTCGCTCCGAGCAGATCCATGTCGTTGCTTGCGAGGATGAGGTCGTCGACGTAGAGCACCTGTGACGGAAGTCACACAGCACTATGCACGGAGGAAGCGTGCTGGTGTATACAAACACCAAGTACTTTTCGTACTGCCAGGTACGGACACGTACGCTTAGCTAGGTAAAATAGAGACTGTTTTGTTGGCGGCTTTCAGCCGTTTAGAAGCCCGCAGAAATGGGTGGTTCCTACGATACTGGGTGACGTAACTGTTAGCTAGCCTAACCTAACAACATGAATGTTTATCAACCTGTGCAAACCTATAAACCTTGGATGTCGTTGTATCCAGCGTGGGAGTCTACCCGCTCGTACTTATACGGAGCGGGAGCGCACTTAGCCAAGTGCGCACCAGGTCGTACTTTGCCGAGTACGACCGTACTTAGAAGGCTTGTGCAATGGCACAACCTTCGGGCGACATCCGCCATGTAACCCCGTTACATCCTCCCCCACCTAGACGCGAGTAACCCATCGCTGGTTACTCGAGCCAGCCGATCGTCTCGGCTGGGCGCCAAAGAATCAACCGACTCATGGCGCCGACGACTCACTCCAAGCAGGGCGCTGCCGCTCCGGCGGCGGCGCAAGCATCACCTGATGCTGGCGCGGGCACACCACCCGCGCCTACTTCTCCATCCCGTTCTCGGTCGGGTGCGGCCGTGGCCACGGACCCGCAGGCTCGTATCGAGCCAGCTCCCTCGGGAGCTTCGACCGGTGGGCATGCGTCGAGAGCCTCCAGCTCTCCTGACGCAGCGGCGTTCCCTCCTCGGGACGCCGAGGGCACCTCGCTGTACGCGAAGCCCAAGCTCTCGCATGGCGAGTGGCACCGTGCGCGGGACGCGCAGGCTAACCAGGGCCTGTTCGCCGAGCCAGATCCTTCGATCGCGGCTGTCAACGCCGCGGAGGCGGAGGCTGAAGCGAAGCTCGACCGCTCCGAGGCTCGTCAACGCCGGTGGCGGCGCGAGCGCAACATGTGGGCTCGCCGCGAGGGCGTGACGCCCGACAGGTTCGGCGTGTGGGAGTATTACTTCCTCGACACGCCGCCTGACGTGTCTTTTGACACCGATGGGTCGGAAGCCGACGGGTTTCACCCGCCGAGCTTCGAGTCCGATTCGGAGGCGTTGGCCTCGCCGACTGACGACGCGCGCATTCGAGCTCAGAACCGCGAGCTCAATGCGGAAGAGCGCGAAGCCAAACGCGACGCTGCTCTGGGCGGGAAAGTACGTCGAACTTCCCGCCCGCACCGTGACGGTGCTGGCCAATCCGGCCGTTCTTCTCGCGGGTCTCGGCAGTCCGACGCGGACTCCGAGAGTGCCGAGGCGGCTCCGCCGCTGGACGACTCGGCACCGCGCTATCTCTCGCGCGAGCGCTCGTCATCTGCGCCTCGCTCTGTCATGAGCGACGGCGAGATCGAAGACGGTCAGGTCACCGAGGCTCCTCAGCCTTCGGCGCCTGGCCGTCTGGACATCTCCAATGATCTGGACGATGCCCAAGAGCAGTACGTCGAGAGACGTGCTGCTGCGGCTGCGCATGCGCGCGACCGCGCCGCGGAGGCTACACAGCACCGACAGGCTGCGCCTCAGCTCCGCGTGCCCAAGACACTTGTCGTGTCGCCCGACGTCTTGCGACGCGGGCTTACCTCCGAGGAAGAGGCAGAGCGCCAACGATGGCGCGAACACTGGCTCACACCGCTGGTGTTCTCGGTTCAAGAGTATCGAGCTCGATTGAACCAGACCCGCAAGGGTCGATCCGTCATGGATCTCCAGCGCCATGTGCCCGTCTCCTTGCATCCAGGGGAGACGGAGGAAGTCGCCGAAGGGCGCTTCCTACATTGGGCTCGGGTCATCGATGAGCCCATCGACGACCTGATGCGAAGCCCCTGCGAGGCTGACATCAAGTCCGAACGCAGCCTCCGGACGGAGTTCGCCCGCCGGCGCTGCTTCGGAAAGAGCATCCAGAATGAGATCCGAACTCATCTTCAGATGGCTCGCGGTGAAGACCGCGGCCATGGGCGTTCCTCACGCCCGAGCCAGGTGCGTGCGCCGGCTCATCCTTCATCCACTTCACGTTGGGAGCGGAGCACACCCGCTCCGACTCCCCGGGCCTCTAGCGCACCTGCGCCGGCCCAGCCGTCCCCCGCTTCGCGGAAGCGGACGGCTACTCGTTACGAGGACCCTGTTCCTTCGAGCGCAAAGCGCGCACGAGGTCAGGACAATCCTCCAGGAGCGTCTGCTCCAACTCCCACGAGTTCTCTGAGTGTGGATAACCCCTCCACTTCACGAGGATCTCAGGGATCCCTCTCCGAAGCCGACGCTTCAGAAGCATTTCAACGTGATAATGCTTTTGACCCCTCTGGTCCAACAGAGGGGGCGGCGGTCGCTGCGCCGCAGGAGATTCGCGATCTCCAGCGTGACTTCGGTCACCTGCACGCCAAGTTCGTGGCGATGCAGGGCGACCACCACGAGTGGGGCCGATGGCTCCGCCGTCAGGTTGAGCGCCGCGATCAGACGATCGACGCTCTCCACCAGCAGGTGGCGGCTCTGTCGAGCCATGTGAGTTCGCTCTCTCACCAGCTCGAGAGTGCGCGGGCTGCCGCTTCGGTTTACCCAGCGCCACTCTTCGGCGCGCCGCGTTCGTACGACCCGGCTGTCGCCGGTCGCGGCTATGGTCAGCCGCTGGCGCTGTCATTTGAGCGCCCCGCCGAGAGTGGCCGCTACCACTACTCGGCGGACACGTATGTTCCTCGGTCGGACGCTGGCTATCAGCCGGCTCCGTACTACGAGGCGCGGTCGCACGACCGCGAGGGTGGCCGTCGTGAGGCCCGGCCCTCTGCTGATCCGCAGCATTCGTCCTCCCGTCATGGACAGGTGAGCCCTCTGGCCCTTCCGCAGGCATCGTCGCCTCTTGCGGATCGTGGTACGGCTTCAAAAGCCCCACGTAAAACACAGGATGGGTCCTCATCCTAGTTGGCAAGTCCAACGTATACGCGTGGCCCTTGCGGGCCAGGACTTTGTACGGTCCAACGAAGCGCGGGCGCAGCTTCGTCTTGTGGACAGCGGATACCGCCTCCAGAGGTAGGTTCTTAGCGTTTAGGAGCACTAGGTCCCCCACCTCAAATACATTCGTATTTGCACGACCAACTTTGTCGCTTTGTTCCTTTTGTTTGTCCTGTGCGGCTGCCATGGCATCCCGCACGCGTCGTAAGACGCTCAAGCGCGTGTCGACAAACGCGCTCAGTTGCTTCTTGAGCGCAACTGGGGCCTTATCGCCCAAACGGGAGGCAAGCTCGGCTTGCCGAGCCTCTCCCCCACCTAAGGTGGAAACCCCATGTGGGCCTAACGTCAGAGGCGTCACTGGGTGGCGCAGGCCGTTCACGTAGAACGGCGTGCAGCCCGTCGAGGCGTGCACCGCGTTGTTCATCGCGAACTCGACAAATGGGAGCTGCTGGCTCCAAGAGCGTGGCTCTGCCGCGCACACGCTGCGGAGGATGTCCTCCAGAGTGCGGTTCACGCGCTCGGTCTGACCATCCGTCTCGGGGTGGTCGGCCGTCGACATGTCGAGGCGGGTGCCGAGCAAGGCGAACAGCCCGCTCCAGAAGCCCTTGAACCTCGGGTCTCGGTCCGAGACAATGGACCTCGGGAGTCCGTGAGCACGGAACACGTGCTCGATGAACAAGGCGGCCACGCCCTTACCATCAATGCTCTTTGAGCATGGTGCCAGATGTACCATTTTGCTCAGGCGGCAGACGAACACGGCCACGCCGTCGTTGCCGCGGGCGTCCTCAGGGAGCCCAAACACGAAGTCCATGCTGATGAACTGCCAGCACTCAGCTGGGACTGGCAAGCTAGCCAGTGGCGCCTCCGAAGACGGCGCCGACTTCACCCGTTGGCACGTCTCGCACGACGTGACGTACGTGCTCACCCACTTGTACATGTGGGGCCACCAGTAGTGGCGCGCAACTGCGTAATGGGTCTTCTCCCGACCCAGATGCCCGCTCGATGCGGCATCATGCGCCTCATAGAGGATCGCATAGCGAATGTCCTCATCCAGAGGGACCACAATTCGCGGCGAGTCGCTGCGGCCTGTGCTGTAATACAGCACGCCATCGCTGTACGAGTAGCGATGAAGGCGCGCTCTCAAGCGCGCCGAGAGAGCCTGTGGCTCCTTCTCTTCGAAGTAGCGCACCAGCGCTTGGCACGTCTCGTCGTGCCGGTACGCTGTGCGTATCCGATCGATCAACGACACGGTGAGTGTCGTGATATGAGCCAACTCGTAGTCTGGCCTGCGCGAGAGCGCATCGGCAAGCACGTTCTGCTTGCCGGGCTTATATTCGACGCGGAAGTTGTATTCCGCGAAGAATGACAGCCATCGCGCCATGCACTGGGACAGGTGTGGCGTGGACGTCGCCGTCCGTAAGGACGCGTGGTCCGTGTAAACCACGAATTCCCGCTCACCGAGCAGGTGAACGCGGAATTTGACAAGAGCGTACTTCATGGCGAGTAGCTCCTTGTCGTGAACTGGGTAGTTCTTCTCAGCAGCCTTCAGCTGTCGAGACTCGAACGCGATCACGCGCTCGCGGCCCTCATCGTCGGCCTGAAGCAATGCACATCCGATTGCGAAATCGGAAGCGTCGCACACGACGCTGAACGGCCTGTCGGCGTTCGGGAGTGCCAACACTGGCGCTCTCAGCATACTCCCCTTGATGCCATCGAAGGCATGCTGGTGGGTGTCGTCCCAGCTCCACTCCGCCTCCTTCTTGAGGAGGAGGGACAGCGGGCGTGCCATCTCGGCGTAGCCCTCGCTGTACTTGTGCAAGTAGTTGGCGAGACCCAACCACTTGCGCAGGTCCTTCTGGTTCCTCGGAACCGGCCACTCGACGATGGCCTTGACCTTTCCTGGGTCCGCACGTATGCCGTGCTTGCCAATATAGCAGCCGAGGAATGGAATTTCCTCGGCGCCAAAGACACATTTGTCCACGTTGGCAAAGAGCTTGTTGGCTCTCATGCACTCGAGCACGCTACGCAGGTGCTCGGTGTGGACCTCGAGATCGGTCCGGCCGCTCTCGGCCCTACTGTGGACGAAGATGTCGTCGAAGTAGGTCTGCGCGAACGCGCGCATGGGCCTGAACAGCTGCGTGACCAGACGATTGAATGTCGCCGGGGCGTTCGATAGCCCCTGTGGCATCACTAGCCACTCCCATAGCATCCCGCTTGGGGTGCTCACAGCGGTGAGGGGAATGTCCTCCTCCCTCATCAGGATCTGGTAGTATCCGTCTACCAGATCCAAAGCACTGAATATCGTGCTTCCTGCCATGTTGTTCTGCAGGACCTCTTTACGAGGGATCGGCGTTTGCGCCGGGATCGTCGCTGCGTTCAGTTTGTTGAACGCGTGGACGATCCGCCACTTGCCGTTCGGTTTGCGAACGCAAAACGTGGGCGTGGAGTGCGGGGATTTCGATTCCCGCACCAAACCAGCCTCGTGCTTCGCACGGAAGAAGGAGTCAATGTGGTCGCATTGCTCCTTCGGCAGTGGCCACTGCCGCGTCACGCAGTACTTGGTCCCGGGGACCAAGTCGATCTCGTGGCGCACCCCTCGGTCGGGTGGTAACACGGATGGAGGGTCGGTGGCGACCACGTCCGCGTACTCCTTGAGCAAGGAGTACAGGGGATCCTTTGGATTCTTGAGGATCTCCGATCCGCGGCGCAGGTTGATCCTGCCGCGGATTTCCTCGAGGACACTCTCGTCCATGACGGAGGAGGTGTTGAGCTCCTCCACGTCAGGTCGGATCACGACCACCTCAGCGACTTCCCCGTCCTCAAGAGCACGAGCGAAGTCCTGAGTGGACATCTCGTCCAGCTCCACCAAAGCGTTGAGCTCTGGGAGCGGTGCCAGTGGCACGGCTGGGGCCAACACGGCTCCGGTTACACCATCAACGAGGGTGTAGTCCGGCCTCGGGCACGGACGCGTCACCTCCTCGTGACTCGCCGGCGCGCTGTATGCGCCGGCATTAACAATCAATCCGTCGGGCCTTATGCCTCGACGTGTGAACAAACTGCTCTCGGGACTGTGTGTCCCGTCAGCGCCTAGCTGTGGCGCTAGCTCGTGAACCCTCTCGGGCGGTTCTAGGCCTTCACGGCCGATGTCGGGGCGGTCCCCAGCTTGGCCCCGCACTGGGCGTGGCTTCTGCCACGCCCCCGCCTCTTCCAGGCGCTCGCTATGTTTAGCGCCCTTCTGGCACTCTGAACAGTCGGCCCGACTGTTCGGGTCGTTCGACCATTTGACCGTCTGGTCACGGTCCTGAGGCCCGGACTCAAACCGGTTAGCCTCCATGTGACCGGACTCGAACCGGTCACATTCTTGTGAACCGGACTCGAACCGGTTCACCTGTGGGGCGGTCCCCACCTCACGGTTCGGCATTCTGCCTTCCGAACTGGTCCCGACCTCGGGACCCGTCGGTCTATTTTTAGACCGACCCTTCGCCTTTTCAGGCATGGGTGCCCAGTGCACCCGCTTATGTGCGGCGGCCCTTGGGCCCGACCGTTTGCTCACACGCTCACCATCGAGCGGAGCGGCGCCTTCACGGCGCATCGCGTTCTCTTCCGCCTCGGCGGAGACAGCTAGGCCTCGGCCCTGCTGTCCAACTCCACGCCTCATGGGCGGAGCGGCCCCATTGCGGCGCTCGCTATCGATTGTACCCTTCGGGGCGGTGGACCTCGGTCCCGACCGCCCTGCTCCACGTCCCTCGGACGGAGCGGCGCCCTCGTGGCGCGTGGCGTTCAACGCCTTAACGTTAGCGGTGGACTTGTGTCCCGACCGCTCGGCTCCATGCCATTCAGGCAGAGCGGCGTCACCCTGACGCTCGGTGGACACATCCACCTCGGGGATGTCGATCAACTCCGACACCCCGACCATGTACTCGTCGTTATCGACGCGGCGCTCTCGCCAGCGCCGACGCTGCCAGTTGGCAGAGGTGGGCACCTTGCTCACCGACATCCTATCGGTGCTATGGGGCTTACTCGCTCCGATCGACTTGGACCTCCAGTCGATCCATGGCTCATGCTCCTCGAGCCATGGCATGCCCAGGATGAGATCGTACTTCTCATCCAGGTCGAGCACTGTAAAGCGCTCGACACAATCAAAGTCCTCGAAGCGGACTTGAAGATCCACATGGATCTTTGGTAACTCGATCACTTTGCCTGTTGCCAGGCGGATCGCAATGCGACCCGAGCGCTTGCTAGCGCTCAGTGCGTCTTCATAGACCGCGCGGTTTCGCTCCACGCTGGCGCGCCGAGCGTAACTACTCGACGCGCCTGAGTCGATGAGCACTCTCATCGGCTCGGCGAACCCTTTGACGTTCGCATGAACGACCAGCAGCCCTCCGCTGCTGGCTTCTCCAATTCGAGAGAGTTGTTCTCTCTCGGGGGCTAAGCCTCCTTGGTGTTCGCCACCCCGGCCACCATGGAAGCTTAGACTTCCCCCAGTAGGGCGCCCCGCGCCTACTGGGTGTACGCGTTTCCCTGCCCACGGGAGCGCTCATTGTCAGAGCGCACGCCGGGCGGACGCGGGGACCAGGAGCGTCCACCGCGTCGGGAGCGGTCAAACCGCCCCCGGCCGTTCCGTTGGTTGGAACGAGGACAGTTGCGCTGCATGTGTCCGCTCTGTCCACATCCATAGCACTTAATCGTGCTGCGCTGTTCAGCGCTGCCGAGTTCCATCGGCTGCGGACCATCCACCTTAGGCGCCGGTGCGCCGATGAGATGGCCAGCCGTCCTGGCCTGGCGGTGGCAGTAGTCCTCCTGTAGGGCTACGCGCACCGCCTCCTCGAACGAGGTTGGTTGAACGCGGAACAACTGCGTCCGCGCAGGGCCAACGCGAAGGCCCTCCATGAAGATCGTCACCTTGACGATCTCGGGCAGCGGATCACTGATCATGCCCGCAAGCAGCGTTCGCAGCTCTTGCACATATTCGGCGAGCTCACGCTTGCCTTGGCGACTCGCCAGAAAGCGCGAGCGTACTTGATACGCCGCGTTGGGTGGAAGGAACATCACCCGAATCTCATGTTTGAGATATTCCCATGTAGGGAATGCACCCTCGACAGTACTGTCGCGCGTGAGCGCCCACTGTCTCGCGCGTCCCCCGAGATGGGAGACCGCGAATGCAACCCTCTGGCGCTCGTCCATCAGGAGCGCGGCCTGCATGGCCATTTCCGTCTCACGGAACCATAGGAGGAGACTCTCAGCCTCGTCCCCCGTGAACGGTTTCACTTTGAGGTGGAGCGGCTTCGCGCCGCTCGACACCACCACCGGTGTCGGTGCCTGCTGCGTCTGCAGCGCACCGCGAACGTGGTCCAGGAGTGCGTTCTCGTACCGAACGAACGACTCCGCGCGCTCCACTTGCGCTTCGGCATCCTGCGCGAGCAGGTGTGCCAGGCCATCCGGCCCCAAGATGCATTGCATCTTGCTCAGGGCTCCCCACTGAGCCTCATTTAAGTGGGGGAACTGAGCCCTGCTTAGCTCCATCGTGAGCTTGAACTCTCTTCACAGAGGTTCAGGTCCGTCGACCCGCGTAGGCCGTGGACGGACTACAAAGTGCTACCAAGTGTGACGGAAGTCACACAGCACTATGCACGGAGGAAGCGTGCTGGTGTATACAAACACCAAGTACTTTTCGTACTGCCAGGTACGGACACGTACGCTTAGCTAGGTAAAATAGAGACTGTTTTGTTGGCGGCTTTCAGCCGTTTAGAAGCCCGCAGAAATGGGTGGTTCCTACGATACTGGGTGACGTAACTGTTAGCTAGCCTAACCTAACAACATGAATGTTTATCAACCTGTGCAAACCTATAAACCTTGGATGTCGTTGTATCCAGCGTGGGAGTCTACCCGCTCGTACTTATACGGAGCGGGAGCGCACTTAGCCAAGTGCGCACCAGGTCGTACTTTGCCGAGTACGACCGTACTTAGAAGGCTTGTGCAATGGCACAACCTTCGGGCGACATCCGCCATGTAACCCCGTTACAGCACCACAAACATCATGGTCGAGCCGTCACGCTTGACGTACACGCAGTGGTCCATCTCGCACTTGGTGAAGCCGATCTGAAGCATGAACTCGTCGATGGTCTGGTTCCACATGCGAGGAGACTGCTTGAGACCATACAACGCACGCTTGAGCTTGCACACGTGGTCGGGATACTCGAGGTCGACGAAGCCATCGGGTTGCTTCATGTAGATCTCTTCCTCGAGCCGACCGTTGAGGAACGCCGTCTTGACATCCATCTGGTGCAGCACGAGCTTGTACTGCGCCGCGATGCTCAAGATGATCCTGATCGACGCGAACTTGGCGACTGGCGCGAACGTCTCCTCGAAGTCCACACCATACTTCTGCAGGAAACCCTTCGCCACGAGACGTGCCTTGTACCGCTCAATGAGACCGTCGACGGTTTCCTTCACCTTGAACACCCACTTGCTGCTGATAGCCTTGCGTCCGCGCGGCAATGGCACGAGCTCCCACGTCTCGTTCTTGCATAGCGAGTCGAACTCGGACTCGCACGCTTCCTTCCACTTGCTCGCGTCGCTGGATTCCATCGCCGACTCGAACGACGTCGGCAAATCTCCCACTGAATACACGACGTGAGCGTAATCTTCGTCTTCTTCTTCGATCGACGCGAGTTGTGCCGACATATCCTCAAGCGATGAGGCTGCACCTTGTGCAGACGTCGAACTCGCTCCACTTGTGCGTCCCACACGTCCGTAGCGCTTCTCCACTGGTGGCTCCGACAGAGCTTCGAGCGAGTGCGTCCGCTGATGACGCTTGGACCCCGGCGGGTACTCGACATTCGGCTTCTGCTGTCGCTGTGGCTGACGACGAGACGGTTGTTGTTGCTGCCACTGCGGCTGCTCGTTCACCGATGCTTGCTCTGCAGGATGCTCGTTCATGTCTTGGTCACCTTCATCGTTGTCGTAGTCGGCATCGTCTTCACCGTCGGTCGCTCCATCGACGTCGCTATACTCAACATCCTTGATGCCAACGTGTCCACGCTTGCCGCTGTCGAACGTGTCCTCCATGAACTGTGCGTCGCGACTCACCACAATCCGGCTGCTCGACAGCTCCTCAAACCGATACGCCTTCTCGTGGTCCGAGTAGCCCAGAAAGCGACACAACACCGATCGCGCGTCGAACTTCGACCGCTTCTCGCTTGGCACGTGCACATAAGCGTGGCACCCGAAGACCTTCAGGTTCTTCAACAACGGCTTCTTCTGCGTCCACACCTCGTACGGAGACTTGTCATGGTCGGTCGCTCGCGTCGGACACCGATTGCGCAGGAACGCTGCCGTCGACACTGCTTCGCCCCAATAGCGCTTCGACAGTCCCGCGTGCTCGATCATGCACCGAGCACACTCGACCAGAGTCCGATTCATCCGCTCGGCCACTCCGTTCAGCTGAGGCGTGTACGGCGGCGTGAACTGCTGCACGATGCCTCGGTTGCGGCACAGCGCGGCGAAGTTGTTCGACACGTACTCGCCGCCGTTGTCGCTCCGAAGCACCTTGACGCGTCGTCCAGTCTGGGTCTCGGCAAACTTGACGAACTGCACGAACTTGTCCAGCACCTCCGACTTGCTGCGAAGCAGGTAGACCACGCAGAACCGCGACTTGTCGTCGATGAACGTCACGAAGTAGCGCTTGTCGGAGAATGTCGCCGTCTGCATCGGACCGCACACATCGCTGTGCACGACATCGAGCACGTTCTTGGCGCGCTCGGGTGAAGTCGACTGGAAACGCACTCGAGTCTGCTTGCCGAGCGCACATCCGCCGCAGAGCTCCCACTTGCTCACCGACGTCATGTCGATGCCGATGCCAAGGTTCTGCTTCACGATCGCGTCGAGACCGCCGTGGCCGATGTGGCCGAGTCGCAGGTGCCACAAGTACGACTTGTTCATCTGCGGCGCCTTGGACACACTCGCGATGCTCGCACTCTCTGCTTGCAAAGGTGTCATGCACAGCTTGAACAGTCCCTTGCCGACGCGCTCACCGATCTTCCACTCCTTCCCCTTGAGTTTCGCGTAGCAGACGCTGGTGTCAAACGTCACTGGCGCGACATCCTTCGTGAACCGTCCGACGGAGAACAAGCTGCGCGACAGCTTCGGGATGTGCCACACACCCGTGAGCACTCCCTTCTTCACGCCACTTGGAGTCTTCATCGACATCACGATGTCGCCACTTCCCACCGCCTGCACCACACCGTCGTCTGCCAGATGCACGTCGACCGGTGTAATGGTCTTGTAGTTCTTCATGAACTTCTTCGAGTTCGTCATGTGCTGCGTCGCACCCGAGTCGACCAGCCATTCCATGCTCGACTTGGAGGCGCCCGTGTCGCCGCCAATCGAGAAGAGATAGTCGCCAGGGTCTTCGTCCTGCGCGACGTTCGCACGCTGCGACCGTTGTCGCTCTGTGTCGTTCTGCTGTCCTCGCAAGGGACACTCCGCCATCCAGTGGCCTTGCTTGCCGCACTGATGGCACGGACCATTCCGCTTCGTCGGTCGTCCCTTGCGCTTGTTGTCCCTCGTCATGAACGCCTGGCCAGGCGCGACACTCTCGCCGCCCTGCTCCTTGCGCTTCATGTCCTCGTGTAGGAGCCGAGACGTCACGAGCTCCCATGTCAGCGTGTCGGAACGCGATTCCAACGCCGTGATGAGGAACTGGTACGACTCGCTCAGACTGGCAAGAAGCGTGATCACCAAGTCGTCCTCGCTGACTGCAGCGCCGACCGCGTCGAGCTGTTCCGCCAGCGTCTTGAGCTTGTTGATATGCTCCAGCACATCATCACCTTCTTCCATCATCGCCGTGAAGAACCGTCGACGAAGAAAGAGCTTGTTCGCCAGGCTCTTCTTCTCGAAGTGCTCTTCGAGCCTTGACCATGCATCATGCGCGCCACTCGACGACCGGACCAGCGGCAGCTGCGAGTCCTCCATCGCGAGACAGATGATCGCCAGCGCCTTGCGCGACTTCCTCATGAACGTCGCTTGATCCGCTGCTGTCGTGCACTGCTCGACCTTCAACTCCCCGCTGACGATGTCCCACAGATCGCGCTCCTCGAGCACCATCTGCATCTTGAACTTCCATGTGTGGAAGTTGTTCCCGTCGAACTTGTTGATGCGCGGCGAGCTTGAGTCCATGGCGAGGGCGGAGTCGGAGGCGAGGGCAGAGTCGGCAGAGCTTGGGCTCATAACCTGAAGAAAAGTCGCTTGAGTGGTTGGTTGCAAAATGCAAAGTGATTGATTTGAGGTCCTTAGTTCGCGGCTACCGCTACCTCTAAGCCTCATGGACTCCCCTTGGGTCCCTACTGGATACTTCCTAAACAGCCAATCAGTGGCTGACACGTGGACCGCTTGTGGGTTGAATCAGATCCGACCTACACTCACGGTACACTTACCGTAAACATATCTACGCAATCACCTGAATGATTGCGTGCCACACAGTGAAGGTCACGCCGACCTTACTGATGACGCGTCCGCGTCACACGGTCGCTTGGCGAGGCGTCTTCGCATCAGTCTTGACAACACACACGGTCGCTTGGCGAGGCGTCTTCGCATCACTCTTGACAACACAGGCTGCTCCTTTTGCGTCTAGATGCTCTATGATCTATATGCGGTGCTTTTTGAACCAAGACGACACTTTTCCCATCGATTCCCACCGTGTATCCGCAAGCAAGGGAGCTTTTGTTTTCATTTTACCAATCAAAATCTCTTGACGGCGCAGGTATCCAATCATCCCCATGAGAAAACCATAGAAATCAGAATTCATTGTCGCCTTGAACGCCTCTTGTAGAACCAAATCAAGCTGGTGTAGCCCGCACCACACACGTACAAATCCGGGTTTACATATTCGCTGAAATCGAGTAGCAACGCCCTTTACTTTCCCTGTCATTTTGCGTTCACCGTCAGTCGATATTGATAGCAACACCTTCTTCCAGTCAGCGCACATCACGTCGAGCATCTTGGAAACAGTGTCGAATATTGCCTCGCCGGTGTGGCGTTCACCCAGAGGCAGGGTGAGCAAGTGAAAGTTCATTATCTTCCCAGCGTGAGAGAATCGAATTCTTGTGTCGAGATACGATGTTGACATGTGCGTCGATACGTCCATCGCAATCGAAAATGTCCAAACACTCGACAATAGTTGCATCAGCTTCTGGAGATTCATGGCACAGGCAAATCGAGCGTACTTTGCTGGTAAACCTGGTGAACAACTTCCGAGAGATGCCAATCCTGTTACTTCTTTCGTGTGCTGAAATATTGCCGTCGATTGTCGAAACGAGCATCCCGCAGCGATGTATCCAATGATAAGCTCAAACTGTGTGGGATTCGCGATATGTATACGATAGCTCGGTGGGTCAGACTGCTTGTCAAACGTGCTCAATGCCCGAGCCCATGAATCGCCGGCATCTCGTGATTGATCAAACAACATTTCGCCAATTATCACGTCCACCACGGCCAAATCAACGTCACAAGTGAGCTCGATCTCGCGGCAGCCGTAGTACCGATGAAGCGTTTCTGAAATCTGCGGCCCGTCAAAGAATGCGCGCTTATCTTTGTCTGACAGTGCCGAGTACTCAGCAAAAGCCTGATGATGCTGCCGTGAGAGATGCTGCCTATATTGCTCAGGTCGGAATGGGCACGTAAAACACTTGACGTTATTGTTGCAGGGTAACCGGTCCCAATGCTTCCCGCTGTGATGACGCCACCGGTGATTACGCCACACGTGGGTACAAGATTGTGGGTGCAAGATGGGCATCCACGTGTCGCTGTCTGATTGGCTCGAGTAACTCAGTATCCGGTAAAGAATCCAGTAGGATGTACCCAGCAGGTAGGACATTGGCTTAGAGGTAGCAAGCAGACTTGCGAACTAAGGACCAAATCAATCACTTCTGAATTTCCATTCAACCCCTCAAGTGTTCTTCCTCGCCTCGCCTCAAGCCTCGGCAGCGTCAAGACCCCAGTCGCACTGTGCAAAGACCCGAGTTAGCCTTTCAACAGGTTATGAGCCCAAGCACCATGTCCTCTGCCCAAGACGTTTCGACCAAGGTCTCCATCGACAAGTTCAACGGCGACAACTACGCCACCTGGAACCGCTACATGCGTGGCGTGTTCCTGACCAAGTCGGTGTGGCATGTCGTGAACCGCGAGACGACGCCAAGCTTCACGGATCCTCGGGCCAAGGATGACTATGTCAAGGCGAGCAACATCGCGTTCGGACTGTTGTTGCTCCACATGGACGCGGACTACCACCATGTGGTCGACAACTGCGAGGAAGCGTGGGTGGCGTGGTCACGCCTGAAGACGCTGTACGGTGGATCGCAGAAGGCTGGTCGCATCTACCTGAAGCGCCAGCTCTTCAGCATGGAGATGTCGGAAGGCGGCAATGTGTTGCATCATTGCAATGAAGTTCTCAACATCAGCGCCAAGCTCAGCAGCATCGGTGCCAAGATGGAGGACGAGGACGTGGCGATCTGCTTGCTGCGAAGTCTACCCAAGAGCTTCGAGAACGTCGTGCTCAACATCGAGATGAGCAACGCCGAGCTACGCACGCAAGACGTGGTGAAAGTGCTCACGAACGAGCATATCAAGCGTCAGGGCGAGAAGACTGCAGCTGTGAAGACGGAGGAGGCAGCGAAAGCGTTCGCCACCGAGCGAGAGCGAGAGCCGCGAGAGTGTACCTACTGCGGCAAGCGCGGGCATACGGTGGAGCGCTGCTGGACGAAGCAAAAGGATGAAAATCGGAACGCGCGACGCGGCGGCGGCAATGGCCGTGGTGGACGCGGCGCGAACAACATCCAGTGGCGGGACGACGCGGACGACTACGGCTACGACCGAGTGGCGTTCGCGGTCTCTCTGGAGCGCGGCATATCGATGGGCAAGGGCATGTCCGGGATGTGGGCGATCGACAGCGGTGCGACGCACCACATCTGCAATGACAAGAAGTTCGCTGGACTCGACGAACGGGACGAGGGCGAGCTGTCTGTAGCTGATGGCAACAAGGCCAGGATCAAGGGTGTGGGGACCATCGTGGAACGGGTGGTGCTGCCCAACGGCGACGAGCGCGACATCGAGATCAAGGATGCGCTGTACGTGCCGAGCATGAACAAGAATCTGCTGTCGGTACCGCAGATCAACAAGAGCGGCAAGTTCCAAGTCGTGTTCGACGGCGCCAGCATGCACGTGGCGCGCAAGGGTTCGCAACAAGTAGTGGCAACGGCGGACCTTGTGGACGGCCTCTACTGGCTTCGCGTACCAGCGCGGTCTGCGAACGCGGCGACGTCGGGACGTGATATCGATCTGCACGCGCGCATGGGCCACGCTCCGGTGGACGTGCTTCGCAAGATGGTGAATAGCGGCATGATCAAGGACGCCAAGGTGCCTACGAAGTCTAGCAACCCGAGCGTGTGCCGCGGGTGCCAACAAGGCAAGATGGTGCAGAAACCGTTCCCGAGCAACCGCGACAAGTGCCGCTACGACGTCTTCGAGCTGCTGCACTTCGACATCTGCGGACCCATGGAGCAAGAATCGCTGGGCGGCAGCAAGTATCTGCTGCTGATCGTGGACGAGGCCAGCGGATGCATGAAGGGTTTCTGTCTGCGTGCCAAGTCGGAGAGTGAAGACTGCATCAAGCGCTACATCACCAAGATCCACGCGCAATTTGACAATAAGGTCAAGTTTGTTCGGCACGACGGAGCGCGAGAGTTCGCGACCAACTCGCTCAAGGCGTTCTACGAGGACCAAGGCATCGAGCAGCAGACTGCGGTGCCGTACGCGCATCAGACAAACGGCACGGCGGAGCGCGCCATCCGGACCATCGTCACGATCGGCCGCAGCATGCTGCACCACGCGAAGCTGGATAAGTGTTTCTGGGCCGAGGCGGCCATGACGGCCATATACATCAAGAACCGGCTGCCGTCGCCAAAGGTCGCGGACAAGACGCCGTTCGAGATGGTGTACGAGTCGAAGCCAAGCGTGAAGCACATGCGTGTGTTCGGGTGCCAAGCCTTCGTGTTGACGCCGAAGGAGAAGCGGCTCAAGTGGGACCCGAAGGCCCGCGCCGGTGTGTTCATGGGCTACGAGGAAGTGTCGAAGGCCTACCGAGTGTATGACATCGAGGCGGGGAAGGTGGTGATCAGTCGCGATGTCACCTTCGACGAGTCCGTGTTTGGCGTGTCGACTACTGTTGCGAACGACGACGTGGAGGACGCGGCGATCGACTTCGGGTACCTCGAAATTCGCGACGACGACCCGAGCCAGAGGGACTTCCGACTGGCCGGGAAGCGCAAGAGCCGCTCGGACAATGACTCCGATATGCGTGAAAGTGCGCGTCCCACGCGTCGTGGCGCCGGCTTGGAAGAGGCGAGTGCGCCGGACGAGTTCGCTGAGCGCCGTCCCAAGCGCCGATCGGGTGTGCGAGCGGAGCCGGAACCAAGTGATGAAGAAGAGAAGGACGGCTCCGACGACCAAGAGAGTCCCCCAATCTTCTGGCGTGCGAGCGCCAACACGGTGGAAGCGAGTGACCTGAGCGAGCCGAAGACGTTCCAAGAAGCCGTCAACGGACCCGACCAAGTACACTGGCGCAAGGCCATCTGCGCCGAGCTCAAGTCGATGCGGCTCCGTGGCGTGTTCCGTGCAGCCAAACTGCCGACAGGTCAACGTGCCATCGGAACCAAGTGGGTATTCAAGCTCAAGCGGAAAGCGGACGGCAGCATCGAGAAGTACAAGGCACGTCTGGTGGCAAAGGGGTTCAAGCAGAAGTACGGCATCGACTACACCGAGACGTTTTCCCCAGTGGTCAAGTACGTCACGCTGCGGATGATCATCGCGATTGCCAAGTACTTCGGCTGGCCGCTGGATCAGCTGGACGTCGTGACTGCGTTCCTGTACGGCGTGATGAAGGAGAAGGTGTTCTGCAGTGTACCTGAAGGCGTGGAACTGGACGATGGTTTCGACTGCGTGGAGCTGCTCAAGGCGATTTACGGACTCAAGCAAGCTTCACGAGTCTGGAATGAGACCTTCGACGAGTACGTGCGGTCCATCGGTTTTCGCGTCTCAAGCTACGACCCCTGCCTGTACATCAAGGTCGTCGATGGCGGATGCGTTCTGCTACTGGTCTACGTGGATGATGTATTGGTGACCGGGAACTCGGCCGACCTGATCGCAGAAGTCAAGCGTCAACTCAAGTCGCGGTTCGAGATGACCGACAGTGGCAAGTGTTCCTTCATCCTTGGGATTGCGGTGATCGACAACGCGGATGGCAGTGTTACGTTGAGTCAAGCCCGCTACATCAACGACATCCTTGAGCGTTTCGGCATGCAAGACTGCAAAACTGCTGCAAGCCCGGTTGACATCAGCATGAAGCTCGTCTCAAGCGACTCAACCATCAAGTTGGACGCACCATTCCGCGAAGCTGTCGGTGCACTCATGCACTTGATGACATCGACTCGCCCGGACATTGCGTTCGCAGTTGGGTATGTTTCGCGCTTCATGGAGAACCCGCAAGCGGAACACTGGATTGCGGTCAAGCGCATTTTTCGCTACCTGCAAGGGACCAAGTCGCACGGGATTCGCTTCTCGCCAGACAAGAACGTCGACTTTCGAGGTTACTCAGATGCCGATTGGGCTGGTGATCTCAGCGATCGCAAGTCGACGTCGGGTTATCTGTTCCAAGTCGCCGGCGGACCGATCTCATGGGGTTCCAAGAAGCAGTCAAGCGTGTCGCTCTCAACAAGCGAGGCCGAGTACATCGCTCTAAGTTTGGCGATTCAAGAAGGCAAGTGGGTGCACAAGCTGCTGTGCGAGATCCTGGTTGCTGCAGACGGGGTCACGCCGGAATTGAAAATTTTCGAAGACAACCAGTCGTGCATCAAGATGACCAAGAACCCCGTTAACCATGGCCGCGCCAAGCATATCGACATCAAGTACCATCACATCCGCGATGAGGTCAAGCGCGGAGAAGTGATCGTCGAGTACTGCGGGACTGCAACCATGCTGGCCGACATCATGACCAAGGGACTCGCCGGGCCACGCCACAAGGAGTTGACCACAGCGCTCGGCGTTCACGCGTATTCGCATTGAGGGGGCGTGTTGCAGGGTAACCGGTCCCAATGCTTCCCGCTGTGATGACGCCACCGGTGATTACGCCACACGTGGGTACAAGATTGTGGGTGCAAGATGGGCATCCACGTGTCGCTGTCTGATTGGCTCGAGTAACTCAGTATCCGGTAAAGAATCCAGTAGGATGTACCCAGCAGGTAGGACATTGGCTTAGAGGTAGCAAGCAGACTTGCGAACTAAGGACCAAATCAATCACTTCTGAATTTCCATTCAACCCCTCAAGTGTTCTTCCTCGCCTCGCCTCAAGCCTCGGCAGCGTCAAGACCCCAGTCGCACTGTGCAAAGACCCGAGTTAGCCTTTCAACAGTTATCGGTCGGAGTACGCTTGGCTCCAACTTTTACCTCGCGACCGAACTTGGAACAAAACAGACACGCAACGCTAGTGGCAACTCGGGTCGAAGGGTTCCGCTCGACGACTTTCAAACCGTACTGTAGAGCATGACAATCTTGAAATGGAGTCAATCTCGACGCTTTTCGAGCTGGCACTGCTTGAATGCGTTCATAAGCGGATTGATCGCCATCGCCCTGCTTTCACTTCACTTTCTTTGGCATCGTCCAACTACAAGTGCTCATCCATGTCCCTTGTGGTGCACTAGTGGAGGTGGTTTCAATACGGCTATTTCGAAACCTCTGATATGGCGTCGTATGGCATATTTTTAGATAATGCCATATTTATATAGGCCTGCACATGGGGGACTTCGAGGAGGTCTCCCTCAAGTTTTTTGTCAAGGGTCATACTAAAAACGCTGTTGACCGAGGCTTCGGACATGTGCGCAAGTACGTCGAGCGCCAAGATATCTACACGATGGACAAATTGATCGAAGTTGTGAATGCTGCGGCAGTGTCGTCCACTACGGTGCATTTCACCCCAGAAATGCATGCGTTCAAGAATTACAAGCTCGTTTTGACTGACGCGTACAAGAATATTCCTGCAATTCGCAAGTTCCAGGTCTTTACCATGCGAGATGATAAGCCAGGGACTGTCAGCTGCTACGTGGATCCAGATAACGCGCCTGTTGTCTGTGACCTGCGACGCCGGTACGACGGCATCGACACCAGCGACGATCGAGTCAGAACCATGTTTCAGTTTCACCTGGATTTACTCCCACCTCCGCAAGTCAACACAGAGAAGGTAATTACCATGCACACAAAGGTCCGCCCGTATGTGCCACCGGAGTTCCAAGACAATACGCTGTACGCTGCTCCGACAGCGGAACAAGAGCAGACAGCCAAGGCAGTCAAGCAAGCGCGAGCCGGAGCGCGCAAGGCTGCAACATCAGACGTTGCCACGGAGAAGCATTCGACGGAGGCAGCCGTTGCTAGGGACGAAGCCAAGGAGATGGATGTCAGCAACGTTTTCGCAGGTACAGTGTAATGGGCCTAGTCACCCCATCACATGAGGTGGTTGTGTGGAACACACCACATACGGAGTTCATCGTGGATAACATTTATCTGCTATGATATCTGTTGGATAGTCAATATCCACGTGAACTATTGATATCCGATATCTGATATCTGATATTTCAGTACATTCCCAACACAGATTGTGGATGCGCGGTGGCGCAATCACTCACATCGTAATCAAGTGTGGAATGGTGGTTCCTGCCCTTAGGAACAGAATCCGTGACGCACGCAACGTGTCACTTCGGGTTCGTGTGAGTGGCGCGAGCCAATCACACTGCGGGGAATTTTCCTACAAGACTTCAAGTTCAAGGTCAGTGGGTTGAACCTCAGTTCACCCAAGGTTTTATATATCAGGATCGTAGGTTTTACGTTTAGGTGGGAGGTTTTATTCCATAAAACCTCTAGGAGCCCTTCGGGTGCAATTCATATGCAAGCAGGAACCAGAGCTAACTTTCAATTCAGTTGCAAATTTACCAACAACCGCCCAAGTCGTCTCCTCCTCTTTCGAAGCATCGGCTCACTGCTGTGAGTCCGTTTGCTCTCAAGACCTCAGCATCGGCTCGTACTCCTGCGAGGCCGTGCTGCGTTCAGCTTCCTCTGTTCGGGTGCTCGGGATCAGGATAACCGGCTCTTCGCTTTGCGAGAGCAGGTTTGGACTGAGTCCCGTTACATACAGAGTCCACGCCGGCTTATGGTGCAGCTTAAGCGAAGCCACAATCACCTGCCCGCAAGCGAGCCAGGAAGGGCATTTAGATGTCCCGAGTAAAATTAAAATGATCCTAATGTCCAAGTGGCCAGTCAAATGATCCCAATATCCCACACACCAACAACCATTTTCGACACTGTCAACAATTGACGGTCTTTGTCAAAAACTCAAATAAGTTGCAGAAGGAGACCAAATTTGGAGGAACTGATGTGCTCAATCGATTCCGCGCCAAAAACTTACCAAAGTAAACTAGAAACCCAAAATTGGTTTTTTATTTTTTGAAATGGATGTCTTTTTTGAACGACCTTATCTTGGCGGGAAATTTGAATTTTTGGACACCGGGCATACCAATCGACAGTAGAAACGAAGGGCTTTGCGTTGTCGTGCTTAAATCGCAATTCGTACTTTGGTTGATAAGGTTCATTTCGTTTCACGTGCCCTCATTTGTAGGTAGGGGTTTTACATTTGTAGGTAGGTTTTACCTCCCCAGGCCAAAGGCCGCCTGGGTTCAGCCGTGTCAGTCAGCGATTGGCTGAAAGTGGTGTCGCAGCACCCTTTCAGCCAATCAGCGACGACATTAACGGCCATTGGCTGGCCGGGCCCGCAAGGGCCAATCATCAATCAGAGTCGAATTTTGTAATGGGGTTACACAGCCTGTAACTGGGTTACAGAGCAGTACAGTCGGACTGTACTGCGTTAGGTGTGCCACACTAGCACTTGTTGGGTACATTTTTGGATTAGTGTGACCAACACTAATCCATACATAAATTCGGTCGGAGCGTCCGTGACCAGTCATGGACGCCTCCCAAAATACATGCATTAGGGATTAGAGGTTTGGTACCTAGGCAGAACGCTAAACAATAAGACAGTTCTCATTTTGGACACTAGCACAGACTTCGGTTCATTTGTATTGAACTGTACAGTGAACTGTACAGTTTGTATACAAATTTGTATACGCTTCCTTACACGCGCTAGTGTAAGCCAGTAACCGAGCGTAAGCCTCGCCCGGTTACATCTCCTGATGACACTGGCTGCCGATGGCGAGCACTTCGACGAACTATCGAGCGCCTTCGATGACATCGTCAGGAGCGATCGGCGGGGCAAGATGGATACGAGGAAGAATCGAGTAGCGCTGAGGAGGCGGTGGGCCGAGATGGCGGAGAAAAACTAGAAGGCGAAACGCTATCGCTACGCCTTGGATGAAAATAAGAACCCCAAGGTAAAGCGGCTAGACGCGGAGACCAAGGCCGAAATGTGGATCTACATCGACAAACTGCGCACGTACGGCTGTTCGAACGATCAGTGCGCCGATATAGTCGGTATCAAGCGCGGCACGTTCTACGATCAGCTCCGCGCTCGCTTGTCCGAAAAGGAGGCTGAGGCATTCGGGAACGAGATGACAAATGACGTCGAGACATCTACTCGCCTCCACCGAGATTCAAGAGCATCACCCAAGCGCCGTCGCTCGACAACACCGCCGCAACGTGTCTCCAACGATGTCTCTGCGCGCCAAGTGCTGAGCGCCAGCAGCGGCGACGAGGATCATTCGGTAGCGCCACCACGACTGTAACCGGGCGAGGCTTACGCTCGGTTACTGGCTTACACTAGCGCGTGTAAGGAAGCGTATACAAATTTGTATACAAACTGTACAGTTCACTGTACAGTTCAATACAAATGAACCGAAGTCTGTGCTAGTGTCCAAAATGAGAACTGTCTTATTGTTTAGCATTCTGCCTAGGTACCAAACCTCTAATCCCTAATGCATGTATTTTGGGAGGCGTCCATGACTGGTCACGGACGCTCCGACCGAATTTATGTATGGATTAGTGTTGGTCACACTAATCCTCAAGTGTACCCAACAAATGTTAGCGTGGCACACCTAACGCAGTACAGTCGGACTGTACTGCTCTGTAACCCAGTTACAGACTGTGTAACCCCGTTACAACGACGCACCCCCGAAAACTTCGACTCCGACAGTGGCGAGCTTGCAAGTGCTGTGAACTTGACGGAGAATGCGCTCAGCTTTCTAGAAGGTGACCAACAACGAAAGCGTCGTGGCTCAGCAGCGCCCGCAGCCAACGCATTTCCGTCGATCGACTCGCTGATCGCCAGCACTGCTCCTACGCCGCCTGAGGAGACCGAGCAGCCGTTCGAGCCGACCAACGACGACAGCGATTCACCGAGCGAGCCGCTAGCAGCCGAGGAGACCAAGCAGCCGACCGACCAGGCCGAGCCGCCACCCGCAACCGAGGAGAACGAGGAGACCAAGGAGAACGAGCCGCCGACGACTGCGACCGACGCCAGCACTTCGTCGTCCGAGCCGCTCGCCAATATGGGAAATCTGTTTGCGTGTAACGGGGCTCACACAGAGCTCCCGTTCCTAACTTACACGAAGCGGTTGAGGAAGCGATGTGCGCTTTCGGAAGGAAAATAAACTCTGAATTGAATTTTACCATGGCGCCGCTGGGCGGACGCCCGGGATCCACCCATTCACGTGGTGGACTCCCATAGGGTGAAATCCCTCCTAGTTACTAATATGCACCAATGGCGTGTAAGGGCATGGCCCCCTTACATTGCGTCATTGGTGCCCGATTCGGCCACGCCCGCGTTCAAAGACAAAAAGCTTGGTGCTGGCACGCACACGGCCCAAGGAGAGTGGGTCTTAAGAAAGGGCCCAAGGAGAGGATCTCGTTTGAGTCGCGTGCAAATGGACATGCTCGCGCAGAAGACCGAGCGCCGATTGTCGGGCGCGGAGCGGGATCAGGCCATCGGCTTTGCGCCTTCCAGACGCGAATGGAATTCGGAGATACTGCTTTGGTTCGTCGAGTACGGAGTCTTGGGCAAGCTTGGTAGCGAAACGATTGCAAAAGCGACGGGCCACAATAAGAGCACGATTGACACACGGGCCGCCGTGGCACGAAGGGTGCTCGAGATGTACAGGGCGCGCCTCGAGGAAGAAGCTGGAGCAGGCGTGCAGTGAAAAGGTTGGTATTAACAAAAAATAAATCAGTTGAACTCGTCATCTAAGGTGCTATCAGTCTCTGCGGACGAGTCCGAGTCAGAGACGACGAGCTCCACGTTGAGGTCCAACGTCAAGATTGCGTGGAGAAGCTCGCATTCGTCGACAGCATCTCTCTCTACTCTAAGCTCTATGCGTGGGTTGTGGATGTCGAGCAGCAAGTCAGCGAGCTGAAGCAAGACTTGTTCAAGCTCTAACGGACCGCTCGCATGGAAACGCATGTTGACGCATCGGTACATCACATTGCGCGTCGCCGCTTGCTGCAAGGGAGCTAGAGTTAGTTACGTCGTGTGAGTGTAACCCTATAATCAAAACATGAAAGACTGGCGAACGTACATTTGCGCGCTTGGAGACGTTCCCGAGCCGCACGAAGTTGTTGCGAAAGTCGATCGGATTCGCGGTCTCGGTGAATGGTACCAGTAACTCCGCTGCTTCTCTCTGATAACGCCGGATCTCTCGCAAGACTTACGTCTTCTGCCCCGATATACAACGCAACAGCTTCTCGTTTTCGTCGTCTGGAAACTCAGGATTGTGATACACACACACAGCGATGCCATGAACCTTACTGCGCTGGCGCGGGTCGACTGTGCGCTTGCACGTAGTGGCGAGCAGCTCGGTGCGTAGCGCTTGGATCTCGTTGCGTAGCGTTTCATTGGTCTGATTGTGAGCGGCGAGGAGGCGATCAAGCCGAGCGTTCGTGTCGACCCGCGATCTCTCGTGTAACGGGCTGAATGCCACATTACTAGCTTACACCGCGGCCGGGATGCGCGTAGAGTCTCAGCGGCGTGAGACCGATGGGGCTCTTGGGTAAAATCAACTCTGTATTGGATTTAGCTCAGGGCGAGGCCCTGAGCCTTGTCTTGGCCACTCAAATGAAATCCTAACGCGTGATTGGACGGAAATGGGTCTGCGCACCCGTATTCGTCCAATCAGCGAATGACAACGCAGCACTCGCTGGCTGTGGCCAGCAAGCGTCTGAACCTACCTACAAATGTAATGGTGGCTAAACATGTACCTACTTGTGTAATGGGATCGCCCCATTACAAACGCGGTCCGTATGGCCATTCTCTAGGCCATTTTACAGCGTGACATGCGGCGTGAACGAGCGACTCACAGCTCCAGTCGGTTTCCTGTTGTCACACGTACTAGGTGTGCGAATGGCTGTATTTTCTTGGTGGAAATTATGTCGTCGAAGACGTTCGGTGGTGCAAATAAGGACACAGACATGTAGCGAATCACGGAACTGGTTTGATCAGATGCTAGTGTGCCGAGAGCTGCCACATGAGCGATTCGAGATGCAAATTGACGGCTATTCAATTGGAATGAACTTGCCGGTGATTCGTTCTCGGACGACGAGATTGGACAGAGATGGATGGTTGGCGAGGTCATCGATGAAATAGTTACGCCAGGGTTCCACACGGTCGAGGTCCTTGAGAGCCTCGACCAAGCTTGCAGGCTGAAGTTGTTCTTGTGGCCGGAGATTTCGAGGGTACCATGACGAACGAGAAGATGTCACCAAATAGAAGAACGGATCTAGTAGCACGTCGAGATCACACGTGCCGTCGTGCATCAGTCGAACGAGCACTTGCAGGACTGCCTTCCATGATTTCTTCAGGTGAGAGACGTGGTTCTTGAGGTCGACCCTGAACGA
This sequence comes from Phytopythium vexans, assembly GCA_003413675.1. Classification (NCBI taxonomy): domain Eukaryota; phylum Oomycota; class Peronosporomycetes; order Pythiales; family Pythiaceae; genus Phytopythium; species Phytopythium vexans. Next base: position 1,044,763 of record QLOC01000005.1, read on the forward strand.
CCTGAACCAACGTTGGAAGATGGCAATCTCGGTTGGTGACCTGTCTACAGTGTTGGACAGCTGGTCGATTTCTACAGCGTGCGTGAGTTCCCATATCTTCTGCGAGTGGCGCTGCACGAGTGTCCTGTAGGCGGTCACCAGCGGGTCGAATCGAGGGTCGTCAATCAGAAACGAGATGGGGTCGGGTTGCCGCTGGCCAAGGCCGCCCAGGGCCGAGCCTCGTATAGCTTGGTGACTTGATCCATTGTCGTCAGCTCCTTGAGCCAGCTGGAAGGCTCGGTGTTAGGCGAGGGAGGACCCCAACCGAGAGGAGGCAGGAACCCATACACGGCATCAATGTCGATGGTTGAAAGGCAGAATTCTGCCATCTCTGAGCGGATCCATGGTGTACAATCATATTTGGGAGGGATTTCGCCGCTTTGGCGACATGGCATGGCGGGCCTAAAAGGCAAATCTAGAGCAACGAGGTGACAGTAAGATGATGTAAGAGAACGACACGAAGCAAAATCGAGCTACATACCGGAAGGAGGAGGCTCGTGGGATGAAGGAGAGTAGCGGTCGGCGCTATCAGACGCTGATGAGACTGAACGACAAGTCGCTGGCGACTTCGGACGTTTGGACGATTGCTTAGGCGCCGAAGCCGACCGCATGTGGCGTTTCGACGTAGAGGTGAATCTCAAAACGGACGACGATCTGCTGGGACGTTGACCATCAGGGATACTCGTCAAATGTGTCCGCTCGTCCGACGAGGACGAACGCGGGAGCGAATGATATGACGGAAGATTGTCCGGGACTGCGATGGACCGCATACGAGTGACTGTATGGCTGGAAGCGTTTGCCCAAGGTTCAGTAGCCAATCGGCGACCACGAAGACGACGAAGACGGCGCACTGTTCGCGGTGAAATGGCACGAGACAAGTCGTCGTTTTCGGCTGCAGTAGGTGTATAATCAACTCGAACGCCACTTGTTTCGCTGACAGCTGCATCGGACACACCACCGTCATTTGAATCGCACTCTTTGTCGGCAGCTGCGGCGGGGGTGCTGCTAATAGGAGCTGGACGTGCACTTTTAGATACTTGAGGAAATGTGACACCGCTGTTTTCGTCTTGCTCGACATCAAGTGCGTCTTCGCCTAAGTCGGACGCGACATGAGCACCACTGAAATCGCCTGCAGTAAGCCACAGATCGGAGGTGGCATGGTTACCAGGTACACCAACAGGAACTAGAGAGGAGGTCCCGCCGACCGTAAATATTTCCGACGCAGCAGCCACCATCGCCTGAAATTCAGGCGAACCATCACTCAGCGAAGGGCGCTCTGACATTTGCTGCGCCGCGGGGTCAATGAGATCCCGAAGCACCGAACACCATTGGGTCACTAAAGCCGACTGACGAGCGAAATCGCTGCTAGTGGAAGCGAGTTCCGCGGACACCCGACTGACGTGGGCTGACAAGCGGCGATTCTCGGACACGAGATCTCCGCGCACGCGATCCAATTCAATGCAAACAACTTCAAACTTGTGTCTCGCGTCGCTGAGATCTGTAGCAAGGTCATTGCGCTCCTGCTGGAGATCAGCCCACGCCGAAGCTGAATACAAGATCACAAAGACAATGGGTGTTAGACAAACGTCAACAGACAATCTGGGTAAGAGACTCACTATTGGCATCACGCTCATCCTCCAACTGTTGGAGCTGTGCGTGCAGACCCCCAACTGCTGCAAGAGCTTCTTGGATCTCGCGCCGCGCACTATCACGCTGACAGAGCGCGACGGCAAGCTCCCGCTCGAGATTTGAGCTACTTTTTCCGTGGGTAGGTGGTTTCGAGACAGCGGAGGACTCTGGGAACGTGTCAGTCAAGCGGAGGACGCGGAGTCCGGCGGATGGCGGGCGAGTAGACGAGAGCTCAGCTTGCAAAGCGTCGACCTGGTCCTGAAGCAAATGGTACTCCTCCATATGAATTTGGATGTCGACATCGTGACGACCCTGGATATTGAAGAAAAGTCGCTTGAGCAGTAGATGGCAAAATGCAAAGTGATTGATTTGAGGTCCTTAGTTCGCAACCGCGTGCTACCTCTAAGCCTCATGGACTCCCCTTGGGTCCCTACTGGATACTTCCTAAACACCCAATCAGTGGCTGACACGTGGACCGCTTGTGGGTTGAATCAGATCCGACCTACACTCACGGTACACTTACCGTAAACATATCTACGCAATCACCTGAATGATTGCGTGCCACACAGTGAAGGTCACGCCGACCTTACTGATGACGCGTCCGCGTCACACGGTCGCTTGGCGAGGCGTCTTCGCATCAGTCTTGACAACACTCCCACTCGACTCGTCGGCGACCACGATGCCCAACTTGGTCCTGAGCGCGTCGAACTGCGGCGCCGCAATTGGCTTCGTCATCAAGTCCGCCAGCATGTCCTGCGTAGGACAATACTTCAGCGCCACTTGACCGTCCTCGACCTTCTCACGCACGAAGTGGTAGCGGATGTCGATGTGCTTGGTGCGCTTGTGGAACTCGGGATTCTTGGCCAACGCGATCGCACCCTGGTTATCTTCGAACACCGTCAGCGATCCGTCGCCCGCATCTTCACCGAGTTCACGCATGAACTCCTTGAGCCACACTGCCTCTTGGGTCGCTTCCGATAGCGCCATGTACTCGGCCTCCGTCGACGAGAGTGCCACAGTGCGTTGCTTCTTGCTGCGCCAGCTGATGCAGCCACCGTTGCGCACGAACACGTAGCCGCTGGTGCTGCGTCGAGTCTCGATGTCGCCAGCCCAGTCCGCGTCCGAGTAGCCGACCAACTCGCCATCACCAGAGCCAGAGAAACGGATGCCGTGTGTCGGAGTCGCTTGCAGATACCGAAGCACACGCTTGAGCGCCTGCCAGTGTGTCGGACACGGATCGGCGGCGAACTGGCTCAGCACTCCCACTGCCGCAGCGAGGTCTGGGCGAGTGCCGACCATCAAGTACATCACGGCGCCGACGGCACTGCGGTACTGCACACCCTTCATGGTCTCGTCGTGCTTGCAGCCGCCGTCACACATGCTCTTGGTCAACTTCAGTCCCGGTTCTTGAGGCGTCTTGACAGGCTTGCAGTCTTGCATGCCGAACTTGGTCAAGATCGACTGCAGGAACTTGGTCTGCCGCATCGACACGTCGCCCGACTTGTCATCACGCTCGACTTCCATGCCGAGACAATACTTGAGCTCGCCGAGATCCGACATCTCGAAGCGCTCATTCAACGCACGCTTGGTCGCTCCGAGGAGATCCATGTCGTTGCTCGCGAGGATGAGGTCGTCGACGTAGAGCACCACAAACATCATGGTCGAGCCGTCACGCTTGACGTACACGCAGTGGTCCATCTCGCACTTGGTGAAGCCGATCTGAAGCATGAACTCGTCGATGGTCTGGTTCCACATGCGAGGAGACTGCTTGAGACCGTACAACGCACGCTTGAGCTTGCACACGTGGTCGGGATACTTGAGGTCGACGAAGCCATCGGGTTGCTTCATGTAGATCTCTTCCTCCAGCCGACCGTTGAGGAACGCCGTCTTGACATCCATCTGGTGCAGCACGAGCTTGTACTGCGCCGCGATGCTCAAGATGATCCTAATCGACGCGAACTTGGCGACTGGCGCGAACGTCTCCTCGAAGTCCACACCATACTTCTGCAGGAAACCCTTCGCCACCAAACGTGCCTTGTACCGCTCAATGAGACCGTCGACGGTTTCCTTCACCTTGAACACCCACTTGCTGCTGATAGCCTTGCGTCCGCGCGGCAATGGCACGAGCTCCCATGTCTCGTTCTTGCATAGCGAGTCGAACTCGGACTCGCACGCTTCCTTCCACTTGCTCGCGTCGCTGGATTCCATCGCTGACTCGAACGACGTCGGCAAATCTCCCACTGAATACACGACGTGAGCGTAATCTTCGCCTTCTTCTTCCTCGATCGACGCGAGTTGTGCCGACATATCCTCAAGCGATGAGGCTGGACCTTGTGCAGACGTCGAACTCGCTCCACTTGTGCGTCCCACACGTCCGTAGCGCTTCTCCACTGGTGGCTCCGACAGAGCTTCGAGCGAGTGCGTCCGCTGATGACGCTTGGACCCCGGCGGGTACTCGACATTCGGCTTCTGCTGTCGCTGTGGCTGCCGACGAGACGGTTGTTGTTGCTGCCACTGCGGCCGCTCGTTCACCGATGCTTGCTCTGCAGGATGCTCGCTCATGTCTTGGTCACCTTCATCGTTGTCGTAGTCGGCATCATCTTCACCGTCGGTCGCTCCATCGACGTCGCAATACTCAACATCCTTGATGCCAACGTGTCCACGCTTGCCGCTGTCGAACGTGTCCTCCATGAACTGTGCGTCGCGACTCACCACAATCCGGCTGCTCGACAGCTCCTCGAACCGATACGCCTTCTCGTGGTCCGAGTAGCCCAGAAAGCGACACAACACCGATCGCGCGTCGAACTTCGACCGCTTCTCGCTTGGCACGTGCACATAAGCGTGACACCCGAAGACCTTCAGGTTCTTCAACAACGGCTTCTTCTGCGTCCACACCTCGTACGGAGACTTGTCATGGTCGGTCGCTCGCGTCGGACACCGATTGCGCAGGAACGCTGCCGTCGACACTGCTTCGCCCCAATAGCGCTTTGACAGTCCCGCGTGCTCGATCATGCACCGAGCACACTCGACCAGAGTCCGATTCATCCGCTCGGCCACTCCATTGAGCTGAGGCGTGTACGGCGGCGTGAACTGCTGCACGATGCCTCGGTTGCGGCACAACGCGGCAAACTTGTTCGACACGTACTCGCCGCCGTTGTCGCTCCGAAGCACCTTGACGCGTCGTCCGGTCTGGGTCTCGGCAAACTTGACGAACTGCACGAACTTGTCCAGCACCTCCGACTTGCTGCGAAGCAGGTAGACCACGCAGAACCGCGACTTGTCGTCGATGAACGTCACGAAGTAGCGCTTGTCGGAGAATGTCGCCGTCTGCATCGGACCGCACACATCGCTGTGCACGACGTCGAGCACGTTCTTGGCGCGCTCGGGTGAAGTCGACTGGAAACGCACTCGAGTCTGCTTGCCGAGCGCACATCCGCCGCAGAGCTCCCACTTGCTCACCGACGTCATGTCGATGCCGATGCCAAGGTTTTGCTTCACGATCGCGTCGAGACCGCCGTGGCCGATGTGGCCGAGTCGCAGGTGCCACAAGTACGACTTGTTCATCTGCGGCGCCTTGGACACACTTGCGATGCTCGCACTCTCTGCTTGCAAAGGTGTCATGCACAGCTTGAACAGTCCCTTGCCGACGCGCTCACCGATCTTCCACTCCTTCCCCTTGAGTTTCGCGTAGCAGACGCTGGTGTCAAACGTCACTGGCGCGACATCCTTGGTGAACCGGCCGACCGAGAACAAGCTGCGCGACAGCTTCGGGATGTGCCACACACCCGTGAGCACTCCCTTCTTCACGCCACTTGGAGTCTTCATCGACATCACGATGTCGCCACTTCCCACCGCCTGCACCACACCGTCGTCTGCCAGATGTACGTCGACCGGTGTGATAGTCTTGTAGTTCTTCATGAACTTCTTCGAGTTCGTCATGTGCTGCGTCGCACCCGAGTCGACCAGCCATTCCATGCTCGACTTGGAGGCACCCGTGTCGCCGCCAATCGAGAAGAGATAGTCGCCAGGGTCTTCGTCCTGCGCGACGTTCGCACGCTGCGACCGTTGTCGCTCAGCGTCGTTCTGCTGTCCTCGCAAGGGACACTCCGCCATCCAGTGGCCTTGCTTGCCGCACTGATGGCACGGGCCATTCCGCTTCGTCGGTCGTCCCTTGCGCTTGTTGTCCCTCATCATGAACGCCTGGCCAGGCGCGACACTCTCGCCGCCCTGCTCCTTGCGCTTCATGTCCTCGTGTAGGAGCCGAGACGTCACGAGCTCCCATGTCAGCGTGTCGGAACGCGATTCCAACGCCGTGATCAGGAACTGGTACGACTCGCTCAGACTGGCAAGAAGCGTGATCACCAAGTCGTCCTCGCTGACCGGAGCGCCGACCGCGTCGAGCTGTTCCGCGAGCGTCTTGAGCTTGTTAATGTGCTCCAGCACATCATCACCTTCTTCCATCATCGCCGTGAAGAACCGTCGACGAAGAAAGAGCTTGTTCGCCAGGCTCTTCTTCTCGAAGTGCTCTTCGAGCCTTGACCATGCATCATGCGCGCCACTCGACGACCGCACCAGCGGCAGCTGCGAGTCCTCCATCGCGAGACAGATGATCGCCAGCGCCTTGCGCGACTTCCTCATGAACGTCGCTTGATCCGCTGCTGTCGTGCACTGCTCGACCTTCAACTCCCCGCTGACGATGTCCCACAGATCGCGCTCCTCGAGCACCATCTGCATCTTGAACTTCCATGTGTGGAAGTTGTTCCCGTCGAACTTGTTGATGCGCGGCGAGCTTGAGTCCATGGCGAGGGCGGAGTCGGAGGCGAGGGCAGAGTCGGCAGAGCTTGGGCTCATAACCTGAAGAAAAGTCGCTTGAGCAGTAGATGGCAAAATGCAAAGTGATTGATTTGAGGTCCTTAGTTCGCAACCGCGTGCTACCTCTAAGCCTCATGGACTCCCCTTGGGTCCCTACTGGATACTTCCTAAACACCCAATCAGTGGCTGACACGTGGACCGCTTGTGGGTTGAATCAGATCCGACCTACACTCACGGTACACTTACCGTAAACATATCTACGCAATCACCTGAATGATTGCGTGCCACACAGTGAAGGTCACGCCGACCTTACTGATGACGCGTCCGCGTCACACGGTCGCTTGGCGAGGCGTCTTCGCATCAGTCTTGACAACAGATATCACGTAGCAGTTTCAATTCAGCTTCAGCCGCATCCGCCCGGGCTTGGGGGTCATCAATCTCCCGCCGACGATCAGACTGGTGTAGGCGTTGTAGGTGAGCAAATGCCCGAGCACGAGTGAAATTTCGAGCGACTTGATCGTGAACGCAACCAAGATGAAGGTGGAGATCCAAGAATCGGGCTTCTATGGCGCGGCTGTGACGGCGAAGCTGACGATTCTCAAATAATAGTTGGGCAGCGGCGCGTGAATCACGAGCAACTTGGCGAATAACCCCACGGGAAACTCGAGGGCCGGTGTACAATTCGCAGGGTGGAACAGACTCAGACAGCCGTGTGCATGCCTCGCACTGCAAGGTGACCGTAGACGGAGGAGGAAGGCCATCGAAGCCATCATTGCTGTCGCCGTATATGACTTCAACGGTTCGGTCCGTCGGCAGCTCACTACCGGCGCTCATCGCTTCTTGAGGATGGAGGTGGCAACGCGAGCGCAATCTAATGCAACCTCGACCGCTTCAACTTAATCTGTGGCGATCGATCGAGTTGGGGGCGATTGTGGTGAAGCGGGATCTGAGAGATCGCCACCCACGTCTCCTACTCGTTTTCCGCCAAGTTCCCATACTCAGCTCAAGTCAAGTGATGCTCATCACGCGGGTCGGACAGTCGTACTGGTCCACTTCGTGTGCACGTATTCTGATCGCTGCGAGGATGGGACCGAATCAGTCCCGCGAGAGAGTGACATATCCGCCGAAGTCAACATCTCTGGGGATCACCCAAGTGTGAAGATCTCCGGTGCGAGCTACTGCAGTGATCTCCTATATGCAAGTTTGTATGGAGATCTCCTATGTACAGGTTCGTATGGAGATCTCCCTAGAGATCTCGTCGTGTAGCGGCTGTACAATCACGAGGATGGGTCAGAGGTCCGTCAAGGGAGGAGTCGAAGATGCGCAAGAACATAGAGTACGGGAGGGTAGGGCAGAACAGCGCAGTAGGCTAAGTCAGTCGTCAATTTACTCTGTTCAGCTCAAGTCGTTCTTCGCAACTTGGGTCTAAGGCCACAGACCGACGGTCTCACTCAACAACCCATGCGCCTAAGACGGTCTACGTGAAACAACCCAAGGAAAGGCAAGGTAGAGGTGGCGTGCACCAAGGCTCAAGCACGCCAACTCCCCGAGATCTAAGGAGATCTCACAAGACCCGCTTCCGTATGAGGCCCAACCGTGCGGAGCAAACCCCCGGACGCCAGAGCGGCGTCCAACCACCTCAACTTCGGCACTTCGACACGTCAGAAGGCCCCGCAAGAGAAGATCTGTTGCCCCCGCACGGGTACACAACGTGAGGGAACACTCAGCAGCCGCTGAGTTTCCTACCAAGGACAAGGAGTATCCCCTCCTCAGAGTGCGTCGGAGGGCAGTGCGTGAGTGCGACGGGCGAGTTTTTCCGACGCGCATCGCCACAAGTACACTGCATTCATCTGTCCGCTAGGCCATTTCGAATGGTTACGAATGCCACAAGGGTTCAAAAATGCACCTCAGATCTATCAACGAATGGTTGACAACTGTTTGTGGGGGTTATTGGGGGTAACCGGTTATGCCTGTACCAGGTTACGGTGAACCTGTCCAATCCGATCACACGATGTTTACGGTACGTTGATTACGCTACCGATGATTAGACGAGTAGGATGATTGGACGAGTGGAGAGTGATGGTGATTGGATGCACCAAATGATTGGATGCAGTGCTGCGTGTCTATGAGGATAGCTAGGTAGTGCAGACAAAGTAAGCTCCGATAAATCAATCACTTTCGAATCTCCCTTCTTCCCCTCAAGTGGTCAAGTGTCCTCGCTCCGGTCAAGCACCGAGTGGTGACTCTTCCCCTCCCTTCTCTGCGTCCAAGACCCGTGACCCTTATCAGGTTATGAGCCCAAGCACCATGTCCTCTGCCCAAGACGTTTCGACCAAGGTCTCCATCGACAAGTTCAACGGCGACAACTACACGACGTGGAACCGCTACATGCGTGGCGTGTTCCTGACCAAGTCGGTGTGGCATGTCGTGAACCGAGAGACGACTCCGACCTTCGCCGACACTCGGGCCAAGGACGAGTACGTCAAGGCGAGCAACATCGCGTTCGGCCTGATGTTGCTCCACATGGACGCGGACTACCATCACGTGGTTGACAACTGCGAGGAAGCGTGGGTGGCGTGGTCACGCCTGAAGACGCTGTACGGAGGATCGCAGAAGGCTGGTCGCATCTACCTGAAGCGACAGCTCTTCAGCATGGAGATGGCGGAAGGCGACAACGTGTTGCACCACTGCAATGAGGTCCTCAATATCAGCGCCAAGCTCAGCGGCATCGGCGCCAAGATGGAGGACGAGGACGTGGCGATCTGCTTGTTGCGCAGTCTCCCCAAGAGCTACGAGAACGTCGTGCTCAATCTGGAGATGAGCAATGCAGAACTGCGAACGCAAGACGTGGTGAAGGTGCTCACGAACGAGCACATCAAGCGGCAGGGCGAGAAGGCTGCGCCGGTGAAGACTGAAGACGCGGCGAAGGCGTTCAGTACCGAGAGAGAGTCTCGCCAGTGCAGTTACTGCGGAAAATTGGGGCACGTGATCGACAAGTGCTGGACCAAGCAGAAGGACGAGAACCGAGGTGGTCGACGCGGCGGCAATGGTCGTGGACGCGGGGCCAACAATGTCCAGTGGCGGAACGACGACTACGAATACGACTACGACCGAGTCGCGTTTGCGGTATCCCTGGAGTGCGGACTTTCGACGGGCAAGGGTATGTCCGGAATGTGGGCGGTCGACAGCGGCGCAACGCACCACATCTGTAACAACAAGGCCAAGTTCGCCACGCTGAATGAGCAAGACGAGGGCGAACTGTCGGTGGCTAACGGCAACAAAGCTGCCATCAAGGGTGTGGGGACCATCATCGAACGAGTGGTTCTGCCCAACGGCGACGAGCGCGACATCGAGATCAAGGACGCGCTGTACGTGCCGAACATGAACAAGAATCTGCTGTCGGTGCCGCAGATCAACAAGAGTGGCAAGTTTCAAGTGGTGTTCGACGGTGCGAGCATGCATGTTGCGCGCAAGAGCTCGAAGCAAGTGGTGGCGACGGCTGACCTCGTGGACGGACTCTACTGGCTGCGCACTCCACTGCGCTCTGCGAATGCGACGACGTCGGCGCGTAACGTGGATCTTCATGCGCGGATGGGTCATGCTCCGATCGACGTGCTGCACAAGATGGTCAACAACGGCATGATCAAGGACGCCAAGGTACCCTTGAAGTCGAGTGGACCAAGTGTGTGTCGCGGGTGCCAACAAGGGAAAATGGTCCAAAAGCCGTTCCCGACTAACCGCGACAAGCGCCGTTACGACACATTTGAGCTGCTCCACTTCGACATCTGCGGTCCCATGGAGGAAGAGTCGTTGGGTGGCAGCAAGTATCTGCTGCTCATCACGGACGAAGCCAGCGGATGCATGAAGGGTTTCTGTCTACGTGCCAAGTCGGACAGCGAAGAGTGCCTCAAGAGCTACATCACCAAGGTGCAGACGCAGTTCGGCAAGCAGGTCAAGTTTGTGCGTCACGACGGAGCCCGCGAGTTTGCGACCAATTCGCTCAAGGCCTTTTACGAGGATCAAGGCATCGAGCAGCAGCCCACGGTTCGGTACGCGCATCAGACCAACGCCACGGCAGAACGCGCCAACCGAACCATCGTCACGATTGGTCGCAGCATGCTGCACCATGCCAAGTTGGACAAGTGTTTCTGGGGCGAAGCGGCGATGACTGCCATCTACGTCAAGAACCGGCTGCCGTCGCCCAAGATCGTGCACAAGACTCCGTTCGAGATCGTGCACAAGTCCAAACCAAGCGTAAAGCACATGCGTGTGTTTGGGTGTCGGGCGTATGTTCTGACTCCGAGGGAGAAGCGACTCAAGTGGGATCCCAAGGCTCGCGCTGGTCTGTTCATGGGCTACGAGGAGGTGTCGAAGGCGTATCGTGTTTATGACATCGAGGCGGGGAAGGTGGTGATTTCTCGCGATGTCACCTTCGACGAATCGAGTTTTGGTGGTGTCTCGGCGGGAAGTTCAAGCGATGACGACGAAGATGCTAGCCTGGACTTCGACTCCCTCGAGATCAACGATGCTGACAGTGCGGGTCCGATGGAGTTCAAGCAGGCGGGGAAACGCAAGGCTCGCTCAAGTGATGCCGATGATATGTCAGCGAGCTCACGTTCTGTTCGCCATGGAGCTGGCTTGGAAGAGGCAAGTGCTCCTGACAACTCGTTTGGGCGTCGGGCGAAACGACGATCAAGTGTGCGAATGGAGCCTGACCTGGCTGATGAAGAGGAGAAGGATGCTCATGACGATGAAGATGGCGACTCAACTCCTCCCGCATTTTGGCGAGCAAGCGCCAACGCAGTGGAAGCCGGTGATCTGTCTGAGCCGACGACATTCCAAGATGCGGTGAACGGACCCGACCAAGCTCATTGGCGCAAGGCCGTCCGCGCAGAGCTCAAGTCGATGCGACTTCGTGGGGTGTTTCGAGCTGCCAAGTTGCCGAACGGACAACGCGCCATCGGGACCAAGTGGGTGTTCAAGATCAAGCGCAAAGCAGACGGATCCATCGAGAAGTACAAGGCGCGTCTCGTGGCCAAGGGGTTCAAGCAGAAGTACGGCATCGACTACACCGAGACGTTCTCGCCCGTGGTCAAGTACGTGACGTTGCGCATGGTGATCGCGTTGGCCAAGTACTTCGACTGGCCGCTGGACCAACTGGACGTGGTGACGGCATTCCTGTACGGCGTGATGAAGGAAGTGGTGTACTGTGCCGTGCCAGAAGGGGTCGAGCTGGACGGTGACTTCGACTGCCTGGAGCTGGTGAAGGCGATCTACGGTCTCAAGCAAGCTTCGCGCGTGTGGAACGAGACCTTCGACGAGTACGTGTGCTCCATCGGCTTTCAAGTCTCGGCCTACGACCCATGTCTGTACATCAAGATTGTGGATGGTCACTGCGTGCTGTTGCTGGTGTACGTGGACGATGTGTTGGTGACGGGAAGTTCGGCCGATCTGATTGCGCGCACCAAGAGCGACCTCAAGACGCGGTTCGAGATGACTGACAGTGGCAAGTGCGCATTTGTGCTGGGCATCGAGTTGGTGGACAACGCTGACGGCAGCGTGACGATGTGCCAGCGGCGCTACGTGGACGACATTCTCAAGCGTTTCGGCATGGTGGAGTGCAAGGCTGTAGTGAGCCCAGCGGATTTGAGCTCTCGACTGGTCCCAAGCGACGCGCCGACCAAGGTGAACGCCCCGTTCCGTGAAGCTGTGGGTGCTCTCATGCACTTGATGACTGCGACACGACCGGACATTGCTTTCACCGTGGGCTATGTGTCGCGCTTCATGGAGAACCCCCAAGTCGAGCACTGGATTGCGGTGAAGCGCATCCTGCGCTATCTGCAGGGAACCAAGTCACATGGGATCTGCTTCCAACCGGGTGACAAGATCGACTTCCGCGGGTACTCCGACGCAGACTGGGCTGGTGACCACTCCGATCGCAAGTCGACTTCGGGATACGCGTTCATGCTGATGGGCGCGCCGGTGAGCTGGGGAAGCAAGAAGCAGTCAAGTGTGTCGCTGTCTACGAGCGAGGCGGAGTACATTGCACTCAGTCTGGCCATTCAAGAAGGCAAGTGGGTGCATCGCCTGCTGTGCGAGATCATGGAGGCGGCAAGCGAGGCGGGACCCAAGCTCAAGATTCTCGAAGACAACCAGTCGTGCATCAAGATGACCAAGAACCCTGTGAACCATGGCCGCGCCAAGCACATCGACATCAAGTACCATCACATCCGTGATGAGGTCAAGCGTGGTGAAGTGAAGCTCGAGTACTGCGAGACTTCGATGATGCTGGCGGACATCATGACCAAGACGCTCCCGGGACCACGCCACAGGGACCTCACGGCGGCTCTCGGAATCCACGCGTGTTCGCATTGAGGGGGCGTATTGGGGGTAACCGGTTATGCCTGTACCAGGTTACGGTGAACCTGTCCTGTAACCGGGTGAGGCTTACGCTCGGTTACTGGCTTACACTAGCGCGTGTAAGGAAGCGTATACAAATTTGTATACAAACTGTACAGTTCACTGTACAGTTCAATACAAATAAACCGAAGTCTGTGCTAGTGTCCAAAATGAGAACTGTCTTATTGTTTAGCGTTCTGCCTAGGTACCAAACCTCTAATCCCTAATGCATGTATTTTGGGAGGCGTCCATGACTGGTCACGGACGCTCCGACCGAATTTACGTATGGATTAGTGTTGGTCACACTAATCCCAAAATGTACCCAACAAATGCTAGTGTGGCACACCTAACGCAGTACAGTCCGACTGTACTGCTCTGTAACCCAGTTACAGGCTGTGTAACCCCATTACACCACCCCCCCGTTAAGGTACGAGTATACCAGACCGTATAGTATACAAGCGGTGTGTATATCGTATAGTATACATGTGATATGTATACTAAATGGTGCGTCTGAGTGTATACTATACAGTATACACGTGATTCGTGGCACTTGTTGGTCGGTTCCAAAGATAGAACGCCCTTCAGTCGAGAAGCTTCTCGACTGTTCCCGACGCGCTCAACGACGATGAGCGCGCGCTCCGACGAGGTCGCGGCGGCGGCGGCGGCCAAGGCGACGACGACTGCAGCAGCGGCTGCACCGACCGAAAGCCTTTCGGTCGGCGAGTATCGTGAGCGCTCGCAGCGCGCTCACGCGGCGCGGGTGGATCAGCCCGAGAGCACAGCGTCTGTGCTCGCGTCGATCAAGGCCCCAGCGATCGACATGGAGTTCCTTGTCGACTGTATGCAGTCGACACCGCCACGATCGCCACGCGGCGATCGTGTTGAAGACTCTTCGCCTGCGAGGCCCAGCTCGGGCTCGCGGCGCGCGCGCGATTCGCCTTCGCGCGTGGACGCGGCTGGCCAACGCGCGTGAGCGTCACATGCGCTTCAGTGCGCATGGTCGTGTGGAACGCCTGCACGATGCGTGCATGGCGGCGGACATTCCCTGTGCGGTGCCGCACAACAGGGAGTGTCCGAGCTGTGTGCTCGGCGCCCGTCGGCTGACGGAGCGCGAGTTGCGTGGGTACGGGAGCTTCAGCGTACCCACGAGCATCATCACTCAGCGCAATGCGCTGTTCCCTCAGGCGCCGTCGGCGACGGCGACGCCTGCAGCATACGTCAGCTCGTATGCTGTTAACAGTGCAGGGCCTCGTACGCCCTCACCATTTCCGGAACGTCCTCCATCAGGACGTTCCGCGACTCCCACGTGTCGTGTTGGGGAGGGAATCCTCTCCAACGAATACGAAAGCGACGATGACCTCGGGAGCCCCGAGGGTCACGATGCGCAACGATTCGCTGGACGATCCAGCGAGTCTGGCCTGCCGCGTCGCGCAGCGGCGGTGGCGGTGGTGGGTGAATACCCCGCGTCGACTCCTCAGTCGACGGCGTTGCCAACCTCGTACGAGGTGGCGCTTCAGCTTGCTCGCCTTCAAGCTGAAGTGGCTGAGCGAAAGGCGGAGAACGCTCGCCTCTCGCAGGAACACTCGAACCTCTCGATGAGGGTCGGTCGCCTCGTCGAGAAGGTGGACGAGCTGACTCGTCGCCTCGCGAGTCCTCGCTCGGACGACTTGGATTAGCGGGAGCTCCCTCGGAGCTCTCGGGCTCGCGCCACTGGCGGTACGGCTTGAGGCGTCCGACGTAGAACGTCGGATGCAGTTGCATACTGGACGGGATGTCCAGTGTGTATGCTGTACCACGGCGCGCGAGCACCGTGAACGGTCCAATGTAGCGCGGAGCGAGTTTGCTCGCTCCGAAGTCGGACACTGCATGTCTAGGCAGGTTGTATGTGCTTAACAGCACTAATGAACCCGTTTCGAATTCATTTGTGTTTTGCCTGCCATGCTTGTCGGCATTCAGCTTCTGTCGATCCACAGAAGCTGCAAGCGCATCCTGGACAAACCGTATCACGGTTTGTCGGCGCTCTAGGAAGTCCTTGGACGGCTTGTGCGCAGCCGTCCCTGCCGTTGTTGCAGACAGCGTCTCACGCTGTCTGTCCGATATGCCACCCCGTTCCTGCAGATTGGGTGTCAAATCTGCAGGTCCTCCCCCACTTAAGGTAGGAGCGATCGTCCCCAGGACGGTCGGCAAGCGTGGATGCCGCATGGCATTCACGAAGAACGGTGTATGTCCGTGCGAGACATGCACCGAGTTGTTGATGGCGAACTCGGCCATCGACAAGCACTCGCTCCAACTCTCGAACGAGTGAGCGTAGCTTTTCAGCACGTCACCGAGCACGCGGTTGACGCGCTCGGTCTGACCATCGGTCTCGGGATGGTCAGTTGTCGACATTGACAACTGAGTTCCAAGAAGTTTGAAAACTTCTTGCCAGAATCGGCCGCGGAACCGTGGATCACGGTCCGATACGATCTCACGCGGCATGCCGTGAGCTCGGAAGACAGTATCAACAAACAGGCGCGCTGTCTGTGCGCCTGTGACCGTCTTGGGAACCGCAGCAAGATGCACCATCTTGCTGAATCGGTCGACAAATACGACGACGCCTGTGCGTCGTCGCGCGTCGGGTGGGAGTCCGAAGACGAAGTCCATTGAAATGGACTCCCAGCACTCCGATGCAATCGGCAGTGACTTGAGCGGCGCCTGGGATACAGGCGCCGGTTTGACGCGCTGGCAAACCTCGCAAGCACGCACGTACTTGCGGACCCACTTGTACTGGTGCGGCCAGTAGAAGTCGCGCGCGAGAAGAAGATACGTCTTCTCGCGACCGAGATGACCCGCTGTTGGGGAGTCATGGTACTCGAAGAGGATCCGCAACTTCAGATCCTCATCGTCTGGCACCACAATGCGGTCGACGCCATCGTCGACTGCACGATACAGCAGTAATCCCTCGTGCACAGCATATCGATGAGCCCGTGCACGCAGATGCGGAGGCAGAGCCTTGAGAGACGCTGGTGACGGCGTCTCTGCATATTCAACCAAGCGTTTGACGTCGTCGTCAAACGCATATGCTGCTCGGACGTCGTCGATCAAGGCCGACGACGGCTTGTCCGCGCTGCGAGCGCTGATCGCGTTCGCAGTGACTTCCGTCCTGACTGCGTAGTCAGGACGACGCGACAGCGCGTCAGCAATGACGTTCAGCCTTCCGGGTTTGTACTCAACCCGGAAGTTGTACTCTGCGAAGAAGGATAGCCACCTGGCCATCCTTTGAGAGAGGTGTGGCGTCTTTACGGCTGTTCGTAAAGACGCATGGTCCGTGTAGACCACGAACGGTCTATCTCCCAGCAGATAGACGCGGAACTTCGCGAGAGCGTACTTCATGGCAAGGAGTTCCTTGTCATGTACGGGGTAATTCCGCTCAGCTGGTTTCAGCTGACGTGACTGGTAGTACACCACGCGATCACGTTCCTCGTGATCGCGCTGCATCAGCGCACATCCGATTGCGAAATCGGATGCATCACAGACAACATGAAATGGTCTGTCCTGGTCCGCGATAGCGAGGACCGGCGCTTCAGTCAAGCCCTGCTTGACTGTCACAAAGGCCGCCTGACACTCAGGCGACCACGTCCACGGCATGTCTTTCTTCAGGAGAGACGAGAGTGGACGGATCCGCTCTGCGTAGTTGCTCACGTACTTGCACAAGTACGTGGCGAGACCAAGGAACTGCCTCAGTTCCTTGACGTTCGTGGGAACTGGCCACTCGTTGATCACCCTGACCTTCTCTGGGTCAGGGCGAACGCCATTGCGTCCGACGAGACACCCGAGCACGGGTATCTCGTGCGCACCGAAGATGCACTTCTTCAGGTTTGCGTACAACTTGTGCTGGCGCATCAGCACAAGAAGACGGCGGAGATGCTCTCGATGCATCTCCACATCGGACTTCCCGTCCACAGCCTTGCTGTGAACGAACACATCATCGAAGTAACTTGGTGCGAAGTCACGCACCGAGCGCAGCAGATGCGTGACGCATCTGTTGAAGGTGGCAGGGGCGTTCTTAAGTCCCTGTGGCATCACCAGCCACTCCCAGAGCATGCCGCTCGGGGTGCTCACTGCCGTGAGCGGGATGTCCTGCTCACGCATGAGGATTTGATAGAATCCGTCACGCAGATCGAGAGCACTGAAGATCGTGCTCCCGCTCATCGAGTCGATGATGACGTCCTTCCTCGGTATCGGCGTCTGCGCCGGTACCGTCGCATCGTTCAGCTTGTTGTAAGCGTGAACGATGCGCCATCCGCCCTGTGCCTTCTTGACACAGAACGTTGGTGCGCTGTGAGGGGAAACCGACTCCCTCACTTGTCCTGCCTTTCGACGAGTTTCAAAGAACTCGTCGATGGCTTTCACTTGATCACGCGGCAATGGCCATTGCCGCGTGACACAGTACTTCGTGCCCGGCACGAGGTCGATCTCGTGCCGCACTCCCTTATCACGGGGGAGTTCCTCCGGAACCTCGTCCGGGAATACGTCTGCGTATTCTCGCAGCACGTCGTAGAACGGGCTCGATTTGAGGGAGTCCCAGCTCTGTTCCTCAAATCGCTCGCGCTTGGTCTCAGCGCCGAGGGTGTCCTCGCCCTCCGGAGCGGGATCAACGAGGAGTTGCCTCAACTCCTCGACCCTCTTGTCGACATCAACCATCGTCTCTTCCTCAGAGATGATGCACACCTGCTCGAGAGCGCCTTCGCGCAGCTCTCGAGAGAACTTCTTCCAGCTTAAAACTGGGAGGTTTGTCAGCTCCGAGGCGGTCCTCGGAGGCTCCTCAACCTCAACGACTCTGCACTCAACGCCAGTGCAGGTCTGCGTCAAGGCGCTGATCGCCTTGACATCGCGCTTGTTTACGCGCGTCGACTGCCCAGAGTCGACACGAACACGGACCCTGTCATCGTGTTCGGCCTCGGCCTCCTCTTCAGACCCAGTCTGGAGGGGCTCCGCAGCGAGCGTGCTTTGCTCACTGCCGCCCGTGGGAATGCACGGGCTGCGCGTCTCCTTTCCCCGGGAAAGAGACGTCTCGCTGACCTCGCTCTGCCCGCGCGTCCGCGGCAGAGGGGAAATACTCTCAGCGTCCTCATCCGATTGAGGAGCGCTCGGCGCACAGCGCCTGCTCTCGGTTCCCAGAACCGAGAGACTCTTGCTGCGCTCGCAACCTTTGCGAGCGGCACGCTTCTTGACTTGTCGGGAGGGATTGACAGGGCCATCGCTCACTGTCGTCCCTTCCATACAGTCAACTGTATCGTTCGATACAGCTGCAGCGCTAACAGGGCTCACGCTCTCTGTTGCACGTACAGCCGTCGCGGCTGTACGATTGTTATCCGTATCGAACCTTGTGATCGACTGCGTGTTCCAGTCGATCACGGGGACATGCCGTTGCAACCACGGCATCCCCAGAATCATGTCGTACTTGTCGTCCAAGTCCAGGACGACAAGGTCTTCCTTGAAGGCTCGCTTCTTGTAGCGGAAGCGCAGGGAAACCACGCGCTTCCGAACGTTCAGACTGGCGCCAGTCGCCAGTCGAACCACCAACTCGCTTCGAGGGATTCCCTTCTCCTCGAAACGTAATCCTCGTAGGCTCTGACGTCGAACGAAGTTGTTCGACGCGCCAGAGTCCACCAATGCTTGGAGAGTCCGACCCTCCGTGTTCACCTCGAGAACGATCAGCCTCTCTGAATCGTTCTCATCGCTGCAGTGAGAGCCTTTCTCACTGGGGGCCGTGGCCGTCACGTGTCCGACATCGACATGTGACGCCACCACACCAGTAGGACGCCCCGCCCCTACTGGTTCACCACGTTTTTTGCTGGCCGGTGCTGGCGATATCCGCCAGCACGACCGCCGCGCTGAGGTGCACGCGAGCCTCCACGCGTGCACTCACGAGCGTAGTGGCCAGTGCGGCCACACACAAAGCACTGCTGCTCGTGCTTTGGCATCTTGTATGGCTGCTGTCGAGGGGCGACAGCAGCAGTGGAGAGATCCATCGGCTCTGGCTCATCGGCCCTCGGCCGAGAACGCCGATGCTGAACCGCCGAGTACTCTTCAGCCTGGCGCAGGCTGAAGTCCTCCGAGAAAGCAACATCGATTGCTTCCTGCAGCGTCTTGGGGTAGACGCGAAAGAGATGGGACTTCACAGGCCCATCTACGAGACCTTTCATGAAGGTCACGACCTTCGTGGACTCCGTGAGTGGATCGCTCACGATATTCGAAGCGAGATAATGAGCTCGCTCCGCGTAAGCATGGATATCCAGCTTACCCTGCTTCAGCTCGAGGAACTGAGCCCTCGAGCGGAACTCGTTCTGCGCGGGTTCGAACGACCCGCGCAGCTCGCGCTTAAAGTCCTCGTACGTGCTGAAGCACGTAGGTTCGGCGAGCCTACGTCCGTAGGCCCAGCGCCGTGCGCTGCCGCCCAAACAGGACATGGCAAACATGATCTGGGTCGTCGGATCCGTGATCCGACGAAGCGTGATGGAGTCTTCCAACTCCACGAACCACCGCAGGAGTGGTTCGTCCTTCCTCCCGTGGTAGGGAGGTACCGTCAGCTTGATGGACGCGCCTCGCGCTCCATCACCAGCAGAAGCAGTGCGCTTCTGCTGCTGCTGCTCGAGTTCATTGAGCATGAACCCGCGAATCGCAGCCAGGTGTTGGTCCTGCGTCTGCGAGCGCAGCATGGCTGCGACCGAAGTCTCTCCAACGATTGCCGCCAATCGTTGGAACGCAGCCCATTCCGAATCGGAGAGGTGTGGACACACCTCTCGCGTGATCACGTGGGTACCGCTGGACGCGCCGGCGTCCAGTGGTAGGTTCTCTCCCGCGTGCTCATTCATGTTGAGCACGAGATGTAGTCGGTCGTTGGACGGACTACAAAGTGCTACCAGGTGTAACCGGGTGAGGCTTACGCTCGGTTACTGGCTTACACTAGCGCGTGTAAGGAAGCGTATACAAATTTGTATACAAACTGTACAGTTCACTGTACAGTTCAATACAAATAAACCGAAGTCTGTGCTAGTGTCCAAAATGAGAACTGTCTTATTGTTTAGCGTTCTGCCTAGGTACCAAACCTCTAATCCCTAATGCATGTATTTTGGGAGGCGTCCATGACTGGTCACGGACGCTCCGACCGAATTTACGTATGGATTAGTGTTGGTCACACTAATCCCAAAATGTACCCAACAAATGCTAGTGTGGCACACCTAACGCAGTACAGTCCGACTGTACTGCTCTGTAACCCAGTTACAGGCTGTGTAACCCCATTACATGTCCAATCCGATCACACGATGTTTACGGTACGTTGATTACGCTACCGATGATTAGACGAGTAGGATGATTGGACGAGTGGAGAGTGATGGTGATTGGATGCACCAAATGATTGGATGCAGTGCTGCGTGTCTATGAGGATAGCTAGGTAGTGCAGACAAAGTAAGCTCCGATAAATCAATCACTTTCGAATCTCCCTTCTTCCCCTCAAGTGGTCAAGTGTCCTCGCTCCGGTCAAGCACCGAGTGGTGACTCTTCCCCTCCCTTCTCTGCGTCCAAGACCCGTGACCCTTATCAGGGGTTAGTGAAGATGCCCCCAGGAAAGCACCACCAAGTACGTGATGGTGATCCAGTTCTCGATGTCTTTGTGCATGGAGTACCAGATAACGACTCGTTGCCAAGGTTCAACAGCCGTTCGTTTATTGATGATATCAAGGGTGGAGCCAACACAGTGGAAGATTGTATCGACCAGATTGATATAGTTCTCACTCGGTTGCACCATTGGTGTATTTCGATCAGTTTGAGCAAGAGCTCATTTTGCAAACGAACGATTGACTATCTGTCGCATCGGATATCAGCGGAAGGATTGGAGATTCCACACAAACAGATCGATGTGATAGCAAAGTACCCATTTCCAACATCGCTACGTGGAGTCCAATCATTTTTGGGCGGTCTGAACTTCTATGGACGATTTTTCGAACACTTTTCAGTGATTGCAGCGCCGCTGTATGAGCTGAAGTCAGAACAATTTTATCAAGGTGAAGACTACAATGGACTCGACAATGCAAAGCGTGTGTTCGAACTGCTGAATTACACGGATGCCGAGAAGGAACTCCTCGCTCTCTTGCGACTATTGGAAGTGTGTCATTCATCGGTGATGGGAAGGATGTTGACGATTTACACTCCTTACTCAACGTTGCAATGGGTGTATCGGACCAAATCAGTGAGTGGCAGAGCACTACAGTGGGCAGACATGTTGTCACCATGGAGTATTGTTGTGAAGAAATTCGACCCTAAGGATGACGGGCTGGATGTATTGCCAGCTAAGTCCTTGATACCTGCTGGAGTGATGGATCATTTGCTGGATGAGATCAAACCGAACAAGGGATTTCGAATGGGAGATTGGGTTTGGCCGAGGATGCCTCCGTTCACACTGGATACGACAATAACTGTGATCAGTTTCGATGGATCAGCTAAAGTAAGTCTCAAATTGGGAGTTGTGGATTCGTTGTCTGGTCTCTTCCAACTTGGACGATCCAGTGTGTACGTGCCAAATCATTAGTTGATACCACAGTGAACCAGTCGGAGTATCGAGGCTGTATTGCTGCTCTGGAATATGCGATCTACAACCGTATTGACCCAGTTGTCATCACTGGCGACTCGCGAGTGATCATCGAACAAGTTAATGGATCAATATTGTGCAAGGAATCAACTCTTGTCAAGATGTTGGAACGAGTGCGATCTCTAGCCGCTCACATTCAATCGGTTCACTTTGTTCATGGAATCAGAGGATACAACGTTGCCGCTGACTATGTGACGACTCAAGCCCTAGTGACACGTGAACCAGTTGATTATCTTACGATTGTTGACCATCAGTATCTGATTGCGTCGAATCGGTTGCCTGAGTTGCTATACGACCCTGCTGTGCAAGGATCTATATCGGCAATCATTACTGATTCTCAAAAATGTGCTGCAGTACTCGGTGATCTGATCGCCTGCGTTGCTCAGTCTGATGAGTCAGCTGTCAGGAGAGACTCTGCTGAGAAGCGATGAGTTCCGACAGTTTGGCTAGTTCGCTGCGAAACGGTTCAGCTTCTTGCTGACACCTGATCGGTTGATTTTTGTGCGATTTGGAACTGGATCAGTATTGCATGCATTCCAATTTAGTAGCGATTTGGTGATTACGCCGTGTGACGAGATGGAAATTGTTGTTACTTGTGATGGAACAACGGAACGATACTTCTCTGCGATTGATCTGCGTGAGTGGATCGATGCGGTGAATCGTCAGTCCGAGCTGTGCAGTCGCAACCACCTGATTGAAGTGATGCTTTGCTAATGAATGAATTGGATACTGTTCAACAGGAGCGGAATCGAAGGATTACCGTTGCTCAAGACCAGGAGAATTGGATCAGTGAACTGAAAACGTTCCTAAAGGGAGACTTGGATGGAATGAGTTTGGCTAAGTGTAAACGACTTGCGAAGATCTCGATACAATTCGAACTGGATGCTGAAGGCACCCTGTTCAAAGTGGAACGAGTTAAGCACCGAGCCGAACTATTGTGGCTGTTGGTTGTGCCCACAGAGTTGATTTCTGACGTTCTACACGCCTACCATTCGTCGTATGAGGGTGGACATCAAGGAGTCAGCCGAACTTACGAGCGCATCCGATCAGTCTACTATTGGAAGGGTATGTTTGCGGACATACAACGATTTGTGCTAGCATGTGTAGACTGTTCGACTGGAAAAGGTCGACCATGGATTCGTGGTATCTCACCTGGTAATCTGTTGAAGAAAAGTCGCTTGAGTGGTTGGTGGCAAAATGCAAAGTGATTCGATTGAGGTCCTTAGTTCGCAACCGCGTGCTACCTCTAAGCCTCATGGACTCCCCTTGGGTCCCTACTGGATACTTCCTAAACAGCCAATCAGTGGCTGACACGTGGACCGCTTGTGGGTTGAATCAGATCCGACCTACACTCACGGTACACTTACCGTAAACATATCTACGCAATCACCTGAATGATTGCGTGCCACACAGTGAAGGTCACGCCGACCTTACTGATGACGCGTCCGGGTCACACGGTCGCTTGGCGAGGCGTCTTCGCATCAGTCTTGACAACACTCCCACTCGACTCGTCGGCGACCACGATGCCCAACTTGGTCCTGAGCGCGTCGAACTGCGGCGCCGCAATTGGCTTCGTCATGATGTCCGCCAGCATGTCCTGCGTAGGACAATACTTCAGCGCCACTTGACCGTCCTCGACCTTCTCACGCACGAAGTGGTAGCGGATGTCGATGTGCTTGGTGCGCTTGTGGAACTCCGGGTTCTTGGCCAACGCGATCGCACCCTGGTTGTCTTCGAACACCGTCAGCGATCCGTCGCCCGCATCTTCACCGAGTTCACGCATGAACTCCTTGAGCCACACTGCCTCTTGGGTCGCTTCCGATAGCGCCATGTACTCGGCCTCCGTCGACGAGAGTGCCACAGTGCGTTGCTTCTTGCTGCGCCAGCTGATGCAGCCACCGTTGCGCACGAACACGTAGCCGCTGGTGCTGCGTCGAGTCTCGATGTCGCCAGCCCAGTCCGCGTCCGAGTAGCCGACCAACTCGCCATCACCAGAGCCAGAGAAACGGATGCCGTGTGTCGGAGTCGCTTGCAGATACCGAAGCACACGCTTGAGCGCCTGCCAGTGTGTCGGACACGGATCGGCGGCGAACTGGCTCAGCACTCCCACTGCCGCAGCGAGGTCTGGGCGAGTGCCGACCATCAAGTACATCACGGCGCCGACGGCACTGCGGTACTGCACACCCTTCATGGTCTCGTCGTGCTTGCAGCCGCCGTCACACATGCTCTTGATCAGCTTCAGTCCCGGTTCTTGAGGCGTCTTGACAGGCTTGCAGTCCTGCATGCCGAACTTGGTCAAGATCGACTGCAGGAACTTGGTCTGCCGCATCGACACGTCGCCCGACTTGTCATCACGCTCGACTTCCATGCCGAGACAGTACTTGAGCTCGCCGAGATCCGACATCTCGAAGCGCTCACTCAACGCACGCTTGGTCGCTCCGAGCAGATCCATGTCGTTGCTCGCGAGGATGAGGTCGTCGACGTAGAGCACCACAAACATCATGGTCGAGCCGTCACGCTTGACGTACACGCAGTGGTCCATCTCACACTTGGTGAAGCCGATCTGAAGCATGAACTCGTCGATGGTCTGGTTCCACATGCGAGGAGACTGCTTGAGACCATACAACGCACGCTTGAGCTTGCACACGTGGTCGGGATACTTGAGGTCGACGAAGCCATCGGGCTGCTTCATGTAGATCTCTTCCTCGAGCCGACCGTTGAGGAACGCCGTCTTGACATCCATCTGGTGCAGCACGAGCTTGTACTGCGCCGCGATGCTCAAGATGATCCTGATCGACGCGAACTTGGCAACCGGCGCGAACGTCTCCTCGAAGTCCACACCGTACTTCTGCAGGAAACCCTTCGCCACGAGACGTGCCTTGTACCGCTCAATGAGACCGTCGACGGTTTCCTTCACCTTGAACACCCACTTGCTGCTGATAGCCTTGCGTCCGCGCGGCAATGGCACGAGCTCCCACGTCTCGTTCTTGCATAGCGAGTCGAACTCGGACTCGCACGCTTCCTTCCACTTGCTCGCGTCGCTGGATTCCATCGCCGACTCGAACGACGTCGGCAAATCTCCCACTGAATACACGACGTGAGCGTAATCTTCGTCTTCTTCTTCCTCGATCGACGCGAGTTGAGCCGACATATCCTCAAGCGATGAGGCTGCACCTTGTGCAGACGTCGAACTCGCTCCACTTGTGCGTCCCACACGTCCGTAACGCTTCTCCACTGGCGGCTCCGACAGAGCTTCGAGCGAGTGCGTCCGCTGATGACGCTTGGACCCCGGCGGGTACTCGACATTCGGCTTCAGTTGTCGCTGTGGCTGCCGACGAGAAGGTTGTTGTTGCTGCCACTGCGGCCGCTCATTCACCGATGTTTGCTCTGTCGGTCGCTCGTTCATGTCTTGGTCACCTTCATCGTTGTCGTAGTCGGCATCGTCTTCACCGTTGGTCGCTCCGTCGATGTCGCTATACTCGACATCCTTGATGCCGACTTGTCCGTGCTTGCCGCTGTCGAACGTGTCCTCCATGAACTGTGCGTCGCGACTCACCACAATCCGGCTGCTCGACAGCTCCTCGAACCGATACGCCTTCTCGTGGTCCGAGTAGCCCAGAAAGCGACAGCGCACCGACCGAGCGTCGAACTTCGACCGCTTCTCGCTTGGCACGTGCACATAGGCGTGGCACCCGAAGACCTTCAGGTTCTTCAGCAACGGCTTCTTCTGCGTCCACACCTCGTACGGAGACTTGTCATGGCCGATCGCTCGCGTCGGACACCGATTGCGCAGGAACGCTGCCGTCGACACTGCTTCACCCCAATAGCGCTTCGACAGTCCCGCGTGCTCGATCATGCACCGAGCACACTCGACCAGAGTCCGATTCATCCGCTCGGCCACTCCGTTCAGCTGAGGCGTGTACGGCGGCGTGAACTGCTGCACGATGCCTCGGTTGCGGCACAACGCGGCGAACTTGTTCGACACGTACTCGCCGCCGTTGTCGCTCCGAAGCACCTTGACGCGTCGTCCGGTCTGGGTCTCGGCAAACTTGACGAACTGCACGAACTTGTCCAGCACCTCCGACTTGCTGCGAAGCAGGTAGACCACGCAGAAGTGCGACTTGTCGTCGATGAACGTGACGAAGTAGCGCTTGTCGGAGAATGTCGCCGTCTGCATCGGACCGCACACATCGCTGTGGACGACATCGAGCACGTTCTTGGCGCGCTCGGGCGAAGTCGACTGGAAACGCACTCGAGTCTGCTTGCCGAGCGCACATCCGCCGCAGAGCTCCCACTTGCTCACCGACGTCATGTCGATGCCGATGCCAAGGTTCTGCTTCACGATCGCGTCGAGACCGCCGTGGCCGATATGGCCGAGTCACAGGTGCCACAAGTACGACTTGTTCATCTGCGGCGCCTTGGACACACTCGCGATGCTCGCACTATCCGTTTGCAAAGGTGTCATGCACAGCTTGAACAGTCCCTTGCCGACGCGCTCACCGATCTTCCACTCCTTCCCCTTGAGTTTCGCGTAGCAGACACTGGTGTCAAACGTCACTGGCGCGACATCCTTCGTGAACCGGCCGACGGAGAACAAACTGCGCGACAGCTTCGGGATGTGCCACACACCCGTGAGCACTCCCTTCTTCACGCCACTTGGAGTCTTCATCGACATCACGATGTCGCCGCTTCCCACCGCCTGCACCACACCGTCGTCCGCCAGATGCACGTCGACCGGTGTAATGGTCTTGTAGTTCTTCATGAACTTCTTCGAGTTCGTCATGTGCTGCGTCGCACCCGAGTCGACCAGCCATTCCATACTCGACTTGGAGGCACCCGCGTCGCCGCCAATCGAGAAGAGATAGTCGCCAGGGTCTTCATCCTGCGCGACGTTCGCACGCTGCGACCGTTGTCGCTCAGCATCGTTCTGCTGTCCTCGCAAGGGACACTCCGCCATCCAGTGGCCTTGCTTGCCGCACTGATGGCACGGGCCATTCCGCTTCGTCGGTCGTCCCTTGCGCTTGTTGTCCCTCGTCATGAACGCCTGGCCAGGCGCGACGCTCTCGCCGCCCTGCTCCTTGCGCTTCATGTCCTCGTGTAGGAGCCGAGACGTCACGAGCTCCCACGTCAACGTGTCGGAACGCGATTCCAACGCCGTGATGAGGAACTGGTACGACTCGCTCAGACTGGCAAGAAGCGTGATCACCAAGTCGTCCTCGCTGACCGGAGCGCCGACTGCGTCGAGCTGCTCCGCGAGCGCCTTGAGCTTGTTGATATGCTCCAGCACATCATCACCTTCTTCCATCATCGCTGTGAAGAACCGTCGACGAAGAAAGAGCTTGTTCGCCAGGCTCTTCTTCTCGAAGTGCTCTTCGAGCCTTGACCATGCATCATGCGCGCCACTCGACGACCGGACCAGCGGCAGCTGTGAGTCCTCCATCGCGAGACAGATGATCGCCAGCGCCTTGCGCGACTTCTTGCGGAACGTCGCTTGATCCGCTGCTGTCGTGCACTGCTCAACCTTCAACTCCCCGCTGACGATGTCCCACAGATCGCGCTCCTCGAGCACCATCTGCATCTTGAACTTCCATGTGTGGAAGTTGTTCCCGTCGAACTTGTTGATGCGCGGCGAGCTTGAGTCCATGGCGAGGGCGGAGTCGGAGGCGAGGGCAGAGTCGGCAGAGCTTGGGCTCATAACCTGAAGAAAAGTCGCTTGAGCAGTAGATGGCAAAATGCAAAGTGATTCGATTGAGGTCCTTAGTTCGCAACCGCGTGCTACCTCTAAGCCTCATGGACTCCCCTTGGGTCCCTACTGGATACTTCCTAAACAGCCAATCAGTGGCTGACACGTGGACCGCTTGTGGGTTGAATCAGATCCGACCTACACTCACGGTACACTTACCGTAAACATATCTACGCAATCACCTGAATGATTGCGTGCCACACAGTGAAGGTCACGCCGACCTTACTGATGACGCGTCCGGGTCACACGGTCGCTTGGCGAGGCGTCTTCGCATCAGTCTTGACAACATCTGTTGCCATTGTACCCTTTCCACATTGTCTCTATGGACTTTGTGACGGAACTGCCGGTGACGAAACTGTTGTCAAGACTGATGCGAAGACGCCTCGCCAAGCGACCGTGTGACGCGGACGAGTCATCAGTAAGGTCGGCGTGACCTTCACTGTGTGGCACGCAATCATTCAGGTGATTGCGTAGATATGTTTACGGTAAGTGTACCGTGAGTGTAGGTCGGATCTGATTCAACCCACAAGCGGTCCACGTGTCAGCCACTGATTGGCTGTTTAGGAAGTATCCAGTAGGGACCCAAGGGGAGTCCATGAGGCTTAGAGGTAGCACGCGGTTGCGAACTAAGGACCTCAATCGAATCACTTTGCATTTTGCCATCTACTGCTCAAGCGACTTTTCTTCAGGTTATGAGCCCAAGCTCTGCCGACTCTGCCCTCGCCTCCGACTCCGCCCTCGCCATGGACTCAAGCTCGCCGCGCATCAACAAGTTCGACGGGAACAACTTCCACACATGGAAGTTCAAGATGCAGATGGTGCTCGAGGAGCGCGATCTGTGGGACATCGTCAGCGGGGAGTTGAAGGTTGAGCAGTGCACGACAGCAGCGGATCAAGCGACGTTCCGCAAGAAGTCGCGCAAGGCGCTGGCGATCATCTGTCTCGCGATGGAGGACTCACAGCTGCCGCTGGTCCGGTCGTCGAGTGGCGCGCATGATGCATGGTCAAGGCTCGAAGAGCACTTCGAGAAGAAGAGCCTGGCGAACAAGCTCTTTCTTCGTCGACGGTTCTTCACAGCGATGATGGAAGAAGGTGATGATGTGCTGGAGCATATCAACAAGCTCAAGGCGCTCGCGGAGCAGCTCGACGCAGTCGGCGCTCCGGTCAGCGAGGACGACTTGGTGATCACGCTTCTTGCCAGTCTGAGCGAGTCGTACCAGTTCCTCATCACGGCGTTGGAATCGCGTTCCGACACGTTGACGTGGGAGCTCGTGACGTCTCGGCTCCTACACGAGGACATGAAGCGCAAGGAGCAGGGCGGCGAGAGCGTCGCGCCTGGCCAGGCGTTCATGACGAGGGACAACAAGCGCAAGGGACGACCGACGAAGCGGAATGGCCCGTGCCATCAGTGCGGCAAGCAAGGCCACTGGATGGCGGAGTGTCCCTTGCGAGGACAGCAGAACGATGCTGAGCGACAACGGTCGCAGCGTGCGAACGTCGCGCAGGATGAAGACCCTGGCGACTATCTCTTCTCGATTGGCGGCGACGCGGGTGCCTCCAAGTCGAGTATGGAATGGCTGGTCGACTCGGGTGCGACGCAGCACATGACGAACTCGAAGAAGTTCATGAAGAACTACAAGACCATTACACCGGTCGACGTGCATCTGGCGGACGACGGTGTGGTGCAGGCGGTGGGAAGCGGCGACATCGTGATGTCGATGAAGACTCCAAGTGGCGTGAAGAAGGGAGTGCTCACGGGTGTGTGGCACATCCCGAAGCTGTCGCGCAGTTTGTTCTCCGTCGGCCGGTTCACGAAGGATGTCGCGCCAGTGACGTTTGACACCAGTGTCTGCTACGCGAAACTCAAGGGGAAGGAGTGGAAGATCGGTGAGCGCGTCGGCAAGGGACTGTTCAAGCTGTGCATGACACCTTTGCAAACGGATAGTGCGAGCATCGCGAGTGTGTCCAAGGCGCCGCAGATGAACAAGTCGTACTTGTGGCACCTGTGACTCGGCCATATCGGCCACGGCGGTCTCGACGCGATCGTGAAGCAGAACCTTGGCATCGGCATCGACATGACGTCGGTGAGCAAGTGGGAGCTCTGCGGCGGATGTGCGCTCGGCAAGCAGACTCGAGTGCGTTTCCAGTCGACTTCGCCCGAGCGCGCCAAGAACGTGCTCGATGTCGTCCACAGCGATGTGTGCGGTCCGATGCAGACGGCGACATTCTCCGACAAGCGCTACTTCGTGACGTTCATCGACGACAAGTCGCACTTCTGCGTGGTCTACCTGCTTCGCAGCAAGTCGGAGGTGCTGGACAAGTTCGTGCAGTTCGTCAAGTTTGCCGAGACCCAGACCGGACGACGCGTCAAGGTGCTTCGGAGCGACAACGGCGGCGAGTACGTGTCGAACAAGTTCGCCGCGTTGTGCCGCAACCGAGGCATCGTGCAGCAGTTCACGCCGCCGTACACGCCTCAGCTGAACGGAGTGGCCGAGCGGATGAATCGGACTCTGGTCGAGTGTGCTCGGTGCATGATCGAGCACGCGGGACTGTCGAAGCGCTATTGGGGTGAAGCAGTGTCGACGGCAGCGTTCCTGCGCAATCGGTGTCCGACGCGAGCGATCGGCCATGACAAGTCTCCGTACGAGGTGTGGACGCAGAAGAAGCCGTTGCTGAAGAACCTGAAGGTCTTCGGGTGCCACGCCTATGTGCACGTGCCAAGCGAGAAGCGGTCGAAGTTCGACGCTCGGTCGGTGCGCTGTCGCTTTCTGGGCTACTCGGACCACGAGAAGGCGTATCGGTTCGAGGAGCTGTCGAGCAGCCGGATTGTGGTGAGTCGCGACGCACAGTTCATGGAAGACACGTTCGACAGCGGCAAGCACGGACAAGTCGGCATCAAGGATGTCGAGTATAGCGACATCGACGGAGCGACCAACGGTGAAGACGATGCCGACTACGACAACGATGAAGGTGACCAAGACATGAACGAGCGACCGACAGAGCAAACATCGGTGAATGAGCGGCCGCAGTGGCAGCAACAACAACCTTCTCGTCGGCAGCCACAGCGACAACTGAAGCCGAATGTCGAGTACCCGCCGGGGTCCAAGCGTCATCAGCGGACGCACTCGCTCGAAGCTCTGTCGGAGCCGCCAGTGGAGAAGCGTTACGGACGTGTGGGACGCACAAGTGGAGCGAGTTCGACGTCTGCACAAGGTGCAGCCTCATCGCTTGAGGATATGTCGGCTCAACTCGCGTCGATCGAGGAAGAAGAAGACGAAGATTACGCTCACGTCGTGTATTCAGTGGGAGATTTGCCGACGTCGTTCGAGTCGGCGATGGAATCCAGCGACGCGAGCAAGTGGAAGGAAGCGTGCGAGTCCGAGTTCGACTCGCTATGCAAGAACGAGACGTGGGAGCTCGTGCCATTGCCGCGCGGACGCAAGGCTATCAGCAGCAAGTGGGTGTTCAAGGTGAAGGAAACCGTCGACGGTCTCATTGAGCGGTACAAGGCACGTCTCGTGGCGAAGGGTTTCCTGCAGAAGTACGGTGTGGACTTCGAGGAGACGTTCGCGCCAGTCGCCAAGTTCGCGCCGATCCGGATCATCTTGAGCATCGCGGCGCAGTACAAGCTCGTGCTGCACCAGGTGGATGTCAAGACGGCGTTCCTCAATGGTCGGCTGGAGGAAGAGATCTACATGAAGCAACCCGATGGCTTCGTCGACCTCGAGTATCCCGACCACGTGTGCAAGCTCAAGCGAGCGTTGTATGGTCTCAAGCAGTCTCCTCGCATGTGGAACCAGACCATCGACGAGTTCATGCTTCAGATCGGCTTCACCAAGTGTGAGATGGACCACTGCGTGTACGTCAAGCGTGACGGCTCGACCATGATGTTTGTGGTGCTCTACGTCGACGACCTCATCCTCGCGAGCAACGACATGGATCTGCTCGGAGCGACCAAGCGTGCGTTGAGTGAGCGCTTCGAGATGTCGGATCTCGGCGAGCTCAAGTACTGTCTCGGCATGGAAGTCGAGCGTGATGACAAGTCGGGTGACGTGTCGATGCGGCAGACCAAGTTCCTGCAGTCGATCTTGACCAAGTTCGGCATGCAAGACTGCAAGCCTGTCAAGACGCCTCAAGAACCGGGACTGAAGCTGACCAAGAGCATGTATGATGGCGGCTGCAAGCACGACGAGACCATGAAGAGTGTGCAGTACCGCAGTGCCGTCGGCGCCGTGATGTACTTGATGGTCGGCACTCGCCCAGACCTCGCTGCGGCAGTGGGAGTGCTGAGCCAGTTCGCCGCCGATCCGTGTCCGACACACTGGCAGGCGCTCAAGCGTGTGCTTCGGTATCTGCAAGCGACTCCGACACACGGCATCCGTTTCTCTGGCTCTGGTGATGGCGAGTTGGTCGGCTACTCGGACGCGGACTGGGCTGGCGACATCGAGACTCGACGCAGCACCAGCGGCTACGTGTTCGTGCGCAACGGTGGCTGCATCAGCTGGCGCAGCAAGAAGCAACGCACTGTGGCACTCTCGTCGACGGAGGCCGAGTACATGGCGCTATCGGAAGCGACCCAAGAGGCAGTGTGGCTCAAGGAGTTCATGCGTGAACTCGGTGAAGATGCGGGCGACGGATCGCTGACGGTGTTCGAAGACAACCAGGGTGCGATCGCGTTGGCCAAGAACCCGGAGTTCCACAAGCGCACCAAGCACATCGACATCCGCTACCACTTCGTGCGTGAGAAGGTCGAGGACGGTCAAGTGGCGCTGAAGTATTGTCCTACGCAGGACATGCTGGCGGACATCATGACGAAGCCAATTGCGGCGCCGCAGTTCGACGCGCTCAGGACCAAGTTGGGCATCGTGGTCGCCGACGAGTCGAGTGGGAGTGTTGTCAAGACTGATGCGAAGACGCCTCGCCAAGCGACCGTGTGTGTTGTCAAGACTGATGCGAAGACGCCTCGCCAAGCGACCGTGTGACGCGGACGCGTCATCAGTAAGGTCGGCGTGACCTTCACTGTGTGGCACGCAATCATTCAGGTGATTGCGTAGATATGTTTACGATAAGTGTACCGTGAGTGTAGGTCGGATCTGATTCAACCCACAAGCGGTCCACGTGTCAGCCACTGATTGGCTGTTTAGGAAGTATCCAGTAGGGACCCAAGGGGAGTCCACGAGGCTTAGAGGTAGCACGCGGTTGCGAACTAAGGACCTGAATCGAATCACTTTGCATTTTGCCATCTACTGCTCAAGCGACTTTTCTTCAGAAACGAGGAAATCGCAACCTTCTCCTGTTCCAAGACATGTTCAGCGGATACATAATGTGCAAACCGTTGCCCAACCGATTAGCAGAGACGGTATCCAAAGCCTATGAATCATGTGTCTATCAACGGTTCGGAGCGAGTGCTGAAATGCGCCATGACTGAGATCCAGTTTTTATGAGCGAAGTGTTCAAAGCGTTCAACCGTTTGATCGGACAACGACAGCGAGGTACACTATCGTATCGCCCACAAGCCAATGGTCAACAAGAACGATCAGTGCAAACTGTTGCCAAGACTGTGAAGTTGTACGTGGAAGAGCCGAATCAAACTGATTGGGATAAGATTGCCGAGAGGTTGATGTTCGCTCTGAATACGTCGTACGATTTTACCCGACGAGAGACACCGTTTTGAAGAAAAGTCGCTTGAGCAGTAGATGGCAAAATGCAAAGTGATTCGATTCAGGTCCTTAGTTCGCAACCGCGTGCTACCTCTAAGCCTCATGGACTCCCCTTGGGTCCCTACTGGATACTTCCTAAACAGCCAATCAGTGGCTGACACGTGGACCGCTTGTGGGTTGAATCAGATCCGACCTACACTCACGGTACACTTATCGTAAACATATCTACGCAATCACCTGAATGATTGCGTGCCACACAGTGAAGGTCACGCCGACCTTACTGATGACGCGTCCGCGTCACACGGTCGCTTGGCGAGGCGTCTTCGCATCAGTCTTGACAACACGTTTTTCTTGATACATGGATGGGATCCTCGTGCGACGATGGAGACCAACCTACCAACGATCGAGTTTACGGGTCGGGTCGATGCTGCAGTAGATTGGCGTCGAAGAATCCAGTCGCAATATCAACTGATTCGAAAATGGGCTGTGGAATTGCAAGACGAAATAAAGAAGAAACGTGCCGCCAAAAGGAAGAGCACTTTATTGCGGGTAACCGTGTTGGGGTAACCGGTTACGTTGCGGATAACCAGTTTGGAGCTGGTATCCGGATACGTGGTTACGGTTACCGGTTACCGGTTACTGTACAGGTCCAATGCGACCCACGGTAAGTGTAACGGGCTAAGAGCCCGTGGAGCAGTCTTGGAAGCGTGGTGTTTTCAACTCTGCTATGTATTTTACCGAGGGCGGAGCCCCGGTTTGGCTAGGAGCCACCCATTTTGGGTGGCGAGGTGGCCGAAATGGGGCTGCGTCCCCATATTCGGCTAATCAGCGAACGACACCTGTCAGCACGCCGGATACCCCGACGTGTGACGGTAACCCAGCTGTACCCTAAAGTGTAACCTACACATGTAACCTCGTACCCCACTTTTGGGTACTGAGGCGTGTAACAGGTTACCCTGTTACACCACCCCCCTCTCAATACAGCGCCTACTCAGGCGCTGAAAAGAGGGAGAGAAAACTGGAAAACTCGGGAAGGAACGCATCGGCATGGCGGACACGCGCAGCAAGTCAGCGGCGCCGACGACCAAGTCGGCGGTCAATGTGAGGCACGACATTACGCGCCAGGCGACGACGGCGACGGCTGCGGCGGAAACGGCGGCACCGAGCCAAGCGGCGCCCACGAAGACGACGGTCGGGTCAACTTTGACAACGGCGATAAGCGCGCCGACGGCTGGATTGAGCGCGGGCGCGACGCCTGCAAGACCCACGGCGACTCCAGTGGTGGCGCGGCCCGTCGTCGTCGCACCTGATGCGCAGCCGGCTTCGTCCATCGGCTCGTCGGCGCCGTCGCAGGGGCACTTCTTGGACCCGATGTTGCGTCCATGGCAGCTCTACGACTTGTCGGGCGCCATCATGCCGGACAGCCGCGAGACGATGGTGAGCCACTGGCAGCGCGTGCGCGCGCTGCGCGGCAAGTCGACCGAGGGCTTGGACTACAACTCGCTCCAGTACTCGTGGTGCGCCTTGATCCGGCGCTGGAACGACTGTCATGCCAAGGGTGAGCCGTTCATCCGCTGGCTCGAGTTTGAGGAGGAAAAGCGCACGCTGCGCTCACTCGGCGCGCTGCGCGAGCGCGTCTGCAACATCGCCTGGGATACCCGTCGCATCTGCCTCGTCAACGTCCTGGAGGGCTGCTACTTCTGCGACAATGGTGGCGCGCGTCCAACGCGCGCCGAGTGGAACGCCGAAATCGCCGGCTGGCCGCTGGACAATCGCGAGCGCGAATGGGTAGGACGGTACGAGCGCGCAGTCTGGGAACATCTTCGAGTCGCTAGTCGCGGCGGAGGAGGGGGCACGCGCAGCCGCGAGGCGCGCGCGCATGGCCGTGTTCGCGATCAAGACCGCGAAGGCCGTCACCGGTCGCGCGAATCAGCGCGCGACTCAGCGCGCGATTCTTCTCGTGGACGCTCGCGTTCGCCCGAGCGCATTGCAGCTCGAGGCCACTCGGCGCGGCGTCATTCGCGCTCGCGGTCGCCGCGCGATAACCAGGGCCTGGCGAAGCCGATCCGCCGTTCGCCGTCGCCACCACCGACGCGATCGTCACGTCGCCGCGCGACTGAAGTGCCGGCTGACCTTGACTGGCGTCGTACTCGTGAACCAGATCCGGAACATCACGCTGGAGCCGCTCGCGCGGCTCCCATGTATCCGCATCTGGGGGATAGCCGAGCCATCGGACACGATAGCGGCGCTGCGCAGGCACGGCGCCCGTACTCGTACGGCGCGTGTCAGCGCGGCTCAAAGGCGGATCCTCGTGGTCCACAACACGCTCCACGACCCAGTGAGCCTCGCCCGTCGAGTCAATCAGTGGCGGAGGGCCATCGCGACGGAACACCGCGCTCCGAGATGCCAGAGCGGTCGAGCTTTGAGTGGATCGTGATCGCGGAGTCGGAGCAGGCGAAGAACGACGCTGCGGAGGCGATGGAGCAAGCCGCACGGGCTGAGGAGCGGGCACGCGCGGCAGAGAGCCACGTGGAGCGCGTGGAACAGCGGACGCTGGCCTTCCGCGAGACGATGCGCCAGTGGCAGCGCGATATGGAGGCCCTGAAGGCGTCGGCGAAGCGCCGCCAACTCGAGTAGGCCGCTGCGCCGGCTCGTCGTCGGGGATCGTCGCTGGGCGGTAGGGCTTCAAGCGACCGACGTAGAACGTCGGGTGGAGCCTCATCGTGGTCGGGATGTCAAGCGTGTATGCGTCGCCCAGCGTCTTCATAACAGTGAATGGTCCGATAAACCGTGGCGCGAGTTTGCTCGCGCCGAGGTTCGTAACTGATGCGTCTTTGATGCCTTCCGTTGATAACAGCACCCGGTCACCCACTTGGAACACATTCGTGTTTTTGCGGCCGCGCTTGTCCGCGGCCTCCTTCTGTCGATCCGCAGCCTCTTGCAGAGCGTCGCGCACGAAGCGCGTCACGGACTGGCGCTGTAGGACGAACTCGGTCACAGCGTCGTCATCAATGATTCGGGCATCAGGCTTGGGAGCGAAGTTCGCGGCGAGAGGCACTGCTGCACGCGCAGCGCCAGGGTTGATCAGCGCCTCGGATGTCCATCGAGCCAAAGAGGCGCCCGAGTCAGCGGGTGTCGAGGCAGCACGCGACTGGGAGCACGTGACAGCGTTCACCGCAGCCAGCGAGCCGACGCCAGCTCCTCCCCCACCAAGCGTGGAAGCCGAAGGCGTCGCGGGTTGTGAACCCGCGGTAAGCGCTGCAGGAACGCGCGGGTGACGCGCGTTGTTGATAAAGAAGGGCGTTAGGCCTGTCGACGCATGCTTCGCGTTGTTGATCGCGAACTCCGCGAGCGGCAAGAATCCGCTCCACGACTTGAACGAAGTCGCGAAGCTCCGAAGTACATCCTCGAGAACGCGGTTCACGCGCTCGGTCTGGCCGTCGGTCTCCGGATGCGCCGCGGTCGACATCAGCAGACGAGTCCCAAGGAGCTCAAAGAGGCGGCGCCAGAACGCCGCCACGAAGCGCGTGTCGCGGTCGGAGACGATGAACTCCGGCAGGCCGTGCAGACGGAACACAGTGTCGAGGAAGAGCGACGCGCACTCCGCGGCGTCGACATGCGCAGACACTGGCACAAGATGCACCATCTTGCTGAATCGGTCGACGAAGACGAGGACACCCGTGCGTCCGCGGGCGTCAGCAGGGAGGCCGAAGATGAAGTCCATGCTGACCGACCGCCATGCGCCCTCGGCCACCGGCAGTGGACGCAGCGGCGCCTGTGACGACAGCGACGGCTTGACTCGCTGGCACGTCTCACACGTGCGGACCCATTTGCGGACCCACCGATACATGTGGGGCCAATAGTAGGCTCTCGAGAGGGCCGCGAATGTCTTCTCGCGGCCCAAGTGACCGCCGACAGGCGTGTCATGGTACTCGTGGATCAAGCGCGCGCGGAGATCGGCGTCGTTGGCGACGACCACTCGAGACGCGTCGAACGTGTCGATGCTGAACAGCAGCAGGTCGCCGTCGAGGGTGTAGCGGCCGATGCGTGGGATCAAGTGGCGCGGGAGGCGATCCCGCCCCTCGTCCGACGGACTGCGAAGGTATTCGATCAGTGCAGCGAGCTCGGCGTCAGCCGCATACGCGGCGACCATCTGTTGCCGGAGCTCCAAGACCGGCGATACGATGACGGCGTGGGCATCCGCGGCCTCGCAAAGCGCGCACTCTTCATCGTCCTCGTCGGAGAAGTCGTCGCCGCCAGCACGGCGACCCAGTTCACGACGCGGATCGTAGTCGGGCCGCCGGGAGAGTGCATCCGCGAGGATGTTCGACTTGCCCGGTTTGTAGTGCACCACAAAGTTGAACTCGGCGAAGAAGGAGAGCCAGCGAGCCATGCGCTGGCTCAGGTGCGGCGTCTTGATCGCCGTCCGCAACGACGCGTGATCGGTGTAGACCGCGAAGGTTTGTTCGCCCAGAAGATGGACGCGGAACTTTGTGAGCGCGTAGCGCATTGCCAGCAGCTCCTTATCGTGGACCAGATAGTTCCGCTCGGCCGGCTTCAGCTGGCGGGACTGATAGCTGATGACGCGCTCACGGTCAAGCGCGTCGAACTGCATCAATGCGCACCCGATCGCGAAGTCGCTCGCGT
The DNA here is from genome assembly GCA_003413675.1 of Phytopythium vexans. NCBI lineage: Eukaryota > Oomycota > Peronosporomycetes > Pythiales > Pythiaceae > Phytopythium > Phytopythium vexans. The sequence goes on from QLOC01000005.1 coordinate 1,082,321, forward strand.
CACAGACCACGTGGAACGGTCGCGTCTCATCTGGAAGCGCGAGAACAGGCGCTTCCGCGAGGCTTTTCTTGACGGCGTTGAACGCTGTCTGGTGCTCTAGGCACCACGACCACGTGGCGTCCTTCTTCAACAGCGACGATAGCGGCTGGATCATCGCCGCGTAGTCCTTCGTGTACCGGTGTAAGTAGTTCGCTAACCCCAGCCACTGCCGAAGCTCCGTGGGGTTTGTGGGCACCGGCCACGCGCAGATCGACGCCACCTTCTCCGGATCGGCACGGACCTCATCCGCGCTCACGTAGCAGCCGAGCACCGGGATCTCCGACGCACAGAAGGTGCACTTCTTCAGGTTCGCGTACAGCTTGTGCTCGCGCATCACCTCGAAGAGGCTGCGGAGGTGCCGCAAATGCACTTCCACGTCGGAGAGCCCGTCTATCGCTCGACTGTGGACGAAGATATCGTCGAAGTAGCTCGGCGCGAAGTCGCGGAGCGGGCGCAGCAGATGCGACACCATCCGGTTGAAGGTTGCCGGCGCGTTCTTCAGCCCCTGTGGCATTACAAGCCACTCCCAGAGCATGCCGCTCGGCGTGCTGACGGCCGTGAGCGGGATGTCCCGCTCTCTCATCAGGATCTGGTAGAAGCCGTCGCGCAAGTCAATAGCGCTGAAGATCGTACTCCCTGACATGGTGTTCAGCACCATGTCCTTGCGCGGGATCGGCGTCTGCGCGGGGATGGTCGCGTCGTTCAGCTTGTTGAAGGCGTGTACGATTCGCCAGCCACCGGTGGCCTTCTTTACACAGAAGGTCGGGCTCGAGTGCGGTGAGATGCTCTCGCGGACGTGACCCGCCTTGCGGCGGCTCTCGAAGAAGTCGTCGATCGCCTGGACTTGGTCGCGAGGAAGCGGCCATTGCCGCGTCACGCAGTAGTTCGATCCAGGCACGAGATCGATCTCGTGTTGCACGCCTCGGTCGACGGGAAGCTCCGCGGGGATCTCGTCCGGGAAGATGTCCGCGAACTCGAGTACGAGCTTGTACACCGGGTTGCTGGATTGGCGCAGCGCATCCCACGACTGTGCCACGAAGCGCTCCTCACGGGCTGACTTCTGCTCGGCCCTTGCCGGTCTCTCGATCCCCACCGCGTTATCGCCAGTCGCGACGGTCGCAAGTCCGGCAGACTCCATCTCCTCGGCCAGAATGCATACCTGCTCGACGTCTCCAGACTTCAAGTCGTGGAGGAACTGCTTCCAAGGCAATTGTCGCAGTGAGAGCATTGCTGCAGCGTCGCGAGGCGGACTCGTGACTCGGACGGTGCGCGCACTCGTTGCGGCGTCTCCGTCGTACTCCACCACTTGGAGCAGCTCTCCTTCACTTTCCGCGCGCGGACTGCTGCGCGGGCTCCGAGCGGTCTTCTTGCGCCGCTTCGGCTCGGATCTCGGATGCCGCGAGCCACTGCTCGCGGCGGACATGCCGGACATGGAGTCCGAGTCCTCGCTCGCGTCCGGGAGCATCTCATGCTCGACCGGGCTTTTCTCGTCGGGAAGCGCTACGCGCTCGACCACTCTCTTCTCGTTATGCTGCGGGAGCGCTACTCGCTCGACCGCGCTTCTCATTTCCGTGCGGCGCGGATACTCATCCCGCGCCTCGGTCTCCGTCTCGAGCGGCCGCGTCAGCTCGAGGCTCGCTCGGCGCTTGGTCACTATGGCGCAGAGTTCACAGAGAGGGCCATCGCTCGCTCGCTGGGAAAACTGGGTCGTGGACCGGGGGTCCACGACAGTGACGTGAGGCCAGTCGCGGGGCGTCAGCAGTAGGTGTGTGAAGGCCTCGCTGACGTCGTAGTCGCTTCGACGCTTTACCGACCGACTGAGCCAGTCAATCTCCGGCTGGTATCGCACCAGCCACGGCATACCAAGGATGCAGTCGAACGCGTAGTTCATCTCGATCACCATGAACTCGTCGAGACTGCAGAAGCCGTCGAGCTCGTACGACAGCGTTACTGAGCGCCGCGGTATCGTCCGCGGCTTGCCGTCCGCCAACTTGACGACCATGTCGCCGGGACCATCGCGAACGCGGAGGTTGGCGGGTAGCTCCGACAAGCACGAGGCGCGGATGAAGTTGTTCGTCGCGCCAGAGTCCAAGAGCGCGCGAAGCGGACGGCGCGCACCAGCGACGTGAAGGCTCACGATGATCAGCCTTGAGTCGCCACTGGATGTGGTGGCACTGAGGTGTGCGCGAAGCACAGGGGCGTCAGAGGACCGGACTGCCACCGGACCCGGGTCCTCCTTAATGCCGGTAGGAAGCCCCGCTCCTACTGGTCTTGGTCGTTTTTTGACACCCCGGACGTCTCGGCGGCAGACGATTCCGCCGCCTCGACCGCAGCGAGGACGGGAGCCGGCGCGCGGCACACTGCCGCGCGGTGACCGGGCTTCTGACAGCGGAAGCAGACCGGCTGAGCTTGACCACGCCCGCCCCGGCCACCGCGACCACCGCGCCATCCGCGACTACCACGGTAGGCGCGAGGGAGTTCGGATGCGGAAGTCTCGATCGCGTCGATCTCCATAGGTTCGGGGCCATCCACCCGAGCCTCCGAGGTGGGAGCCTTCGCGTAGGAAGACGCCACAGTGTAGTCCTCGCGCAGCGCGAGGGCGAAGGCCGCCTCGAGGGTCTTCGGCTCGGCGCGTACGAGGGAGTAGCGCGCCATTCCCTCCCGCATTCCAAAGACAAAGACGTGGACCTGAGACGCCATGTCAATCGGGTCCGTCACCACGCACGACACCAAATGTCGCGCCTTCTGCACGTAGTCGCGCATGGACATCTTGCCCTGCTTGAGAGCGAAGAATGCCGCGCGCATGCGCGACTCGTCTTGGGGCGGCTCGAACGCGAGCCGCAGGTCGTCTTTGAGGGCCGTGAGGGTCGGGAAGGCGTGGCCATCGACGACCAGCTTGCCGAGGGCCCACTCCTTGGCCTTGCCGGTCAGCCGGGACAAGAGGAAGCTGACACGCGAGGATTCCGACGTGAGTTGTCTCGCGTCCGCGGCGATGGAGACCTCGCGGAACCAGCGATTGAGGGGGAGTCGGTCCGCACCGACTCCACTGTACTGGGACGTGTCAAACTTGATGACCTCCGTCCTGGCTGAGGGCGCGAGAGTTGAAGCTCGCTGTTGAGCAAGCTCGCGCCCGAGGTACTCGTGAATGGCCGTGCGCTGGTCCTCAGGCGTCGCTGATCGCAGCAGCGACGCCACAAAAGACTCCCCCGACACCGCTGCGAGGCGATGCAGCGCTTGCCACTCGTACGCCGTGAGATGAGGAAAACTGGCGTGTACCAGGTCCCCGCCCGATGACGTGATATCACTCATCTTGGTCGTTGGAAGGACGACAAAGTGCTACCAGGTGTAACGGGCTAAGAGCCCGTGGAGCAGTCTTGGAAGCGTGGTGTTTTCAACTCTGCTATGTATTTTACCGAGGGCGGAGCCCCGGTTTGGCTAGGAGCCACCCATTTTGGGTGGCGAGGTGTGATAGGCCGAAATGGGGCTGCGTCCCCATTTTCGGCTAATCGGCGAACGACACCTGTCAGCACGCCGGATACCCCGACGTGTGACGGTAACCCAGCTGTACCCTAAAGTGTAACCTACACATGTAACCTCGTACCCCACTTTTGGGTACTGAGGCGTGTAACAGGTTACCCTGTTACAACAACGTGTTGCACCACTGCAACGAGGTCCTCAACATCAGCGCCAAGCTCAGCGGCATCGGCGCCAAGATGGAGGACGAGGACGTGGCGATCTGCTTGCTGCGCAGTCTGCCCAAGAGCTACGTTGGAGCTGAACACCGCGGAGCTCAAGACACACGACGTCATCAAGGTGCTGACGAACGAGCACATCAAGCGGCAGGGCGAGAAGGCTGCGCCGGTGAAGACTGAAGACGCTGCGAGAGCGTTCAGTGCCGAGCGCGAGATTCGCCGCTGCACCTACTGCGGGAAGACCGGGCACGTCGTCGACAGGTGCTGGGCCAAGCAGAAGGACGACAGCCGAGGCGCACGACGCGGCCAATTCGGACGCGGTGCCAACAACATCCAGTGGCACGACGACGGTGACGACGATTCGGTCGCGTTTGCAGTCTCGATGGAGAGGGACCTCTCGACGGGCAAGGCGTTCCGAGACACTTGGGCGATCGACAGTGGTGCGACCCACCACATCTGCAACGACAAGTCCAAGTTCGTCGACATCAACCTGTGCGGCGACGGCGAACTGACGGTTGCGAACGGAAACCCCGCCAAGATCTTGGGTGTCGGGACCGTTCTGCAGCGAGTCACCCTACCCAACGGCGACGAGCGCGAGATCAAGATCGAGGACGCGCTGTACGTGCCAAGCATGAACAAGAACCTACTATCGGTACCGCAGGTCAACCGGTCCGGTCAGTTCCAAGTCGTCTTCGACATCGCCGAGATACACATTGTTCGAAAAACTTCGAATAAAATTGTTGCTTCGGCTGACTTGGTCAACGGTTTGTACTGGCTTCGGGTTCCTCGCTTCGCTGCGAATTCGGTCTCTGCGGCGATGATCAACAGTATTGATCTACACGTGCGAATGGGTCACGCACCGCACGACGTGCTGCGAACCATGGTCTCAAGCGGGATGGTGAAGGACGCCAAGCAGCCATCTGCGCCAAGCAATTTGAGCAAGTGCCGCGGTTGCTTGCAAGGAAAGATGGTCCAACAGCCTTTCCCAAGTAACCATAACATGTCTCACCGCACGCATTTTGATCTGCATCATTTGGAAATTTGCGGGCCGATGGAGGAAGTTTCTCTCGGCGGCAGCAAGTATCTGCTGCTGATCGTCGATGAAGCCAGCGGGTGCATGGCCGGATTCTGCTTGCGTGCCAAGTCGGAGAGCGAAGGATGCCTGAAGACGTTCATCTGCAAGGTCGAAGTGCAGTTCGACGAGCGAGTGAAGTGTGTTCGCCACGACGGTGCCAAGGAATTTGCAACCAATTCGCTCAAGGCATTCTACAGTGAGCGTGGAATCGAGCAGCAAGTCACCGTTCCGTACGCGCACCAGACCAACGGCACAGCTGAGCGAGCGATTCGAAGCATCGTCACCATCGGTCGAAGTTTGTTGCACTACGCCGGACTGGACAAGTGTTTCTGGGCGGAAGCTGCGATGACCGCCGTTTATATCAAGAATCGGCTGCCATCTCCCAAGATCGAGGGAAAGACGCCGTTCGAGATTGTGTACAAGTCAAAGCCGAGTGTCAAGCACATGCGGGTTTTCGGCTGCACGGCGTTCGTGCTGACACACAAGGAGAAGCGGTTCGAGTGGGACCCCAAGGCTCGCGCCGGTATCTTTATGGGCTACGGAGAGCGTTCGAAGGCCTATCGGGTTTACGACATCGAGGCAGGCGGTCATCAGTCGCGATGTCAGCTTCGACGAGTCGACCTTCGCCGCTGCCGACAACAACAAGGACAACGACGTTGACGACGCAATCGAGTTCCTGAACGACCTCGAGATCGGCCCTGACGACTCGAACATCAACGAGTTCAAGCAGGCGGGGAAGCGCAAAACCCATCCAACTCCTGACGTCCGCACCAACTCTCGCCGACCTCGTCGCAGTGTCGGTTTGGAGGAGGCAAGTGCTGGACGACGATCGCGATGACCCACATTGTGACAACAATTGGCCGCAAGTGACAACGAAGACGACCCAACTTCGCCAATATTTTCGCGTGCAAGTGCGAACGCGGTCGAAACCAAGGACATTGCCGAACCCACAGTGTTTACACTGACACTGGCTGATTTTTTTATGATTAGTGTGACTTACATAAATTCATATATTTGTTCGGTTCGGAGCTTCCATGACAAGGCACGACTACCTCCGAGAATAAATGCATTAAGGATAGAAGTTAGGAACAATACATCTTCTAGATTTGTCGCTGAACAATAGGGCAGTTCTCCATTTGGACACTACCCCATACTCCTATAATTAGGTATTGAAATGTACACTGAACTGTGCAGTTTGTATTCAGCACTTTGTATGCTTCCCCACACGCGCTCTATGTAAGCTAATAACTGAATGTAAAGTTTCACCCAACTACGACAATAAATAATGAGACCCGTACATACTGGTCAGTATACTTCGTACCCTGATAGCCGAGCGTTAATATGCGTATATCGTACGACTTTAGGGGAACAAAAGTACCAATAAACAAACTCAGTGCTGACGTAGCGTTGGAAGATATGCTGTGGAATATTTGTGGCAGTTCGGGAAATGAGAATTTACTTCACGAGCACACAAGGTCGTGCTTAGCACATAGTGTGTGCTAAATGACTCTATCGCGAATGGCGCGAGCGCCTCGCCCGAGATTAATTCCTCCTCGATATCATCGGTCAATAGTTTTTCGGTCAGTTGATTCTGAAGCTCAGGACGACAATACAAATACCCTTTCAAAACTGTTTACGATTGTTTATATCGTTTACGAAGGGGTTTCAAATTTGCCGTTCTTAATTTGGACAATTGGAATTATTGCTGTATATCCAAAAACATTCTGGCAACCAATCTAAAATACTGCCAATACCGGTATCACTGCCTCATATCCTTGTTCCAGCTTATTCACGGAATCGACGTATTCACGGAATCAAACCAGATCCTGACATTCACCAGCTTGGCCAACAAACCAGCCTGAAAGCTGGCAACCAAAATGAGCGCTGACAACGGCAGCGAAGTCGCCGCGCCAGTACCGCCGCCAGCGCCGGCTCTGGCTGTCCCTGTTGACCTGGCTGGGGCTGTCGACGACGGCGCGCACGCGGCGGCGGCGCTGTTGCCTCGCTTGCGGAAGAAGGGCTTTCGATTCTCTTGTACGTGAAGGCTCATTGCTCTCGGAGCGGACTGCTGTGAGCTGACGAGTTGCTGTGCTGCCACCGTTGACGTTTGCGTGTATATGCAGCGTACTCGCGGGAGGACCACGACACGCCGATCTACTGCGTTGCTTTTTGCGACGTGCTTCCGATCTACGAGCGGGTGTTCGCAGCTGTTGGCGGTAATAGAGTAGGTTACCTCATGCGTGCGTCTAGTGGCGGCCTCAAATGTGCTAAATAGTGTATTTGTGAATGTAGATCACGATCTACGAGTGCCTCGAGAACGGGGGGCTCGACGTGATCCAGGTCTACTGCGACGGCGATCAAGAGGAGCAGTACTTCACCGCGGCGTGGACGGTGGATGTGCTGACAGGCTCGCCGTTGCTCGCTGCCGCGGGACTGCGTGGCCACATCAAGGTGATCAACTGCATCACGCAATCCGTGGTGACGGTGCTGTCGGGCCACGGGAATTCGGTGAACGAGCTGAAATTCCACCCTGTGGACCCGAGTTTGCTGCTCTCGGCTGGCAAGGACGAGTCGATTCGCTTGTGGAACTCGCTCACCGGCGTGTGTGTTGCCATTTTCGCCGGCCACCTGGGCCACCGTGACGATGTGTTGAGCCTGGACGTTCACTTGAAGGGTTCGTGCTTCGTTTCGGCCGGGATGGACAATACCATCAAGATTTGGGATCTGGAGGATGAGGTGGTGCAGACGGCCATCCGCAAGTCGTACACAGAGCCGCGGCCGAAGGACCGGCCGTTCGACACCAAGTTCATCCAGTTCCCCGCTTACTGTACGAGCAAGGTCCACGCCGACTACGTCGACTGCGTGCGCTTGGTCGGAGATCTGATCCTGTCCAAGTCGACGGGGAACAAGGTGGTGTTCTGGAAGCCGAACCCCTCGCGCGGCAAAGACGCCGTGACCATCCTGCGCGAGTACCACTACAAGGACGCGGACTTGTGGTTCATGAAGTTCGGTCTGGACTCTCAGCTGGAGGTGCTGGCCGTGGGGAACAAGAAGGGTGTGGTGAGCGTGTTCGACCTGGACGCCGAGCCTGAGCGAGCCTTGTGCAAGCTGGCGCACGCGAACTGCAAGAGCACGATCCGCCAGGTGGCCTTCAGCAAGACAGGGCGGACGATTATCTGCTGCTCGGACGACGCAACCGTGTGGCGATGGGATCTGCCTTGAGGGGTTGTCTTCAGCGGTAGGTGGAGGCGTACCTTGGCGGCGCTGCCTGGTGTCGGCTCCTTGGATCGTTGCCCTGTATACTGTGATGTTGTAGGGTGAATACATTTGCATGACACAGTATCACACCTGCATATCTCGATATCGCAGGAACCTCTCAAAAACCGTATTTACTCCTTTACTTCGTACCCTTCACATACTGATTCGTCTAAATATTCGAGAATGGCGCCACCTTTGAACGTTCAAAAATAGGCGGGAGGAGACAAGTAGAAGCGCCAAAAGAGCGACGCCAGCGACGGCAGCGCGCGTGCCGGGCGACGCAGCAGACACGCGACGGAGAGCAGTAACGGCTGCAGGCGGGAGCCAAAATGGGAGCGAAGCGCAAGCACGCCGCTGTGTCGGCATCTAGTGCTGGGAATAACCTGTCCGCCTCTGCGCGCTCGACTGCGAACTCCAGCCGGCACCTCGTTGGGAAAGCAGCGCGGATCAGCGGTATGGAGAGCGCGGCGACGACAGCAGCGCCGGCCACGAGCCGCTTCGGCTTCGGGTTCCGCGGAATCTCGTTCGGCAAGGCCTCGGGAGATGCCGGTCTTGCGGGGACGTCATCACTGGAGAACAACCAGGCCGATGAGCAGCCTCCTTCGGCAGCATCAAAGGTGAGCGCGTGCGACTCGCGAGCGTGGCAATAGGCGCGATTGTCTGACAAGCGTGTGAAATGCAGGCGATCAAGCAGGAGCCGGAGACGCTGGCGTCAAGCGGCGTGAGCGCGGGGTCGAATGGGCGGAGCGTGCTAAAACAGCGGTCTTCGTCTGGCACGGCACTGGCATCGATCCGCAAAGCACCGCAGTCTGGCGTCCCCGCGCGCCAACTGACATCAGTGAGACGGCCGTCGACTGCACGAGCTGAGACTGCTTCCACCAGCGGTATTACATCCATGAGTGGGAAGGAAAACAACGACCCAGCGACTGCTGCGCGTGGATCAGCGAGTACTCCGTGCACACGCGTCCACGAGTCGTTTGCCAGCAGCTTCGGTGGCGACAAGCTCGAGAACATAGACAACTTGCTCAAGTTTCGTCCGAAAGCGAACAAGTTCAATGCCCGTGAGCAGAAGGAAGAGCAGCTGGGGTACATTCGTCAGCTGAAGGCTGCGCTGAAGGGAGTGGCAGACGAGGTGAGTCGGATGACATGAATATGTTTGATTGGGATGCATGGAGACTGTTCACTGACGACGTATCGATGACCGCTATGTTGTGTAGATTCGTCAATTTGAGATCTTGTCATCGTCTATGGATCACGCGATCACGTCCGAACGAGCGACTTTGGAGCGACGACTGACCGCGCTCGAAGACACTGCGCGAGACAACGACCAATTGACTTTGGAGGTGGAGCGCATGAGAGTTCAGCTGCACGAACTCCAGAGTGTCAATGCGCGCGTCCAGAAATCGGAAGCGGAGGCACTGAGCAGCAAGGCTAAGCTGGAAGAAAGTGTGAGCTCACTGCAAACACAACTTCAGATGACCCAGAAGCAGAACGACCAGCTTGAGCTTGAGTTAAAAGCACATGAAGCTCGAATGACTGACCGAACGCAATACTTTGAAGAAAAGAGGAAAGAGCTGGAGCAGTTCTACGAGAAGAAGGACCACGAGGAGGAAAAAAGGTAATGTGGTAGGATGTTTGTGGGAGATTTGATGATGTTGTAGCCACTCACGACAACTCATTTATGTACAGGAAAAACCTGGAACTGATCAACCTGCAAGATAAATTGAGTCGAGCTCGCGAAGAGATTGCTGCGGCTATTCAAGAGCGCGACAATCACAAGGAGCGCGCAAATGCCGTCGAGTCGGAGCTCAAGCTCGAGCGCGAGCGGCGGACCAAAGCCGAAATGGACAAATGCACACTGGAGGCTCAGAACAGCGCTCTGGAAGTTCGTTTCAGTGGCGGCATGAGCGAGACGTCCGAGCTTAAGGAGAAGCTGAAGCAGCGCGACGAAGAGCTGACGGCTCTTGTGAAAAGTATGACGGAGATCCAAAAGCTCACGGCGACTGCGAGCTCCAAAGTTGAATCGGAGAAGAAGGAACTGGCGGAGAAGGTCGAGAAGCTGCAGCTATCAATTCGCGACCTTGAAAGGAAGGAAACAATCAGCGAAAACACAGTCCAAGATCTACAGAAGCAATTGCTGGTGCGTCGCATGTGTAGTGTATTGTCGTTCGCAACAGTTTAGCAGTTCTGACTCCACTCTTTTCGTACAGACTGCTGTCACCGCGCGTAACTCACTGGAGCGAACGTCGGAGCAGTTGCGCGAGCAACTCAAGGACGCAGAAGGCCAACTTCACGAGTCGACGCGCAAGACAAGCGTCGAAGCTGGCGTTCGCCAAATGCTCGAAGACCAAATGCGTGAACTGCGGACGGAGCATGTCGCGGTGAACGCTCAGATGGAAGCAGTCAAAGCAGAAATGAAGCGTCTCCACATCGCAAACGACGACACCAAGGTGCTTGGCGCGCAGAAGCTAGCTGCGTCCGAAGAGCATTTCCGGGCCGAAAGAGTTAAGTTCCAGCACCTGATTGATCAGCTCCAGGAAGAAAAAGTGAGCTTGGAGAGTGAAGTGAGCACGCTTCGCGAGAGGGTGAATGACGCTCGCGACAGCGATCTGGAAGAGCTGTGCGTCGTCAAGAGGGAGGCCGATGTGTTGCGTCTGCGGCTCAAGGAGATGTCTAATCAAGGCGCTTTGTCTATCGCCGAGAAGGATGAGCTCATCCAAGAGCTGAACGAGAAAGTGCGACAAGGGGACAAGTTGCGTCGTATGATGCACAACACGATCCAGGTAAGAAACCAGTTGGTGGACATCTAGGCTCGAGATGAAGGTGTACTAATTGTTCTTTCTCACAGGAACTGCGAGGAAACGTTCGCGTATTTGCTCGAACCCGTCCATTCCTACCGTCAGACCATTGCGATGTTGAGGCTTCGACGTCTGTCATCTCGTGCGACTTTGACGGACAAACGATCAGGTTGCGTCGTCCTGGCAAGAGCTCATCGGCAGAGCTCGACACGTACACATTCGGTTTCGACAAGGTGTTCGCGCCATCGGCTGGTCAAGATTCGGTTTTCGATGAAGTATCTGAGTTTGTGCAGTCTGCGCTGGATGGTTATCACGTCTGTCTTTTCTCCTACGGCCAGACAGGGTCGGGAAAGACCCACACGGTATGGATCATGCTTTCATCGCTCGAGTAACTTGACGCTCATCGTGGATTGTTTGCTATTGACAGATGCAAGGCAGTGGCAACGGCCAAATGCGCGGCATCATTCCTCGAGCGATTGAGAAAGTGCTCGACGAATGCGAGCATCTGAAAGAACAAGGATGGATCTATACTACACAAGTGTCATTTTTGGAGATCTACAACGAGACGCTGAAGGATCTACTGGTGGACAAGTCCGGCGCCGACAAGAAATTGGGGATCAAAAAGGATGGGAAGGGGTCTGTGTATGTGCCGGACTTGACAATGGTGGACGTGTCCTCCATCGACCAGGTCGAGGTGTTGATGGAGCGCGCCAGTCGTGCACGAAGCGTGGCCTCCACCGACATGAACGCGCAGTCGTCTCGGTCGCACAGCGTCTTTACGCTGCATATCCAGGGAGTGAACGACGCTCAAGGAATCGCGCTGGACGGAAGACTTAACCTGGTCGATCTCGCCGGCAGTGAGCGTGCGTCGCGTTCGAACGTGAGCGGCGACCGGCTGAAGGAAACTCAAGCAATCAACAAGAGCCTGAGTTGTCTGGCCGACGTTTTCTCAGCGATTGGGAACAAATCGGCGCATGTACGCAGCTGGTGGTCGGTGCTGAACGTGCGTGTACTTTCGTCTAATGCTCGCTTGTCTTGCAGATTCCGTTCCGAAACTCGAAGCTCACGTTCTTGCTCCAGAACAGTTTGTCGGGCGATGGCAAGACGCTCATGATGGTTAACCTGTCGCCTACATTCGAGTCCGCGAGCGAGAGTCTGTGCTCGCTCCGCTTTGCTCAGCACGTGAACCAGTGCGAGCTCGGGAAGCCCAAGCGGCAAATCAAGTCAAGGCAGGACAATACTGCGTAGAATACTCTCCCTATTGCACTCAGCGCCTATTATATATCCCGCCGATGGTGAACTTGTTCTCAGTGTTCGTTCGTGTTGGTGAATCCATGCAGTGCACACTTCCATCATATCGGGATGCAACTCGCCATTTTGCCTCTGAGCCGCAACTATTTTTGTTCCTCCATCGCACTCGCTGCGAAACGATGCCGTTGAGGTCACACGTTGCATTTTACGGACATTGACGAAGTCGGGGTCGATGGGGCCTAAGAAAGAGAAGAAGGGCAAAAAGGGGAAGGAGAAGAAAGGTGCGATGCCAACAGAGGACATCTATCGCTCGCGACACGACCTCACGTGTGGTGCGGCGCTGACTAGATGACGGCGCCGAGAATGGCGGCGTCCTGACGGCCGAAGAGCAAGCGAAGCTGTTCCTGTCCGCGAACCGCTCGCTGCAGATGCAGCTCGCAGAACGGCACGACCTCGCCGTGAAGGCGATGGAGTCGAAGCGGGAGCTGCAAGACCGCGTGACTGGTCTACAGCGCGACTTCGACCGCGAGCGGCTCGAAACGTTCGGGATCACGCAGGACATGACTCGGCAGTACAAGAGCATGCAGGAAGAGCTGCTGAACCGGATCAACACGCTCGAGAACACCAACGCCGAGCTCCGTGATCAGCTTGGTGAGGGGGCTGACTGACTACTGTTCGGTTTACCGTCCTTGGGTCGTGTGGAGTTGACGAAATGTTGCCGTTGATCAGAGCTTGCGCGCGTCAATTTCGACGAGCTCAAGCGCGACAAGGATCGCGCGCTGGCGGGAAAGAACGCCGAGATTCAGGAGCTCAAGGCCAAGATGGAGGAGATGGCTCAGGAGTTCGGAGACATGCTCAAGGAGACGCTCGACAAGATGCGCGAGCGCATCGAGATCACGAACACGAGCTTCGAGAGCGATGGCGGTGTGCCGATGATCCGCCGACTGGAGGAGTTCAACTTGGGAGGTCCGGGAAAGAATGCATGAATGATTGAATCGCACTCGGATTGGTCCATTCTGTCGAGTAGTCATTCGCGATTGGGCGTAAATAGCTATTTTCGAGGATAGCACGCGAATTGCGGTTGTCATGCCGGTTGTCATGCCGGTTGTCATGCCGGTTGCCATGCGTGCCGAGCGCACGAAGAAGCGCCAGAGCGACTCGGAGCCGCGTGTGAACTCGCGCCTGTTCTTCATCTTCTTGGCGCTCGTTTTGGTGTCGGTGACGACCATCTGCGTGTTCTCGGTGCATGTCTCCCCGAGACTCAAGAACCCCAAGGAGTCGAAAAGGATGCCTGCGCAGGCATTGACTGTGGAGCAAGAGCCCGATCAACGCGTGCTTATCGATGGAGCTATTGAGAAGAGTGCAATCACAGATGGATCGGGAGTGAAAGAGACTGATCAACGAGAGATTGTCGACACAACTATTGAGGAGAACACACTTGCAGAGTATTCGGGAGCGAGAGAGCCTGCTCAACAAGCGACTCTCGATGGAGCTATTGAGGAGAGTGCACTTGCAGAGGACTCGGGAACGACAAAGCCTGATCAACAAGCGAATATCGATACAGCCGTTGAGGAAAATGCTATTGCAAATAGCCAGGGAGACAACCACATGCCCGATGCGTCCGATTCGACGGTTATCCCGCGCGTGATCCACCAGTCGTGGAAGACACGCGATCACATCCCCAGCCGATTCCTCCCGTGGATGCGGAGCTGGACAGACGCGCATCCCGAGTGGACCTACGTGTTTTGGACGGATGACGACAATCTCGCGCTGTTTGAACACGTGTACCCGCAGTACTTGTCAGTCGCTCGGGTTGTGAACAAGATCAGTCTCGCCGACATGGCTCGCTATGCGCTGCTGCACAACGTCGGTGGGCTGTACGTTGATGTGGATTTCGAGTGCAAGAAGCCGTTCGACGAGCTGCATAGGACTCACCGAGTGTTTCTGGGAACCGAGCCGCTCGCTCACTCGGTGCTGCTGGAAAAGTCAACCGAGCCGTTGTTGTGTAACGCGATCATGGCGTCTGTTCCCCAGCATCCGTTCTGGCTGAGCGTGCTGGACAACATCAAGAGCGGGTTCGATCGCGCGACCAACAAGTACGACGCTGTGGGTTTAACTGGTCCACGCGTTGTAAAGCAGACGTATTTCGGCAACGCAGCGTACTCGGCCGACCCAACGCTCGCAGTTCTCCCGCCCGAGTACTTCTACCCTGAGGTCGCGTACTGGAACGCTGGAGAGCTGAACAAGGCGTGTCGACAGCGCAAGAGCGACCCAGTTGCACAAGAGTCGTGCGCGTGGCTGGAGATGTTCCCCGAGGGTCAGTTCACAGTCAACACGCACGCGACGCACCACTGGCAGTGCACTTGGTGTAGAGAAGAGCAGTCGCCTGAGTACTCGGACCTGGACGCCATCTTCGAGCCGGCGAGCTCGTCACGGGCTAGTCGCGTCTTTTGTCCCAGCATCACCGCCGCCGGCGTGACGTTCGTCCGCGCATTCTGATCCCGATGTGTACCCAGACACGAATCAGCTCGACTTCAACTTGCTTGTCTTTGTACCGTTTGGACTTGAATAGAGCGCTGTTGATGGCGGTTGGCGGGTGTTGGCGGGTGTGAGAGAAAGTTTATCGCCCGCTTATCGCTGATGAGCAACGGGGTAACGCACGGAGAGCTGGTGCTGTTCGATTGCCCGCGCATCCGGCGCTCCGAGTACTGGCAGTTTATTAAGCTGGTGGCGCCTGCCCGCTCGCCGCCAGTGCCGGGCCAGACCCACTGGCTGAGCCAAGATGCCTCCGACGCGTTCTGTCTCAAGTGCAGCAAAATCTTCCGCTTCCAGAAGGGCTCGAGCAACTCGGTGCGCCGCCACATGGAGCGGTTCCACCGCCGCGACCTCGCCAAGTACCACGCGCAGGCTCAGGCAGCCTCGTCTCCACTCAGTAGAGACCTGTATGACGCCGGTAGCGTGACGAAGAAGGCTCAGCGTAAGGTGAAGCGAGCGGCAGTTTCCACGACTCCGGGGTTGTCTGTGCAAGGGGTCACCCATGCAGTCAACTCTGCGGATGAAGGCGTGGCACACTCAACGGCACACTTGACCAGTGTAAGGCCGGGTGAAGAAGACGGTTCGGGCGCTAAGAAGCGTCGGACTGAAAGCTTTGCAGCAGCGAGCGAGCAGCGAGATGGCGTGGAGCTCTTGCTGGCATGGCTCAGTGCTGGAATGCGACCGCTGTCTGTCGTTGAAGACGCCGGGTTTGCGGAGTTTGCCGCGTTTCTAAGCTCAGGTCATCAATCAACAGCGCCGTTCGAGGTGCCGACATTCGACACGCTGCAACATCGACTGGCGCTGACAGTCGAGAGTCTTCGGTTCGAGGCGCGCCAGCGTCTCAAGAAGGAGCTCGGACAATGTTCGTTATCGGCGGAACTTTGGCTAGTGGGAAGTCGCGGGAGAGAAACTCGTGATGCAAGCGGACGCGTTATGGCAATCTCGTGCCACTACCTGGATGTCGACTTTACTATGATCACGACTCCACTTGAGATCATCGATCTCCCTGACAATTTTGATCAAAATGGCGTCCGCGACATGATATTGGAAAGTGTTCGCGAGTGGGGACTGCACAAACAGAATGTGTCGCTGGTTCTCGGCGCTCAAGACATTGGGGACGCCGTTGTTGCAGAGGGAGTCTCGGATGTGGTGGATCTGCGATGGGTCCGAGAGTTTGTGACCAGCTTGGTCAGTCCCTTCATGAGCTCCGAGAACTTCTTTACTGCCGACGTTCCCATTTCCGCAGCCATGGCGACGAGCAAGATGCTTGTCGAATCAACAGTCAAAAGACTTTATGCGTTGGCCGAAGCGATCCACCGCGACGGAGAAGCTCGGAAAGTGGTTCAGGAGCAGCATCAAAATGCTACCGATGGCGCGAGAGAATTTGAGTGGCCGTGTGATCTGAGCGGCGCAAGAGGCAGTTTGAATTGGATCGAAGTGGGCCATTTTCTCGGTCGTATTATCGTATGGAAACCCGCTTTTGAAGCGTTCTTTGCCGAATCGTTATCGGCATCCAAGCGAG
This sequence comes from Phytopythium vexans, assembly GCA_003413675.1. NCBI lineage: Eukaryota > Oomycota > Peronosporomycetes > Pythiales > Pythiaceae > Phytopythium > Phytopythium vexans. Next base: position 1,098,491 of record QLOC01000005.1, read on the forward strand.
CGCAATGGCAAGACATCATCCAGTTGAAGCCGTCCACGAGAGAATGGTATGTTGCCGAAGCACTCGTTCTATTGCTGCATCCGTTGCAGGAACTATTCGAAGTGCTAGGCACCGAGAAAGTGACGTCGGTGCCTTTTCTTATCCCGTGCGTCGCGATGATGAAGCAGCAGCTCTTGCGGGGTGACTTGTTCGCTGAGTTGCACGAAAGGTATCGTCGTGAGTTTGAGTTCGACGACGAAAGTGCGTTCACAGCAATGGAGCGCCTGCGAGAGTTCGTCGTGCATCGGTTCTGCGCTTCCAACGATACCATACTGACCGAGCTGCGATGGTGCTCTGCTCTCGACCCTCGCTGCGCGCGGATGCGAACTCTGAGCGACGAGGAGCGCGAAAAGTGCAAGACTCAGCTCACCGAGCAGGCAATCGCTTGGCATGCGTCCCAGCTCCCAACCACAGCCTCCGACCCCATCGGGACGCTCAGCGTGGAGCTCGACGGCGACATCATGTACAGTGTTATTCGTCCGGGTCAAGGCCTGATGCACCGGCTGCTGTACGACGATGACGAAGAGGCAGCGTCATCCGAGAGCCTTTCGCGCGAGGCAGAGATGGAGCAGATTCGATTATCCATCGGGAACGAGGTGGGCAGTTACTGCAGCGAACACCAGGTTCGGAAGACGAGGATCCTGCACCCGCTCGAGTGGTGGCGGAACAATCGAGATCGGTTCCCGCTCCTGGCCCCGCTGGCGCGCATCTGGCTCGGCGCCGTGGCGTCGACTGGACGCACGATGGTCCACACCCTGCCACTCGAGGTCGTCGAGGAGAACCGGCGGCGCGGAGTGCCCAGAGCGACGCACGACATGATCTTCCTCCACACGGCCAGCTCGCGCGCCAGGGTTGCGGCGCCGTTGCCGTCAGCTCGGCTGTCGCCCGAACCCGCTGGTGCCGCTCATCACTCGCCGCCGTTTGCAGTGTAGCCATGTCTACCCGTTTTGTGGGTGTTTCAGTAGAATCGGGACCCTGGTGTGTCAATATGATGTGGTGCCGCAACTTCAGTTCCAAAACACGGTGACTATTTTCCAAAACAGGGGGAGAGTCCTGGTTGCCAGCACTCGTTGAAAGAACTACCGAAGAGGCTCGCGAGCCAGGCAGGCAGGATGAGCCCTCCACCGGCGCCAGCACCGCTGCCGGCCGCCGCGCCGGCCCAACCGCAGGGCAGCAGCGGAGGTCGTCGGCCGAGCGGCAAGACGCACGGTCGCGGGCGCGAGCGCAGGCAGAGCGCCGGTCCCGGAGGCGCCGGCCCCGGCGCAGCCGCCGCGGCGAGTGCGGGTGGCGGGGACGGCAGCGGTCGCCGCGGGGGCGGAAGAGGCGGCGCGGGAGACAGCAAGGCCGGGAAGCGCGAGAAGGGCGAGTCCGGTGCTGGCGCCGGCGCCAAGCGGCGCGGAGGCAGCGGAGCCAACGCGAGCGCGCGCGGGGCGGCGACCGGCCAGCGTCCGCCTCGCGCGGCGGCGGCGGCCGTGCAGAAGAAGGTCGTGGTGCGCAACATCCCGTTCACCGCGGGCGAGGAGGAGGTGTGCGCACTGCTGGAGAGCCACGGCGTGGGCCGCGAGTTCGTGTGGCGGTTCGTGCAGGGCAAGGCGCGGGGGAAGAACCGCGAGGCGACTCCCGCGCGCGTGTACCTCGACATGAAGAAGGACCTGGAGCTGGCCAAGACGCTGATCGCGGCGCTGAACGGTCAGGTCTGGCCGCAGGACGCGAAAGGTGGGAATGTATGACGCACAGAAGACGGAGGTCGATGCTGGTGCTAACTCGTGTTGGTGGTGTGGGTGTGTTGGTGGTGTGTGGTGTGTTGGCGATGCAGACCAGCAGCCTCTGCATGCCGAGTTCGCGCCGTACCAGAAGGTCCCGCGCGAGAAGCAGCGCAAGGACGCCAAAGTTGGCACAATCGAGCGCGACCCCGAGTACCTGGCGTTCTTGGAGGAGCTGGCCAAGCCGCGCGAGGTGGGGGTGAAGAGTCCACGATGCATCCACGAGTAGCTGTGCTGACAGGAACGCCGATGCTTGTGGACAGAAATTGCCGAGTGCAGACGCTGTGGCTGACGCTGCGGAGAGCGAGCAGGTGGAGAGGCCCGTGGCGGCGCTGGTCAAGTACCTGAACGAGCGGAAGCCACGGGACAAGGGAAAAGTGCGTATTCTGTGCTAGCGATGTTTCGGTTCTCTCTGCTCACCCAGCGTACGACTGACCCACAGGGTAAAGCGGGGAAGGACAAGGGAGGAGTGGCCCGCCGCCAAACTCGCAAGAAGGAGGTTTGTGTTGAAGTTGAGGAGTGCATCAGTTTATCGTGGGGACTCATGCTTTGTCGATGATGAAACAGAAAGGAGCAGGAGCGAAAGAGAAGTCGAAGAAGGACCACAAGAAGAAGAGCGCCGATGCGAGCTCGTCGACTGGGGATAAGGGTAAGGATTCTGTATGGAAAGGATCTGGAGCCGCTGCAATGGTGTTCATTCGGTCCAACTTCTTGGTGCAGAATCCGCCAAAGCCCGCAAGCTGCGCGGAGGGAAGACTGGGTCTGCGAAGAAGGACAACGCTGGGACGAAGGAAGCGATTGAGCCTGGTACGGTGCGTATCATGGCGCCGAGAGATGGTTCGTCTAGTGCTGCCGCGAATGCTGCGGCTGAAAACGGGAGTGGGAAGCCCTCGGCTCCTCGAGCTCCGCCAGCGGCTGGCGCGACAGAGGCATCAGGCGACAAAACGAACCAGCGCGGACAAAAGGGTGGCGCTGGTCGTGGAAGAGGACGGAAGGAGAATAGCGGCAAGAAGCCTGCCGAGTCTGGTGACGCCTCGGCTGCGTCCGCGGAGAGCAAGCCGCCGCGGTCGCGTCGTGACTCGCGTACGGGAGGCAGCAATGCGAAGAAGGATGGAAAAGGCGACAAGGTTCGTTCCGCACTGCATTGCGAGGCGTGTCTTGCTGTTGTCCATTTTGGTTGACGTTGTTCGTGCATGGCCAGAAAAAGCGCGTGTTCGCACCAAAGGCAGCGGCGACTCCTGCCGCGCCGCAGGGTTGATGCTCGGACGGTTCGAAGATTGTGAGCAACGCGTGAAGGATGGAGGAGTGAGCGCCAGACTTCGGCCGAGTTGATCGGTTGTCCGGCGCACCTCGAAGCGTCACTGTCACTACTGTCCACTGGGTTGGCGGTTCGCACGATTGGAGGCACTGCTGTTGGCATTGCAGGAAGGCGGACGATGGGTTACGAGGCGCTGCCGTCACGTTTGTTCCTGAGCGACGGAGACGTACAGGAAGAGGCGAGGGATTGCTCACATGCACGAAGGTAACACACGGCACTGGACGAGGGTTATGGCCGACCGCTGTGTCGGTGGACACCGAGGCACCGACAATTTGGCTGCAAAGGACAGCTATTGTTAGGCAGAACGCTAAGGTGGGCAATCGCACGTTTCGTTGCTGGTGATCCTACCTGTTGCTTTCTCGACGTGTCTCGGTTCTATAGCTCCCAACGAGGCACCATGCAGACTCGCGGCGACGCTGCTATCAAACTGGTGTTGCTGGGCAATGGGTCCGTCGGCAAGTCGAGCCTGATCGCGCGTTTTGTGGACGATGGCTTCACGCGAGTGTACAAGCAGACAATCGGGCTCGACTTCTTCGAGAAGAAGCTGCAGTTCCCGCGCGACCAGCGACTCGTGCTGCAAGTCTGGGACATCGGTGGCCAGACCATCTCGAGCAAGATGATCGACAAATACCTGTTCGGCGTGCATGTCGCGCTGCTGTGCTATGACGTGACGGACGCGCAGTCGTTCGCCGACGCCGAGGACTGGCTGGCGGTTGCTCGTCGCGCGAGCCAAGCCGAGCAGCGCGCCATGGACCTCTACCTCGTGGGCAACAAGATCGACCTGATCGCGCAGCGTGTCGTGACGAAAGATAAGCACGACGAGTTCATCCGACGGCACAAGCTGGGCGGCGGCTTCCTCGTGTCAGCGCAGAGCGGCGACAACGTCCTCAAGGCCGTGTACCGCGTGTCGGCCGCCGCAGCCAAGCTGCAGGTGTCCGAGTTCGAGCTGTCGTATTGCGACCAGGTTGTGCGCGCCACGATCCCTCAGCCGGGCGGCGCTGAGGACGAGGCGCGAACGGCCATGGCCGACACGATCGAGGCTGAGGACCGCGCGTTGGAGGCTCGCAAGGCTGCGCGTGGCTCAACCAAGGCCAAGCCGCAGTGCCAGATCATGTAGGCAGCGCACGGATGTAACAGCCCTATGTTCACAAAAAGTCGCACTCGGCACGGAGGATGGTCTGTCGTTCAGCAGGCGAGCCGTTGAGGAAGGCGAGCCGCAGCAGCTCGTTGTCGCGGAGCTTGGCGATGGCCACCGACAGAGTGTACAGTCGCGGGAGCACGATGCCGGTCCAGAGATCGGGGCCGAGGATCGCACCACCATCACTGTCGCGCGCTGGCACGCCACTCAGAGGCGGCGAGGAGAGCGAGACGCGCGAGACCGAGACAGTTGGCTCCCGCTGCTGCTCGTCAGCGCCGTGCAGGCACTGCACGAGGTCGCCGTCCGTGACCCCCAGCATCTTCATGTAGACGGCCATCTGCACCAGGTCGTACAGCGGCGGCGGGTTCCGCAGCGAGCGTAGGCGGTTCTTGACCTCTACGACGATGGGGGTCAGCGTCCACTCGTCATCGTCCGAGATGCTCAGCGCGTCTGTGACGCCGTCGACCATCCCGCAGATGCGGAACATGCCGTTAGGCAGGGTCTGCACTTCGTCCTCACTCTGATCTTTCGGGACAGTCGAGCGCTGCGCTTGAGCTTCCAACTCGGCATAGTCTATCGCATTGTCGGGAGCATCTTGCGCTGTTTCCTGGCCGTCGGCAGTCAGTGGCGCTGGGTACGTGAGGTAGTAGAAGTTCTCGTTCGTGAGCCGAACCTGACACCTGCACACAAGGTCAGACACGCGCACAGATTAGCTCTGGCACCGTTGAGTCAGCGACTGAGATTCCCAGATCGCACCCGGTCTGTGCCTCGTACACCTGTCGACACCGCAAGATCCGTCAGTCCATCGCCAGTACCCAACAGACCATGCTGACTTTCCTACTCACCTTGAGTGCCAAACTCTCGTTGCGCGTGCCGACGCTCTGGCGGATTTTCTCATTCATGAGGCGCGCGGCTTCGACGGCCTCGTCGCCCGCGATCCGCTTGCTGCGCGCGGCGTCGGCCAGCAGCGACGCCACGTTGGCCATGAGCGCCTCGGCGGTAGCCACTCGCGCCGGCGCCGCGCGGTCACGCGTCCAACTCAGCACAGAGCGCAGCTCTCGAGAGACGGACGGGCCGCTGCGGTCCACGAGCGCCAGCAGCTCGTCGTCGGGCGAGACGATGGTCAGCCCCAGGCGCTCGGCGTCGCGCTCGAGCAGCTCCGGTCGGTCCTGGTACACGTACTGTCGGAGCCAGCAACGGACGTCAGGAGACCAGCGGTGGCAGTGAACTACTGCGGTTGACTGACTGACTCGCGCGCGTACCTCCACGACCTCCTCGGTCAGGTCTCCGAACTCGTGGAGGCCCACGGCGAGCGCTACCTTGGACGCCGAGAAGCGCACGACGACCTGGCTTGCTGCACTTGCTGCAGCCATGGTGAAAAAGTGAAAATGAATTGGAATCAGCAGATCAGAGTGAGGTATACTCTGTTAAAGTATGGTTGATTCTGGAATCAGTGTATCTGAGATCGCTTCATCTGCGACGTGAGACGGACATGGGTTGAAGAGGAATCGAGCCATCCCGACAGCGTCGGCTGCAACCAGAGGTAGTACGCGTCTCGCGGCCTCCCAGTCGACCGACGCGAGCGCTGCAGCTGCGGCGGTGTTGTCGCCTCGCGAGTGATGGCAGTGCGCTGCTTGGAAGGCCGCAAGCGCCTGCGCGACGATCGGTCGAGCAGTCAAGTCGGTGTCGTGCATCTGTTCGAGTTACGAGCAGTGCGACGCTGTGAGAACACACGAGAACACACGCGCTAACCAGGGCTTCAGCGCGAACTCTTGGCCTACCAGTTGCTCCAGCAAGTCGAGCGCGCGCGCAAACTCTCCTCGAGCGACTAGGATGTGCGCGAGAAGCTCCTGCGTCATCCGTCCCAGTCAAATGTGCTCAATGACCACACTTCAACTATGTACAGACACCAAGCTCACCAAACTGTTGCGCTTCAACGCTTGACGGGATTCATCAGCAGTCTGGTCAGCGGTTGCGACCACTGAATGCTCGAGACAGCGCAGCACCTCATCGTTATTTCGCTCTCCTTCTCCACCACCCAGCAGCACGAGGCAGAGAGCGAGGTGGTAGTGTGCTTCCAGTCCAACGCCACTGTGTGGCAGAAGCGATCGGAACAGCGTGCTGTCGCGGGTACGGCGTGAGATCATCGATGGACACAATAACAAACCTCGCAAGAACCGCACACCTGGCGGCCGCGTAGTCTCCCCGAGCCTGCAACAGCAGTGCGAGCGTATAGTCGGTGTATGGGTCGCTGCCTCCTCCATTGTCTGCATTTGCCGTCTCCCTGAAGAACGCGAGCGGATCAAGACTAGCGACGCCTGTGTGCTGGCCACCGCTCTCATCCGCGCCGAACACGGACGGCTCTCGCGCACTGACGACTCGTGGTGTCACGCGCGGCGTATGCTCTGGAGCAGGAGACGGAGCGGCTGGTGCGGGGACATCGGGGACAACGGTAGCAACGACATCAGTAGCAAGCCGTGGTGTGGGAGTGACTGATGGCGCCGCCGGAGCAGCGCTCGTCTGCTTCTGCTTTGACGCTCCGACCGGTCGATTGCCCATCGGTTCAACCTATTCCAAGCGAAGTTCACTGAAAAGGTGCTCGCAGCGACCCAATTTTCGATCTGAATGAACTGCATTGTTTAGGTTTGTCTTTGCTTTCCTGCTCCACTTCACTCAGCGACTTCAGCCTCGTCGCCCTCAAGCCGGTCGAGGTAGCCGCCCTCCCTTGCCAGGTCGTAGAGGCGGCCGCTGCGCTGGGCGAGCAGCGTCGCAGGCGCGTCGAACTCGGCCACCTGACCACCGTCCAGCACGAGAATGCGGTCGGCGTCCAGCACCGTGTCCAACCGGTGAGCGATCGTGAGAACTGTGGCCGACCGGAAGGCGTCGCGCACGACGCGCTGCAGCGCGCGGTCCGTCTCGTGGTCCACGGCGGCGGTGGCTTCGTCCATGACGATCACCGTGGACGCTCGCAGCAGCGCGCGCGCCAGACACAGCATCTGACGCTCTCCCACACTCAGGTTGTCGCCGTTGTCGTCCAGCGTCGCGAGGAGACCGCCGTCCATTTGTCCGACCTTGGTCGCCAGCCCGGCACGGCGTAGCGCCGTCCACAGTTCCTCGTCGGTGAGCTCGTCGAATGGGTCGAGGTAGCCGCGCAACGAGCCTCGGAAGAGCACCGGAGCCTGGGTCACAACCGACAGGCGACTGCGAAGCGTGTGAAGGCCGAGCGTAGATACGTCGACGCCATCCACCACGATACGACCACCCGCCAGCTCGTTGATACGGAAGAGCGCCATGAGGAGACTCGATTTGCCCGCACCTGTGCGACCCACGACGCCAATCTTCTCCGCCGCGGACAATTGGAACGACACGTCGCGCAGCACGAGGTCGCCGCCGGGTCGGTAGCGGAAGCTCACCTTCTCGAACACAACAGCGCCGTGCGCGGGCCACTCGGCCGACGGCTCGGTCATCGGCATCACGTGCGGCGCCTCGGGAGGCACGTCCACGTACTCCTGCAGGCGCTCGGGTGCCACCATCGACGTCTCGAGCCAGGACCAAGCCTGCACGAGCGACTGCAGACCTTCGTCCACACTGAGCGCGTAGTTGAACGCGAGTCCGACGACACCCGCGCTGAGCACCGACCGCAACGACACGAGCGCGGCGGCCACACCCACGACGATGGCGCCTCCCAGCAACTGCACGCGCAGAGCGAACCACTGACCCACGTACACCGACAGGTGCGTGTTGCGGTTGTTGAGGTCGATGCGCTCATAGTTATCCGCTTCGAACCGAGCGACCTGCTCGGGACCGAACGCTCGGATGGTGGCAGCGCCGTCCACGGCTTCGGCCATGTGTGCGAGCACGGGCGATGTCGACGTTCGCTGCAGTCGCTGCAGCTCGCGAGCAGGCCGCAGGTACCAGCGTCCGACGTGAGCGTACGCGAACAGCACCGGAATGACAAGCAGACCGAGCTTGCCGACCACGACCACGGCCGTGAGCAGCGTACATCCCGTGAAGAACGTCTCAGCCAGCAGCGTGCCGTACGCGAACGGGAGACGGAAGTCGACGCTCGACACGTCGTCGCTGTAGCGGTTGAGCAGGCGACCGAGCGGGTTGGCGTCGAAGAAGGTCATCGGCGCGAGCAGCAGTGCCGCCGTCATGCGCTCGAACAGCTGACGAGCGCCACGAAGACCAGCCACTGCCACTGTGGTCGAGCGAGCGAGCACCATGAGGCTGCTCCCCAGCGCCAGCGCCGAGTAGATGAGCAGATCGGCTCCCACGTGCTCGCGCTGCTCGTCTGCGCTCGCGCCAGTCCAGTGCGCGAGCCACAGGTCGCTCAAGATCTGCAGCAGCTGCCACACGGCCTGCACCACCAGCAGCAGGATCACGACGCGCGCGCCGCCCACCGCGCGGAGGTACGCCACAAACACCCGCGACGACACGCGGCCCTCGTGCCGGTGCTCCTCGGCCACGAGTCGACCGGCGTCCACATCTTCGCTGTAGCCAGCCGCGTCCACAAAGTCTCCGAGAAAGTCCTCGGCCGCGCGCGCGGACACGACCGCGGGGGACTTGAGACCGACGGCCACGAGACTGTCGCCCGCCGCTGCTGCACGCGCGAGCTGTGAGCGTTCAGCGGCCTCCTGAGCGCTCGATGGCGTCACGCGAGGCGCGCCGCTCGGACTGGCGGCCGAGAGCGAGAATGTGCGGTCAAGCGGCGGGGCCACAGCAGCCGACACCAGCGGAGAGACGAGCGGCGACGAGATGGCGGGCTTCACGTCGTCCTCGACGCTGCTCGAGCGCTCCAGCATGCCGTCGCGCAGCAGGAAGGCGGCGTCGACGTGCGGCGACGCGATGATGTCAGGGTTGTGCGACACGAGCACGCGGGTCTTGTGGCGCAGCAGGCCGAGCACGCACTTGGTGAACACGTCGTGGGCCACGATCGCGTCCACGGCCGCGAGCGGCGCGTCCAGCAGGAAGATGTCCGCGTCCGAGTAGCAGGCGCGCGCGAGCGAGATGCGCGCCTTCTGTCCGCCGGACAGGTTCAGTCCCTTTTGTCCGATCTCGGTCAGATCCCCCGCCGGCAGCCGCGCGAGGTCGGGGAGCAAGCCACACGCGTCCAGCACCTTCATGTAGCGGCGGCGATCGAAGGCCTGACCGAACAGGATGTTGTCACGCAGGGACATGTTCTGCAGCCAGTGCTGCTGCGCGCAGTACGCGACGGCGCCGCCAACGTACACGCTGCCGTGGCGCTTGGACATCTCGCCCAGCAGCGCCGACAACAGCGACGACTTGCCGCTCCCCACGCGGCCGTGCAGCACCACCAGCTCGCCGCGCGCGACCGTGAGCTCGATGCCGCGCAGCAGCGGCTGAGCGGGACTCTCGTCCCACGCGAACGCGGCGTCCTGCACGGCGATCACCACGTCCTGCGGGTCGAAGCGCGCCACGCAGTCGAGGTCGGTGCGCGACGCCACGGCCAGCGGGTCCACCTCGTCCAGGTCCATGAAGCGCAGCAGGCGGCTCAGCGACACGCCGGCCTGGATCAGTCCCGTCACCGTGCGAGGCAGCGCGCGCAGAGGCTCCTGGATGAGGCGGAAGAGCGCGAGCGCCGGGAAGATGGTGGCGGCCTCGAGCGGCACGCGCATGCCGAGCGCCAGCACCGCGAACGTCGTGGTGGACACGAACACCGGCGCTCCCCAGAGCAGGAAGATGTTGAAGGCTCCCAGCAGCAGGTAGCGCCACACGGCGGCGAGCTCGACGGCGCGCGCGGCGGTCACCTTGGCGCCGAACTTGCGCTCCCACGCGTTGAACTTGACAACGAGCATGGCCCCCAGCAGCTCCGTCACCACGGCCATGCGCGAGTCCTTGGCCGCCATCACGCGCGCGAACGTCGCCGCCTGCGCGCGCGCCATCAGGTGGTTGAGCACGAGCACGACGAGGATGACGGCGAGTCCGGCGGCCGCGGCGGGACCCACGAGCCGGTAGAGCAGCACCAACGCGGCCGCGAGCTCGAGCGGCAGGGCCCACAGCTGGTGCAGCAGCGTGGCGGCCTGCTGCACGTTCTGCACGTCCGTGGCGTACAGGTTGACGAGCTCGGCGGCCGAGTGGCGCGCGCGCGCGGCCGCGGACAGCCGCAGCGCCTTCTGGAACACGAGCGCCTTGAGCGCCGAGGCCCACCGCAGCGCCACCACCTGTAGCTCGGCCATCACGAACGCGAACAGCAGCGCCTTGAGCACGCGCGTGGCCAGCAGCACGCCGAGCCAGAACGCCAGCGGACGGATGGCCCCGTCCTCCACAGTCTCAGTAGGGACGTCCCCAGTCTCGATGGTCGCGGACGAGGTGTCAGCAGCGTCGGCGAGCAGCGCGACGACGCGGTTGAGCACGACGGGTCCGAGCAGGTCGCAGGCGAGCGCGGCGGCGTAGAGCAGGCCCACGGCGGCGTACAGCGCGCCGTCCGCGCGCACGAGCGCGCCGAGGAAGGAGCCCGAGGCCATCCACCCGTGCGCGAGCCGCGCGGCCGCCGGCGCGCACAGGTTGGCCGGCGCGAGGGCCCACACGTCGTCCTGGTCGAGCTGCCGGCGGTTGCCGGTCGCGAGCACGGGCGAGACCCACGAGATGAGCGCCTTGGCCGCGAGCGACGCCCCCTCCAGCGGGTGGCCGTACACCGGACGGCGCGGCAGCAGCGGCGCGCGCTCCACCGCGGCGGTGGCCGGCGCCATGGCTTGCCTTGACGGGTCTTGACGGACTGGAGAGTGGATGGAGGGCGGTTGCGGCGGAAGTGAGCCAGCCGCACAAGCATCAAGCTGAGCCGCGACTTCAAAGACAGGACCAGCTGGCGAGCGGATTCACCAGTGGAGGGGCGGACGGGCGGATCCGCTGGTTTGGTGGATCCGCTGGTTTGGTGGATCCGCTGGTTTGGTGGATCCGCTTCTTCAGGAGGATCCGCTTCCTTGAGATGGATCTACAATTCAGGAGGATCCGCTGTTCAAAGAGGATCCGCTTCCTTCAGGAGGATCCACCATTCAGGACGGGATGCAGGGGGAGACCAGCCGACTTGCGCGCTTCCGCCTGGCCTCTTGGCCGCATGGTCTCTTCCACGTCCGCCGAGTCAGCTTCTCGGCATAGCGGACGCCAGTCACTCGCTCCGGACGGCGGGCTAGGGCGAGACAGGCGCCACTTCCCCTCCCCATCGTCACGGCCACCGGCCACCGGCCAGCGCACAGTTCCGGTCTGCCGCCTTCCCCCCTCACCGCCATCATAGGCACCGCCATCTCCATCACGACCGCCACTACGACCGCTGCTGCTGCCGCCAGTGCAGCCAAAGCCAGCGACATGGAGCGTCGGCGGCTGGCGGCGTCGCCCTACTCGGACAAGCAGCTCCATGCGCTGCGCGTGTGCGGCACGCTCGGCGTGGCGCTCTACGCGCTGCTGCTGCTGGCCATCGCGTGGCGCACGGCCCTCCACTTCCGTCGCGGCGGACCGCGGGCCCCCAAGACGCTCTTCCACCTCGGCCTGCTGCTCACGGCCGCGCTGTGCCTCGTGGACCCCGCGAGCTGGCTGGCCCACCCGGACTCGCAGAGCTGGATCTACGCGTACCTCGCGCGGCTGTACGCGCTGCTGGGCCAGTGCCTCTGCAAGTCGTACCTGGCCGTGTGCTGGGCGGGCGTCGTGTCGGCGGGCCAGACGCGCGAGCGACGACGTGCAGGGGCGACCGTGCTCGCGCTCAACGGCGCGCTGTGCGTCTGGGCCGTGGTGGCCCCCGTGCTGCTCTCGGGCTTCCAGGACGACCTGTACGGCCAGTACGCGTTCGTGCGCAGCGCGTCGCGCGCCGCCATGACGTACGTGGTGGTGGCCATCGTGCTGGCGTACGCGGCGCTGCTCGTGTACCAGGCCGCGCGGCTCCGTCGTCGGCTGCTGCTCGCGAGGGGCACCGTCCCCGTGGGCAGTGTCGAGAAGTCGCTGTACCAGTTGCTGCTGACCGTCGCCGTCTTCCTCGTGGCCGACCTGCTGCGCGTCGTGAGCCTCGCGCTGTACGATTCGGGCGGCGCCGCGCTCTCCATCCTCTCCTACCTCGTGCTCAACTCGCTCGTGCCCAACATCTTCCCCGCCATCTGCATGCTCTACCTCATGCGCCGCCTACCGTCGCCGCGCGCCAACGCCAAGGATCCGAAGCTCGCCGGCCAGCGCGCGCGCGGGGACGAGGCCACGCTGTCGCGGTACATGTCCGAGTCGGACGGCGGGTTGGGCATTGGTATTGGCAACGGAGGGGACGACGGGTTCGCGCTGGGCGACAGCCGCGTGCTGGCCCACTCGAGGCAGCAGGCGCCGGCGTCGCTGGGAGCCCCCGCTCCGTCCCCCGCCTTCTGCCGCGTGCGCGAGTAGCTTTGAGTAGCTTTGAGTAGCGTTGGCGTCCATTGTGGAGTCCGTTGTGGTCCATTGTGGTCCATTGCGTCGGTAACTTATGAACATGTCGAGTGTGTTGGTCTGTCTGTCATTCACTCCGGTCAGGTACCCATGAGGTAGGTAGTCACTTCCCATCATCACTCAACTCGAGCCGGACCACTGCAGGAAGCGCTGCTCCTGGCGGCGCAGCTCGGCGAGCCGCAGCTGTGCGCGCCGCTGGGCCACGAACAGCTCGCCCAATGCCGCGAGCTGCACGCCCGCGCGCACCGCGAGCCGCGGGTGGCCCGTGCGCGCGAGGTCCGGCGCCAGCGCCGCCAGCAGCGCGTCGTCCACGTCCAGCGGCAGCTCGAAGCTCGCCATCGCCGGCTCCGCCTGTTGTTGCATTGGCTCGGGCTTCGGCTGCTTGAGCGGCGAGCGCGAGGGCGACGCGGGCTCGCGCGCGGCGGCGCAGCGGTCCACGACGTCCAGCACTGACAGTCGGGCCGCGCCGAGCCTCCTTGGCTTGCCGACCCTCGCGGCCTCGAGCACGCGCAGCTCGAGCGCGGCCGCGCCGTCCAGCGCCGCGAGGGGGAGCGCGAACGACTCGCGCCACTGCGGCGCACGCGACGGCGCGCTCGCGGCCGTGTTGGCCGGCGGCAGCGGCGGGTCCGAGCCCGCGAGCCGCAGCTCGACGTAGGCGGCGGCCGGCGGCAGCGCCATGGCCCCCACCACCTCCACCAGCAGTTCGCCGATGGGCTTGGAGCCGCTGGCGAGCTGCGCGGCGGCGACGCGCGCCTCGAGGTCGTCCACGCGGCGCTGCAGGCGGCGGCATTGGTCCATGAGCTCCTCGGCGGCGTCCTGCTCGCGCTGGTCGCCCGTGACGGCGAAGCGGAAGACGCCGTTGAGGAAGACGCGGCCCGCGGGGAGATCCGCGGCCGCGAGCGCCGCGGCGTCGAGCTGGCCGCCCGAGAGGTGTCTCGCCTGAAGGAAGGCGCTGCGCTGCGCGGCGGCGGACAGCGCTCGCCTAGCGGCGCGGTCGCGGCCGTCGTCGAGGCCCAGCGACCACCAGAGCAGCGCGAAGGCGGCGCCGGCCGCCAGCGCCGCCTGGTCGAGTGGGATAGCAGTGGGGGAGTCGGCGCAGCGCAGCGCCACGAGCGCGGCGTTGTGCGCGGCGCCGCCGAGGCTCCAGGCGCGCAGCACGGCGCTCCAGCCGCCGAACGAGGCCGAGCGCGACGGGAACGGCCGCTGCGCGCGGAACGCCAGGCGGTGCGCGGCGCAGCGCAGCCTCGCGACCGAGGCGGCCCAGGCCAGCGCGCAGGCCGGCAGCGGCGCGAGCGCGGCGAACCAGGCCGCGAGTCCGAGCGGCAGCAGCAGCGCTGCGTACTCGCGCAGCGCGCCGTCGTGCGGCGGCAGCTCCGCGTCGTCCACCGCTACCAGAGCAGCGGCAGAAGGCAGCAGGCGGCGGCGCGAGGGCGACGGCGGCCGGCCGCGGCGCGAGCCCCGCCGGCGCCGCAGTCCGGTCTCCACGTCCACGTCCGCGGGCTCTGCGTCCCGAGACCGCCACGAGGCTGCAGCAGCCGCCGTCCGCGCCATCAGCGCTCGCGCCACGCCCGCCATCAGGCGCAGCAGCGACAGTACCAGGTCGAGCGCGAGCGACGCGAGCAGCAGCGCCGCCGCCTGGTCGCGACACGCGCCGCCGTCGGGGCCGCAGACCTCCGGAGAGAGCAGCGGGCGGCCCAGCGCGAGGAACCAGAGCGCGCCGAACGCGTTCGCCGTCTGCGCCAGCGCCACTGCCGCCCATAGAACACACTAGTCAGTATCCATCAGAGCCACTGGTGGACCGATCGAGCCAACGCACGCTTGAGCGCGAGGCTGGCGTCGTGCTGCCGCTGCGAGCGGTGGTTCTCCCAGTCGGTGAGCGTCGCGGCGGCCTGGGCGAGAGCGGGGGCCGCCGTCCGCGCCAACAGCGCAAGCGCCGCGCTCGCCAGCGCCGGCGAGTCCGTCGCGAGCGTCTGGTAGTTGGAGCTCGCGGCCAGCGCGACGTACGCGGCCACGAGCGCCGAGACGACGCCCGCGAGCGCTGCGGTGGCCATCAAGCGACGCAACTCGCGCTTGTTGGGCGAGAAGTACGGCTCGAGCCGCAGGCTGACGGCGCTGCGCGCGAGCTCGCCGCGGAACTGCGGCCGCGGCGCCTGGCGCAGGTCCGCGACGGCGTCGTCCGCTCCGGCGACGCCCCAGGCGGCCGCGAGCACCTGCGCGCGCAGCGTCCACTTGCGCTCGAGCACGCGCAGCGCGGCGGCGTTGGCGAGCGCGAAGGCCGCGAAGAAGGCGACGTGGCGCGCCGGCGGCGGCGGCCAGCGGCTCGCGGCGCTGGCTACCGTCAGCAGCAGCGCGAAGGCCGCGAGCCGCTGCAGCGCCAGCACTTGGGCGGACCCGAACGCGAAGTCTAAGCGGATAAGAGACGATAGGAAGTGGTCGGTAGTTAGTCAGTGTACCGTAGGTGGTGATGGTTTTTGACTAGCAGGTTGACATGGAGCACACGTACAGAGCGCGAGCTGCTCGCCAAAGTAGTCGCGGACGCGGCCCAGCGGCTGGCGCGCCGGCAGTCGCCAGAGCTCGCGCGCGCTGCATCGAGTGGGTCGGCAGCGCCACGAAGGCAGGAGCGACCCCCACTGCTGCTGCAGGTCGTCGATGGTAACGTCGACACTGTCAGTTCCTTCGCCTCCTTTGCGCGAGTGCGGGGCCCAGTGCGAGCGCAGCACGCCGCGCGCGACCAGCGCATCGCAGTCGAGCTCGGCGTCCAGCACGGCCTTAGTGAGGCGGATCCTGTCGACGGCGCGGAACGGGCCGTCATCACCTTGCTGACCATCGACAGTGGGGCGGAACAGGTAGCGCAGCGCCGGCCGCCGCGAGAACGGCAGGAACGTCGCGCTCGCCAGCGCCACCGCCGCGCGGTCCTCGTCCTCGACCGCGTCCTCTCCACCTTCAACCAGTGACTGCTGCTGATATGACTGTGGCTCGCCGCGCCGCCGCAGCGTCTGCAGGCGCCGCGTCCACGTGGGCGGCGTCTCGCCCGGCAGCACCTGCGCCTCGGCCGCGGGGATCCGGGCCGCGAGGAACAGCCGCGCGAGCTCCTCGACGACGTCCCCGCGGTCGAGCTCCTTGTCCGCGTCGCCTTGACCGCGGGGACCCACGGCCGGGTCGAGCTCGCGCGCCGCCGGCACCGGCAGTTTGAGCCGGTCGGCCGTGGCGCACAGCAGCGCTGGCGACGGCCGCACGCTCACCAGCAGCCGGTCGCCGCGGCGCCGGCAGCGCACGGCGAGTCCCGGCAGCGCGTCCAGCCGCTGCACGACCAGCTCGCGCAGCAGCTCGCGCAGCAGTGCCAAGGGGAGCGTGTCGGTCGGCGCCGGCGCCGGCGAGCGGAACCGCGCGACCCACAGCGCGCGCAGCTCGGCGAGCGCTCGCTGCTCTCGCTCGCGGCCGCCGGGCGTCGCGGCGCGCACGACGTCGCACGCGTCGGTGAAGCGGATGCGGTGCTGTAGCGCCGACAGCGACGCCGACTGCGAGTCGGTAGCTGGGAACTCGAGCGTGTAGTAGAACTGCGGCTCGGCCGCTCGAGGCGAGCTCGCGGTCGGCTCGGCCTCGCCAGCGCCTCCCCCTACAGCGGCGTACATGGCGAATGGCAAATGGCTCAATGGAGCGGAGCGACCCATTCGCCAAGATCGCGCCGCGACCGGTTGAGTCGCCGGTCGCAGTCAGCCGTCGGATCGGATCGGATCCCTAGTCGAGGCGACGGCCCCTCCTCCCTCCGGCCAACCGCCGCCACCGGCATGCATGGCCTCGCCGCCGCGGCCGAGCGCATCCCCGCGGCGCTCAGACGCCGTCTCGGCCGTCGACGACGGTCTCGGCGCGCCTCGGCCCACTCGGTACGTGTGTGTCTTCCCACCTAGTGACGGTCTCACCACCTCGTACTAGGTCTCACTAACTCGCTCTCGGTATTCGCAGACCGTTCTCGGCGTCGGCGCGCCACGGCGGCAGTCTATTGACGGTGCTCGTGCTCTTCGGACGCGGCCTGGACGCTCCCAGCGACGCGGACGCGGCTGGCGGCGTCTACGTCGTGCTGTCGGTCGAGTCACTCGCGTCGGACCGCCTCAACGACAACGATGACGACCGGTTGTACACGCTGCGCAGCCCGCCGTTCGCCGCCACGCGCGTCGTCGAGCGCGGCGCGTCGCCCGCCTGGAACGAGCTACTCACGCTGCCGCTGCCTCCCGACTGGCGCGCGCGCGGACGCCGGCCGCTCGCGCTCAAGCTCGAGCTCGTGGACCGCGGCGCGAGTCCGCAGGAGGACTTCCTGCTGGCCGCCTGCGGACTGCCGCTCGCCGCCGCCGTCCCGCGGCCGGACGCGCAGACGCAGCTCGCGCTGCCGATCTCGGCCGCAGAAAGCACAGAAGCAAGCGACAGAGACAGCGGGTCGTGGCTCGGACCGGCGCTCTTCGTCGCGGTCCACGAGCACTCGAGGGAGGCGCCGAGAGCGAGCGACCTGCGCGTGGAGCTCACCGTCCAGTCGTTCGCGCCGTCGGCCAGCGCTCTACCTCCGTCGCTGGCCGTGTCGCTTCACCGCAGCGATGACCACTGGTCGACTGATGGTCCGCTCGACTCGCTCTTCCAGACGATCACTGACAGCGGAGCACAGCTTGCACCGTCACCGCCATCGGCCATGACACCGTTCGCAACGCGACTGTCCGGCCAGCGCGAGTTCGCGTGGCTCTACCCGCTGCCATTCGGCCAGCCCAGCGCTGAGGTCATGCAGCTGGAGGTCGTGCTGCTTGGCGCAGGTCATGAAGATGCAGCGATGCCAATCCAAGTGGGTCGAGGGACGTTGGCGCTCGCCCACGGATCGCTGGTTGTGGGCGACGGCGTCGTCGTCCAGCTGCCACCTGTTGCCATCTCGAGCATCGATGGCGCGACCGACAGCGTGCTCGGCCACGCCTCCATCCGCGCGCGCGCCTGGAACGCCGACGCGTGGGAAGCGTTTGCTCGTGGAGTCCCCGCTCGCCGCGTGGTCTGCTCGAACCGCAGTCCGGCGACGACCCCCGCGTGGCTCGGCGCCATTCTCCGAGGACTGCGCCGCCACCCTGTCGCGTCCTTGTGCGACGATGGCGGCGTCGCGAGCGTGCTGGTGGAGCTGCTGTCGCAGCGGTCGAGCAGCGAGAGACCACCGATCGAAGCAGCAAGCGCCGTTAGCGCCGTCAGCGCCGTCAGTGCCGTCGACGCAGCGAACAGCTCGAGCATCACGCAGCTACTGAAGGATCACGTCGCGCTCCTGACGGCGCAGTCGACAGCGCAGCGACAACAGATCGAGCGGGTACGTCTGCAATTAATGGTTTGTGGCTTACTGATGTGCTGGCGATGGATGCTGACTGTACGCCAATAGCTCCAGCAGGATCTGGATGCGCGTGTCGACACCATTGAGGCCTGCAGACTCGAGATAGCCGCGCTGAAGGTACGCAGTCCTAGTAGCTCTGTTTGAGCAGTCATTCACGATCGCTGCGACTGCCAATAGCGAGACCTGCAGCTCAAGGACGAGCAGATCGCGCAGCTCACGACGCAGGCTGCGGCTGCACAGCAGCGAGAGCATAAGCGGATGACCCAACTGCTGGACGTATCTGCTCTCCAAGGCACCAGACCAGACGACCCAGTCGCCCAGCGCCTGAGAGCGTTGCTTGTCAAGTACTCCGAGCTGGAAGAGGAGCACGCTGCCACCAAGCAGGAGCTAGCGGACGCGCGCCAGTCAGCTACTGCGTTGCAACAGCTCGAGGTGAGTTGCTGTTGTCGGATCAAACCATCAGAGCCAACAATCACGCTGATTGTCAACCTTGTGTCGTGGTGAAGGTCCGGCACGCCGAGCTGCAGCAGGCGCACTTGGTGCAGACTGCGCTCGTGCAGCGCCTGCAAAGGGACAAGCAGCAGGCGGGAGTCCTGCGCGTACGCTCGCTCTTCTTTTCGCTGACAGTCGGACAAATCGGAACACTGACTTGGAGCCAGGGGTTTGGACAATGCAGAAGGCGGTGCGAGTGCAGGAGAAGGTGATCCAGCAGTTCGAGCAGACTGTGGCCGGCCACCTCGACGTGGACGATCGCGGTGCGGAGCGGGACGCGCGTGCGAGAGAACACCAGCTCAGTGTCCGTACGAAAGTGCTGGAGGAGCAGCTCGCGACCAACGCGCGTGAGGCGGCGGCCGAGATCAGCGCGCTTCGCCTCCGTGTCGCCGAGCTCGAGCTGCGAGGTGGCAAGCCGGTAGGTGGCAAGCCGCGAGGCGGTGGCGCCGCCGGGTTCGCGAGTGGTGGGTCCTCCAGCGGCAGGGACACGCGAATAGAGCCGCAGTTTTGAACGAGTCTGTGTTGGTCAGTTTATCCGACGAGCTCTGCCTAGTAGCGAGGCTTCTTGATGCCGAGACCCGCGACGAAGCCCTCCTCTGCGCGACCGACACGCCGTCAGCTCTTGACAGCACATATGAAGACGAGTGACGGTCCACGCACCTTCCTTTCGACCCTCCTGCGGGTCCTGGCGCTGCTTGCGGGACATCGCGGCCTCGTGGAAGCCGAGGTTCTCCAGGTTCTCCTCCTGCATCAGTCCCCTGCACACACGCAACAGCGCACGCCACTCTCAGCACACACACAGCACCGCATCGCACACGCAGCTACAGACACACGCACTTGTCCATGCGGCACTTGAGATACTCGGCCGACAGGTGCTTGCACTCGAAGTGCGTGGCGTCGTGCTCCTTCATGCAGCTCAGGAACGCCTGGACGCGCAGCAATGCACAGTCAGCACCAACCCACAGCTCTACAGTCAGCACAGCCACCGCATGCACACCTTCATGAAGGGCTTGCATTCGCCGTAGTGGTCGAGCGGGAACGATCCCTTCTCGGGCGGCCGCCGCTGGCCGGACGGCGCCTGCGTCGCGTTCATGGTGGCGCTTGGCGACGATGTTGGGTATGAAAGCGCACCAATAGAAGCAAAAGCTCGCATATTACAATTACAGCCGCATCAGTATCAAACATAAACATAAAGCGACTGCACTGCTGCGATCATTTCCAATATCCGTGCGCATTGACCACCATCATGATCATCGCGCCAGCGGTGCTCGCGGGTCTCGCGGCAGGCGCCGCCGTGTTCGTCGGGACGCTCGTGGCCGTGTACCTGCTGCTGCGCGGCGGCGGCTCGTTCGACCGCATGGCGCGCGAGGCCGTGGGGTTGCCGACCGCCGTGGGCGAGCAGAAGCCGCTGCTGTACGACGAGCTGCTGGACAAGGCTCGCTCGCTCGCGCTCCGGCCGGCGCCGCTGCCTTCGCCGCTGCAGGGCGAGGTCGTGCGCGTGCGCGAGCAGGTGGACGCAGACCTGGACGCGCTGTTCCGCATCTCCAACGGCGAGCCGAGGTGGGTTTGTGCAGCTGTGGGATTATCCCTCAAGCAGCCCAATCTGACATTATGGATGCAGGTCTGGTGTCTACGGCGACTTTGGCTTTGACGCCGACGAGCTCATCTGGCGGTACCTGCCCTGCGGCCCCTTCCCGTCGCTGGCCGCGTTCCGGGACGAGTTCGCGAGCGAGAGCGTGGACGCTCGCCGCTTGACGCTGGTACGTTTTGCCGCCGTTCGAGTCGACACTGAGTATCACTAACGTCACCCATGCAGTGTGACCGCTCGGGACAGTTCGTGATCGGGACGCTGGCGCTCGGCGCGCACTCGCCGCGGGACCTGCGCGTCGAGATCCAGGACCTGTGGCTCGCCCCGGCATTCCAGGGCTCGAGCCGCACTGGAGTTCTCACCGAGACGGTGCTGCTCGTGCTCGGGTATCTGTTCGACGCGAGCTATCGGCGCGTCGAGTGGCGGTGCGATGGTCACAACGTCCGCGCGCGCCGCGCCGCGCACTCGCTGGGCCTGAGCTTTGAGGGAGTGCTGCGCAAGCACCGCATCGTCAAGGAGAGCAACTGCGACTCAGTCGTGTTCGCTGCCATCAACAGCGAGTGGCCCGTTCTGCGCGACCACCTGACTATGCGACTGCGACAGGCGACGTCGGCGCTCGCCGAGGCCGAGGCGGAGGACAAAAAGTCGCGGTAGCGTGGCTTGGCAAGCAGTCGGGTTCGTTTGGCGAGAATGAATCGGAATTCTATGTCTATCTGCGCGCCGGCGGCTACTCGATCTTCTCGCCCTGGCTCGACCGGCGCGCCTTGCGGTACGCGTCGCGGTCGATAAAGTACACTTCGTCGTGCTCGAGCCAGTTGAGGATGTCGAAGCTGTGGCGAGGGTGGCGGCACAGCCAGTGGTACGTCGACCAGACCTGCGCCGTGATGTAGACGGCGATGAGCACGTCCAGCGTGTAGTGCAGGCGCGTGCCGACGATCGCGAAGACCCCCATGGCCGTCCCCGCGTACACGAAGTAGCGCACCATCCACAGCATGTAGCCGTAGCGCCGCGTGAATGGCGTGTTGACCTCGGAGCGCACGCAGTACTGCGACACAACAGAACAGAGAGGGAGATTGTCACGGTCTGGCCACTCCTGAATCGGACGCACGACCCACGTACCGACTTGACGAGCATGGTGCAGAGCATGAGGAAGACCGCGTGGCCGCTGAAGACCATGTCGCCGCATGTGATGTGCTGCGATGGTCGGATGAGCACCTTCAGCGCTCGGGAGAAGGCTCTGCGTATCATACAATAGCGTCAGCCTCCATGTCTTGTACCATCTCAGGCGAACAAAGCCACGTACTTGGGGAAGATGGGCATGTTCTTGTAGTCTCCGCGGCCGTCATCAAACTGCGAGATGCACATGGGACTGGCGTCCGGCAGCGATGTGACGGCCACACAGCACGCGCGCATGAGGTTGATGACGGCGAAGATGGCGCAGAATCGCCGCAGGATCAGCAGGCGCTGGACAGTCCACACGTGCGAGGTGAGTGAGCATCCGCAAAACCAACACCCGTATCAACCAGACAAGAGACGCACGCGCGGGTGAACGATGATGAAGACGGCGGTGACCGTGCCGACGGCAGCGAGGAACTCGTCGGGGAGATCGAACCACTCGATGTACGTCGTCTGGCCGTAGATCTTTGACATGACGTACTTGAAGAGGTCGTGTCCGAGGTCGGGCAACGTCTTGTTGGTCGTCGGCTGCTGGTCGAGGCCGAGGATGACCACGTTGGGTGTGCGCCACCTGCAAAAGTGTCAGCAGATGCATGTCAGCAAATGGAGAGAGAATGTGCACACTCAAGAGAGAGAAGCGCCACACCCACCCTGCAATAACCGCCGCCAGCGTGTTGAGGTACGAGGCGAGCGCGAAGACCGAGAGCGAGAAGGCGAGCCGCGAGAGGTAGGCGTAGCTGAGCATCTCGGCGATGAACCCCTGGCGGTGCGAGTGGTCGATCGCGCGGTCCTTCAGGTACTCGAGGTTCTCCTCCACGCGCGAGCGCTGGCCCAGCATGTAGTCCTCCATGCGCTTGCGCAGCAGCTGGCGTGGCACGCCGGCGACGGCGCGCGCGGCGGCCGCCACGACGCCCACGACGAGCAGCGCGGCCGTGATGACGATGAGGAAGCCGGACGGGTCGAAGGCCGACACGGGCCGCATCTTGATGGCGTAGAAGTGCGACGAGAAGTAGGCCGACCACGTGCTGGGCGAGCCGGCGAGCTCCATGGCGGGCGAGGGAGCCGAGGCGGAGCGTGCCGAAGCGAGGAGGAGTGGAGTCTAAGCCGAAGGCGGAGCGGAAGCCGAAGAGAGAAGGTGGCGGCGGATTGCGGCTTGGCGAAGCGGTGCTCCAAGAAGCCACCATGTGGCGGGGCGGTGGCGCGAGGCACACGTCTGGCCACCAGCTACCGGTTGTGCGGTTGTCAGCCTCGCTCGACTCGTATCTTT
The DNA here is from genome assembly GCA_003413675.1 of Phytopythium vexans. Taxonomy (NCBI): domain Eukaryota; phylum Oomycota; class Peronosporomycetes; order Pythiales; family Pythiaceae; genus Phytopythium; species Phytopythium vexans. Next base: position 1,121,037 of record QLOC01000005.1, read on the forward strand.
AGTGCGGATCGAGCGAACTGGAGACATCAGCGGAGAGCACGCGTCGACTGGACACCTGCCACCCGTTTGATGCGGTAAACTGCTTCATGCGCGCGCGCGGAGGCCGGTCACGGACCGCTCCAACCGGCCACGTCACCTTCCGATGGTGAAAGTGGTCCGCTGCATGCTCCTTGTGTCAAGCGTCGCCGGTGGCGCTAGCCGACTGTACCGCACTCGCACTTTATCGAGACTTTACATTACAGTCGGTCATTATCGCGCCGTTTTTGGCGGGAAACACAACGACCGCGAGCCAAAGTCCGCTTCGGTGCAGGCGATCATTGCGACCATGGCGGCGACGGCGGCGGTGCGCGTGGCCACGCCCGAGATCCGGTGGCACTGCGGTCCAACGGGACTGAACGAGGCCGTGCTGTCGCTCGACTTCCTGCCGGCGGCGGCCGACGACAGCGGCGCGGTGGTGCTCGCGACCGGCGGCGCCGACAAGGAGATCAAGCTCTGGCGAGTGCGCGACGCGCTCGGTGACGGCGCCGCGGCGGACGACAAGAGCGACAAGGACGACAAGGAAGACGGCGAAGATGCGGGCGAGAAGGAAGGCGGGCGAGGCAAGGGCGACGCGGCGCGCGGGCTCGAGTTCGTGTTCAGCCTCTCGGGCCACGACCGCAGCGTCAACTGCGTGCGCTTCTCGCCCAACGGCGAGTTCCTGGCGTCGGCGAGCGACGACACGTCCGTGATCCTGTGGACGCGACCGAAGACCGCGGGGCCCGACTGGCGGTGGGACACGGTGGCGGCGCTGAGTGACGTGGCGCGCACGATCCTCTCGCTGGGCCACAAAGGCGACATCACCGACCTGGCGTGGTCGCCGGACTCGCAGTTCCTGTGCTCGACGTCGATCGACAACCGGTCGGTGATCTGGCACGTGGGGAAGGGCGACGTGGTCGAGCGCCGCAAGGACCACACGCAGTACGTGCAGGGAGCGGCGTGGGACCCGCTGAACGAGTTCGTCGTCACTGAAGGCAACGACCGCACGTGTCGCGTGTACGCGCTCGGCGGGTTCACGCGGCAGACTGCTGGTCGCAAGTCGGGACGCAAGATGACGTGCGTGCAGACGATCAAGACGCGGGAGTTTCCGTCGACTGTGGACGAGGAGAAGCAAGCAGAGCAAGACAAACCAGCAGCGAGTGCGGCGCCGCAGCAGAGCGACAGTCGACCAGCTCCCCCCAAGCACCGGATGTTCCTCGACGACACGTGTCCAGCGTTCGCGCGTCGTCCGGCTTGGACCCCCGACGGCAGCTACCTGCTCACTCCCACGGGGACATTCCGCGCGACCGAGTCGGCGAAAGCCGTCAACACCGTCTACGCGTTTGCACGCGGCGACCTGAGCGCGCCGACACTGCACCTCCCCGGCCACGACAAGGCGTCGCTGGCCGTGCGGTGCAGCCCCCTCGTGTACAAGCTGCGAGATGGTGACAAGACGGGCAACTTCTTCCAGACGAACTACCGATCGGTCTTTGCGGTCGTCACGCTCAACGCGATCGTGCTGTACGACACTCAGGTGGGAGTTTCTGCGCTATTGCACTTGGTTTGAGAGTTTGGACTTACTCGCTCGTTGCCTCCCAGCAAGCGCATCCGATCTGCACGGTCAAGGACATGCACTACGCCGACCTGACGGACGCGAGCTGGTCGGCCGACGGCCAGACACTGAGCGTGTCGTCGATGGACGGCTACCTGTCCTTCATCCGATTCGCGCCGGGTTTCTTCGGCACGAGCCTTCCTCCACAGAGTACGTTCGTCACGGGCCACTGGCAAGCTAGTCTGCGAGGGCGATCGCACTGACACACCCTATGTTAATGTTGCAGAGCTCGCGGAGGAGAACGAGGCGAAGATGAGCCGCATGTTTGCCGTGCACAAGAAGATTCGCAAGAAGTCCGCTGGCAAGAGTCAGGCCGCCTCCGTGGCATCCCCCAGCACTGGTGCTCCGACACCAGCGTCAGCGCCGACAGCAGCAGCCACGACGAACATCTTGACGGTCAAAAAGAAGCCGAGGGCGAAGTCGCCAGCGGCCCAGCCGATCGACAAGGCCATCAGTGCGGCCGCAGTCGGCTCGACCAATTCATCGTCGGCATCCCCAAAGCGACCAAACGACGAGGCAAACTCAAGTGCGAGCGCTGTCAACGTGCTGCAAGTGCGGAAGAAACGCAAGATCGTGCCGACCGTCGTGTCCGCCACAAACGCCACTACCAGTGCAGCCGCTACTGGCGACTCGGAGGTGATCGATTTGAGAGATGCGGCGGGGAGACCTGTCCAGTCAGAGCAAGCGCAGGAGCAGACTGCTCAGGCGACGGCCGCATCGCCCCACGGGGACGGCACAGCTGAGAGTCCCGTCGAGATATGATGTACTCACTCCACAAGCACGGACGGCTTCATTGTACGACCTCTGCAGTTGCTGCTTTCCTCTCTCTGCCTCTGCTCAGACGGCGCCTTTGTCCATGCCGGGAAGCTCGAACGCCTTGATGGTCTTGAAGAACAGGAAGTAGCCGTAGGTGCCGCCGAGTGCGCCGAGCACCAGGATGTTGATCCAGTGCAGGAACGAGTGCGCGCCTGGCGCCGAGAGCTGCGCGCGTAGCAGCGCCACGGCCTGCAGGCAGAAGCAGGCGCAGTAGGCCTGGCAGAAGGTGCGGCGCACCAGCGCGTCGCTCACGAGCCGCGTGCGCCAGACCATCCAGCCCTGCGCGAGCGTCAGCGCGCCTGGCATGGCCGTCCAATCGTCAGTCAGGCTGGGGGTTTCCAATGCGGCAAGCAGGTCAGGAGAGAGTGAGATATCTTCATCGTACCATACAGACGGACGAACTCGTGCGCGAAGTGTGTGTTGTTGGCGTCGCCCAGCACCGGCGAGAGCAGCGAGTGCGGCGTGAAGAAGCACAGCACGCCGCTCAGCACCGAGATAGCCGCGTGCACGAGGAAGAGCTGGTCCAGCTGCCGCCGCACGGCCTGCATCCTGCCAGCCCTCGAGCTTCGAGTCGGACTCCCTTCCAGCTCGAATGTCAAGGATCACAGAGTGGTCCACATCGCAGACATTGTATGACTTTCGGATCATCGAGTACTACATCGAAGATCTGAACTCATACTACATCACTGCAAAATCGACAGCAAATGGGGAGCAGCAGAGCAGCCATGTCGTCGCCTCTGCTGCGGCTGCGGCTACTACTGCTGTGCGTGGCGCTGGTGCCGCTACTGGCGTCGGCGCTCGAGGTGGCGGTCCCCAAGTGGTCAGTCGAGTGCTTCTCGGTGGAGGCAGACCTGGGCAAGCACGGTATCTCGCTCAACTATGAGGTGTTGCGCGGCGCGGCAGACAACCTCGAGACGGAGCTGCGCGACGGCGCCGGACAAGTCGTGTACACCAACAAAGGCGCAGCCGGTCGGTTTGTGGGTCCCATCGGCGAGGGCGGTCTGCATACTGCGTGCTTCAAGAACGACGCGTCTCCCTCTGGCGACGTCACGGTCGGGTTCTCTCTCCACGCGGACGACCCGAGCCACGAGGTGCTGTCGAACGCGGACGCAGCCAAGATCAGTTGAGTGGCGTCGCTGTTTTGGGTTTTGCGATGGGGGTGCTGTTGCGCAGTGGGATGGAGAGGCACTAATCTCGTGGTGATCGTCTCGCAGAGCAAGTGCAAGAGCTGGAGGACCTCGTGTACGAGCTGACAGTGAGCCTGGACACGGTGAAGGACACGCAGGAGTACATGAAGGTGATCGAAGAGTACCACAACCAGCGTACGTGTGGGTCAGTTGTCGTGTAGCGGCCATTGACGGTGCTGATGCTCTTTCCCTCTCCTCTGTGGCCAACGCAGTCATCACGAGCACGCACAACCGGATCATGTGGTGGACGTGCGCCGAGGCGGTGGTGCTGACGGCCGTGGCGCTCGCGCAGATCTCGTTCCTGCGCCGCACGCTCGAGGTGCGCCGCATCCTGTGAGCGGTGGTGCGTCGCCACCGTGTTGTCCTGCACAAGAGTAATACACTCGGATGCATGTTCGTGCATTTGTCGTGTATGATTTGTGTATTCATTCGTCCCAGGTAGTATTACCCACCACAGCGCCGTCCCATCAACTCTGCACCGCCCAATGCTGGCGCGTCAATTCGGTTCTTGCACCCGCCAGACCTGCCGAAGATGAGCCGCGCGATCGCTGCGCTGCGCGCGCGCGGGATGCTGGCGGCAACCACGCGGCAGGACGCAGGCCGCGCGCTGGACAATGCGCTGTCGGCGGCCGCGGCCGCGTCGCCGCCGGCCGTGTACTGCGGGTTCGACCCGACGGCCGACTCGCTGCACCTGGGCAACCTGCTGCAGGGAGTGGCGCTGCGCCACTTCCAGCTCGCGGGCCTGCGTCCGATCCTGCTGGTGGGAGGCGCGACCGGCATGATCGGCGACCCGAGCGGCAAGTCGGAGGACCGCGTGATGCTGACGGACGACGCCGTGGCGCACAACTCGCGCCAGCTCATGGAGGGTCTCTCGGCCGTGCTCGACTTTGACTGTCCGCACACGGGCGCCGTCGTGCTCAACAACGCCGAGTGGCACACGCGCATGTCGGCGGTGCAGTGGATGCGCGACATCGGCCGGTAGGAGCGCACAGGCGTGTGGGCAGGCGGGCGGGTGGGTTGTCGAGGAGCGAGGGTCAGTGACTCACTCTGTTGCGATGTTTGATGTGCAACTGCAGACACTTCCGCGTCAACGCCATGCTGACGCGCGAGAGCGTCAAGAAGCGGCTGGACTCGGAGCAGGGCATCAGCTTCCTCGAGTTCTCGTACCAGCTCTTCCAGGCGTACGACTTCCTGCACCTCTTCCGCTCGCACAACTGCATCGCGCAGATCGGCGGCAGCGACCAGTGGGGAAACATCGCGTCGGGCTGCGACCTCGTGCGCAAGGCCACGGGAAAGGTGGGGCTGTCTTGAGTTGGTGACGGCGCGGTCGTGTGGAGTTGGCTGCTGACGTGAGAGCCATGTCGGCGCTGTTTGAACTGGCAGGAGGTGCTCGGCGTGACGTTGCCACTGCTGACGACGGCGGCCGGCGAGAAATACGGCAAGTCGGCGGGCAACGCCGTGTGGCTCGACCCCAAGAAGACGTCGGTGGTGCGTGGGCTTTCTTCCTCGATCCTGGCGCTCTCGAGTTTGCACTGACGTCTCGAGTCGCCGTTGTGGTGGTTCTGCTCTCTCTAGTTCGACTTTTACCAGTACTTCCTGCGCGCGGAAGACAACGATGTCGAGCAGCTGCTGAAGAGCTTCACGTTCCGCGACGTGGAGGAGATCCGCGAGATCGTGGAGGAGCACAAGAAGGCGCCGGAGCAGCGCAATGCGCAGAAGCTGCTGGCCGAGGACATGACAGTCGCTCTTCATGGCACGGATGGTCTGCGCGCGGCTCAACACGCGACGGAGCTGCTGTTTGGCAAGCGTCTGGCGCCGCTGTCGGCCGACCAGGTGCTGACGATGGCCGGTGACGCACCGATCGTCGCCGTCACTCCCAACGAGGTCATCAACCAGCGCCTCGTGGATCTTGTGGTGCGAGTTGGCGCCTGCGCTTCAAAAGGTACGAGCTTTGTTGGTTGGCAGCGTGTTGAGTGGACCGAGACTCACAATTGTCTGTTGTTGGCGGTTCTTGTCGGTCAGCGGAATGCAGACGTCTCATCAACGGCGGCGGCGTGTACGTCAACAGCGAGCGCGTCGAGTCGGAGCAGCTGGTCATCGACTCATCCATGCTGCTGGACGGCAAGCTGTTGCTGCTTCGCATCGGTCGCCGAAAGAACTTCATTGTTCAGGTTGAATGAGCACCGAGTGATTTTGTGTGAGATTTTGCCTTCAAACCAACACGAACGAACGCATCCGCTCTCTCGCAGCGAGTTGCTACTAGCAGTTTGTTGAGTCCCCACAATCACCGTCAGCTTGCCGACCCGTACGACACGTGCTGCTCACGAAGCAGGAGCGCCATGATGTCTGTCGCGCGCACGACGCCGATGTTGGCGCCGTCGCTGCGCCGGATCAGCACACGCTTAGCTTTGCAATCGATCATGCGCTCGACCACCTGTGCAATCGTCGTGGTCGGAGCGACTGCAATGTACGGCGGTAGGGTGGTCGCCAGGTCGCTCAATACACCTCCTATACCCGTAGCAGTTCGAGTCGACAGTGCTCCGGTACGAGCACTCCACGTTGTGTTGAACACCTCACGAAAGCTGTCAGTGCTGGGGTTGCGCAGCACGCGAAGTGTTAGTCGAACCGAGGCGCTCTATCTAGTGTGCTGCAGCAGCATACCTCAATAGTCGCGCGTCGAGTTTATCTGCGGTGACGAGGAGACCCGATATCCGTCGTGTGGCCATCTCCGCAAACGCTGAGCATACGCTAAGCGTCGATGTCGCCACCGCTGGCGCGTAGAACAGCTCCGTGAACGCTGCGACGGGAAGCAACTGCTTGCCGTCTGGTGGAAGTCGGTTAGAGAGGTTCGAGCGAGCTAGCACGGAGACAGAGCTTCTTACTCAGCATTGAGAAGTCCTCACTGATCCATTCAAGCGCATCGAAGACGTCGAGCGTCCCGAGAACAGCGCCGTCCGCGGCATCCGGTGGTTGGTCGGCCAGCGCTGCAGCCGCTGCTTCTCCGCACGCGAACCGCAAAATGAGATTGAAGAAGGGTTGCTCGGAGTCGACGAAGCTCGGAAAGAGCTGCGTGGCTGCCGCTGCGCGCACGAGCTCGCTCACAGGCGCGTCTCCGAAAGCCTGCACGGCCTTGTCCAACCCGAGTTGCCGCGAGTCAAATTGTGCTCCAAGGTCGGCCCTGGTCTGCCGAAGAACCTCCAGAAAGAAGCTAAAGGCACCACAATCAAGCTTCCGTTAGCTGAGGCTCACGCAAAGACCAAGCCACGAACCACTCACGTCAAAAGGCTGCCGACTGTGACCACGGTTTGCGGCTCACGAGTGCCGGATGTGCTGCACACAAGAGCGATCGACTGACCGCGCTGACCCAGTTCGCTCAGCACGCGAGCGCAGGTCGTGTCCGGTGAGAACTGGGGCGGCAGGGACTTCCTCCAGTACTGCAAGTAGTCGGACGCCTGCTCGCACCAAGCTGTGAGTTTGTCATCTCAGCCCCTCGGTGGCCCAGCCAGATAGCATCTCACCCGCTTGTCCCAGAGCACAGATGCGTGCGGCGCTGTCAGCGACGACATCAGCCGAACGGACGATCCTTTGGGATGCTTCTTGCCTGGCGACCCGTGTCCCGCGCTGATGTCGGCAGCTTCGCCGATCGCATGGCCAGGTTTAGCGGTGTTGCGCACTGACAGCGAGAACTCTGCGCCAAATAGCGCCACACAACAGTGAGGATGACAACAACAACAAGCTCAGAATTGCAACCCAGATCACGACCGTGAATGATATCGTGCACGTCTTGCAGCAGAGCGCTGACCTGCGCGTTGGTGAAACAGATGTCGTGCAGCTCTCGGACAGTCGTGAGCCTGTCTGGGTCGTCGATTAAGAACGCACGCTACTCGACACACATATATCTAGATGAGTTAAGAAGTGAGAACGAGCTGGTCGGTCGATTCGCATACCTCGACCAGCGCGACCACGTCCTTCGGGATCGGCTCGGTCAGCTGCAAAAGCCGCTCGACACTCTCAAACCAGTCCTTGAGCAGCAGCCGCTTGGCGTCGACCGAGAATCGCCCAGTCGCGTCCGCGTACATGCGGAGCACGAAATCCATTTGAGAGCGTAGGTCGGCGCGGAGCAGCAGCGCCACCGCGCAGAACACTTGGTGAGCGATCACCACTGCAGGCAGTCGCGTGGCCTTAGTGTCCGCTCTCTCACGGAAGAACGCGAAGTGCGGCTCGACATCAGCGACGAGCATTCCGAACACTTCGTCGAACTGCTCGATCTGGAGACGACGCGGGTATCCTAGCGAAGAGGTCGACGAACCCGAATACCCGCGGATCCGGTAGCTGTCTCTGACATCGCTCGGATCGTCCCATCGTTCGCCGCGAAAGATGGCAGCGCATTCGTCCGCAGTCGTGCGCGTGTGACGAGTGTACTCGCCTAGCAGCCTCTGAAGCTGAGGATTGTGGAGGCCGTGAGATGCCAATGCCGCTCCCATCCTGTTGCGACTGGCGACGGCGCCTTTTCCATCGCCAAAAACGACTCCACCGATCTTTCAATCAGTGTGTTCGTTCGTTCTCCGAAACCACCGCGCTGTCAGCGTCACCGCCGCGTCGTTTGAGCGTCGTGACGGTTTGGTCGAGTCATGCGCGACGCACTCCATGTCTCCGGCGGCCACTGGCCAACATCGTAGCAATGCCGGACTCGGAGTCCAGTCCGCTGCTCGGGAAGCCTACGTTCGTCGCGAGTGCGACGCCGTGGGATGAGTTCTGCAGCTTGACGATCATGGCGGCGCAGGTGAGCCTGGCCACGCTCGCGCGCATCGCGCTCACGTCCGTCGACGCGATCTTCCTCGGTCACCTCGGCGTCAAGCAGCTCGCGGCGGCGTCGCTTGCCCAGATATGGGCCAGCCCGCCGCTCATGGCCGTCTGGGCTTCTGCCTCGGCCCTCATCACGGTACGTGTCCGTACGAACCTGACACTCAATTCGGTAGCTGAAGATGACAAGTCGTGGCCAGCTCTGCGGACAGTCGTGGGGAGCCGGCAACCGCGAGCTCACGGGCGTGTGGCTCCAGTTCGGTCTGCTGCTCGTCTCGGCGCTGTCGATCCCCGTGTTCGTCTGGTACTGGAGCGTCGGCTACGTGCTGGAGTATTCGACTGACGACCCCGAGGTGGTGGAACTCGCGACCAAGTTCGCTCGCGTGCTCTCTGGCGCGATCTTGCCGTCGCTCGTGTACTCGTGTCTCCGGTGAGTGTCTCGGACTTCTTGGCCATGCTCATCCGACTCACCACCGCGTTCTCCGCACAGCCAATACTTCCAGGCGATCGGCATCCTGCTGCCAACCACAGCCGTCGGGCTAGCTTCCATCTGCGTCGCCATCTCTGGCAACTACTTCTTCATCTACGGCGTCGGACGATGGAAGGGACTTGGTTTCATCGGTTCTCCGCTCTCGACAGTGCTCGCGTCGTGGTTCCAACCGTGCGCACTCGCGCTCTACTGTTGCTGCTACAAGCGATACCACCGCCGCGCCTGGGGTGGCTGGAAGCGTGCGGAGCTCACGACCGACCGGCTGCGAGCCTTCGCCACCATCGCTGGACCCATTGCTTGCAACTCGTTCGCGTCCAACCTGGCCAACGCGCTCGCGTCGCTCGTGGCAGCCGTACTTGGCGCCAAGGCCATCGCCGCCAATGCTGTCCTCGCGGGGATGTGGGGGTTGCTCTGGGCACTCTTCTGGGGATACGGCTGCGCCGTGCAAGTCCGCGTGGCCAACTACTTGGGAGCCGGCGACCCCGAAGGCGCGAAAAGAGTCGGAGCGCTCGGCTTGCTCTGCGCACTCACGGTCGTGGCGGTGCTGGCGGTGCTCACGCACACGTATGACGACAGCGTCGTCGGCATCTACACCAACGACAGCGAGCTCCTGCGCACGTGCCGGCGCGTTCTTCCCATCTTGACGGCCTCGTACGTCGTCCAGTCGGTCGAGATGGTTTTCTCCGGCGTACTCACGGGGATGAGGTGCCGTGCTGATAGGGATCATATTGCCAGCCATGGTGGAGATGCTGAGTTCTGATCGTGCTTGTGCCGTTAACAGCCTCGTCAAAGTGACCATGGTGACCAGCATCGTCGCCACTTGGTGCGTCAACCTGCCTGTCGCCTACACCGGAGGTGCGTCGCGGTCGCTGCGTGTCCGCGAGGCTCTTCGCAACGACTAACACATGACGACGACTGCAGGTCTGGTGCTCGGCTTCGGCTTCCCGGCGCTTTGGGTCGGCGTGCTCAGCATGGAGCTCTTCAAGCTGGGGTCCTACTCGGTGGCTCTCGTGCGCGTGTGCTGGAGCGATATGGCCGACCGCGCGGTGTCCGCGATGCGCGCGGCGCCAGAGGCGACAGCCGCGCAGGTGGACAAGGCGGCGGTCAACTACATCACGGCCGTCGTGGGCTCGCGGCCGCCCACCGGGTTCCTCGCCGCGCTGCCGGAGCCGCGGTCGCTGCCGCTCTCCGCACCGTACGCGCGGCAGAAGCGGCTCGCGCGCATCCAGCGGCGCACGGCGTCGTTCGAGCCGTCGGCACCGAGCGTCCGCCCTGTGACTCTCTCAATGCTGTCCCAGTCGATGGATGTGTGATGAATGGCTGCTACCATTGGACGAAATGATAAATAATGCATGATGATTGGGTAAAAGACTGTCTCGGAGTCGACTCCATTCACAAACCCGAATCAAGCGAGCCGAAGCGAGTCGAGCACCATGCCGGGCGAGGAGAATGCGCCGCCAGGCAAGTGGGCGATGCGGCTCGAGGCCAAGCGCAACATGTACCTGACCAGCACGGACCAGGTGCGCGTGCACCGTCGCGGCGTGGGACGCGCGGCCGGCGGCGGCGGGGCGGCGGCGGCCGCGCAGTGCCAGAAGTGTCTGCAGCCGGGTCACTGGACCTACGAGTGCAAGAACGAGCGCGTGTACGTGCAGCGCGCGTCGCGGTCGCAGCAGCTGCGCAACCCGAAGCTGCGGCAGCCGTTCAACCAGGACAAGCCTCCAGATGCGCAGGAGGAGGCCAAGGCGCTCGCGGGCGAGGGCGACAAGAAGAAGCGGAAGAAGAAGGAGACAAAGAGCGGAAAGGCGGCCAAGGGCGATGACAAGGCGAAGCGGCGTCGGCGGCGGAAGCGCCGCGACAGCTCCAGCAGTGACAGCAGTAGCGACAGCAGCAGCAGTGACAGCAGCAGCAGCAGTGACAGCGACAGTGACAGCGACTCGTCGTCGTCTGGGTCGTCGAGCGACAGCAGCTCGTCGGACAGCGAGAGCTCGTCGAGCGATGAGTCGGACGCGGGACGCTCCAAGCGATCCAAGCGTCGTCGCAGGGAGTAGCTGCATGAGAGAGGGGTGGGTTCTTCTCGACACTGCGCTGGGCATAGACGAAGGACGGCGCCGCGAAGGACAAACGGACAGCAATTACCGAACGACAGACACGAGAACCTCCGTCATGCAAAGCTGTTGGGTTATTTTGTGTCTGTGATTTTAGCGCTTGCTGTCGCGCGCCGTGCAAACGGTCCGAGGTCCAGGCTCCTCCCGACCTGGCCGTCCACAGACCGTCCGCCAGCAGACGCCGCCACACGCCAGCCGACGCCGCGAGCTTACCAGGACCCACCGAACTCGGACTTGGTGTTGACAAACAGCTCAAAGTCCCACTTGGTGTCGATCTGGACGGGCTCGCTCACCGTCGAGCCGGACGCGTCCACCTTGGCGAACTGGATGCGGTTGATCGTGCGGCAGTCGCGGTACAGACACACGCGCATGCACTGTTCCAGCAGCGCGCGCGCTTCCTCCTCCGACAGGTCCGGTCGCCAGTGGTTGCGCAGCAGCGGCATGCCGAGGTGGTGGCCGAAGCCCGTGGCGATAAAGTCGCCCTCGAACGCGAGGCCGATCATGGTCACCTGGCCGAGGAACGGCGCCTTGGTCTCCGGGTGCAACCCGCCGACGACGACCGTGTTCCAGAGCGGGTCGAACTTGTTGCGGCGGTGGTAGAGCAGGCGCTGCAGGTAGTGGTAGATCTCCGGCGCGCTCGTGTCGCAGCCGTCGTCCTGGTTGAAGTCGTACAGCTCCAACTCGCCCAGCTTGTCCTGGATGTGCTGGAAGTCGCTGAAGTCGCCGCCGGCGCCGATCAGCGTCGAGTTGTGCACGGCCGAGATGCGGCGCTGGTCCGTGAACCGCGCCAGCGACCCGTACGACCCGAGCGTGTCGGCCGCCATCATCACGCCGCCGCGGTACTTGAGCGCGATCACCGACGTGCCCGTCACGATGGGCGACTGCGTGCGCTGCCTCGAGTCCGCCATCGCTGCTGCTCTGGTGCTTGTTCCTTCGCCCGCGATCTTGATCTTCAGGGGGGAGCAGCGGAACACTCGCGTCCCGAATCTAGTTCCCAACTTCAGCTGCCTCGTCCCGAATATCAAGTCTCAACTCGGGACTCGCATCCCGTGCGCGATTTTCGAAACGAGGGATCTTCTAGAAGATCCCGTCGGCGACAGGTGACGTGGCTCGGCTTCAACGACCTTGCCTTGCCTCAGTGGCCACATTGCACTAGGCGACTTTCGAGTGGCGAGACGAAGAGCATGAAGGTGACAACGCTCGCGCGGCTGGCGGCGGCGGCGCTGCTGCTGGCGGCGTACCCGACGTCGGCGGAGCAGGCGGAGGAGCAGACGAAGCAGGAGTCGGCGGCGCAGGAGGCGGCGGCGCGCGCGGCCAAGGTGCAAGAGATCACGAAGGAGGGACTCTTCGTCGAGACGTTCGAGGGCGAGGAGCTGTTCGACGGCACGCGCTGGTTCAAGAGCCGTCACGACAAGTACTCGTCGCAGGAGGTGTCGATCGAGGAGTACACGCTGCAGGCCGCACACGTGACGCCCGACCGCGGACTCGTGCTGGACCAGCCGGCCAAGCACTACGGACTCGCCGTCAAGCTCGACGAGCCGCTGCAGGTGGACGGGTCGCCCGAGCGCGCCGAGCTCGTCGTGCAGTACGAAGTCAAGCTGCAGAAGGGACTGAACTGCGGCGGCGCGTACGTCAAGCTGCTGCGCGATGAAGGCGCTGGCGACCTGTCTGCTTTCAGCGACGCGACGCCCTTCGTGCTCATGTTCGGTCCCGACAAATGCGGCGGCAACGACAAGGTGCACCTGATCTTCCAGCACAAGAACCCCGTGTCGGGCGAGTACGAGGAGAAGCACCTGGACGACGCGCCGCATATCGTCTCGGACAAGGACACGCACTTGTACACGGCCGTGATCCGCGACGACAACACGTTCGAGGTGTTTGTGGACCAGAAGTCCGTTTCGAGCGGCAGTTTGTTCGAGAACTTCTCTCCGTCCGTGATCCCCGACAAGGAGATCGACGACCCGGAGGACTCCAAGCCGGAGGACTGGGAGGACAAACCCCAGATCCGCGACCCTGAGGCGGTCAAGCCGGAGGACTGGGACGAGGACGCTCCCGCGCGCATCCCCGACACGGAGGCCGTCAAGCCGGAGGGATGGCTGGACGACGAGCCGGCCACGGTGGACGACCCGAAGGTGGAGAAGCCTGAGGACTGGGACGACGAGGACGATGGCGACTGGATCGCGCCGCAGGTGCCGAACCCGAAGTGCGAGTCTGCGCCGGGGTGTGGTGCGTGGGTGCGTCCGACCAAGGCCAACCCGGAGTTCAAGGGCAAGTGGCACGCGCCGATGATCCGCAACCCCAAGTACAGAGGCGAGTGGGCACCTCGCAAGATCCCCAACCCAGTCTACTTCGAAGACGAGCACCCGGCTCGGCTGGACGCGATCGGCGCGCTGGCCGTGGAGGTCTGGACCATGTCGGAGGGGATCACGTTCGACAACTTCTGGTTGGGCTACGACCTCAAGAAGGCGCAGGAGTTCGCCGAGCTGACGTTCGCGCCGAAGCACGCGATCGAGCTGGCGGAGCAGGAGAAGAAGAAGGCTGCGGCTAAGAAGGAGGCGGAAGGAGGTGTGTGGGACACGGCCGAGCAGCTAGCGGGCCAGTTCGCCGAGTTCGCGCAGGAGAACCCGATCGTCGCTATTGGTGGCTTGGTGGTCATCTCGCTGCTGACGACGTTGACCGCCTTTTTCCTGTGCTGCGGGTCGTCGCGCGCGCCGGAGGTTCCGGAACAGGAGGAGACTCCGAAGGACAAGAAAGAAGCGAGCGGATCCGAGAACAGTGAAGAGGACAAGTCGAGCAGCGAGAGCGACGAAGGCAGCAGCAGCAGCAAGCTGCGGCAGCGCAAGAAGAAGACGCCGCGAGCCGAGTAACGCGGACTCGAATGGCAATGGATTTTTAGTTATCACACCTTGTTTGCTTCGTCTACCGCTGGTTGGTCTCCCAGTTAGTCGCCTCATACACCGGGACGTGCTCGGGTGTCAGCGGTGCTCGACCGAGGATGAGGTCGGACACCTTCTCGGCGATCATGATGGTCGGCGCGTTCAGGTTGCCGCTCACGACGCTCGGCATGATGGACGCGTCGACAACTCGCAGTCCCTCGAGTCCGTGCACGCGCGCGTTGGCGTCGACGACAGAGGTCTGCGGGTCGGTTCCCATGCGAGTGGTGCACGCCGGGTGGAAAGACGTCTCGGCGTGCTGGCGAATCCAGGCGTCGAGGTCCTCGTCGCTCTGCACGCTGTCCGCGGGCGAGAACGCATCGCCACGGTAGGCGTCGAAAGCCTGCTGCGCAAAGATCTCGCGCATGAGACGCACGCCGCGGCGCAGCTTGACTCGATCATCCTCGGTGGCCAAGTAGTTGGGCTGGATGACCGGCGGCGCGCGAGGGTCGGCGCTTCGCAACTCAATGTAGCCGCGCGACGTGCACTGCATAGGCAGCACGCTACCCTGGAAGCCGTGGAACATCGCCAACTCGAGGTTTGACTTGAGGCATCCAGGCAGGAAGTAGAATTGCAAGTCCGGCCGGGACACACCTGCGGTACTGAACGTGATGGTCGGTGGTTAGCGATGACGGAGGTCAACCACACATGACAGCACACTGGCAGCCATACCTGCGAATGAAGGCGGTGACTTCGAGGCTCGTGGACGTGCCTGGCCCGGTGTTGCGCGCGATCCACTCGATGCCGATGGCGGCCATCTTGAACGGATGCCGCCTGCGTCGCGCGCCGAGTAACAAACACCACGTGAGTCGCAATCAACGCACCAAACTGAGTCGCATAGTCCGACTGAACCTACAGCGTGGCGTGCGCGAGTGTGATCGGCTGCGTGCATTTGTACTTGACGTAAATGTCGATGTGGTCCTCCAGGTGGCGACCCACTGCAGGAAGATGGTGCACCACCGGCACCCCGACGTCCTTGAGGTGTCCGGCGTCGCCCACGCCAGAGAGCAGCAGCAGTTGCGGCGAGTTGACGGCTCCGCCAGACAGAATGACCTGGCACAAAGCAAAGCAATGTCAGTTGGCGATTGCGCATCGAATCACTAACGAATGCAGAGGTTACCTCCTTTGCGGCGCGGAAGGTGACAACTGAACGGGAAGCACTATCTTCAGCGCTCACCCCGATTGCGCGCCGACCGGCCTCGTCGAACAGCACGCGGTGTGCGAGCGCGCCTGTGACGACCGCGAGGTTGGGACGACCCTCGGCAAGCGCAGGATGCAAGTACGCCGACGCCGAGCTCCAGCGCTTGCCGTCATGCACCGTCATGTCCATGTGTCCGACACCCTCTTGCTGGAAGCCGTTCATGTCGTCCGTGAACGGGTATCCGGCTTGTTTGGCTGCCTCAATGAAGGTTCCGTGCAGCTCCTGTCGCTCGTGCTGTCGGCCACGAATAACACGCAACGGGCCATCGCCACCGCGGTACGAGTCACCGCCGAGCTCGTGGGTCTGGGAGCGTCGAAAGTACGGCAGACACTCGGCGTAGCTCCAACCGGTAGCGCCGTGCTCGCTGGCCCACCCGTCGTAGTCGTGCGCATGGCCGCGCATGTAGACCATGGCGTTGATGGACGACGACCCGCCGAGCACGCGGCCGCGAGGCCACGAAAGTCGACGGCCGTTCAGGTGCGTCTGCGGCTCGGTCGTGTAGCGCCAGTTGTAGCGCGCATCCTTGAGGTTGAACATGACGCCTGCTGGCGCCTGGATGCGCCACGAGTCCCAGAGTCCGCGGTCGGGAGGACCCGCCTCCACTAGCAGCACGCGGTTGGCCGGGTCGGCGCTCAGTCGGTTCGCGAGCACGCAGCCCGCAGACCCACCGCCCACGATCACATAGTCGAACTCGCTGGCAGCCGCGGCTGCTGCCGTCGTGAGCCCCGAAGGCGGCGTCGCCTTTGTCGCCATGGAAGCGCGCAGCGAGAGAGGCGAGCGCACTCGCGAGCGGACTAATCGGAGCATGGTCGAGGGTCGGGATTGAGGGTCGGGAGTGAGGGGAGCGCGGGATCGGTAGGCGAGGGTGAGCGCAGGTCTCCCCTGGGCTGCAGATCGTCGAATGCTGCCGACGGCGACGGCGACGGCGACGGCGATGGCGATGGCGACGTTGACGCGAGGGAACGACCTCATGCCACCTCTGGCCTCGTCATGGCTGGTAGAAGGAACTTCAACATGGCGCATCATCACTCGAGGCGGTCTCAGAAATAGGGATGAGTCGAATATATGATCCCGGACCTGACACGACCTGACACGACCTGACATGATATGGGGATAGACGAAGGCGCGACTTGTAGACTGGTGGCAACAACCGTGTGGACATGACGACCAGCGAATCGGGTTGGCGCTCACGTTCGGCCAGGATGAAGGTCTGTGTGCGGTGTTGAGCACGCAGGCGCGATGCTTTGCAGCCGATCAGCATCGTTCGCGCGAGATTTTGGCGATTGGTTATCTCGGTGCATTCCGTCGAGTCGCGGCAGGCTATTACTTCTACAGACGAGCAATCACGCATTAGTAGTGGAGGAGAGGTGCAACCTGTTGCTCGCAACTTGCTGACTTCGGTAGACAATATGCTCCCGCGAACTCGAGCACCAGCGCACTCTATAGCAGGGTTAATGGACACTCGCGCCGACAAACTTCGCACGGACAGGCAGAGCCAGAGGACTTCCACTTCGAGATCCGTGTCGAATGCAGCAACTAGCCCAAACGTGTCGGCAACGGCGAAAGACTCGAGACACCTGATCTTCACTCTACGGATTCGACACAGGCGACGTCCACGCCGCACTGGAACGAGCGTGCCGACCTGGAGGCTTCCAGGTCTTGGTAGTGTGGCAAGAGTCTCACTCAGTGTGATGTAATCGTATTGGTACTCTAGGGCAGGCCGACCGGTTCTTGGTTGCCTTGCTGCCGAATTTGACGAATGTTCCGTCCCAACAACTGCGACCCGCTTCGACCTCTTACGAAATCGTCTCGCCAACAAGCTTGGCAGCGTCCTTGAGCGACTCCAGCCGCTTCTTCTGCTCGCCGTCGAGCAGCTCCTTCTCCTCTGTGGACAGCGCCTTGCCGAACTGGAGCAGAGGGGGAAACAAAGTGTTAGGCGGCGTCACCAACACTGCAGTCGACAGGCAGACTCCAGAGCGTACTTGGTCCTTGCGCTGGCTCATGAGCGCCTCGTACTGCTCCCACTCCCGCAGGAACATGGGCACGAACTTTGGCGCGGCGTCCTTGTGCCGCTTGAATTCCTCCCTGTCGGAGCCGCATCGGACAGGTGAGCACCAACACCGCTCCACCGCGAGCGTCACCGCCTGCCACGCCAACCACCACCGCTCACCTCACGTACTGGTCCCCGAGCACGCGCATCCGCGGCTCGAGCTTGGCCCGGTGCAGCGTCAGGATGCGCTTGTAGAGCGCCAGCACTCGCGCGCGGTCGCTCATTGCTGCGGTTCCGGTTGTTTGACCACCAGGATGCGCGCACCCATCACGGTTTTTGAAACCTATAACACGATATGTCACCGTTATAATTAGCGTTAGGTTTCGAGCATGGGTAAGCATCCTCGTTCGTGGGTACACACCCGAGTATAACCCCTCTGCGAAAGCCGAGCTTCCATCGGCGGTCCCCTACATCTCTGCAGTCGACGAGCGCTCAGCACGTCGTTCCCTCTGCTCCTGCGTTCGCCGCGGCATGCGCGCGATCGCGAACGTGAGTCTGGACGCCTGGCTCTTCGGCGAAGACAAACAGTCGGACGACGCCCCGGCCACCACCTCGCTCGCCGCGCCGCGTCAGTCGCTCGGCGTGAGCTCCGTGGCCCCATCGCCCGCGCCAGGACAGCAGCAGCAGCAGAGCCAGAAGCAGCCGCCAGCCAAGCTATCGCTCTTCCCCATGGCGCCCGCCGGCTTCAACCTGTCGGGTCCGAGCGTGGGCAGCGCCAATGGTGGCTCCCAGGGCAATGGCGACCTGTCCTACCCGTTCCCCGTCAGCTCCAAGCTGCGCAAGCTGTTCCGGCCGAATCGGCTGCAGTGGAATCGTACACGGCTGGGCAGCCGGGAGAAGCGCGAGGACAAAAAGCGGCAGCTCGTGGGGCTCTCGACCGAGTCGTTCCAGCGGCTCCAGGGCCACGTGCCGTTCACGCTCAAGGAGGTGGTGAAAGACCCCAAGAAGCTACCGTTCCTGCTGCGGTGGCTCTCGTCTGACACGGAGGGCGGTAGCGCGCCGCGCACGAGCTACCACCAAGTGCTGCTCTTCCTGCTGGAGATCGAGCAGCTGCTGCTCGTGGCCGAGGACAAGCGGCACGATCAGGCGCTCAAGATCTGGAACAAGTACCTGGACACGGCGTCCGAGTTCCAGATCTCGTCCACGCTCGAGCTCACGCCCGAGCTCGTGCAGTTGGTTCGCGACAGTATCGACGACCCGGAGAAAGTGCTGGACGCCTTCTTCCCCGTGCAGAAGCTCGCCTACATGCGCCTGACACGCGAGGAGATGCCGCGTTTCCTCAAGAGCGACGAGTACCTTCACATGCTGACTGAAACTGGTGATGCCACGGAGGCTGTGCCGATGGA
The DNA here is from genome assembly GCA_003413675.1 of Phytopythium vexans. Taxonomy (NCBI): domain Eukaryota; phylum Oomycota; class Peronosporomycetes; order Pythiales; family Pythiaceae; genus Phytopythium; species Phytopythium vexans. The sequence continues at coordinate 1,139,595 of QLOC01000005.1, forward strand.
GCGCATCCTGCAGGTACGATAACGACTGTTGTCTAGCTCCTTGTGACTTCGATGACTGACTGGTTATCTCTGACTTGTTAGCAACCACGGGCCGCGCACTACTTCCTGCTCTTCCTCATGCAGAGCCGTCAGCATTTCGAGTTGTATTTCTGGATGCACGTCGAGTACGTGCTGAAGCCCGTGCTCGAGCAGGCCAACTACCAGCTTTTCTGGAGACTGGCGCACGTGCTCGTGGAGAAGGCACAAAATGACTCGCAGGCCATCACACTCGCCACCAAGAACGACCTGTACCTCGCGATCGAGGGCCGCAGGTTCGACGAGCAACTTCATCCTCCACAGCCCGTGGCGAAGGCGCTCTTTTCCCGTGCGCAACAGGAGATCTTTGTCATGCTACGCTCGTCCTGGTTCGACCGGTTCATGAAGAGCAATCTATACAAGGTGGCGCTCAAGGACTCGCTCATCCAGCTCCAGCGCGACGACTCGAAAGAGGACTCTCCGCCAAAGTTGTTGTCTCGCGCTTTCTCATCCGCCGAGTATTTTGCTGCCAACACGATACCAGGATCTGAGCGCGACGACGATGGCGACAATTCACTGGACGAAGAGCAAGACGAGCACTCTGGCAACACTGCCGCGAGTGACAGCATCAATTCAAGCAGCGACTTGGTCAAGCGCATTCTCCCCACCAAGAAGGCGCTTTCCTCCGAAGCTCGTCGGTCAACAACGGATCGGTTGGACCGCGACGGCGACGGGAGCGAGGACGATGCGAGCGACTTCAGCAGCGATGATAGCGAGGAAGCTGGAGACAGGGTCGTGCTCAATTTGGAGAGTATCATTCGCCTGACCAAGCTGCCCGACGGGTTGCAAGTGCACTATCGCCCGAACTACGACATGGCGGTCAACTCGGACGGGAGTGAGCTGGATGGCGCGCTGGACTGGATCGTCACGTTTGCGACATTCGTTGAGAAGCAAGCGGGTGAAGATGCGGCCGCCACTTTGATGCTCATGCCTGTGAGCAACCCGAATCAACCGCCGGTAGATTCGTTTGATGATATTTCTCGCCGGATCAAGATGTTTCTCGTTCCTGACGACCGCGTACTGATTAAGCGCGCTGGTGCAAGTGACCCTGGACCAGGCGACATGCTATTTCCTTTTCAGCAAAGCGGCCCGAACGGTTTCCTCTTTGGCTCGGTGTTTCTCACGTATGAGCCGGTGCGCGTGGGCACTTCGAATGAGGAGTTCTTCACCGCCAAAGGCTTTTGCGTGCTGTCACGGTTGCCGCTCGTCAATTCGCTGCGGGTGCTTGTTGAGCACCACGTGACCAGTGCCAAGGAGCAGGCGGACATCTTTGACTGCGATCGACTGAGGACTCTTTTCCAGGCTGATTTCGCGGCATTGCGCTCTTCAGGTGGTGTCGCCAATGATGCGAACAGTTCAGATCCTCAGCAACACTCGCTCAGGAACGCGGCCAAGCACAGCAGCGTGCTCGGTCTGCCGCTGAACGCGCTGAATGCGACGGTGGACGTGTCCGTGACTCGCGTCTTCGATCACCTGGGAACCGCACTGACGCTTCAAGTGCTCGCGAGTGCCTTGCTCGAGTCCAGCGTCGTGTTTGTGTCGCGTCAGTACTCACTGCTCACCGCATGCGCCGAGGCGGTGCGGAACCTGTTGCGTCCGTTCTCATGGTGCCACGTGTACGCGCCTGTGCTGCCCAAGCCTCTCCTCTCGTACCTGCAGTGTCCTACGCCAATCTTAGTAGGAATCCACAGCGACTATGCGCACCGCAGCGACATGCCGAACAAGGGGTTCTACTTGGTTGCGGACCTGGATCGCCATGTTGTGGAATACGTCGGGAACCACTCGGTTGGTTGGAAGAGCCTCGGGTTGGTGGATGATGGCCACAATGAAGTGAAGAGTCAAAACGAGCAAATCTACCTGCCGGCGTGCTTCGAGGCTGCCAAGCACCGCCTCGACAAGATCTTGACGCCGCAAGATGACCAGTATGATTCTATTGGAGGGTTTGTGGGTACGGCCGCACGCCAACGGCGGTCTTCGCGGCCGTCCAACAGCAGCATCGACGACCAAGTCCGGGTCGTTTGCCTCGATCTGTTCTCGGAGCTCCTGCACGGCCACTCGAGCGCATGTCTCGTGGTCGGAGACACGAAGGAGTCCGTCGTGATCTTCGATGAAACGCAGTTCCTGTCGACGCGCAACGAACAAGACCTGCCGTTCTACCGAGCACTCATGCGAACACAGTGCTTTTCAGAGATCGTGAGCGCTCACCGCATCAACCTGAGCGTGAGAGAGCACGACTTTGAGGAGCTCGAGGTGGACGACCCTGGAGACTTGCAGGAAGGTATCATTTAGCACACTCCTGTTGAATAGATATTCGTGACATGCACAAAGTCCGCAGCCGACTCTGACTACTTCTCCGGAAGACTGCCGAACGATTCAACAGCGCCGTCCGTGTCAGATGCGACGGAGTCGTCAGGAGCTCTGGCGACTTTCTTGGCTGGAGATGCGTGTTCGAGCTCGCTGCTTTCGATTTCAGGGTCGCGATCTCTCTTGAGCGACTGGATTGGCACGGCTGGCTCCGAATCTCCAGTCGTCAAGAGCGGGCTTGGGTCTTCCGAGGCAACGCCTGGAGTTTCGTCAGGGCTTCTGACGGCAGGAACGATGCTGTCGTCAGCATCCATGTCGACGTCGGCTTGCTCGAGTTCTTCCATGTCCTGCGTTTCCGATGTGCTTGGCAGCGGCTTGTCGGCACTAATTGTCGAAGAAATCGTGGTGGTGATGGCAGTATCAGCAATCTCGGTTGACTGGTGATTTGTCGACAATTGCTCATCGCCACTGGTCTCAATTGTCGTGGGTGTTGCTTCATCACGCTCTGCAATCGATGGACCATTGGTATCCTCTGATGCACGAGGTGACGACTGGATCTGTTGGTTCTGCGCCTGAAGGCTATCACCCAGCATGAGATCGTCGTCGCTGTCAGAGTCGTCGCTCGCTTTCGCAGCTCGGCGGAGACGTCTTCGAGAACGGGATTCAGTGGCGGCCATCGCGCCAGTGCCGGCGTTCTCGGTGAAGTCGACGTCCGATTGATCGCTAGCCTTGCCGTCTTCAGTGCTCTCTTGCATGTCCTCGTCGTCGGACGAATCATGAGTCTTGCGGTGAAGCTTCAGGTACTTGACGCGACGTTCGATCTGCTCCGGCGTTCGGTCGCGATCTTGAAACATGTCTTCGTACGATATCACTTCGTACACCGAAGGCAGATGCCGATACTTCATGAACATCTTCGCAAGGTATCGATCTTCAACCTTGGTCCAGTTTTTGGCTCGCTCAACACCAGCTCGAGTCGACTGACGCTTCTTCTGTCGCTGTGGAACGCCGTCCGTACCAGCAGCTGTGGCGCCATGATCAGTCGACTCTCTCGCGGCTCCATGGTCATCCCCGGCACCATCACCTGCCGACGTCACCAACGAAGATGCCTGGAAGTCTGAGGGGTTGAGCGAGAACTGGAACTCAGCCTCGCCTTCCAAGTCTTCGTGATCCATCGCGATCTTCTGTCGGCGCACTTCATTGATCTGCTCTATCCGCTTCTCGCGACCCAGCGCCACTGCCTCCGCTTTCGATTTGCTCATCGAGTCAAGCGGGTCGTAGCTGCGCTGCATCAGCAAGGATGCCCTGGAAACGTACGTCTGCCGAAGCAGACTCTCGACAAACAGCAGATGGTTCTTGTCTGCCAACGTGAAGAAGTCGCGCACAACACCGCGGATAAAGTCCAGGAACCCCGTAAACGCCGGATCCCGCTGAATCGCCGAATCTTGCAGCATCTCGTTAAAATGCAGTAGCACGCGGATGTTGTACAGGAGCGGTTGCATTGTCCACTCTTCATTCTCGTGGATCTTGAAATGCTTCACGCGGTAAAAGAACGAGTGGACGTAGTGGTTCACCTTAGGGCTGTTCTCGCGGTACGATGCCAAGAGAGTGCAATACATCTTGATCGTCTCGGACGACAAGATGTTGGAGAAGTACCGGCGAACATCAAAGTCGGCTTCCTTTCGCTGCATCTCGAGCAGCAGCTGCGCCTGACGCTCCGACTCTTCTTCATCGTTTGACTCGTCATCTGATCCATCTTTTCCATCTTCCTGCGATTTCTTGGACTTTTTCCTGAACAAACAGAAACAAATAGCGTCAATTGTGCGGCGATGTTCAAATGCATCCGCCCAGTTCCGCCTTACCGTTCCATGTATGCCTTCCGGCGCGACAGCACCTTGATGGTCCCTTGGGAGTCGAGGACTTTGAACACGAGCTGAGATAGCAACAACCACGTGCACGTCAGCAACAGTAAAGGAAACTCCACCCGCACAAAGCAACTCACATGAGTCAGCGTGACGACGTCTACCACGTATTCCTTGGTGAATAGCCCAGGACTCCAAGTTTTCAGCAGCACCGGGAGTCGATCAAGAAAGTCTCGCTCATAGAAGATCTTGTGCTGAAGAGAATCTGCAATGCGCTGAAAGCGAGGGTCGTCGCTTGTAGCCATCTCCGCAATGTATGCCATCATCTCCGTCAACAGTTCGACCGATACAGTCATACCGTGGTAATTCTTGATGCTGGCATAGTTCTCCACCGACTGGAGGACAAAGTTGAACGAAAACATATCCAAAGTAGATAGCACAGCCTTTTCATCGTACGAAGGCTTCTCCGGTTCTGTCGGCTGTGGTGACTGGAAATCCATGGCAGCAAGGAGCTGCTCCTTCTTCTTCTCGAACGCTTTCATTTGATGCTTGTAATGTGACTTCAAGTTCTGGATCTTCAGCCGATGGTATGATGTCAGGAACCACACCAAGTGGAAGTACTGGAGCCGATCTGTGGTCACCAACTTGCTACTTCCTCTGCGGAACTCGGTCTTGAGCGAGTTTGTGAGCTGGAAATATGACTTCCCGATGAGGGTGTCGCACACCTCTACGAGTATGCTCATTGTTGCTCTGAATAACAATCAATGTCAAAGAACAAAATACGTGAGCACAGGAGCTTGCCGAAATTGAGGGAAAATGCAGGGGACGTACTCGTCAGACGCGGTAATCGTGCTTTTCGAGCCGAAGACCTCGTTGATATCAGCGATCGGGTTGGTCTGCTGCTTCCCGCGTCGTCGAGAAACTGGTTTCTTCGGGGCTTGCGGAACCACATTCTCTCCGACCTGGGAAATATGAGTCACCAGCGTCTCACGCCCGGTCGGCCCTTTCATGGTCAGGACGCCACCGAAGTTAGAATGGCGAGAGGCTCCACTGCGATGTCTTGACCTGCTCTTCTCTTGATTCAGCTGCTGCAGCAAATTTCCTCCCTCCAGAGACGTTCGCTGTCTGGAGGGCTTCGCGCTGCTTGAGGGGCGTTGGACTGATGACGCGTCAGTCTCTGATGTAGTAGAAGCAGCTGGCTCTGGTTGGGGAGTGCGATCAACCAGCATTCGCTTGGCAAACGCAGCAACTTCTTTGGGATGGGAACCGCCGAGTGTCAAGTCGATCATTTCCATGATCAGCAAGTTCCACTCGCGGTTTTCTGGTGCATCGATGTCCTGTGCATTGCATCAACGAAAACGCCAGAAACAAAGGCGAGGGTCAGAACTCAACAAGCACGACAGCAGCACATATACCGAGAAAGCTCCGAACCTGGGCAAATAAAAGGATCATTTCGTACACGTTTTCCCGATGAAGAGTGCAAATCACGTCTTCCTGCAGGCGGCTCAGGTAGGCGGAGGTGGATGTCACGAACCGCGGGTCTTCGTTCGGGATGGCCAACAGATTGCGGATGAGAGTCAGCACAATTTCCATGTTCAGGTAGTCCTGATATCATTCCCACACACCACGCGAGTTCGACGCAAAACAAACGACTCTCAGTGACTCGTCTCATGATACTCCAGAGCACATGCGTACACAACTTACCTCTTGCGTTCGCGTGGTTCCTCGGCGTGACAACGGCTCCACCAATATGTTCATCATGATGGGGATAACGTCCTGTCGGAGAAACTCGTGCTTGTACGCGCGCAGGTACTTCAGCTGTTCGGCGATGTTGGTCGAGTCTTTGGTAGGTTTCATCGTGAGCATCACGAGCACCTTCAAAATGGAAAACACCAGAGACCTATCGCAGCACAACAGACGCAGTGCGGGTCAGTTCGGGTGTGAGTAACGACGCAAATGCCTATGTAGTCGCGCTCACCAGTCGTGCTGGTGGTTCACGAGCAGCGGGAGCAGCTTTTTCTGCAATATCTTCCACTTGCCGAGCTGCTTGGCAACCAACTTGTGCTTGGCGTGGTCTCGGCGGATCGCGCGCTGCAGGTCGTGGATCCACGCCTCGCAGTCTTCTCCGCGCATGAGCACCGGCTGCTCGCCTTCGTTCTGGACGCGGAGCATGCCCAGGTTGGAGCACACGAGCAGCAGCTCGTTCATCATGGCACGGTCCAGCTTCGGCTCGCCGTTGTCGCCATCCTCATCATCAGACATGCCAAAGTCCTCCAGCTCGCCGTCTTCGTCTCCATCGCGCCGATCCGGACTCTGCCTCGGACTGACCAGTCCTTCCGCCATCTCGTCGTCAGCGTCCGGGGCGGACGTCGCGTCTACGCGCTCGCGGAGCTCCGCTGCTGCTGTTGCTGTCGCCATTGCGAGCTTGACTGATGTCGAGACGAAAATGCCCGCCAAATAAAAAACCGCGCCAAAACCGATGAATTGGTGGATCAATTCATTTTCGAATCGGTACTCTCGATAATAAATTACAAGCAATCATCAATTCATTTTCGAATCGGTACCCTAGATAATTGCAAGATCGTCGCGCGCAATTGGCTTGACGGCGCGCCGATGGAGCAGCACCGGGAACAAGAGTCCGAGCAACCGCTGCCGCAACTGGCGCCACCCCAGCTCCAGGAGCAGCAGCAGCAGCAGCAGCAGCCTGGGTATTCTCCGGCGGGGTACGATGGTGCTGGTGGAGCGGCTGTCCAAGCGCCAGTACATCCACAGCAGCAGCAGCTACAGCAGCAGCAGCAGCCGCCGCCCGACCAGAACATGTTCGCTCAAGCGCCGATGGCCAACTACGGAGGCTATGGTCCGCCGCCGGCGTCGACGGGGGTGGCAATGCCTCAAACGCCCGTGGTATCCACGCCTCCTCCAGCGCAGCCCGTGTTCAACGTATCCACGAGCGAGAAGGCGACCCAGCTTCTGGCGGCGTGCGAGTCCTGCCTTGTCGTGACGCGCATCCCGGGTTTCGACATGTCGTTTCGGCGGATCATGGAGTCGCGCTGTCTGCGCTGCAACGGCACGCTGGTTCTGCCGCAGGAGGTCATGGAGATGCTGATTCTGTACGGCCACTATATTCCCGAGACCGTCGCCACGACTGTTCTGCTGGGGACGATGGCGCTGCATCCAGCATTGCGTCCCGATTTCGTCGCGTCGACCATGAATGAGCTCTTGATCCCGCTACAGACGGACTTCGTCTACGATGTTGCGGTGCCGAAGCGGCCCGAAGGCTTGGGCATGTCTCTCCGAATGCACCGTGAGTAATCCGTGTTGATTGTCGCTGTGAGTTGACAAATTGCTTTTTAACATTACTCGATGATGGGATGCAGAGGGCGACCTCGCAGTTGGAGGCTTCGTCGACTTCGACGGCAATACAGAGAGCCCCTCTGTCGCAGCGCGCATCATCGCAGTGGGGGACGTGCTGGTCGCCATCAACAAGAAGGGGATCACCTCGTGGTCCTTCGAGAAGAGCATCCGCATGCTGGCCAACTCGGCATCGCCCGTTTACCTGACGTTTCGGCGCGTTCGACCTGTTACGATACTTTGAAACACGCTAATTACTTCCGTTTTGAGTGTCTGAGTTTCAAGCGAGCAATCGCATTCGGCAATGCTTCGTGGGCTGTCAACCAACTGTCATCATCGTCCTGACGCTTTAGTGCCTGTCCTTCAGTGGGACCAGTTGCAGCTACTGCTATGTGTTTGTGCATGACACGTGGCCTCTGCTCGGAGGATAATCGAACCGTGAAACAGGATGAGTCTATTAGCCGACCATAATTAGGGTGGTGCGGTTTGTCAGCTCTCTCGAGCACTCGGTGATTATCTCTGGCTAGTTTCCCAGTTCGCAGGCTGGTAGACCGGCGCCGTCGACTTCGGCAGCGCCGACTTGCCCAAGATGATGTCGGCCGCCTTCTCCGCGATCATGATCGTCGGAGCGTTCAAGTTCCCGCTCACGATGTTCGGCATGATCGACGCATCCACGATGCGCAGGTTCTCCAATCCGTGAACGCGCGTCTGCGAGTCCACGACCGTGTTCTCGCCCTCACCCATGCGGTTGGTGCACGACGGGTGGTAAGCGCTCTCGGTGTGCTGGCGCACCCACGCATCAATCTCGGCATCCGTCTTGACGGACTGCGCTGGGGAGATAGGATCACCTCGGAGCTCGTCGAACACTTGCTGCTCGAAGATCTCCCGCGTCAGCCGCACGGCAGCGCGAATGTCGACGACGTCTTCCGGCGTGCTGAGGTAGTTCGGCTCAATAATCGGGTGCTCGCGAGGGTTCGCGCTGCGCAGCTTGAGGTACCCGCGGCTGGTCGCGCGCATTGGAGAGCAGTGAGCCTGCATGGCATGCTCTTGACCCGGAGTCAGCTGGCCAGTGAGCGAACCAGGCAGGAAGTGGTACTGCAGGTCAGGGTGTCGCTTGCCAGGAGCACTGCAATCAATGTCAAAAGGTCATTCCACCACGATCACACAAGAGACATCGATGGAGCTGTCAGGCAAGTTACCTGCGAATGAAGCCGCCGGACTCGAGGTGTGCGGACGCTGCCATTCCGGTCTGGGTAAGGAACCACTGCAACCCGATCTTCACCATGTTGTGCGGGTATTTCCTATAGCATAGAGCGAAGTAAGCAAACGATAACATTCGTTCGCCACGTCCATTGCACTCACCAGGTCGCGTTGTGAAGCGTGATGGGCTTGGTGCACTGGTACTGAACGTAGAGATCCAAGTGGTCCTCCATATTTTGGCCGACGGCTGGCAGGTGGTGGGTCACAGGAACGCCGACCTCCTTCAGGTCGTCAGCGTTGCCGACGCCGGAAAGCATCAGAAGCTGCGGCGAGTTGATCGCGCCGCCGGAAAGAATGACCTGGGGAACATCAACGCATCACAATGTCAGATCCACTCGCTCCATTCCAACCACAACACAACTTGACGCGATCCCTACCTCCTTCGCAGCATGAATCTTGGACACGGTTTTCGTCTTGTCCTCCGCTTCGATGCCAACGGCCTTCTTGCCCTCGAACAGCACCTTGTTCACGAGCGTGTCCGTGATGACCGTCAGGTTCTTGCGCTCCTCCGCAGGACGAAGATAAGCAGTGGCGGCACTCCAGCGCCAGCCCTTATGGACAGTCATGTCCATCCAACCAAAGCCCTCCTGCTGGTACCCGTTCATGTCGTCCGTGAAAGGGTACCCCGCCTGGACGCCGGCGTCGATGAACTTCTTGAACAGGATCTGGTCCTTCTGGTTGCCCCTGCTCACGTTCAGCGGACCGTCGCCGCCTCGGTAGTCATCCCCGCCAAGCTCGTGGTTCTGCGCCTTGCGGAAGTACGGCAGACAGTCCGCGTAGCTCCACCCCTTGGCGCCGCTCTCCTCCCAGTCGTCATAGTCGTACGCGTGGCCGCGAATGTACACCATGGCGTTGAGGCACGACGAGCCGCCGAGCACGCGGCCGCGGGGCCACGGCAGCCGCCGGTTGTCCAGGTTCTTCTGCGGCTCGGTGTAGTAGAACCAGTTGTAGCGGTCGTTGGCGAGGTTGTACGTGAGCGCCGCCGGCATGTGGATCTTCCACGAGTCCCACTTGAAGCGGTCGCTCGGACCTGCCTCCACCAGCAGCACCTTGTTGCTCGGGTCGGCGCTCAGCCGGTTGGCCAGCACACAACCGGCGGAGCCGCCGCCGACGATCACGTAGTCGTACTCCTGCTGCGCAGCGGACGAGCTGAGCGACCGAGCCGCAGCGCGAGCCGAGAGGCGCGACGCCGCGGCGGCGGGCGAGCGGAGCGAGTGGCGCAGCATCCTGCAGTCGGGTCGGTCGGGACTGGAGCGGAGGCGGAAAAGCTGCTCGACGCTGGCAAATCGCGAAGTGAGCCTTGCTGGTCCGGCCAGTGGGATGGATGGCACCTCAGGTGTCCGATGCGGAGACGGACCGGACCGCCCGGCAGTTGCAGGACCGATCAAGTTGGATCCGTTGCGGCAGATGCCGTCACAGGTGTACCGTGGAGTCACAAAAACGGGAGCAGGTCCGGAATAGTGGCTTACGCGACATGTCCGATCACACTGGCGGAAAGTGTGGCGCGGGAGGAGACATCCAGCTCCAGCAGCTGCAGCGCACATGTTTGGTGGGGCTGGGATGTCTATCCCATGTGCCTTCGGCCAGAGGTCAAGCGCTGTGTTGGGTACGGAGCGCCGCACGCCAATGAGGTGCGTGGTAGCGACGTCTGTCGTCGAGGTCCGCCGCCATGACCTCCTCCATCTCGTAAGCGTTACACTCTCGCTCACTATAGAGATTGCACGGCGTTTCGCCTCCGTCCCGAGAATGAAGCATTGAAGCTGTACAATCAGCGACGAGGCTGTAACAGCTGGTTTCGTGCCAACCCGGCTGGCACTGCCAGCGCCGGCGATCTTTGCACCGGATGCCAGTTCTGAACGTTGCGAGCCCAACCAGCGCGGCGCACAGCAGCCAGGGCGGCGCCGGCTTGGTGGCTGCCGCCGAGTTCGCATGGAGGCGACTGCGTCAAGCGATCGGGGGCTGCGCGATCAGCTGCTGCCCGCGCATAAGCGGCGCAGCGGCCGCATTGGGAGCCTCCACGAGTTCCAGCAGCGGGCCCTCGCCTACGGCGATGACAAGCTGCTCTCGCTGGCCGAGCAGTTCGACGCGAATGTCGAGCTGTCGGCGTCGCACCGCGACGACGTGAGCGAGGAGTCGGATGTGCTGGACTCGTACCGGCGGTTCGCCGCGCAGCGGTCGGCGTCCGTCGTGTCGCTTTTCGGAGGGCCGCGGCAGAAGGTCAGGAACCTGCGCCGATACTACAAGCGCCAGGTGGTCGTGCTCAGCTTCCTGGTTCTGCTCGGCGTGATTGGAGGGCCTCTCAACTACAGCATCCGCGTGTATGTGTGACCGTTCGTACTGTGCGCAGTCGTAACCATGGCGGTGTAGTGACTGTTTTGGATGCGCGCACGTGATGTACAGACTATACAGCGAAATCATCGCGCTCCGCTTGCGCCTCGTCGATTTGTCGACTTCAACTTGCACTCAGTTTCTCATTTGGACGGCGCACACTCTATTCTTCTCGCAGCTCGGTCTGTTTTTCACTCGCTTCGCGCCTGTAGCCGCAGGTAAAACTATTCAAATTGTGATCAGTGCGAAGCCATGTTCCTGACGATCTGGTGCTGATTAGGTTCTGGCGTCTCACAGATCAAGGTCATCCTGACTGGCGTCGATCCTCGCTTATACCTCCCGGGATACTTTGACTTCTCGACCTTGCTGGCGAAAATCGCCGGGCTCGTGTGCGCCGTTGGCGCGGGACTGGTCGTTGGGACAGAAGGCGCGTACGTTCACATCATGACGATCATCACACACCACCTGCTCCGCTTGCCGATGTACAGTGGATTTTGCGGCCACCTGAACTCGAGACTTCAGCTACTTGCTGCGGCGTGCGCCGTCGGTGTATCGTCGACGTTTTCCTCTCCGATCGGCGGCGTGTTGTTCTCGATGGAAGTGACGGCCACGTACTACTTGACTTCCAACTACATGAAGGCATTCATCAGCGCGGTATCCGGGGCTCTCATGCTTCGACTGACGCTCGTACTGGCGCGGAGCACCTCCAAGGAGGCGTCGTCGGCCATTCTCGCCACGTCGTTTCCTGAGAATCCGTATGCCTTTTGGGAGATCCCGCTGTATGCGATGCTTGGAGCTGTGCTTGGGTTGCTCTCAACGGGGATGATCTGGCTGCTCCGGGTGGTCGCTCACACACGACGTAGATTTCGCCAGTCCAAGAGAGAGTGGAAGCAGTTGTCAGTGGTGTGGCTCGACCCCATCTTGACAGCGATTGTTACTGCAGCGATGACATTCTTCCCTGGCGAGTATGCCCGAAGCAGCTCACTGAAAGATCTATCCATTTTGTTCACGCAGGATGCGCTGCCAGCTGTGTGGGGGGCTATTTCTCGCTTCTACTCGCTGGCGATTCTTGGTATATTGCACGCAGTGCTGCTTCCGCTGTGTATTTCGTTGCAGCTTCCAACGGGCGTGTGGATCCCAACGTTCATAACTGGCGCTGCCTTTGGACGAATGTTTGGGGAGCTGCTTGCGATGATCACGCCGGCATCTGGAATAATACCTGGGACATATGCACTCGCAGGAGCTGCTGCGTTCGGCGGAGCCTCAACCAGAGCGATTTCGGTAGCAGTCATTACGTTAGAGATCACGAGTGACATGGTGTTGGTCCTGCCAATATTTACTGCGGTGTTTGCGGCAATGGGGGTCTCGCAGCTCTTCACTGAAGTGTCTGTATACGACACGCTACTGTCCGTAGCGGAGCTCCCGTACCTCCCTCTCACCGATTTCGATCCCCAATCAGCTGCTGGAGACATTATCGAGTCGCTACTGGTGTTTCTGCCGAAGAAGACGACGATTGCTCGAGTTCTACTTGTTCTGCATCGATCCCCTGACCAAGAGATCCCGATTGTCCAGAACGAAGCAACGATGATTCTCCTTGGTGTTGTGAGCGCTTCTCAGCTGAAGAACTTCGTGCGCAACTTTTACGAGCTGAACGGTATCGACGATCTCGATGTTGACCTTGGTGAAGCCGTGAAGGACTCGCCGTCTGTGTTCTCTTGGGCCACTGTGGCCGACAAATTCTCAGGGAACCACGTTGGAGGTCTCAATGGACTGTCATCTGTCGACGTCACGTACAACGCCTTGACAACTGGAACACCCATTCGAACCGATACCACGCACATCCCGTTCCTTATGGACGACAACAAGATGCTGGGCTTGATGAGCGAGAGATGGTCTATCGACAAGCGCGCCGTGCTCAACAATACCGTGAAACTCACGGAAGGTGGTATTTGCGTTATTCGTCCGATGGCGATGACCATTTCATCCAGCACGACGCTGGATGATCTTCATGTTATCTTCACTATGCTCCGTTGCGACCATTGTTTTGTGTGCGATAATGGAGCGCTGGCCGGGATTGTTACCACGAGAGGGCTTCTGCGAGCAGAGCGAGTTCCGGGGCAATCCAATTGCTAGTTGTTGTGTTGAATAGGACATCCTTCGTCCGAGGTAAACTCGAAGTTGTTTCGTGCTCATGTGCCTGCAACTTATCAAATACACTTTCATTGGTTCAAAGTCAAACATATCAATTATTTTTATCCAATCAATTGCGTGTATGACCGACCCGCCAAATTGTTGCTGTCATAGCTTCAAATGTGCCATGAAGGTGCTCAACGTCGCCGAGAAGCCGTCAGTGGCCAAGGAAATCGCCAACATCCTGTCGTCCGGCCGTGCCCAGCGGGTATGGCGCGCGCGCGTTCTGCTGCTCGTGCTCTTGTACCAGCGTTTGACGTTTGTTGTGCGACGTTGGTCGGCGCTGATCGGCGCCTCAGCGTCCAGGTTTCTCGCAATACAATGCCATCTTCGAGTTTCCGTACGAGATCCAGGGCCAGAGCGTGCAGATGGTCGTGACCTCCGTGACCGGACACCTCATGGAGCTGGACTTTGAGCCAAGCTACAGGTTCGTTGCCTAGGACGTGGATATGCTGCCATATTGAGACAGCGTCTGAACCAATGGTGTTGGGTTCTTGTCAATTGCTAGGAGCTGGTACTCGTGCGACCCTGTCGAGCTGTTCGAGGCTCCAGTGCAGAAGAAGATTCGCGGCGACGAGACACAGAAGAAGATTGAGAAGACGCTGGTGACCGAGGCGAGGCAGAGCCAAGTACGTTGGAGCAGCGCCAGTCGTGTGCATTGCCGCGGTGGTGTCGTCGGTTGTTTCCTAATCGAACTACGATCTTGGTGGTGTATCGCAGTGGCTGGCTCTGTGGCTTGATTGTGATCGAGAAGGGGAGAATATCGCGTTCGAGGTGAAGAGCGTGTGCGAGCGAGGCAACCGGCGCCTGCGCGTGTTTCGCGCGCGGTTTTCAGCGCTGATTCCAAATGACATTGTTCACGCAGTGCAACACCTTTCCACGCCAGACGAACGCCTTTCGATGGCCTGCGATGCTCGCTCGGAAATTGATCTTCGCATCGGGGCCGCGTTCACGCGTTTCCAGACAATGCGTATCCAAAGCAAGTTTCCTGGTGTGTCGAAGGAGAAGAGTGTGATCAGCTACGGACCGTGCCAGTTCCCGACCTTGGGATTTGTCGTGGAACGATTTCTCAAGATCCAAACCTTTGAAAAGGAATCGTTCTACTCCATCGCCGTGACCCACAAGCAAGGGGATCTGCCGGATGCTCCAGTCACATCGTTCACATGGAAACGAACTCGACTGTTTGATCGGATGGCGTGCCTGTGCATCTACGAGAGTCTCATGGACGTCGAGGAGGCAGTGATTGCGGCAGTTGACAAGCGTGCCACGAAGAAACAGAAACCGCTGCCGTTGACGACAGTAGAGCTACAGAAGCGGGCATCGCGTTGGCTCCGGATGTCCTCCGAGCAGACTATGAAGGCGGCCGAGAGCTTGTACAACAAAGGCTTCATCAGCTATCCCCGAACTGAAACCAACAAATTCAAAGAAGGAACTGACTTGATGGCGCTGATTCGAATGCACGAGAACCACGACGAGTGGGGCAACTACGTCTCGCGCTCGTTGCTGAACGGAGGGAAGTATGATCATCCTCGCGCAGGAGGAGGAGATGACCAAGCTCACCCTCCCATTCACCCGACCAAGTCCTCCGCACTAAGCTCCATTTCTGACATCAACGAGAAGAAGGTGTACGAGTTGGTGGCTCGGCACTTCTTGGCGTGCTGCAGTATGGATGCCAAGGGAAGTCAGACAAACGTGCAGATGCGGATTTCTCATGAACATTTCACGGCGTCGGGGTTGATGGTGGAAGAGCGAAACTATTTGGATATATACAAGTACGAGAAGTGGAACGCGTCAGCGATCCCGGTTTACCAGCAGGGCGATTCCTTTCGACCGTCTACGATGCTGATGGTGTCTGGAGAAACAGCTCCTCCGCCGCTGTTGACTGAAGCGGACCTGATCGCCAAGATGGACTCGAATGGGATTGGAACGGATGCGACGATTGCAGAGCACATCAAGACTATCCTAAAGCGCGAATATGCGATCAAGGTTAACAATGACACGCAATTTCAGCCGACGACTCTGGGACTCGCTTTAGTGCTCTCATACGAGAATATGGGACTCGAACTTGCAAAACCTGTCCTTCGAGCTGCAGTAAGTTCGCGGGGAAAGTTTACTGGCTCTAGACCGCATTCTGACGTGTATTTGCTTGCGTTTAGATGGAAAACGACTGTAAAGCCATCGCGTTGGGACGGAAAGACATCAGGAACGTCATCCAGTCTTGCATGAGCCAGGTACGTACATACGTGACTTTGCTCAGATATCGGCACTGAGTCAATTTGGATGTCAACAGATGCGAGCAATCTTCCTAGAGGTGTCGCGCAGCGCCGGTGTCCTCGATCAAACGTTCTCGGAAACATTCAACGAGCCTCCAACACAATCGTCGGGTGTTCGGCAATCGCTTTCACGCAGTACTAACGCTCAGGGGGTCTATCGTGATAGTGGTGAAGATGCTGTGTCCACGCGACAACACCACCGCGACAGTGGTCAACGCGACCAACGAAATGGATCCAGCGAACTGCGGCACGGAGAGTCTAATGATGCTGGGGACACTGGAATTCCACGGTGCGAGGGCCATGGACTACCGTGTATCGAGCGCGTCGTCAGTCGGGATGGACCGAACAAGGGTCGCGTGTTTTTCGTATGCCCTCGTCCGCAGAGTGAGCAGTGCAACTTTTTCGCATGGGCGTCGGACGCCACGCCTGCTGATCCTTCTGTTTCGGTGAAATGTTCGGGTCACAATGAAGCTTGTGTCGAGCGGACCGTGAAGAAAGAAGGTCCGAACAAAGGTCGATGCTTCTACTCGTGTCGTCGCAGCCAAACGGACGGAAGCTGTGGATTCTTCTTGTGGAAAGATGAGGCTGAAGCCGCCGCGTCTGGGACGGCCACGAGCTCTTCGCGAGGAACCAATCCGCCTGCTCCATCGAGTGCGCCAAAGTGCTCTGGCCATGATGTTGCTTGCACGCTCCGAACGACTCGCAAGCCCGGCGCAAACCAGAATCGTCAGTTTTATACATGTGCGCTCCAAGCGGCCGAGAGCTGCGGGTTTTTCTTGTGGAAGGACGAGCACGAAGGCAGCTCTGACAGCAGACGCAACCCCGAGAGCAGACGCAGCGCTCCGTCGTCTTCGTCGAACCAAGATGGTGGATCGACGCCAACTTGCGAATGCGGTCTCGCTGGTATCCTGCTGACGTGTCGGAACGGCGCGAACAAAGGTCGGACCTTCTTCAAGTGTCCGAACGAGCAGGGCAACCAGTGTGGATTCTTCGAATGGGCAAGCTAGAGTTCGTGCTAGGATTCACCCCGCAGAACAGCCAACCGATGAGAACTGTTGTCAGTAAACTATACAGAAACAAAGGCACCAGCATCGTTCTAGAACGGCGGGTGCTCCATCCCGTTTGAGGCCTCCATCATGGCCGCCACAACGGGAAGTAGTGAGGCGATGTCGCGGTTCTTGGGCTGCGCCGATCTATCGCACTGGAAGAAAAACGCACCGATGAGAGCGATCTCCTGGTCGTCCTCGTCCTCAATCTGCTCGGCGCACTGCACGAGGTCGGCGACAATGTCGGTGTCAGGCTCGAGACGAGGCTCCTGGCTCAGCGCGATGTATTCAGCGAGCTGTTCCATCGGGTCTTTCAGCTCCAAAATGCGCTGCATGGCCGCAATGCGCTGCTCGACGTCGTCCTCCGCCGCATCCATTTGGCGCTCGAGCGTGTCGGCACGCGCAAGGAATCGCTCTCGCCCACTCTCGGCTCCTCGCAACTGAAATCCCTGCAGTCCGGAAAAGAAGCCCTTCGGTGCTGGGTCGTTGTCTTCCGCTTGCGCGTGGAATCGGCCGTCGAGGTCGCTCCCAGCCGCACTCTCAGCTGCAATCAGATCGACATCATTCAGTTGGAGGAACGTGTCCATTTTGCCGGTGCAAGCCGCTCACCATTGTATCGCTTACTGTGGATGTGTCACTAAATCCGATTGTGTCGCCTGAGATTCTTAAAATACATTAATCAACAGCAGAGCTCGGGTTTTAAGGTTAAAATGGCTCGTGTACCCATGAGGTCGTTACATGCTTGGAGCTCTCAATGCTCTCAGTGACCCTTCAGCCCAATCCGTTTCACCTTGCGCAGTCGTTTCTCAACTGAAGTTCCTTCGACCACCATGACGAGGCCAGCGGTGACACGAAGTCGTTCCCTCGCCGTCGCCGTCGCCGTCGGCAGCATTCGACGATCTGCAGACCGAGGGAGACCTGCGCTCGCACTCACCTAATGACCCCGCACTTCCCTCAATCCCGACTCTAGGCCATGCTCCGATTAGTCCGCTCGCGAGTGCGCTCGCCTCTCTCGCTGCGCGCTTCCATGGCGACAAAGGCGACGCCGCCTTCGGGGCTCACGACGGCAGCAGCCGCGGCTGCCAGCGAGTTCGACTATGTGATCGTGGGCGGTGGGTCTGCAGGCTGCGTGCTCGCGAACCGACTGAGCGCCGACCCGGCCAACCGCGTGCTGCTAGTGGAGGCGGGTCCTCCCGACCGCGGACTCTGGGACTCGTGGCGCATCCAGACACCAGCAGGCGTCATGTTCAACCTCAAGGACGCGCGCTACAACTGGCGCTACACGACCGAGCCGCAGACGCACCTGGACGGCCGTCGACTTTCGTGGCCTCGCGGCCGCGTGCTCGGCGGGTCGTCGTCCATCAACGCCATGGTCTACATGCGCGGCCATGCGCACGACTACGACGGGTGGGCCAGCGAGCACGGCGCTACCGGTTGGAGCTACGCCGAGTGTCTGCCGTACTTTCGACGCTCCCAGACCCACGAGCTCGGCGGTGACTCGTACCGCGGTGGCGATGGCCCGTTGCGTGTTATTCGTGGCCGACAGCACGAGCGACAGGAGCTGCACGGAACCTTCATCGAGGCAGCCAAGCAAGCCAGATACCCGTTCACGGACGACATGAACGGCTTCCAGCAAGAGGGTGTCGGACACATGGACATGACGATGCACGACGGCAAGCGCTGGAGCTCGGCGTCGGCGTACTTGCATCCTGCGCTTGCCGAGGGTCGTCCCAACCTCGCGGTCGTCACAGGCGCGCTCGCACACCGCGTGCTGTTCGACGAGGCCGGTCGGCGCGCAATCGGGGTGAGCGCTGAAGATAGTGCTTCCCGTTCAGTTGTCACCTTCCGCGCCGCAAAGGAGGTAACCTCTGCATTCGTTAGTGATTCGATGCGCAATCGCCAACTGACACTGCTTTGCTTTGTGCCAGGTCATTCTGTCTGGCGGTGCCGTCAACTCGCCGCAACTGCTGCTGCTCTCTGGCGTGGGCGACGCCGGACACCTCAAGGACGTCGGGGTGCCGGTGGTGCACCATCTTCCTGCAGTGGGTCGCCACCTGGAGGACCACACCGACACTTACGTCCAGTACAAATGCACGCAGCCGATCACACTCGCGCACGCCACGCTGTAGGTTCAGTCGGACTATGCGACTCGGTTTGGTGCGTTGATTGCGACTCACGTGGTGTTTGTTACTCGGCGCGCGACGCAGGCGGCATCCGTTCAAGATGGCCGCCATCGGCATCGAGTGGATCACGCGCAACACCGGACCAGGCACGTCCTCGAGCCTCGAAGTCACCGCCTTCATTCGCAGGTATGGCTGCCAGTGTGCTGTCATGTGTGGTTGACCTCCGTCATCGCTAACCACCGACCATCACTTTCAGTACCGTAGGTGTGTCCCGGCCGGACTTGCAATTCTACTTCCTGCCTGGATGCGTCAAGGCAAACCTCGAGTTGGCGATGTTCCACGGGTTCCAGGGTGGTGTGATGCCTTTGCGGTGCACGTCGCGCGGCTACATTGAGTTGCGAAGCGCCGACCCTCGCGCGCCGCCGGTCATCCAGCCCAACTACTTGGCCACCGAGGATGATCGAGTCAAGCTGCGCCGCGGCGTGCGTCTCATGCGCGAGATCTTTGCGCAGCAGGCTTTCGACGCCTACCGTGGCGATGCGTTCTCGCCCGCGGACAGCGTGCAGAGCGACGAGGACCTCGACGCCTGGATCCGCCAGCACGCCGAGACGTCTTTCCACCCGGCGTGCACCACTCGCATGGGAACCGACCCGCAGACCTCTGTCGTCGACGCCAACGCGCGCGTGCACGGACTCGAGGGACTGCGAGTTGTCGACGCGTCCATCATGCCGAGCGTCGTGAGCGGCAACCTGAACGCGCCGACCATCATGATCGCCGAGAAGGTGTCCGACCTCATCCTCGGTCGAGCACCGCTGACACCCGAGCACGTCCCGGTGTATGAGGCGACTAACTGGGAGACCAACCAGCGGTAGACGAAGCAAACAAGGTGTGATAACTAAAAATCCATTGCCATTCGAGTCCGCGTTACTCGGCTCGCGGCGTCTTCTTCTTGCGCTGCCGCAGCTTGCTGCTGCTGCTGCCTTCGTCGCTCTCGCTGCTCGACTTGTCCTCTTCACTGTTCTCGGATCCGCTCGCTTCTTTCTTGTCCTTCGGAGTCTCCTCCTGTTCCGGAACCTCCGGCGCGCGCGACGACCCGCAGCACAGGAAAAAGGCGGTCAACGTCGTCAGCAGCGAGATGACCACCAAGCCACCAATAGCGACGATCGGGTTCTCCTGCGCGAACTCGGCGAACTGGCCCGCTAGCTGCTCGGCCGTGTCCCACACACCTCCTTCCGCCTCCTTCTTAGCCGCAGCCTTCTTCTTCTCCTGCTCCGCCAGCTCGATCGCGTGCTTCGGCGCGAACGTCAGCTCGGCGAACTCCTGCGCCTTCTTGAGGTCGTAGCCCAACCAGAAGTTGTCGAACGTGATCCCCTCCGACATGGTCCAGACCTCCACGGCCAGCGCGCCGATCGCGTCCAGCCGAGCCTGGTTGTTGCACCTGGCGCTGCAGCGTGCCGTAGCCGCCAAGGTTTGGCTCGACTGCCACGGCCAATGGAGGAAGTAGACAACCGTGCCTCATCAGACACACACCGCGGAAAACGTCCCGGCGGTTGTGGTCCGTGGTTTCGTACATGGCCCCTCAGCAGGAGGTCTAACCATGCATGCAATACAACACTTCCGAACTAGCTGCGGAGAGCAACCCCGAACAAAGAATTCTTTAGCTGGCCAACGAGTGAGCGCCTACAGCATAAAAACCGGCGATGAGGCTATGATACCATGAGATGAGCAGGGGCCATACGCCACGTATCCGCCGAGGATACAATACCCGCCGTTACCTCTGTTGCCTCCGGCAAATCCGGAGAGCGACATGACCGTGCTTCGAGAGACGTTAACCCGTACGGCAGTGCACCAGACTGAGCAAGCCGACGAGACGCGCCAGCAAGTCCAAGCGCTGCCAATCGCTCTGCTGCGGTGAATCAGAGGACGGAGGCGCAGATCGGTCACGTCCAACGACAACATGGCGAACTTGCGGCCCAGACGGCCGAATACCTGCGAATGCAGCAGGATCAGAAAGCTTCGTTAAGGCAGCAACAGCAAGAGGAGGTGCAACGTCAAATGAATGAGCACCGAAAGTTCATTGCAGAGCAGTGCCGTTTGCTCCAATGTGTACCGTAAAACCGAAGTCACGTCCGACAAATTGTTATATCCGACAAAAATTTTCTGCCAATCAGAGAAGTCCAAGCATGTCAAAATGCATATCGGAAATATGGTAGTTATATCCGACATTCTCACCACCAGTGGTCTAAAACTGCGTCCTGACACCGCTAATCTGCCATTTGGAGCTCCTGCTGAACCATGGGAAGGGTACAAGTTCGTGAAAATGGAGGGCGCCGCCCCAAGCAATACAAGCGCTCCACGCCAACCTACGAATTCCGACTCGAAGTCGTGCGTTACTATGAAGAACATGCAATTCAAGCTACGCTCGAGCGTTTCTTCTCGGACGTAGTAGGCACACAGAGAAGCACTAAGCGCAAGAGCATCTACCTGTGGGTCAAGGACAAGGAGAAGATTGAGGCGGCAGGGAAAGCTGCGGCGACACGGACGATGAAGAAGCTTCGCAAGCGTGGCACTGCCACGATCCTATCGAACGATGTTGAGCTATAGTTAGTGGAGTGGATCAACGAGTATCGAGCGGATGGCGCGCCTGTGTCCGCCATGATGCTACAGCTCAAGGTGAAGGAGTATGCCGCCGCTTCAGGCATAGATCAGTCCGTGTTCTCCGCTACATGGGACTGGCGCACGAGTTTTCTACGTCGCCATGCCCTGCGCTTTCGAGCGCGAACTCGCCAAGGCCAGCTGTCTCCGGCCGACAGCGAGCGGGCGCTCAAGACGTTGAACGAGACGATCCGGATGGAGATGCATAAGGTCGACGTGGACGAGATGTACAACGCTGACCAGACGCCCATCCTATTCGAGTACGTTGCCAAGTCAACGATCGACATGAAAGGCGCGAAGACTGTATGGGTGCGGACGCACGGCAAGGACAAGGAGAGGATGACATGCATGCTGCTGGGCTCGTCGTTCGGGCGGAAGTTCACGCCATTCTTGGTGCTCAAGATGAGGCGCGCGAAGGAGGCGGCACGACAGCGCGAGAACGACGAGCACCGTCACGGATTCGGCAAGCATGTATGGAAGGAGATCCAAAGATTGCAACAAAAATTCGACGTCCAGATCTACGCAAACGCTAAGGGATGGTAAAACTCACAGCTGTCTATTACGTGGCTGGACTACCACTTCAAAGGTCGCCCTCAGCCAAATCGCCCTGCCCTCCTCTTGTGGGATGACTCCTCGGCCCACTGGACCGACGAGGTCGTCGCGCACGCCAAGACTCTTCATGTCCGCCTGCTCTGTGTCCCGGCTGGGCATACAGGGACATGCCAGCCGGCGGATGTCTCCTGGAATCGTCCTCTCAAGCAGAAGCTCCGACGCCACTGGATCCTGTGGCTGTCCGAGCAGCTTGCACAACGAGAAGCGGGACAGAGCATCAAAGGCCCGACGCGCTCGCAAGCTGGCGAGTGGATGGTGAACTCGTGGAGCGAGTTAACTACACCGACGGTCGCAAATGGGTTTTCTGGAATCCTACGTGATTTACCAGTCGACCAATGCGTGGAGATGACCAGCAACGACGTTGCCAAACAGCTAGAGCGGTTTGTGATAGAGTAACCAAAGGAACGATCCAGTTACGACTCTGAGTAAACGAGTTACGGCTTGGGACTTCGGAATGACGTGAACGGGTTCAACTGATTCGACTGATGTGTTGTGGATGAACGAGTTTGAGCTGTGATGATGGAGAACGATCCAGTTAGCAAAACTTCGGCAGTGATCGATCCAGTGACGGCGATCGGTTGAGGAGTTTCGGAGTTTGGTGGGTTGTTTATATGGGTGTTTTTCTATATTAGGATTGAATTAGGAGATTGTATTGGAGGTCTGTTGGGTAGCTCCCTAGCTTAGGCAGATAGGCTAGAGAGTCGCGACCCTTCACGGTTCCCCCTTTGTGATCCCCTCAAATAAAGAGTGCAGAATTTGCCAGCTCGAAGACAAGCTGTTCAAGTCCTCGTCCCGCTGTCGATGGGCTAAGGTCGCACCGTGAGCTTGAGAAAGCCTTACGTCGTTGCCAAGGTCTGGTCGACTTGCGAAGCCAAGAGATTGGAGGCCTTCGCAGTGTTGGACCAGGAACCGATCGAGTTTGCGGTTGGTTGCCTGGCATATTGTTACTATTGCTGACCGCTCGGGTGTGCTTAGTGTAATAAGTCCCGCCGTGGCCGCACTCAGCGATCCACATCAGCGCACACATCAAGCCCTGTCGTGTGTGTGTGGTGACTGGATTATCACGGATCCAGTGACAG
Source organism: Phytopythium vexans (assembly GCA_003413675.1). Classification (NCBI taxonomy): domain Eukaryota; phylum Oomycota; class Peronosporomycetes; order Pythiales; family Pythiaceae; genus Phytopythium; species Phytopythium vexans. The sequence continues at coordinate 1,162,750 of QLOC01000005.1, forward strand.
AGCTCTCCGGTCGGAGGTGAAGCAATTCATCGAGCCCCAACTGGAACTGGTTCGAACCAGTTGGGTTAGGGGGTCACCTGATCGTGCAAGCGCTCAAGGCGACCCAGGGACCAACCCCTGTACGCAGAACCCCACTCGCGCAGTGGATCATTCTGCCCTCTCGTCATCGACGCTCACCACCCCAAGTCCGTACCGGATCGACCGAGGTCTCACACCCTGCGGTTCCCCAATTTACTCTACGACAGGTTGAATTTGATTGACGCTACGGTCTGAGAGATAACCACTGACGACGACATCGTCGACAAGCACTTAGTGGTCTTGATAGCGTAGGGACCGAGAGTCAGGAGCAGGTGATCGTTTAGGTTATCGTTGAAGTCTGTGTGCGCGCTGGGAGGGTTCCGAGGGTAAACCCCCCTCCCGAATTCAATGGTGACCTTCATTCACGCTAATTCGCTACTTTTTAGTGAAAATTCGAAATACAGCTGGTTCACCTGCTGTCACTATGTGACCAATAATTGTGATTGTAACAAATATCCCTAAACCTTTGGCTGATGGGTGTCGGAAACTACATCGGGTATACGGTAAGCTCAAAGTTTACGGTATATTACCAGTAATATACTTGCCTAATGTTTCCTATTGCCCTCTAATGGACGTGCTCAGTCGTTGGCAAAACGGAAAGTGAATGCCTCACTCCGTTGCCGCTTGACCATCATCGCACTTGTAACGGGACGCTGTTTACACAGTTCCCGAAACACGGCACACACGCTTGCGCTGTAGAGGAAGGCTTGGCAGAGTTCCGACTTGGAGGGACGAAGAGTGAGGAGGAGACTTGAGCAGAAGACGGCAAATTTGCAACTGAATTGAAATGAGCTTGTGGTTCCTGAAACCTCTCCCTAGAGTCCTATGGGGTTAAATGCAATCACCCTACAAATGCAGAATAAACCTTGGGTTGAATCAGGTTGAACTTGAAGCTGAGCGTGAAGAATATTCTCACTTGAACTTGAACTTCAAGGAGAAACTTGAACTTGAACTTGAGATTCTTCTCCGAAGAATCTTCTGTGCACGGGGCGTTGTGATTGGCTGATGTCAACAACATTGTACCCACAATGACACGTCGGCTTCGTCAACAGATAGTTTCCCAGCAGGAACCACCACCATGCGCAAAGACATGTGCGCAAGCAGAGAACACTCGAGAATGTTCGAGAACATTCCGTGCGGACGCAATCAATGATTACTCCGTGAGTGTCGGTGTGTAGACATGAATCAGGGATCATGTCTGTGACACCTGGCGATCCAAAACAGTTGGTGGGAATCACTAATCCGTAATTGGACATCGCCATGTAATCAGACTATTGAGTGGCCCGTTACATATAAGCGTTGCGATTGCATGTTGAACTGCAGCAGGGGCTCGACTGCTGGTAGTCGGCGCACCTACGGTTCGAGCCTCACGAGAAGTTCGGTCAGTCACACGTTCATTACTTGATCCAGCTAGAGTGGTGGATCCCGCCATCACTTGTAATGGGGTTACACAGCCTGTAACTGGGTTACAGAGCAGTACAGTCCGACTGTACTGCGTTAGGTGTGCCACGCTAACATTTGTTGGGTACATTTTGGGATTAGTGTGACCAACACTAATCCATACATAAATTCGGTCGGAGCGTCCGTGACCAGTCATGGACGCCTCCCAAAATACATGCATTAGGGATTAGAGGTTTGGTACCTAGGCAGAACGCTAAACAATGAGACAGTTCTCATTTTGGACACTAGCACAGACTTCCATTCATTTGTATTGAACTGTGCAGTGAACTGTACAGTTTGTATACAAATTTGTATACGCTTCCTTACACGCGCTAGTGTAAGCCAGTAACCGAGCGTAAGCCTCGCCCGGTTACATCACTGACTGACCAGGCGGAATGGCTGGACTTGAACTACATGAAAGGTACTCGTTTACCACCGCATCATACTCATCGTTCGTAATCATACCGATTCAACGTTTGCAAGATTGCAAGGGAGTAACATGGCCGTCAGGGGTCAGCAACTGAAAGCTGAAGTGGACTGTCCGTTGTCTCTGCAGATGGCACCTGCGCTTAGTTTTGTAATCGAATTGCGTGGTAATGGAGAGGTGGCAATTGCGTGGTAATGTTTTTAAACCATCGAAAGATTACTATTCTCCCATAACTCAAAATCGTGCATTGTCTAATCTGATGCAACCGTCATTGAGACGGAATTTATGTTACACATAGCGAGAATTATAGTCAATATCCAAATGTTAAAATACATTAAATATACCTGAATGAAACCTTAATCTTGCTACCTTGTGATAGTTTCAAAATGTTGCGCACGCAGACCACGTGCAGAGGCGCATTAATTTTGGGCTATTACCGAGGCTTTCTCTTGCTGAATTATTCTCCTTTCCCCGTGTTCGTTAATAATGTATGGTAAAATACTCCTGTATTTTTGATCGCTAAGGTTGGGCTGGAAAGGATGCATATTACTCTAATAGGGGGGCCAGAATTTGGCACTCTGGGCGAAATTATAACACATCGAATCATGGAATAATTATCGGCGAGCGACTTGATTATGACATGTTCCACAATTCAGCCACCACATCATTATTCGACAGTGACGACAATTTCAGTTTTGAAGGTATATTAATTAAAAAAGCAAGGAGCGACTGTACTTCACAGCGTGGCAGCAGAGAGAAAAGCGCGCGGTTCCGCAAACTGCTGCCGTCGCCGCACAACCTCTTGACGCCGGTGTCATTTCCTGTTGCTGCAGCGACCGCCATGTGCGTGTGATTGCGTTTGCCGTGGCTGCATTTGGCTTATTGATCCCGCTGATGCATACCTTTCGTTTACTGTGCTTACTAATAGCGTCCTTTGGATCGCCCGGCTGGCGTTTGTGGAGTGGATCACTTTGTATTGTGTTTCACACAGTTCCCGTGGCTAGTGTTGGCTGCGCTCATTTTGCATCGACAGTTTCTCTTGCTGTTAGTGTGCTCGCGCTCTCGCAGGTCGTGCACTGGCTGACGCACAAGTTCTCTGGATACGGTTCTCACGCACAATTACTGGTGCGGGCGCTGGTTTCTTCGGTAGTTATGCCTGTTTCACTCGCCCAACTGGCGTTGGCTCTACGTGGTCTCAGTGAACTTGTCACGTATGTCTCTCGTGTTCTCAGTGGTGCTCGTGTTTGGTGGTGCGCTGTAACTCGCGCCGTTATCCCCCGCCAGCATCCAGCTCGCGCCTCGCTTAGTACCAAAGCTGATTCTACAGTTTTTAACGCTACCGAGCGACGCATATATTCGCTCGGAGTAAATTTCAGTGATCACGCCTGTGGATTGAGCACCCAGAACATGTTTTCCTTTTGCGTGGAGTTGTTGACGGCGTTGTTTGCCTAGAATTCTCGCTGAAAGTGGTCCCAGTGCGAGTGTCCGTCATCGTACTGGTGGTGGTAGTGGGTTTGTCGTTGGTCGTGCTCGCCCGCCCTCCGTTGCGAGCTTTTTGATGTTCAAGATGCCAAAACGCAGCGAGCGGCAGGACTTGATCCAAGACGTAGTAGATGCGCTGGAGCTAGCAATTATGGACCACGAGGACTCCGAGGATTCTTCGTCTGAAATGGAATTGGATTCTCCAGTTCAAGAACTGTCAGACCTTCTGATTGTCGTCGCTAGGAGCCGCTTTTTATCCCCGCGCACCCACATCGAGAAAAGCGATGACTTTGTGAGCAATTGCTTCTGGAAACAACCTCCTCTTAGATTTAGACAGCTCACACGAACGTCCAGAGCTGGATTTGACTTCATTCGCCGGCAGATTGAGTCTCACGCAGTGTTTGCAAATGTCAGCAAGCATCCCCAAGCTCCAATGTGGGTGCAACTTGCCGTGGCGTTAGATCGCCTGGGCAACTATGGAAATGGAGCATCGCTAGGGCGAACAATGAATATGTGGGGCATCGGGAAAGGGACGTGCGATCTCTACACCTCGCGTATAATCAAAGCGCTCACCGACTGCGCCGCGGAGTTTGTCGTTTGGCCCGACCGCAAAGAGCGCGCGAGAATCTCTCGACGTATGACGAAACTGGGGTTCGGTGGTTGCGTTGGATTCATCGATGGCACGACCATCCTGCTCGCACAGAAGCCAGGACTCGATGGAGAGTGCTACTTCGACAGAAAGCATCGCTACAGCCTCAACGCCCAGGTAGTCTGCGACGACAGACGAAGAATTATCTGTTTCTACTGTGGTTGGCCAGGGTCATGTGGTGATAGCATGGTCTACAAAGAGATGGACATCGCGAAACCTGCGCTGAAGCGCCGATTTTTTGATGAGAATCAGTTCCTGATTGCCGACTCAGCCTATCCAACGGACAAAAAAGCAAACACGATTGTCCCAAGCTACAAAAAGAATACGAAGGGCAATGACATCGAGGCATTCAACACCTGCATCGCTCATGTCCGTGTAGTCAACGAACATACGATTGGCGTGCTCAAAGGCCGCTGGGCATCACTCAGAGAGCTCCGCGTGCAGATTAATAAGGAGGGTGATCTGTCTCGCGCGTTGGCTTGGATTGGAGCGTGTGTTGTCCTCCACAACATGCTCATGCATGTCGGTGACGATTGGAGCGATGCCGATCGGTTTGACGACGAGTCCAGCGATGAAGAAGCCACGGAGGATGGTGATGATGACTATGCTAACCATGGCGACGAAGGTGGCGATGAAGACGCCTACTCATTTCGGCGGACTGTCAAGGCGAAGGCGATAACTCTAGGGCGCCAGCCTGGAGGGATTCTATGGTATCGTGGTATATGAGCTTCAACAGAGACCAGTTCGTGTCTGCGCCGGAACTCCTCCCCCCCATAGTAAAGTTCTTTGTTACAGGTACAGGTACTCGATGCTAGTGCCGTTGAACCGTGTTGTGGGACCACTGTGGATAGCTCTCTCACGACTGCGTTAGGCCAATTTTCGGTTGTCACCATGCAGCTGCCACGCGTGCGTTCACCGTCTCCGACGTCTCGAGCAGCGAACCACACCGCTTTCTGCACAAGAAGGTTCTTTTGGCACTCTGCCAGTGACGCGAGCCTAGGTACTGCATAATACGCGTCTCGAGCACGTGATACGGTCGCATTTGCAAAGGTGAATGATCACCGATTATACTTGCCAACCACGAACACCAGCATGGCGTCGTCACATGAGCCTTACACTACATTTTGGCCAGTGCTGTTTGTTCGTGCCTAACGGTACTATTCGCACAGGGCGCGTCCCATTTACGAGCCAGTCGTGTTTGAGCAACTTCGCTCAAGATTGTGTGGTCTAGCGTCGATAGAAGTTTATATCTGATGTAGCATGTCGCTCAGCGGCGGTTCGGCAGTCGAATTCGGAGGGTGTGATCCTCCCGTGCAATCAATTTCAGCCAGCTCGTGCTCTCACTGGCCGGCACTGTCCAATATCTGGGTTTCAATGCCGCATTCGACGTGTTGTGAGGTGCCAGACACATGCACGAAGTCGAATCCCAGGCCTAGTCTTGGCGTACATGTTGGATACCCTCACGTACAGCGCGGCGGCGGGATAGATTCGCGCAAAGCACTCAACTGAATTGGTTAGCCACCGTTCACATCCCGCATTTCATCCGTGATATACACCTCGCAAATTTGCCAGCCATTCAGAATTGATTAGAGCATGCGCGGTACGGAGCCACTCATCCAACCAGCCAATTGGCATGATGGTATACTGTCAATCTGACGTGAACCTCGCGAAGATCGCCAAATACTCTTCCAACTCCTCAGCCGGTGTTTGCTGACGAAGTAGTTCCAGCAGATACTCGTGTCGACGGACCTTGGCATTTTCATCTCAATCCACGCGGCGAGCTTTTTCTGCCTCTTCGCGATCGAGCCGACGTTCGCCTGCCTCAAATTCTCGTTGGCGCTTGCGGTCCTCACGCTCCTCGCGCCATTGCAGCTTGTCATGCTCAAGCTTGCTCTCGTAATACCGGAACTTCGCGTCATTCCCCTTGGCGTACTCCAGTGCAATGGCAGCTCGCTGTTCGTTGCCATTGGGAGGGCGAGCTGACGGCTTTGACTTCTTCAAACCGGAGTTGCTTGGTGGATGCGACGCTGCCACTTGACGCGCATTTGCCGTCTTTTTGTTCCTCGTGGTCGATGCAGGTGGACTGACAACACGTGTAGCGGCTTCGCCGTCGCTGTCCAACGTGACACTATCGTCGTCGTCACGGCGATCAGGTGACGGCAGTGGAAATTCGTAACCCGGTTTATCGTCTGCATTAACACAGCAGACACAGAGAAATTAGCGGCCGCACCCATTTGAATGTATAGAATTCATGCCGTTCTTACCGTTGTCGCTGTCATTGCGCTCAGGACCTGCAATAACAGGTGGAGCCACCACGTCCGGAAGGTTGACGTCAAGTCCAGCTGAGCTAGTCACGCTACTCCCCAAAGCAACTGGATGTGGTGCTGAAGGCTCTGACGGACCTCCCTCGAGCGACAGTGTTCCTCCAAGCTGAATTGTCGCGGCCGGATTCACGTTAGGCTTCTTTGCAAATAGCTGTTTCATCCGAAGAAACTGCGGGCAGGCTTTCTCCAGCTTTGCTTGCACCGACATGCCTGCTGCGAGCTGTTTCTTGGTCAAACCCATGCCGGTCTTGCTCAGACTCACTTTTAGCGTGCTTTTGAACTTCTTTTTGTACGTCTTCCAGCGTTGCTGCATGTTGTATGGTGTTAGCAGCGGCAAGCCTGGCGTCTTACTCATGCGATGCAAGTATTCCGCCATCTGCCTGAAGCCTTCCATCTTGGTGGGCTTCGTCTTGCCATCCACCGCCGTCTTTCCGCCAGTGCCGTGGATGGCTTCGTAGTTCTTGGGATTCTCGGCCCAGGTCACAATGATGTTGTAGTCGTCAGGTGTGACGGGAGTCACACAGCACTATGCACGGAGGAAGCGTGCTGGTGTATACAAACACCAAGTACTTTTGTACTGCCAGGTACGGACACGTACGCTTAGCTAGGTAAAATAGAGACTGTTTTGTTGGCGGCTTTCAGCCGTTTAGAAATCCGCAGAAATGGGTGGTTCCTACGGTACTGGGTGACGTAACTGTTAGCTAGCCTAACCTAACAGCATGAATGCTTATCAACCTGTGTAAACCTATAAACCTTGGATGTCGTTGTATCCAGTGTGGGAGGCTACCCGCTCGTACTTATACGGAGCGTGAGCGCACTTAGCCAAGTGCTCACCAGGTCGTACATTGCCGGGTACGACTGTACTTAGAAGGCTTGTGCAATGGCACAACCTTCGGGCGACATCCGCCATGTAACCCCGTTACATCCTCCCCCACCTAGACGCGAGTAACCCATCGCTGGTTACTCGAGCCAGCCGATCGTCTCGGCTGGGCGCCAAAGAATCAACCGACTCATGGCGCCGACGACTCACTCCAAGCAGGGCGCTGCCGCTCCGGCGGCGGCGCAAGCATCACCTGATGCTGGCGCGGGCACACCGCCCGCGCCTACTTCTCCATCCCGTTCTCGGTCGGGTGCGGCCGTGGCCACGGACCCGCAGGCTCGCTCAGAGCCAGCTCCCTCGGGAGCTTCGACCGGTGGACCTGCGTCGAGAGTCTCCAGCTCTCCTGACGCAGCGGCGTCCCCTCCTCGGGACGCCGAGGGCACCTCGCTGTACGCGAAGCCCAAGCTCTCACATGGCGAGTGGCACCGTGCGCGGGACGCGCAGGCTAAGCAGGGCCTGTTCGCCGAGCCAGATCCTGCGATCGCGGCTGTCAACGCCGCGGAGGCGGAGGCCGAAGCGAAGCTCGACCGCTCTGAGGCTCGCCAGCGCCGGTGGCGGCGCGAGCGCAACATGTGGGCTCGCCGCGAGGGCGTGACGCCCGACAGGTTCGGCGTGTGGGAGTATTACTTCCTCGACACGCCGCCTGACGTGTCCTTTGACACCGATGGGTCGGAAGCCGACGGGTTTCACCCGCCGAGCTTCGAGTCCGACTCGGAGGCGTTGGCCTCGCCGACTGACGACGCGCGCATTCGAGCTCTGAACCGCGAGCTCGATGCGGAAAAGCGCGAAGCCAAACGCGACGCTGCTCTGGGCGGGAAGGTACGTCGAGCTTCCCGCCCGCACCGTGACGGTGCTGGCCAATCCGGCCGTTCTTCTCGCGGGTCTCGGCAGTCCGACGCGGACTCCGAGAGTGCCGAGGCGGCTCCGCCGCTGGACGACTCGGCGCCGCGCTATCTCTCGCGCGAGCGCTCGTCATCTGCGCCTCGCTCTGTCATGAGCGACGGCGAGGTCGAGGACGGTCAGGTCACCGAGGCTCTTCAGCCTTCGACGCCTGGCCGTCTGGACATCTCCAATGATCTGGACGATGCCCAAGAGCAGTACGTCGAGAGACGTGCTGCTGCGGCTGCGCATGCGCGCGACCGCGCCGCGGAGGCTACGCAGCACCGACAGGCTGCGCCTCAGCTCCGCGTGCCCAAGACACTTGTCGTGTCGCCCGACGTCTTGCGACGCGGGCTTACCTCCGAGGAAGAGGCAGAGCGCCAACGATGGCGCGAACACTGGCTCACACCGCTGGTGTTCTCGGTTCAAGAGTATCGAGCTCGATTGAACCAGACCCGCAAGGGTCGATCCGTCATGGATCTCCAGCGTCACGTGCCCGTCTCCTTGCATCCAGGGGAGACGGAGGAAGTCGCCGAAGGGCGCTTCCTACATTGGGCTCGGGTCATCGATGAGCCCATCGACGACCTGATGCGAAGCCCCTGCGAGGCTGACATCAAGTCCGAACGCAGCCTCCGGACGGAGTTCGCCCGCCGGCGCTGCTTCGGAAAGAGCATCCAGAATGAGATCCGAACTCATCTTCAGATGGCTCGCGGTGAAGACCGCGGCCATGGGCGTTCCTCACGCCCGAGCCAGGCGCGTGCGCCGGCTCATCCTTCATCCACTTCACGTTGGGAGCGGAGCACACCCGCTCCGACTCCCCGGGCCTCTAGCGCACCTGCGCCGGCCCAGCCGTCCCCCGCTTCGCGGAAGCGGACGGCTACTGGTTACGAGGACCCTGTTCCTTCGAGCGCAAAGCGCGCACGAGGTCAGGACAATCCTCCAGGAGCGTCTGCTCCAACTCCCACGAGTTCTCTGAGTGTGGATAACCCCTCCACTTCACGAGGATCTCAGGGATCCCTCTCCGAAGTCGACGCTTCAGAAGCATTTCAACATGATAATGCTTTTGACCCCTCTGGTCCAACAGAGGGGGTGGCGGTCGCTGCGCCGCAGGAGATTCGCGATCTCCAGCGTGACTTCGGTCACCTGCACGCCAAGTTCGTGGCGATGCAGGACGACCACCACGAGTGGGGTCGATGGCTCCGCCGTCAGGTTGAGCGCCGCGATCAGATGATCGACGCTCTCCACCAGCAGGTGGCGGCTCTGTCGAGCCATGTGAGTTCGCTCTCTCACCAGCTCGAGAGTGCGCGGGCTGCCGCTTCAGTTTACCCAGCGCCACTCTTCGGCGCGCCGCGTTCGTACGACCCGGCTGTCGCCGGTCGCGGCTATGGTCAGCCGCTGGCGCTGTCATTTGAGCGCTCCGCCGAGAGTGGCCGCTACCACTACTCGGCGGATTCGTATGTTCCTCGGTCGGACGCTGGCTATCAGCCGGCTCCGTACTACGAGGCGCGGTCGCACGACCGCGAGGGTGGCCGTCGTGAGGCCCGGCCCTCTGCTGCTCCGCAGCATTCGTCCTCCCGTCACGGACGGGTGAGCCCTCTGGCCCTTCCGCAGGCATCGTCGCCTCTTGCGGATCGTGGTACGGCTTCAAAAGCCCCACGTAAAACACAGGATGGGTCCTCATCCTAGTTGGCAAGTCCAACGTATACGCGTGGCCCTTGCGGGCCAGGACCTTGTACGGTCCGACGAAGCGCGGACGCAGCTTCGTCTTGTGGACAGCGGATATCGCCTCCAGAGGTAGGTTCTTAGCGTTTAGGAGCACTAGGTCCCCCACCTCAAATACATTCGTATTTGCACGACCAACTTTGTCGCTTTGTTCCTTTTGTTTGTCCTGTGCGGCTGCCATGGCATCCCGCACGCGTCGTAAGACGCTCAAGCGCGTGTCGACAAACGCGCTCAGTTGCTTCTTGAGAGCAACTGGGGCCTTATCGCCCAAACGGGAGGCAAGCTCGGCTTGCCGAGCCTCTCCCCCACCTAAGGTGGAAACCCCACGTGGGCCTAACGTCAGAGGCGTCACTGGGTGGCGCAGGCCGTTCACGTAGAACGGTGTGCAGCCCGTCGAGGCATGCACCGCGTTGTTCATCGCGAACTCGACGAACGGGAGCTGCTGGCTCCACGAGCGCGGTTCGGCAGCGCATACGCTGCGGAGGATGTCCTCCAGAGTGCGGTTCACACGCTCGGTCTGACCATCCGTCTCGGGGTGGTCGGCCGTCGACATGTCGAGGCGGGTGCCGAGCAGGGCGAACAGCCCGCTCCAGAAACCCTTGAACCTCGGGTCTCGGTCTGAGACAATGGACTTTGGGAGTCCGTGAGCACGGAACACGTGCTCGATGAACAAGGCGGCCACACCCTTGCCATCAATGCTCTTTGAGCATGGTGCTAGATGTACCATCTTGCTCAGGCGGCAGACGAACACGGCCACGCCGTCGTTGCCGCGGGCGTCCTCAGGGAGCCCAAACACGAAGTCCATGCTGATGGACTGCCAGCACTCAGCTGGGACTGGCAAGCTAGCCAGTGGCGCCTCCGAAGACGGCGCCGACTTCACCCGTTGGCACGTCTCGCACGACGTGACGTACGTGCTCACCCACTTGTACATGTGGGGCCACCAGTAGTGGCGAGCAACTGCGTAATGGGTCTTCTCCCGACCCAGATGCCCGCTCGATGCGGCATCATGCGCCTCATAGAGGATCGCATAGCGAATGTCCTCATCTAGAGGGACCACAATTCGCGGCGAGTCGCTGCGGCCCGTGCTGTAATACAGCACGCCATCGCTGTACGAGTAGCGATGGAGGCGCGCTCTTAAGCGCGCCGAGAGAGCCTGTGGCTCCTTCTCTTCGAAGTAGCGCACCAGCGCTTGGCACGTCTCGTCGTGCCGGTACGCTGTGCGTATCCGATCGACCAACGACACGGTGAGTGTCGTGATATGAGCCAACTCGTAGTCTGGCCTGCGCGAGAGCGCATCGGCAAGCACGTTCTGCTTGCCGGGCTTATATTCGACGCGGAAGTTGTATTCCGCGAAGAATGACAGCCATCGCGCCATGCGCTGGGACAGGTGTGGCGTGGACGTCGCCGTCCGCAAGGACGCGTGGTCCGTGTAAACCACGAATTCCCGCTCACCGAGCAGGTGAACGCGGAATTTGACAAGAGCGTACTTCATGGCAAGTAGCTCCTTGTCGTGAACTGGGTAGTTCTTCTCAGCAGCCTTCAGCTGTCGAGACTCGAACGCGATCACGCGCTCGCGGCCCTCATCGTCGGCCTGAAGCAATGCGCATCCGATTGCAAAATCGGAAGCGTCGCACACGACGCTGAACGGCCTGTCGGCGTTCGGGAGTGCCAACACCGGGGCTCTGAGCATGCTCTCTTTAATGCCATCGAAGGCATGTTGGTGGGCGTCCTCCCAACTCCACTCCGCCTCCTTCTTGAGGAGGAGGGACAGCGGGCGTGCCATCTCGGCGTAGCCCTCGCTGTACTTGTGCAGGTAGTTGGCGAGACCCAACCACTTGCGCAGATCCTTCTGGTTCCTCGGAACCGGCCACTCGACGATGGCCTTGACCTTCCCTGGGTCCGCACGTATGCCGTGCTTGCCAATGTAGCAGCCGAGGAATGGAATTTCCTCGGCGCCAAAGACACATTTGTCCACGTTGGCAAAGAGCTTGTTGGCTCTCATGCACTCGAGCACGCTACGCAGGTGCTCGGTGTGGACCTCGAGATCGGTCCGGCCGCTCTCGGCCCTACTGTGGACGAAGATGTCGTCAAAGTAGGTCTGCGCGAACGCGCGCATGGGCCTGAACAGCTGCGTGACCAGGCGATTGAATGTCGCAGGGGCGTTCGATAGCCCCTGTGGCATCACCAGCCACTCCCATAGCATCCCGCTTGGGGTGCTCACAGCGGTGAGGGGAATGTCCTCCTCCCTCATCAGGATCTGGTAGTATCCGTCTACCAGATCCAAAGCACTGAATATCGTGCTTCCTGTCATGTTGTTCTGCAGGACCTCTTTACGAGGGATCGGCGTTTGCGCCGGGATCGTCGCTGCGTTCAGTTTGTTGAACGCGTGGACGATCCGCCACTTGCCGTTCGGTTTGCGAACACAAAAAGTGGGCGTAGAGTGTGGGGATTTCGATTCCCGCACTAAACCAACCTCGTGCTTCGCACGGAAGAAGGAGTCAATGTGGTCGCATTGCTCCTTCGGCAGTGGCCACTGCCGCGTCACGCAGTACTTGGTCCCGGGGACCAAGTCGATCTCGTGGCACACCCCTCGGTCGGGTGGCAACACGGATGGAGGGTCGGTGGCGACCACGTCCGCGTACTCCTTGAGCAAGGAGTACAGGGGATCCTTCGGATTCTTGAGGATCTCCGATCCGCGGCGCAGGTTGATCCTGCCGCGGATTTCCTCGAGGACACTCTCGTCCATGACGGAGGAGGTGTTGAGCTCCTCCACGTCAGGTCGGATCACGACCACCTCAGCGACTTCCCCGTCCTCAAGGGCACGAGAGAAGTCCTGAGTGGACATCTCGTCCAGCTCCACCAAAGCGTTGAGCTCTGGGAGCGGTGCCAGTGGCACGGCTGGGGCCAACACGGCTCCGGTTACACCATCGACGAGGGTGTAGTCCAGCCTCAGGCACGGACGCGTCACCTCCTCGTGACTCGCCGGCGCGCTGTATGCGCCGGCATTAACAATCAATCCGTCGGGCCTTATGCCTCGACGTGTGAGCAAACTGCTCTCGGGACTGTGTGTCCCGTCAGCGCCTAGCTGTGGCGCTAGCTCATGAACCCTCTCGGGCGGTTCTAGGCCGTCACGGCCGATGTCGGGACGGTCCCCAGCTTGGCCCCGCACTGGGCGTGGCTTCTGCCACGTCCCCGCCTCTTCCAGGCGCTCGCTATACTTAGCGCCCTTCCGGCACTCTGAACAGCCGGCCCGACTGTTCGGGTCGTTCGACCATTTGACCGTCTGGTCACGGTCCTGAGGCCCGGACTCAAACCGGTTAGCCTTCTTGTGACCGGACTTGAACCGGTCACATCCTTGTGAACCGGACTCGAACCGGTCACATCCTTGTGAACCGGTCTCGAACCGGTTCACCTGTGGGGTGGTCCCCACCTCACGGTTTGGCATTCTGCCTTCCGAACTGGTCCCGACCTCGGGACCGGTCGGTCTATTTTTAGACCGACCCTTCGCCTTTTTAGGCATGGGTGCCCAATGCACCCGCTTATATGCGGCGGCCCTTGGGCCCGACCGTTTGCTCACACGCTCGCCATCGAGCGGAGCAGCGCCTTCACGGCGCATCGCGTTCTCTTCCGCCTCGGCGGAGACAGCTAGGCCTCGGCCCTGCTGTCCAACTCCACGCCTCATGGGCGGAGCGGCGCCATTGCGGCGCTCGCTATCGATTGTACCCTTCGGGGCGGTGGACCTCGGTCCCGACCGCCCTGCTCCACGTCCCTCGGACGGAGCGGCGCTCTCGTGGCGTGTGGCGTTCAACGCCTTAACGTTAGCGGTGGACTTGTGTCCCGACCGCTCGGCTCCATGCCATTCAGGCAGAGCGGCGTCACCCTGACGCTCGGTGGACACATCCACCTCGGGGATGTCGATCAACTCCGACACCCCGACCATGTACTCGTCGTTATCGACGCGGCGCTCTCGCCAGCGCCGACGCTGCCAGTTGGCAGAGGTGGGCACCTTGCTCACCAGCATCCTATCGGTGCTATGGGGCTTACTCGCTCCGATCGACTTGGACCTCCAGTCGATCCATGGCTCATGCTCCTCGAGCCATGGCATGCCCAGGATGAGATCATACTTCTCATCCAGGTCGAGCACTGTAAAGCGCTCGACACAATCAAAGTCCTCGAAGCGGACTTGAAGATCCACATGGATCTTCGGTGACTCGATCACTTTGCCTGTTGCCAGGCGGATCGCAATGCGACCCGAGCGCTTGCTAGCGCTCAGTGCGTCTTCATAGACCACGCGGTTTCGCTCCACGCTGGCGCGCCGAGCGTAACTACTCGACGCGCCTGAGTCGATGAGCACTCTCATCGGCTCGGCGAACCCTTTGACGTTCGCACGAACGACCAGCAGCCCTCCGCTGCTGGCTTCTCCAATTCGAGAGAGTTGTTCTCTCTCGGGGGCTAAGCCTCCTTGGTGTTCGCCACCCCGGCCACCATGGAAGCTTAGACTTCCCCCAGTAGGGCGCCCCGCGCCTACTGGGTGTACGCGTTTCCCTGTCCGCGGGAACGGTCATTGTCTAAGCGCACGCCGGGCGGACGCGGGGACCAGGAGCGTCCACCGCGTCGGGAGCGGTCAAACCGCCCCCGGCCGTTCCGTTGGTTGGAACGAGGACAGTTGCGCTGCATGTGTCCGCTCTGTCCACATCCATAGCACTTAATCGTGCTGCGCTGTTCAGCGCTGCCGAGTTCCATCGGCTGCGGACCATCCACCTTAGGCGCCGGTGCGCCGATGAGGTGGCCAGCCGTCCTGGCCTGGCGGTGGCAGTAGTCCTCCTGCAGGGCTACGCGCACCGCCTCCTCGAACGAGGTTGGTTGAACGCGGAACAACTGTGTCCGCGCAGGGCCAACGCGAAGGCCCTCCATGAAGATCGTCACCTTGACGATCTCGGGCAGCGGATCGCTGATCATGCCCGCAAGTAGCGTTCGCAGCTCTTGCACATATTCGGCGAGCTCACGCTTGCCTTGGCGACTCGCCAGAAAGCGCGAGCGTACTTGATACGCCGCGTTGGGTGGAAGGAACATCACCCGAATCTCATGCTTGAGATATTCCCATGTAGGGAAAGCACCTTCGACAGTGCTGTCGCGCGTGAGCGCCCACTGTCTCGCGCGTCCCCCGAGATGGGAGACCGCGAATGCAACCCTTTGGCGCTCGTCCATCAGGAGCGCGGCCTGCATGGCCATTTCCGTCTCACGGAACCATAGGAGGAGGCTCTCAGCCTCGTCCCCCGTGAACGGTTTCACTTTGAGGTGGAGCGGCTTCGCGCCGCTCGACACCACCACCGGTGTTGGTGCCTGCTGCGTCTGCAGCGCACCGCGAACGTGGTCCAGGAGTGCGTTCTCGTACCGAACGAACGACTCCGCGCGCTCCACTTGCGCTTCGGCATCCTGCGCGAGCAGGTGTGCCAGGCCATCCGGCCCCAAGATGCATTGCATCTTGCTCAGGGCTCCCCACTGAGCCTCATTTAAGTGGGGGAACTGAGCCCTGCTTAGCTCCATCGTGAGCTTGAACTCTCTTCACAGAGGTTCAGGTCCGTCGACCCGCGTAGGCCGTGGACGGACTACGAAGTGCTACCAAGTGTGACGGGAGTCACACAGCACTATGCACGGAGGAAGCGTGCTGGTGTATACAAACACCAAGTACTTTTGTACTGCCAGGTACGGACACGTACGCTTAGCTAGGTAAAATAGAGACTGTTTTGTTGGCGGCTTTCAGCCGTTTAGAAATCCGCAGAAATGGGTGGTTCCTACGGTACTGGGTGACGTAACTGTTAGCTAGCCTAACCTAACAGCATGAATGCTTATCAACCTGTGTAAACCTATAAACCTTGGATGTCGTTGTATCCAGTGTGGGAGGCTACCCGCTCGTACTTATACGGAGCGTGAGCGCACTTAGCCAAGTGCTCACCAGGTCGTACATTGCCGGGTACGACTGTACTTAGAAGGCTTGTGCAATGGCACAACCTTCGGGCGACATCCGCCATGTAACCCCGTTACATCAGGAGTGAGATGCACTTTGCTTGGCGCGTCCTCTGTCTCGGATGCCATCGTTGCACTGAAAGCGGAAGCGCAGGACTGATGAACGCAGCTTGGCCTCCTGTGCCGGACTGCATCGCTCAAAGGAAACCTACAAAAAAAACCCTGCAATTGAAACCTGGCAAGCGCACCTTTGTGGCAACTGTGGCGAATAATGCAACTTTTCGGCAACTTCAGAACAATTCGATATTTTCCTGCTCAAATAACCCAATCATCCAACGGATGAACCACCGCTGTAGGTGGTTGATAATCATCAGCGGGACACCTTGTACCACTCTCAAAATATAACACAAGTTTTCCCACCAGGAAACCCTCTGCTTTTCCAATTTTGGCCCCCCCTAATGCAGACACGCCAATTGCAAAACTGAACTGGACAACGAGGTGACGGGTAGCTGATGAATGATTTTCGGCCGGTCTACGGTACTGCAATTGCGAAATGTGATGATGTAAACGTTAAGATACATCCACACCCTCTATCCCAGTAGTTGTTAATCTGTGATCGTCCAAGCATCTTACAATCATCGATGAGTTGGTAAACGACGCAGACTCATGTAAATTTTGTATGATTTCACACATTCTGTATATTTGCCTGATTGAACCAGCTATCAAAGCTTCTATCAAGGTAAGTAACGAGAAATCCAGCTATATTTCTTCGCGAGTGCAGACCATACACAAAGTTTCAATTACGACAATTTGCTCAAACAGAACCCCTGCCTCGCACCACGAACAAAACATCCAATGCAGTGAATGAGAAGGTGTTAAATAGGATTGCGGTAATACAATCAGTTCACATCGCAGCACATGTGAAAGTGCCACAATTTGCATAATTGGATGCCCATATTAATGTAATTGATGCTTCAGGTGTGTGATACATTGCGTGTGAATATCTTTGTGCTTCAGAAAGCCTTTATTTGTCCTTTGTGATCAATTGAGATGGAATGGGCCACTGGGTTTGTGTTAGTATATTAAAATTTGAGGTAAAAAAAATGTGTCGACGTGGTGTAGTGGTTATCACGTCTGCTTTACACGCAGTAGGTCGCTGGTTCGAACCCGGCCGTTGACACTTTTCTTTTTCTTCCCCAAACATTTTCAACAACTCTGGGGAAACGGATAGTTCGGGATCTGTGTGCTGCGGGCTGTTGGTTGCGAGACACTAGACGTTTATAATGCATGCGTGTTGAACGTCTTTATCGAAGGTTTGTGATTCAATGCTCGTAAGGTTTCAAATTAAGAACAATGGCAAGACTGTAAGAAGGAACGAACTTCTCAGACTACAAACAACTGTCCACCTCATCTTAGTTGGTTTGCTGGTGCTTGCATCTAGTGGAGAGCTTGATCTTGTTTGAGAGTGTGTTTATGTGCGGTTCTCCCGTTTTGCCGTCAGTTATGATATGTATACTTTCATGAATATAGCACAATCTTCAAATTCATTTTTTGGTTGTTTTCACTCGCTCGTTATTCGACTGTATGCACAAATATTCTAAATCGCTGTGTTGTTTCCGAACTGACGGAACAGCAAGTGGTACAACGCCGTTCCAACATTTTTTTAATGACACATTTGCCCTTGAGCTTCACTTTTGCATGTTTTTAGCAGTCAAACGGATGAATGATCACGTCTCAATTCACCCTGATTATTGTGTGATTATTGTACTATAATTAAGAAGTGATCAAGAATATATTGGTTCACATGGTGCAATAACAAACATAATATTCAATTATGAAATTTTCCTCGAAAACGACTAAAAAGTTGAAAGCACAAGGCATTATAATCGCTCAAGAGGGTTCCACACACACTGGTGTAAATGAGGCGGTTGCTCACTTTATAGAAACAACTCAAATGTTTGCAACGGATTATTGAGTATTCCTATCAATTTGTAAACAATTTTATAAATCTAAATTGGGCGACTGTTTTAACAGTAAATCGATGTGGAGTTTTGGTGTTCTGAAATTGTCTGTCCAACTAGCCAAAATTGTAGTGATTATGTTTGTGCTGTTCAAGCTACCTGTTCAATTTGTCCGAGCGGACTAATTCGGGAAAGAGCCTGCGTTATTAATTGTTTTTGAATTAAGAATAGTATACGCAGAAACAAGTTGATTATCCGAACTGTCGGTGTTAACGTCGTGTGTTTGTCTTTGCCCGGCCCGATTGTTAGCGCTATGATACATTGAGCAGTGGAGCGTACTGGTCGAGGTATACCCAACAAGAAATACCGACCACCAACAAAAGTGAGTTGCATAAAGTCGCGCTGCATGTTGCTGCACGAGGTCGAAATAGGTGTCGATTGTGTTAATTAAAGTTCAATTATGATTTCTGTTTTACACCCTTTTGATTCTTTTTAGTGTAATTTCAATAATTGATGGTTTACCTTTTGCTTGTGACAGAACACGGTGGGTGTCGGAAGCCACACCAGTTTCTATGGAGCACGCGGATATTGTCATGTTATATAACTGTGTACCCTGAAGGTACGATTCCTCTATCATACATTTTTTATGATAGAGGAATCGTACCTTAAGGGTACACAGTTATATAACGCGCTGTGACGTGTGAAAAAGGGAACACACTGTTCCTTTTTCCTTGTAATTATTTAATAGTAATTACGAAACTGCAATGGATCCGGGCCATTTCCGTACAGGCCATTTCCGTAATTACAAATCTGTGACGTGTGAAAAAGTGAACACTGTGTTCACTTTTTCACACGTCACAGCCGACCGTAACCGTAACCGTGATGGTATCTATCGATCCGTAACCCCGATTTATCGCATTGCTACCCTTATTTAAAATTTCGTAGGCGATACGAGAAATTTTCCTCCTTTCACCTCGTCCTTCGTCATATCCCTATCTAATGTCATATCTGCCACTCTGCTCACGTCTCAGATATTTATCAACTCAGGATCTGATGTAGCTCCGCGTGAATATGCTAGGGTGGTGTAATAGGCCTATGCAATAGTGCCATTACATGGCGATGTCCAATTACGGATTAGTGATTCCCACTAATTGTTTTGGATCGCCAGGTGTCATAGACATGATCCCTGATTCATGTCTACACACCGACACTCACGGAGTAATCATTGATTACGTCCGCACGGAATGTTCTCGAACATTCTCGAGTGTTCTCTGCCTGCGCACATGTCTTTGCGCACGGTGATGGTTCCTGCTGGGAAACTATCTGTTGACGAAGCCGACGTGTCATTGTGGGTACAATGTTGTTGACATCAGCCAATCACAACGCCCCGTGCACAGAAGATTCTTCGGAGAAGAATCTCAAGTTCAAGTTCAAGTTTCTCCTTGAAGTTCAAGTTCACGAGGGAACATTCTTCACGCTCAGCTTCAAGTTCAACCTGATTCAACCCAAGGTTTATTCTGCATTTGTAGGGTGATTACATTTAACCCCATAGGACTCTAGGGAGAGGTTTCAGGAACCATAAGCTCATTTCAATTCAGTTGCAAATTTGCCGTCTTCTGCTCAAGTCTCCTCCTCACTCTTCTCCTCCCTCTTCGTCCCTCCAAGTCGGGACTCTGCCAAGCCTTCCTCTACAGCGCAAGCGTGTGTGCCGTGTTTCGGGAACTGTGTAAACAGCGTCCCGTTACAGGTGGTCGCAAGAATGAGGTGGAAATCTGATACCACTGCAATTAGAAACCACTCAAAATCACTAAACTATAATATAGCATGCGATGCAGTAGGAAAAAAAATTGGAGTACTGCCTGAGATTTCAGTAAGTTCGATTTCAAAGAGAATCTACATTAACAGCGAACAAGACCAATTAACAGCGAACACGAATCTGATACAGTATAGCGCTTGCATAAATGCGCATACAAGACGAACATCTTTGAGAGGTCTTGCATACAAAGAAGTACAACCTGTTATTATTTCAAACTTACTCAATATTATCATGTGCAACCTGTGACACTACATAGAATACGATATAAAAGGTAATAAAAAATAGCGTTGCTTTAATTATTGCTCAGTGTAATGTGTAATCCTTGCAATTTCGTAATTTACATTAACCAATGTTGATGGGTTAACAGCTATTTAGGCACGTAATGGTGCATATTAGTCTTGTATCAGTACTCTATTAACATATATCAATGCAAAAATCGACGTTTTTCCGTGATGGAATCGCCGATTCCTCTTTATAATGGTTTTTGTATACTCGGAAGTTCGCATTTGCATGAACTTTGCAGAGTTAAAAAACCTGGAGTATTGACATGAATTAAATAAAGTACTGAAATACCGCTTGCCATTGTCGTCGCCTCTCCCAAATCGTACCTTGTCCTTCGTCATGTACCTGTCTAATGTCATATATGTGACTGTGGGAGAGTATTATCTTACGTTGCTATATGCCTATTCAAAATCATTGAACTTTAGTATAGCATGTGGTTACAGGAGAGACAAAGTGTGAGCCATGACTTTATTCTTGATTCGCTTGTGCTAGCGGACTCAGTGCAACTCGCAACGAGTTGCACTGCTCACGAAGGCGCGCGGCAACGAGGAAACGGCACCACTTCAACAGAAGATCACACACCCAGGCGTCCATGGGTAGATGAATGACCGTCGCTGAGAAGACCAAGGTCATTCAGAGGAAACAAGCGCATCCGGCAAGCACGAACGTCGAGTGAGCGCTATGGGCTACAGAGGAGTTTAAGCTTGGTGAGGTTTCCAACAAAATGACAAAATCACGTCTTCTTTGCGATGCGCAAGTAATTGACCGCGCAAGTGCCAGCAGCGCGACGCGTATGCGTCTTGACGTCGTCGCTCAGCGCAGCCTTCTTGATGGCGTACGCCTGGTCGAACAGCAGTCTCTTGAGTCCGCCGGCGGCTGCCACGCAGTTTGAAATCTTGTCGTACACGCGGTTGTAGAACCGCGACACCGAGACGAAGATGGTCGAGACAAGCTTGGCCAGGTCTCTATATGGAAGAGCACGTCGCCCTTGTAGATGTCAATGCTGGCGCCGCTACGCAGCAGCGCGGCGTGCACCATGCGTTCGAACACGTGCAACAGCGGCAGGTACGACAGATGCACGTCGGTCGGGTCGATCGCGAGCCGCTCTTGAGCGAGCATGCCGACGATGACAAAGTTGCTATGCAGCAGCACGACGCTCTTCGAGTCGCCGGTCGTGACCGGCGCGCAGCAGAACGCCGACACGTCCGGTGGGAGCGGCGGGTCAGCAGGTAGCCGGTACGCCTTGTCCAGCAGCTCAATGTCCGCGTGCGACTTGAGCACGAGGTTCTTGCCCGTGACCTGGTGGCGCTGCTCGTGCGTCACAGGCTCGAACTGCTCGACTCACTGCAGCGTCGGACACGCAGCCGCGCAGTCCATGACAAAGTGGAACTGGTCCTGGCCGCAGAAGAGCACGCTCAGCTCCGTGTGGTTGACGATGAAGGGCACGGCGTCCGGCCCGAGCGTGTCGAACAGCGTCACGAGCGCGTTCACCATGCGGTCGCACGCGTGGTTCACGAGCGACCACTCGAGTAGAAGCATGCTGAACATGCCGACCTTGGCCTGCCGCGAGAGCCCCGCGAAGCGTGCGACGCCGCTCGCGATCTCATCGCTGCGCCGCTTCACCTCGTCATATGCAAGTCACACGAACATGACGACCTTGAACGTGGCCAAGTTTAAATGGCGCATGCCGTAGCACTGCCGCGAGCCGCCATCCATGCATCAGCTGCACAGGAACATGTGGCACATCGTCTGCATTGACCCGACCTCGACCAGATGCTCGTCATAGTGTGTCGGTCACTGGGTCGTGTCCCGTGTGGTGGTCACCTCCTGCCAGGTCCGCAGCCCGCGGCCCGACCCGAAGTCTGTCTTGCTCAAGGTCGCCGCCGCGCTGCGCGCGCTGCCAATGGTGAAAGCTGGGAGGTACGCGGAAAGGATGCTCTGGAAGGAGGCGGTCAGATACGGCGGCTCGCGCAGGACGAGGTATGTGAGCGCCACTTGATCACCGCACGGGTGCTGCTGATGAATAGAGAGGCAATGCTAGCTCGGCGTGAATATTCTTGGAGTATGGACATGAAATAATTGATATACTGATAGTATCCATTACTTTGTGTGTATATGTCATCGCTCCCACTGTGCCCTCGTCCTTCGTCATATACCTGTATAATGTCATACATGCCACAACAGGAGATCTGATCCAGGATTGGTAATATACTCCTCAAAATCATTAAAATATTATATAGCATACTATGTAGGGGGGACAAAGTGGGAGCGGTGTCTTTACTTGGCTGTGTGTTGCACGGAAATCGCTCATCGTGACCTGACAAGATGACCAGCAACGGCTTCCTGAACGTCCGCAAGCCCGCCGGCTTGACCTCTCACCACTGCGTGGTCAAGGTGCGCAAGCTGCTGAAAACGCGGCAGGTGGGCCATGCAGGCACGCTGGACCCCATGGCTACGGGCGTGCTTACCATGGCGCTCGGCAACGCCACAAAGTTCCTACAGGTGATGGTGCTCTTGTGCGCTTCCGTCGCTGATGCGGCGGCGGCGGCATTCTGTTGGCGAACGCTTCCGCCTTCTGTTTTACTGACCTAGTGGTTCCTGACAACAAACCGCTTTCCGCAGTACCTGGCAACAGGCAAGGAGTACGACGGCGTGATCCGGTTCGGCGTTACGACCGATTCGGATGACATCACTGGGTATGCGCTTTTCGTCCTCTGCGGACTGTTGCGACTCGGTCGAATGCCACTGCTGACCGCTTCCAATGTGGATTCTCGGCGATAGCAAGGTGCTGTCGGAGCGTCCGGCGCCATGGTTGTCACAAGCCACGATCGAAGCGACACTGCAGAGGTTCGTGTGGTACATTTTCTGGATGCGGACGGGTTCGCCGAGCCGACGTCCCGATCAGTGCTCACAAGCCGTAGCGTAGGTTTGTCGGCAACATTGAGCAGGTGCCACCGCGAATCAGCGCCATTCGGAAAAATGGTGTGCGAATGTACGAGCTGGCTCGAGCTAATCCGGTAAGTGCGATCACATCTGCATGGTGCACTTTCGAAATGTGCTCCGACAAGGACCAACGCATGTCCCGGAGTACTTCACAGACAGTCGAGGTAGCTCCACGTCGAGTTCACATCTCGAAAATCGACGTTCTGGAGCTCGTTTCAGGACCGTATCCAGAGGTGCGTGATGTTCACTGGGACAAGATCCCTGCTTTTCGATCGATGCGTTTGATGATGAGCTTTGACCCAATTCGACGATAACCAGGCCAGAGTGCACGTTGAGTGCGGCACTGGGACATACATCCGCTCAATCGCTCGCGAATGTGGCGAAGCGCTTTGCATTCCAAGCAACGAAATCGACAGTAGTTGCCAGCTTCGAAACGGGTCTGGCGATTTCTGCGTCGGCGGAACGCTCGCGGCCCTCGAGCGGACGCGGAACGGAGCGTTCACGCTCGCAGACAGTGTGGGTTTCGAAGAGCTTGAGCAGCTCGTCCAGGTACAAACTGCGTCTGCGTGGACATGCTTGATTCACATGGAGGTTCTCACATCCGCTTGGTGTTTGTAGATTGATAGGGTTCCGCTCCAAACGATCGAGAGTGCTCTTCATCATCTGCCTTTCATTGTGCTGGACGAAAGAGCATCACGTCGGTGGGTGAGAGGAGGAATCGTTACAATTACCCAGAGCGATGTCGCTGTCGAGTCGAGTAGCAACGCGCCAGCGGACGATCTCGTGGATGGCGAAGCTGTGCGCGTGTACGAAGGATCAGCGAGCAGGAAAGCATTCGTCGGAGTCACTCGCGTCAAGAAAGAGCTCGAGTTCGATCATTTCACTCTGCGCAAGCGCACGTTTGTGTGATTATCGCCATGTTCAAATCTACACACACACAAAATAGAGCATTGCCATTTTCACTCGAAGATCGGTTCGACGTTGCGGTTCGGCTGCGTTCCCTGTCCCTGCATGAGGTTCTGCAGACCAGCCGCCATCAACGCAGCGAACATATCCATATCCATGGGAGCGTCACCTGGCCGAGCAGACCGTCTATCTTGTTGTGACGCCTCGTACGCATACGCTGCGGCTCCAGTCGGCTGGACCATCGTCTTTGCCTCCTCGAAGTCCGCCATCGACAAAGCGCGCATCTTCGAATGCGAAGTCTCTGTCGCCGCTTCATTCTCTGGTTGTCTTGTGGCTGCAGCCTCTCGCACCCGATCAATGTGCTCCCGAAGAGGAATCATGAGTGCTGCTCTACAAAGCTCCTTGAGATCGCTCCCGCTGTAGTAGGCAGTGTCGATACCGAGCTGCCGGAAGTCGAACGCCTTCTCGATGACCTCATTCTTCAAATGCAACCGGAGGATCTTCTCGCGCTGCAGTTGGTTGGGCAAACCGATCTCAAATGAGCGCGGCATCCGTCGGAGGAACGCGGGATCCACGTCTTGCGGGCGGTTCGTCGCTCCCAAAATGATGACGCCGAACCCGTTATCGCCCGTGCTCATGTCGTTGAAGCCGTCCCATAGGGCCAAAAACTCCTGTCAAAATACGCCCACATGTACACAGATTAGTGCACACACGATAATCGCGAGCATCTTGCGAACACAGGTGTACCGTCTTCATCGAAGCGAAAGTCGGGTCCGACACACCGCCGCGCTTGCCCATGAACGAGTCCACCTCATCAATAAAGATGATACACGGAGCCAGCTTGCGCGCCAGCGAGAAGGCAGCGCGAACCAGCTTCTGGGACTCGCCAAACCACTTGCTCATGATGGTGCTGATCTTCAGGTCGATGAAGAAGGCGCCGGACTCTTTCGCAATCGCCTTAGCGAGCATCGTCTTGCCAGTCCCTGGCTTGCCGTACAGCAGAATACCCTTCGGAACCGACAGGAGGTTTCCTCTGGCCGCGAAGAACTCCGGACTCTTGAGCGGCAGCACCACGAGGTCGTAGATGTCGCGCTTCTGGCGCTCGAGACCGCCAATGTCGCTGAACGACACGTCAATATCCATGGGATCCACAATGTCGCCGGCGATGATGTTCTCAAAGTAGTTGGTATTGAACACGGGCCGCCCGGTGCGCGTCAGCCGCTTCTGCAGCTTGGACTGGCTGCTCGCGCCTTCGAGGTAGTCGTCCATCATTGGCTTGAGGTTCTGGGGACAGCGAAACACGGCATCAGCTTTCCGCTGACCTTCGAAACAAGAGCGCGAATACACACAACAGCAACGACATTATACACATAAGAGCGCACCTTGTACAAATACTTGGCCGACACGTACATGCCGTAGAGGAAGATGCCGTCGAGCACCATACCGAGCACCTCGTCCTTAATGGACGGCGAACGCGCATTGTCACTGGCGGCGGCGGTGGTGGTCACAGCCGTCGATGTCTCGTCCGGCTGCGCGTTCTTGCTACCGCTCGCACCCATCCCGACGCGTCGTCCGTGGTGGCCAGCCCCGCAGTGCACGTCGAGCAGGCAAGCGGCCGACGAGAAATGGTGGCCTCAGCTCGCCACTCGGAAGAACGGCGCGTGCCGCGCACGGAAAGGCAATCACCCATTTACTGTGGCGTCTCAAACAGTGGCCTACGAGACACTGTCAGTAGGCAGACACCTTTTTGGCGGCAACTTTTGCCGACCGAAAACCATTGCGCCATTGAGCCATGCCGCAGCCCAAGAAGCCGCAGAGCTCGTACCTGCTCTTCTGCAACGAGCGGCGCAAGCAGGTGACCGAGGCGCATCCAGGTCGACGAGTTTTTCGATACGCGCTACAGATACCCGTTTTTGCTGACGGTCCATGCCTGTGCGCTGTTGATGGACAGGCCTTCGCATCGGAGAGATCCAGAAGATCCTCAGTACGCAATGGAGGGAGCTGACGCCCGAGGAGAAAGAGGCGAGTACTGCTGCTACTGATGGACGGAGCCATATGATCAACTGTGGTCGGAGAGATCTGACAAACGGAGCATTTGGTGGAACAGCACTATACGACGCTAGCTGCCAAGGACAAGGAGCGGTACGAGAAGGAGCTGCTCGAGAACCCGGTGCAAGTGTCAGAGCAGACCGGCGAAGAGGATGCAGCTGCCAATGCGAGAGAAACCAACGCTTGCATCTACCCGTTGGGTGAGTGTATTGGTGGACGGCGGTAAACATATCGCAGCATCCGTGCTCACCAGTCGATTGCGTTCGCACCAACAGGACGCGTGAAGAAGATCGTCCAGAGCGATCCAGACGCGGGGAAGATCTCGCGTGAAGCCTTGATCGCGATTTCGAAAGCCTCCGTGAGTGCTAATACTGCGCTGGGGGACCTCACGCAGCTGACGTTCTGTGTGGTTGGGTCGACAGGAGCTCTTTGCCCAGTTTCTAGGAACGAAGAGCTATGAGCACGCGCTGTACCGCAACAAGCGACAAGTCAAGATGTCGGACGTCACGCGCACCATCCAGACGACGGGGTCACTCGACTGGCTGCGAGAAGACTTCCCGGAGACCAAGCCAGCCGCGAGCGCTCGGTCAGCGCCAGTGGCCAAGTCGAAGCAAGGCGATGCCGACAGCACGCCGCGGCCAGATGCGACTGCATTCTTCCAGCGACAGAGTCGTCCCGCGGTTGCTTCAGACCCGAACAGCGATGTTGAGAGTTGAAATACAGCAACAACTCCACACTTCTACTCCTGCCTTGACAGTATTGTGAGCCGAGAAGGCAGCAACGTCGTATCTATTTTATCGCTGCGAGTCGAGATTCCCAGTGGGAAGCGATCAATTCGACAACCCTTACTCAACCCATCTGATCGCCGCTCGAGCGCCTCGCCTGGTTCCGGCAGCTCAGAAGATGTCGTTCCAGTCGTCAAACTCCTCATCGGCCTCGGTCTGCGTCTCCACGATCTCCTCGACCACCTCCGCGACCGGCTCCGCGCGTGGGATGAGACCGCGGCGACCCGCAATCTTGGCCACGAGCGAGCCAGGCGCCATGTTCGGCACCACGCCTTCCGGGAACGTGATAGCCTCGAGATGGATGCGGTCGCCGACGTGGAGACCGTTGACATCGATCTGCAGCGTCTCGGGCACTTTGTCTGTGTAGATGTTGCACTCGAGCTCGTGGCAAATGTAGTTGATGTAGCCGCCGCGCTTGAGGCCGGGACTGCCCTCCTCGTTCAGGTAGGTGATTGGGATCGACACCTTGCGGCCCGGCTTGAACCTCATGAAGTTGACGGCGAGCGGCACATCCGTGACTGCAGACAGCCAGCCAGCCAGTCACCACCATTCATACATACAACACGTCAGTATACCAGTCCGCCTCCACTAACGAGGTGCACAGCGAGGCACGCACCAGGGTCGAACTGCACGTCGCGCATGACAGCCTTGACGGGAGCCGCGTCGCCAACCTGCACGTCGAAGACCTGGTTGTCGATCGATGTCCATAGCTTACGGTGCAGCTTCTCGAACGAGCGCGTGTTGAGCGCCACGAGCACCTTGGCAGCATCGCCGTTCTCGCCCTCGCCGTACAGCACGCCGGGAAGGAACCCCTGCTTGCGCAGGCGGCGAGCCGCGCGCGAGCCCTCGGCCTGACGAAGGTCCACCTGCAGCACAGAGACCGCCGGGGAGGACGCCTCTGTCGCCGCCGCGACGGACGAGAAGAGCGCCGAGCGCGCCGTCGCGCGGGCCGCGTGCCGTTGGAGCGCCTGCATCGGTCGGTCCGCCGTCAGTCTATCCTGCTGGGCAGCCAGTCGAGTGTGCGGCAGGCGTCAAGCGGTGGGGAGCCATCGAAGCGTCTGTAATTGATTTACGCCTTAGTATAATTTTCCGAGTCGAAACGAAATACAATATTGATTATGAGAGCACCAGAAATAGCGTCTCATTATCGCTCGGAGGTATATTGCATTTGCCGGGATCAATATGACACTGTCACCAGACAAACGATCCATCTCACACCAGCGTGAACTGCTCGTACAGCAGCGCGCGGATCTTGTAGTAGCTGCTCGACAGCACGCCCTCGACAACGATCTCGTTGTTCACGGCTCGCTTGAGCACCACGCCGTCGTTGCAGACCAGCATGCCGCCGCGGAATTTGGCATTGAACCCGGCCTTGCCGAGCACCTGCTTCATCACATCCAGCTTCATCTTGCCGTCGCTCAGCAACAGCGGTTCGTGCGTGCTCGGCTCGCCGTTCTCGTTCAGCGGTTGGAGAACAGGCACAGAACTATTCTCCGACACTGAAACTTGACCGGTGACGTAGGCGACCTCATGCGTTCCCACCTGAAATGCAAGTGGGACGGGTGAGCTCTCGCCAATCGATCGCAAGAGCAACTCTCTCACAACGCACCTTCCGGAACACAGCGGACGTGTACAGCGATTCCCTGACCGCCAGTTTGTACACGTTCGTGTCTGACTCGATGTCGATGCACTCCATCACATTGGGCGTGAACACGGCCTCGCACAGAGGGATCGACGACTCGACAAACTTCTTGAGATCAGCAGTCGTCGCCTCCGTGCCGTGCACCAGGATCAGCTTGCGAGGCTTCACGTTGCCCAGACAGTTGCGAATCGCGCGGCCGTCCGCGAGTCCGTCAAAATCCACGTGAAGAACGCGAGCAGCCACCTGCGACAGGAATGCAATTGCACACTCAGACTACTAGCAGCGTACATCATCAATAGAAGCATGAGTTATACCTTGACTGTAACATCCGTTGTGACGGTCTTCGTTGGACGCGTTTCAACCGCTTCCTGCTCGGCGTTGCCCATTTCAACATCTCCTTCCGCATCGTCGATGATGTTACGTCGAGCCTGGCGGTTTGCCAGCAGCGCGGTGTCTTTGTAGTCGTCGGGATTAATGATCTGCACGACGAGGCGAATTAGAACGACATGTAATGCACACGCAGTCCTGAAGCGCTCTCCTTACCTCGCCGTACTCATCCCACTCGATCTTGGGCTCTGTCGCAAAAAACATTGGGTATCGAACTGAAGCGATTTGGCCCAGCCCGACCTTGAAGTTACCCCGCAGTTGGACTGCACGAGATCAAAGAGTCCAAACGATTGACGCCTCAATATCCGACACGAGTGATGCTCACCAGCAATGTCAGAACACGTACCGTCATGAGTAGCTTCGTCTTCCTCCGACTCGGACTCAAAATCTTCGATACCCATCATCATATCCTCCATTGCCGCTTCTTCCATTTCCTTAGCTTTGTTCTCAGCTTCGACGCGAAGGCGCTTGCGCTCTTTGACCTCATAAAGCGCGAGCTCAGCGCCTTCCAAAAACACCTTCTGCGTCACTGAGAACGAAATGGTGCGATCGCCCGACTTCTTAGACAGCTGCAATACTCGCGACGCCAGCGAAGCGGGCTGACTGGTCGTGGTGAAGATGATGCTATTCCGCGGATCAGGAGCCCAGCGAACAAACAGCTCCTTCGCGAAGCCGCACTCCAAGCTTGGCGATGTTGTCAATACCACCTGCAGTTGGAAGTGACAATGGATATGTTAGCATGGGGTTCGGAAGGGAACGAGTCTCACGACGACTGCGAGAACATCGCCTACCTTTGGCTCTGGGAGGTTGTCCAACTCTTCCAACGTGTGGACTAAGTGGATGTGGCTGCGCACAACTCCGTCATGTTAGTTGAAGAGTAACGAGCCGATCGCAGGAAGCACACGTACGAGAATTGGAAAGGGTTCTGACGACCGACATCGAAGTTTTTCGAGATCCGCTCGTTGCACCACTCCAGCATGGCTTGTGCCGCCTTGGGCGTGTAGTAGCTCATATCGTGCAGCAATGCGATCGGGTCGCGCAGTCTGCGAAAGGCGCACATAGTCGTCAGACACCAACTACCCAACAACTGGCATCACCACAAGCCTCACTTGTTTTGGATCCAGTACTGGTCGAGAACGCGCATCAGCTCCAAGACACGCCCTGAGCTGTCTGTCGGAACCAGAACGTTGCCTCCTCCTCGCACAGTCTTGAGTACCTCCATCATAATCTATGCCGATGATCAAATAGTTCCATCGCATTAGGATCATCTGCCAGACACAACAACTTTCTTCGCGATCACCACCCACCTTGCTGTCTCGATCCTTCAGCTTCGGCTGCTCTTTGTGGAGGTTCATCGAGTCAGTGATGAGCAGCGTTGGTCGGCTGGCGGCAATCCAAACAGAAGAAACATCAGTACCAAATCTGTGCCAGGATTCGTCTCGAACTGGAGCTCGACTCACGTGAAGGAGTCTAGAATGGTCTTCTGCAGCACGTGCTCAGAGCGGTGGTTATAGTCAACCGCATACACAATGTCGTCCTACACCGCCAGCAGTTCAAAGCAAACAATGGTGAGACGCAATGCCATCGAGCACTGCTTGTTCATGGAGGTCGCACCGTTTCCTTCATGATGCGCCAGAGAGACCCGCCGATGAGATGACCCGCGACGTGCGGCGTGATAACGATTCCCTCACCCGAGCTCGTGAGCGTGAGCTTCTCCGAGTACTTGAGCTGCTTGAACTTTTCGAACACGGCGTCGACGTCGTCGAGCGAGAAGAGCGCAAAGTCGCTGTCGTTCTTGGTCTTGGCCTGGAAGGCGTCGTAGAGCGCGATCTGGCCCATGCGGTGCACGGGGAGCGTACCGTAGATGGGAGCGTCCAGACCCAGC
Source organism: Phytopythium vexans (assembly GCA_003413675.1). Taxonomy (NCBI): domain Eukaryota; phylum Oomycota; class Peronosporomycetes; order Pythiales; family Pythiaceae; genus Phytopythium; species Phytopythium vexans. The sequence goes on from QLOC01000005.1 coordinate 1,193,254, forward strand.
TTCCCCATCGCGTACGGCAGCGCACCCATGTGCGCCAGATCGAGGTGTGAGATGAGCACGAGGTCGATGCGCTCGACCACGCGCTGCAGTGGCTTGAGCAGCTCCACGTCGTACTGATCCGTCCATCCGCAGTCCAGCAGGATGCACACCTCGTCAATCTCCAGCAGGTACGCGCAGCACGGGTCGCTCGACTGCACGCCGTAGAGCGGCGTGAAGGTGATCACCGCCATGGCTTTCGACCTTTCCTCCCGCCAGGTTGGCAAACCAGCAAATGGGCCAAATCCCGCAATATTGGCGCTGTCCCATTGGATAGAATACCAAAGATTAACGCTTTCATTGGCTGAAAAGATATCCATTGTCACGTGGTCGCAATTTTGGGCGGCACCATGCTGGCGATCGCCTGTGGTGACGGCACCGTCACCCGCTTCTCGTAGAGGTGGAGCGCCGCGAGCCAAGCGATGGGCACCACGAGCATCGGCAGGAGCACCCACAGGGCGTCGCCGGCGAAGTCGCGCCAGTCGACGGCCACACCGAGCGCCACGCAGCCCGCGAGCAATGCGAGCGCGAGGAGCAGTGGCAGAGCCACATCAACGGCGTCGGTGCGGCCAAAAGCGTCGTCGTTGGATGCGTCGCTGTTGGTCACGTGTACGAGCTCGACGTTGTAGCGCACGCCCTCGAAATCCTCAGGCCGAAGTTCGAGACTGTCGGGATGTGGCGCTCGATGTCTCGCTGTGCTCGCCATGGCAGCTGTGCTTGAAGATTCAGAGAGTCGACGCGAACGGAAACGTCGCGTCTATTGTGAAGAGCACGGCTAGCTACGATATCCTTAGGTGTAGCTCGCGATGGGGTCACAACGTGGTCATACGTGGTCTATTTGTATGATCACCTGGCCCTATGGTCTATGAGGCCACTTGATGACGGACGCAGCTATGGCGCGGAGGATTCTGTTTCACGGTTTGGTGATGCGAACTCCGAGATGATCCGAGTGAGGTGGTCGTACGTATACAACGACGACGAATGGCCGTCACTCCATGTGACTGCGAATGCGTAGTTGCCCTGCATAGATCGATTGTGGCGAGTGAGCAGCTGCAACCCTCAAACACTCATCACAGCAGTAGCTGACCTTGCGCTCGACCGCAGTTGGGCGGATGTCGTCCGGAATGGATGCAGGGTCAAGCAGCTGGTCAGTTTCCAGAACTACAGTTAGATGTCAAATCACGAGCAGCGACTCTGTGTCGGAAAATGTACCTGTGCTCCCGTAAACTCGTCGATGCATTGCGCGCAGCGGCACCTACGACAGTCAGTTTCCGAGATTAGCGTGACGAGACACGCATCCACGATGGTGCTGCATGACGGTGGAGATTTATCCACCCATACCTCGCTCGGAGCTCTGCTGGATGCATGACTGCCTCCTTGGCGTCTTGAAACGTGTACAATCGAAGGATAATACCGCGGTTGGTGTCAAACAGCAGCTCAGGAGCTGTCCTCGCCTGGTGTTTGAGCAGCACCAGCTCCTTCGCTACCTGCAACAATGAAAGAGCACGGTATGGTCAGACAATTGTTGAATACAGCGAAAGTAGCGATTTGGCAGACACACCGTCAGGGCGAGGTTGTCGTAAGTCTTTTCCTCATCAACCGACAGATTGGACAGAACAAAAGGGCTAGATGAAAGAGCGAACAGCAGGTCAGCACCGATCGCACAATGGAGATCATTGGTTTGGGATCCTCACCGTCCGGAATCGCCGGCCGCGCTGAACTTGTCCGAAATCGGCAGTTTGAACACGTTGCGCATAGCGTACTTGTCGACGAGTTCTTCCGTGTGACCATGGCCTAGACAAACCATGATACTCGTGAGATCAATACTGCCAGGATTAAAATACCTGCACAACTATTGCCACATGGACGCACCGAACGGGAAATGGCGATGACCATGCATGCAGTCGAAATACGACATGTTCTCGACGACAGCAGCGGTCCTGACCTAGACACGTTGTCAGCACTTCACTATCGCCTGTTGACAGGCTCACGTACCTTCAGATCCTCAAACATGGCGATTCCCTTCTCAACATCAACGAAACTGTATGGCACACCACGATGGATGAGTGACGATCTCACAGCACAGCCATCACTGGCATGACGTTACCTTAGTCGCTGAGGCGTCGTAACAATCACCGCGGCCGAGATTGCCATTTGCTGGGACAAAGAGATCTGGATGTCGCCTGTGCCGGGTGGCATGTCGACCACTAGGTAGTCCAACTCGCCCCATTCGGTGCCGAGGATTAGCTGGTCCATCAGCTTGGAGACCATTGGGCCACGCATAACAGCCGCCCCCACACCTGTCATACCCGTGCGTCTTTGGTCAGTCCACCAAACCGGCGAGTTTTGAGGCAGCCAGTATCACCCGAAGCGTACCACCAGCACCTGGCGCCGCTTTCTGATTCACGAACCCAAACGACATGCACTTGACGCCTTCAAACTCGACAGGCTCCACAAAATGCTTGAAGTTGCTCGACTGGCGGATGGTGCGGTCCGCTGGAGAGATCATGGTCGGCAGGCTTGGTCCGTAGATGTCTGCGTCCAGGATTCCGACGCGAGCCCCGCGCTTGGCGAGACTAGCGATTCAGGCACAGCAACGATGAAATTAGCTGGCTTGTCGAAATCGCCTGGTCTACGAACGACGTACTCACCTGAACGCAAGGTTCACAGACACGGTGGACTTGCCAACGCCACCCTTACAGCTCGAGACGGCGATAATGTCCGACACGTTGGCCAGCGACGACAACCGGCTCGCACGCGCGCTGCGCGGTCGGGGTGTTGCGATCTCAATGTCCATGTTAGTCACCCAGGACAGTGCGCCAACAGTGCGCTTCGCCTCCTCTCGCCACTGCGTGCCATGCCACCAACAGTCAGCGCCGACCGTTATGTGACACATGCCAAACGATTCGTCAGAGAGCAAACCTGCAGCGCAAGCTCCGTCAATACGGGCGAAGGCGCTTCGAACTTGCATTTGACCTTCCCGTCGTCGGGCGTGACCGAGAGGTTCTGCAGCTCGGAAGGTACGTTTAGTTAAAGTCGGCACTGCACTCGAACATTCCAGCGAGCGACGCGAACCTTCACGCGGCCGCCCGACACGATGTCGCCAAGCCCCAGACCGTCCGGGATGGCTCGCAGACAGTCCATCACCTCCGTCTCCATCTGCGCCGCCTGACGCGTCGACAGGCGCCGCCCGGAGCGACTGAGCGCCAAGCGCTGACAGCGCGCTAAGCTCAGCCGCAGCATTTCCTCTGCTCTACAACCAACACGAGTTTTGAGTGCCATGGCTGCCGCCTTCATTGGCCATTATTCGATCATTCGTTTTGACAAATACGATGCGCCGATTGGCTGATTATGCATTTTGGCAAGATCCATCACTCGCTTCGTGCCGTTTGGTGCAACACGATCCAGTGCAGAATGCAATGCGAACTGCAGTTACCGCGATTGAAATTGCTCACACTTTATTGCTATCCGTTCCCTGCCCCCGCCCGCGCGTCCCTGCTGACCCCACGATGGACGTTGTGTCGTCGACCAAAATATTTAAAGTGCCTCTCGATCCCCCTTCACGTTCCTCCACCGGCGCCGTCGACGCTGGCACCGGGAACGACGCGGAGGATCGCCGTCGAGCCATGCATAGAGCCTTGCAGCAGCCGCCGCTCCTGCTCCTTCACACACTACTGCCTATCTCCGCGCCGCCACCCACCGCTGCCCACCCATCGCTCGCTTCCTCCGCCCGTTCGTCAGCCAGTACTAGGCTCACGCTTCTTGCTTGCGCTTCTTCGCTCGACCAGTCGAGGCAGCGTCCGCGCCGAGTTGCTCGTCGTCACCCTTGCGCCGCGCGCCGCCCACAGTCCGTCGCTAGGGTACACACAGAATTACAGTTTCTGTTAAAAACACAACAAGATAGTCACATAAGTCGAACAAACTACAGGAGCAATCAGGCCACGCAGGTACGTCCGAGGCAACAGAGCACAGCCCACACGCGCACTCGCACTCCGAGACGCAAGCGTCATGGTGGAGACAGCACTGCGCAGGGTGGGCGGTGCTACTCCGCGTCGATTGATGCGCCGACAAGCAGACATCCGACCCACTCCAGGGTACTCTCATGCCATCGGAATCCCACACGCACACGACAGCCAGACACACACATTCAAACACATCGACTTGACCGAATGGCCACTACACTCACCTGTTGTTGGACCTTCTCTTCTTCCTCTGCGGCCTCGTCTTCCTTCGCGAGGATCGCCAGTCGGCGACGGTTCTCCGACTTGTTATGGATCTTGTACCCAAACACCCGCGGCACATAAAGCAGTGTCGACGGCGAAGGCTCCAGCTCCTTGTACGTGAGGAAGAACAGATGGGGAAACGTCGTGCCGAAGTAGGCGCCGTCAACTGCAGCAGCAGCACCACCACAGCAACAACACGAACTGTTAGTCGCGACCAACGCGGCGAAGACAAGCCTGCTCGACGTACTCGGAGGATTATTATACTCGCTTGCAGGTGTGTACAGGTCACGGCACTTGGGGCAGTACACCTTCATCTCGGACTTCTTCCATTCATCGTGCAAGCCAGCCTGTCGCACGAAAAGCACAGCACGGACTTGTTAAACCAGATTGACACCCTCAATGGTTTGACATGGACCAACGGAACGCACCGGCACAACAGGCTGGCCATCGCACAGAGCACGCGGACAGATGCCAAAGTCACCCTCCCGGTACTTCTTCATCTACTCACCACGATGACGAGCATAACAGTCAGACGCGCACGACACAACAAACACCACACGATCTACCGTACCATGGCGTCCAGTCCGTGCGACGTGATAATGTAGCGCGCATGGATCATGCCGTAGAGCTCCGCGGCGTAGGACGGCATGTCCTCGTCATACGGGATGTCTGCAGTCAACACAGAATTAGCACGCCGCCGCATGCACACACACATCGCCTAGCTCGCCGCACCCGTGAGATCGAGGATGATGTTGAGCGCGTCCTGGAAGTTGGGCACCATGGCACGGAGACCGTACAGATTGAACGAGTCCTCGATGTAGCTTGTGGCGATCTCGCAAAAGTGCTCGTTGCCCGCCAGGCTGCAGAACCACGGGATCCACTTCTCGTCCTCCTCCTCGTAGTCTGACATGCTATCCTCGTGGGCGTCCAGCGTGGCTGCGGTGTCGTGGGGAACGCGCAAGGCGTTCGCTCCGTCTCTCTCGGTCGTCGCGCAGCCCACCCCCTCACGCGGTCGGTGGCTCGCCAGTCGCTCCTCTCTCGACTCTGCAGCACGGCGGTCCCTCGCCCGCTCTTACTCCGCCGCTGTCGCTCCGCTGACCGCGTCCGCGTCCGCGTCCGCCAGCAACTCGCTCCCTCGCCTGCGCTTCCGTTTGCTTCGTTCTCCACGAGCGACCGGACCCCTGCCAAAACCGATGTGGTCAGAATCTGACTACTCGGTAGTCAAGACTTCGGATGCGATGCCACACACACTCCACTGTGATGGCCAATCACTTTCGACTCAGATCTGGAGCGAGATTGGGCAAACACATCTGGCTCGGTTGACTTGCTTGCAGCTTTTGACACCAGTCCAAGTTGTGCGACTGTTCATGGTCATATGGACGCTCGCCCACTCCGATCTTTATCTGTTCTCCTGATAAGGCGAGAAGCCGATCGTCTCGCGGAGCGGCGCGAGCATCGTCTTGACGAAGTGCATCGCGACCTCGGCGTCTTCGCCGCAAAAGCGCGCAATGACGCCGTTGCCGAGCGGACTCGCCGACGCGACCACGCCCGGGAACTCGTTCTGCGACGCGAGCCGTCCCTGCGGCGTGATTTCGCGCACGTTGTGCAGCCGTTTGCGCGTGCTGAACTCGAGCAGCAGGTCGGTGATGGTCTGCAGCTTGGCTCCGACGATCACAATGAGTCCGAGCACATGCATGCCTTTCATGCGGTCGCGAAGCGTGACATCTTCGTCATCTGCGGCAACAGTTGAGCACAGCGCTGAGGGACGGGTTCAAAGGGAGCCAATGTGCTACAAGCCTGTCAACGAACCTGCCAGTCGGACACGGTCCGTCAAGAGCCGCTCGCCGTCCACAAAGATCTCAGCGGTGTTGTCGTACTCGCCGAAGTCCCAATGCTCCAAAGTCTCCTTGCGACTCTCGAGCACCGCCCCTGTCGTCGCATAGTTGCGCTTACGCCCGCTCGTGAGCCAGTCGACAAACACCAGGTTGGCGCCTTGCTCCAGGCGAAATGTCTGCGTCTGCCGGTAGCGGGCGTGTTCAAAGCAGGTGATCGGGTCCGGCAGGAACGCCAGCGTGGCGTCCTTGTCCACCGACAGCTCGAACGACTGCGTTGCGTGCTCTGCACCTTCCGACTTGAACACTTTCGTCGTCGCCTGCGTCGTCAACACGACTGCAAGCACTCGGGTAGAGACGGTGAGGCGTGCGGTGACTTCGCGACTGTGCCGGGCGACTCTCGACACGTCCAGATCCACCACCCACCTGCTGTCTCTGGAGCGAGCTGGCACTCTACCGACACGTTGTCGCCGCCGACAAGGCCGCCGCCGTAGCCCAACATATACTGGAAGCACACCACGCTGTCAATGCTTTCACTCCGAGCACTTGCTCTCGACGGCCGCCTCACCGTGACATAGGTGCCAAAGCCCTGGCGGACGGTGCCGCGCGGGTGAAGGAATTTGAGCGGGTACGTCGCGTACACATAGGTAGCGCTC